>JAUMJM010000050.1:7500000-8750000 GCA_033558235.1 Neomorphus geoffroyi
GCATGGATGCGGGGCAGCACCATGGATGCGGGGATGGCAGCGAGGCAGTGGGCACGGATGTGGGGCAGCACAACACAGGGATGGCAGTGAGGATGCAGGGATGACAAGGAGGATACGAACAAGGATACAGGGCAGCACTACGGATGAGGGGATGGCAGTGAGGATGTGGGGCAGCGCGATGCGGGGAGAGCAGCGACAACGTGGGCACGGATATGGAGCAGCACAATGCAGGGATGGCAGTGAGGAGGCTGCGGGGCAGCGTGGACACAGGGATGACAACGAGGATATGGACAAGGATACAGGGCAGCGTGATGCAGGGACGGCAGCGAGGATGTGGGGCAGCGTGGACGCAAGGATATGAATAACAATATGAATAAGAATGTGAATAAAGATTACAGGGCAGCGCCTTGCAGAGATGGCAGCGAGGATGTGGGGCAGCATGGACACGGATCAAAAGGAGAAAATGTACCAGGATACAGGGCAGTGCCATGTAGGGATAGCAGGGAGGATGTGGGGCTGCACGGACACAATGACGACAAGGATAGGAATACGGATAAGAACAAGGATATAGAGCAATGTTATGTAGGGGTGGCAGCGCGGATGCGGGAATCCGAAGCAGGGCGGACACGGAGACCCGGGAAAGGCTGCGCCCCGCTCCGTCTCCATCGGGGCAGGAGCCGGGGGGGAGCAACGGGGTCCCCGCGGGGGATACAGGGGGAGAGAACCCCGCTGAAAGCCGGGGCGGGCGGGCTGCAGGCAGGGAGGCACTCCCGGTACCCCCGCCCGCACCTGCCCCGTTCCCCGCGCCCCGCGGCTCAATCCACGCGGGCGGATAAAGGCAGAGGCTGGGGCCCCGCGGGAGGCGGCTCCCCCCGGGGCGCAATGCGGGCTGGCCCCGAGCGGCAGCAGCGCGGCACAGCCCAGCCCGGCCCCTCCGCGCCCCCCTGCCCGGGCCAGCCCCGCCGCAGATTTTCGGGGCGATAAAGACAAATCCGTGCATTTTTACCGAACCAACCCACCGCGCGCATAAAAGGAGGAAAAGTTGCAGCCAGGGTTACTCACGGCTCCGGTCCCCGCTCGCCTCCGCCGTGCCAGCCATAACCGCATTCCACACCGAGCCGCCCGCCGGGCCGTCGCTGCCTCCCTCTTCTCCGCCCCCGCCGCCCCGCTCGCGCCGCCGCTGCCCCGCATGAATGGGACGGCGGCGCGGGGCCCCGCCGTGACCGCCGCCCGCCGCGCGCGTCCCCGCTGCCGCGCGCACGCGCACGCCGCCCCCGGCACAGCGGGAGGGGAGGGGGGCGCCCCCGCGCGCCGCAGCCTGCAGGGGGCGCCCGAGGGAGGGTGGGGAGGGGCGGAGCCGCCCCCGCCCACAGCCTGGCCGCGCCTGCGGGATGGCCACGCCCACTGCACTTAAAGGGGCGACGCCACGACGGGAGGGGCTCTTAAAGCGGCCACGCCGAGGTGGGGACCGAGCCCCCCACGCACCGCCAGCGCGATGTGGGGGAACCGTGGGGCCAGAACGCACACAAGGGCGGAGCAGAGGCGCGGAGGGTCCTCCTCGGCCTCCCCTCTGCAGCCCGCGGTAACACTTCCTTCTTACCTTCTTACTGCCCTGCCTGGCCCCAGCACAACGCCCCCCCTGCAGGGGGTCCTGCGTGTTTGTGGGCCCTATGGAAACCATCGTCTCGTCCCTCAGTTGGGAAGGGACCTTTGCAAAGACCGACAGAAGTAAATACAGTGTTCATAATCGGGATCTCCACTGATTTCATGGACGACCTTTGGGATGCAAGAGGCCGGGAGCTGCTCTACCCACACCTGCCCGCCAGAAAAAGGAGCTGCAGGTGGTTATGGTTCACCAGGACTCACCGTGTCCTGCAGGACCGAGGCCACGCGTGACACCTCTCCGCGGACAATCAGCACAGGGTGGCTTGTTAACTCACCTTCTCATGGGTACAACCAGCCAGAAGCTTATACCCACCAGCTCTCAGCACCGGGACACGCTTTGCCCTTTAGGAAAGGGCACGGTTGGAGCTTGGGAGTTGCCCCCTCTGTGATGGAAGGAAAGTGTGCTCAGACCTCCTCCACCACTATCCCAGCAGGCACGTGTGCTTCCGTGCGGGCAAAGCTACAAGGGTGCACAAAGCTCCTTGCCCTGGCTGATGGGAGGAACTGGCTCCCAAAGACCTGGAGACTGAGAAGCCTCCTTCGGCTGGAGCAATGCCGAGGCCGCTGCATGTCCTTTGGGAGAGGACAGAGAAGGAGAGCAGCAGGCTCCTGGTGAACCTCAAGCACCAGAAGGGAGAAGGAAAAGGACCCTTGGAGACTCCAGCAAGGGTAGGAAGGAGGGTGGAAAGGAAAATAGGTGATTTGGCTGAGTACAACAGCAGAGATGCTCTTTCCTTAGCACCTTCAGCACCTCAGTCTTACTCACACCTTACTCAAAGGTCACCTCCCTGCAACTCGGACAACAAGTTCGTTCCAACACAAACAAGGTTTTCTCCTCATTTATCCCCTGCTTGCCCCCACCAGCATCCCTCTCCTGGAGGCCAGGAGGAGCCGGGAATGGACACATTGCCCTGTGTGCCGCATCAGTGCCTGCCCTTCTCCCACCTCTTGTTTGTGCACAGACACACATGGGGCCCAGACTTAAAAGCTTTCCAGACAGAGGATAAGAGAAGAAATCGGTGAGCTCTGCCGGCAGGGAAGAGGCTGGGGTTTGGATTGCTTCCCCCAGACTGAAAGAAACACTCCTTTTTTTTTTTTTTTTTTTCTCCTTCCTCAGAGAGACTAAATTTAGTGAATTCCTTTCACATTAAAAACTTGTCAGGTATTCACCTCCAAAGAGGCTGCTGCCTGGGTCTCTCAGGGGAGTTACCGAGACAGCGAAACCTCTTAAATGTATAAAGAAGAAGGGAGTGATATATTCAGGCAATCTCCCACCACCACTTTATATTCGCTCCTTTCCAGGACCAGTAAATGAACACCTTGGCCCCATGGCTGCTATCTCTTGCTGTGGATGCAAGGGCAGAGGAATGAATTCTTCCTCCCCCAGGGCAGGACACAGCAGCACGGACCTCTGGGGCCACCACTGCCATTCCCATGTCCCCCTGGTCAGCACCAGTGGGAAGGGAACCAAAGTGGGTTTTTTTGCTAAAAGATGGTGTTGCTGGCAATCCAAGGTGGAATCCAATGTGGTGGAGCTGAGAAGAGTGGGCATTCTGGCTGTGGGCACACCTCCAGCCACCCAGGAGGGTCCAAGAAGGGGGGGAAAAGACAGTAAGGAAACCCAAGCATCCCCCATGCCCAGTACAGGGTCAGGGAGGGAGCTGGCAGGGCAGTGTCCCGGTTTGTCTCAAGTGGCAAGCAGCCCCAGAGAGCAACACACAGCCAGCCTGGTGGCTCATCCAGGACCATGCCCCGCAGGCACTGAGACACGCTTGTCACTCATGTGGCTTCCCCCCAAGTCTGGGCACCTCACCCCCACAGAGAGACCCTCATTATCTTAGGAAGGCTGGCTTTTTATCCTGCCTCCCATGGGGCTTTAATTGCTCTGTTCATTCCCCAGCCTCCTTGTGCATCCTCACCCCCCTTCCTCGACAAACCCTGCGGACTGACAGCTTCACCGTGCCCCGAGGACAGCCAGCTTGAGTGGCACCTCAAAGGCACTGCAAGCCTCCATGCTCGGCAGGGTGCTGAGATGAAGGACTGGAGGCAAGGAGATGGCTCCAGTGGCAGCTGGACCCAAAGCCCAGCAGTGAGGAGTTCGCCCAGTTTCTCCTCATTATGCTAACAGCTGACTCAGCACTTCATACCCACAACTTTGACCAAAATTACATTGAAAGACAATCTGTCCTCAACGCGTCTGGTACACTTTCCCTACGTTACCGAAGAGACCGAGGGGCATTTTTTTCTCTAAAAGAGCCTGACAACCTCTTTGTTAAAAAAAGAAACTAATTGGGAGAGGATTAGGTTACTGGAGAGATCCCAAAGAGATGGGGAGGCTCTTCTGGGTTAACCCAGTCTCAGTGGTGAGGGGCTAAAAAAATAAAAAATCAACTACATTTATGATTTTTCAACTGTCTGCAATTTTTGACTGCTAAAAGTTTCTGCTCCAAGGCAGACTCCGGCACGGTGCGCCCAGCTTCTCAAGCACACGCCACGTCCCTTGGTTATCGCCCATGGACCAGCACAAAAAGACCCCCCTCAGAACCTGCAACCAAGGTTTAAACCCCAGCGCTGAACAGCAACACATAGGATGAGACAAATCCATCAGCACCAGCCCAAAGGCCTTTTGGGCTGTGAAATCTCTCTGGCCCAGAGAACAACCTGCGACCCAAATATGGGCTGCAAGAACCTTCGTGACCAAACTCTGCAGCTCAGCTCTACCCTGCCGATCCCAGGGGATCCTCCAAAAGGGCAGGGGCTCCAGGAGAGGATCAGCTCTGCCCAAACATCAGCAAGGAGGTTTTTTTATTCCTGTTCCTGTCCTCACAGACATCTTTGCTAATCAAGACCCAGTAACAGAAGGGCTGGGCAGACCGGCTGGGGAGGCAGCACTGGGCCCAACCGGAGAGTTTGTCAAAGTTTTCCAGGAGGCAACAGCAGCACTTTAAGCTTCTTGACAGCCAGGGTAACAAATTGTGTCTGCAGAGCTCTGGGAATCCAGGGTGAAATTAAAACAGGTAATGAATAGAGCCATTTTTCAGGGGATCACAGCTGCAGAGGCAAGCGGGGCCAGCGGGCAAAAGGTGCTGAAGAGGCACAGAGGGAAGGGACCTGGGGTAGCACTGTGGCTGTCACCAAAGCAGCACGTGTTCCTCCTCTCCCAGCTCTACCCAAGAAGAAAGGCACTTTACTGCCTGCCAGTGCTGCTTTTATCCTGTGTTTGCTGCTACAGGCACCCTCTGGATTAGAGGGGCCCACAAAGCATCACCTTTCTCCACCCCACCATGCTTATGCTCCTCAAAATAGGGAATTTTCTGTTAGAGGCCTCGGGGGGGGCAGGCAGCCCCACCATTAATTACAGCCAGAAGCTGCCACTCAACCAGGGAGAGGTCTGCAGGCAGAACGGGTCACCTTGAAGGGGACTGGGAGAAAGAGGGGTCCTCGTTTCCCCAGCCTGTCACACGGGCAGGGATGTGTCCTTTGATTTTGAAGGAGATTTGGTGGGATAGTCATTAGGAACTGCGCCTACGGAAGATGCTCTGGGGACCCTGACGGGTTTGTAACAGGAGGTCTGGGCATCAGTGCCAGCAGATGGGCCCCAGGGGAGGAGACAGAGGACAGACACTCAGTCGGATGGCTCACTCTGTTCCTCTCAAAGCTGATCCTCAGCTCCCAGAAGACTCGCCTGCCCCGATGACTGCATATCCACCAGCCAACAAGCCATGCATGCACCGGTCCTTCCCTCATGGGAAGGGAGGTCCTGCAGAGATGCCCCCTGGCCATACCTGCCCCAGCTGAGCTCCTTCATCCCTCGCCCCATGACTCACAACAGTGTTTAATTAGCAGGAAGCCTGATGCAGACACCTGTCAACTCCTTGGAGACAACCAGCATTTCACGTTAGCTGCCCTGGGGCTGTTCGGCAGGAACAGCTCGCTCTCCGTATTGATATTCCTTCATCTCAGCCTATTTTCCAAGCCGTCAAGCTGCCATCTCAACCCTCCCAGGCCCAGCAGCGCCAGGGAAAAGCAGCCTCATGTCCATCAGCTCCCAGACCCCGATCCCACCTTTGTAGCCTCTCAGGGGCACTTGAACTGCTTTGTGCTTCCCCTTAGCAGCCTGAGGGCTCCTCGTCAAGGAAATCAGGCAGCCCGCAATAAGCCAAGCCCCAGCGTCCCCACACAGCATGCATCAAATGCAGACTTTGAGTTGGGGCAACTTTGAAGGTAAGAAAGTCACTGCCTGACTCCTCAGCTCTGCAGAGAGTCTGAGACATGGATCCCTGACACCCTCCTGACATCACCGCCCCGGCCACCACACTGGGTTGCCCACCACACCAAAAGCCACGGCAATAGCAGGTAGAGGCTACGTGGCTGCGCTGATTCATTGCAGCAGGCAGGACAGGTGCGGTGCCATCACCAACGTGTTTAGTGCCAGGGACGTTCTGTGACGCAGCGGTGCACCGTGGCTGCTGCGCTGGGTCAGGCAGCAAGTTGCCTGGTATGGCTGAGGTTCAGTCAGTCTTGTGGAGATGAGAAAGGGCATGATAGATTGTCCCAACAGTCTTAACTGAGGTATGAAGAGATCCTCTGTTAATTGTAACAGATGTTTACTCTGAAACCTAATGGTTGAGGGCTGACTCGCATCTCTGGTCAGCGCTGACCACTTTGGCTGGCCCATCACCCGCTGGAACCAGGCAGTGCGTCCCTCCTGGGGAAACGCCACTTCTTTTGGAGCCCCTCTCCGTCCCCCTTCTGCTGTAGCCCACCATGCTGCTGCTTTCTCCCAGCTGCCCTGTACTTGCCCTGTACCAGCTGACCAGGGCCCGCTAAGGACCCCTTTCACGCAGCAGACTCACCTTCTCTCTCACCATTAGGATGGCACAAGTCATCACCCACTTTCCAAAGGCTTTCTGGCCACCCACCTGTGCCAGGAAGAAAGATGCTGTGCTCAGCGTGCCTAGGGACAAGGGAGGGCTGCAGTGGTCTGAGAGCCACGCATGGAGAGAAGACAGAAAATGACACAATTAAGACCGAACGATGCATGAGCCAGACTAAACCCCTGGCTCCTCTCCTCCCCATTGCCACTTGTCAGGAAGTGTTTTGCAAGGAAAAGGCACCCGTTGGGTTGCAGGGCAGGATGTTCACACCTGCCCTAGCTGCCCCAACTTCTAGGTGCCAGGCTCCTTCCTCAGGATGGCTGTTTCCCTCACGGCTCAAGCCAGTGGAAAGATCAACACCAAATCCTTCGGCAGCTCAGAAATTCATCTCTGTCACATGGAACAAGTGGGCGGCCACGAGACGCCAAGGAGTCCCTTCCCTTTCTCCAGTGCCCATGTAAAATTAAAATGGACAAGGAAGAAGCTGCTGTAAATAATGCATTTGTGGTGCACTACATGGCTTTGGGAGCACATATTCATTGTCTAGTCTTATTTAAAGAAACCCAGCCCTGCCTGCATCATTAAAAATGCATCCTGGTTTCAGCTTCATCCCATATACACTCACCACTGTGAAGCAGGTGGCTCAGTGGCTGTTTTCATGCCTTCCCACTCTCAGCTGGTCCTGGGCAGCCCCATGCTGGTACGAGCGAGGCCTCCAGGTCACATGAAAAATTCACGCATTTGGCACCAGGCATTTTCCATCTCTCTGCTCCGTGCTCCTCCCTCGCACCTGGGCCTGAGGACTCTCTCTCTGCCGCTGCCTCCCAGACCCCAGCAGCATCCTCGGAGCTAATAAAGGATGCTAATGAGAACTAAGTCCCAATCTGGCCATAGCATCAATCCCACCGCTTTCTCATCCTGCTGCCTTCTCCCTGCTCCCTCCAGCTGTTCTTAATTCTCCCCTGCATGTTCCCCTTGCTCACACCCTGCACATCCTCCCCGCCAACAGCTCCTTGTGCTGAGGGGTTTACTGGCTCTTAACTGGGTGTTAATGACGAGTAGGAACTCAGCCCACAGCAAGGTGGCTTCCCTACAGCATCCTTCTGGCTCACAGGAGACAGCAGCGAGGAGTCACGCTCCTTGGGACCCGCAGGCTGCAGCATCGTGTTTGCTCTTCATTTTCATTCCAGGGATGCGGTGCCCAAGGCTGGCATCTTGCACAGCTCCTGGCAGGCACCAAAGGGGATTTAATTCAGCCTTGGTGCTCTGGAAATGGTGGCTGGGGATGAGGAGGAGAAGCTGGAGTGAAGAGAGGAGGGTGAAGTCACCCAACACCTGGCTGAACTTTGCCATGCACCGTTCAACAACCAGACATCCACAAGTCCCAACGCCTCATTAATGGGGCAGCACTTCAAATAACAGGGCTGAAGCAATGGCAGCTCGTTAATGATGAAGATCCACCACTTGCAGGCTGAGCTGAGGCAGGGTGGTAGGAGCACAGCTGCGTGCCAGGTGGCAAGGAGGGCAGCCATGAGGAGCCCAGGAAAAATCCGTGTGGCACTTTGCTGCAGAAGCAAGATAGCTTCACCAACTCCTGGAACAAGAAGGCCACCTACCCTGGGCACAGCTGATGTGTGACAGAGCTCAGATGAGCACCTCCAGACATCTTCCAGCCAGCCCTGGCACACCAGAGGCTCTGCAGGGAGGTAGGTGGAAAGCCAAGGAGGGGTTTCTGCCCCAACTGGTGCCCTCACCCCTTAGCTGGGCCATGACCCATTCCTGGAAGGACAGACGGGTGTCCAGGCCTGCTCCCATCCCAACCAAAGGCAGAGCCATCAAACCATGCTCAGCCCATCTCTGTCTGGTGGAGGAAGCACATGGCCGACTGCAAGCACGCATGAGACCACATCAAAGCCTGGGTCAGAGGCGTTGTTCACAGCTTATTACATTTGTCTCTGCTTGCTGCTCGCTGCCTCCTCCTCTCTGGGAAGTGCTGAGCCACTGACTGGCAGCAAACCATGGGGTGGGATGAGCTGGCAGCATCATTCAGACACACAGACACCCACCCACAGCCCCATACACACCACACACACTCTCCTGGGCACCCGCCTGGATCTTCTGCATCCCCCAGCAGAGAAGCTCCTCCAGAGACACTGCAAGAAAACCTGGGAAGATAACACATGCCTGCGACGTTAGCAATTAAGGAACATTAATTATAATAATAATAATTATCACAAAATAGCATTTTTATGGCACAATATTATGCTGAAGGATTTACAACATACTGAATCATGAAGTTTGTAATTAACGTTATTTTAGTTTCTAATTTTACTTTAATTCTATTCCAATAAAAGATATGATAAATATACCTTAAAAAAACCCACAGAAACCATTACTTAAGACAATTTCCCTCTACAGGGATGTTATATTGCAGCTCCCCTGAGAAGTATCACAAACCTCGGTGAGGAAGATGTGTCCGGCTCTGTGAAATAGTGAGCTCACATTGGGTACAAGAGAGAGTGCAAAAAAAAAATGACCCAAATCTAAGTCTCCCCAGCCTTGAGCTACTTAGAAACTTCCTTTTTTCCCCACTCCTCTCAACATTTTGTCCGTCAGAAAACAGTGATTTACTAAAAAGGTTTTACCAAAAGAACCCAAACAACCCATCCCGTAATTGTTTTGATGAAAGTTCATCCCTGTAGTAAGAAAAGAATAAAAAAAGGACAGGGAAATTCTTTAGCGATAGTCTAAGAACTGTATCTTCGAAAAGAAGAGCCTGATATTGCTGTTGCAAAAGGACATTTCAGTTTCATTTATTGAATAAACTCCGTACCATTAACAAAATCAGAACAGAAAGGTTCATGTTTGCCACAGCAGCACGCATGGATTGCCCCATATCTTGCTGCACAGGAATTTCGAGTGACAACTGTGTTGCCCCACTACAGAACAAAATACACGTTGATATCTCAGGTTCTCCCCCCGGCCCGAAACAAACAATTCCAGCCTCCACTCTGCCAGATCTGCACCGTAACCTGGCTGGCCCTGTGCAGGCAGCTGGGCTAATGCCAGCCTAGCCATCCTCATCTTGTTGCCTCACGCTGTTAAGAGATGTGGGGCCACCATCATCAGGCCCAAGTGCTTCTTGCACGGGAGCTGTGCCCCACTCTCTTTGCCAAAAGAGAAGGGAAGGTAAAAGGAGGAGTTGATGGGCTTGAGAAGCTGTTTGCCTCCAAATCCCCCGATGCCATCCCCATGGCCCAGGCAGCTCTGGCTGTGTCCCAGCAGAACGCCACCGTGGGGTGCAAGCGGCTGAAGGTCCATCACATCCCTCGAGAGTTGGCATGGACCCAGCTGGCACGCTGCAGTCCCACGCTGGCAACAGCCATTTGGATTGAAAGCCAAAGGATGTGTTGCGTCCCCATGTCCGCAGCATGGTCCCCACTCAGCCTTTAAGGAGCCCCCTCCGCCTGACCCCACAGGGCTGCGGTCTAACGCCAGGGCAACTCGTCACACCAATGGCTGGCAGCCCTTCACCCCCCCCCCCAGCTTACCCTCAGCTCTGCCTCTGCCCAAGCTGTGCGGCGTGGCCAACTGCCTCCATGCCAGCCTGCAACTCCACTCCCCCAAGAGCCCTCCCGGGACTTAACTTCTTCATAATTAATTTAAATGCATTGTGCTGCTAACCAGGGCCTCCCGAGCACAGATTGCCCACCTCGCTGCGGATGCAGAGCACATTCCAAGCGGGTCTGGGAGATGATAGGTCTTGGCTCCCTGACAGCCCATAACTGATGGCTGGTTTGGGAGACAACTGGGGCGGCGCCAATTCCCAGAAAAGCAGTGGGCAATGTTGGCACCCATGTTCCCAGAGAAAGAGGGACCCAGCCTCAGCTGGGAGGGAGATGGGAATGCCCCCAAAGCAGAGCAGAGGCGGTGGGGTACGCGTTTGAGGGAAGGGTGGGGGCTTTAACTAAGCAAGGCACCTGTATTACTAGCAAGGCCTTTAATTGATTCCAGGAGAGTGATTTCTAAATTATATCCTGACGTGTACACTGCAATCAATAAATGCATTAAAGCAGAAGGAGCCTGCAAGCCTTTCAGTTGTGCTGCTCCACACCATCCTTACAGCCCATACCCAGCTCCACACCCTGCCGGGGCTGCAGAAGAATCCCCTTGAGCAGCAGGGCCATGCACTGCACCAGCTCAGGATGTGTCCCCGTGGAGCATCCCTCCCCAGACAGATCCCCCACGCCCCAGGAGGGATGCAGGCACCCCAAAATGCTGATTTCTTTGAGGTCATGCCACAGTTCAGTGTCAGAAACAAAGAAATCTCACTTTGCGGCACCAGGCTGGTGCTTCCACTGCCACCTTGAGCTCCTGCTCCCAGTCTCCTGCCTGTTTCTTATAAACTTATTTTATCTGGAAAATCGAGAGCAAGGCAGAGTGGTCCTTTCAGTAAGGACACAAATCCTGAAAAGCTTGGCTGCACGCCTATTTCAAGATGCCAGGTTTAGGAAGGGGTTTAGTGATTTGAAGAAGCCGCCTGGAAGTCCCCACTCTCCATGCATGCTCTCTGGCACATCCCTACTGCCCAAAGGGAGAGCTGGGAGCTGGAAAACAAAAGCAAATACAAACACTTCAGCCTATTTATAAGGAAAGTTTACAAAATGATGAGTGAAAGACAGCTAATGATGCATCGCATGGTTAGTGCCAGGGGAAAGGCTCTAAATTAAAGTCCTCAAATATGAAAAAAAAATCAACATTTAATAACAGTTAATGCATGTTATTTAAATGTCACTTCATTATTAAAAGTGTATATTTTTTGAGGTTTAATAACCATGTAATTGAGGCATCTTTTCTATAGTTAAACCTTGGCAAATATGTTTTTCATAATTAGCTGGTATTTATTTAACGTGCAATAACCATCCCATTAAATTTAATGACTTCAATTAATAGGTACAGAGGGGCCTTTTTTAATGTCAATATGTATTCTTAAGGATGGTTCCTGATGTGGTACCATGAGGAAGTTCAGCTACCTGAGGGCCACCAGGGAGGGCAGGACCCGAGCCAAGCCACAGGGCTCTGCTGGCACCTCATCACAGGCACAGGGACCCCTCGCTGCCCGCAGCCAGGGAGGGGGTGCTGCATGCCCCGGCCAGGGCTCAGGCTGCACGAGGTGGGGCATGCCAGCGGGCACCCCGTGAAGACCTCAGCCCATCCATGCTGGGCACCTCCTTATGCTGCCAACACCGTCCCCTGTTACAAGGAGCGAGGCTGAAAGGCAAACTTTGCCAGGGCAACGAAGCAGGGGAGGCTCTGCCCAAAGCAGCCGCAAGCGTTGTAGCCCAAATTAGCAAACAGCCCAAGGTAAATTAACTCCTTTAACAAACCATCCAGTACAGAGTTATTAACCAGCTTGTAATAAAGCCCAGCATGATGCGGTGCGTGCTCCAATCCTGCTGGGCTCCAGGCTGTACAATCCCATAGCCTTAGGGAGGAAACCTCCACCACACAGGTAGGCATCACCTCCATTGCCCCAGCACCTCCTGGGCATGGGGCAGGGGCTTTGCTGCCTTCTCCCAAGACTCCTGCAGCCCCAGAGGCTCTCCACATCCTCCCAGCCCCGGCAGGACCTCCCAAATGCCTCTCCCCATCCTTCAGGCCCCTGCTCTTCCCATGGACCTCACCTACATGCTGGGACACTTGGATTTGCCTGAAGGCAGAAGCACTGGAGAAGTCAAGTGGGGAGAGCGCGCTTTTCTCCATGTGGCAGACAGGGATGCAAGTCCGGAATGGAGAGCAAACCCCTTGGAAAGCAATTACCGCTTGCAAGAAGCAGCGCACTTGAAACATATCACCTTTCTGCTCCTGCAAAGGTGCTGGGGTGCGGAGCTGTGACAGCCGGCCCCGGAGCAGGCTGCAAGCAAGGTGCTCCCCCAGGAACCTTGGAATGATGATGGCCAGGACCAGCAGCCAGTACAGCCCCCTGGCCTGCCCCACGTGCAGCCAGGGGGACCCCAGTGCTCCCCAGTGCCCTATGGCTGCCCATCCATCCCTGTGGCCATCTCACCTGGGGACGTGATGCTGGCTGTGGGCATCAGGTCAGGTTGCATCTTCCTGTCCTGCAAACTGGTGAAATGATGCTGGAAGTGCTCACTGCAGCAAGGGGACCCTGTGGAGGTGGTTGCAAGCTCTGCTCTGGTTTTGTAGTTGTCTTGAGCCAGGACAAGGCTCAATAGACACTAAATCCTTGAAGGCAAAGGACTGTAGGGTGGACCTGTACCTCTGGCAGGGCTGGCCTGGTGACATGGATCACTCTAGGGTGGAGATGCAGCTCTAGCAGAGCCCACATCCCCAAAACTACCCAACGCACGGACCTGGGGCTTGCTTTTCTTCCACCCCCCTAATTCTCCCTGCCCATTGCAGAATGACAGGGGCTGTGAAGCAGCCACCGACTCACTACCTTGCTGACCCTGGCACCTCCTTCCCCAGCTAAAACCCTCTGAGGCCGTTTGCAGTGACGGCCGAAATGCACCAAGGCTCCAGCAGATCGGGGAAGCACACGTCTAAATGCATATCCCAGGGCACGGAGCGAGGTGCCGCAGCACTGCCAGCCTCCACCAGGCAAGGCACTGGCTGTCCGCGCTCACCTGCCCCGTGTGCAGTGAGGTAGCAAGAGTCAGCAGTGATCAGTGAGTCCCATTTAATTGCAGCGTGTGTATTGGAACGGCCCCGTTGGCTGCTCCGACAAGACCGCTGTGAGCTGGCTGCAGCCATCTGCTGCCCTGGCCCGGGGATCTCAGTGCCCACTGGGGTGGACCAGTGGTTTCTGATGCTGGGGCTGGACTGAAGGACTCCCATCCCACTTCCCTCCTACCTGCGGCTCGGCTGGGGTAGCCTGGCTGATGGGGTTATTTAGTGCCGCAACACAGGCACAGGTGCCCGGCAGCAAAGCTGCCAATCTGTGAACAGCTGACTGCACCACTGTGGCCATAAATTATCAGCAGAGCCGCCGGGGACCCGCGCCGAAGGGCAGGCGGCAGCGGTGTGTGGCACCATGCAGGAGCCCAGTGCGGGTGATTAATCCTTGTTAGCAGCCTGATGGGGAGGCAGCCTGACGGGCGTGTGGCACAGGGCGGCAGCTCCTGCAGTGGAGCTCGCTCCTCTGGCACCGCTGCCACTCCTCCATTTGTACCTCTGCTCCCTAGTGCCCTCCTCTCAGTGAAACTCTCCCTTCCCCAAAGCAAGGGTAAGGCTGGTCCCTGCTCACCAAGCTCAGCTCCTGGCAGGTGCCCAAGAGCCCTTGCAATGGGGCGGGCGCTGGGACTTGGCGTCCCATGCCACAGTCTCAGCCACCAGCCTCCTGGCTTTCAAGGGAAAAAGATGAAACCAGGACATGCTAAACCACAAGGCCAAATCCAGAGCCCAGCCCCACGCTGCTGCACCCCAGTCCTTGGGGACACAAAGCTTGTGGGGCAAGGGCAGAGCACAGCCTGGCCAGGGCAAGCGAGCAATGTTGTGCAGGGACACGTCCCCAGTGTGACAGCCCTGAAGCGAGCAAATGCTGATTGTTGCACAGCAGATGGCAAATCCGACAGCAGGGAGGAGAAGCAGGGTGCCCATCAGCACCCCCAGCTATCGCCTTAACTCTGTGCCTCCCTTTTCAGGGCTGGGAGCCAGCACTGGGCTCCCAGGCTCTCCCCTCCACCATCCTCCTCTCCCCGGCTCCAGATGTCCCCAAAGACATTACTCTGGGCCAGGGACCAACCTCTACCTCCTGCTCCTCTGCACCCAGGTCCATCAGTCATTGCTCTAGGAGAAAGTACCAAGGTGAAGAAAAAAGTGCCTTGATTTCAAAGAAAATCATTCTAGAATAAATAAATAAATAACGAGCCCAAGTACAAGTCTGCTTTTAAATTCAAATGTGCAATATGGCCCAGAGCCTTTGAGCAAGAAGGAAACCACAGATTTGGGCAAGGAAACAGGGAATATTTCACTTCAGCTTAGATTAAGCCATCGTGATTTACACAGCAGTGAGGGAGATGGGGAGAGCACTGCTCCCCGGGGCTCTGCAGCTCCAGCAGACACCCCCTGCCCACCACCTCCAGACTGCTATCCCTGCACCTAAAAAGTTTCTCTGGACTCTCATGTCCTGCATCAGATCCCCACTGTGTCCCACCAGCTCTGCTTCAGGGCCACGGCTGTGCCAGGGCAGAGGGTTCTCCTGGGGCCCTATTTAATCCTCCAGCGCCCCATGGGCACAGAACGCTCCCATCCTGCTGGGGCCCAGGACCTTCCAGTCCTAGTGGGGCACAGAGTTGTGCAGGGTGGCACTACAGCAGGGTGGCACCCAGACCCCACTCGGGCTGTCTGTAGACACAGAAACGTTGGCAGATGCAGTGGCTGCCATCCAGCTTGGGCTGCATGTTCACACAGGGCAGCAATGCCACCACTGTGTGCTGCCAACACTGAGAGGTTGCAGCACCCACCCTGTCCCAGGGCAAGGAACGTTCTGAAGCCTGAGGCGCTGCCCAGCCAGCAGTGGTGGCCAGGTCCTGCCCAGGCCGCTGCCCAGTTAACGCACCTGCCCGGGGAGCCCAGAGCTGCAACCAGGACTCACACCCACCGCAGGGCTCAGGTGACACGAGTTTGGACGGGCCTCAGCTCAAGTCCCGCAGCTGGGCACAGCCAGGCCTTTCCCTCTCCTGCAGTGTGGGGTGCTCCCAGCGACGAACCTCAGCTTCTCCTGGGGTGCCCTCAGTGGTGCTCCTTGGCTTCTCCTGGGGTGCTCCCAGAGATGCTCCTCAGCTTCTCCTGGGGTGCCCTCAGTGGTGCTCCTTGGCTTCTCCTGGGGTGCTCCCAGAGATGCACTCGGCTTCTCCTGGGGTGCCCCCAAGCGATGCACCCCGGCTGTAAGGGCAGGGCCCGGGAACACCGCCCTGCCGCGATCCGGTCCCTCAGCAGCCCCGGGAACCCCGGCAGGAGCCGGGCAGCGGCAGCAGCGCGGAGCGACAGTGCCACCTCGTGCTGCCCGCCAGAAGGAAGCGATGCCCGGCCCGCCGGCGGCTGCTGCAGGCTGCAGCGGGGGAGGCAGAGCGGGGGGGGGCCCGCACAGGGGACCTTGTGCCGAGGGAAGTGTCAGGGAGGTGACAGCGAGCCTATAGGAGGTAAGAAATCAGAATAAATCCCAGCTCCTGTTTTTCCACCACTCCCAGGTGCACAAGCCCACTGCCCCGCACCCACCCCGGGGTGTGAGGACACGGTGGGAACGGGCTGTGCCCACGCATCGTGAACGCAGGAGCTGCAGGACCCTGCACCCCACAGCCAGTCACCCCGCTGCATCGCCCAGCACCCCAATGCCAGTCACCCCGTTGCATCGCCCAGCGCCCCAATGCCAGTCACCCCGCTGCATCACCCTGTGCCCCAATGCCAGGCACCCCGCTGCATCGCCCAGCGCCCCAATGCCAGTCACCCCGCTGCATCACCCTGCGCCCCAATGCCAGGCACCCCGCTGCATCGCCCAGCGCCCCAGTGCCAGGCACCCCGCTGCATCGCCCTGAGCCCCAATGCCAGGCACCCCGCTGCATCGCCCTGCGCCCCAATGCCAGGCACCCCGCTGCATCGCCCAGCGCCCCAGTGCCAGGCACCCCGCTGCATCGCCCTGCGCCCCAATGCCAGGCACCCCGCTGCATCGCCCAGCGCCCCAGTGCCAGGCACCCCGCTGCGTCGCCCACACAGTCACAGGCTGCGACACTGATTTTACACAGGGGCAGCTGAGAGGAAAGCCCTGGTGTTCTGCACAGGGAGGTTCAGGGCTGCTGCCCTCAGTCCTGCTGCTGGTAGGGCTGCAGAGAGGAGCTGGACTTGATGATCCTTGTGGGTCCCTTCCAACTCCGGTCATTCTGGGACTCTGCGAGCCCTCCTTGAACAAACCAGGTACCCTCCAAGCACACATCAGCTTCCCCTGCAAACAGAGGGACAACACAGCACGGCGTCACCTCAGTGCAAAAAGAGCAAAGGGCTCCTGGGGGTGTGAAGGCACGTGGGAGGTGTTGGGGACAGCACGTCATCCTGTCACCAGGCCACAGGCAACAAGGTGACATCTTCCCCTACGTCCACCCTCCCCCTCATCTCCATGGCACACGCGCACCCTCAGCCACGAGTGCGGTTGGGCAAGGGAGTGGGCACCAACCATGGGGTAGGGGGAAAAATCTGCTTCACAAATTACCGTTAATACCAAATGTCCCTTCTTATCAAGACTGGACGGGTATTCAATTTTCTCTTCAAACGCCTGCCTTCTGAAATGGTAATAGAATTTCAAATCTAGGGGAAAAGGGAGGGGAAAAACTGAATATGCGAGGATTAACAATGAGAGAGAGAGACAAAGGAAGAAATTATACCAAAAAACTATAGTTGGAACCTTTACAGGAATTAATTAAATACAAATATAAAGAGAAAATTAACAGTCTCATGCTTAGGAGGGGGGAGAAAAGGGATATTTTCTGAGTTTAATTAACCTTTTTTTGCCAATAACAATGAAGAGGAAGGGGGAAGGGAGGGAGAGGAGAGCAAAGACTCCTAATTGTTTTGCCTTTCAGGACATAATTACCAGAGCTGGCCGGGTCGGGGTCTGCCCACGCAGGTTTGGGGTGCGTGGGTCCAGCTCGCACACGTGCTGGGCTTGTGTGCATATAATAACTCATTTGTTGGTCCTAATTGGTAGTTACATCAGAAGGAGCAAAAGCAGAGCTGCGAAGAGCCCTGGCACCACTATCCCTCCCACTCCTCTGCCCCTACACAATGCCAGCGGTGCCATGGCGGAGTGGAAAGCATGGAGCATCAAGTGGGAGGCAGCTGGTGGCCACGGTGGCCAGCAGAGCCGCAAAACTACCTCCGTCCCCACGCTCCCCACTGTCTTGTTTGCAGGTTTGGTATCCACAGTGCTCAAGGCATCAGTCACAGGGAAACAACTTGGGAGTAGGATGGGGTTTTGGAGCAGCTGGATGCCCAGCTTAAGGTCTTTGCCACCACTGTCCCCTCCTGGGGAAAGCGGGGCAGCCAGGCAGTGACAACAGGACAAGAAGTGACAGGACAAGGAAAGGAAAGGTGATGCTGATGCTTGAGTGCCTTCCTGCCTGCCAAGTCCTTGCTGCCCTCGTGCTCCTTGCCCTGGCACCTCTCTGCTGTTGCTCACACAGCTGTTTCGCTGCAACTTGGACTCCCAAAGAAGGGAAGGGGGAAAAGCCAGACCAGGGGAGCAGGAGCTCTGGCAACTTCTGCAGCAAGCAAACATCATGCCCTGCTGTAGGGAGGGGCAGGGTGCTCCCTCTGGGCGATGGATACTGCGGGACACCCAGGCTCACGCGAGCAAGCCACACGTATGGCAACTCACGCAACGCCAGTGACAGGGAGCGATAGAGAACAGCCAGTCAGAGCCCCATGGGCTGCTTGGACAAAGGGCCACGTGTGCCTTTCACCACACCCTTTTGACACCTCAGTGCCACAAGGTTAGGAGCTGCAGCTGTCTCCCTCTAACCCCCAGCTGGGTGAAGCGGGGATTTCCCGAGGACCCATCACATGCAGCTTCCTTGGGCCACCCACCCAGGGAGATGTTCTCCACCTTTGCACCACAAGTCTCCCAAATAATTGCACAGCCTCCTCCTCTCCTTCCAAACTCCCTTTTCACCACTATTACACCACCACCCATCACATCCGTGCTCAGGTGGGTGATGGAGAAGCCCAGGTCCGCACTCCTGGATGAGACCACAGGCAGCAGAGCTGGCTTTCCAGGTGGGATCGGCTGCGCTGAAGCCCTGCTTCCACTGGGTATCAGAGGGAGAAATTACTCCTTTGCAGGCAGGAGGCTCCCCGAAGGCACAAGCCGAAGACCCAGACCTCTTCACAAGTCCAGCCCTACCAGCAGGGCATCACCCAGGAGGACACACACAGGCTATGGATTACCTGGGAATTGGGATGGGGTGATTAATAAGTTAAAACCAGCATCAGCAAGCATTTATTTAACAAACGCAGCTCCTTATCTGTCCAGAAATAGATTGCAAAATTATTCAAGAGTCTTCAGCGTAAATTATTCTTGGTATAAGGATTGTTTAAATTGCAAACTGGGAATATTACTGTGAAGTGTACAAGGTATGTGGTAAATTATGTAACCAATTTATGTAATTTATAAATTAAGTTACATAAATTAGCTACACAAGGTACAGCATGAATGTCAAATTGTATACTCAATTGTCACAATAATAGCTCAGCATCAGATTAGCTTGAGGATTAATCCAGACAGTACAAAGTCTGGATGTTACAAATAAATAAATATAAATATCAAACTCTATACTAACAGCTCAAACTAGAAAGTTATTGGCACTAATAAAGTGCAGCCACTCAGTTACTTGTCAGGCAAGGAAAAATAAGGCAGAGATGGCAGAATCAGTTTGCTTTTCAGTTTGCACAACATCCCCAGCATCAACTGCTTTGGAAAGGACAGAACTACCTGAGCCTTCTCCTGAAGCTCATGTCTCACTCCTGGGGTAGGGAATATCTCCATTAATGGTAAGGGGATACAAAATCACTGATGTCTTTGCAATTAAGAAGGTTAGACAAAGGGCACTGTTACACTAATTTATTCACTGCACGCAGGGCCATGAGTATGGAAAAGCCCAGGAATTTGCACAGCTCTGAGACTCGCCTGCCATTATTCACTAACCCAGATTTTCAGGACTTGGAGGACCTTTAGGAAAGCAGCTGTTACTTTTCCCCAAGTTAACAGTCAAAGGTACATTTTCAACCACCCCTTTTCCATGAGTACTTCCCCTCCACTCCCATAAACTACTCAACCCTCAAGTCCAGCACGAGAGAAACAACCCTGGGCCAGGCACAGTCTTTTTTTGGACATATAGACTCTACGAGATGAAAGATGCTTCTCTTGCAGTCTTCAGGTAGGGCTTTGATACAACTTGAAAACCTGGAAAGGGGTTTTGGGAAGATATATGGGGATTTGGAGCAAAAAGGAAATGATACAGATCAGTTTATAAATTATATAACCTAAAAAGCTAAGGCTGGATGGAAATAACTGCTTTGGACCAGACCAAGCAAAGAGAACGAGAGCTCTCGCCAGGGAACCTTGCTCACAGGGTGGCCCTGTGGGCAGCAGCAGGGAGATTTTGCTCCCCTGTCCACATTCTCAATGGATGCTAAAGTCTTCCAAGTTTCAGAACTTTTTACCTTGTACTCTTTATTAACATCTAATTTTCTTTCAAGTTAAGAACAGAAGAAATCTCTTCTCCTGAGACCAGCTGTGATTATATTGTCATCTGCTTGCCCAGGAGTGCTGCAAGGTCTGTAGCTGTGCTAAAGCACCAACTTCTGGTCCCAGGGGTTACTAGAAAGCAATCCAGAGCACATTCTCTTGGGTACAACTTATTAAAATCTCCTCGTTAATGGATGTGCTTGGTTTTCTCAGAGAACTGCTTGATTTTGAACCTCCCAGGCAATCCCACAAGGTGAGCACTGGTGGGCAGTGACCAGATTCACAGTCAGAAGGATACAGTTTGTCTTAAAATTATGGCGTGCACATGAGTCTTGTTTTTCTGTGCAATTTCTTGCACCATTGAACGGAGATTGTTACCCAGTGAAGAACCACACTTTGAAACACCTGGCCCATCAGGCACAAAGGACTTTCTTCTCATGGCACGCTTGTACGCTCTCACCTTGACACTGGATTCCCATAGCCTATCTAGATCTACCCCCATTCATCGGCTGGAAACAGCCTCAAATAAAACTACTTGAGTTTTTATCAGCAACAAGCAATGCAGGACCGCCGGCAGCCTCCAAAGATGACATTTGTTTTATTCTTTGAGGAGTGGAAGAACCAGACCATGCTTTCTGAAGGTAATTCCAAGTAGATTATGAGCTTAGGCTCTGAAGCATGATTTCTCTTCTCTATCTGTTTGGCCACAGACTAAATTGTGATCCTTTCCTTCAGACAGCGCACTTCAATTTTCCTGGAAACGGGGAGGTCACGCCAGCCAGCGGCTGGGTGGAACCAACAGCTGTCACTGAGGTTTCACGGCTGGGTTTCATTAAGATGTTAGGGAAAGCAGCCACGAAGTACATTAAATATTACTGTGGATATTCCATTTCCTAAACCACTCCCAGCCTGGGAATGTATACTTTGCGGCACCAGAATGCACTGTACAAAATAATTGGAATGCAATCTTGAAACAAATAGATGAGTATTTTCTCTCTTTGTACTCTCTTTAAGCTAAAGATCCCAAAGCACTGCACAAGCACCTGATTTAAGTGTGAAATAAGCCTAGCACACAGATAGGTCTACCAGTCTCAGCTTGTACTCTACTCGGAGAACCAAGCCTGCCAACTCTGCAAGCATTGCAACAGCCTCCTGCTGTGCCCTTTCCCATCGCAGAGCTCCGAGACGCAGTCACAGAGCTGTGCTTGGGAGCAGACACGAACCTCAAGGCAAAAGGTGGCTTTTGGACACCTGCAACACATGTGGACACCAGGCTCAGTCTACACGGCCATCACAGATGCTCACTGCTAATCCATGTAATCCAATAAATTACAAACCAGGGAAGTCATCATTAGTTGGCAACAGCGCACTGGCAGGTAAGGGGTAGAGGGGAAAAAATCCCTACACAAAGAAGGCTTGCAAAAGAAAAATGAGTAAATAAGGATTAAAGGGTCTATGAAGGCTGTTTCGCTGAAGCAGCCCATAAAGAGCAATTTCGCCACCTTTTGTAAGCTTTTATTTTGGCTGATATGATTTAAGCTAAATCCTGAAGTGGCATTTCCCCCCCATCTCGTTAAGAGCCACAAAGCTTTGCTGCAGTCACCAGCCAGACTTCTTCCGCAGCTCAAAGGCTACTAAAGGAAAAGTGAAGAATTAATTTTTTTAAAAGCCACGTTTGCACGCAGCTTTATCAAATGGCAAAAACTCAAATCTCTCCCTTGGTTCAGCTGCTCGGAGGGGGAATGCAGAGCAGCACTGGCAGAGTTCCTGTTTACTTGTTTTATGATGGTTGTAACGAGGAACCCATTAAATTAATAGCCGTGCTTTATTTTTAATGTTATGTTTAGCTAATCCTGACTTACAGTGGCACTCTCCATTCATGGAAAATAAAAATTGAGCTCACTATGACGATGGACTCCATCACCCAGAGAATGGCTATAGAAGGATGTTCACGAGGTCATAGGAGGGGCAAATAACACCCTTCTCATTCCTCTTCAGTGTTACTCATGTCCCTCAGCTGGTGCCCATTACAGAAATTAGCTCAGGCAGTTCAAGGACTAAATAATACAAAACTGATCTAAAGCCATAAGCAAAAGAAAAAAAAAGCCAGATAGACACATTCCAACTCCACTGGCACCTCAGCACCAGGTAGTGAAAAACAGAGACCCTCCCTGTCCTGCCCCTGTGAGCAAGGAACCCCTTGGATGGCGCAGCGGCTGGAGGCTGAAAGCCAGTGATATTCACTGTACCTGTAAGGTTGAAGTTACCCATTCACACACTTGACAGTACGTACCCGGGTTAATGATGCAACTGGGTCACAAGCCTTCTTAGATCTGAGATGGACTTGAGGAACTGCAGCCCTTCAATTTGCTTGTTCAGTGACTGGTGACCCTGGAGAGCTCGAGCAGCTCTGCTCCGTACTCAAGGAAGTGCTGCCCACCCAGAGACTCAGGCAGAGCCGCTCAGGCACAGACGCACACGCAGAGGGCACGGCTGGAGCACACACACGTGGGCACAGAACGCTTCCACCCATAGTGCCCACCAACGCAGGTGAGTGCTGACCGAGGACAAGCACACACAGTCTGCAACAGCTGCAGAAGGATCTCACCGCATCAGGGACAAGCGGTTCAAGTGTCCTCACCTCCCACTGCATCCCCGCAAGCGTGACAGGCTGAGAGACTCCTTGCACGTTGCTCTTGGAAGTCAGCAACTGCCTCAGAACAGGTACAAAGGAAGTAAAACAAATCCTTTTTATTGGTAAGGACCAATTGCAGAGAACCCAGGCGGACTCTGAGTTTCCAGCACAATGCTCAGAAAGCTACTGACCATGGCAAGGCTGAATGAGCCCTCCTACAGCTGCTCCTTGCCGTCAGTCATTTCTCCTTTTGCTGTCTGGGTGACTCAATAATCTTTCCTGGTCTTAAACAGTGAAGATAACATTTTTTTGTTAAATTCTATAGAGAAAGAAATAAGAAACGTATGGGACTGAACCGTATGCACCAGTTTGCCCTAAGTGTTAGCAGTAGATGGGAAGTAGACAGCTTACTTGGCAACTGTCAGCCCAACATTAATTCAGTTTTCCAAAAGTATTTTGAAATTAAAGTTTTCAGGGTGAAAGAAGGTGAACAGTTCCTGACTCTTAAAAAGAGCCACGTGAGCAAAAGGGCTTTGTTTGGGCTCATGCTAATTAGCAAACCTTCTCCAAAGATATCAGAAATTATATTTATTTCTAAACAAAATTTCGGAAAACCAAAAAGGATTTAAAGTAGGAATCAAAATGAGACTCCAGGTCCCCACTGCCCCTTCTCCTACACTCCCTGGGACAGCAAGTCTTCCATGCAACGGCTCCCACAGAAAACACAAGAACCAGACACAAGTACTATCAACATCTCGTAGCACATTGCACAAGCTACTCCACTGAGTGCAAGCAGGAAGAGCGTCTAATTAGGTGATTCACAAGGGAAACACAGCTCCAGGAGCAGTTTGTTACATATCCCAGAGGGAACAGCTGATTTCATCTTCAGCTTGGAAATAAAAGTTTGTTTGCTTCTCTCCCCAGGAAGACAATAAAGGAAAGTTCTCAGCCATGTGCTGACCTCTGTAAAAAGTCTGAAAAAAGCGCATGTGTCATTAAACCCAGGATCCACTTTTGGCACGAAGACCTCCCGAGACTGGCGGTGATCCATTTGCTCCCTCCGGCTTTGCCCCAGGGTGTGCAACCACTGCCGTGCCAGCATAATTACACACCAGAGTGGAAGACGGAGGGGCATCATTAACTTGCCCTGAACAACCTCAGCACAAAGACGACTCCTGGTCCAGGCTAATCACTTCAGTCTGCATCAGCCTTCACTCTCCCAAGGCATCAGGCCAGGAGAACTGGGGAAGTGACGAGAAACCAAGACATTACCAAGAGCAGAGTGATAAGACTGACAGATAAGGAGGGCAAGCGAGTCAGCTCAGGAATACTCCATCCATCTTCTCCAAAGAAGAATGGCCCTTCAGGCTCCCATGGGTTTCCAAAGAAAGGGCTGATAACTCTACAGTGCTGGTGCAACAGTTCCCCGGGGTAGCTGAAACAGCTGTTGCAGTTGTCGGCTGTATTTTATGCAGGTGCATCTAGTTACAGCAACTCTTGGAGTGGGAAGGAATGAACGGAGAGTCCTTGTACCTATACTGCTTCTAAAAGACCAGGCAAAGAGGTGAAGAACATGGTCCTCATGCATACAAGACTGGCAATGAAGCGTTTTAGGGAATCAGACATAAACAATTTAGCGACAAGCTACAGACAAACACTTTTAACCAGTTTGGAAATAAAAAATAACAACAACGTGAAAGACAAATTGAAAAATTCTGCCTGGAAAAGGAGCACACAGCATGAGATCACAGGATTCAGCAGACTATAAAATAGGAAATGAGACTTACTCTTCTCCCCCTACAGCTACACAAAACCCTCCTACACGGATTACAGACACACTTGGCAATTGCCTTCCTCCTCCAGCCTCTCCCGTTATGGACAAGGCAGAGTTGGTAGAAGCCTGAATGCAAAGAGGATATTAGATAAAGCATCTTGCAAAGCCAAGTGTGAAATATTAACAACAGGAGGCAACGGGTTCTGTTTTTATGCAAGATCACAAATTTGGTGCTTAGAGAGCCTGAAATATTCTTGCACACCGGAATCTCAAAGTGCTTGTTGAATGTTTCATTTAAAAAGCTATTGAAGCCTACTGGAAAATTTCTATCAGCTCTGTTATTTGCTCTGTCTTCTCTAACTTTGTTGTTTTTGTTCTTTTTCCTTCCTGCAACACTAAGAAATTATGCATGAATAAAAAGGTTGTTCCTTCCATTCATCTGACCAGTTTTAAAACAATTCATTGCCATGAAGTGGGTGCTCTGCAAGCCTGTATTTTCACATGAAATTACCCCAATTGCGCACATTGCATCCGAATTACCGGATGCATTTGTACACACAATTACCCAATTTGCACACAGAACTGCAATAACCGGGCAGGCAAATGGACGTGCAGCTGTTCGGCTGAACGGAGCCCTGCGTCTGAACCGCATCTGGCATTGGGCAGGTCTGGTTTCAGCAGGTGAAAGAGGTCACAGATATTCCTAGACAGAAAAAAGCTTCTTTTTATCCACCACATGCAGTACAGACGGCAGCGTGGCTGCTGCCCTCACCCTCCCTCAAACTTGTCTTTGGAGGAAACTGCTTCCAATTCAGCTTCTACAATAGACTCAGACCTTGTTTTCCTGCCGTTCTAGTTGCCCATTAATGCCAACTGTGATGGTAGCTGTGCGATAAGGACATCTATTCAACATTGGACACCAGGCTCTAAGAATAATGATCTCTGCCACTTTGGAGCACAACTGACACCTGCTGTCACAGTCTTGCATGAAAAAAATTCATGCTCCAAATACCCAACAAGCAGTCAAGGAGAAACATAAGGAGAGGGAGCCTAAGAGAAGATGCAGGGCTTCTTTCTTCTTTGCAAGGGCCTCAGTAGTATAGGAGCAGCAAAGATGGGGGGCAGGGAGAGAAAACACTCACTCAAGAAGCTGTGTTACCTGTATATTTTTAACTCAGATAGCAGCTGAGACTCTGCAAAATGAACTTCATCTTCAGCAATTTCCTATTGACATCTCTGCTCATCGTTATTTCTCCCCAGGCTCAGATATCCAAGCTGATGATAGCAACAAAACTGCTCCTGAGCACTAGGAAACACCAAAAGAAAGGGACTGCCTGAAGGGTAGATGGGACCACAATCCCCACGGACAGGATCACCAACACGTTTGTAGACATTCATCACAGAGTCAGCTAAAATCAAACCCAACACGGCAGGACAGAGGAGTTTCCCAGTTCAAGGCTACACGATGAACCAATGCCTGTCCTCAGAGGCTACCAGAGACAGTTAGGCGAGTCGTTACTGAAGTGTGATGACACTCAAGAGGTATATTTTCAGCTAATAATCAAGCAGTCTCTCATCTGGAGGCACTGGATGGCCTTAGAGTGCCACTTTGTCCTTGTTGGACTGCAAAACAGCCGCAATGCACCTGGCCAACGTTAGCCGGAGATGTTACATTCATGATTTTATGGCTGATTTTTTTCCCTCTACCTTCTATCAATTGAATTCACTGTCTGAACGATCACATCTGTTTATGTTCCACAGACACCTGCATATCTTGAGATGACAGCAACTCCCTGAATGCTGTAATCAGTTATTTCTCAACAGAGGAATTGCCAATTTGGTAAATAAAGCTCATTATAAAAGAACATGGAAATGTATTACAGTTGCCTAACAGACAAATTGTCCAGTGCCACCAGATAATCAGCTCTGGCATCACAGTGCCCCCCCCCAATTCAGGGCAGCTGAAATAATGGCATGCAAATATACTCATACCAAGGCAACACTGGATAGGGGCAACAGGAAAACGAGGAAGACACAAAACAGGTACTTTTCTCTTTAGATCAACAATAATTTCAATTCTAATCAGGGATAGACCTTGGTGCTCCAAATTTCTACATGCAGACTCAGAATTTTAGTGGATTTGTAGAACTTGACTATCCCAAGCGCATCCAAAATCCAGCACGGCAGCAGCAGCAAAAGCTCACTCCTTTGGTTTGGAAAACTTGCCCTTCCTCCCGTGGGCATAGCAAGTTTGACCTGCACAGTGATAAAAAGCTGTAATTTTTGCAAGACCTGAGACAAACAGAGATGAGCCATGGGTAAGCAAACATCATTTCTGAGGAGGAAGAGGGCTGTGGCATCAGCTCCCTGCAAGAAGGAAAAGCATTTTGTTTCTTTAATGAAGATGTAAAGCACTAAGTTGCTGCCTAAAGAAAAAAAGAGACAAGGCAGAATATAACACAAAAAACCAATTCTCAGCCCCCTTCATCCATTTTCATAAACATTACATTAAACTCTGACATGACCTCCAAAAATCCATGTTCACATTCTTCAGAATCTGTCAGATACAGACAGAGAGGACAAGAGCAACAAACACAGCCAGAGGAGAAGCTTTATCCAGAGAAGGGGAATTAAGTTACCAAGCTAGACTTGCTCTTCTGGTTTGCTGACAGATCCTTTGCAAATCTGATGCACTTACCTCTACAAGGATGAAATCCCAGATGCACACAGCTCCCACTGTCCCTCGGCTTGGCAAGGAGAGGGCTCAAAACCGAGCACAAGGCTCAAAGGGATGGTGGTTTACGGCAGACAAAGCAGGAGCTGCACACAAGCTGATGCAAAGAAAGATAACTTAGACTCTGCATTCAGCAGGCAAAGGCTTTTTCGGTGTGATTCACCAACACCAGTTCCCTTTGGCCAGGACTTTGTACTCTTCCAAGTACTTTCAAATAAGCCAAAGTCATTCAGCCCAGGACCAAAACAAACAAGTTCTGTGATTTATAAACTGTGACTTGAAATATTTCTATTCCCCACACTTGTTGGGAGTTTTTGTTGCCATGGGTAGGAGGCAGAAACCAGCAATTTACAAACTTGTGGGACCGACAGCATCTCACAGCACACAGTGACCATTAAACTCTTTATTGTTTAGAAGGGAACTTTGGAAGGGAAGAAACGCGCCCGCTGGTGTAACCAATGGGAACATGCTAGAAACAGTTAATCCTAACAAGCTAGTCAGGGTTACTTACAAATACTTTGGACCCCTTTCTCCAGAGCAAACAGACAAAGATAACAGCTCTTGAACCTCAGATGTGGACTGGTGAAACCAAAGCTAGCACAGGGTGATCAGGCTCCGTGTTGGGCAAGCCTCCGAGCTACAAGCTGTGCTGGAATTACCTGGGGTCAACATGATTCTTTGCATTGTAACACAATAAAAAAGGAAACAATATCGTCCCCCTCTCCCAGGACCCTCCTCCCAAATCCAGGAACATCCACCGAGAGTGATACATGCAGGCAATTAGAAGAGGAATCGTGTTGTCAGCTTGGACCGCAAAGGGCAGAAGGCACCGGTTTTGGTCAGTGTCTATCCAGAAGGATGCTGGGGCTTCCAAGGGCGTCTGTGGTCCCTGTCCTCTGCTCTAGGGCGGCTGATGTTTATCCAGAATTAACTAACAGCTCCTAAAGGAAAAAGGAGACAAAGGAAAAGGCAGCAAGTTACTTATGCAGCTGTTGACATTTGACTGTTTCCTTCAGGAACGAAGGAGCAGTGTCGGCAGGGTGAAAATCCCACAGAAAAACCATCACGTTTCACCTGCTGTAAAACACAGGACACTCAAGGGGACAGAAGACTGTAGGAGCAAGACAGCAGGTCAGGATATCAAAAAGCCAAGACTGATTCTGTGACCAAGAATACACGGTCAGTTGCAAATGATTAGGATTTATAAATCCTGTGGCGTACAGCAGGAGAGCAAGGCCATGGTCTCGGGCAAGCCTCACAGCTGCTGGGTCGCAGGAGAAAGCGCAGCTCCACGCTATGTCCCAGCCGCAGCAAGACATGGGAGCACTTTGATTAGCTGCCATCAAACATGCACACACATCTTGGAACAGGATCAACCTAAGAGGGAGCACTGGAGAGAGGAGAGGAAGAAAGAGAGGCACTCTGAGACTGCTGTAACTCCTGACACGTTTGGCAGCCTTTATCTTATTAAGACGCAAATTCTCCTAAAATTCAAAGCAAAATCATGCCTGCTTTGTCCCCACAGCAACCTCTTGTTTTCTAAGCGATACATCCTCAGAACCTGCAGGTATCTGCATATGAGCTGTGAGCTTCAGATGGGTAGAAAAAACAGAAGGCTTTCAAACTTTTTAGGGTGGAGATTGCACAGCCTGCTATGGTCTCTTCTTATTTTTATCTTATCACTCCTATAAAGTCAGAGAAATCAAACCAACAATGATATCAGCAGTGGATCAGAACAGACCTGGCACCAATCATAACGCCTCTCCCTCTGGGGTCCTGGGGTATCAGTGTTGGACCCTACTTCAAAATCTAGGTAATCAGCTCTCACGCATCAGCAAACTGCTGGTGTAGCTACGTGAACAGCAGAATTGCATAGGGTGAGCCCATCAACACGCAATTTTTTTCCCATGCTCTGGATAGGCAGTTCCATTTTGCAGAGTAGAGGGTACTTACCCACATTTAAAGGGCTCTGCTAAAGCCAACTACAGAAAGACAACAGAACAGTTATCTGCACGTGGTCTCACCACCCATTTTTAGTCAGTTCTACTCTCTAGCCATTAGCCTTTCTTAGGAGAGAAACTGTGCTTCCTCAAATGTCAGTTAGAAAAAACACCATAAAATAATGACGGTAGCACGCTTGGCAATACCTGTCAGAAGGTGAGGATGTCATTTGCGCTGCTTCTGCATCGCAGCCTAATATTTGCTTCCTAACACCTGCAGGGTCAGCATATTCAGTCTACATTGACCATGCATCTCCAAAGACAGCCCCACACCTAACAACTATGGACTAGAAAAGCTTCAAAGGACTCAAGAATAAAAAGAAACTTGTTTCCCAAATTGTTTAGACAAAGCTTATCCAGAAACCTGACATATGAACCATCAATATTATTCGACTGACTCTAATTTCCCAGGTATTTTTGCTCATCATTAGTGACATAAGAGTTTTGTAGAGCAATGCGTTTTAAAAACTCCAATAGCGCTCACACAAATTGTAATGAGTGAAGCAGCAACAACTCGCAATCAATTTTGCAATAAAGTAATTTGCTGTATTCACAGTGTAACACGTCAGTGAAGTGCTGAGGAATGCTACATTTTGGGAAAAAGCCACTGATGTGGCCGCTCTGTGGTTAACCCTTATGGAAGACGGTAAAACCTTTTTCTTTCAAGTAACTTTAAACAATACCACAGCTGTCGCACAATTTCATGTTCAAAATTATAACTATGTATTTTTACTCATTTCAGGACAAAATGCAAACAGCCAGCCCAGAGCTGACGGGCTGCCCAGCAGGCCAGACACCAATTTCTTGCTGCCCAGCTCTCACCAAGGGAAGCTTCCGTGAACAGAGGACGCAGGTAACAATACCATGAACCAGCCCATGCTGTTCCCAAAAGTGGCCTGATACAATTACATCGAAGACCAATCTGTGCTGGATGGAGCAACTAATTAACATCCCTTCCCTCCTTGGGGGCACGGAGTGCTCATAAAGGTTATACAGTTGGTGTTTCTTGGGAACTAAAGCACTCTCAGTATACAACCATCTTCACAGAGGGGTGACTTTCCCAGCTGTTTGAGTAAGAAACAGACTTGGCTGCCCAGAAACCAAGCCAGGTCTCACAGTGTTTGCCATGCCAACGCAGACCATCACCATCTGGAACCTTCTAATATTGCTAAGGTTCAACCTACAAAGCGAAACCAGAGCATAGTCTCTGGCTGGCTCCGAACCCATGCTCCTCTGGATCTTCTGCAGAACGTGCCATGTGGTGCAGCCATGATTGGCAACAACGCTGAAGGCCAGAGATCTCCTCTCCAGCTGCTGCAGAGCATCACACAGCCACTGGATGCTGCACAGTGGAAGCTCTGTGGGCTTTGTGGTCTGTTAGCGCATCATCTAAGTCTATGCTTGTTAGAATATGCATGTAATTGTTTTCACTGTTCCTAGGCCATTAGTTTACAAACCTATGGCTAACAACTTAAAAGCACAGTTGCATTGATTTCATGCCTCACATGCTGTGTAATAGCATGGAAGGATGCTGTACCTCTAAGACTAAACCCGCTCTTCACTAAACCAACCATTTACACCAGTGTTTTAATTCCATCTGGCATTGCAACCATGCCGATATAGATTTGGCACCTCTTCATTTCCTTCCAACGCAGAATCCTCGCTGCATGTTGCTAACAACTTGCAGGTTGCTACAACACTTACCTTGAGCAGAAGGAGCTAGAAAAGGGAAGGAGAAGCCTTACCTCTCCTACATGCCCTTATAGTTGCATACGCACCAGACAAGTCGCATACGCAACAAGTCCAGGCAGCTTGCAATCACAAGCTGTTCCCACACAACAGGATACTCCCAATTAATCGAGTTGAGGCTCAGCCTGAAGAAGCTCAGGGCCTCATCAAAAAATAACTGCCCCACAGTTGGCATTTGGCGGTCTCTGCTGCAGCCTTAGCAGAACAACTCGGGAATCAAGCAGCCTTGCAGAGTGCACTGCACACTCTAATGAGAATGGATGGTGCCCTTCCTGCACAGAGAAGAGAGATGATTTTTAATGCCATGGCCAAGCACTGTCAGGCAGACACGAGGTTCCGGTCTCAATGAACTCCAGCCCAGCGCCTCTACATATGAATACTGTGTCCATACAAAAGCAGTTCCTCACAGCTGTGGCTGCAGTACAAACAGGAACGGCAATGTGTTCAGTGCCGACAGTAAATCCAGCCGGAGGGCATGCTGTGCTCTCCTCCACGCCTCTCCTGGCAAGCAGGACCCTGAGTCGCTAACCCGTGCTCTTCCAGCACCATGAGACCCCACTTGTGAAGGAACAGCAGTCAAAATCAGCCGGCTGGTTGGCTGACGCAGCCCATCACTCTGCAGCACCGGCAGGGAAGCCAGTAGCTTTCCACTTCTGGTTCCAGTTGAGTGGATCTGCTCCAAACACCTCATCCCTGCTGAGAAGGGATCCATTCAACACCAAACACAGTCCTTCTCCAGTGACAGAGAGCAGAGGCCTTGGTACCAGCATCAGGGCAAGCAAATCTCAGCAAGATTTTCTAATGCACCGCTCTCTTGTCTTCCTCCTGCTCCTTGTCAGTCTGCATCCCCGCGTGGGAGCTCGGGGCTGCCTGGCAAGCACACAGCATCCCCGCCGCCTCCCGCCGTCGCTGGCTAGCTCTGCGCCTCGGCTCTCGGCCTCGCCAGAGGCTCCCAGCCAGCGGAAGAATCTCCCTCCTTGAAAGCCCAGACCCTGAAGAACTTCCTCCCTCAGTGTTCGCTATAAACACCGTTTGCCAAGCCTCAGCTGTGCTAAGACATGTTTATTTAACCAGCCTTTAGTCTCACAGGGTAAACCCTGCAAGTTTCCTCCAGTGAGTGCCTTACCTTTGTTCTAATATTCCTTTAAGCAGTCGCACCACGGCGCTTGCACGTATGGGCAACTGTGTAGCTATGAAGAAAGCAGATCCCCATGATAAATGACTTGGTGCATTTGCAGTGTCAGTGACAAAGTAGAAATTAATCTCCATAGTTCCTAGTTCCCTGTTGTGTGCAGGCAGCTCTCTCAAAACCAGAATACCTGTTGGCACACAGCAGACTTGAGTAACCTGACCGCAGAACCTTTTCATTTCGGTCAGCCTGGGAGGAGGCACTAACAAAACACAAAAATCCTGACCTGTCCTAAGATGGGTGTTCAAGGCCTTTCCACTGGATGAGGCATTTGTTGTGGGGCTATTAGCACCCCAAAGAGCTGCAAGGGACATTTGAGTCACTTTAGTTTGATGTATGCTATAGGTATTTTTTGGTTATGTGCGATTTGTTCTGTTACATTCCGGATATTGGCTATTTTGTGGAGCAGCTGTGCTAACTAATGGATCACAGCACTTCTGTGCCATATAGTTATTACATAGAAAAGTCTCTCTCTCTCTCATTCTTCAGGAGTCCAACAGTTACTGTCCTTGGCTTTGGAATGAGAAGGGCTACGGTATGCTTGACAGCAACAAAAAACATTAATTCAAAAAACTATGAAGAGAGTTCTGTTCTCCCTCTTCTCTGTACTGGTGTTAATGGATTTGCAAAGCAGAGAAGTTCATCCAATGACTTCTTGGCTACTTCCCCAGATGGTGTCTTCAAAGCTGGCTTGACAGCAGAAAAGACGCCTTTCAAAAGGCTCCCCAGACGCATTGTCAGAACACCCCAGAAAGTGCTCTCACGTGGAAGTCCTCTGGTCTACATACCCCACCAACAGAGCGCAAGGAACAGAAACAGTTTTTCTGGTTCCCTCTCCCCCCTCCTCATTCTCCTTTGACTCACAACAACTGACACACTGTTTGCTTTGCTTTGCCTTGACACCTCCCATTGCTCTGCATCACCCGAATATGAAGTTATTTACTAGCACAACTAACCTCTAGCTGTTCTGAGACTCACCTGTTTGTTCATGCATTATCACATTGATTTCCTCCAGACAATTGTTCTGATCATTGTTCTAACTCGCAGAGAGCTCCAGTCATTAGCTTTGCTTAACAGGAAATCTTTTGCCACTGACTGAGCAGCTCCGCAGTGACGAGACTGCACAAAAAATCAGCCCAGTCGGGGGGCTGCACCTCCCTGCTGCGCCGGTAGCCCCAGACATCACAGCGGGGAACACGCTCAGTGCTTTTGATTCTGGACATGTGCTAGGAAATACTGGGGCCAGGAGGAACAAACATTGCTCTACAAAGGGCCACTGCTGAAAGAAGGGCTGTTAATTAATCGGCATACAAACCGAGGGCGGTTTTTGTTCAACCAGTGTTAATTGCATTTAATCTCGTTTTCACCACTAAGAAAAGTCACCAGGCCAGGCTGATGTTGCTAGTGCCTGACATGCAGATTCCACCCACGTTTGGGAGGCAAGGCAGGAGGAGAAAAGTAATGGAAAGAAGGGAAATAACCCTTCCTCACCCCTTCTGCATCACTGCACAATTTCATTGGATCTGTTCCATTATTTAAACAGTTTTTGTTTTCCAATAACATTACAGAGGAGCTCCAAGGATGAAAATCAGACATGGAGCATTTCACTACTAGTTATTCTTGCTCTCCTGGGTACCAGCTTAGAGCTTTTCTAACCTGCACAGCCCTGCCTATTCTGCTTCTGTGAAGGACTGAAATACGGAAAATCACTTATGTGAAGCAGTGGCTGCTTTTTAGTCCTGGGCTGTTCCCAACAGACCAGCCAGTGCCCCTCAACACGACCTACAACCGCTGACTGCCACCTTGCATCGGTTCTGCCAAGTCTTTCTCTTCCTCTTGTTACTGACCACAAGGCCACCACGTGCCACAGGATGCTGAAGTCTGTCTTCCTCTAACATCTTATAACACAAAGTAGTATTTGCTATTAAACAACCCCTGAGAAAATGTGCCTTGCAAGTCAGTGCACGTTTGAAGCCTGAACTTCCCATGTAAACCACTGGTGCATCCATCATGATCTGGCTCTGACCTGGGGACCATTCCACTATCACAAGGCGGTGGCTTGGCAGAAATGGGACCCATCCTGTCACCTCTGCAGCAATCAAGCCTCAGGGCAGAGGGGCAGCTTTTGCAGCACAAGAAGCCCAAGGTGACAGATACCATGACTACAGGCTTATTGCTTCTGCAAGTGCCTTGTGTTTTTCCAAATCAGTATCAAGAACAATAATAATCAAGACTGGGCTCAGTGTGAGCCTCTTCCCTGTAGCAGCACACAATGCCTGCCCAAAGCCAACGCTGCAGTTTATCATAGATTTTCTTTATCCCTCGACAAGTGTTAGTCCTACTGCCTCTCACTGCATAAAGTGGACATATCACAAGTGCCGTGAAGGACTGGCTGAGTTTTAAGTGGTCTGAAATGGCTCCACTAGACTTGGTCAAGATTGCTTTAAAACCATTTCCCATTAGGACTCTGACCCTCACTCTTTACAGCCAGCATAATGACTCTACCTCAGGGGAAGATAATTACATCCCACTATCTATACACATCAGCAAGTATACGCTACAAACACCACGGCGCCTTTCTGGAACAAGCGAGAGAAGGCAACGCAGGAGGAAAAGGAGATAACACTCGATGCCCCTCCATCCCGCAACTGGAGTCACCCCAAGCGTTTCACAAGCTCGTGGATTAGCCCCTGGGAGGGATAAAGGGATCCAGCAGGCACGGAGTGTTTCTAAAGCGTAACAACAACTACTTGTACAAATCCAGCTCTGGTTTTGTGAGGATTAAAATGAACTTCACCCAACTGTGAATATCTGTTTCCAGAGCCAAAAGGAATGGAAAACCACTTACTGATGCAACAGTATTTCATTATTTCAAACCCTAAGCTCAGCGCTTCCAAAAATTAAGGACAGGCAACAGTAATGTTATTGCTGGGGGACGTCAGCTTGTGTGGGTTTAACTGCTAAACTGCCAAGCCGTGCTCTGAGCACAACATAACGAAGCAATACACACAAATAGAGGAAACTTCTCCCTACTCTCATTTCTGCTCTTGCTACCAACCCCCAGGATAATCAGTCAGAAATGAAAGGAAAAAATAATCCCAGAAGCCAAGAGACTTTGGATTAAGTTGTATAAATGACCTGTTACCTCCTAACACAAGGAAGAAAGAAATGCAATAAATACCTGCAAAGCCATTCCAGTATTTTGGATTAAATGGATTACAGAAATGGAAAGTACATGATGCAAGATGTTATAAAACAAGATGCCAGGAAAGTGCAGGAATTTGAATCAGGCTGGCAAACGATCCCTGCAGACTACTGAGGAAAATTAATAGAGAGAAGGGGTAGAGAAAGGATACAGTAGAATACTGACTGATGAGTACTGTTGTTAGGATGTGTAAATTCAGAATGTCAGGCTTCCACTTAAATCTACTTCAGTCCTGTAACAAAACCAGCAAATCCTATTGTTAAAAAGCACTGGGAGCAGAGAAGTCAGATACGCCAAGCCTCACTTCAGGATAGGTTTCCCTTGTGCATCCCTCCAGATTGAAGTTTGTGACTTTAATTATTCTTGGAACATTGTGTATATAGGGATTCAATGCAGGGATTACTAGCAGGATCCTTGTTGTAAGTGCCACTTCACAAACAAATTACTCTTCACTGGGTGTCAGTAACACACACAAGAAAACAAATTAGGTAAAGGCAGAGGGACAGCAAGATACAGATCTGGTGCAAAGAAATTTCACAAGGTCACCCAGAAAAATAGAGACACTTAGAATATAAACTACATTTCTAATTCCACAGTGCATTAAGGCTTTGCGTGACCCAGACACAACATAACTTCAATACACCAGCAACTCCACACAAGTCTGACAGCAAGTCTAGCCGAGACATACTTTCTTGTGGAGAAACGCCATCAGGGTGGGGGTAGAGAAAAAGAAAGACAGGAGGTAGATGGAGCAACTTCAGCTGTCCTCTGAACTCCTATGGATCACCCCATCCCATCCCTTGCCTCTGACTGTTCACAGCCAGGCACAGACAGGTGGGAGAAGCCAGGGAGGGACGGTGTCATTTTGTCTGGAGGAAGGTACAGTAGCTGCTTGGCTGCAGGGCTTCTTCACAAGCTGATCCCAACTTTACATACTGCATTTTTCCTTTCCAGAGCTCATCCTGGAACAGATTAGGAACCTGCACCAGTTCTAACGAGTATGTCCTTAACTCTGGGAAATTTCATGAAGATGGAAGCACAGGGAAGTCCAGTCCTTGGGCAGAGCGCAAAGACATGCAGAAGACGCTTCACAAACCTTCAGCTATGACACTGTGCCTTTGAGATGGGACCTCAATAGTGGCTGTTAAATTCTCATCCTGGAGATTTCACCTGCTACTTACGTGTGTTTCTAAACCCTGCTACAGGAAAGCAAGCACTGCCTGGAGGGTGCGAACAGGAATCCCAGGCTCTGCTGTCAGTTCTCCCAACTTGACTCAGAAGCTGTACATAAATCATCACCTCTGTCTCCCTTTCTGTACATAACAGTGACGCTACTTACCAATCACGCAAAGGTACGATAATTATTCACCAGCAGAAGATGCTAAAGAAATTAAAAAACCCACACAGTTCTCAAGGGACCCATTCCCTTTGCACAATTTGCATTTAGGCTTCCGTGGAAGTCTAGTGCTTTATCTTGTCCCTCTCTGCCTTGCTTTAGCAGGCACCTGCACTGGATAAAGAGATTTCCTTTGCAGGTTGGCGTAGCACATCTACGTTTAAGGCATGGCTCACTCCTATCTAGTGCAGCTTCATTCACCAAGCACAGAGGCAGGCAGAGACTTCTCCAGATATCCTTTTTCTATGCTTCTTTTTCTGCTCAGTGATACAGTGAAATTCCAAGCAGAAGTATTATGAGCTTGACTGGCTTTATTTGTTTAACAGTTCACATTTTCATTAAGCTGTTGCTATTCGGCAGCCAGTAATTTTATTTACGTGATAGTTGTATTCATCTCACCTATATGGGTGTAGATGTCGCTCTGCCTTTCTTCTGGTAGAAGAGGCAAAAATCGGTAATGATAGAGCCAAGAGAGGACTTGGAATTCTCACATCTGTGTGCAGACAGATGTGGGATATAACTTCTCCCAAAGACCAGGTCGCAATAAAGATCCTAAAGGTAAATAATTTAATTGTATTGGGAGACCATCTCCATTGTCCAGGTACAAAACCAAAAACTGAAATACCTTTGAGGAGAACCAGCCCCTGCGACTCAGCACTGCAACTCTTCTGCACTAGAAGCTCAGTGCTGACTGAACATTTATGGTATTTGAATATCAGAATTTAAAGCACTAATTGCACATTCAACTCTTGCCAGTCTTTAAGTATCTTGAAATAGCTGGTCCCAGGAGCTGCAAGATCTGATTAGACCACAAGGAAGAGAAGCCTGGTTGGCTGGCCCGCACCATGCTCCAATTACACAATCCTCTACCAAGTGCAGGCAACCAGACAGAGGAATAACAGGCTTTTTGAAATGTTAATGATCTGAACCTAGACGGTCGAATGACTCAGCCACGCCTCTTGGATAGAGGTTTCAGAAGTCACCCAAGAAACCCTAAACATTTCACTCTGCCACTCCCCTTCTTCTCTGCCAACATCAAGAAGCCAGGGAGCAGGGGAGCCCTGCCTGCAGTGTGGGCACATGGGCACTGAGTTGGGACTCTGCAGTCCAGCAGGAGAGTGGTGGGTGTTCCTGCAGGGCACAACACATGAACTGGAAAGGAGAGGTTGTGAATGGACTGGGAGGCCACAGAGGCATCCAGTCATACGATTAAGTGCGGATGCCCAACCACAGGCACACCCAGGCAGCAGCTTGCGTGAAGCTGCATGCTCAGCCCTGAATGCAGCAGCCGTCGTAGTCAGTATCTCATCATGATGGATTTGTTCTGAGCAACTGCCCACCAGCGCCCAACATAAGCAATGCAATTAAAAAACCAGCAGATAAGATGTCCTAGAACCTGAAACATGGATCTGAGCAAACAAAGGGAGAAGACGAACACCAGAAGATGCATCTTTATTTCACAATCAATGTCTCCTCCTGCATAAATTTCAAGTCCTTCTTTCAAGATTAAAAACCTCTACCAAAACAAGTAATAAAACACAAGCCAAAAAAACAAGCTCAGCATTTCTCTAACTCCTTCCTGTCCCCTTCCTTTTTCAGAGAGTGCCCCAGTAGAATACCAGATGCTGGAATAAGCTACAAAAGCTTCCTAAATAATTATCTCCCCATCTCCTCCACTATAAATTTATAGTCCTGCACCTGTGTCAGGACAGAGACCAGTTTCCATCTGTCTAAAACACATCCTTTACAAAGAAGGCCTAAAAGTGGAATGTTTAATGGGGGCATTTGAAAACATTAAGAGGCTGGAAAAGAAAGTGACAGTTTATAAGTGTGCTGTTCGCTTGTCTTGTGGATGCTGCTCAAGTGGAGGGAGAGTTAGCTTTTTTTTAAATATGACGAATGATGCTGGTCCCATCTTGTAATTTCCCTCACTGTGCAGCATGTCTGTTCATGATAGATACCAGCGCAGCTGCTCCAGTGTCCGTTTATCTGCTAGAAAAGTATTGTCTACTTGGAACCAACTCATCCTAAAACAGTAGCTCCAGAGCGGGAGAGAGAGAAAAGGAGGGCTAAAGAGAGACAAGGGAGCTGTCAACTGGGAATACGTCCGTGCTTCTGCTGCAAAGGTTTGGCAAAAAGCAAGCACCATATTTAGTTTTAGCTACGTCTTCTCTTCCCCCCTTCCTTGACTATTACTTTCTAGGGTCACTCAACACCTCTTTATCCCCTCTTGCCACAAAGATCTTACCACTAACACACAATTCATTTCATACTTGCAACCTGTGGAAACAAAACAAGTCCACAGCCTTCTCTCACAGGTCTGCACCAGCACAGAGGAGCTCTCCTGTCCCAGCCTGAACGGTTTGCAGTTGAAGACAGGTAAAATTTACAAGAAAAACAAAACACAAAGGATAGGGAAATAGAGAAAAATGGAAAGCGAAAAGAAAAAAAAAAAAAGCAATCAAAGGGCATTTATATTTTGTGATTAAAGAGACTTTAAGCAGGAACTTGCATATTTTCTGTAGCTAGGATTAGAAAAGAATGAACTCAAACACTTCGTCCTTCTGCAGAGCCCTCTGAGCTGAATTTCCCTCTCCACAAAACGGCCAATATAGAAAGAAGCTCATAAATCCCTGTGACGTCAGTAACTTCACATTACTCTTGAGGAAACAGAGGCAGGGACAGAATCATTAATCCAAGCAAATGAATCCGTGAAGCAGCCTGAATTTCTGAATCCCCATAAAGACCCACACAAGAAACAGCACCCAGGGCCCAGCAATTTCCATGCTCTGCTGCCTGGCACAAGCAAAGCAAAACACTTAAACGGATGAGAATGTTTTTAGAAAGGAAAAGTACAGTCATTAACCACACCTGCCCTAGCCAGGTAAGCATGCGTGCTTATTAAAACATGCTTTATTACTTCAAAATGCCTCCCACCATTTCACTCATGGCATCATTAATGCCCAAGACCAAGGTCACATCTGTAAGATGCTGTCTCAGAAACCGGCTGAGTATCAGGGAGCTGCAAAACCTGTCAGAACAGGTGGGTACATGTTCCAGCGGCTCAGCAGTGCCAGGGTTAGCCTGCTGGTCCAAAGAACAAGGTTAGGGTTGGCTTTGATATAGAATCATTATTCTGCAGCCTGGGCACATCCTGAGAAGATGTTGCTATGGCCTGGTACTCTGCCTCTGGCTTACTGAGTACAGCTTCCATGCGTGTGCAGAGGAAAGCTGGGTCTTTTAAAGCTGTTTAGATAGTTAGATGTACACAAAGAGATTTTCAAGACATTCATGTTAAAGAACTGTTAGAACCAGCACTTAAAGACTCGACTTTTAAGATAAGGAACTGTCCCTCAAAAAATTTAATTCCATTTTTTTGTGGGGTTAGGTTTCTTTGTTTGTTTTGAAAATAATCAAATTCCACATGTAAGATTGTATCAGTCAGTTAAGTTTTAATTGTGTGAGGTAGTTGTCATTACTGTGACTTTAAACTGAGACTTGTATTCAGAAAGCTCAACATTCATTTTCTCCCACAATTTCAGTTCACAGAAAGACTGGCTGCTCCAGCAGGTTGGAAGCTAATCCTACCATCCCTTATCTACCACCTGCCTACAGCTACGTTCTCTCACATGAACGGTCCCGAGTGGATGTGCTGATGGCTACCAAAGCACCACCCCTGGATGCTGCTGACCAAAGGCCCCCGAGCACAAGGCTCTGAATTACACAAGCTGAGCCCGGTCCCACTGGCACCAGCCAGCCTCAGCTTTTCAACCAACCTGGGAAGGAAACACAGGCGTGCAAACACACATACACACCCCCAGCACACCCAGCACTGGGGGGACAGGCCGGTCACTTGATTTGCAGAGAGCTTTTCCATTTGTCCCATTCTACTTACTGCAGCGTTCGAAAAGACAACGCATTCCCCTTTCATCTGCTCCACGGTGGCCGTTTCTCCAGAGCTGCCCATCATTTCCTTATCAAGCAGTAAAAACGTAGGATCACTAGAGACAGCTCAGCCTTGCTGAGATTTCACTCTCCCAGTGGGTTGTAAATGCCCCTATAATGTTGGCTTTTTTAATCTTGTGTTATTATTACCCGCGGCTGCCATTCAGTCTGTAGAGAATAAAGCGCCAAGGCTTTCAGGACCCACACAATGGCTCTGTGCATTTGCCAACAGTTGGACAAACAATACCTCTGTGTTTCAGCTTTATTGGAAACCTTTCTGTTGTGGGAGTCTGACTGCATGTGTCTCTCTGCTCAGGCAATGCAGAGGTGCGAGCGTGCGTCTTTTAATTCATCGGTGGTTTCAGGAGCACGTGCCTCTGCTGTTGCCTACAGAACCAACACGAAAGCACGCAGGCAGCTGCACCCAAGCCTGGTGTGTCCTGGAGAGCCTACGGAGGGACACAGGTACGGGCATGCAGAGCCAGTTGGTCTTCTCTAGAGATCAACCTGAGCTGAACAGGGCCCCTCCATGAATAATTACGTTCACCTCTGTATAGGCAGTGCTGCCAGCTCATATGGAAATCTGATGATATATGACATAGCTATGAAAATGTCAAAGCTTCACTTCCCAGAATCATGTTCTTACATGAAATCTTGGCTTCCGCTTAAAACTAAAGAGCCTGAGAGCCTCGCGTCTGCAAGGAAGGCTTGGAAATTGGAACAACTGAAAAAGCACAAATTAGAATGCAAATGAGATTTGAAAAATGCAGGGCTCTTCTAATTTGGGGAGACTGATTGTTTTGATCAGTTCGTTATTGCTTGCAGGGGACACTGCAGATATCCAAACTCTTACAGAGCTGCAAATATTTAACAGTTGGATTTAATGTTCTTAAAGGTCTTTTCCAATCTAAATGAGTCTATGATTCCATTCCTTCCCTCAAGAAAATGAGCGGTGCTGGATCACTCTTCATATTCAATGGCCAAGAAAGAAGTCAGAAACTTCCCCAAACCCACAAGGTTGACTTGTAAAGCTGTTTAGAAATGCATTGGGGTTACTTCATTTGCCTTCTGGTTTAAACATCTCAGTCACATTCCCACACCTCTGCTGTCGAGGCAGGAGGGCTAGATTATTTTATTTATTCATTTCTTTTTCTTTTTTTTCATATAAAAAACAGAACTAAGATTCTCATGTACTTGTAAAACTTCAGGAACAACTCTACAAAACTAGGGCAACAGAAAACATGCCAAATACTTCAAGGCTTGGCAACAGTGAGTGCCTGCCTGTCTCTCCGTGGCAAGAGGAATGTCTGTCTGTCTCAGCCAATGTTCCTGAGTAAGAATGTCTGATCCCGATAGCCCGTGTACATATCAAACACCTATTCTGTCAGCTCTCCAGGAAAAGACCTTGACATTTTGCAGAAAAACACATCCCCATCTCCCCTGAATATCCACAGAAGGCAGACAAACCTGGTAGATCTGACAATGTAAGAAGCAGGTACTGCCTTCAGCAAGAGTTAAAGTTAAAATGGACAAGGCAGTGGTGAAACGAGCACAAGGCCAAGTCACTGAACTTGGAGTACCAAGGAACCAACTCCCAGGTTTCCCAGAGCCACGTCTACATCTTGACTGTCCCAGTCCCTCTCTTGCGAGCCAAGAGAAAAGATATCTTGAAGGGGAGGAAATTGAGGCTTTGCTATCTTAAAAAGAATAAATAAAAGGTTCCAGCACATGCTGCAGTATCGTTGCGATATTATGTGCCTCGTGCACCTGGAGAGATAAACTGCAAAGCCGCTCTCTGAGCTCTAACTTTATGGTAGCTGGGCTGACATGGGAGAAGAGCTCTGCAGACCCAGTAACTGCATTGCAATGTTCTCTTCCCGAAACGAGTAATGAGGTGCCCAGAGAGCCTGCGGAGATGTCAGAGAAACAGATACTGCTAGACCTTTTGCAGGCCAAAGACAGATTACGAATAATACAATACCAGCATAACAGGACCTTATCAACAGCCTTGCAAGTGGTAAGAAGTGGAAGCTGAGCGAAGGCTGTGACACCTGTCTGCATCACAGCCCTGCTATCACTGCCTTCCGACTTCCCGCACAATCCAAATGTCCAAACGGCTTTGAAGCAAGAAACAGCAAGACAGGGAGGTGAATCTGAAATCTGATCAGCTGTCTGGAGAGACGGTATGAATACCTTAACGTTTCAACAACACTCTTCATCCACAACATTTCCGAGACATCCATTCAACCTCAACACTCCAAACCACAGAAGCAATATCTGCCCAGGTACAGACGGGCAAATAAACACAAGTTAAATGACTGTTCAAGGTCGTCCAAGGACTACGAGAGACAGACACACACGTCTAGCAAGTAGATTACTCTTCCTTTTTGAAAGGCACACAGACACACACACACGCACACACCGGAGATTGAAACTGCTTAGCCAGGTGCGGAGCCTGCTGTGATCAACACAGCTTCACCGAGCAGCACCTCTTCTCGCCGCTGTTTCACTGGTGCTAAGATGTAAAAAAAGCAAACCTTTATAACAAAATTCATTCAAACAGATGCAAATAGGGATGGGGGATTTTGCATCTGGGCTAAGTTACTACGATCTACACATCCTATTTGTCTGCTAGTTATTAAATTACCCACAAGCCATCAACAATTCAAGTCTCTCTCTGAGAGGCAGAGATTAACTAGGAATTGCTATGCAGAAATGCTGCTCATCTCATCTCTGGCGAGATCAGCCTCATGATGAGCTGCGGACATTTGGGAACAAAGGTGAGCTTTCCTGCAAGAAACGAGAGGCACAGAAAGATAGGAAAATGCTACTACAGGGAGGAAAGGATTTGCAAGGCAAGATTCTATCAGGAATGGTTTCTCACACACACTGCAAACCACAGACTCTGATCAAACACACTCGTGTATCGGGAGCGCGGGAAGCCGCACTTTTGTCCAAGCACTAATGCAAATGAGATTTTCAGTGAAAGACAATGAAGCCAGTATGTAAATATTAATTTAACAATGTAGTTGACAAAGCCTCAGCTGATCTATAAATAGCTAGTTTATTAGCAGGTGATGCTGAAAGCAGCTATCCTGGCTCCTCTTCCCACAATCCCTTGTGCCATCTTGTTCTTATTGACCCCGTAGACAGGACAACTCTTAAGTGTATGCAGCTTGCTTCTCCACCACTACCTGCAGAGTAGCTACAAACAGTTGACAATGCAATACATATTTATCAAGGCCCTCACACAACAAGGATCCTGCGGCACTAGGCACACAATGGCTCACAGTCCTCAATTAAAGAGAGCAAATGCTTTAGAAAAACAGAGAAATCATGCAGTCTTGCTTTTAAGGAGGCGGCTGAGGAGGTGGTCACTCAGGCACCATCAGGTATTTAGAGAATGATTGACACAGAGCCAGACACCATCCAGCCACATTCACACTGCGCACAAGGCAAACGAAGCACCAAGGAGAGACACTTTTAATAACTCTAGGCCACCAAAGAAGTCTTGTATCATCTCAAAACAAGATGTCAAAATCCTGATCTCTCTCTGTAGTTTTATTACATCTGGAATTATTATTTTATAATGCATAATAAATCTTACAATTCATTACCATCTCTTTGGGCTGCACATGCAGGAATTCCTCCTTTCACACAGGCACAAGACAGCTGTTTAACAATAGACAGCAACACCACACCAGAGTTTAGGGCCAATGGTCATGAATCTCGCATCCTGATAAAACTGCTGTGGCATTTGGATGAACACAACAGAATTGCCCAAACTGCAGCACGGCCAGCATCCATGGAAACCACAGGAATTATGATGGTTTAGGCTATTCACATGGATCTGCGCGTATTCTTCAGAATGCTTTTAAAGCCTTACTCGTCCTCTTGCTGCAGAGAACAGTGACAACATACTTGACGGGTTGGGCTTGTAAATAGGCAGATTGAATTAGAGGAACAGAATGGACTTTGTTATCCCTCCCTCCCACTTGCCTCAAGTTTCTAAAGAAACCTTCTGAAGACAAGAAGTTATTATGTCTCTCATAGCCGTATGATAAACAGTAAGAAAGAAAAAATTAAAAACCACACAATCAACACTTCTTTTTTTCCCCCCCCGTAAGGTCCATCACAGCCTTACAGCCTGTACAGCGCAGGCTCTAGAGCTCACCCCGACAGGGAACCTGCTGTGCTGGGCACTGCATCAACCCTGGCTGGGGCAGCGCCTGCACCCGGGATGGGGAAGCCTATGCAGCAGAGAAGGCACAGAGGTCAGAGCTCTGCTGGCAGAGTCCAGATGCAGACCGTGCACAGCCTCTGCGCTGCGGTGCCCTCGCTCTCGGCGAGGCACGCCAGGTACCCTCTAACGGATCACAGCGATCCGCACCAACGGCAGTAAGGCTCCCCGTGCCACAGGCTTCAGACACAGGGCTGCTCCTTCATTTGGCCAAATCACTACCATTTTTGTTCTAAAAAGTTTTAAATATAGGGATTAAACTGATACTTATATGCTTGCAACCCTGTGATGGTCTCACAGGCTGTTTTTTAACCATCAGGAACTGTGGAAAGGAAACCTTTGCAATAAAGTTCACTTACTGAACTGTCTTTTCCTAGTGGACATACTTCTCTTTTTCATTACTTATGGAAATAAGATAAAGGAGTTTGACTTAGCAGAATAGAAACTTAAAATAAAGCCACACTAAGAAAGCCTGTGGAATTGAGCAAGAGAAGGGCTACACACTGCCAAACTGATTATAAATAAACTGGTTGTTTTTATTAATCAGCTAGAAAAAAAGAGTATAGTAATAAATTTGCAATCATCTTCTGTATTTTTACTCTAATAAAACCGTCACAAATCTAGCACCAATAGATGTAAGCGGCACCAAAGAAAAACTGAAACATTTTATAGAGATCTGTAAATGCAAGATGCTGCAAACAAGGCATCAAAATAGCCTTCCCAGGAGAAATCCACACAGTTGCTGTCTTCTCTGTCTTTGATGTAAAGCTACTTATAAACCTGCCATGCCGAATGACCCAAAAGAAGCTTATTCTTTTCCGCAAACCTCGACATGTGCCGTTTCCTGTAGCTCTTCCAAAGCTGCCACTTCCTTTGTCCGCTGCCTCCTTTTCGTATCAGCATATCCATTGCCCAGATTTCACAGCCCTGCCAGTTGTAATCCAGCAGTGCTTACAAGCCAGGACCCGAAGAAAAGTTTAACAAAGTTTGGTTATCTCTGAAGTAAATTTCAAGCAACCAGAGCGCAATGAGATCCAACTTATCCAGAGTAATTCATTCTTCACACTTGTTTAAACATGGTCAGTCACCGAGGACAGACTGGCAGCCTTCTCTGTGGGCTGTAGACTCCACCGCGTTGCCAGGAAGTGTGCTGAGACAAGTCTGCATCACACATCAGTGGAGATGGACTGCACCCTTCAGCTCTGGGATGGAAAGATCAAACTGGTAGATAAGCTCTCTTCCTTGCCAGATACACTGATTTTTATCAACGGGAAAAGCCAATTAAAGTTGATAAAGACACATTCTCTGCAGATTTTTCCTTACTGCCCACTGCTCAATGCTAGTATAATGGATAATGTTCTGGCTGTGGGTGTATTTTCTAAGATCTGTCAGTTCTGACAGCATTTTGGCACCTGGATAGCTCAAGATTTATACCAAGGGTCCAGGAACGCACCACTTCTCAGTAGCTGATGGGTACATTTTTCAGCAGGGCTTCCCTAATTAAAGGGCTAGAATCAGATTGATAGGTTTTGCAGCCAGATGTTTTAGGCTTAGTTTGATGAATTATAAATCACCTTTTACAATTTTTGGAACACATGAGAAGAGGATGCAAGAGAAACTACAGTAATAATTCCAAAATATTATAATATAATTCCTTATTTTCAAATTACACCTCCGTTCCTATGGCAAAACTGTCAAAGACAAACTCAAGAAAAGCAACACTCATTAAAAAGAAAAAAATTCATTATATATATGTATTTTACATATATATCTCAAACAGAAGAATGATGCTATGAAATGAGACACTGCTGCTCTGGAGGCACTCCCACATGGAAGTGTTTTGTCCCAGATAGGACACAAAGGTGCAGCTCTCCTCCTCGGACCATCAGCCTTGGCTGGGAACACTGCACTGGTATTCAGTACCTCGCACAGCTCAACTGGCAACCTCCCCTGCCAGACCAGTGGGGAGTTTTGCCTTGTCCTTGGCTGTCACAGCCTTGTCTCAGGGCTAGAGAAACCACTATCACATTTAATGCTTTGACTCTAATATCTGTAAAACTGCGTGAAGTCAATGTATTTTGTGCTGGCTGCGTTGTCTCTGTCAGAGCCCCTTCCCTATATGTAGTGAAACATAACTCCAGAGAGGCCAGTGGCAAGATCTTCCAGAATAATCACAGCTTGTTCTGGTCTTAATGGAATCTGCAAGTACCGAGCTCCTCTTGGAGTGAGAGGGGAACAACAACAAAAACCCCCCAAAACCAGTACGTAAGAGGCCAGTATCACACAGTAAAAAGTTCACAACAGGAACTCATGTTTAAACCGACGTAGCCTCAAAAGAAACTCACAAGATAACCATCGAAAATGCGGAAAAAGATTTGTTGGTTATTTAAATCATTAAGTCAAAGAAATACAACGCAGAGCAGCCAGGATGTGAAAAGCATTTCCAGGCACTGAGAGGTTAAAACAATTATTTGAACAGCTGGGAAAATTAAAATGGTAAAATAATAGCTACCCTTCAAAATTCTACAGATGCAGAGAGACTCTTCAATGAATAACTGATAAAGGGGAAAAAACATTTTAAAAGAGAAACTGTTTCACGCATGAAGGTCATACAAGTAACAGCTCCTCTTAAGAACCTGGATTTTCAGATTTGGCAAGAGATGAAGTAGTGGGGTTAACAGAGCAGCCTTTTACCTCTAGGGACCCAGGGTCAAATCCTGCATATTCTAAGTTACACATGAAAGCGGCTTTGGGCATATCCTTTCTATTGCTTTTTTGGAACCTGTTCCCCACCACAGAAAATGCAAGGTCACATAGGATCACACTGGAATTGTTGTAGCAGTTTGTTCGCTTTCCCAAGGAATTGTCTCCTCAATGTCTGCAGCAAGTGGTGCAATGAGAGCAGCCAGTTCAGGTCATTTTACTTCCCTGCTGTCCCGGGCTGCCCCTGGTAAGACTGTGGCAGTACATAATTTCTCAGAAAAAAATGATACTCTGTAATGAGCAGCTTGACTATTCAGGAAAGGTTTAAGAGGAAGAATAATGCCAGTCAAGATTGCCAGGGTGTGCACAACACTGCTCATCAGACAGGCGTATCCAGGGGACTCAAAGCTCCAGCAGAACCATCTTCAGGGCAGGGAGAGGCTGAAAGAAGACAGCCGGGGAAAGTCTATCTGCCACCTGGCTCCAGCTATCTTTCTTGTAGGCAATGATTCCTCCCTCTCTGCTATTTTAAAACAAGAAACCAACAATTTTCAGAAAGTAGAGAAAAAATTGACAACTGAATATGTAGAGCTGCAGAGACAAAATCAGCTGCACGATGCCAGCTCTTGTTTCTATTCCTCACCCACTTCAAATGCACAACCTCTTCCACATAAATACTGAGCAAACTGTTACAAGGACAGGAACTGAACACACCTCAGACTCCAAAAATATGGCTCCTTTGGCAAAAAAGGCAAAATCATAACAGAAGGCCAAACCCATACACGGCAACAGTCAATTCTATCGTTCACACATATCATTGCACCCGTCTCCAACTGGAAAGTCTTAACTATGACTTGCTTCTTTAAGCCAAAGAAGTTCAACAGCATAAATACTGAAATCCTCCTACAAGTGGACTTTTTCTCCAATCCAAATAATTTGTTATTCTAGCATTATTAGAGCATTTCAGAAGAACTAAGATGTAGCCTCCTCAACCTGTACGCCACTCCTCTCCCTCGAGTAGAGCGGTGGTTATTTTACTTCTCCAGTTGACAGTCATCTGGAATTGAGTCCTGATGCTGTCAGGTATCTCCTCTGATGGGTTAGGCTACTCACTACTCAATGATACTAGAGGTAAACACGAATAGGATGAACCTGCAGCTCCCCCACATTTCTTGCCCCAATCACCTTCAACACCTCCATCTAGACAGACCAAGTCTGACGACTTTAAGGATAAGGAACAACCAACATGTTGCAGAAAGAAGTAGTTCTTGCCCTGTATCTATGCCAAACCAAAGTAGCCTGTGACACAGAAAATAACATTGCTGACAGAAGGTTTCCAACAGAAGTCTTGACCTTCCCATGGTCCTGAGGGACCCTGTGACACACTTTTACAAGAGTCAGTACCTTGGTATTCTATCAACTACACACATTTGGCCTAACCAAAATTATGACTGCAGCTTTAATTCAATACGTTCTCCTTCGCTTCTGATCCTAATCTGCTGGCAAGAGCTGTTGAACCTGTAAGCACCTGCCTTTGTTTTTGCCCTTCAGGTGACTACATCCCTGTGCTGCCTGAACAGATGCCAGCAGCTAGAGTTGCCCAGCGAAACCATTTAGGAAATTCACCAGCTGGGTACTTAACCTGCCGTAGCAGAACTGCTCCTCGTACTGGGAAATCTGCAAATCCATTTCTGGTATCTTGCCACAGCACTTGGATACCTCAGCTTGTCCCCTCACCGTACCAGTGTAACGATCAGTCATCAGTCTTTTGCTTGCCCAAGGCAAAGAGCATCCTGCAAGGTTGATGTATAGTTAGGTGATGTACTTTGGGAGCCTTCAGGGTTAAAAGAAAAAAGTTCATAACACTGACAGGATGAGAAAGAAGCTGAAGCAGAAAAAGAAAGTGTGAGGCTTACACAAGCAGCCACACCTTTCTATCCCCCTTCCATGGAGTCCCTGAACCTCACCCATGTTCCCCGGAGCCAAACTCCCCTGCGCAAAGCAGCTTTCCTATTCAGTGAGGAACACAGGGGGATGTAGATGATTACGTCCTTATGAGCTTCCAGTACTCAGAATCCAAAGACTCCTTTAGCTCCTCTGATCAGCCCTGTTGAGATGCATATTTAAAAATAAGACAGACATGAACTCTGCCTTGCCTCCTGAGGGAACTGCAGCCTCCTCTTTCCAAACTGCCAGTTCAGTGCTGCAGGGAATAGGCAGCCTGGTGTCAGCTCCAATACAGATTTTAAAATTAAAGGAATGCAAACGAAGGGGATAGAAGAGAGCAGAGGGGAGGAGGGAGGAGAGGGTGCAGACACACTGGAAGGAAGCAGGTAAAAAAAATGAAGACAGAGAGGAAAGATAAAATCTGAGCCCAGACTCTAGAAAGAGGTGAGTAAAAGAGACAGAAGGAGGAGGAGGTAGCAAAAAGAGGCAATAGCATACGTTTAGCTTGCTTGGACACACCACAAGGGTAATCCTATCGGTGCCCAGAACTGCTCATGCTCCACGGTGAGGAGGATATCACTGACTTATTGCGGTATCACAGGGCCACACACAGTTTAGAATACACGTGAAATACCCACCGTTTGATTCAATCACAGAAGAGCTCTAGAACAGTTTACCCTCACGTACAGCTCAAACATTTGCTGCGCACTGCCCGGAACTAATGGAGACCCACCTCAGTGCTAGCACGGCAATCCTAACGATCTTGAATTCTGCACACTACAAAAGAAAATAAACCAAACCAAGAATACTATGGAGAAAATTGCTTGACAGTACTATAAAGCTTGATTCTGGTGCCAGTGGGTCAAAACGGGGATTCCTCAATGCTGCTGTTTCTAGAGCTCACCCAACATGTTTGGCAAGTTTCTGATGTGTTTCAGCTTAGACAAGGATTCTAGGTAGCTAACCTCAGGGAAATGATTTTGAAAACCTTGAGACGTTGTTGGTCTACATTAAAAGGACAGGTTCTTATGGCTCTACAATTCGCAGTTCCACCAAAACTTCAGAAGCACTTGCAAAATTTGTGCCAAGATCAAGAAATGCTTCCGACTGTTGATCCTGAGGCAATTACCAGGAAGAACGCAAGCTTGACTGCAGTGGAACACACAGTATGGTGTGAACTTACCATCCTGCTGTCAGGATGGCACTATGTTCGAGTACAAATCAAACTGATGAAGCCAAGGAAAGCAGCAACAGAGAAACAGAGCGAGAACAGAGATGGAACAAGAATCAAGGGTCACAAGGAAGAGCAGGCAGGACCCAGGTGCACAGTTACAGTCTAGAGAGGTGTGGAGCAGCTCAGAGACACTGAAGGAATTACCTTACACACCTGGCTGGTGGGTCCAGTCATCAGTCAGATCCAAACCTGCTGGAGAGATTAATTGCAGACAGCTGCAGATTAATGCACAGTCCTTATAACCTTTTATCCACATGACGGTGTACTGGAGTGCTGTGCTTTGGAAGACTCTCTCAAGGGAAGGTGCCTACTTCAACCTTCAAGCACCACAACATTCCTACAGCTTTATGATGTCCCTTAAGAAAAGCTTTTCGTAGCAGCAATGAAAGCTTTTTGCACTGAACAGCTGGAACCAAAGTCAAAGCACAACCTGGCAGTTTTCTTGGCTGAACAGAGATGCCATTGAATCCAAGAGGCACAGGCAAAAAGCCCACGTTGACAAAGGTTTGAGACAGTGGTTCAAGATATTAAGAGTCTGAAATGCAGTTTGCATTATTTACAAGAAGAATATTTTGAACCTTATCCTTCTGCTACAGCTGGCATCCAGGGATTATCTCGCTTACTCCTCTCCTTTAAATTATTTTTTCCATAACACCTATCAAAGCCACCATCTTCCCAGGAGGAGCAGCCAGGACCTGGTGTTAGGTCTCCCCAGATGCTCGGATTAGCTGGCTCTCTTCTCCATGTGGGAGCTCTCAGATCCCATTTCTTAGCGAAGCAAGGATTTGGATCCAAGATTCAGGTTTCCATGAGGGGATTTCAGTTATTATAGCAGATCTGGTTGCAGACACAGCGACTGTGAACTATGCGACACGATATGAATCCTCTTCTATGTATTCCTGCTGTGTGATCTCACTCTTCATTTCTTCACATCCCTCTTTTCTCTATAGTATTGCAACGCTCCATTGATTCAACACAATCAACAAGAGAGCATGAAAGCAGAGGCAGACTCTCAGATTGGAACAGCTGGTTTTCTTGATGGCATCGTGTCCCAAAGAGAGGTAAGGAATCACAAGAAAAGAGACTGCTTATTCTCAACAGCAAACAACTCCACACCAGAGAAGAAAGCACAGCCCTGCTGACTCTGAGAAAAAAAGCAGCAGTGGGATTTTGAATAAATTTCACACTCCTTGATGGATCGTGCCTGAAGATTTTGTGGAAAAGCAGAGCATAGAGGTAACCACGCTTCAAAGCTTATCACTGTACTCACAAGGCCTGTGGAAACTCTATAAACACAATCCCCTGCTATAGTGTCCAAAGCCCACACGCAGACCTGCTGACACGGCCGGTTCCTCAATGGCCACACGCCCCCGATACCGCACGCTGCTCCCAGTAAGCTTTAGAATAAGCTCCTGTCAGTCATGCCAAAGTGGGCCGAATGACAGATGGACAAGGGTGACTAGAGGGACCAAAAAAGATGGTCAGAAGTCACCGACCTTGTGACCAAGCTCTGTTCAAGGACTGCTAGACTTAATAGCCGCTCAGGTTGCAGCCAATGACCACACTGAGTACCCACCCACAAGCTGGCAAATCTTAGGCTATTTCACTCACAGTTGTCTGGGGCACCAGTCCTTGGACTCATCACAGGACCACAACATTGCAGTTTCCTCTTTCCCCATCTCAACCGCTGTCCTGCCGCAACAGAGAGTAGCAAAAGCAAACTATCAAGGCACTGACAACTGCCCGTCTGCTGATCAGCAGGAGAAGCTGCTGAGGCCAGCAGGGATCAGCAGCTGCTCTGGTCCCCAGAGCTTTAACTTCCCAGGCACAAAACACTCAACCGAATCACACAAAATAGGTGCAGGAAGCAAGACAGCAAGGTACCTTAAATCCACGAGCCCTATTTTTCTTCCAGGTTGCTCACACCTAATATATCTTTTTCTCATTCTAAAGTAAGAGAACATGCATTAAAGGATCAGGCTATTAACTTTTGAAAGCAGAGCCCTTTCTATAGCCCTCTCTTGCAAGGAGGAGTTTGCTTCCATTTCTCAAAAGCAAAAGAGGAAATCAACATTTGGACAGAGAAGGCATATTCCAAAGGACAATTGCTAAAAACAAGACTCTTCTCAGTTGCTGCAGGGTCACCGTCATTGAGTCTCTCCAAGGAAGCTGACTACAGCGGTAAGTGCAAGTCAGCCTCTCAAACATTTAGGCAAGCCTGAGTTCTGAAGTGGAAACAGGCCGCTTCATGAACAACAGCAGTGAAGTCACTCAGATTCCTCTCCAGATTTGTGTCTCGAAGTTAAGTTCCTCTGTGACCAAACTGATGTTTAATAAAGGGTGAGTCAATACCATTGCCCCCTGCACAAGCACCGCTGGGGTCCCTTCCCTCCATCTAATTGCCTGCTTTCACTAGATATACAGGAACTTATTACTTTAGAGCCTTTGTGCCTTCTGAGGAACATCACTGCATCTTGCCAGCAGGTTCAGAGCAAGCACAGAGTGGGACAGAAAGCAGGCTCACAGACATACAGCATGGTTACGTGAGTCCGTTTCCTTAATCAGGGTGAAACTCTAGACACAAGTGGGGAGGCTGTACATTCAGGGCAAGTGCTGGCACATCAAACCCAGAGCAGCGTTACCCGTGACACCTGAGCAGGCTCGGCCGTGCTCTCCAGGGGCTGCTCCGTATATCACAAAGCTCCTGACTTTCCAACATCTGCTCGTTTTGTATACAAAAACAAGGCAGGGCCCTGTAAGGCAGTACAACATCTTTGCTGACATTTCAGTCCCTGAGAGAGAAGCTCTCCTTTAGCTTTGTGTCAGCCACCTTTGGCTATGTCAGAAAATAGCACATAGCCTGTTCTCTCAAGCAAAGCCGTTTGCCTGTGCAAAGGTTCCCAGCAAACAGACAGGAGGCAGCAGCGGGAGAAAGGAGATCTGGGATCACTGCACAGAGTCTCACCTTTTATTATTTATCCACATTTACTGAATACAGCCTGGCTCTGATCCATCAGTGCAAGAGACCTGCTAACACACCTGCATAATTAGAGATTTTCTTGCATTTTATGGGGCTCTATTACAGAAAACATCAAGGCTCAGTAAAACAAGAAGGCACTAGGAAATGCCTCACACAGCCTGGGATCTCTCCTGCTCATCTCCCAACCAGCATACGTTTGTTACTGCTTTAAACAAGGAACTTGAGAGCATTCTGCTGTCTCATGTTCATGCCATAACTTTGTGTGCACATAACCCCCATCAGCACAAGCTAGGTCAAAGTATGACTCTCAAATTTAATCACTTTCAAAATGCTTCCTCTCCTTGAATATAATGGCATCCCACGTGCCTCAAGAGGTTTGCTAAAGGCTGGAAAGAGAGGAATTCATTAGAACATTAGACTCTGTCTAATCTCAGCAATGAACCTGCTTCGGCTCCAGAGAGGTCAATCTGGAGTATGTACAGATGCTTCAAGGTTGGCTTCTGCAGAACAATAAGGTGGTCACTGGTCCCAAGCTCTCCACAAAAATTTCTCTACTGCACCCCAGCCCTAGCAAAATGCCCTCATCATGTCAGCAAAATGTACACGCAGTTGGGAAGAATCCTGTCTGGATCACAGTGTCCAATACATTTTTCAATGGCTGTCTACTTCTACAAGAATTGAGATGATTTCCTGAGCCTCAGGATACTCCTGAACTCACTTAGGCTTGCTACTAAGAAGATGAAATACAACTTCGAAGTGCCCCATGAAGTTAAACAGCACTACCAGCGTCCTAGGGCCCAGAAATATTATGGAGTTTATTAAATGATGATAATCCTAAGTAGGCCACCACCTTCAGCACTACTTAAGACGTGCTCTCAACTATTCCTGATGGTAAGGCCTGAGGGAACCTCTTTTGTTCAAACTCGGCAATTGGTGCACACCTGAATCCATGAGAAGACACAGCAGTCGTGTCAGAGAGCCCGGAGGGTCATTAGACTTACCCATCTAATTTACTGACATGCTGCACTGAGCTGCAGCCGGTGCCTCAAAAGCAGAACACATTTCCCCCCTTCTTCCACCCACAAAGAGGAATCAGCAGAAGTGCCCAAACATGGAATTAAGATGGCAGTGAGATAGGACAAACAAGCAGTAATTCAGTCTCTTTTCCAGTTCCTTCGGAGAGATCAACAAGTCTCTGTATCATATCAATAACTGGAAATTCCTCTATTCTGCCAAAGAACTTCTTTCATGAAGTTATCAAGCACATAACTGAAAGAGAGTACAGTACTTGTGCTGCTGCCTCACCCAGAAGATAAAACCTGAATTCTTTGATATTTAGAAACCTTCTGATTTTTTTTTTTTTCAATCCTATGCCGATATGGCCCTCTAAATTACACGGTTCTTCCTGGAGTTTATACCACAAAGACGTGTTTACTTACACTTTTCCTCTGATCCTGCAGCACGCAGATAACCGCTTTGTCAACTACAGTTTCAACCTCTGATCCTAACACTTACAGTCCTATCAGCGGCAACTCTCGCAGAAGAGTGTCTTCAAAACAGCAGCAGTGCAGAGACATCACACAACTGGACACTGCCTGTCTGATCCTCTGACAGGAACCACACAGCACCCACACATCAGTTCAGTCCAGGATCACTTACCTGTTTCTACTACAGTCAAGAGATGGCTAGGTAGAAAAACCACAAGAACAAAAAGAAGGTGCTGTTAATAGAACATCTAAAAAAAAGAGATGTCCTAGACAGAAGCTTAATAAAGAGAATAAATTCAGAACAACCACAAATCATGAGTAGGCAACATGGTTCAGAAAAAAAGTAGAAGTTCTACAGCAGTCTGGTCTGAATGAAAGGAGAAAATACGTTGCAGTTGCTATGATCTCTCAAATTTTTAAGCTTGCTTTTTGTTCAGTTATCTGATCTCCTGAGGATATATATTGTGGATGAAACTTTAAACAAGTAAAAAGGAAATTTGAAGAACCAGGAGTCTGTACAGGTGCAAGTAACTGTAATGGGAAGGTATTATCTCAGACCTGGCAGAAGGACACTGCCATCTGCCAAAGGTTTCCATGACCTGGATAAGTGGGTGCTCCCATGTAAGCTACCAGAACACTTGAAATCGCCCTCACCCTAACTGGCAAACTCAAAGAGGAATCCAGGGGACAAGTATACGAAGAAAAATATTCTCCATTTCCATATGAACACTTGGATCAGGTCAGGATTGAAGCACGCACTCCACAGGGAGGAAGCCAGAATGATCACTGAACACACTTCAACCTTTTCAAGAGTTAAAATAAATAAAAAAATCTCATTATCTTCTTTCAAAAATGTTAAGTTCATACTGAGAAAGGAACTAGGTACCTACAAAGACACAAAAAGGCTGCAGCTGTAGTGGTGGCTGTTCAGAACTCCCAGTCCCCCAATAAAAGAACACTGTAATAATGCTTTATAAATAGGCTGAACCAAGTAACCCTTAGCTTTCCGTTACACAGCTCAGTGAAGTAACCCAAAAGATTAACTGCTCATAAAAAACAAACCCAGTCTTTGTGGGCAGCAAGTGTGGACTGATAAACTGAGCGGGAGAGAACGCAGAGGCAGATGGGTAGAGGTAATTGGAAATGACAGAAAGTTAACCAGGCAGAGGGCAAGCAGAGAGCTTGAAGGACAGAGGCAGAATAGCTGAGATCTTACAGCGTACAGATATTTGAAAAGTTAAATCAACAGCTTTCCAATAGCATTATTTAAAAATTCATCCCCCGTAATATATGCAGGGAACCAGCTGCTTGCAAACTGACCTTTAAACCCTACCTACCATACCTTATTAGACTAATTCAGAGCTGGGGGTTGGCCGATCCTGAAATCCATTTATACAGGACAAACAGGCATTCAACGGGGACAAAGAGCAAACTCGTTGTCAAAATAATTGTGTCTGCACTTCTGGATGCACACTCAGGCTTAACACAGCAGAACTGTGTGCTTCTCCAACTTCAGAAACACAAAGCTGCACGAGATATTGCAGCACCACCCTAACTCAAGGCTTCACTCCCTGCCTCCTTCACATTACAAAGGTAACAAACTCATTATAGCAAGTGTTGGCTTTCTGGACAGCTTCTGTGAATGCAGAGGTCTTTAAGAGCCTTTCACCAACTCTTAAAGGCCCCAAACAAAGACTTCTAACCACAAAAAGACGTTATAACCAAAAGAAAGTTCCTTGCCAACAGATGAAAGTACCAGCAGTGGATGTAACTCCAGCACCATATTCAGATCACCATAACATCTTCTCTTCAACACGTCTTTTTCACATATTTGAAGCACTGATGTCCAGAAAGGTTACTTGAAATAGCCTGAGAAGGTCTAGCCAGGACTTTAAATCGCTTTGGAAGCATCACACATATAATAGCAAATATCTCCAGACGACGAGGCCTGTTGGGCAGACAGACAGCGTCACAGAGGGGTGAAAACCACAAGCAGTTAATGTAAGCACGACGCAGAAAAAAACCTCCTCACAAAGTTTAGATTTTGTCTTGGACAGAAAGGCTCTGTGGAGAGAACAAGCACTAGCAAGCAGCATTGGGGCAACTTCCACAAGCTTTCTCCTCCAACAAGGCACAGCTCTGACAAGAAAAGGATTCTCTTCCTACTAATTGGAGGGCTGAGGCATCGTCGATTAATTTCCCACGTTCTCTTTGGCACTGCAGAGGAGGACGAGTTACCACAGTCCTGCTGGCTTGGTAGCAGCTCTTCCCCTGGATTGGGACCAATGCCATCAGAAAAACCCCCATACATGCTATCTACACAAGACACATCCAGCTGATTGGTGAAGGCTCTAAAATCTAATAGTCCTCAAAGTTTTCAGCCCTAAGATCTGCTAACAAAAACAGCTGATGGATGGTGTGTGGAAACAGCAAACTGTATGCAGCAGGAAACCATCCTGCACAAACTACGACCAACAAGGAGCATCATAAATCTTTGGTTTCCCAGTTTGTCATGAAGACTTTGGCATCACTGATATAATTTCCCAAGTTATAGCCAGGCTGTCAGAGAATGGATCTAACATTAGCACGGAAGTTAGGGAAGTCAGGGCTATTTTGGAACTTCTTGGGAGTCTGAAGGCATTTGACCACTGACCTTGTGCTTCTAACCAGCAGTTGCTACCAACAGCAATTTTTGTGGATCTGTTTCAATCTAACTTCAGCAACAAAACACATAACTTAAAAATTGGAAATCAACTTCTTTCTGTCCAAGACTGCTTGGTCATCACTCTTCCAGAATTAATCTGAGCAGGAATTTCTACTTCCAACTTGCCAACACAGTGCTACAAATCTTTTGTGAAAAAATCTGGCATTAAAACTGCATGATGCATCACAACACTCTCTCACCCCCAAGCGACTATTTCCCATACTAGATAAGTCCTACTGAATACAGTCTACAATTCAGGAAAACACTGCCTAACACCATACAGAGAGTATAGAACTAGAGAAACTTGTTATATACAGTAGATCCATGTAGGTCCTATTAATTTAATCAAAAAGCAAAATATTTTTTGAAAAAAAGAGAAAACAACACACCAGAAAAACATATTCCTTTCCTGATAGAGCTTGGCCCTACCTTGCTTGAAATTTTGATACTCAAATTCAGATGGGCCTTTTCACGTTCACCCACTTGAAGACCACATCACAGCAGCAAGTCGGCTACGACTTCACGTTCCCGACTTATAGTATTTTTATTATTAAAAAAAAATTAGGCTGCTTTTAAACAGGTTCAGGCAAACTTTGTTTTAAAACATTAAGAACCCTAGCACATTTTAGAAGTAACAAAGTACCAAATAGTTCAACTTCAGAAATTGTAACGGTATTCTGACTTCCTTCCCTCTTTTAACAAAGTTGCCTTCAAAGCCATCTGTGAAACATGCATATTTAGATTAACTTTACCTGTAAGTGTATCTGAGATCGAACCATCAAGCGAGAAATTAGACCCAAAGGCAATTTTGCCTCACTGTGACAACGTCAAAAACCCAACCAAACAAAACCCAGAAAACCAAAAATAAATGCAAATGGATTAAGTGTTGAACTGTTAGACAACAGGTTGTTTTTGAGAAGGGAAACGGGATCAGAAGTCCTCCCTCCAGACCAGGCAATAGGTACAAGAATTTCAGAGGAAAAGATGACACAGGGGTGTGGACTAAGTATCTCTGGAAGAGGAGCCCTGAAGCACAGCCAAGTGAGCAGAAAAGTTTTAAGCTTGTTTTATACTCTTGTTTTCTTCAAAATTGCCTAACTCCAGGAGGTGCCACATTTGGGCTTTATGAGAACTGCAAACAGAGAAAGGTACTTGTTTGCGTGGGTTAATAATGCTGACGACACGCCAGGCTGTGGGAGCATCAGGGCTTCTGAAAGTGCTGAGACACAGAACAAATAAAGAATATATGCCTCCAGTTTTGTAAATACCAGTTATAAGCAGCAGCCATCTCCATTTTAAGTAGGCCAGCATTTTACTCTGGGATTGCCTCATATATTAAGATGGGGGTTTATGTCCTTTCAGGCAGCTCTATATTTTTAGTTTATCCACTGAGGAACTCTTGAGAACATGAAGTGTTGTGTATAGACCCAAGACCCGCCAGAACCAAAAACTGTTGCCTTAAAAAAATCAAAGTAATAACTGTTTCGATCCTCTATAATTAGAGGCAAAACATAGATCCTTATCACCTTTGCAAATAACAGGTCAGGGTATGGTTGGTACAGTTAATCCACTGCTGCTTTCCTCTGTGTTTACGACTAAACAAACAGCAGCTGCCTGCAGCTTGTGGCCTCTCCACTGACTCCCTTGTGGGGGCCATTTATTGAGTCATAAACTTCTCCAATAGTGTTATCACCACAGCATTTGCACAAATAAACGTTGGAAGAAAGAAAGAATAAAAAAAGAGAATTGCCTTTACAGAGAAGGCAAGGAAAACACTGTACAGATACGTTTGCTTCAAGCAAGGACCGACCAACGAAAGGCAGGGCAGGCATGTGCCTGGCTGAGGACGGCTGGGCGCATCGCCCCCCAGATATGAAATACACAGATTTATCTGAAACTACAAAGCTGAGTTTCACAATCCTCAAACAACCCCAAAGCCTTCTACATTAGATACATTGCATTTCAAGTAGCATAACATACGATATATTTATATCTCCTTGATGAGACTTCAGCAGCTAAGATCTACCTCTGCAGAATCCCAGGAGGGGAGAGATCCTGGTGTCGCTCAAGTATAGATATGGACCTCGCTGTTCCTGGCCGCAACTTTCTCCCTCCAGCCATGCGCACACTGACTGCTATACAAACAATCCATAAAGCATTTTGCAATCCATCAGAAGGGAAACAACCCTTTAAAAAGAGCCTAATTATCTAGAATGATCAGAGATACCTAACAGTATAGCCACTGGCATCCAACGCATCCCAAAGCTATTTATCTTAAGCAGAGAGAGATTGAGGTTGTGGAAACGACAGCTCCCAGCAGGCCACGCTTCAGCAGGTTCCAAAATGCTTGAGCAAAACTGCTCCTTCAGGATGGGACACTGTACAACCACCTGCGGCATCTTCTCAGCAGTCTAGGTCACTGCCCACAGATCAGAGACAAACCTCCAGCAGAGCTGCAATGCTTTGCTGTGTGTGCCCGACGGGAACTGGGCTCTCACCGGCTTCACTTGGAAAAGTAAGCACAGTAAATTGACCGCATTCCTTTTGATTACAATCAAGGGCAAAAGAGAATGCAGTTGACTCAGGGTTCTGTTAAAAGTCTACCTTTGCTGGAATCCAGTCAATCAGCGTTTTGCAAGGGCTTGTTTGCATAGCAGAGTGACTCACAGTAAATGAGTGTGAATTTTCCCTGCACTTCAGTTACAAATCGAGAACGTTCACATCCAGAGAAGTTGCTGTATCATAAACTCACTCACCAGTTTACAGCATTGTAATTCCTTACGTAGACAAGCCTTAAAGCCTCGATAGAAGTAGGTTTACCTTTGTCTGTTATGAATAGCAGACTCCTGGATGCAGAACAAGGAAAAAGGGCACAGAATTATGAATGGCTCCCAGCTCAATGTACACAGCTCCTATTGACAAGGGAATACATGTGTCTGAGGATGCAGCTCTTTATAGGCTGGTTTGGCCAGGAGCTAGAGCACAAAAAATTCACCTTGGTGCGTCTGTGAATGACAGGCACCTGGAGACAGTGAGAAAACACTTTGAAAGGGATTCATGCTTTGCACTAACAAACATTTTTCTGTACACAGTTCCAAGAAGCAGATCCTGTTTGAAATCTTAAATCACATAAATATCTGATCACCAGAAGCTGCACTTTTTCAAGGGGCAGCTGGCTGGAGATTCCCAGGTACAACCACCTATACATAACAAATAAACCAACTAAAATCCAATGGAAATTTGTATTTGTCTACTGGGGTGAACAGGATATAAGGGAAGCAGAATGGGTCTCAGATATTCTGAAAAGCTTACACGTGAGTGCATATCTACAGGAGGGGAAACAATTAATTCACTAATAGGACTCAGACTTGACAAAAAAAATCCTTTGTTTTGCCCTTCCATCTGGACTCAAAATAAGAAATTACGTACATTTCCAGTGCCCACTACTCCTTTTCCTTCCACACCCTCTTCTCATTGGCATGAGATAAAACCTTGGGGAAACAGCAGCAGCAATTTTCCATTCTCATTACCTAACGGCAGCAGTAGCTCTTTGTGAAACTTGCGGTCAATAAACTACAGGCAATTTTAAAAGACACAATGGGAACTGCCCCTCCCACAGCTGTCCCATTATCCCAGCTTTTATTAGATTTAAAGCCTGTGATTTTTATGCTGGAGCTGAAGTTCTGCAGAGCCATGAAAACAGACCACCAGAAAAGATAAAACACTCCTAAATTAAACAGGAGACATTACAGTAACATAATCTAAAGTCAGAGAGCTTCCACACAAGCAAAGCACAGGACACAGCAAGCAACCCAGAGCTTGTGTACTGATGCCGCTGCAGTGAGCCAACGGCAACGCAATCAAAACTTAACGTTCAGGATAGCACAAACAGCAGTTAGTGAGCAGGTTAGGCAGGGCAAGTTGAAAGCATACCAGCTACAAACGCAGACCATCAGAGCAGCATCCTGCTCCCATAACTCTATGAACATCCTACCACAGGCATTAACTTTGAGGTTCGTGGACTGGATGGGCCTCCAAGAGGTAGAGAGAAATATTCACTTGTGGTTGGCAATTCAACTATTTCTGGTGACTGGCTTAGGATCAGACATACCACGCTCTAGAGGCGCCTATTTCTCTCCCTTGAGTACAAAAGATGCCCTGATGGCCGGAAAATATATAAAAAATAGGTAAAATTGGTTATACCCCTACCATGCACTACAATAAAGTAACCTGTTCCAGTAAGAGGGCCCATAGAGGAAATGAGTAGAAAATACATTTCAAAATGCATTAAATGATTCCCTGATATATTTGTCCACAGGGCAGAAGTCACTAAGGGTGCATCTCAGCTCCCAGTTGAGATGTGCACAGCAATAGGCAAGGGGAAATGGATGCCCAGAGGAACAGTCTCAAACCAACAACGTAAGGCAGGGAAGATGCAAAGAATTATCCTCATCCACTGTAAGCTATAATTTTCAGTCTAGAAATCTAGAGTTTGCTTTCTCTGAGTCTAATGTATACCATGCCCTGGGGACATTTTTACCCAGCCATCAAAAGGAACTTGCAGAGAACCAGATGCTTCATTAAAGAATATTCACCAAGCCCTATAAAATCTTTAGCAAAAAGCAGAAGGACAAATCACCAGCACACAAGTGAGCTGAAGTCACACATCCAGCTTTGATTACAACCTCCTGTACAGGAAAACAAATTGTGTTTTAAGAAAAAGGAAGAAAACACCCAAGAAATGAAGAGATTCTGGCCTATCTTTCCCACATTCCTCCAACCTGAATTTCCTGAATGAGTAACGCGTGAGACAAAGCCATTTGGTAGAAGATGCTAATTTAAACTTAAAGAAAAATAACAGCTTAAAAGGGAAAGGGAGGAGGGAGTTTTAATCCATCATGAAAAAGCACAACAGCTTGTGATTGCTACACATATTTCAGGACTCAGTAAGAGTAGCGAGGCTAATTGTCAGGGCCAGAGCTGTCCTGGGACAAAGGAAACTACAGAAAATGTACTGCCTTACACAAGCTTTATCTGAATTTGTACTTGCAGAACCCTCTAGCCCCTATACCTAGCTGCAAGGTTTAATTACCTATTCCTTAGTTTCTCTCATCCCTTCCTAAAACACAGCAAGGAGATTTTCTGCCACATTGTCGTCATCCACAACAAATTAATGCCCTATGCACTGCTCCTTCCAGGAAGTTTCTGTAACAGTAGGGAAAAAAATTCCAAAGTTCACTGAATACTCTACAAACCAAGACTCCCTCCCCCCCAGGTTTTGGCCTATATAGAAAACCTACAAAAACCCCACCCACCACACAAATCCAAAAAAGATGCAAGTTAATAGGATCTTTCACTGCCCTCTGCTGTTACCAGTTATTTAGCTTCCCATTCACTCTTTAATAACGTTGGGCTGGGGCTCAGGGCTGGCAGCGTCCCAGCCCCTTTCTCAGGCGGGTTGGAGCCACAGCTTGCAAATATGCTGAAGTTTAATGCAATCTGTCTTCTTTGGTAATCACATTCCACCCGCACCGCATGCAATAGAGATGTATTGGTAAATGCATTTGCTAAAGATATACTCCACTGAAAAGGCTACAAGCCTGATTTACAGGAGGCAAGGAGGAAGCATCAGGTAACAGAGGCTGGCAATAGATGTGCCAACGCTCAACAGAGGGCACGGATTTTGCAGCGGCAGCACAGGCACCGCTTTACTTTAAAGCTGAGAAAGAAAAAGAAACCACACGTTTTGGGAGCTGGGGACTTTAAAGATATCAGAGAAAAGCCCTTTCCCTGGCAGCTTTAACCTTGCTGATTTGCAGACATACAAAGACCTTCTTTGTAAACAGGAAGGAAAAAAATTCCACTAGGACTAGCAACAACATTTGGTCTAATATATCCTGACAATTTTCCCATCTCCTTCTGTCGGGCTTCTTCTGGGAGCCGGCTGGCAGCTTGTTTCATGTTATACTTAAATCAGGCATACAGCTTCCCCTCACAATGCTAATGCGACAAAGAAAGACTGCTTGTATGAAATCTCCACCTCTCCCCTACCCTCTGCATTAGCAATCCCAAGAGAGGAGTCTGTTTTCTGTTCCCAAAAGGCTCCATCCTTTTCCCCAAATCCACCTTACTGTAGTCTCAGCACCTTTGAGAATTTTCAACCAATGCTCCCCCAAAAAAGCCTGCCCTTGAGGGACACCTGACCTACTGAATTCTCACGTGGGCAACAGCATCCTTTACACTCCAGACAGTCCAATTAGCAATTTGGGTCTTACCACTCCCTTTTCCTAAGACCACATCCTAGTTGCAGTGCCCAAAATCTTAATTTTTTCTCTTCCTCCTTCACTTGTTTCAATAGTCAGAAATTCTTCCAGGGTACTCAGCAGCCACTGTTCTTAGGCATCAACAGAAGCTACGAAGGTTCTGCATCTCTGAAGGAAGAGCCATAAGCATTGCTGACCCCACACACAAGACAAACAGCTTTTAGAAGCGTGCAGGTTTTTTTAAGAGGCAACAGCTTTGCCCACAAAGAAGCTTTCCTCATGCAGCATCGAAGGGAAGCAGGAACTCCACCTGCGAAGTCCTGCAACAGGGCAATGTTTAGAGTCCATTCAAAATGTTGCCGACATTGGCAAAATGGATTTGCCAACCATTTGCAGTAAACTGCGTCCAAGGCAGCGAAACTTTGGAAAATCCTTGTGACAGACTTTGAGACATAGCAGCATCAGTACTATTGTTTTGGTGGCAGCTCAGTACAACGGGACCCACTGATGGAAGTGAAGTTGGGACACAGTGAGTGTGAAACGTGGCACGAATATGGGAAAATGGATCCCGAGGAAAAATTGTTTCCTACGAAGACAGCAATTCGAGTAACACATACCACAGCCCTCAAACACTTCCCAGAAGAAACATCATGCAAAACAAGACAACAAAGCCAGCAAGTACAGCAGGGAAGCTTTTGTTACCTTCTGAGCTGCACTAACACAGCGCTGATATTTCTTAGCCAGCTCCGAACATTTGAGCACTTCACGTTTGTTTTCTTGGTAGCACTTCAGAATTTCAGACTGCAAGCTTGCACAGACAGGACCAGTGTTCCTCCTCCTGCAGGGAAAATAAGCACAGAAAGATGCGTGAAGAGGAGTTTTCACCCACTTACTACCACTTTACCAGTGGCACACATACTCATCTTGCGTTGGAGCCATCTAGCCCTAAAATATAGAGAAACTGGTGGGAACAGCAATCACCAAAATGGGCCAAATGACCGACTTCGTCTTTCAGCTGAAAACTCCAGAGTACTGAGCAGAGAGGAAAAGCAGGTTCTTTCTAGGTTGGTGCAGAAGGCTGTTTCACCCTTAAATAAAACATCATCTCTTCTCAGCAGTCAGGAGAAAAATATCCATTTCAAGAGGTTCAGTGATTTCCCCTGCTCACATTAGAAATCTGTGGTAGAACTCAGGAACACAGGCAGGGCCTGTGCTAGATCTGTAACCATCTGACAAGGAACTGAACTGACTTGTTGAATATCTGCCTCCATCTACTGAATTCTCGTCTATTTAAACACTTCAAATATCAAACATTGTTGGAAGCTCTGCAATTCTCCTAGCGACTAGAAAAAACAGAATAATAGCAAGATCAGATATCTGTTTCTTTGTATTTCTGAAGCAATTAGTACTCATATCCCGTAAATGGCATTGACAGCTACCCAAGAACAATTAGGGATGATGTTCTTATACTCTAATGTGCGTGTGTACATATGGCACATCATCAGCAACAGTACCAATAAAGGGGAAGGTCGTTGTAAAACAATACCAGTAACAATGGCACAAACACAGTAATGACAGTGTCATCAGCTGCACAGACAGGCAGACACAAATTGCAGGAATTTGCAGCACAATTGCTATGGTATGTTTTACCAGAGAACAAGAGAACATATGCTTAGGTGTAGCAATCCTCAGATGTCGTCTGCTGAACCATAAATCCATTTAATTCCTTGCATTTTCTGCCTCAATATTCTCAGAGAGATCTGTACCCAAATATCAAAAGCATCTCTTCCTTCCAAGGACTTGATGCTACAGGCAGGCATTCTTGCCATGCTATGATGTATTCATTTCCACAGTAACAACTGCAGGGCTTCAACAATCAGGCAGGAAGAAAACATGACCAGTTCCTGGGCACAGTCTCATTCTCTCAGGTGAAAGAGATTCCTAAGAAACACAAAATCTTACACAAAGATCTTCTAAAAGCTTTTGGAGAGCTCAGATACAAGTTTCCACATAATGCTCATTTTTGTAAGGTGCTTAGGAAAGGAAGCAGGATAAAAAGAGGATTAAGAAAATTCTGTCCTCTCCATATCAGCAACCCGGTTGCTCCCTCAAAATAGTCTGGTTGAGACATATTCCAACTGCTGCTTCTTCAGTCCTCAGTCCTACATACATGGATACACTAAGAATTTATCAGTAACAGCAGGACAGCCTCACTCTAAAACACAGAGGTTTGGATCAGAAACCACGGAAGATACTACAGAGACTTCTTTTTCAATCTCTTCACTAATCTTACAGCTTTTAGAAGAAACTTACTCCATGTACAGCCCCTAGAGGCTACTGTGCTTTTCTAATTTCTATGTTCTATTGCAAAATCACCTTTAAAGCCTCTAAAAATCCACATTCCAAAAATCTTCAAATTTTGGACTAGAAAAGAACACAGGGAGAGCTTCAGAAACTCATAATGTTGGCATTTTGCTTTGTCACTAACTTTAATATCACTCTAATCAAATCAGGGAGACTGTGGGAACGATACCAAACAATACCAGGTCAGGAAATACCACCAAATCCCTCAATTCATTGAAAAAGTTAAGACTTTTAAAATTAGGTTTTTTAAACTCAGCCACGTTAAACTGAAGGGCATTTTGTAATTTTCATGCAGAGAGCTGGAAGAGGAAAAAGGTACAGCATGCCACAGTCTGTATTGATCTGAATCGAACCGTACAGTACAAACATCTCAAATATTTAGAAGGATGTTTGAGGGTGCCATTGTCAGCATGGAGAGCTACAGGAATTGCACCTTTTTGGGGAATTTTCCTTCACTGTCCCTCCTACAGTTTTTGTCACCTGGAGTAAATATAACGCTAGGACCCATCTGCGAGTGAGAAACCAGAGTGAGTGTTGCTGCCTAAACCCTACCAGAGGCAAGGGATCAATCAGCCTAGAATGGCACACATTGCCCAGCAAGTACTTAAATCAGCACTCATGAACGCCACTTCCCACATCACAGAGAAGATCTACTGGGCACCAGGTACCCAGAATCAGAACAAAAATATCCTCCTTTATTTCTTCAAAATAAAATCTCAAACTCTGGTTATGCATCAATTGCACCAGCTTCTCAAAATAGAATTAGAGGAACTAATAAAAATAATGCAAAGTTGGATAAGGTAATCATCAATAAAAATTACACAAACCAATATATTGGCGCATTTACAAATGAACTGGAAATTAAACAGGACCAGTTAAATCCTGCTGAGAATGACATTTTACTTTGGAGTGGGAAGCTAGCAGTGCTCAAGAGATAATTGTCACTGTGCCCCATCACATAGGGTGATCTCTGAAATGAAGGGACAAGCAGTAAATCTGAGCTCACCATAAGGAAGCATATCCTGCAGAGTCTCAGAGCACACAAGTCACCCACGTCCAGCAGACTAGTTCTGGTACCCATCTGGACTGAGGAAGGGTATCTGAACTGCTTTGGTGAACAACTGCTTGAGGACTTTTCCTCCCAGCACAGCAATCACTACTCCTGTGCTGTCTGACTCCAAGTGATGACACTGTCCTGCTCACAGTACGTCTCTTAAATTCACGTTGCAACATTTCCACACAAGTGGGAAGTACAGCCCTACACACCAGTTGCACCTCACAGTTATATATCCCTAAGGAAAAGGAATTAAACATGAAAAATCTGATGGAGACCAGCAGCATCTAACTGCAAACATCTCCGTTGAGAGCAATGGCACATTGACTTCCAAAGGAGGCAAGCCTCCACCAGCCACCTTCCTTCAGCCTCAGCCCAGCTCAAGACTGTTGGCACTAACCAACCTTTAGAAAAATTCATCTTCTGGACACTCCGCTATACTGCTCTTGGTAAATGTGTCACTGTTTGAGGGGTTTTATTATTATTTCTTAAACGATGAGGGGGAAGGAACGCGGTGGAACAGAGATGAGGTTTGAATACATAAAGAGCAGAAGACTAGTATGTTTTGACCTTTCTTCTAAAATGGGTCACAGTTTTAAGCATAATATACTACTACCAAAAAAGGCAGCCAATTAGCCTTTATCTAAATTAAAATGTGTTGTGATTGCTATCGCTATTATCAAAACAGACGCAAGAGGCTCGTTTACAGCAGCAAGGGAAAAGGCAAGAGAGAAAGAGGGGCTAGGACAATACTCATGGACAGGCAAGTATGAGAGATGAGCTCTGACAATACCTTGGAAATAAATGCAGAATATATAGAATATGAAAGACCAAACCAATAACACATGCTCACATCTGTTTAAAGGAAGGGGAAAGGAGAAAAGATAAATAAAACTCATTAGCAGTGCCTCCTCCATCACAGTGGGGAATGAAACCTTTGAGTCGCCATCACTCAATGAGAAGGAAGGTTACGTACACATGAAATCCATGATTTCAGATCTTCCTCTTCCCCTCCCATAAAACAGGTCTTTGCTTGGAAGAGAAGGGAGAGGTTTCTTTAAATGAAACAAAGGGTATCTTTTGTTTCACCGTCCCTTAAGGTATGACAGAATAAGCATGATCTTGCTGCATTTTGACACATTGAGAGTTACCAAATCCTCTCTATCACTGCATATTCCCTTTACTTTATTTAATAAATGAAATCTCATCAACTTATCCTTCTTCTATTATCACTGCTGACATCAATCTGATAATATTGGCCTGGCGTGGAATCGTGCTATTATATGTCCTCTTGATATTTAATTTAAGAGAAACGTCTGCAGTGGGGTGAATATGTGAAGCAAGCTTTTTATTACTGGCAGCAGTAAGGATGCTGGGAGTGAATTAGACATTCATCTTAGTCAGGGCCAATCTAGAGGCTCAGGAGAGGTTTTCTTCTTAACCCTCTCCTGACTGTTCAATAGCAGCAGGTAATGGCTGCTCCAGTCAAGAACTGCATTTATTTCTCTTGGTAAATTCATTTCTACGTGGATATAAGCCCCATGAAGAAGTGCGAAACATCCAGGAGGTTAAAGGAAGGTTCTTCAAGAACTTCCTACTATTGCAGAGTTTTTGATGGAAGAGTGCTGGTCTAAATGTCCATCAATTAATCAAGAAGCAACAAAGCTTCCAAAGACAAACACACAAACTTACTGCAAGAGGCGATTAATGCAGTATCACCAGGATACAGGTGCCACGGGCAGCAGGTTTCAAACACACCGCTCGCTGCTGACAGGGTCACTTTTTGGAAGAAGAATTATGGACTCAATGATGGTAAGCAAAGACAAGCTAGAAGATGTGTATGTATTTGCCAGTCCTTCCACCCAGCTGAAAAATCAGACTAGCCAAGCAGAGATACAACTTCAGCGCTTTAGGACTTGTCAGCTCTTTAGCTTAGTGCAAAACCAGTAACTCCACAGCGAGTACCACACCATCACTTGGCTTTACCTGTTACAGAAACAATTCCAGGTGGAGTAAAGAGCAAGATTCTCTTTTTACCTTTCAGTCTGAATGGTTTCCCACAGTGAGAAAAAACTTGAGATAGAAACAGGTAGTATCTAAGCCTAGACATTTAGATACATCTGCTCAGAAAGTGAAAAACAAAGACACGCAGGGTCCCTCACACAGGCCAACTTTCAAGTAGCTACTTCCAGTACAGAGCTGCAAGCTGCAACCTAAACGGGGCAGCAGCCTGGAACTTCCTCTGGGCTGCAAAATCCAACTGGAACAGCTGGGGGTTTTCTGCATTGACTAAGACCTGTGTCTGAGCTAACTCAAGCAAACCACACCGGTCACCACGTCACTACAGAGCAAACAGCCTCACAGGTCAATAGGAGGTGCAGGGGCAGCACTGCCAGCAAAACCCAGGGCACACTTCTGCAGTCTCTGCCCGTCAGGAAGGACTCAGATGCTTCAGATTTGGTTAGCATGTCTACATCCAGGGTACATCATGTGCATTTCAGACTAAGTTCAGTGATGCTTTGGTCACATGTGTGCTGCCATGCTGTCCTGTACATAAATAAAAGCCGCTAAGTGGTTAACTGACCTGTAAAACTGCACTCTCCCTTGGGCAGCAGTTGGCTCTGATGGCTCCCTCCTTAACACGTCAGAAAAATAATTCCAGGCATATGCAATACACAGCACATAGAAAGGTTCCATCCTCTCTCATTATTGCATCCTTGACATTCACAGTAGAAAATTTTTGAACACGAAGCATTTCTTTCACATATAACAAACTCATCAGCACAGAATAGAAAGCCAGCAAAGCCGGTGCAGAATGTTGCACTATCACAAAGCAAACACTACGGCCTCACTACAGCCTATGGGATTCCCTGATCCTCCACTTCAGCTTGATAACACGGCTTGAACGAAAGAGAGAAGAGTCACGTTGCAGCTGTTTGGCAAGAGAAGTAAGAGATGGAAGAAGCTTAACAGATTATCCAAATGTCTACTAAAAATTCAGTAATATTTAAGCTACCTAACCTAGCACAGTGTAAACAAACTGCATGCCTCGTGAGGATTAACTAATGTGATCAGGAAGGAAATATTTCTGATCAGCCTCGTGTACTCAAAACACTGCTCATTGGGCTTTGCCACTGATCTGGATGGAATTGTAGAAGTAACACTGTGTAGAGTAAGATGGGATGGACTAAAAGAAAAGGTGAAACTTCAAGACAATTTTCATGAGAACAGGGGCATTATCTCCAACTCTCAGTTGAAGCAGTTGTATTCCTGCCTTTCTAAGTCCTTCCCGTAAGTGCTGTCACAGTGTCTATCTGTAGCACACTACATTATTTCCCCTCTCTCTTTCTCCTCCTCAACAGTTGCAATTCAATAATAGGCCACCCAATTCTCTTTTTCCCCACCTTGTCCACAGAAGTGCCTAATGAATGCGTATTTGAGTTTCTGGATGACTCTGTGATCCTACAAAACTTGTCACTCAAATCCTTCCCAATCTCCACTCCTGCTTTGACAGCTTGTTTGAAGCTACCAAACAAGTGCCCACTGCAGTTCCTGCACTCAGTGCACCCTTGTCCTTTCCAGGACAGATACCTCCTTTCCTTCCCATCACAGACAGCAGAAGTTGTTCTGAAATTTTCTCTTCTGTAAGTAATTAGGTTCTATCACTGGGAACAAAAGTTAACATGAATGCCCAAAATCTCAAGTGTCAGCAACTGGCTGTGTCACTGTATCACAATCAGTGAAAACAGCCTGACTCAATGACACTTTCTTCATCAAACAAAAAAAAAAAACAAAAACCCTAACCCCCAAACTCTAAAACACACAGATTGAAGTAGAAAATTACTAAAATTCCAGTTCTCTGTAACAATCTCTAATTTTGGAAATCCAACAACCACCTCTCCATTTCAGTGACAAAACTGATGCAGAGATTGTGTGACCCATCCAGTGCTGGTTCCAGCTCTCCATCTTACTCACTCCAACGCATCAGAAACTCTCCTGTTCTCCTACATGGTTTATCCTCACACACGTCATTTCCCATTTCACCATTGGGTCATCCTAAAGTATGAACTGAAGTCTTTTATTGTGCTTTTCCAGGTGGACTTTCAATCAAATCTAACTGGCTTCCTTAGCACCCCATAAGCTGAAGTTTTGGTGGTTGGCTATGGGGTTTTGGGGGGAGGTGGAGGAGGGTAGCAATATGCAATATACTGTAAAATAAAAATCAAACAATTCGTATCCTACTGAACCTGAAAACGCAGTTACTAATCATCCCTATTAGCATTCTGCATGGCAGATGGCAAGTGGTTTGGAATAATGAGAGACTTTTCCCCACAAGTGGATAATTCCAATGTATATTTGGATGTAAATTCTTTACTGATTATGATGGTAGAATACTGAGTTATGAGAAAATGCCAGTTTGGAAGATGAAAGGAAAACTACTGCCTCTTCCTTCACTTGCCAAGAGATACAGAAGTTAACAGAACTGGATCTCCTGCCCACAAAGTCATGCACCATTTTTCCAAAGATGCCAAGCTACTAAAAGTTGACTAGCAAAGATGAAGAGCCTAAAGTTAGCAGCAAAGTGGTCTCTGGAAGCCAAGCAGGAATAAGGCAGAATCTTGTTGCTGGAAGGAGTTCTCTGAATCAGAAAGGAAGCTGGCTCAGCTCCCACAAGGCAGAAAAGCAATATAGCAAGCAATAACTGAATCTGAAAACAACACACAGCCCAACAAGTGACCCAAATAGGGATTTTCTTTCTTCAGATAAAAAAAATAAAAATCTAAAAACTGGTTAAGATCTCAGGTCAGGAAGGGGATGCATGCAGCACTGACCCTAAGAATATATGGGTTGTGGTAGGGCTATAACATCTGGGAGTCAGCTGAGAAACTCCTCCCCCAAAAGTATTCCAAATAAAATAACTAAAGATGTGATATGCTGATTTCGTATAACCGCAAGCCATGAGGGACAGACAGGTTCAGTATATTCTTCCTATGTGAGATGATCTTGTAATGATGCCAAACTAACAAAATGTTTTTTGTAAAAGAAAACCCCGACCACTCATCTGAACAGCAGTTACTATTCTAAAATGTCACTAAGCACTGTACTAGGTCCCTACAATTTACACAGGACTACACAAAGGGGCATCAGTGACAGAAAAAATATGAATCCATTAGTATATTTTGCATGGACAGCGTGGCATATCCTGCTAAAGACATGGAAATGGCAGCAGCAGCAGCTGGCAGCAGACATGGAAATGAAGCTGCCAGCGTTAAAGTTTAGGTGGGATCTGAAGCTAAACATTCACTTTATTAAAAAATCTCCTTGCTTCTGCCTACATGCTCTGTTCTTCAAGCCCACAGTGCCCCCTTTTACCATGCTGTGCAATTAACTGAATACTGACTCAGCAAGATCCCCATTAAGCAGCTACTAACCCCCCCCACCCCCCCCGAGAACATCAATAATGGTGCTTTCAAAGAACACACATAAAGCCTTGAAGTCTGGTTTTGGAGGATGCTGGGATTTCTGTTCTTTTCTTTGTTTTAAAGTAAATATTATAATTTCAAGAACTCCTTAATTGAAAAAAAAAAACCTTGTAGAAAATAATTTAGATAATACGGTTTTAATTTTGAAGAAGAGCGTAGGAAATTTCTCAGATGGGTTAACAAGACCCACGCCTGCTCGAGGCAGCTCCATCACAGTGGCACTCACAGTCAGCACAGCACTGAGAAGTTCTCTCCAAAGAAATAATATTCATCCCTGAACAAGCAAGTGTTTCTGTCTCCCAAAAGTCACTCTTCTGGGCCAAATTAGTTACAATTGTGGTTGATGCAACAGGTGTTGTGTCCCAGACAGGCAAGCAAGAGATGCTACCAGGACTAACAAGGAAAAGAAAAGAATAGGAAGGAAGACCCAACCCCAGGAAGGTCCTCTCATAGTAGGCCAAGCGTCACCTCACCTTGAGACTCCAGAAGGTGATGGGACTCAATAGCCTAGAAACCTATTTTATCAGAGCAACTTCATGAACTACCAAAATCACATCAAATAAATAAATAATAAAATAAAGTCAAAGCCTGGCAGAGATGCGGTTTCTCTCCCTTTATAAGGGAGGAAAGGACCTCAGCCTCTCATCAGCCAACAACATCAAACACCACCACCTTCCTCTGTGCAGATGGACCACCACAATGGAAGGCGTCCACAGCATCCTGCCACGGTCTTGACTTGCTCAGAAGGTGGAGATACAGAAGGTCTGACCTAGAGAACAAACCGTTTCTCTCCTCAGATTTCCCCCACTGGTACTTGCCTTTGGTATCTCCAGAAGGAGACTCTGACTCAACGGTAAATACAGACACTTTGCACAGCGTGTATAATCCAGAATCAGAAATACAATTACTGCTCAAAATATCAACATTGCCCTTGAAATCAGTTGCTACTGAATTAATGACCAGATTGTTAGGAGTGATACCTCAACTTTGCCTTAGGCTGCTAATTAGCAAACAAGTCATTAATTTACTGGTAACAAGTGGTTTCTCAGGCATTATTGCTTCTGACATCTTTAATTCACCACTCTTTTTGGAAAGCTTCCCCAGATAATTTTAACCTCAATCCTCTACAAATCAACCCTGTGCCACTACCACCAGCACACTACAGAACACACGCTGGAAGACAGAGGAAGAAAACCACAGCAGGAATAAGCTGAGCTGGGTCATTAACTAATATTCACAATACCTTTCCCAACTCAAGCCAAGGCAGGGGAACCAAAGGCACAAGAAGTTGGTGTGGATCTGTCACTGCAATAAAATACTATGAAACCTGAAGAAACCTTGCTTCCACCACGACACACAGTGGAATATGTGAGTCCCAATCTGCAGGCAGAGATCTGCTTCTATTTTCACTGCGTTCTCCACGCTAAAGAGCTTTGTACTGAAATATTTCACGTACTCTGATGCCCGAAGTCTGTCCGAGGTTTGTTTTAACAGCTGCAGAAATATCCATTCTTTTGAAAATAGTCTGGATTTGGCCTGCCAACAAACCCTGATCTAAAGGTTTTATAATGGCAACATTACTACAGAATACAAGTGCTTTTCATGCAAAAATCGATAGCAATAGAAACATCCCTAATAGACTACATGGAGTCTTTGGCAACTCTTCCCTTGCTATTCCCGTCTTTGCTATTCAGGTCTTATTTTATAAATTCCCAAGTTCTACCAATGTACTTTTGAAGAAATGCTCTTGCAATTTTGAAAAGATGTATTAATATTTTACACCAGTTTTTCAGCACTAACAGAATTGCAATCTCAGTTCATTGGACTGATTTATTAGTCATCCCTCATCACGCATGAGAGGAAAACCGATATTGTGAACACTAGATTAGAACATCATTTTACTAACTGGGCAAAAGGGAAGTCTTACTGAGAACCAGCACCTTAGCAATCCCCAAGAACTGAACTTCAGAAAGAAAATTCGGTTACTCGGGTAAAGTATGCAACCTAATAAATTTTCAAGAGTTAAAATCTGGTTCAAAAAAGGATAATCTGGTCCTACTGGAACATTGCTCAACTCCATTACAAATATTGGCCTTGTATTACCACATACCATATTCCTACAGTAGTAGAGGTACACACCTTGGAAATCAATGGAAAGGTACAAACAGTTGCATAACAATAGGCATTCCCGAATTCATAAATAACATGTTTACATGCCAATATAAATGAGTGAAAATCATTGTCACTTCTACTTCACAAAGATTAGGAAGTTTTCCTTTCAGTAAAATTCACATCATATAAAATGACACAAAGTCGAAATCGACCTATGTACTCTTTTAACGACTTTTGAAGTAACTCATACTTTATGGTCTCCTACAGCAATATTTCAATTTCCAACCAAAAGCAACTTTATAAACATGAGAAACAGTAAAGCTTTGGCTAATAACTCATCTCTTTATTTAAAGATTACATGAAACATATTCAACAGAACTAGAAGCAAGTGAAACAAACCAAGCACCGAAGGAAGAACAGGTCTGGGATGGACCCAAACCATTTTTTGTGAAGGTATCATCATTGCAGGGCACAAAAGCACTACATTTAGATAAGGCTGGGGATGAGCTCCCAGCAGTAATCAGTCTTTTATTCCTGAAAGCTCTTAAATCCCTATAGCAGAGGCTCTTAATTTCAACACTGAATTAATCATTTATCTAATCTAAAGATAGGAGAAATCCCAGAGCAATTTTGTTTGGAAACTATGATGTCTTTACTCCTCTTCTCCTTGGGCTTTACGACTGTCCACGTAATAACTATTTCAGAGCTTGACTCCTGGGCACAGCCCTCTGTTGAAATAGCTGAGGCCTCCTGGTAGATTAGAAGATTAATAAACTCAAGCATCACCACATAACTATCTCAAACTTTCCAGATCTTCACAAACAAGGGAAAAAAAAAAAGACGAAAAAAAGAAGACAGTCCTTCCAGGTTCCAGCTAGTGTTGCCATTTTAACTAAGAGACCATCAACCTCATAAAATTTTGTGCAATTCAATAAAGCCTTCATTTCCATGAGTACTGAAAGCAAGCCATAAATTCCCTGTTCCCAGCAGACAGTCCATCTATGAACTTTCTCCCCCTGCCCTCACTGAGTCAGTGTGGTTCTCCACTCCACCTTCAGCCCAGGAGGATACTTACTACTTGCCAGTTTCTCTAATGTAATCACCTTAAATACTCATGTCCATTAAGTTTAAAGATCTTAGGGCCATTAAATGGAACTCTTAGATACTAAGCCCTATATGGAGTAAATCTCTTTGGCAGTTTCTCCTTTGGAAAGCTGCCTTGGATTCAAGGCTGATCTCTATCAGTATAAGATACCAACGTTCTCTATGCACTCCATGATAGCAGCACAAAGCATACGCAGTCCCCTCAGCACAACATGCAAAGCAGCACAGCCATGGGTAAGCAGCTTCAGAAACAGTTCTGCAAACTATAAGGAGATCTCAGAGGGAAACTCAGCCTCAGAAAAATTTTATCTTTTAACAGCTTCCTAATCCCCTCACCCCACTCCTGCAGCTTTACCTCTCAGAGAGAGTCACACCCCCACCCATGTCAATTCTTGCATGCAAATTTAACTACAAAAATAAAATAAAAAGTGATAAGACAACCTTCACAAAAGAAAATAAATCAAATTTTTAAGAAAACAGCATTTTGAGGATAAATCTAGAGTGTCTGCACTAAGCCATAACCTCTTTACTGATGGTTTTTTTCCTTCCCCTTAACAGATTCAGGGACTGTAATAACATTTAATCCTCAGAAGCTAATCTAAATGTAACACTCAAAGACGACAAAGACAACGCAACAGAAAAAAATTTGGCCACAGCCTTTTGGGAGTGCTGCTTTATCCCTGGAGCGAGCGCATTAATAGAGCTTGGAATGAAATGCCATTTTATTCTCTGTAGCGGGGAGGGGATTAGCAAGTTGTCTTCTCTAAACCCAGTCTGAGTCATGGCTCTATGAACACTGAGAAAAGGATGTGGAACGAAGTGAAGGGCGGGGAGCACTGGCTTTTTATTTACACGTTGCTTCTTTTGTGGGTGGTTACTGATGTGCACAGTTTGCTAAACAGGGAAGGAAAGGAGAAAAGAGTTCTAGGTCCCCAGACTTTAATTCTGTTGGTTAACAAAAGAGAAAAATAATAATGCACCAATTAAAACATCATTATTGAGACAATATGCCAATGGCAACTGTCCAATTCACCACAGCACGTAAGGAACAAGGACAAGTTGCTTAAGGTGCTGAAAGCTGTGCTCAGTGGTTCCTCGTTGCTAGGATCTCTATGAAAGAAACAGGTTGGAAAGAGCCTGCAACAAAGGAGACACTGTGGTAGGAAGAACACAGACAGCAGCAGGTTGGGTTCAGGTGAAGAGATAAGAAACAAAGTCCATTGCACAAGTCAGGTCATCAAGCTTAGCGTCCTACCTTGAAGTAGAAACTGAAAGCTAATGACTGTGTCAGTGATTTAATATGAAGCTCAGCACTAAGTACTCCACTTCTGTTTCTATACAAAGGAAGGTAGGAAGGTTTACACAGGCAAGCTGGGAAGGGTCACTGCTGGAAAGTGACCTAAATCCTGCAAAGCTTGATAATCACTAAGGAGAGGAAATAGTCTGTGGAACACTTGACCACTTGGGCAAAGATGTAGGTGTCAATAATAAAAGTCAATAAACATCAACGGTTTTTTTTTCATTTCTAATATTTCTTATCTTTGCTTCAACACGAACTCCAAAATACAGGGTGCTCACTGTGGAAACAGGCCCAGTTCAATCCCCCTCTTTCTCCATCAGCTGTGCTGCTACACAACAGCAGAAGCCAAGAAATCTAGGGTAGACTGGTCTTCACAAGGCACAAGTGGCAGGGGCAGGTCAGTGAAACAGGGATGACAAAAGCTAGGAAAAAGACACTATGGGAAGCAGATGCACTTTCCCTCTGCAGATGGAGAAAGTGCCACTCCTGCTCTCCTTTTGTTACAGGTGCTATCATAGTCCAGCACTGGAAGCAGGCAGACCTGCGCTTCTTTTGTACTTTGGCTATATTCCAGTTCATAGAATTTTGCTGGAGTGTCAGTTTATTCCTGCCAACCAAGCTACTAGATCTGCATAAATCAGTCTTACCTATCTTAGCACTTGCTGTGCTTGTATGTCTAACACGAAAGTGCAAAACAAGATGAGCAAACAATTCTTTCCGCTGAAGTCACGGGATCTTGTATTTACTAACATAAAGGTGCTGTAGAAAGACTTGAACGTACAACACCTAACAAGACCTCACAACATGCAGACTTCAAATCCTACCAGTTAAGCATGAATATTAAATGCACAAAGTGAGTTTCCCTGACCCTGTCCCAGCCTTATCACGACCCACACGAGCCAGATGCACTTTTCCAGAGTGTTTGTACAGCATGTTGCATACCGAGGCAACAATTCCCAAAACAATCACCGCACACCACTAAGAGAGACGTTCACTGCACGCTCATGGGGCGCAGCAACAGTTCTTCCTGCATGAACAATTACATCAAAGAGCATCGTCAATCCAACACGCAGCCCACTGCAATCCTGGCCACTGTTGGCAATTTCTACCGTAAAGAAACAGATGCATCGTGTTTACCTTCTCCCTCAGTTTCACTAGTGTCACACTTTGTCCCGTCTCAAAACACTCCAAGTCACCTTATCTTCTTACTCAAATTCACGTTAGGGCAGGTGTCTCTTTTTGGCTGGAAGGCAGATGGTCTAAAGAATCTGTAGCTTTATGACAGGGCCCAAGTTCATAGGGTCTTCAAATAGAAGGACACTGTACAGTAAAGCCAGGGACTGGCAGATAATGAAGGCTTAAAGAATACAGGAAGGAACCCCTAAGAGACCATAAACACATTTTCTCAATCTTGAAAGAGAAGTCATTAACATTTGCATTAGTCTCAGGCACTAATCTTTATAAGAAATGGTTGCATTCCTGAGTTTCCTACATTACCAGCTTTCATCACCAAAAGAAATAAAGGAGATCAAATGAAATGGAAGCCTCAGGAACCAAACTTAAGACTACTGTAAAAAAAAAAAAAAAAAAAAAAAAAAAAAAAAAGGGTAGTTACAGTCTGTAATAGCAAGTAAAGAACCTGATCCAAGGTCCCAATCTCTTCCTTTACAAAGTCAAAATCATTGCTATGTGTGTTCCCAACACCTGCAGAAGCAAATCTAAGAAAAGACAGAATTGATCAAAGACTGTCAGAACTCTGTGTCCCATGCATTTTTTACATTTTATTTAAAAACAAAATTTAAACTCTACTATGGAAAACTGCATGAAAATATACACGATGTGTTAGCCGCCTTGTTTTGGCTTCTTTAGCAACTTATTACTTGACTGTCCAAACAAAAATGTGAAATTACAACAGGCTACGCGATGCTTTGGCGGCCAAACATAGTTTTAAATAAAGGCAGCACAATGTACTGCACATGCCACTAACATACTCACCACTACTAGATTATCTATTTATGCAATTAAGTATCATACAGTCTGGACTGGACCCAATTGGACTACATATGTTGATACTCCAGTTTACTGCATGTTGGCCAACTGTTTACCCAACTGAGATCTGAGCGCTGCTCTTGATGGTGGAATTGCTTTGGACTCATTAATATTAAAGAATATTATAGAAAATATGTTTTTCTTGGACAGCTGTTAGTGCATGTGGAACAATAAACAATACAATACTACTCACAAACACAAACAGAATTTAGACACTAGATATGCTTATGGTAAAAAGACAACATTAAACGTCCACTAATTGTGCCAAGGCCAATAAAAAGGTCAGAAAAATCACTATGCCTATTCTAAGAAAACATTTATGATAATTACAACTATTTTGATTGAAATTCACAAGGCTAAGATTTAGGCTGTTTACTTTTGTCTTCCTGGACAATGAAAGCGTTAGAAGTGGTGCCATTTTTCCTATTCTCGTGCACTAAGCTTGATTATGTAATGCGTAGGTTAAATTCATTGGGTCAAACTTTGAGCAGATTAAACATGTTTTATTGTCATTTTGAAAACTCTAGTAAATATTCCCATTTAATGTGAATTTTCTAAGTTCATGTCTCCTCCCTCGTTCTCCCTCACAACATCTAAAAACTTCATACTAGATTCTGTCAAGCTTGGCACAGAAAGAGATGATGCTATCTTACAGCTTCCCAGACCCCTAAATACCTGACAGGAGGTAACTTCACACTCCACATACAGGAATATTCAGAGGTTACACACAGAACATTATGAAATGCAACTGGAACTGCTGAAAAGAACAAAAAATGGCTCCTCACTTTATCCACTCCTCTGCCTTGGTGGCTGCCTCCTGGTACTGCTCAGATGTCAGCTTGTAGATCTCTGCATTCTGAAACAAAGAAAATAATACTCAGCTCTAAAAATTAAAGGCATCTCAGATCTTATCCTGTCACGAAGTTATCTTCTATAATTAATAAAGATTTCCAACAACAAACAGCATATTCAGTTCAAAGAACACAAAAAATGCTTAAAAGTTGATTTTCTTTTCAGCAAAACACATCAAGGCCACATGTTTTCCATTTCACCCTTCACCTTTGTGAAGGAAAAGAAGGGGGAAAAAGGTCACTAACAATCAACCACCAGCTCTGATTATTCCAGGTAACCACAAAAACAAGGTGTTTCCCTGCATTTTGAGTTTGGTTGTGTTTTGTTGTCTTTTTTCATTAATTGCTGTGAAAGATCTTCTAAGTTACTGACATGCAAGCATCAAAATTAGCTGCTAGCACTGGAAAATCCATTTTACATTTCAGCGCTTCTACTTATGTTACTTATTCTTTAAAAAGAAAATTATGCAGCCTGTTTCCCTTTTAACAACAGAGGGAGGCGTATCAGGTATCAGTTAAGGCACTGCCAAACAGAATCTGGAGTGTCTTGCTGCAGGGCTTAAGGGGTTTGCATTGAATTCTCCTGAGCTTGCACAGAAAGAGTTTTAGTTCACAACCGCGCAGCCACTGAACACAGAAGACGAATTCCTCCTCTTGGTTGCACTTCCAAGCCTCCCAAGCACAAACAGGAAAAAGGAACAGCTGAGCACCCCCAGCAACTTTGCTGAAAGGTCTTGTGTTACTAAACTGCTGATAAAGCTGCTTTAGGTAAAGCCCCTGGATTTCATGCTGAAATAGCTGCAACTGCCTCATCTGCAAGGCCCTTAGTCCGAAAATGCAGAAAATACGCAATAATCAATCAAAAAAGTGACAAGATGGTACTGCAAGCGAGGACAGCTATTCATTTCGGGCCGGTTGTAGCTGCTATCTCGTCTCTCCCCAAATTTGGTCATTTTATATAGAATACTATTCTTGCTCTTCTTCATTTCTTTTCCCATAAATGCAGCTGTGGTCCTGCGCACGATGAGCCGACATGTATTGTTCAGTGGTTAGAAAAAGGAAAGGACAGCTATAACTCAAGTTCTATTAGCGGTTCTGCCACTTGGGCAATCTTGGGCAAGTCACCATTTTCCATCTGCAAGCGAGGGATAACAGCTGCCTGTACCACTGAAGTTGTGTGAAGCTTCACTAATTGGAAGGTTTATACAGGTTTTCGGAGTCTAGGCTTCAAGGTGCTATATTTAAGCGTTTTATCTCTGGTGCCTGAATTTATGTCACATACTAAAAACCCACAGAACAGACTTTGCTTTTCCAAACTTTGACCTAACAGACAAGACTTAAACTAAGAAATCATGGGTAAGTAACCACTTCAAAAAGCATTTTGCCAGCAAATTGCCATTAAAGTTTTCATTTACTTACTTGTTACATAATGGTCAAACTTCTAAGCTATTAAACCCGTTTTACTTCTTCCTATAATGAAAAGTTCAGCTTTTAATGTATTCTTTTCCTCTGTCCTGTAAACAGACCTCATGACTTTCAGTTCCCTGCTGTTACTTATTCACACATGAAACCACCAGACCTGTGCTTCATTAATTAAATTTGCCATTAAATATTAAATAATGTGAATAAGTAGACGTAAGCGTTATCTCCACGGGTTTCATAAGTCTCACCGTTTCTCCAATTACTACCCAAGCAATTTTCATATTTCATACTGTCTGATTTCTCAAAGGGACTGGATTTGAGAGATCAAAATGAGAGAAAGTGGGAAAGAGAGAAAGCAAAGTAGTAAAATTAAACATTTTTCAGGCAATAGGAAGTAACCCCGTCAGATACTATTAGCCTGCAGCACTCTGCAGTCAAACAGCAGCAGGAGAGGAAAACAGGAACAAATATGTTGTACGTGAGACCCAGCATGAGGTTGGCATTTAACCCACCTAAAAAGACGAAAAAAGCTAACAGATTCATTTGCTGGTTGCACTGTTGATTAAAGTGGTCGTGGCACAACCTTGCTTAGTTTATTAGAGTTCAAGTGCCCAGGAGTATGGTCAGCCTCATCTTCAACAACATCAACTGCAAACGTGGACCAAAATAGCTGGGAAAGAAACCGGTATGAAATAGCTCTGGATCTTAAAGTTGATGAAAAGCCGGCAAGTGAAAACCTGAACAGAGAGGCAAGAATCTCAGTGAGGAAAAGGAGAAAAGACCTGGCCTCAAAGAAACCACAATGCACATAGCACGATGCAAACATTAAGGAGGAGTACAGAAGTCCTTCAACCCGAAGATGAAAGGTGCTGAGTTTCAAAAATTAAAAGGAAACATCTTTCTATGTGATCCAACTGGGCCTCTTGCCTTTGGTTAAGACCATTCTGCCACCTTCTTCTCCCCTCCCTCTCAAAACACCTAAAAACCAATGAAACAGTATTTCCAATGCTATGAATCAGTATTTTTAAATGCTTCCCCAAGTAAGAAAAAACAGAGTTTTACCATCTAAAACTGAGTTTGTTCAACAAGCAGACTTGCTAAACAGGTTTTCCTTGGCCTCTAGCCCCCTTCCTACTTTGGTAAAGCTATGTTCACTTTGTCCTAAACGCGGGTCAAACAAGCTTTCAAAGCTTCGGCACAGTCGTGTCAGGGATTAATTTTCCAAATATCCTCATTTACGCAACTTCAGATGCAAGATCTGCCTCATTTTCAGTATCTTACCCCGTCACACTGTGGAAGGGCACAATGTTCCAAGGGCCTACAAAAACCTAGGACTTAAGGTTGCAAATGAAGAACCAGGCTAGGAACTACCCATGCACTTCCCGCGACTTCAGGAGAGCTGCCCACACACAAGGGCTATGCAGTAGGATCAAGGTGTGGTATTTGCACCTGAAATTAAGTCTGAACTGCCTGTAGTCTTAGTGAAGTCCTTTAGCTTCATAAAATGATATTCAGTTGCCACTAAAAGAGAGAACATTCAACACAAAATTATAAGACATCAACGCTGCTTTTAATTTACTCACAATATTTGATGCTGGAGATAAAATGGCAGCTCACAAAGAAAAAGTTGAACATAGGGCCTCAACTATTATTAAATAAAGCTCCTGGCAGTCTTAGTTGCAGAAATAAGTTTAAAAACATGACCAAAGGACACCATAAGGGCTCAAATAACAAGAGCCACAGAAAGAATGAATGAACCACCTAAAATGTTTCACTTCTCTCAATAAAGCTGAGCCTTAGGGGAGCCAACTTCAGAACATGAGAGCTTTGTCATATGGGGAGACAGCTCTCCAGAGAGGACAAACAAACTAAACAAAGAAATGTTAGCTTGAAAGATTTTCCCCTGCTATTAAATGATGGTTCATAGCAAATAATAAAAACACCGAGAAGTTATAAAAATACATAACTAGAGCCTAAAGAACAACAGAATCACTTTCCTTTACCCTGCTGCTTTTCTACAACAGATTTGCTGCTATACCCTTGCTCCTCACTTTTCCCAAAACACCCTTGCACTAAAAATTCCCCTTCCAAAGAGAAACAGTTTTAAAACTGGGGGCTAAATTTGGAGTAATTTTAATTCAGCATTCCTCCTTGGCTGCAAATCTGCAGAGAAACTCCAACACTCAATGCTACACCTCGCTACACTGCCCAGGCCCTTTCCACAACATATAGCAAAGAAAGTAAGAAAACAATATAGCAGAAGACGGAGTTCTCAGGGTTATTTCAGGAAGGAAAGTAATTGAAGCATGGAGAGAAAACCCTGCCAGCTCATTCTCACATTGACATTAAACAACATTCCTTACAACTTCAGTGAAACATGCACTACTTGCAGTAACACATAAACCAGAAAACCGAGCAACGTGAGCAGGAGGAACTAGAAATTAATCAGATTTTAAGCAAAATTCTTTGTGAACATCAAACAGCAGCAACAGCAAAACCTGACATGGGGACATGGATTTCTCCATTGGGTTGAGACTGGGTCAATAGATCAGAAAGTGTTTGGATTGAAAAAGAAACAACAAACCAGCCACCATCACCACAGCTATCTTGAGATATTTTGACACCTCAGAGTATAGAAGCTTGTCAGTGGTCACAGTGCTTAAAGACACAAAGAGGATTAACAGCTGTTGAAATGCTGCCAGCCTAGATGAACGCTAGTGATAGCCCTGATGAAACGGAGCCGGCCAGCAGAGGCCTTGACAAACGCTGCAGACGACAGCCAGGGGATTAGATGGTACAATCTGCCTTGCACCTGACAGACGTAGCGCTTCGATCCCCTCTCCCAACATCTACAGGCGCCGGCTTCCAGCAAACCTCCCACCACAAGCCCCACTCAAGCCGGAAAGACCACGAGAGTCAGTGCCACATGGCACGGGGGAATACACAGTGTGTCCAGGGAGTAGGAAACACTGGAAATTTGGGAGAGAAAGGGGAAAGAAAAGCAGAGGTTACTTCCCATGTATCAAATTTCAATCAGGACATGTTCAAATTCCTCCTTCTAGCTCCTTCTGAAGCCAGAAATAAGATTTCACATTGTCCTGACAAGGCAGCACGACTGTTGCCTGCCCACACGCACTTAGGGAAGGGCAGTGCGCACGTGCCCTGGGCACCGCAGAGCCTCAAGAATCAGTGGGAAGCCAGAAACATGTTGGTCAGTGCCGGCTTTGGGAAGCACCTTTGCTCACATCCTTGCCTAAGGGAAGCAAAGGTACCCTCTGGCACCACAGCTCCCCGGGCCGCTGGTTCACATACGCTGCAAATCAGGTTGTTCATTCTCATTGCTCAGAAGTCCCATGCAAACGGCTCCTAATAGACCTCAAAAATTATGCCGTCTATCTGCACCCCTCCTGCAGGGACAGAGACAGAGGGGTGGAACCGATCCGTTTGCTGGATGACCGTCTGGATCTGTTAAACTTAACCTACACCATCACTGCTGTCAGTTTTGGTGCAAAACTGGGAGTTTGGGAATTTCAAGACACACTCCAAGAAGCAACCTCTTCACCACCTGAGCTCGCTCCTCTTGAGCTCCTGCCCAGCCTGTTTGTTGCCGTCAGCTACCATTTCTCTAAAGAGATCATTCACATTTTCTCCTTCCTATCAAGCACAAGTGCACATACACATAGAAGCCAATTAACAAGGAAGAGAAATAGGAATAAAAAGCAAATCATGAGAGCACAGAAGCCAAGGGTTAAACTGCTTTTATGTGAACTCAAATGTGGGGGGTTTTCCTCCAAAGGTAGCAGAGGAAAGATGCAAACAACTACAAACAGCTTGTTGATAAGGAAAAAAGATTTTTTTCAGCCAAAGCCAACTTCTAAACACAGCTCTGTTGTTTGCTGCTCATGTGTGGGTTCATCCACTCCTCCCGCTGAGACCAATAATGAAATGAGAGCATTGAATTTGTGTCATTCCGTTCTTTCCTTCGGCAATAAGCTGTGAGATCATAAATTTTGGATTAAGATTCAGAGAAGACAGAAAGAGCAATGTCCACAGTAACAACACAGGAAAGTCATGGGCAGAAGTATATTTCTGTTTGGACAGATGGCCTCATAACTGCAGTATTATCCCAAACTGAAAGCAAAATATTCATTCTGTAGCACATCTAGACAGCTTCTCAAAGATAAAATCCCACAAAATACCAATCTCGCAAGACCTGAGGGAGGCAGAGCTGAGAAGGACCATAGCTGGGTTTGTCCTGCGGATAAGAAGCAAAGTACAAAAAGGTTAAGCTACAGCCCCTAGAGCTCACAGTGAATCAAAGCTACACATCCCAGGACCTCCCCGAACCAGGTCCCACATGGAAACAATTCATCTGGGCGGAACACGAGTTTACAGACCCAGACTGAGATCGCACACCAGAGTCAGACTGTCTCTTAATTGGACTCTTCCCAGAGCACCTTCATAAGGAGGTACCCCACAGAAAGATGGTATGAGACACTTCTCTGAAGAGCTGCACGTGCCTCACTGGAAACGTGCAGAAAAGCCTTGTGTTATTTTCAAGTCAACAATCAACAAAGAAATTATTACTACAGAGGTGATTGAAAGGGGAAGAAGGAGAAAAAAAAAAAACAGAAAGAATTAAACACTGTGTTTATATGAGGCTTTTTTAAGCACACTGTTCTGAAAGGCAGCAAATAAAGCATTAGCGATTCTTTAAACATAAACTCTGGAAAGTAAAAGCACCTTCAAAGAGAAAGGCCATAAAATGCCAGCAGGCAACCCAGGCTTTCTGACAAGGACAGCAACAGCAATGTGAAAGGCCTCGATTAACGCTAAAGCTGCTGTAGGAGAGTATCCCTCCGCTCTCCTCCCAGCTGGAAGTTTAATATAGCAGCAAGAAGTCTTAGGTGAGGAATTCACAGTAAATGCCCAAATCAATTATACCTGACAAGCGCAGGTAAAGAGGGTTCCCAGGCATTGATTAAACATCAAGGGTTTTCAGCATCTGCTTCAGAGAAGTCCTACACCTGGCTGACCTGCACAGATAATGTGGTGTCCACGACTTTAAAGGCACACTATTGTCTGCTAAATCTCTGTGCCCGGCCGGGTAGTGGCACAACCAGTCCTGCAGTGACACCTGGGTCCTCTCAGCCAACCCCTCACACAACCAGGATGAATCCCCAGACCACAGGACGCTGCCTTAGACAGCTGGGCATTGTCCAAGAGAGCGATGGGCACACAGAGAATCAGTGCTAAGGGAAGGGGAGAAGGGAGAAAGAAGGGAACTGCCAGAATATCAAGAGTATCAGTGCAAGCAACTGAAAGTTTCACTGGGAGGATGACCAGCTCTTCAGAGGGGGAAAAAAAAAAAGGAAAGAAAAAAAAGAACAGAAAATTGGCAGTCATCAAGTTCCTGTCACATATTAAAAAAGATACTAAGTATATTCCGCTGTCAGGCCCATCACAGGAGCTTTATTTCGGGAAGGGAGGAATATTATAGCTAAGGTTTGATGCCATCATGCCAAAGCTGGTATTTGACAGAGCCTCTAACAGAACTCCCACCACCTCGGATGGGCATGCTGCAAATAAAATTCCCAGCTTTCTCTGCTGAGAATATCCCTAAGCCCCATTTATAAACTGCAGCAGCTGGCCCAGTTAACAGTTCCTGTCCCAATTTTTCAAATCTAAATCATATTCATGACCCTATTCTTTTCTACAACAGGTAGCTAAGGAATGCAAATCACTGGGTTCTCAGAGGAAGCCAGAATAGGAGGGATCCAAGGCATAAGGATATGCAAGAAGCCTGGAGAACACTGAAGAAAATGCATCACATCAGAGCGCTTGCATGGATAAAGGGAACTGCTAGGAAGAGTCACTATAAAAAACAAACATTGAAAAACAGAAGCACACCAAAGCCTGCAAGTTCCACCCCCTCCCAGGGTTTTTCCTCTACCCCTAACTGCAAATTATTCTCCATGTGCAGCCAGTAAATCAAGCTTCACTAAATAACCCCAACATGTGTGGGGCTGAGAACCAGCAAACAGGCAATGATGAGATGTCCCTGGAATGATTAAGGAAAATGCAGGCATCTCTCAGGTTACAAGGAAGCCTGTTGTACTCTCCCCTTAGTGCATATGCAATGCTGCAAGCACTGTTCCGAAAACCTCTGATATTCAAAGGCTCGTTTGGTTGACAAGGAGCCTGTGGATTCGTGGACAGATTGTCACACAAACTGTCAGGTTTTTAGAGACTATCAGACCTCTCTTTGCCTACGTTACGGAGCACATCAAAGACACAGAAGATGAACCAGACGCAGACTGCACAGATCTGACAGAATGGTGGGTGTACATATTCAGAATACTGTACTGCTGGGGGGGAGGCTTAATGTGAATAATCAGGGGCTGAAAGTTCCAGAAATGTGACAGATTTTGGCAGCGATTCCCATCTTTGCATTTATTTATCGAAGGGAGAAAAACTGCCATACTAGAGGCAAACTTGGGAGAAGAAGAAAAATTATATCAGCAGCAATTTATTTTGCCACTGTACTTTTTCTTTATTATTATTACTCCCAGAGCATTTTCTGAAGATATTTGTATTTTCAGCCAGGGTTCTCTCACTACACTTGCAGCTTGTCTTCCCATTTTATCCTGTAGGAGAGGCTGGTTTAATGATTACAGCCGAAAGACCGCTAGGACTTTACAGGTCACTGTACACGGTTAATGACACAGACGAATCCATACTTTCAGAAGTGCCCGCCGGCTCGCTGCTCTGTCTGGAGATGCTCACGAGCTCATTATTCAAAACTTCAAGCTCAACTTACGGGTAATCAGCACAGCTGAAGAAATATACCATACCCTGACAACCAAAAAGTGAAGTAACAAAAGCTATTATGGAAAATCCTAACCTTAAGCATTAGGGTCTCACTTTTTAAATGAGGACAATGTTCACTTATCTTCCAGCGAGCTAGAAACCTCGGTTAATGAATACCTGGAAAGAGTTCTCAGCTCCACAGCTCAAAAGTAGTTTCAAAAGAATAACTTGGTGTCATTCCCCTTTATTAGTAATACTTGGACAAACATTATAAAGCAACAGTGTATTTATTTTACAGCTGGCAAAAAAAGTTATTAGGTTATTTCTGCCAAGAAGTATTGATTATTACTTAAAAAGGAAAGTAAAACATAAACCCAAACACTGATAACAAGAAAAATAAAATGGATTAACACAGATTCCTTTGGCCTGCCTTTACAATATCACTGCCGCATAACCTCCACTTCTCCCTGCAAGGCATCAGTTATTCCAGAGAAAAGAACACTAGTATCTTTTTATATTTATTTTGCTACACAAAATGGATTGAAATTCTCCACAGTAAACAGAAAATAAATACAATGTTTATCTTAAGATAAAAAAAGCCAAGGAGGACAAAGGAAAAGGGATGGTAAAAGTGATGAGAAAGAAATCAGAAAATATTTGTAAGCAATTTCCTTTCCATCATTTGACAGTCTCATTCTCTCTGCTTTTAGCGATCATCTCTTCACACAGTTTTATCAGAGCGGTTTTACCCCCTCCGAAGAGGACAAAGCATTGAAGAGACATGTCTGCAGTTGGCAAAGAGCTTGTGAAGTCTCCAAAGACAAGCCTAGAAGGACCATGGATCATCAATCAGGTGGAGAGAGGCATTTTCGCAGCGGGGCTATCGAAACGTAAACATTAACATGAAAATCAAAACACACACAGAAAGCAGAGGCAGCCACACAAATGCTTCGTTTCCGTACTCAGCGACCACTCCTTCACAGTCGATGCCTGTCACAACCCTGGTGCACGAAGTCACCCGTGGCCTTCAATAGTGTTTGCTTACCACCAACTCTGTATCATATTCCATTAGAGATCCCAGGCAGAGGCAAGGGAACAAGGATTTTCTCACTTTTAGCCCACTACAGAATAACAGGAATAATTACTTATGAACATTAAACCCAAAAAATCTCACAAAACCTTGCTGCCAAGGCATCTCAGGAACATAAATGGAAGAACATCACACAGATGGCCTAGATACACCTGTAGACGTAAGCAATATCTACTCGCAGGATTTAAACCCCGAATGGCATCTCCAAATACGTTCAAACAACTGGCCTTGACCTTGCAACTAAATGAGGAGGAGATAAAAGTAGACTTAAAGCTCAAAAGGAAATATTTTGGTGTAAGCACCATAATTATCTGGGGTTTGCTGCTGTAGTCGATAAACTTTGTAACAAGAAAAGGCTCGGGAAATAGTGTTATTGAGTGGATTTTTCACGCTCATGAAAAAAAGTATCAGTTTCCCAGCTCTATCTACTGAACAAGAGCACTCAAAAAAAATCCCATAGCACTTCTACCGGGAACGGTTTGGGCCCAGAAATCAGACAACGGGAACACAATGGACACACAGAACTATACTTTTGCTGGGAGACAACAGGAGGGGAATAAATCCAACCACTACAAACAGCAGACCTGGAGCCAAATCCTCTGCACAGAAATCAACACACAATAAACTTACAACCCAGCCTTGTCCTGTTTTCACCTGGCAAGGACAAACTGTGTGTTCCTCACCGGGATGTACTTTGCCTATCACAGCAATCGACAGCCAGGACACAATTATTATTGGTTTTGTTCTTCCTGCAACAAGCCCTTGCCTCTAACTGGAGGAAGAGTTATTACCTCGGTGCCACAGCAATGAGTGATTCACCATCAGGACGCAGTGGCTTGCTGCTGCTGCTAACGGAAGCTGTATCGGAACAAATAACCTAAAGGTGAGAGGTCTCACACACTACACTCAATCCCCTGAACAGCCAAAGGAGATTTTGCTGTATATATAACTATTATGAAGACCTGAGTTAAATTGATACGCATGCCCAGGCGGGCACATGACACAGCATTTTTCCATGCCCACATGAGTCATCTTCTCCGTTTCAAGCACCACAGTCCAGCTAGCTCAAGGCTTGGCGCATGTCAGGGTGAATTAGGTGATTTCTGTACGCCATTCAATGCATCATAAGACATCTTATAAAAAAAATAAATTTAGGCATTCCTCAATTGACCCAGGCATGCAAGCTCACAGCAACCTGGCAGCTTGATATTATATAAGCAAAAATTTGGCTTCTGTTCAGAAGAGTGGGGAGGGAGAAGGAAGGAGAAGGAATTAAGCCTTTTTTCTTAAAGAAAAAAAAAAAAAAAAAAAAAAAGACCTGAAATGAAATAGTTGCGAAGGAAAAGGAAAGCTAGATCTTCTCTTAAAATAACCTAGTTATTACAAGCCTTCTTAAATTAGAGGCTTGGAGTTTTATCTCAGCTCCCGCATTTCCTTCTCCCACCTCCGGCTCCTCTGTGGCCCCTTCGAGGCTGAGGCAGATTAAGTGGCCTCTTGGCCACTTCTCACCATCACTGTCCTCTGCGTCAGGCAGCATCTTTTATCTGATGGCTACTCCACTGATGAATACCTACCAGGGCAAAACTCTCTTCTTCACGTTTGTCAGGATTCAACTCCCAGTTTGAGTGCATAAGAGATGTTTGTTTACTATCTTTATTTAAAAAAAGTCACCAATAATTAAGTCGTGTCATATCTATTTATGATGGCGCTGGACCGAAAATGGGCAAATCAAGCAATCCTCATTGGAGCCAAGGTGTTTAATAGTAAACTGTGACTGGGATCATTCCTGGTGCAGCAGACTATATAGGCAAACCACCAGGCTAACCCCAAAAAACAAGCAAACAAAAAACCCACCACTCATCATCCTGGGATCAGGAGAGTCTGTGACAGACGAAGCAAATACCAAGCTCAAGACCTCACGGCGAGCCTGATGGTGCACATATATTTAAGAACATTAAAACATGTTATTTACAAGCTACTTCTGAGTCACTCTGGTCTCTTGGGAACGTGCGTTATATGTTCAAGAAATTGGAATAGCTTTTTTTATTTGTGTTTCTTTGAAATGACTGGCAGATGGGGAAAAAACCTTCAGAGAAGTGGCCCTAGGCTGTCATGAAACATGTATTTAACACACCCACAATAAACTAGTAAACATGCTCACTTCAGAAGGTACAGCCACTGTAGCCCCTTTTTAAAGTCTGATCTCTGGACTACTTAATTCAGCACAAATTTGAGATGTTCTGTGGAGTCTACCCAATTTATGGAGTAATTATTAGCCGTATTTTCCATTAACATGATGACAGAACATTCTGTAAGAGCTGAGCAAGAATGTTAAGGACCTTTTCGAAATGAGTCCAGGTCTTGGCTTTATTTTTAAGTCACAAAAGTGATGGGTTTTTTCCTGCTGCATGTGGCAGGACCACTGCGGGCTGAAATAGAAATCTCAGTTTCCCCAAAGTCAGGCTCTTATGCAAGCAGATTCCACACATGCAGGGAAATTCTGCCTACCTGAAACAATTTCCAAGACTAAATCTAAATCTGGAATATCCCAAGAGGCGCTAAAGCTTCAATCATCCAAATCCCAGCAGACACACAGACTCCAGCCTAAGGTCTGGAACATATTTAATCAATCCACTGTGCTAACTCTCTGCAGATTCATAAAATAGCCAATACTGCAATAACAGGACCAAAAATTAATTGTACACTGGTTGGCGAATTACACCGAAATGACAGGCAGCACTGGTATTTATTGCAGCAGGGCAATGTAGTTGGTGCTAAGGTACAACTCACTGCAGTAAAAATAGGCAAGAGAGTATACGCACAACGTGTATGCACGTATATGTCTAAATATGTGCACATTAGCACTGCTTTCCATTAGAAAAGTAGCACTGGTTTTACTGGTAACAGTGCTATCTATATAGAGAGAGATGTTTACAAATACCATTCTGCTTATAAACAAGCATATAAACATCACAAAGAGGGAGAAAACAAATTTAACCTATTAGGGAATAAGAAAATAAATGAAATCAAGGGAAAATTGGGCTGAATAAAAAATGGCAGGGGAGAGCACGAGAAATTAGATAATAGGAAAAGCTCTCAAAAGTAAGACAAAAGCAGCACTTGTTTTGCTCTTTTTGGATGAGACTTGAGAAATACTCTGGTGTTAAGTTCCAACAAAGAGACAAGATCACATTCTAGGTCTTTTTGTTCTGCCTTTAACAAGTCTTCGTAGTGATACACTGATGAGACCAGATACCAGATTGTTATCTAAATTCAGCTGCTAAATTCAGTGTTAAGACACTGAGTTCAAACCACACATTGCCACATTTATTTCACAAGTCGAGCCTGAGGATGGATTCCTCCAAGATGAAGCAGCCCATAAGCATCATTCTCTCTCTCTGCAAAGGTACTCTAAATGCCAGGGAAACAAAATCACCGTACGGCTCTGACAGCTCAACCCTCAGCACACAGACTGCAAACGCATCTCTACGCTAATCGGGCACACTGAAGAGGAAGCAAACACTTAGTTGCTGTTTGCATAGAGGCTGCTTGTAATTTGATGTAATGTACTGTACATCAGTCAACACATATTGGAGAGAACATATACACCGCAGAGAAGGCAGAGAGGCAGTGCTGACATCTAACACATTTTATTTACCCTATTATAGATGTTCTTTGAGTTCATCAAATTACCAATCAATTTATCTGATGCCTAAAAGCTGGTGTGCTGAGGCAATATTAACTACCGAACTTTACAAGCTTTCAGCAAAACAGCCATTAAACGGGTGAACTGAGCACAGGGTACTGGAAGTCAGTTTGCAAGTTGGCCAATAGCAACAACAAAGCAACTTCTCCCCGCAGACCAGGAGACGACGGAGAAGCATTCGGAAGGCAGCTGCCCCTTGATGCTGTTCAGCCTTAACAGATACCAGCAGAAAAAACAAACTATGGATGCTGTACTGCCTCCTCCTCCCCCAGCATGACATTTAATGTCTGTGAATAACTGAAAAGAGGAAGTGGATGAGAGGTCAGAACCGGTTCAGATGACAATTTCAGGTTTGTTCTTTTTTTCATTTTGTTCCCATTCAGAAGTTTAACACGCACACGGGACAAACCCTTCAGTTCTCTAAATATCAAAGGCTGTGCCCTAAGAGACACCGGCACCTGAAAGACAACATGCACACAGCCTCGGACAGACAGCCCGAGTGACTGGGAAGGGATCTGGATGATTAGGATGGATCTTATCAGCCTATTTCAGAAAACTATACTGGGGATTATTCTTCTTGTGTTCACAAGATTAAATCAACAGCTCGATGAACTAGGTGCTTCGTTACACTGCTCCACTGGGCTGAAAGGCAAACTGCTTTTCCGGATCACAGCTGTTGTAGGCACACATCAAGCACTGCTGGTTCTGTGGAAGGGTTTGCAGAAAGGGCAGGGATTGAGAGCTGAACAAACTAGGTAAGAAAAAGAATGGAAATTGTATAGAATATGGTAAGGCTCGATTATGAAGGCAGGGACAAGTGATAATTCTGAAGGGGAAACACATCTTTTGAGAGCAGAACTTGGTTTCACACCTCCTCAAAGTATCCCCACAGCGCTGGCCAGAGCAGTGAGCTAGAACCTGGCACCAGTGACTGAAGGCAAACTCACACAGCCCTCGCACACAGAGCAACAGCTCACATGCAGCCCAAAGATGTTACAGGGCATTTTATTGAGGAAGTAAATGGTGTCAGTGACACCTGTCAAGACATATCCACTCATGCAGAAAGAGGCACTGAATCTTTGACTCCTACTGAGAGGGCAGAGGGTTCAGTTGAAGATAACACCTCAACACAACTTGGTTTTTCAAAGGTGAGTGCTCTCCAGGCCTTGTGGATAGAGACACAGCCCGAGATCCCAACTCGGGTAACAGACAACTCATGCCCTTCAATAGAAATCCTCTACCACCTTCACCAGGTGTCATCAGTTTGTTTAGGCCCACAGAATCTGCTTAAAATTGATCATGAACACCCAATATGATTATATTCTGGAAGGGTTTTTTTTTTCCAGGCTGTCCTTATTTTCTCTGCTGAGATTTTTATTGAGATGAGTTACTGGCCAAAAAAACATAGAAATGACAGTGGATTCAAATGTAGGGGTGACCTTGGTGCATCAGAACTGGGAGACTGCTCCAAGTAGAAGGAACAAAGCCAATAAGAATAACAAACAAAAAATAAGTTTGCCTCCCTTTCTTTACACATCCTAAATACTTTACAAACACGAATTAAATGGTAAGTGCAAGGGCAAAAGGAGATTAATTTAAACAAACCAAACAAGGTGAATGTCATACACAAAATTACAAGATTTGTGAAGCTAAGCAGAAAAAAAATTGCAGTCTTTATTGAAAAAAAAAAATGGTATTTGTTTAATGTATTCCTTCCCCACTCACATAAACACTCTACAGCTTATGAATACTTCTGCTTCTTACTGTACTGAAAAACTGTAAGCAGAAAAATGTTGCAAATTCATGTACCCACTGCTCACAGTAGTCCACAGCCACCTAATAAAAGATAACGTGGGAGTCGGAGTTTAGGAAAATCCAAACGAGACATCCATCTATAGCAAGGAGTTTCACTTCATCTGCTGAGATTACCTTCAGCCTTTCTCTGCCGTTTTACACTGCCTCAAAGAGCTGCCCGTGTTTTGCTATAGCGTAGCACTGCCCTTAATCTTTGTCAGGTTAAACCCAGCAAGAGGCCAAACAGCAAAAGCAGCCAAACAAATATTTACCTGGGAGAAAGTGTACAACTAAAATGCTAAGTGGGTCTCCCGGCATCTGAAGGGTTCTGGGAGAGACTGTGTATCTTTATCATGCTTTTTAAAGGATGTTTCTACCATTTGGAGCAATGGACAATCCATACACGGAATCCTTAAGAAAATTCCTAGTTCTGAGCAGCATATATGCTAACTATTTTTATCAAGCTCCCTCCCTCTCTGCTTCTCAGTAACATATAAATGCATGAAAGAACACCAGCTTAAGCTTTTCAAATTGAGTGCTTCAAAGTTTTCTTTAGATTAAGTCTAATTCTCATTCTTTGTACCCAGAGAAACACTACAGTACAAAACATTCTTCAAAACAGTTGAGACAAGACCCAGTTTTTGTGAAACAATTCTAAATTACATGGATGAGGTGTAAAATTACTCTAACAAGTCAGAGTTAGAAGTTTAACCGCTTATAACAAATTACCCAGGTCTCATTACTGGATTACTTAGTGGAGATTAGACAGTCACATTGCAAACAGGTGTGGAATGGAATGTCTGTATCACCAGCTCCAAAATCCTGCAATTACACACAGTCATATAAGAAATAGTCAGTTCTAAGGAACTACACCCTGTAATTTTTCTGATTACCAAAATACTCCAGACACTTCAAAAACAAAAACATACAAGCAACCCAAGAGACTGAAACACAAAACTACAACAAAGTATCACAGTTAAAGTGAGGAAGACCAAGGGCATCACCAGCATCCTGATCCTTTGCGAGGAATTTCTCCAATAAAATTTGACTCAAAAGAAAAAAGTCTAAAAAGCATGCACCACGCTGCAGACAGAACAAAATCCACCACCCCTACACACACACCCCCCCAACCCCTGACAAACTGATAATGAAGAGCACAGTGGGAAGAATACCTCCCAACAACAAATCACGGTGTTGGGTTAATCCCAGTACAGCATGCATTCAAATCTGCACTCAAAATAGCTGAATGCTGCTAGAGCAGCAGCGTGTAGCATTTGCTCAACACAACTCAGAAGTGCAAATCAAGCGTTAGGCACTACAAAGAAACAGAGAACCAAACAGTGATTCTGATACAGCTACCATATAGGTTCACGGTCCACCCATATCTCAAGGGCTGCGTGCACGGTTCTGGCTCCCATCCATCACAGAGGATTAAATAGATGCGGAAATATTTCAGTGATGACCAGTCAGGATGATCAAAGCATTTGGGGCAGGTATCCCATATACATGCTCTGATCTTACGCTCATCCCTGGTCACAGTCAGGACCAGCACGTCAAACTAGACGGATCTTTGGTGTGACAGAGCACGGCTGCACTCACCTTCTTACTTCTAGTGCTTTAGTAGAAGAGGCAGGGAAAACCTCAAAAGCTGAAGCACTGAAATTATTTTTTCATACCTGCCCTTTCTTGTGAAAATTTTATTAAGGCTACCTAGAGAAACTGAGTTTTTCAGGTTCTACTTGAACTAAGGTACACCCACAGTTCATCTCATGCAAAACTAAAGGCAAAGCCTTTTTAGAATTTCTATAACTTTACAGTTTCACAACACTTTGGCCTCCCATTATAAGCTATTCCATCATATAGATGGAATAACTGAGATAAATGGTCTAAGTAATCGTTTCAAACTCCCAAAAGAGAAATAGCTATTAGGAAATGAGCAGGTTTTTGCTTCCAATTCTGTGCTCTGTCCAGTAGATTACAGTACTCTTTCAGAGATTACAAAATAAAAGGATAATATATTCACACAATCTGCTGCATTCAAGGGAACTACTGGCTTCAATTCTGGTCAATACATCTCAAAGACAGAGCCACAAGGGGGAAGGTGCCCAAAGACAAACAAGCAGAATGAGAAACCTGGAAAAAATCATTCACACGAGCAGATGCTGAAAAGGTGAGGACTGCTCAGCTTAATGGGAAGGTAAAAGAGGGAACAGAAGTCTACATATAATGAATACTGAAAAGAATTCCTTTTATCTCTTTCACATAAAGGATATTAAATGAAAAAAAGTACCTGAAACTGGTAATAGAGAATTTATAGTGTATACAAGTTAACCCATAGCACAGACTGTTACGTGATATTGGAGATAAAGAGTTAAACAAGGCTTGTAGAAAAATGTCTGAGGCGCATAGAAGAATGATGGCAGTAATCCAAGTTCCATTACAGTGAATAAAAACACTGAATGAAAATAAACTCTTTTGCACAGGGCATGTGTCAGCCTCTGACTGACAACACTTAGGAAGACTTTCCTCAAAGTTGTTCTCCTAAAGTTTTTTTTCTTGTTTTGTTTTGGTGAGGAGTTTTTGTATCTTCCTTCAAAGCCTTTGAAAACTGATCACTGTCAGAAGAAACAGGACCATGTCAGTGTTTGATTCAGTGCAGCAGCTACTCCATTGTAAGGAGTAAACCCCACAATTATTCTTAGCGTACTACCAGGAGGGTACTTAGTTCTCAACATCAAAAGTTCAAAACATCCTTCAAAAACAAATCTCTACGTCTCCTACTGCTGAATTCTGTTATCATGCAGAAGTGGGGACAAAGCCAACTTGAGGTTATAGACAGCCACAGCAGGGACGGAGAGGGGAGAATTCCTCAAAGCTTGATCCTCAGGAGAAATTTCAGCTTTCTGAATCCACATCACATCCACTCACTCCCAGTCCAACATCTCCAAGCTAACAGTGACCACTCTCTAAGTGACCATCCGCTCTGAAAACAGCAGAGAAAGCAAACTTCTATTTCAGAGCTTCTCCCCACCTCACCCCCTTACTAATAGCTTTTTTCTAATATGAACACACGCATACATACGTAGATATATATAAAGTATATCTAAGCCTGAGTTGGAACGTTTTAGCAGAACGGAAGGGAAAATAAATAAATAAATGCCAAGGTCTGCGTGTATTCAACAAATAAAAGCAGAATTATATAAAAGCAACAGCTAATAAAAAAGATTGTTCTGTGCTATGTTTTCCATCTTTCCAACCATTATAGGAATAAAATTATCCACAGAGAAGATGGAAAACCTTTTCCAAAACTAATACAATTAAGCTTTATTACACTGTTTCAAGTACATTTCTCTGCTCTCCCTTCTAGCCCCCACCACCTCCCACTAACGGTTGGAGGCATTCTTCTATTTTATTACCAGCAAAATACTAGTGTTTAAGGGTCAGAAACTATCTAGCATTCCACAAGAGGAAAGAAAATCTGTCCTTTTTATCTACCTGCTTTTGTACATATATGTGAACTAGAAAATAGTTTCTATGCAGCTCTGCAGTCTGAATAGGAGCACGGGCAAGCCACCTTACTCTCCTGAGAAGATCCTGTACTAAAAATATCCAACACCTTGTTTAAAAAGTTACCCTGCAGCAACAGACAAGGACCTGAAAAGGGAAACACTAAAATACAACAAAAGACTTTAAAAAGAGGACAATGCAATCTGGACACAAACTTCTCCCCACTCCACTGTCCATAAAGGACAGACACATACACAAATTTTCCCTGCAGTTTCCACTTCATGAAACCACATCCGGAGAGAAGAAAATAATAGAAGCACACAGCATGAGACCAAGAAATTGCAAAAATTCCCTTTGCGTATGAACATATGGACAACTGTGATAATTAGAACGATAGCTGCTAGATTGTTTGCAATTTCACTGAACAACCCCCATTATCTAGGAATAGAATATAAAAATCTGAATGCAACACTGAGCCGTAGTTTTAATAGTTTATTTTTTAATGAACTGTATGGATTAAAGTGTTGCAAAATGGTATCATGTGAAATTGCTCGTGGGCATGTTTTACCATCAATGGCTTAAAAAAAAAAAAAAAAAAAATATGCTGCATGGACACTCATGCAGTAGCAGGGAATGAGAAGGGGAATATATATGCCAATAGTTTCCTACCGTTTCCATAATCTGCAGTTTTCCCATATTCCATATTCACCATCACCCTATATGTTGGTAGCAAAGCTGATTGATTTCTCTGTCTCTTTAAAACCCACCTTTTTCATTGTTTGCATTTCTTTTTAGTCACATAACACAACTGTAAGTCAGATATATGCAGTTCCCTGTAAGGAGGTCTAATTGCTTCAAATTGGAGAAGATTATTCTCCACATTTATTAAAAAATAAAGACTACTTATAACATTATTTCATTTTGCCAGGAAGTGAAAAATGCATTAGTTCATAAGGAACAGCATGGCTGCTCCTATTTTTATGGCATCAATTTTTAAAAACTCATCATAGTAAACAATTAAACAGAGAAGCAAATCCCATGTTTGGGGGAGAGATTTAAATCCCTAAATGGATTTTCAAAGGTCATTTCAGGCTTAAAAGATGCTTGACAGTGTCTCTTTAAATCACGTTCATTTCAGAGGCTTATCCAGCAAGAAGCAGGCAGTGCACTGCAGCACAACTCTTTGAACTCTTGGGCTCCCCAGAGAAAAATTAATAATACAACTTTAATTCATATTTATAGCAAGATTTGTGGTTTGGGTTTTTTTAATTTAGGAAAAGAATTTTAAGAAAAGGTATAAAAAACAAGGGACTCGGTTTTTTTTCAATTTAGCTTTCTCCTAAGCCCCACGGTGAAAAAAAAAATAAAGTTTGAACTCGTAGAAATCTTTTCTAAAAAAAAAAATCATCCAGTTAAAACCCCCTTATCTTTCAAATGCAAGTTGCTCAAAAGATCTGGTTTGCACAGCTTTTTCATCGTTTTACTGTGTAAGGAGTGGGGGGCAGATAGATATTGGGAGCTGACAGTCCCAGCACAAAGCTTCTCGTTTCTCCACTCTTTGGATCCACACAAATCAGCTCCCGATTCCATTCGTATGCAGAGGCCACAAATAAAAGACAACTTAGCCTTACCTTTCTCTCAATTCGGGCCAACTGCTCTTTATAGAAGGCCTCTTGTCGCTTCAACTCTGCCTCCCTGCCTTGCAGCTCCATAGCCTGGGAAGAAGAACAAAAGAGCATCAGTAGACAAAGAAATTAGAAATAAAAAGTGTGAGCGCAAGGAAAGCACATGGGATGCAGACTGGAAAGAACTAAAAAAAAAATCTACTGCTCATCACTAGTGTATGGGATCCCTTTCTGTGGAACTACAAACCTGCAGTATTCTGTTGATTTTGGATTATCCCCACAAGTTTGAAACACTCTTATTTATACCATACTCAAAACTCATAACCTTGATTTTATTTCACCTTATTAAATGAAAATATACAATCATAGAAAGGCGACACCTTCCTATTGCCTTTCTCAGAACTCCACCTTATCCAAGTCTGTTCTTCACGAATCGGGTTAATTACTCCCCTTCAATGTTCTTCAACCTTACCTTAAAAATAAACCTCAAATCCTCCACTTTATTAATACTTGCCCCTTGGAGCGTCCGAAAACTTCTATAGATTTAGCAGATCCCTTCAATGATGAGGAATATCCAAAATGCAAGTCTGTGGTAGCTTTTTTATAGCGACAAACATTCTCGCTGACCGTGTATTTGCTCTTACAAACACATAGAGTGCCGATACTGAAGCAGTCTCTCCACACGTGCTCTGCGCAGAGCCCACCAGCACCCCCAGAGCTCCTCTGGCTGGGTGCTGCAGATTGGGAGGGGAGATGGGTGTCAGAGGGTTCAGCTTTTAAACTATGTGTGACTTCCAAAACAGCAAACTTGGTACACAAACATGTGCTTAAGGATAACCTGGTCTCCAACTAATTGTGTTAGAGTAACAGCTTTTTTTAACATGCCTTTTTTCAACATGCCTTTTAGCTCCTTATAACCAACAGCGTTTCATTGCATTCCCACTGAACCAGCATTAAGAAAATATAGCATTCATGGACCCAAACCAAACTTCTTAAGCCTAAAAATAACAAGCAATAATAACAGGAAGAATGGCGCTTGGTTTTGCTTTCCCCATCCCACTCCAAAATCTCTGCAGCCACATAAGTTAGCCTTTCAAAACGAGACCACCTATCAAAACTAGACCACCTTTCAAAACTCAAATTATTAGTCTGTTTAGCATGAACATAAACCCTGTTAATCTATAGCATCCCAAAGCATTGCTCTTAACGATGATGGCAAGATCACAGAAAATGCTGGTCCCATATGATTAAGCAGCTGGGACAAATGTCCTCGTAGACACAGAGCTGTCATTTTATGGCCAACAGCCACTGTTAATGAGCAAAATCACATCTGAAAGCCAGTTGCTGTGCATTTCCTTCTTTCTACTCCCCTGCTGATGGAAATACAATGGTATAATAGGGCTTCGAAGAGATTTTAAGCTAGGCAGTGAGGGACAGCTGATAAGCAAGTAAAGAAGCAGGAGTACATGAAATAGGGGGTTTGGAGGGGTGTGGTAGTGGTGTCTGTTAGTTTTTAAAGGAAAAAAATATTTTGGCTCCCACATCTGCCATCCCAGTCAACACTATAGACCCATATGTAAAATCCCTTGCTCTCAAAGGCACTTGATTAAAGGCAAAATCCCAGGGTTTGGTTCAAACAGAGCTCCTATTTATCTTCCAGCCCAAAAACCAGCTGAAATAGGATGGGGAAAGGGATGAGAAGTAGCTGTCCCATACATGTAGCCTGACCAAAGAGACACCACAGCAACAATGGGGGCACCGATGGGCAATTTCAAGTGCCAAAATTACTACCATTTTCTGATAAAAAATACAGCTATCCCTCTGAATCAATATCCATCTTTTATACAGAAAAAGATTAAGCAATTTTAACTGAAATGAAACCAAGCAAGCAGACACGGTGGTCTGGTGGATGACCAAAAAAGGCCATTTCTGCATGACACCCATAAAATCAGACACCTGACTTGTATTTCCTTAAGGAGAAAATAAATAAGAAAAGAGTAACACAGTACTAACCCCTCTGCACAAATCAGCCAAAAGTTTCTTTTCATGTGAAGTGTAATACAAGAGAAGAAAAAAAAAAAAAAGTCAAAAGATCAACTCTTAAAAATGCAAGTAAGTTCCTGCTTAAACTAAATAAATTAATTACATGGCAGTGTTGCTCTCCTGGAGTAGCAGATATTCTGTGAGCACAAAACCAGTATTAGTGGGTCATAGACTTTATTCTGTTTCTGTCAGGACACGGATCCACGTACCTACGCACCCATCCACCTTTTCCTATGAGCTTACCCAACCTTGTTTACCAAGAAATTCAGAAATTCATATTTATCCATATTGGCACCTCTGGAAAGGAACACAAAGCAGTATCTAGTCTCTCAAGTAGGGTGCTGAGATGTAGATACATTAGAGGTGTACTGATGTGCACGAGGATGACCCATGGATTCCCAAGCTGACCTGACCGGTGCTAGGGTGTCCAAAGTGAATAATGCCTCCACAACAATGCACCCTGCAGCAAACATATTCTGCTAGAGACTTCCTTAGGGTCTTGCAAAACTGATGTTGAAGAACCAAAACCAGATCTCCCAACCGCAGGCAGACTACGACCTCAGTATACTCCCCGTTCTTCCCCTTAAGTGAGTTCTCCATACCATCTCCCATTATGTCCCACTTATCACCCATCAGTTGTACGATGAACCAGAGGCTACAGAGAAAACTATTACTCCTAACTCAAAGATATTTTCAATGCCTTGCTTGTTTTCAAGAGCTGCTGCTGTTTCAGTGCACTGAAGTACAGTGAGAAATACTCTATTTGTGACAGACCTGTCTGAAAGTTGCTGTTTCCCTCTATCCCCAGCTGTTATTACTAGAAATTTTAGCACGCTTCAGAATGTTTGAAGTATGAATGGTACAGTCAGAGGACGTGTCATTTGAAATATTCACTTCTCCAAAGTGGGTTAGGCAAGAAGGGACATTTTGTATGAATACAGGGTATTTATTAAGAGTTCCCCTAGTCCTGCTGCTTATTCCCCACCTGAAGCAGGGGCCTGTGATGTCCCGGACAGAACTGGCTGCTAGGGAGATGATTACAATTTCACAGAGGATTGAGATTGCAGGTGCCAAACAAAACATCAGATACACTTTTCACATAAAAGCCTTCAGAACTAAAGAAGGATGGAGAACGAAGACATGCATGATAACACACTGGTTTGAAAATCATATATCAGAAAGTTGTATTTCAGATCCACACTATAGTAACTAGATCTAAGCTTGAATATATCATGCAAGAGATGACCAAAGCCCAGAGATGACATCTAAGAAACTGTAGTGCAGAACACAGAGTGAGATGTCCAAGAAGTATGAAGACAGAAACAAAACAGAGGGAGGGAAGGAAGAGTACAGTTAATTGTAAAACACACAATGCACCCAAAACTTAGAAAAGGTAGCACGGCACAGCACACATTTGCACAACAGAACACATGCAATAGGTAACTGCCCGCTATACAAAAATTAGGTATAAAACACATTCAGGAAATGCTCAAGAATTCCCTCTGATGGTGTCAAAAGATACAAGCATTGCGTTCTTACAAAAGGACGGTGAAGGTATACTATTAGCATGCTACTACAGCTTCCTTGGGCACGCAGCCATGTGCTGGTTGGGGGTTCTCTCAAATTCTTCCTACATTTTATCTTTACATTTTTTACATAGCCCGAAGTTTCTCGGGTTATTTCAGTGCTGCTTTGAATGGTGACAAAGAGCCAGGGCAGAGTTATGTGTGATTCCCTGCCTCCTCCTCTCAGTTTATCAAGTAACCCATTTAGAAACCAACTGTGAAAGCACATTTCTAAAGCTATGCATTACATACTGGCTCAACTAAAGAATTCAAGCACTGGCCTGCTAGCTGACAGGCAGGCCAAAAGAAATATTTTACAACCCTCTTAATTGAGGTAATGAAATATCATTGATTCATTCTCTATGAACAAAGCCAGACACCCTTAGCCTTGTCCTGAACTGACATCAACGTGCAACATGTCAGGCTGTGCAATTGCTCTTCTAGAGATAGGTTCACTCAAGCTACATCCATTCACAGATCAGCTTTGGCTTTGCCCACCATGAAATATCTCCAGATTTTTATTATTTGGAATCATAGTCCCTTCTCATCACCTTGTTAAACATGAAAACTAGGAAGGAAATCTGCTTGGAAAAAAAAAGAGCTTCTTGGCAGGGTCTGATTACAGTAGGGAATGTGGCACCAAGGAATAAAGTGCAGCATTAGCACAGCCTACAGCTGACGGCTACCATCAGGCTGTCTCTCCCTGCAACACTATTGGGATTCTGGGATTTGGGGAGAGGGCATGGCAAAGACTCTGCTGGAGGAAAACATAAAACCATTCCTCTCTCTGCAAAGGGCAAGTCGAGCTAGAAGGAAAGGTCCGTACCCCAGTCTATAAAGAACTTCCTCAAAGGCAAGACACAGCACTTGGCAAGATTATTGTGAAAATATTTATCTTCTTGGCAAAACACACTCACCAATCACAGATGAACTAGTGAGATGATGCCTAGAGAATCAGTCGGAGGCAATCCAGGGAACGAAGATACAAGGATAAATGAAAGGTCCTTAAGTCTCTATCAAATGCCTTGTTTTTACATCTTCCTGTCTTTGCTGAGAGGAGTTATCAGTTCCCCCCAAAAGGTATCCAGTAACATCTCTGCAGCAGCACAGCAGAGATATTTTGGCTGGGTACCTCAAGTTGCCACACTTCACAACTGCAAATTCTTATATCTCTTGCTTTCCCATGTCTCTTCCAGTCCTGGTAGCAGTCCAGGTGGCAGGGGAGAAAAATGAATGCTATCAAAGGCTCCAAGACTAGAAGAAGGAATTGACAGCAATGCACTGAAGAACAGGACTAGCTCCAAAATTAGCTGGCTGGCGTGTTCCTGACCAAGCCTGAAGGGAATGGCAGAGCCGAAAAGGCAACACTGAAACAGGAAGAGGCAGCTTGTGCACATCACGCCCGAGACGGAACAGCAGAACTTTACAGGGAGGCCGGTACCGAGTAAGCAACCATGGGGGAGCCTTGACTCAACCTCCGCTTGCATTAGCAGAAATATCACCAGAGAGACGCCTGCAGTCGCTACTGCAGACAAACGAGGCCTAAAAAAAATCACTTGCTTTTTGTCCTTTCTCTCATCCTGTTGAAAACAGGTGACTGAATTTTGTTTTGTTTTAAAACCCAGATGCAGACTCATGGTCTTAAAAAGCAGCACTGGTGTAACCTTCATTTCCTCCTGCTTTTGCCAGTCTCTCAGTCAACAACACACATCACCAGATCAAGTTTGGTTTCAGCAGCTGTAAGCTACACAAAAGGAACCAGTGAAAATCTTTATGGAGGAAATAATATGCAATTTTCTAGCTGAACACCTTTTAAAATGTAATGACAGAAAATAAAATCCTGCATCTGTGCTCGGCAATAACAATCTGTACACGCGCGGTAACAACATGACACTTGGAATAAGCAAGATCCAGACAAAAAAGAGCGCTTACCCAGGCGTCCAAATCCGCAGGCTTGGAATAAAGACAGTGCAAGAGAGAAAGGAAGGGAAAGAGAAGAAAAAGAGAAATCGGTGATTTATGAAGGCCGCCTGCTGCTGCACAATATAGCTTTTAGGATGACAAGTTTAGAAAAGTTCCTTAAAAATGACAAGCATCTTAAACAGAGCAGTGCTGTCCCCTATTGGGAACCATGCTATTAATGCAAAACGAAAGCACATGCACCTCCAAAAATAAAACCAAAGCCCCAGAGACCGCTGCAGGATTGCCCTGTAGGGTGGAAGCGAAGGGAAGGCAGCTGTGAAGCAGCCAGGTTCAGGGAGTCATGCAAGGAGCCGCACAGTGTTAGAGATGCCGATACCCGAATCGTGCACTCATGAACACATGCAGCAGTGCTGGGCGTCCTCCACTGAGGTGGCCAACTGTGCTGTTTCCATATTACCTGCGCGGAACAAGTATCCTTTTGCAATGGCATTTCTGATTGCACAAGTCAACCCACATAGCAAGTTATTTTCTTTACTGGACAATTTCTAAGAGTGCTTTCCTACAGAAAGCCCACTGACTGATGAAATTTCCAACCGGATCGCCCTTCATAGGCAACTGAACACATCTTTAGCACACAGTCCAAACCTCCGCCAAATCCAAGCTGCCTTCACTTGCTCCTTATGTCAGTAAGCCTATTTAAGTATGAAGACAAGCAGATCAAGCAGGCTGCAGCATCACCTCTTTTACTTACACAGTAATCCAGCAGCAGCAAAGGAAGTAAAAGATGATAAACATTTCATGCCCATAACCACCTCCTTCTGAAGCCAAGACATTTATGAGGCAGCCACAGCTCTCATTTGTTGTCAAGAGCTGCAAGCCTTCCCGGCCTCTCAGGGCTGCATTCAATCAGCAGCACATTCGCTAAGCGGGAACTTCAGAAAGGCTGGCCTTTTTTATTATGATTATTTATTCGAGGGGAGTTGACAGGGCAGGGTGATCGTTCCTCTTGGTCATAGTTCAGTGCCAGAGGGAGCAGACGGTGGAGTGCAATACATTTACGGGATCTGCCATCATTTTAATGACACAGAGCGACTACTTCAGGTAACGACGGGATAATGTGTCATCAGCTATATGTGTCGTCCATCCTCATCCTTTGGAACAGCTGAGAGGGCTGGAACTGAACATCTACAGTTCAGCTGGGGGAAGGCAACTCCCCCCTTTCTGTAGACAGGTTTGATATAGCAGCACCAAGTCCTTGGCTGAACAAAGTGATACACAACACGTGTTCACCAGTAATCACTGACCCATCTTGACAAAAGCCTGGTTTGAATAACATTTTTCTTCCTGCTGATTTTTTACAATCAAGACAGATGTGCTTGGTTTTGTTTTTACATTTTAGCAATTGCGAGGCTGTCCATCCTCAGCAGATGGACAGGAGGAACACAGGGCTCTTTATGGTGCATGTTATTATTTCAGCAGGTAGGTCACGCATACCGGTAGCTCGTTACTGTACATACATCTGTCATCCCTGGGATGCTTAAGCCATTAACTTGCACATTCCTGGCGGACAAACACTTGCACAACAGAATAAATAGGAGGTACTGACTCAGTGGCAACAGACAGTTGCTGAAAAGAGAGGAAGGAGAAGGAACCATCCCTATCACCAAGAGGTGGTCCCTTTTATACTCCTATAAGACAGAATGCACAGTCGCTGAAATACAGGTTTAAGAAAGATAACAGCATTAATAACCACAGGGCATCTCTTCCACAGGCACTGCCAAAAGTTTTTTTGTCACCTTTCAGGAAGGGGGAAATTATTACTCCAAGAATAGACAGATACACTCCTCTGAATGGAAACGGGAAAATTAAAACAAGTGTAGATGCAATAGGACATATTGCTGCTTTGGGAAAAAATAACTACATTTCGAGCAAAACACAGACTAAATAAAATATAATAATAAAATAACACAAAAATGAAAACTCAAGAGGGCTACTGGTTTAAGTTTTGTTACCTCACAAGCCTGTGCCAAAATCTCTTAGTAGAGCTGTGTTTTCTAAATTGATTGATAATAAAAGACAGAGAACATCCATTAATATTTTCAAAGTTTAAGTAAACTGATTTAAGAAATGAGCAACATTGGGTTCCTTGTTTCCTAACTGAGTGGAGTTTCATTTCCAGCTCTCAGCTAAGGGCTTGTGAGCTTCAGAATCCGCCCCTAGATCACACCATCCTTTAGCACCCTCAGTGCTGTTGTACTCTTCTGTTAAGCAAAGGTTAATTTCTCTTCCAGATAGCCCAATGGATAGCAATCACAGGAAGCTGAATAAAATCTGGACTTAATCATTTAAGGTTCAAAACCAAACCAAGATATTTCTTCTTGATTGTACCAGAGACAAAATTTCACTGAAACAGGATCTCAGGCCAAAGCAGCCCTGTTCTAGGTATTTATATGAAGAAAAAAAGACAGTTCACTTTGAGAAGACTCCAACTAGACACGAATCACATTAATGCATCTGTGCTTCCGAGAACCTCACATTTGAGCACTGATTCTTCAGGCAGGGGATGCTTTCCCACGGATGTTTCAACAGTCCAACTTCCAATGAAATGATGAATACAGAGCCAATTCAGTATTTCACACATCGGGACACTTTCCAGCAGCTTTTCCCAAAGCCATACACCACATCACCCATACACGACTGCCATAATGGGCACATCACTCATGTCTGTCATGGTCTGGGCAAACGTAAAAATGGCAGTAAGCAAACAAAACAGCTCTGCACTTGGCAGTGGGGGAGGAAAGGATTGATGTGACAAAGCAGTAGTCTTAGGAAAGCCAGTGCTGTTGTAACCTGACTGGAACCAGCTTCAGCCTAGGTGTCCGTTACCTTGGCACGGTCCATAACTGTCATACAACTCATTTTCCTACAGCGTGACCATCTAATCTGGAATCGAGACCACCAGCTTGGTAGAGATCTCCTACTTAAGAACTCAATACAGAGTATTTTTAGGGGCACTGCCAACTTCGAGTGGAAGATGGAGTGGGAGATGCGAGAAATGAGAGGCAGCAGGTGCCCAAAACCCAAGACAGCTGCTGGCAACAACTCTTGCACTCATGTCAGTATTTGAAGAGCTCTGCAGCACATATTCTAACATCTTGATGACCAGACTTCATCACTGAATGAGCAAAGAGTCATTTCTTCTTAAGGCAATAAGCCAACTCTAAACTTTTCCACGATGATATGAATTAAAGCATTTAAAGAATATATCTAGACATTCAGTGCCCAGTCCAGACCCTTAAACGCTTTCAGTTTAGTGGAAAATTGAAGCAGTATCAATACTAAAGGTAATGAGAGTCAGAGATGTAACCAGCTGACAATGGAGAGGAAGCAGGAAGAGACACTGAAAAGCAATCAATTTTGAGGAAAAGCTGTGATGAAATTGCTCAACTCTAATGTTTACAGAGCATACCCAAGTCTATAAACACAAACACCGGAGAAAAACCCTCTGCCCTTTTATGATTTAGGGACAACTGCACTTCTAATTCTTACAGCATTGCACAAATAGGTTTGCAGTCTAACAGTAGATAGTTTTCATTTAAAACAAAGAGAAACCTATTTTATAAAATCCAAAGTAAACCATCTGCTTTCAATGCCTGCTTTAATACTTCAGCCCATTCCCACATTCTCCTTTTCCCCATCACCACTTCTATACACACATACATACGTACATACGTACATAGTACGTAGGCTGCCAACAGGCGAAACATTCAATGTCTATAGAAATCTTGCAGAGTGTATGCTTAAGATGCTTATTTCTGACGGCAGGTGAGTCAACAGCTCCCTCCAAATTTTTACCTCCTGCTTAAATCCTTCTGTTAGACATAAATTCCAAATCCCTGACCAATTTAGCCTCCCAAAAACAAACAACCGAAGAGAGTGCATCATGAAATTCTATATTAATTATGACTTTCTATCCCAGAACATTGTTTAAACTTTACTGAATCAATGAGGTATTTTCTCATAAAGCTAGAATCAAAGGCCACTCAACTCTTCTTGGATTATTTCTAGCTCATAATCATTAATACAGACTCCCATTATGCTAGCCTAAGGGTGGCATATGGCTTTCTAGGGATAGGACAGACGGGGGGAAAATAACAGTTACGCATGCCTACATCCCAATCTCATTTATGTGCATGCATATGGGGACATAGCTTTCTCTTGCCAAATTCTTAAATACCAAATATATTAGCTTCCGAGTCAGACACGGTACTTCAAACACAACCACTGTTTTGCAAAAAAAAAAAAAAAAATCAGGGTGACATGCATAATCAACCCACGTGCCTCCAAGCAATAAAATTATGAACCATGTGTGTTCAGAAGGAATTCCCTTCCCACTCTTGCTCCCAGACACTACATGCAATTTTGACCTGCCTCTAAACAGAACAGGTATTGACAGGCAGCCACCAATGGATCCAGGTTTAGAACAATACAGTGAATACAGAGTTCCTGCCACAAGATTAGAAATCTAATTTCTTTTTATTTTTTAAAAAAAAGATTATCTCAACTACTATACGGTTTATAAGAAACAGAATTGACTTTAAGGCTGCTTTTTAATATAGGCAAAGACACGGTTGAGTGAGAAAATTCTTGAAAGCCTTCAAGTCATGGTCCTGCATCCCCTGTCTCCTTCAGCAGGTGGAGAGGCAGGTGCACTTTTAAACATCACAGTTTATATCTTTACCCTCTCTGACAGTCTTGTAAATTTCCATGTTCTGCCTGCTCTTTCATCCCAAAGATATGTAGAGCACACACTTCACACAGCATTACAGAGTCAGAATCCAACCGACCAGTTTGCCAAGATCTATGTGGGAAAGATATTCAGTAATCAACATTTAGCATAAACCAAGTGGATTCCAAACCTTACAAAACAGACCACAAGAAGCATAATATATTCAAGTGAAAATAAATGGTCTGGGATAGCACAAAAACACAATCATGTTTGTTGTAAGGTGTTAGCTATGGAGTAAAATAAAGTTAAAATATGTAGAAAGATACTAGATGCTGCCCAGGAAAGAAAAAAACATAGAAGTGGGGAACTTCACTGCAATCTCCCTCATTTCTATCATCACCAAAGAGAGACAGGCAGTCAGCACTAAATTTCCCTACAACCAGTTCTGAAAACGCACCTCCGTCTTTGCCTGCAGCATTCCCTCATCCTAGGCCACAGTCAGCGTTATGAAAAGGCTGCCAATTAAGTTGTGGTTTTGAGCTATAGACAAAATGTCCACTAGAGACTCTGATTCTTACTTCCAAAGCACTTACAACGCATTGTATGTTTTAGGAAGAGAATATACTGGTTCTCAAATACATGCACTCTTGGCTCCTCACAAGGCTGTCACCAGAGAAAATTCTGCAAGGTTGCATCTTTTAATGAAGTCCAAGTATATCATAATGAAATCATCTGCAAGAAGAAGAGTGTAGAATCAGCAACAATAGATTTCAGGCTACTGTAAAACTGTATTCTTTATTTTTACATTGCAATCTCCAGGGCATGATTATATCAAAAGCAACTTGCAAGTCTATGTCACTGCCAGCAAAATTTTGATTTCCGTTTGATAGGACAATTTGCAAACAGCAGTTTTCCACTCTGTGCAAGTGCTTAACATTTGTAACAACTACAATGATTTAATGTCGATTTGATGTCCGTTACTGGGTAATGTAATACTCAACACACCCTTGCAGATGCTTTGGAAAAATCAGAGGCAGCATTCTCTCTTTCTAGGAAGGAGCAGCACTCAATAGTCTCTCAGCAAGGACCACAAAACAGGTGTTGGTGCTGTCAAGAAGAGAGTAAAGACCGGGTGTAGCAGGAAGAGTTAACCAGGAAAATGAAACAACATTTTGCTCTCACTGGAGCTCCCAAAGCTCAAAAATTACGCCGCATGCTAAGGAACTAGAGAAGTATTTTTTTCAAAAACAAGAGCTTGAAGTTCAGCTTTAAAATAGCATAGGCTCTAAATGTAGCAGTCAGATGACCTGACAGAGTTAAGATTGATGCTTCATGAGTTTGCAAACTGAAAGGGTCAATCCAGCTCAGAATATCGCAGAAGCCTAAAGACAGATTGCTGTATTTATTGTAGTAGATACTATTTACAAACATATCTCCACACTGTTTGCTCTCTAATTATAGTTGGGCCACAATCAATCATTTAACTTTGTGAGCTCCTTTTGTACGCTACACCTCCAAAAATCAATGAAAGTAATTTTAAGAACCTGTTGATTGATTTATTGATCAAATAAGTTGACCACTGCAGTAGAATAGAAATAACCAGACAGGAAAGTGATTCGGCAAATATTCCTGGTGACGAGTCACTATCAGCACTGAAAGTCGGGGAAAAAGAAACCCACAAAGGCAGGTTCTGGCTTTTTTAGAATCTATATTAAGATTTGGCCTTAAAAATTCATTCCTTATGCATGCATACTTTGTTAAGTGCACTCCCCAAACAAATGTCAGAGACAACTCTGTACAGTCCAGTATCAACTACCAAACTCAGCAGAAGCAACTGGCAGCAGGTCAGCTCACAGTACCAGAAACAGTGGGAAAAGAAAGAGGAAGGAGGTGTTATACAAGACTTTGAGGCAGGAAAGGGATGCTTGTATTTGACCAAGGCCATGGGATGGAAGAAACACAGGCGGAGACCATTGTCCACGTGCTTGGGACAGTCTTTTGATGATTCTGTGGTGGGACTTCACCGCAGCTTTCACCAAGCTCCAACTGCAAGGCGCAGATTATGTCCCTGGCCAGCACTGAAAACCATAAACTTCATCTATCAAATATTCACTGAGAAGGCCTATTTTTTTCCTGTGGATTTAATTGTGATTTAATGAGGTTTTCAATGAAACACGTTGGCAACTCATCATAAAAACAACGCTGAACATAACTTTTACACTGTCCGCTTGGTTGCGTGAAGAACTGTCATCCAACTCAAGAAGGAGGCAAATTAGGATTCAACTCTGTTGCACAGGAGCCGTTTCCTAAGAGACAGAGGAAAGGTACACTAACAAAGCAGAAGGACAAGGAAAAACCTTGCGTTACTGTTATTTGTACAACATTTTAGATAACCATTTGGCAGTGCAGTTTGTGGGAGTTTACATTTATTCCCAGCACAATAAAGGAATTACATGTCCAGGGATATCAATAGCTCTTTCCAAAAGCATCAAATTAAAGCAGGAAAAACACATTCAGGTGCAGACAAAATAAATTAGCAAGATCAAATTCACAATCTGTCATAACCTCTCAGCATTTTTGAAAATAAATGCCATACTTATCAAAACAACTTTTAAAATCAAAACCTTTAAAAGCTTATTTCTCTCATTACATTCTTCTTTCTGTCACATAACATACATATTACACACATACAAAATCAGAAGAAAAAGCCACTCAAAGAAGCCACCAACACTCCCGCGCTCCTTTTTCCATTTAGTGTTAGTAATACACTCAACAGAGACCTTAAAACATTTTAAAGGATCAAGCCTCCTTCTCATTAGTACCACCATCACGTTGTTCTGAAATGTGGTCATATAACCTTTTGCACCTTTTCGCTCTATTGAATCAATCTCCCCTGGTAACTTTTGGTGTGGCACTCCGCTCCCCCTGCCTCTGGCTCTTCTTCCCTCACTAATTCTGTGTTCAGAACTGTGAAGCACAAAATTAGACGTTTCAAATTAAGCAAGGAGAGGGAATGAGAGAACCTTATTAAATCAACATTAGCATCAGAGTGTCTTTAAAAGAGAAACTCAATTGCAAAATATTACTTGTGTCTGTAAAGCTCTTTACATTGACAGAAATGAGACAGGCAGCAGCTGAAGTCATCTTCCTCTGCCCCCACCTTCCTCTTCATGCTGGTCACAGTGCTCGAGCAGTAAGAGCAGGATCCTTTTCAGACCACAGCACCAGAGGAAGCAAAGTTTACCTTGAACTCACAAGCACTGGGATTGCCACGTAAAAAGGATAAGGTGTACTAACATGATGTTGAAGGGAAAACACACACACAAAACCCTCACATAAAACACAGAAAAGCAGACTCACTTCTCCTCCCAAGCTCTCCACAACACTGGTGGTTCTCTCAAGTCACATTACAAATTACAGTCAACTCTTTACTCCTTGCAACAAGGCCAAGAGCCATTCCAAGCCATCTCAGTTCCCAGTAACCAAAATCAATGGCATGACGATGATTATCAGCATATTCTGTTCCAAAACACCTTAACTTTCTGCATGTGAACCTCTAGTTCCTGGCCCGATATCCTTGAACTCCTTTTTAAGATAAATCACTGGAGTATCATACCATTCCCCCCCTTGCTGGACAGCTAGGCCTATTGTTAAAGCCAGAAATCACCTGTGAGCCTGAAAGGTTTTTATACATGACTTTCCCTGGGCACTTCTTGAGTAAGAGCCAATATTTGCACCTTGGGTCAACAGAACAAGTGTGCACACCTTACACCACTGTGCAGCTGGCTACATACTTGTCCGCTGGGCTTCCACCCAAAACAAGGAGTGTCTACAAGATCTCCCTCCAGGATACTGCTGAATGTGTGTTGTTGAGGAGTCCTATGGAAACAAATCCTACTTATAACAAGTACAAAAAAAAATACCTCTTTCAAAACTATTTCAATTAATTAAAAATCAATGTTTTAGAGTACCCAATCAGCAAGGCAATATTATCCTAAGGACAAGTGATATGAAACTGAAGATGAATACCTGATGACAACCCAAATCTTTCAAAGCATTTTGGGGCAAAGCGGACACTACTCCAACAGAAATGGAGGCTGAAGCTTTTGATCGCTCTAGCCCTACCACGCAATGGAAACTTCAGGCACTGCTGAACACGCTGCAATTTGCAGACAGGTTTCTAAGTGCAGACTCTCCATTCCAATAAAATGGTACTTTGAGGAGGGTTGGCAGTCCTGATACCTCTTCTGAGCTGTAATAATTGTGGTCACTTCTTTCTCTGACAGCCATGCTTAGATGCCATTAACCAAGTACTGGACAAAGTAGTTCCTACAGAGTTAAGACAAAGTGCATCAAGAAAATAGGAAGAAGGAGGAGGAAGATAAAAATAACACCCACAAGAACTAGGGACAAAAGGCTAACTTGGTTGTTAAAGGGCTGTCTATTCAACATCCTTGTTTCACAAAATGAAATGCTTGGTTTTCACCTCAAAGGGTAACAGTAGCAATACAAACTGCTTGGAGCCTTCCAAAATGAAAAAGAGTTAGATGAAAAGAAGCAATTTACTATTCAATTATAAAAGCTGAAAAAAGGGGAAAACAGAAGAGCCAGAATGAAGCATCGAAGCTACAGGCTTAGGGTTGGCATCAATGCCTTTTCAGGCCAGTAAGAACTTGTTACCAAAATATACTTAACTGTCTGCTCCCTGCTTTTCTTCCAGGAAAGGACAACACTAAGAAAAAAAAAAAAAAAAAAAAAAAAAAAAAAAATCGAAAACATATTTTTTTTATTCTCTGCTGCAGCCAATTTTCTTGTAGCCTTTCCCTAGCAGTGTGACATAGTGCTAGAAGTGGCCTCCTATTGCCTTCAAGTCAAATCCCTTGTTTTTGCAGAGGTTATCAAATATCATCTTTAATTCAGTGGGACAGTGACTATAATGATGGATGTCTAAATAGAAGGATAATAATAGAGCTTATGAAGCTATGTGCTAAATGCAATGATCAAAATTAATAAACTGATATGTCTAAACATGAACACAGTAGTGCATTGGATGGGATGTAATTCTCCTGCAAGGTCTTCTCTTGAATGCAAAATAAGAACCTCAAAATGGAGGAGTATCACTTCAGCCTTAAAAAAACGCACTGCAATTTCAGAGCATTCACCAGGTAACAGAGTCTGTTTTTCCACAAACACCAAGTAATTAGTTCACATTCACATAGCCCAATACTTTCAGCTCTTTAGTGCCCCCAATGTGAAAATTTTTCAGGAAACAGGCAACTTCTATCAGCCACAAAAAATGTACAACTGAAAGAAGAACAAACAGAGGAGACAATTTTTGTGCAACTTCCACCATCTAATTCTATTTCTTACAAATCATGTGTCAGTTTGATAACTCAGCATATACCGACCCCACAAGCAAAGAATGAAGTATGAAGGTACTTAAAGTCACTCACAAGTGAAAGCTTGGAAAAGCTTTAAAAGAAGCACAAAGTTAAAAGCTTGAAAAGCATCAAGAATGAAACAACCAGAGGGGTTCTGAGGGGGTTGATTTTTTGTTTTCTAAAAATGCACCACACTATTCACCTTCAAAGATCTCAGTGACTATCAACACATCATGACAACACTTCTTGAGATAGCTACTATTCCAAGAAAACTAAAGCACAAGCAAGAAGCAATAATTTGTCCTGATACATGCAGAAAATACTAGACAGGATCATGACTGATAACAGACTCAAACTGCAGAAGAAAACAAGATTTTCATCATCCATGTATTTGCACAGATTGCTGAAAGGAAAGCAGTCACGGTGTACTGATGCTTGCCTGTTAATATCCTTCCAAGATGGCACAATCAGAAAATTATCTCAAAAGATCTAAGTATAATGGAATGAAAGGTTACACACATTTGAGATGAACGAAACGAGCTGGAGCAGCAAAAAAGCAATCCCTATTTCATTCTTAAGTCTCCAAGGGACTGAGGAAGCAGCAGTGAATGGTGGAAAGCCATCCACCAAATCCAGGTAACTAATATTGCTTGCAGTGATTAAATCACTCTAGGTGCCAGCCTGCCACCTACTACTGTCACTCTGGAAAATTTGCTGTAAACACCAAGAGGATTCAGAAGAAAAGAAGAGAAACACTGAAACAGAATAGGCAAGACAGACACAAAACAATGCAGAGTCACAGCAGCCTTTCCTTTCAGTAGCAACACCTGGCTGCAGCTCTTAGCCCACTTCTGAGACACCAGTAAAACGGACCCATCTCATCATTGTTCTGTTCTTCAAGCAGCAAATCAGGAATTAATATTCACAGGTTCTATGACTGACATAATTGCAATTTGAAAAGGGCAATTAATCATCAGCCACGCTGGTGGCTGACTTGCCAGGCTGGGATCCTTTCTCTCCACACCTGCCAACAAACTCAGAGGCAAAAGCATCATATGTGCACACAGAGTCAGGAAGGGCCATTACTCCCTCCTACCCCAATCCCAGGCTTCACAGCATATGCTGCGGGCTTTGTTAATGTTTTTTCTCCCACATGTGCCCCATCAGGATCATCCCCCTCCCATTCCTCCAGCAGCTCCCCCATGATCCCCAATCTCCCTCACCAGGTAGATATGGAATGCTCTCTCCATGCTGCATCTCACTCTTGTCAGCAAAGAGAATTGAGCCAGAGCTCCATCACCTCCACTGTGGAGTTACCCTTGTCTCCCCATTTTCTTTGCATGAACTAATATTTTTAAGTGTGACATCTCATCCCATTTCTACTCGGAAAGTGTATTAAAAACGGTGAGAGTACAGCTCCAGACAATCAACTAACATAGGTTCGTGGGAACTTCAAACCTGGCAAGCTGTTTTCATAAGATGAGTCAAAAAAGCCACTAAGGCAGTATTTACTTCCATGCTTTTATGGCAAGGTTGTCAAGCATTCTTTAAACGAAACCAAACGCTACACAATTGTTCCGGGTATTAGTTCTACTACTTCAAAATCTTTCTATGTGAGCATCCATTGCCAGATGTGAAAGGTATTTCAATCAAGAATATTTGGAGAAGAGACATTTGGGAATTTGTCAGTGGTGTTTAGGTTCCCAGTAAAAAAGTTCTGAAACTAAATAACTGTGGGGTGAGTATAAAACCTCCCGTAGCAAGCACAATTCTTAATATAACATCCTTTCCTGAGAGGAAGAAAGCCATCAAACCGACCACCATATTATGCCAGTCTACTTATCTGGAAAGTAAATAAAACACCGTAGTGATGAATACCAAGGAAAATAAGCATGAGATTGATGGAAAGATTTAGAGCTCTGCAAGCTGTGAGGTCTTCAAGTGACACACTTAAGGCAATGTCCTTGAGCCAAAGAAAATACACAACGCACTTCCAGGCCAAAGAAATCCTGCTCAAACAGGTGCCACTGCTCCCAGCCAAGTGCAGCAGATATGTAGGGACTGAGGGAGGACGCGTGTTGCAACACAAGCTATACAGTCCTCCCCTCTTCATTCCTGCCAGTCAGCAGCCAGAAATTGCCTTCTGTAACAATACAGGAAAAGAATTCAATGCTTTTGTACATGAGAGAGAGTATTTCAATCCTAAGGATTAATTCAGGATGGAAGCTGGAACACAATTAAGTATTGCATATCTTGGTCAGAGTTCCAAACAAAGGTAGCTGGCTGAACATCTCTGCCAGCAGGTAACACCAATAAATGGCCTCATTTCCATCTATTATAAGATAATAAACAGGCTTTGCTTCCTCATACTGTCCTCATTTCTATTGGGTGCCTCTCAAGATTTGCTGTCTTTTTGACATATGCTCCAGGTGTTCTTCATCCACAAACCTCAGTGCGTCATTGCAAGTTAAATGAGGTGTCTACAGCCCACTTGTTTAGTTTCATAAAGCTGAGAGAAGTGCAATTATGAGCCCCCTCCAGCTTTTTCTTCATTCAGGTTTTGCAAGGTTTTAGTAAACTCTTAAAAAAATATTTCACTTCCAAAAAGACCTTTACCTTCCAAAGACGCAAGTATCATGTTGCCCATTTGCCCGCTGTTTGGAAAGGACCAACCTTGCCCTCCACTAACAATATCACTCCTTAACAGAAGAGAGTGTGGTGTTGAGAAATAGCAGGTATTTCACTCAAGTATGTAACTTCTCCCAGCCTAGGGGTAAATACTAGTAATTCAGTTGCATCTCCTCAATAAAAACTGGCTGGATCAAAGACTTTTACTGGGTTCTTCTGCACTTGGAGAGGGTGTTTAGTGAAAACAGAGCTGCAAACAAAGCTGGGGGGGGGGGGGAGGGGGAAGAACAGAAAAAAAAAAGAAAGAGAGGGGAGGAAAAAAAAAAAAAAAAAGAAAAAGAAATACAAAGACTCTTTCTCAAATGCTATCAGGGCTCCTGGGCTGCTGCCCAGGATCACGGATGCTTCATTTCTCATATTTCTTCAGAAGAAAAACAAATACTTGTGCTTCCAAATCTTCCTAACACCTGTAAAGCTTAATGCCTCCAATCAGCACTTGCTCACATCTTTATCTTCAAGCCTGTATTATGAAATTTTGATAAGCTTTTTGCTTCCCAATGTCTCTCACTCCACATGGATGAGAGCCACTAATAGAAGACGGAGACCAAAATCCTTGCCTCTTCTTCTGCCTTCATTTAGCAATCAGCAACCGCCTGAGTATTGTGAGAGACCCAAAGCACTGCCGTGTATTACACACTTATCTCTGCAAAACCACCCTGCACATGTGACAACTTCCAGGCAGGGGGGAGGGGGACGTGTGCAGCTTTGCGATAATTAAAGCATAGACGGGTGTCACTGCTGTAGATAATTATGCATTAGCAGTGAAATTACTTAATGGAATGAAATAAACTAAGCCAAATGTTTTGTTTTAAAGGGAATTTAGGGTCTGCAAAAGGTGTCCAACTGACAGCCCAAGAGAGCAAGAATGACAATCCTCTGTCATTCACAAAAACGATATGACACCACAACAGCCTGGCAGGCTTCCTTCCACCTCCCACCCAGGCACGGGGGAGCAGAGAAGCTAAAGAGAATTTCAGCCTCCCGGTTATTCAGGCTCTGATCTGTCTGATGAGCGCCCACACAAGGACCAATCAGTCACTAAGCAGAGAAGAGCAACTGACTGGGATCATTTCCTAATTAAAGACACCAGCTCTGATGAAACAGATTTTCCATAGCCCACCCCAACAACCAAAAAAACAAACCAAATTTTTTTGTCATAGTCAGTACAGACAAGACTCCAACCAACAACAGAAACAACAGGATAAGCAAGTACATGGCCCACAGCAAGGCCACCTCCTCCCACCAAGCCAACCAAGTCTTCCCAGTCCTCTTCCCTTGCCTCCACAATTGTGCACCTACACACATTCTCCACCACTGCTCTCGTCTAGCTGGCTCTCAACAGCATCCTCCTGCTTGTTAAAACAAGGACTCTCAAGGTCAATCAGAATTTATAAGGCAGCCATTTCATCTTTCGTGCTTCTCTGGCTACATTCCTTCCTAAAAGCTGCTGAACATTGGAGATTCTGCTGGGTCTGAAAGCCCTGCCAACACCAGGGCCAATTAGAAGAGTTTCAGGATGATGCATATTAAAGTTATTACGAGAGGCAGTTACGCAGCCAGAATAAATCTTAACTGAACCTTTAAGTGGTTTTTATAACTCTTGTTTCTTCTTGAAAACAGATGAAAAGATACATATCTCCTCCCTAAAAATCTGCGGATTCCACCCAACTTCTCCCTCAAGAGAAGATTCTGCCCTTAAAGCAGTAATTCATTTTGTCCAAGGCCAACTTTATGTTTTAAACTCCAAATCACTCGAATCAGTCAGAAAACTTTACAGTATTAGTGAAGACTGACCTGCAATACACCATACACATCTCCAAGTTCTGCTGAAATAAACTCCACTGTTTTTTTCAGCACAGGCCTTCTCACAGTCTTTGCAGTCTGATTATAGATAGTCAAGGGGGCATATATATGATAACTGATTTTTACAGACCAGGTTTGTAGGTGGCATCTAATTAGCAGGCTAGAATTTAGGTCAAAACAGTGAATCTTAAAGAGGATCTGAGGAAAGTAGGTAGCAACATCAGTTTTGATAGAGCATAAGATGTCATTAAGACAGCATTTGCCACTCTCCTCCCACCCCTTCCAAAACCAAACTTGCTCTTAGCAGTAGTATTCACCCCTTCAACAAGCACTACTAGAAACAACGAGGGAGCTGAAGGCCAAAGAGAAATCTGAGGTGGTTAAGAACATATCACATCACATGTGTGGAAACCTGCACACTGTCTTCACAATCACCACATCCTCTTTCCATAACCTGAAAACACAGCAACTTCACAAGCTGCTGGACCCATGCACTTACAGATGAAAGCGAGCCCCAGGGCGCACTGTCAGAAAATGAAAGATAGAAGTAGGCTGATTCACATAATTTACAAATTGGAGATGTCTGTTCAGCACATAGCGGCCTCAATTCCAAATGATGTATTTCTATAGAAACCAATGAACTTCAAAAGTGTAGGGTAAACTCATCCTGAAAAATATTATGGTAACTCCTGGAGAAGCTGGAGTCAGAATGAAAACAAATAAGCGAAAAACTCGAGACACTTCATTGGTATGCAAGCAATTCGAGGGCTCAGCAGTTCCTGTGTCACCCCTGGAAAGAACTCTTCATGGGTGTCCCTTCACTGCCACCTTCAGGAAATACCACTGCTGCTTTGAAAGTGTTCTCGACGCAGCAGGAAAAGTATGAACTCCATGAAGGCATCATCACTGGCATGCAACTGTGATGCACATTAAACATCTTCAGTTCCAAAATAAGGGTACTACCGCTAGAATCACATCCCAAAGAGCTCAGGAGGACAGCACAGAGACTGCAAGATCAATACACAGAGAAGCCGCAGGGCTGAGCAGTGGTTTTGACTCCAAATAAGACACATCATTCATCTTCCAGATGCTGCACATGAAGCAAGTAATAGATTTTCCCGGATCCTAAATTCAAAGGATATGCTGTTCATGGATTATTAGACTCAATTTGGACCATCACATTTTAAAGGCTCACTTGAAAAGCAAACAAACTTCCTTCATTAAAAATAATATGTAAAAAATAAGCTAATCAAAACTGCTTTGCTAATGAAAGCAGCAAGCTTCAAGAGAAATCAGAGTCAGTAAATAAAAAATAATGCACAAGTCAAAAAAAAAGAGATTCTAATAGAATTTATTTATTTGCACACATGTGCACAAGATGCACCTTAAGCCCCTGGATGGTATGCTATTGTCTTACCAGCAGAAGATATGAATTATCAAGCTGGAAACTTAGTTCCAAATCAGCCTGCATCATAGCTCTTAAAATAGGCAAACGACTTGCTCAACTGTACAGTGAAGCCTAACCAAGCTCAACAGCAGCATCTGCTGGCCAGTGAGCAGCAGTACAAAACTAGTCCAATACATGGAATTTTACTTTCCATTCTTACAAAGATGTGGATTTTTATTGCAGTTTAGGAATATCCAGTAAGAGATATTTCTTGTGCAGAAAGCAGAGGTAACTTCTAAACCTGTGTGCCTGTGCTTGCACACGCATCTAGTCAGAGAAACCTGTCACCTCCCATTACCTGCCCACCAATAAACTTGACAGCAAAACACTGAAATTAAGAGGAGGTAAAATTCATGTCAGTGAGACTATGCTGAAGGATATCTTTTCTGTTTAGCTGGTTCAATCCTAGCTGAAGAATGCCCATGGTACCCCTTGAACTGCCTAAGGGAGCAGCGCGCTCATCCAAGGCCTGAGGCAGTGAAGTGTGTACCATCCACACTAGTTCCATCTACACAGAGGAGAATGGCAGCTAAGATCATTAGAGCCCTTTCCCCTCCAGGTGCCTTAACACATTCCTTATTAACCTCAAAAAAATAAGCCTGCTATGGTAGAATGACATTATTGGTGCAGGAGCTCAGCTAATGATTCCCACTTAATTTGGGCACGAACTGATACCCTAGATCAATTACAATGAAAACTCTGATTTTTACCCCAGATGCATGAAGTTTGATGAACTACTTCTAAATTGTTCTAAAGAAAAAAAAAAAAAAATGTGAGTGGCTGGCAACAGCTTGAAGATTGCATTTAGATCTTCATTACGGTCTGGAACAAGGGCAGAGCGACCTGAAAGCTGGCATCCGAGCAGCTATCAGATGGGAAAAAGTGTTTATGCATCCCACTATTACCAGTAAAGAAACAGTGTCAAATTCTTACTTGACCAGAGAAGAACCTCTTTCTGCAGGTCGCCGTATAACAGGAAATCACAGGCAAGTAGGTTTTCAATAGAACTCTATGATAACCTTCAGTAGCACAAAGCTCAGAAAAATGACACTGCAAAATGCTGACCCTTGAACAGGAAAAGGTGCCCTGGCTGGGGGGCAACCGTTTAAGTAGAAAACTACAGGCTGGACTGACATGCATTATTCATTAGTTTGCTTTGCAGTTTAGAAGCTCTCATGCTTTAAGTTTTGTACATGAAACAAAATTCTTTTACCATGAAAAATTAGGGAAGAGGATTTAAGAAACATGCAAGTTTATTTGTCCGTGACATAAGTTTTTGTTGTAGTTGTTTTGGTTTTTTTTTTTCTTCATTTTGTTATTTTGGGGGCAGTGCTTTGTTTTGTGGTGGTGGGTTTGGGGGATATTGGGGGGGGGGGAGGAGGTTCTTAAACATACCCTTATTCCCAATCCCCCTTTTTTGACATTCAGCTGTTAAACTAGGAGAGCACATCATAGGAAAATACAAAAAAATGAAAAATTGTCCTCAGCTGGGAAGAGAATAGCTTTTGTAAGGAACCATTTCTGTATTGGAAGTTGGGAAGCTGCAGAGGGGAGTCACAGTTTCAGCTCGGCAGTGCCAATTACAGCCATAGCAAGATGAATACCGAGGAACAAATCTATTCTGCTCAGAGGCTGGAAAGAAGGGAAAAAGAGAAAGAAGAGATACGAGCCTATGTGTTTTAAAAAAAGAGGCCTGAAGACATCTGCTAGACACCAAACCACTTTTTCCATGGCAAAAGCATCAGGCTGAACATCCAGTGAATAAACGTGGCAAGCTCAGTCCTAATTGGAAAAGCACTGGTTATTTAACAAATGTAGCCTTACTCTAATGTACTATTCAAGTAAGAATTAAACTATGGAGCTTTTTTCTTTTGGACAGTAATTATACGTAGCCCTGCTCTATCTGTCTGTTTGATCCATTTTTACTCTCAACTCCTACTGCATCATCCTTCAAGTATGCCCATTATCACAAAGTCTTCGAGGCTAAAAAGGCTCTAAACTCCCAATGTAACACGCAGACAAGAAAAGAAAGCCAGATAACTCAAATTCTTTCCCTCCCCTCACAAGCTTGCAGGTGTTCTATTTTCATTGCCTAAAAATCAAAGAGAAAGTCATCAGCTCATTTCCTCTCCCTTAGCACAGTCCCTTTTAAGAAACTAATTTCCATCATGTTTTACTCAGTACTCATAAATAATATAGATAATTGCAGATGGTCATAACAAACAAGCTGAGAAAGTATACATATATAGTACAAAGGAAACAATACATATTCTGATGTGCTCCAAAAGCAGAAGGAATTCCTGGCAAATAGCAGTAGTTGCATCCAGGTCATTTTTTTAGTTGATGTAAAGCATTCATGGAGCCAAAACCAATACGGGGACAGACCTTAGAGCTAAACAGGGGTGCTGGCAGCTTGCTTCCCTCTGCAGCACTGATTTCCTACCTCCTCCCCATCACTATTTCTGCACTAAAAATTTGCATTAGGAAGGAGGAATATTGCTTATGGAAGGATAGGTTTAAAACTGCTGAAACTCCAAAATACATACACAGCATGCAATTAGGAAGATATTATGCTGACTGTAATAAGAAACTCAGAGTCCACCCAGCTGCCCAAGAGTTAACGTTATGCCTTTCTCATCAAAACCTCTTCCAAGAGGTTAAGCACACAATAGACTATCTAAAGCACAGCTAGAAAGGCTGCTTGAAATTCCACACATGTGCCTCAGCAATGTATTTCTATTAATGTCCAGTGTGTGTCAGCGTGAAGATAAGGTACCAACATCATGTCCAACCAGCCAGCTAGAGAATGGGACGCCGTGTAAAACATTGTCTGATGCTTAGAATCCCAGAGAACAGTGGCATTTGCAATCTCACCCGCTGCACACGTGCCTGATAACACCACCAACACGGAGAGGCAGCAGGAGCAAAGCATCCTGCAGCTTTGGGAAAGTAAAAAGACAGAGAGAAAAAGAGGAAGGGAGAGAGAAGCAAACAAGAATGAAAATAAACTTCATCAGCAAATAGAAGTGGTTTGAGGATACCCAACAGTAGCAGAGGGCATAAACAAACTGAAAAAAGCCTCCATGAAATTTACTCTTCTCATCAGCTCACTTTTTTTCTCACCTTAAACAAAAGTTAAAGAAATAGTATCAGTGTTTGTTTTGATTTCTCCCACCATACCACGTACACTCAGCTTCATCTTCTGGTATGATCCAACGAAGTTAGTTTATTGGGAGACTTGTGGAAGACTCCATTTGAGGACACGCGCTCTTGAACAGGCTACATCTGCTCTGTTGGGCTTGGTATTTGTTACCGATGGTACCAGGAACAGCTGCTGTAAGGGAACCCACTGGAACACCCTACGCCAGTTGTTGCTGATACAGTCTCTAACTTACCCATCTTGAAAAAAAAGGTAAACTGTATGTGGCTGAATGGGTGATATGCAGTGATCCTGACAGGGAGACCAGTGTGTACTGAGGAGATGGTTGCTGTACTGAGGAGATGGTTGCTGTGCGCAACAGCTACCCCGTGTGCTGCACACAGCGTGGCCTGATCGCCCACCTTGTGCCGCACAGATTCCCTGGCATCCTAACAGAGAAGCCTGGAGGCAGCAGCCGCTCGGTACCGGCTCCTGCAGGACCTCGCCTTTATCTGAAAGAGCAGCAAGATGCTCTCATACGAGCATCCTTTACAAACAGAATTGTTCACTTGTAAGAATATAATTGCTGAAATGATGAAGGAGGAGGAATCTCTCCATCTGCACAGGATGCCACGGAAAAATCCATCCAGGGGCTGTCCAATGCTACATGAAAGCAGGGCTCCAATCGTCTAAAGTGACATATCTCTAGTCCTCTTTTTATTCTACCTTACTAAAACAGCTATTTTATTAAGCCATTTGTCAGCCTTTCTTGCTGAGATCCAGAAAGAACCCTGCAGTGTCTCTCACACTGCCACTCATTGCAGAACCCTCTGCCCATCTTGGGTATTTTCTTTGCCACCTCTCTGTCAACGAGGATCACATCGAGACACACACATTAAGGCTCCAAGAAAAGGTGGCAGAAGCACCAAAACTAGTTTTCAAGGCATTTAGGGAATATAATAGAAATGACATCCAGTAGCAGGTCACCTCTCTCACATTCCCATCATCTGCGAGTGCAAGAAGCAATGGAAGTGTTTCATTCAGCACAAATTTATTTCCTAGCTGTTATATTAGCCCTTTAAATTCATAATCTTGCTCGTTTTTAAGTAGCAATTCCCAGTTGGAAACATCGAGAAAATTTTCAGTGATCAAGGATCATTGATTCAAGATTCAAATACTGCCATTTTTGGATAGGCTACAATGAATATTGGAAAGCTATCACCAAATACTAAGTTAGATAAATGCAATATCCGAAATACTCAAAACACAGGCAAGGAAAATCATAATCCAAAAATAATGTTTAACCAGGCTAGTGGGAACTACGTTTTTATAAACCTATGACAATCTCATACCACGTTTGACTAGTTCATAGGAAAGGAATCCTATCAAACACCCAGACACATTAGCAAATCTCTGTTCCCTATGCTCCCAAAATGAGCTGCAAAATTAGAACAGAATTCTACTACTCCACAGCAGTATGATAGTGCTAGCTTTGATGGACCATTCATGGAAAAATATCTACATATTATTCTCATATTTCTTTATGAATGGACTATTTTGCAGCTATAGATAGGGGAAAAGGAAGGCTAATCTTATCTTTTGCATCTTAAACAATGGAATGGTTTTACAGTAACCCTGAGTCAGAACAAATGAAGAAGTTTCTGTGGAGTACATGGAAGACAAAAAAAAAAAAAAAAGAAAGCATGAAATATGGGCACAGGAGAACTGAAGGCAAGACGGGGGAAGTAGGCAGCACCACAGACAACTTCAATTTGTTGCAGCTGTAGGATTTAAGAAACCAACATTGTGATAATGTCCCTTAGCCCAAGAGACCACAAAAATGAGAAGCTCAAACAACCATCGGCTGCTGAAATCTGCAAAAACTCTCCAAACACAAATTAACCTTCAGAGTCAGGAGACAAAAGAGTAGCTGCAGAAATTGGAAGTTGTTAAAAAAATGCTGTAAGTATCTGATAAATCATAACAGCAGTAGCAGGGAAAATAAGGAGTACACACACAGCATCTTACCCTTAGCCAGATAACACCTTTGCCTTTCCTCAAGAGAAATTTGAGAAAGAGAAGGTTTTCTTTTGCTTTGGTTTTGCTTTCTGGGTTCATCGTAGTACACATTCTTGAAACTTGCTTTAGTTTAGACCGCACTGATGCTCCAGAGCTTGGAAGCTACTAGCTTGCTGGAGGCAGAAGACATGTGGATCCTCACCATGCCAAGCTTGAATTTAATGCAAACCTTTCCAAAGTCTACCATTTAATACTGCAAGATTACTTTCTATAGGGATCCCTTAAATGGTTTCATAGAAAGCATTCTTTCGCTGCAGCAAAGCACCCACTTGTATAGCAGAAGGCAGCAGCCAAAGAGCAACCTAACTGCGGGGAAAGGGAGAGATGTCCTGGCCAGAGACTATTGAAGAACAGACCACTGACTTTAAAGACTCCATACACAAATTTTTTCTTCAAAGGGAAGTCTAGAAAAGAATGCTCAGACAGCAAGAATGAGAGGGATAAAAGGAACGAGATCAGAAGCTACTCAGCCCAGCTATTTAAATCCCTCTATCAATACCTTGCAACATTTCGTAATAAATCATTAATGCTTAAACCAAAAAACACATCTTCCCACTTGTATCAACAGATTTAAAAGGCAGTTTTATTCAATCAGTGAAAGCAATCAGAAACAACTGCACTGTAAATTTTAGCCAAAGGTAACACCACTCCTGCTAACCTGGGCAGAGCTGGGTTGCACGCGCTACGCGTACGTACCCGAGTGTTTGACACACAGTGTGTGAAGGCTCTGCAAACAGTCACACCACAGGGAACGCTCTCCAGGATATGCTGCTCCCACAGCTGGTGGTACCTACACCATGTTCTAGTAACTAAACGCACCAGCCATTTTCTAAAGAAAATACAAAAATTAAGCTGAAGGAAAAGGTGGCATTCGTTTAGTAAATACATGTAGATACTTGCTGCTAATCACTGCAACATCAATAAAAATCCAATTTGGAGAAAAATAACAGAATAGGTTTTTTCTTAATTTTGCACCATTACTTAAAACAAACCTCCGTACTTTGATTTAAATCAATGTTTTGTGTTTCACCCACAAATAAAAACTTCAATCAAGAAACACTTAGAGAAATTAGAGAACCACTAAACACTAAAACTCAATATTTGCATTAGCAAAGTGTCCTCCCAGAGTCAGCCTATTTCCTACATAGACACAAATTTTTAGGAAGAGAAAGGTTTTAGCTCAACGTGCTACATTTTAGCTGCAGAGCGAATCGGAACAACAAAACTGGCCCCCATGTGAGCAGAATCCAAGCCATAACGAGACTCACAGAGACAATGCCCTTCATCACATCAACTCAAATAAATAGGGAGGAAAAACTGACAAATTAAGATCATAGAGGTGCGACCTCAAGCACAGAAGCCCGGCTTCACTGATGGCCTCGCGCTACCACAGCTTTTACAAACACCATGCTACGGCTGGACCTCAGCCAGACACACCAGCTCATCACAATGATATGAGATTACACACAACAAAAATCCAGTCTAATCTAGAGATGCTTACCTATGGTTAATCAGCCAGGATGAAGCTGATCCACAGCTTATCACAAAGTAAATTAAAGCCTTAACTAAACTAAACTGTGTTCAGCACGGTTTCCAAAACCATCTTCAGTACCAGCTCAGCTGCATCTACAGCTGGTACTGCTCAACAACAGTGGGCAATTCACAGTACAAAAACGTAAGCAACATAAGCTTCATCAGTGACCAGAAATCTAAAGAAAACTTTCCATTAACGGGCCAACTGGATCGTTCCTCCAGCACTACAATGCCAAAAAGAAAACACTACTCCACCTGATCTCTCCCCTATCATCACCAAAATTCTCCTCCACTGTACCAATCTATAAATGGGCTGTTTATGCTGCTTACAATGATGTTTAAGCAATTTTACCTCCACATTCTTTGAAATGGAGAGGAAAACGTAGCAGTTGAAGTGTCAGCAGACCAATATACACTAAACCAAGGGTTGAAGCATCCAAACTATGCCACATGAAAGCCCAAGAGTTCAGAAAACCACATTCACAAGATGATATAAATATCAAAACCCATTGCCCTCATCAAAGGCATTCCCAGTCATGCATTCTTCTTTCAGCCCTTCTCTCCTGAATCAACAAGAGGAGATGAGAGACTTTGAAAAGCAAAGAGATTATTTCTGGGCAAGAAGTCATCTGGAAGAATCCGACAGTCTCTGACAAATCACAACCAGCTACTGGAACAACTGGAGACAAACCCTAAATCCTCGTATTTCCTCCCATGTTTATCAGAAAGCAAAGGTTGCCACCCAGCAAGCCCATGAGCAGGGCATGGCCAGTGAGCAGGGAGCAGTAAGCCATTCATCACTGACACCTGGAAAAACACTTTCCCAGCAATTTAGGAATTCTGTCTCCAATCTGTTTCCACATAGCAACCAATACTCATTAGTCTTGCCTGAAAAAGCTAATCATGGTGCAAAGTTTGTCCTACCATCACCCAATTTCTGAATTCACTCTTTCAAAGTGGGAAGGAAGATGACGACTTTTGGTCAATAACTCTGACAAAGCCATTATTCCTAGGGGTATTAAATGGGGAGATAAGAACTTCAGGGCTTTGCACAAATCATATTAGTTCAATTCTGAAATCCGGGTAATGCTTCTTTTCAAAGTATTAATTTCATTTATTCTATTTGCTCTCCCTCTGTCCTGATAACACAGGCACACATGGCCCCTAAATGAGATCCTCCTATTTTATAAGTTATAATCCTCCCTTTCTAGAGTAGTAATGAGATGTCTTCGCTTAATCGCGTTTATTCCCCCCCCCGCAGCTTCTGCTTTTCTCCATCCCCATTCCACATCGATTTCTTACAAAGGTTTCAGTGAAAACCATCAGGCAGGGAGTCACTGGCTCCTGGAGGCTCATGATGCATATGCTGCACCGCCTCGGGAGACTACAAAAGCAGAGAGGAGAAAAAAGAGCAGCTTTGCTTGCAAAGGTTTTTTTCTCCTTCTTACCAACAAAAGAAAAGAAAGCCAAAAGAACTGAGAAGTTGAGAGAAGAGGTTTTGATTAATTGGAGATGAAAAAGGAAAGATTCCTGGTGTAGGGGAAAGGTGAGACTATTCACAACACCATGAAGCAATTAAATAACTTGACAACTCTGAAAGTTCCTCATGCTAGAAATAAAAAAGGATTTAAAAGATAGCTGTGTTAATTCCTGGATATTTCGCATGAGACCTAAGGCAAGTTACAAGCATTAGTTAAACACTCCAGGCCCTGTGTGAAGCACTGCACATATAATCCTTGTTGTATTTAAGTACCCATAGCATATGTAAGTACCCATAAATTATTCAGAGAGTCCAGTCAGTACCACAATCCTGCAGTGCTGTACAAACAAACAAAACATTTTATCTCTAATACAAATTGGTGAGAGTTCTTCTGGAGGAGCTTAACAGACCACTTCCATTTCAGTAAGTCCCACACGGTTAATGAAAAGCCATATCCACTCAAAGGGAAGTGAACATTGTAGTGTTTCTGCTTAATGCTGCTTGGCTTCTTGAACTAAAACTTTAAGGAGTTTTACTCAAAATCTAAGGTAAGTACCCTGTTCAAAGCCATAAAAAAAAAAAAAAAAAAAAAGCAAGCTCAAGAGAAAAATGTAGAATGGGACCCAGGTACTTAACTCTAAATCCTTCTTGCACCACTTCAAGGGCGGAAAAAAAACCAACAGAACACCCAAACAATCAGTTTTAATCTGCACCCTACCCTATACCTGATGAAGTGGCTCCAGAAGCTGACAGCAAGCTCCTTACAGGTGTAGCCCCCTGTCTCTTCAGCACTATATAATCCCACTGAAATGCTTCATAGCCATACTGCCAATAATAAAAGTCAGCGAATGAAAATTGTAAAGAACAGATTAAATGACAAGCAATGTTCAGCAAAACCAAAATGAAATCATTTCAAAATACAGCTATCATATCATTTGGATTTCTGGTCTACAAGTAGTAAGGTTAAAGAATATCGCAACTCTACTGGAGACAACTATACAAGAGCAAACTGCTAATCACCAAATCAGTGGTGTGCCAAGGGCATAGGGCAGCTCAAGATCTTACTGCAAATATTTATAAAATTAAATAAAGCAAGCCTTTAATTATACATGGCACGACTTTCAATTTTTACTAAATTAAGCACTGCTAGAAGCAAATTATTTGTTATTTCTTCCATGGGAATTGCCCCAGTTTTCTCTGGTTTCCCTAGCAATTGTCACAACAAAAACCCTGAATGTGGTTCCCTTCTAAATTTAAGCAGGTAATTTCTAGTGCTATTTGCACCTGGACTATCTCTAGGTACCTGGAGTTCCACTGTGTTCTACCTGACAGAGAAGAATGACAAAGAAGAGATGAAAAAGCAGCTCATCATCCATTATTTGCCTCATATGCAAGTGCTAAAAAGCAGAAGAGTGAGCTAGAAACATTCAAGCCCTCTTCCAAATAAATGAAAAAAAAAAAAAAAAAAAAAATACTGAAAGACAAAAGGGCAAATATGATTTAGTTGACTTGAGATAATAAGGTAACCATGCCCAAAAGGAAACCGTAGCTGAAATAAAGCAAGTCCGATAGGGATTTCAATAATTTAAAAGGCTGGCAAAACCAGTTGCTGCTTATAAAGACACCTAGATGCCGACAGACAACAGCTTTGACCTCATCTTTGCAAGGACAGGCTGGACTATTACATTTTTAAAGATCTGAAATTTATGACTGATCAAGAGATAGTTAAAAAGCAATGAAATGTAACTGTTTCTCATTCTTGCGCTACATTCTGGGCTAACACTCCATGATCACTATTTATCTTTTATGGGCTACACCAGGAGAGTCTCATCAGATTCCTGCAGATAGTCCTCAAGTACGCAATATCTGGGTACGCGACATTGCAGGATTAAAAGCTAATTCGTATAATAGAACCGCTTTTGTGTTAGAGGTCAGGTCCCAGCTCATTTCAGAGGTGCCCTCTTTACACTTCACAAACATTGCCCGACTCCACTAGTCACATTTCTCCAGGATTACTCTGCATGTCCCTGCAGGAGGGCAGGACACCTGAGCCAGGTCACATACTCAGACTGGACAATAAATCCCCCAGCTCCTTCCTCTGCCTCTTTAAAGAAGTCTGTTAATTCCACTCATAAAGAGAATATTCTCTTCCTAGTGGAAAGAGAGCTAAACCTGATTCTACTGACCCAGATGTCCTATGCAGAGGAACAGAAGTCACCTGCCTCAGACATCACTACCCAGAAATCATGCAGCTTCCCATGGTTTGGGAGGGATCTGCCAAGAGGCAATTTCCTAGGACACAGCGGCCATTGAGAAGATTAGTCAGGAGAGACATCGCGGATACCTACCAGCCCAACCACATGTAAACATTATCATGGAGTCAAAAAGCACAAATGGGTCCAAAAACACATGCAGCTTCATGGAAGACAATTTCATCAAGGACTGTTAATCACCAAGGTGAAAATACCTCTTGTCAAAAGGAGCCTCTGTGCCCCAGAATAGAGATGTTGTGAGGTTACACAGGTGGGGAACACTGGTATATACCTGCTCTGTTCTCACGCTCTCTGTAAGCGGCTGCTATGGATCACTGCCAGAGACAGACCTTCTGTCTGAACCACTATGGCCATTCTTACAGAAGTGTTATTTATTCAGACCCCAGAAAACATGCCATCATATTATCACCTCAAATTGTTCTACAGCCAAATCACATGTCTGGGTAAGCCATGCTTGTTCGCATTCGATGTATTAGGAAAAAAATTCCTCACTGAGAGAGTGATTGGCCATTGGAATGCGCTGCCCGGGGAGGTGGTAGAGTCACCGTCCCTGGAGGTGTTTAAAGGGAGATTGGATGAGGCACTTAGTGCCATGGTTTACATGACGAGTAGGTGTTGATGTTGGGTCATAGGCTGGACTCAATGACCTCAAAGGTCTTTTCCAACCTTGTAATACTGTGATACTGTATAGAAAAAACATGCTCATAGAAGGATTCTTCAGTTAAATCAAGCACATGGAACAGACCAGTAGGATGGAAGAAACACAATAAAGACGGTCATTACTTAAGCCTGTCTTCTCCCTAAACTATCCTATTAGTACATACCAGGAAAGGAGAGTTACCCTTAGTCCAGTTCTCTCAGTAAGATTTCAACATCACAGTCTAAACGAACAGGCAGTTCGAGCACACTGTGGCAAGCACAGTTCAAGCTCACTGTCACACCCCAACACCTCATAACACTGCAGGGCAGGAAAAAGTGGCAGTTCCAATAGGGTTCTGCATTGTTTACAAGCAAAACACCACTGCTATAGCAATGTCAGTATTTAAAAGAGCACAAAATAAAATCCTATCATGTCAGTATTAAGCACCGATATCATTACAGCAGATTGGTGTTGTCATAAGCCTTTTGCTCTACTCAGTCTCACTCGACTACATTTCTGCATTTATCACCGCTCCTCTCAGTGCTGGTATGACAGTAACCCATCAGGTTATCTCCGCAACACTGGGATGCCCAACTAACAGTAAAGGCTGCAGCAGTAAGAAGTCCTTAAGCCTGTCTACAAAGCGAGAACAGCATGGGTTGGGAGTCAGTGGCATGTACAGAAGAAGCTTATGCTTCCAAGTCCCTGAAAATCAAACTTAAGCCTTCCTCAAAATGTTAAAACACTTGATAATTTTATAAGTGTTCTTCTATTACCGGCATCACATAAGACTCAAATCACAAAAATCATTATTACTTTTTATTCATGTAACAATTTTTACAATTGTACTGTAGAAATAACAAGGATAGGTCAGATCAGCAGAAACTGACCCTGTATACATTGAAACACTCATTTCATACACTTGGTAGTTTAAAAGAGGTCCCTCTAGCTCAGACAACATCCCCATATACACACACCACGCTGCCCTGCACAGGTAAAGCTGTCGCCAGCACAGTCACTGTTATGCTTTTCCCTGCAAGGCTGGCTTTAGCATCACCCCATGACGTGCTGCAAGTGCACCTTGACAACTGCACTGTAAGCCAAACGTAAGCAATGAGTTGGAAGGTAATGAGTGCTTCAGCCTAAATTAAAGCTTCCATTTAATAAATCCCCTCAAGCAGAGAGATGTTTGTCTGTCCTGTATGGAAACATACTGGAGTTTTTGTTACTCACCAGCTGGGCCACCCTCTGCCCCTCTTCATTAGCGTTGTCCCTTTCCCGCTGAAGGGCAGTGTTCAGGCCCTCGCTGGCTGCTTCCCTTTCTCTTTTGGCCAGCCGGAGCAACTCCTCTTGGACCAGTGCCTGCTCTCTCTCATACCTTAAGAGCACCAAAGGCAAACAGAAAGAAGGTGATCAGCAGACTTGTGCCATCCGGGTCACAGCTCAGCATGGACTATCCCTGCCTAGAGCTGAAAACACAAATCCACGATCTTCGACATAAAGTCTGCTCACAGTCCTTCCATTACCAGCAGGAATTCAAAAGTCCAACAAACTTTAAACATTACCTGCAGCTCTGGCAACAACAATTGACTTAGCACCATATAAGTTTATATGTCAGTTATATTTAGCTCTATTAAGTGCTTAATTATCACCTGAAAACAGTGAGAACAGGAAGTTGTTCACTAAGCAAATAGATACGGCTTTGGAAAAGAACAAGGGGTGTACAACAACAGAAGCAATTAGCCTATCTGACAATACCACTCTTCTGCTCTACAAGGGAAAGAAAATCACATAAAATGCATGCAGCAACAGCACTGAGAGAAGAGGTCTTGTCTGATTCATAGCTGGGACACCTGAATCTCTCATTTTGTCCGATTTGAGCCTTGGAAAGCCCACGCGTAAGCAAAGAGAGATTAACATGAAGCGAATCACCAAATAAAGTAGCTTAGATGGGAGCCGTCAAGGTCATTTATTCCAGCCTCCCGCTCAAAACAGAACTAACTTCAAGGTCACATCTTTCAAGCCTCAGGGCCTTCTCCAGTCAACCTTTGATGGTCTCCAACAGCAGAGATTCTATAACCTTCCTGTGCAACCCTTTCTAGTGCTTCACTGAGCTCACTGACTGGGTTTTATGCAGCCCTCTCTCCCCTCAATACCCAGGCAGAATTTCCTTGCTGTGATTTGTGTCCCTTGCCTCTTGTCCTTTGTGTGTGTACCTCTGAAAACAGGCTGGTACTGTCTCTCTTTTACCATTTTAGGAAGCTGAGCAGCTAGATTCCCCCCTCTTCTCCTAGCTAAGCCAATGCAGTTCCCTCAGCCTCTCCTTCCCCATGCTTCTAACTTGCCAAGGTCCCTCTGAGTGGCAACATTGCCCTTCACAGAGCACCAAGCTCTCCCTCAATTTGGTGTCATCCACAAACTTTCTCAGAGTGCTTTTCAACCCATCTAGGTCTGGTTCTGCCACATGCACAAAAGCTGCTTCTCCCTTTCTCGTCCTCCCTGCTTAACTTTCTGCTGCATTTCTGCCTCTACCTCTCCTTTCCCAGATCAGGTATTTGGGATGCAGTTCAGCAGCTCAGCACTGAAATCTGCCAGCAATTTCAATTCCACAGTCCTCAAGGAAGTAAAACAGTCCAGAAACTTCCTTGGTCACATCTCTGACATTTCAAGGACAGTACAATTAATGCAAAAGGGGTTTGTTTCAACAGGTTGTTTGGCCAGTCAGTCGTAATACTAAAAATAACACCACACACAGAGACTGCTTTTCATTATTAACAGCAAAAGATTAATCTCTACAGCACCTTTAAGAACACACAGACACATCAGGCCAGTGGTTTTATAACAGAAAGCTACACAGAACTGAAGTTCTCACTGCCTTGCAATGCCAAGAACCAGGAGGAGACTGCTGTGGTTCTGACAAAGGCAGCAATTGTTTTCTTCTGCTATTGTTTTTTTCTCACCCTTACCCCATCTTTATAGGTATTGCTATTTTAATAAATGAAAATAACCTTTGATGAAAAAATCACAGCACTCTATACTGGCTGACAGGCACGTTGCCAGCCTAGGAAAAGGAGGAGGAATGGAATCAGATATATAAAATGGAACTGACTTAATTTAGGTATAAACTGAATTAAACCCATCACCATATTTGAGAAAAAATCTGAAAGGCAAGTATCAGACACAGACTCCTTCACTTCTCCCATAAAAGGCAACTATACTCAAGTTTATGGTCTGTTGTTCTTGCAATGCACATCACACAAGTTTTCTGTAGTTACCAGCTCTTTACGTCGGTCCTCCCATTTCTCTGAACACCACTCCAACTGCCCACAGCTCCCCAACTGCTCTTTTGGGCTGCGGGACGGGCTTCCCTAAAAACACCCGTGTGCTCCATGGCCCTTAAATGAACAAGGCTTCAAAGGAGATTTCCAGGCATCAAAACATACAGTCACTACACTCAGGTTGAAGTAAAACCTACATATATACACAGACCAGAAGGAGCTAAACCATTTCCTTTTCGAAGGGCACCACCTCACCTCCTGTAGAGTTCCTGCTCTGCAGCAGACTTCTGAGTAGGGTCACTCGCCATTGGTGGCTGGATTCCTAGAAAGAAGGACAGATATCTGTGACTAATATAACACAGCACTTCATCACATTGTAAGTTATTTGAGAAGAGGAGAGCATTTCATACGTCATTGTTAGCTCCTCAACAGAAAAAAAAAACAATACACTTAGAATTAAGTCTCAAGAAAATTTAAATTCAATGGATGGAGTTCAAATTCATGAAACAAAGACACTGACAGCATCATTTTCAATAATGCTTCAATGCAGACCGAACAAGGCAAGCTACAGAAACTTCTAGGTAACAACGTTAACATCTCAAATGCCTGGTTTATACTAAAATATAAGCATGGGTTTAGTACTACTTTCCCTTTCCTTCCTGTATTTTCCTTAGAGCCTTCACATTGACTCCTCTCCTGTTTTTTTCTGGTAATTACAAGGGATCTCACAAGTGGAAACAATTATTTGATGGAGTTTAGGCCATCAATAAGGCCGACCCCACTTTCAGGAAAGGAGCAGGCTAACAGTAAAGAAATCTTTAACAGCAAAGACCTGACTGCTAACTTCATGTCAGTCTGGATGCTTTAAACAAATCCACACTGATAACATATATCAACAAAGCATAATTTGAGAACCAGGAAAAACCAAATAGTTTTATGACCCGTAAAGAAAGATAAGTTCAGAAACCAAGTTCTCGCCACCCACTTGACAAGCTTAGTCAGTCTGTCCTTTCCTATGAGCTTATTTCCAAACAACAAAAAGCAGTATTTCCCTCCCATCCCCATCCACAATATACTCCCAGTGCACAGAAAGGAGATGACAAGTCAGCTTGCCAGAAATGAAAGATACAATAAAAAATTTCTGTCTTGCATATTGCACATTCAACTGAAATCCTACAAACGTTCACAAAGCGACCCAAGTTCATCAAAGTATATGGGAAGGATGTTATTCCAAAGATGAAGAAGGAAAGGGTCTAGAAAAACAATTTGTTTTACTTAAGGTCACACAGGAACAGAACTAAAACCTCAGCATTTCAACTCCTCCAACTGCCAGGTGACATGGCTACCTTTCAGGAACATAAAGAGGACGTCACAGGACCGTAACACCCAAGGCATTCAGTTATGCCGGTATCTACACACATAAAAATGCTGCAGGGTAATCACAGAGCTCCTCTCAACAAAAAGTTAGCCTTGAAAATTCACAGGCACATGATGTAACATCCAGTGGCTGCATTACCAAGACGTGGGTCAAAACAGTCAGTAGACCTGAGAGGCACCAACAGTACCTGTAGGAGGTTTGGGTTTCCCTTCTGCAGCTGGTGAAGATGGAGCTGTGCCATTGGACAAACGGGGTGATCTCTGGTCCCTTTTACTTGGAGGAGATTCTTTCATTCGGTTCACTACATCTTCAGTGAGCTGTAACAAACAGAGATGGGAAAGAAATTAACTAAGTCACCTCTTAATGTATATACATTTTGGAATAAAAGCTTCCCGTCTGTTGGGCTCCAGGCTGCTGCAAGAGTATTGCTAGTTACCTCATTTCAGTGCCATGGTCCTTCAAACCCAGGCGGTCAACATCTGTACATTGACTTCATATTTGAAAAAACATATCCTATCAGTAAGTGATAAAACCTGCAACCTAATGACCCTAAAGGCTTCACTGGACAATGAGAATGAATCTTCCACAAATACTAACAAAGGTGGAGAGTGCTTTTAAATTAGCCAGCCCCTTGAGAAAGGGCATACTTACCAGAAGTGGAAGAAAAGGAACTAAGCAGGCTGTAAGTCCATCCATCCATCCTTTCCCTTCCCCCATGCTAGCTAATCCAGCTCAGCATGGCAGCACTGCAAATCGTACGACAAAGAACAACCCTCCCAGGCTGCAAACAGTTTTGCAATCTCACCTTCGTTCTTGCTTCCCTACTTGGCTCCAAACCCATAGAAAATAAAGGCTAACTTGAAGTTTTCTGGCAATTCAGTCCAAGGAACTTCTCACAGCACTGCTAAGATTGACCCCTTCCTCTTCCCAAGGTCAGAGGTTTTGTGCTGACTGCTCCCACTCCAGAAAAAAATGAAGCTGTTTCTTCACCCACGTTGGTCACAGTGGAAGATGGATTTTCAGCTGTGCCACTGCTACCCAATTTAACAGCGTTTTTAACACCTTCATTATACATTGTTAACATGCCAAATTCCTGTTTATGGGAATAGGTTTTTAGAAACACAAAGCTATAAAAAGCCAGACTTAGTTAAGAGCAGGCTCAGTGGAACTATTTTATATACATATATACAAAAAGCAAATACCCTCTTCGGTACTAAGAATGGGGAATTATTATTTCCTTTCACAACACAAACAAATCAAAGAAAAAGGAAAAGAGAAGCTTCCACTTCAGGAAGTCAAACAGAAAGGCGTACAAAGACCACAGCTCATTTAACCTAATCAGCTTTTGTGAGATACATTGGGCATCTTCACTTTGAGCTCCTGGAGGTCATAAACAAACAACTACGCGCCCACATTTCTTCCATCAGTAGCTGATGGAGTAGCTAACTAATTAAAGCATCAAACAAATTGAACCTATGGCAGGTGAGGGTAAGTCCTCAAAGGTCCTCACCTATATCCTGTAAAGGGAAATCAGGCCAGAACAACTTTACCTATATCAAACACTTTACAAGGGAGACTGGCACAACCTTAGTTAACTTTTGTCAACTGATAGTCAAAATAGGATGAAGAAATAAGTATCCACGGCAAAACTTGCTCTGCAAGCTCATTTTGGACTAACCTTAGGGAACAAGAGATAAAAGTAGGAAGAAGAAACAGCAATGAAAATGACGGTAGTAATAAAAAGAAACTTAAATAACTGATAAAAAACAGGAAGAGAAATCTTGATGGGGAAAAAAATGCTCCTTAGTGAAACCACCACCACTCTCCAGGGCTTGCTTTCACCACACATGAACACAGATGTGGGATCAAAGTTCAAGCAGCAGCTTCCCACTGCCCTTCCTAGAAATATCCTCACTAACCCCCATGACCTCTCATCTTCCTGCATGCTCAGGCAGCAACGCTTTGCCAAGGCTTGTGGTGTCGCACACAGGGGCAAAGGTGTCTCCTCCTGGATGCCCTCAAAGACAGGCAGTGGCTTTAGCACCAAGTGCTTGCACAGCACAAGGCAGGGACAACACAGGGTCGTTAAGCAGTGACAGGAGGCTGAGAGCAGAGTCTGGAAGGGGAGGCAAAGGGCTGGTGTGTCAAAAGCCCCACCTCGAGTACTGTGTGCGGTTTTGGGTGCCATGGTGTAAAAAGGACATCAGGCTACCGAGAGGTCACAAAGCTAGTGAAGGGTCTAGAGGGGAAGCTGTATGAGGAGCAGCTGAAGTCACTTAGCCTGTTCAGTTTGGAGAAGAGAAGACAGAGGGGTCATCTCATAGCATTTTACTGTTTCCTCACAAGGGGAGGAGCAGGCAGTGATTTCTTCTCTCTGGTGACCAATGACAGGACCCAAGGGAACGGCAGGAAGATGCCAGGGGAGGGTTAGGTTGGACCTGAGGAGAAGGTTCTTCCCCCAGAGGGTGGTGGGGCACTGGCACAGCTCCCCAGGGAAGCACAGTGCCAAGGCTGACGATATTCCAGAAGCGTTTGGACAGTGCCCTCAGACACACAGTGTGAACGTTGGGGTTGTCCTACCCAGGGACAGGAGTTGGACTCGATGGTCCTTGTGGGTCTCTTCCAACTCAGGTCATTCTGTGGTTCTGCGTGTGTGAAAAGCCGTGTCCCCGGCGCTCCCGCTCATCCCGCCGCCTCTCCAACCCCTGCTCCTCCAGCACTGCCCCCCAGATTTCTCCCGTTTCCCACACGCCCCTTCCAGCGCTGCCCCCCTACCCGAGCGAGTCCCCCACAGCCTCCCCGCCTCCATCACCGGCCCCAGGGCACCCTCGGGCCGCCTCACCCTGATGCCCTGCAGCACCCGGACCCGCTCCCGCTCATCCAGCCCGAAGGACACCTTCCTGCCGCCGTGGCTGCTCTCGCTGCCCCCCATGCCGGCGGGGCGCCCGCTGGGGACGCCGCGCCCCCGCCTCGCACCGGCTGGGACGCGCGCCGCTCTACTTCCGCCTCCTGCCCGCGCCCCATTGGCTGCGGGCGCCGGGGCAGCCAATAGAGAGACGAGGCGTGGGCGGGGGCCGCGATGCATGCTGGGGGCTGTAGTCCCTCGGGTGGTTGCGCGCCCTGCGGTACCCGGCCCCGAGGCAGAGATGGTCCCAGAGCGGCCACTCCTGACCCCTCACCCTACGACGTAGCCATGGCAACATCAGAGCGTGCCCGGGCTCGGTTGGCAGCCCTTGGCCTCGCTAGGCTTCCTCCTCCCCTCCTGCACGACCCCTACACCTTCATTTGGAACGCAGGGTCATAGAACCATGGAATGGTTTGGGTTGGAAGGGATCTCAAAGCCCATCCAGTTCCACCCCTCCTGCCACGGGCAGGGACACCTCCCGCCAGCCCAGGCTGCTCAAAGCCCCATCCAACCTGGCCTTGAAAACGTCCAGGGAGGGGGCACCCACAGCTTCCCTGGGCAGCCTGTGCCAGGGCCTCACCAACCTCAGCATGAAGAATTTCTTTCTAATGTCTAATCTAAATCTTCCCCCTTCCAGTTTAAAACCATTCCTTCTCATCCTATCACTTCAGACCTTCATAAAAAGTTCCTCCCCAGGTTTCCTGTAGCCCCTTCAGGTACTGGGAGGCCGCTGTGAGGTCTCCCTGGAGCCTTCTCTTTTCCAGGCTGAACAGCCCCAACTCTCTCAGCGTGTCCTCATAGCAGAGGCGCTCTAAACCCTCTGACCATCTTGGTAGCCCTCCTCTGGACCTGTTCCAACAGTTCCACATCCTTCTTCTGCTGGGGATTCCAGAACTGGACCCAGGACTCCAGGTGGGTTCTTGTGTAAGTGGAATAGAGAGGGACAATCACCTCCCCCTCTACCAAACCACGCCAAACGTTTCCACAGCTTGACAGGTCTCTTTACTGTGTCAAAATTATCAAAGGAAGCAGAGCAAAACACGCATTACCTCGCAGAAAGTAAGTCAGGAAGGCAAAAAGCTTATCTCCTGCTTCCAGGAGCAAGGAACCACCCAGATGTTGTCCATCAGAGAGGATTCACAGGCTGACGAGCCCCCCCAGATGTCCAATGCAATTCCCCCTCAGCAACACTGAGATAAAGCATCCCTCCAAACAGCCAAGCAAGAGCATCCCCCTCACCCCACCAGGAATCCCTTGCCCGCCTTTGCACATGATGTTTCACCATAGTCCTCGAGGCAGCTCACTACCCCAACACGCTCACATTTCTCTGGTGATTAAAACCAAAATTAGAGTCTACATCTTCTAGCCAAGTTTACAGCAGGTTCCCTGTGGGCAGAATTTACCTCTCCTTTCCTTTAAGCCACCCTCTTCCAGCAAGACCCACCAACTGTGCCATTACCTGCTATGACAGGTGCACATGTGTGATTCCTGCATCCATCAGGCCATCGCAAACACAGTCACCGTCGCCAGACACTGCCAATCCCCAGCCTAAACCACGGGAAAAACATCTGTAACACACAAGCAGCTGGGCCAAGAATCAGCAGCCTTAGATCCTTTCCGAATTGTCTGCGTTCCCAGACACACAGGCCACGTGATGACCGATATTCATGCAGTTGTGACTCAACAGTTAACGAAGCCTTAGTATGAACGCAACGCTTATCTACTTCCCAGTAGCACATTGGGGCGGTTGTAACTGTTTAATGCTGCAGCTGGTGTGACAACCCCAGCTTTGGACTCAGCAAGTGGGATTCTGGCCAGCTTTAAGGGAATTATCTGTCCTGTCAGGGTTTCACTGACCTGCACCACTGCCCTTCCAGGCAGGCGAGGAGAGCTCTCAGCCATGTAATTACTTCTCCAGAAGTCTTCCCATAATTTTGATTATTCCTGTCGCCCTTCCTCAGATGTAACTCCAGCCAGGTTCCAGGCATCATCTGCAGAGTTCCAGGAGTGAGAGTGGGCAAAAACAAACAAAACTGAACTTCATACCTACAGCCGTGCCTTCTTGTGATGTCCAAAGGCCTGAGGACACCCAGCAGAGCCCACGACCTGTGGGACACTGATGTGGAAGCAGCCATGATAATGGTGGAGGAGCCATACAGCGACTTAAAACACCTCTCCACCTATACAGAGGATGCCACCAAAGAGGACACCACCAACTCCAGTGGTAACATTTCCAAGGGCAATCGCCACAGTTTTCTGCAGGGCACCAGCCCAAGAGAGAGACAAAGCTAGTCCACTCCCGAGCTGACCTACACCAAAGAGAACCTGAGGGGTGCTGATTACTGCCAGCATGCGTAGCTGTCACTCAGCAGCTATCACGGCCTTCCTGCAGCCAGAAAATTAGTCCTGACAGAGTTCACTTCAAAGCCCAGAACAAGAAATAAGCAAGAGTCAATCCTAACCTTCACATAAGCCTTTTCCCAAGCATCAGAGAAAGATATCCTATAGCAAAGATATTGGATATGCCCAGGAACAGCACGATCTGGTTACCAAGAGAAGAGTCAAAGGCTTCACTGATAGTTATTTAGACCTGGAGACCACACTTTGCAGAATCATCTGCTGTCTTAGTAATAGACTTCCAAGAAGGAAAAGTCTGACAAAAAGATATTGTGTTATTCCATGATTATCTGTCAGATTTGTCCAGGGATTTAAAAAAACCACAAACCTGAAACTTATTTTTTCCACATTACACAGATCCTGTCACAAAGAAAGTATGACCATTTATGTCAAACAATTTTATTTCTTTATTTTACAAACAAAAATATACATTTATTCTATATTTTCTCTCTTTGCATCTCCACACACACACACATAACACATTTTTGCTCAAGGACCATTGTGAATATGGCCCAAAGCATTATATATACATAAAAATACAACAGGAGGAAGGTCAATCCATGACCTAGCGCAGAAGCTCCTCAGCAGCAGAATGTCAGACAATGCAGAAATACTTGAGTCCTGCCAGCAAAAGACAGGATGGACATGGACCACCTGCACAGGTGATCCTTCAGCACTGAATTCAGCTGCTAAAAAGTCAAATTCATAACCTGCTCTTCACATCACCAAGGGCAGATAAGTCCTCTTGGTTAGGGTGTTGACAGTAAGCAAGTGCTCCTTGGGATGGAAAAGCAGTTGCTCCTTTATTTTTCAACTGCTTTAAGACCTTCATATTTCTTGGCTCTTTCTAAGGCCCACCAACTCCAGGGAAGCCTTGCAGGTTTCCCCACAGTTTCTAACAGCAGCTCAGGATCAGCATTATAAGCAGCGTTAGGAGCAGCAGCAGGGCAATTCAGGCACCATTTCATCCATCCCTTTTAGAGTCAGGAAGCAAGCAGGGCTCAGGCTGATTCACAGCAAGTGACAGGAGGAGCATGGAACACTTCTCTAACGTGGCAAGGGCTGACTTGGCCAGTTGCTTGTCTCGCCCTTACACAGTCATTGCATGGGAGGGGAAAAGTGAAAGGCTGTTGATTTACATAACACAATTCAGCTCTCACGTGTAGACAAACAGAAGCCTTTTTTTCTTTAAAAGTAATTTTTTTTAAAAAGAGGGGGGGCTGTTTTCAAGGTGCCAGTGCTACTTAGAGGCCTGCAGGGCAAAGTCCACAGGCAGAACAGAGAGGCTGCATTGCTCATTAACAAAAAAATAGATAAGCAAAGGGCCTGCATAGTTTTGGCAACCAATATGAACTTTTGTGTTCTTACCCAAACTTTCTTTCCTTATGGTGGGAGCACATGGCAGCAAATGCTCTCCTCTACCAGCTCATGATCCAAACTGCACCCTGCATGAGGATTTCCCAGAAACTCTTACCTCAATAGTCTTCAGAAAGAGCAGTGAGTTGGGGCAAGAGATTCACAGTCTGCAAACATTTCAAATTCCCTTTCTGCCATCTATAACAGAAAGTTGGTATTGCTTATAGCAGATCTTCACCTACCTGGAGGACTCAGGTAGGAAAGCACCCCCAAAGCTAGAGGAATATACCTCTTCATCCTTGGAGAGCACAGTATGTCCAGAAACCAGTCTGACACAGGTTTCAGCTCAACAGTTCCTGGATCGGAACACGATGTCTTGAAACTGCGTGCCAGACAGCTCAGACAAATGTAGTCCCTTTTCCAGTAATGGAAGAGGTTAAGAAGAAGTTCCAGATAGTCTTTAAATGAATCTCACTCCACATGCACACGAGTATTTTCAACATATTGAGCCATAAAACCTATTTGGGCCAGCAGAAGTCTGGGGATCTGAACTGCAACATAAGAGAAGGATGCTACCAGAGAAACACATCTAACTCCCAACTTCCCTCCCAGCTCAGAATACCAGCCACCTATGGAGTTTGAGAGCTTTCAGACACTAAGTACTAACAACTCGGACTCATCATGGGCTTCTGCTCTGCCTCAAGCACCTGACCATCTCTGGAGCCTTCATCTGCAGAGTCAGGTTCCTCCTTCACAGCACTTTGAGACCCTGCCAGAGCCACGAAGCAGATGCAGACAGAAAATGCACCTACCTCACAGATTTTATTCTTGAAATTCAGCCCTGATTCAGTGTTGTAACTTAGATTTTCCTGTGAGCTCAGATGCACAGTAGTACAGCCTTACAGACTGCTTCACAGCTACTTCAGCTCAGCTAGACAGTAGCACTTGTCTATCCTTCTGTCTCTCTACTGTTTAGTCAGTTCACGTCCATACTGATAGCTACTAGCCTCCCAAAATGCTCCCAGGCAGGGCACAAAGAACAGTTCATTCTTCCTCATACCTCTCTTGTCCTTCCCACACTCTGGCTGAAGCCAGAGATGAGCCCAGCTGGCCAGCTTCCCTCTTCAGACAGTGCTATCTCCACCTATGCTGTTCCATTATGACAAGACCCAGGCAACTATGCTGCTTGAAGAAGCCCAGGAAGACCATCTTTGGTTTCAACCACCAAACTCTTTCTATATATGTACAATACAGCAGTCAAATCAACACCCTCATCCCTAAGTGCCATTCCCCTAATTGGCAGATAAGTGCTTTCAGTCATTGAAAAGGAAGAAGTGCCAGTTAAGGTGGTCTTTTGGGTCATATTCACATCTGGAACATGGAGATCAGGAAGGTTCAGTGTGTATGTGTTTATGAACAAAACTGTTCTACATTGTTCTCAGGTAGCGACAGAAAATGCTCTTTCCAGCAGGATTTGGGCTACCAACTTAGTTCCACAATAGATTTCGGAAATCCTAAGGAAGAAAGGAAAGCCATGGCAGATAGTCGAGGACAGATTTCCAGTGGACATCTTAACAGCTGTGGTATCAGGAGTTTGGAAGGAATCAGGCGTTGTGTGAAGTGGGTAGACCTGCCTTTAGGCATTGATGGCTTTCCAGCGATCACTGTCTATGCTGTTGATGCTGCCCACATGATACGGCATGGAGGCCACGTCATCCAGGTAGGCTGTAGTGTCAATCTGAGTGCTCGAGTAAAATGCAGAATCCATTCCTTCCTTTTTGGCAACAGCATAAGGGTGGGGTAGGTGCACATCCACATCCTCAGGTTCATCCACCTGACATTTGTAGGAGAAAAGGATCTTCGGTTCAGACCTGGAGTGATTAAAAATACATGCTTAAGCAATGTAGTATCACAGCCAGTTACACTTAACTGAAACTCAGCAGCACTAAGAAATTGTGTATTGAGATCCTAAAAACTGTTCACACGAGCTTTCAGTCCTGAAATATACCTAGCAGAGTAATTGCCATACAGCAATGCTAAATGCAGCTTTGGAATAAGCCAACTAAGAGAAATAAAAATGGCAGAATCCTGACTCCTGTGTGGGAAAGGTATTCTTATCTTTGGCAGTTCTGAATTACTGAGGGCAACAGCATCAGAGCACTGGCCTCCATGGCAACCTAGTTACTGACACCAACAGAACAGAATCCACCTTAAGTTTCACCTGTGTACATTAGCAAAACCAAACTAAGCACTCGTGGATAAGCAGTTTCCATCTCTAACTTCAGACACTTCCCTTCTGATTTCAGAAGGCAGTAGAGGCGCTCTACACTAGAACACTCGGGTTTTCCTGCCAAGATGCATCTCTTTCGAGTGGCCACAAGGTGGCAACCCCGACCCAGGAATCACACTCCAGGTGCTTTTAACTGGCGATTCTTGGGCTCACGGTAAAGAAGTCCTCTGCCAGAGAGTACCTAATCCCTAGATCCTTTCTATAAATCTATCCCCAAACCCACCCAGGAGACCATTTAACCTTTCTGGACTCAATCTCTCACTAAGCAGTTAGTTAACAACTTCAGCGGAAAAACCTTTGTACTAAACAGGATGCAGACACTGAAGAAGTGACCCTCAAATATTTGAGATGAACACAGCTATTGGCTCTCCTTTGCATTCAAAGGAGTCTTGGATAGAAGCAAGTAGCCCTGGGTCATAGGATAAAAACTTCAGGGACAGAAATTATAAACTCTTTCCTTAACTGGCATTCTAGTTGTTGCCTTTATCCTACAGATGAGGAGAACTTGAGCGCAAAACAAATGACAATATAAACCCTCTAAACTCCTATTCCTGGCTACTCACCCAAAGAAGCCTTTCAGAAATGCCACATAGATGAGAGGTGCAAAGAAGCTGAAGTAAAGGAACGTGGTAGCATCAACACAGCTGTCAACAGCAAAAGACAACATGAAGAAACTTAATACTCAAGCGCAATACAGCTGGATAATACCAGTCATTTCCCCCCACAATCATCCAATTTCCCTTTAGAGTGTCCAAGCAAAGGACAAGAAAAGTCTTGTGATAAAACAAATCCAAACTGATGCAAAGTAATAGACATTGACCATCAACATGCACCAAGATCCAAGCTCTGACCAAGAGCACAGTCTCAGTGCTCCCAATTTTGACTCACAGAAGTGACACTGATCCCTGCAGAACAAGACTCCAGGGTGTTTCCATGCTATTTCTAGCCAACAGACTATTTCCTCCCTTATTACCTATGAAAAAAGAGCCAATGGCCAGAGATCAGTGGATTCAAACTACTACTCACTTACCACTTCAAGACCACTGCAGAGCATGTAGCTCCACAGACCTCTCCACTGTGAGCTTCCTGACCACTTAGAGGTCTTTTGGCCCAAAACAGAACCAAAGGCTTTATTCCTTCTTAGGAACACAGCAGAAGTTTGTCTTCTTGGGAGGGGCAGTGCTGAAGGACACTCAAACACAACATGAGAAACTGGGCTGCAGACCTTCTCCCCCAGCATACATACCACAGTCCTTCTATGATATCCACACAGAGGAGGGCACTGCCTAGGCCCTGCACCAGGTTCAGCAGTGCTAGGATTCCAGCATAAACATAAAAACTCTTCCTCGCTGTGGGGAAGACACAGACACAGATTAAGCTCAACCTCATAAGCACCAGCACAGTGCAAATCTGTTAGATGGAGATGACAAACATCTCACCATCTTGTTTGTTTAAGAAGTCCTGAAGAGTTAAGACTATTTTTCTGTTCCATGCTGGCAGGATTGATGGAGGTACAGTGGAATAAAACATGCCCTCCTTCCTGTGTATACACACACAGGATGGGTTTTGGAATGGCAACACATGCAAAGGTTTTATAGGCAAGCATCTAGAACCAGTGTCAGTCACATAACAGAACATAAGAAAAAACAAAAAGCCCACAGCTGAAACAGAATTAGTGCAGCACTTGGGAAGGGTACAAACTGCTCAGGAGACTTGGGCAGCAGCAGCAGGGTATGCTGGCCGCTAGGCAAATCAGGCCCAGAGTCCCTTGCTTATGGCATGTGCCACACATACCCTCCCCCTCTCAGGACACTCACACATAGCTGCCAACACTATTTAGAGAGAGAATAGCCCAACAAAAACATCCTAGTAACAGCCTCTTTCTCTATAAGAACTGCAGATATTCTGCAACAAAAAGACAAACCAGAGAAGCATCTTAGTAAAGTAAATGCCCAGACAAAAATTATTAAGCGGCTCCCAATTAGCCTTTCATTCCCAGGGGATGACCAGCACATACACTTTAATATCATACATGCATTTCAAAGGAAGCTATTATTAAGAAGCCCTTTCTTTCAACTCTCTTAAGATTACATATTTACATTACATCTATATCATTAACTGAGAAGTAAATCTTGTTTTCTTAATGTAATTGTTTAGCTACTGAAGTAGCAATGTAATTGCTCTTCCTCTGCTCTCCAAAAGGCACCACACACTGTTTACCAGGGATAACTTATCAGTCCTTTGCCATGTATCTGCACCCTGACATAGTGGGTTGTATCTGCAGCACAACCAGATACAGGAACCTCTTACTCCCACTGTTTTATCCTGCCACTGTCTCCGTCTACACTATGGAACACACTGCAGTGACTTACAGGGTAAAGAAATCCGGTCTTTCAGAGGAGTTTTTGGAAGAATCACCACCAAGGAATAGACCTGTTGAGACAAAGAACTAACTGTTCCACAGCTGCTTGACAACTGAACTCAAAAATCTCTGCAAGGATGGTGTGTGGTGTCATGCACTCCCTAGATGTGTTGAGGCAGAAGCACAGACACCCCCCAATATTAAACCCAGACCAGATGGTGCAGATTGGAAGGTCTCATACCTCACTCCATCAGCACACAAAGACTGGTCACTGAGAAACAACGAAGTGAAGAACATCAGAGTTCAGCTGGAATTCAGCTGCCACAGCTTACACCACTCCCTTTTTTGCTTCAGCATCCCTGCTCCATGAGAAGCATCAATGCTGCACTGTACCAGGAGGGGGACTAGGGCCTTGGTATACAACAAATCACCTTCCTTGCCCCATTTAGAGAATACAAAGAAGGTATCAGAGTGCATAACACATGCACAATATTTACCAGAAAGAAGAAACAGGAGCTGGCAAGCCAAAAGTGTCTCCCTCCATGGCCATAGATGTTGAAGTCTTCTGCTGAGAGATGGGCATCAGGGTACAGTATTTCCAAGGTGCCCTAGGAGAGAAGTGGGATCAATACGACTCTGCTACAGGCAGCACCCTCACCAGAGTGGGTGTCAGGACAAAGAAGGCTGTGTTTAGAGAAGTTCAGACAACTGAACTGTCCCAGCCACCTCTGAGTCAACCATTGCTCTGCTTAGACCAGGTTAAGCTAGACAGGAGAAGAGGAAGAAACTGAAGACAAGAAGTGAGGGGAAAAACACGTCAGGAATTTGCATCTGAAGGAAACTGGCATCAATCACATTCTAGAGGAGAGACTGAATGAAGGTATAGGAAATGCAAGCAGTTGTCTGTTTGAAACAGAGTTGCATTTCCATCTTTAAAATAAACCTTTCCTGGGGCAACATTCAGAATAGAAAAGCCCACACTGTGCAAGAGTTGGAACTCAACAATGTCACATTCACTGGAATTCCCAAAAAATGGATGAACAGAAGCTACCATACAGACAGTGGAGCGAGAAAAGTGCTTGTAAACACTGCTGAACTCAAATATAGCTCAATCACTTGATATTTAATGAGGCTTCTCCAACTTTATCATGTGGTAATGATCAGCTCACTGCCTCTGCAAACAAGAGTCTGGTCATGGAACAAAGATCTGTGTGTTATTCTGGCGCTGCCCAAGTATAGACAGACAGGGCTGAGCACTTACATACTAAGGAGAAGAATAAATCCAGACACATAGTGCATTGTTCAGAGAGACTGAGACACAGTTAAAATGGAGCTAGCATGCCAGCTGCTAGTTTGCAGGAAAGCAAGAGCTCCCAGCTTTCACAGAGTCAGTAGACAAGAGGCTCACTGCACTGCCCTTATTCAGCAAGCACACCTCAGGTCTCTCCCTCTATTTTCCATGGCACTTGAAGCTAGACTCAAAACTTGTGGCTCAGGTGTGAAAAACCTCTCGCTCCTGTTCCAAGATTCACTAAAAAAGGCAATCTATCTAAACCTCATCTCATTTCTTGACCTTAGCTCTTAGCCATAAAGAGGACAAGGAGATACAGTCCAGTGTATGCTCTGGGATCCTCACACATTGCCACAAGCACCTCATCTTCCCCAAGACCACTTTCCAGGCAGAAGTCCCACACCAAACTGCCTAAACTCCAAACAAAGTCCCCTCTTTTGCAAAGACTAATTCTCTAATTCTTCTGCTCAAACATACTCACCTGGGTGACAGAATATGCCAGAGAGAGCACTGTAGTGATTGCTAGAACACGTTTCACACTTGACTTGCTCTCCAGGTGACCTGGAATTAAGAAATAAAGAAGTGACTCAGGATGTATTCCCAGCTCTGGTAAAAATCAGTTCTCTCTGAAACCAATACAGGAAAATATTTTTATTTCCAGAGACCTTCAAGGAAAGCTGCTTCCCTCTTTGGAGAGCTGTTTTTCACAGACAAAATAATACTTAGAACACAACAGGTTTTAAATTGCTTTCCTCTGCCTACACTAATACACAGAAAGCAACTAAGTCCTTTTTCTGGGGTTACTCAGTATTCAGGAATTAAGTACTCCAGTATCACCTACACTGAGATGTTGTAAAGTTTATTCTCAGGAAAAAAACTGATGGGAGACTGGGTTAGAGAGGGGCAGAAAGGCTTACATAATTTAGAGAAATCTGCACTGGAATATGTCGGAGCAGACAATCTCCAAAACCTCCATCCAATCTAAATTATTCTCTTGGCCCTCAAAAGATGGAAGAACTAGTGCTCAGCTGTCCTACTAGTAGATGCAATAGTGACATCTACCAACTCCCTTTTCCTCTACCTCTGACCCACAGGAAGAGGTGCATTTTAACTCGCACAACTGAAAAAAGTTATAGACTGCAGGTCCAGCTAAAGCAGCTGCATGAAACAGGATGGACTCAAACCAACCAAGGAGAGGATAGAAGGACCTCAAAGAAACCACCTTAAAACGGGGCTGAAGCAAAGATCAGACAGTTGACCTTTGCATAAGTCATCTTCACCTAAGCGAATGCTTCCTCACATGCATGAAGGACAAAAAACACATAAGTCTCAAAATTACCCAAGCCCAAGATCTGTAAATAAAATCAGATTTTCAGCCATTTCTAACTAAAATGGCCCAATTTTTCCTTTGTCCTTATTCTAGAGCCACTTCACTGTGGTGATGCTGTGGAATCAGCATCTCCACAAACTGCTGCTTCTGTGGAAAGAAAGGGAATAGGAAACATTTAAAGCACTCAAAAACCTCCGGGCACATACCAAAGGCAAGGCCTAGAATCACCACACTCAGTTCAATCGCCAGAAGGAAGAACCTTGTGATCTCCCACAGGATCTGATGGATAACAGAAACCAGACAAACATGATCAGATGGAATCAGTCAGAAGTTAATATAGCAAAACTCCATTATCTGCTCCAGGGGATGGCAGCCTCTGAATGGAGCAGGTCATTTCCACAAACCTTCCTCATGCTTTGTAGGCATACTAATTACACACTTGTTTCAAGCCTTGTCCACACCTACGAAACAGAACAGTTGTGTGGGAGCGAGCAAATAGCATGCCTACAGAGGGAGGAAGTGGTTTGCCACACTTGGATGTGTTCTTTCTGCTATAGTCCCAAGGAGCACAAGCCCACAAAGACCTCAACAGTATAATATTAAACTAGACCAGTTCTTAAAGTAATAGATTCTACTGTACACTTATGACTGAACAAACTCAGTGTCCTGCACTTCTCCAAAGCTACTGGTCCCTAACTCTAAAGCCTTCTAATCTCAGAAAATACACTCTGTGTGCATGTGTATGAGAGAAAACTAAAGAAAAACAGACATGATAGAACACACGTTTACAGGAAAAATTGAGAGTATCTGTCTTGCTGCACGACTTTCCAGCAAAGTGTGCTTAGCAGCAACACCAACAGAGCTGAAAAGCACCTTCCCACCTCTTCTCTGTTACTCATCTCTTCAACAGAAGTGAATGAAAACACTACAAACATCCGGCTACTCACAACAAGCAGTGCATTACAATGCTTTGACAGGTAAAGTTAAAGGGAAAAGCAAAAGAACCACACTGATCTCAGAGAACAAAGCCAGAAGACCTGTATTCTATAGGTGGCTCTTGTTTCTCTAACAGCTCAATAGCTACAGAGCTTTTTGTTTTAGGTAATATTCTGCTACAAGTCCAATGACTACAAAGGAACAGCAGTACAAAGCTATTTCCTGTTTGCTAAGGGTTTGCCCTGTGCTCAGAGTGGCTGCAAGGACATTCAGATATCAGTCTCAAAAGGGAATTGGGTTTTATTTGCTTTCAATACAAACAAATTAAATATTTTTCAAAGAGACACACATAAATCGCAAGAGTAACAAAGACCAAGTCTTGCCTATCCACTGAAGGTATCTGAACGTTTAGCTCTTGCAAAGCGGTATCATTCCATCCCCGCAACAGGAAAGTTTTGCTGCCACTAGTTGTGTGTCTATTTTAGGAAGTCCATTGTTTTACAGCCCTGGATGTTGTGATAATTTAGATACAGCTATCTGAACAGGATTCCATAGTACACATAGCTATGAGTACTGCGAAAAACACATTCTTCTTGTATGCAGATAAAAGGGAAGCCATAGCAGATTGCTGTGATCAGAACTGCACAAAGCAGAGCCTCTAAAAATCAGTGCTGTACTTACCTTATCAGCAACTGTAGCAGCATCAGAGGCACTCACAGTCATGGAGACAACAGCACGGGCAATACCAACTAAAGCTACCACAAATACCTGCAGAAAAAGATACCGAAAATGAGTTCATGTCAAATGGTACATAGGTAGTAGTGACCAGAAACCCTTTTGGCACACTATTTCCAGGTCAGCTTTCAAGCCTGATCACGCGTACTAAGGATTTCCTATAGCAGATTAGAGTTAATTTGCCAAAGAAGATACCACAGGCCTGTTAGATTTAGGAGCACTGGCTTAGAATTCAGGAAGAACCAAATTTCCTCAGCTGTCAGATTAAACAGTTCTGCAGCAGTCTCATCCACTCCTTACAACAGTATCTTTACAGGCAAACAGTCTTCCCACCCTTCAGTCCACTGGGGCAGAGGAGGAGAAAAAGCAGACAGAAAACGTATCCCTCCAAATTACAAGATCAAGTGCCTGGTATGGCTGAGTAACAGAATCAGATCAGATAACTGCAGCAGAGATGCCCAAGTCAGCTCAAGCACCATTTAAGCATGGCAGCACAGAGCTCAGCAAGGCTAATTTACCATCTCCTGCGCTGTCACTGCCACACCATGTAATTAAGAGCTCGGTTGGATTTATCTGCCCGCTGTGCGAACTTTACCCCTAAGAACGCAGATTTTTCCAGATAAAGTTCTGAGTCACAGCCTAATTCTAATGATGCAGGTATGAAACAGCTGCATTTGTCAGAGTTCAAGCTGATTCAAAGGTGGCTGGAGAATGGAAATGACAAATAAGCCACCTGCAGCAGCATGTTTTCTCCTCAGAAAAAGAGAGGATGCAAATGGCATGAAAGAAGAATAATACAACATCCCTCCTGGGGTGGAAAACTCTGGGATAAGACACTGACAAAAAAAGAAGAGTCCCTGAATATAATAGTGTTCTGTAGCAGCAACAACCCATGGGAGAGGTAAGCATCCCAGTTTTGCTTCCTCTCTAAGTAGATGGAGGCACTTCCCAATCTACTAACTTAGCTTTAATCACTGACTCCACAAGAAAACTTGCCTTCAAAATGCAACAGACATTTGAAAGAAAGTCCTCAGAGAACACACTTAGATCATCATTTCCCAATAACATAGAAGATCAAATCGAGCAAAAATGTTTTCCTCTAAGGCTATTTCATCACTTCCCACTTTTCTGTCTGTTTTGAAAAAGTCAACAGCATAAAGGCAGTTCACTATTTTCTTCTCCTTGGTTTCTCAGGAGCTTTGGTTTTCAAACCCTTTGGCAAGAACTTCTTATTGAGCCATGTACATTACAGGAAGCATAATAGAAGATTTAAATCCAGACTGGAAATAGCTGGCAATATTTTTAAGTTTGGAGCATTTGTGTGTATACTTGGTTATCCAAAACAATGCACAAGCCCAGTGCCCACAGTCTGGACCTGAAAGAGCTAACAAGACTTCCCACCAAAGATTCAGTTGAGGCTACTAGCTCAGATTTGGTTCTGATGTTTCTTGGGCTTTGCCATGCCAGTACCTATCTGCAGCTTAAAGAAGGATGCCTCCCATCTAGCCCAATTCAAACACAAATTTACTCCTACAGCCTGTACTAATCTCACTGAGGAACAGCAAGCACATTATGCTGCACACTGAGGCAAGCCAGGATCTCAAAAAGCACCTATGATAAAGCTTCTGAACAGCACTTTTAAACAAATTCAAGAAGGTCCTTAGCTGCATTTACCACACCCTGTGAGCAGTATCACAGTTAATAGGCATGATGTTCAGAGACTACTGAAGAGACCATCGTAACATGACTGGAAGTTGCCTGTGCCTTTTTAAACCAGGGAGAGAAAAACAATGTAAGATCTTAGAAATTTGAGAACTCTAACTATACTGCCTATATATTCTGTTTCCACTGTAGGAAGAATCAAGAAAATTGAGTCAGCAGCCACTTTTATATGACAGGAAAGAAACTAAGAGGGTTGGATTTCCATATTCCCAGGCTAACCAGAACCCTGTCACACCACCATTTTCTACAGCAGATGAACAAGCTTTTCAAAAGATGCCCACAAATTATTCTCCAGTGTTTCACTTTCAATAAGTCAGCAAGAAGCTGGGTTTGTCTTACATGCTACTTGTTGCAAGGAACAAGGAAAAGTGTAAGACACTTTATTCCAACACAACAAAGCAACAAAAGAATAAAAAGGGAAAAGAAAAAAAAAATCACCACAGGAGAACAAACTCTACTCAAATCCAGCAAGAAAAAAACCCATATCTGTGTCTACTTCTTAGAGTATACCTTCAACTACAAATAGATTTTTATTCTTGTGAGGTCTGGCCTAGGCCTTCTCTCTCTCTCCAGTAGTTCAGTAATATTATTCTTGAGGGGTAATAAAAAGCCATTCACTCATCAGTTCAAAAGCACGGAGTGGTACTCACTAGTATGTAGAATGTAGTGAAGATTGGGCTGGAAGTGACCCGGATTTTGGCCCTGGCAGAGGGCAGCTTCCAGAGAAGAAACATAAAGAAAAGCACATTGGGAACCAGGAGCAGAAGATCCCAGTAGCGGACCCTGCAAAAAGGAAATAAAACACTATTTTTTTCCTGTTCTTCAGCATCTGGGAGGCAAGGAACCAGCTTCAGCCCCTTCTCAACCAAAGCCTGACAATGCAAGCTCTTTCCCCTGATCAGGCCCTGGTCCCATTTCCTCTGTCTCACCTGGACTTCCCAATGTCCTCATAGAGCAACAACAGACACTTATGTGGCACAGTGATGTTGGTGTCATTGGTTGCCTGCATTGTTGTTGGGGACAATGTTGTCACATTATCCAGTGCTGTCACCAGCGCAGTCGAATGCGTGATGTTGTCAGACATGGAGAATCTCATCACAGACTGGAACATCCTGCCTCCCGTCCGGTCCAGGTCAAACGCAGCACGAGACAACCACAGCAGAGACAAAAATCAACATTAAATCAGTCATGAGTCAGAATTAAAAAACACATCCCTGCCATTAGGCCCCGGCACAACTGCTTCCTGCTTGTTACATCAAATGATCATCATCTGAAAGACTGTATTGCACAATGAAAGGCCACCTGTCCTTCCCCTGCACTCAGCCATTAGGGTGGACAGTACAAAAACACCACCTTGTATCAGAGTAATAAGCATCTTCAAAACAGTGTAATGCTATGCTGGATTAAATCTTGTGATTTTTTGAGCTTGGGCAGATTCAAAGAAGAAATTAAGACTCAGCAGCAACACATGGCATCAGATGGAGACAGAAACCCTCCTGTACCAGAACCTTAATTATCGAATTATCGTTCTAGTTCCTAAGATCAGGACGTTACAGTCAGTGATTTAATTTCAACTATGGCAAATTAAAACTGAAGGCCCCTACCTAAAACCTGTTCTATTACCAACCACACAGTCTGAGAGCAGGGAGAGCCTCACATACTTTTACCTAAAGGGAGTCTTTTTATCTTCCAAAACCAACACTTGCAAAAGCCAATATTTAGCATTTTTCTTCTAACTCTCTGCATGACACCACAAATATTCTGAGCTTAAGCACCACAGTGAGGCTGTGAAAAGACAGTGCCTTTCTAGAATTCTTTTAGCAAAAGGTTTTCCTGCATTTTTCATTCACCAGTCTCGATTGCATTGTCCTTCTCAGACACAGATTAGTAACATCACTGGTAGTTTACAAATCCAGAACCAGACACACTATTTTCTAATGGGTTTCCTATGGTCAAACTCTCAGGCTGCAGAGATCTACAGTCAGAATCAGAAGAGTGCTCGGTTTTCTCACCTGCCCTACACAACCTCTCCTGCCTCTCAGAAGGCAGAACTTCCCATTCCCCTGATGAAACTTTTTTGGACTGCCTTCCTCAAGAGAACACTCACATGTTTTCTGCCATCTGTCCATCCCCCAGGCCCTGCATTGCTGCAATATGATGTGTTCTTCCAGAAATGAAAGGGAAACTCTGCTCTGCCATCCGTAAAACTCCACATGCTGTGTAGCCATGCCAGTGGCTTTTTCACAAACCACACCAGCAGCAGCTTATCCCTTTGTTGGCTCTACAATCACCTTGGAAGTTAATTGGACTATGGCACACAGTACTGGAGTTTTGACCTGACTCACCTTACTAAGCCTGCTCCTGATTCAATGTATCAACTTATGCAATCCCTCTCCTCTTCCCACGATGAAGCAGCGATCCTTACCTTAAGGCACTTGACTAGCTCTGAGCCGGACACAAAGCACAACATCCTATCATTTCTCCTGGCACTCCCCAAAGAAGTGGTCACAGATGACACACAGATTCAAACAGAACAATCTCTATCAACTGGCATCTTAGAGATGCACATTGCCAGAGGCAGCACTTCAGCAGTCCGCGTGCTGCAGTCAATCCAGGATTCATCTCAAAAAAATAAACCCTGTTTGACTTTAGCCCTGGCTGGCAAAAACAGAGCCTCCATGACAGGACTCAGAAGGTATTTTCCCTGCTAGATTCTTGGTGACTCACAAGTCACAAAGAATCAGCACAACCCTGTGTCATCTGTTGAGCTTTTAGAGTTCAGTAGCACCTTCCCCACAAACTGCTGGAGACAGTCAGCCACAGACCCTTCTTTCTCTTCAGAGGCTGGGCCTCTGCCCAGGACTTCTGAGGGACAAAGGGGATCATCCCACCCTCAGTTAACAAACCCTCCCTTTGCTTCACCCATGCTGACAGATACTTGCTGAACTGGGAGCTTTCCTTTGTGGCCGTCGTATGCTGTGCTGTGCAAGAGACATCACATTAAATAAACACATGCAGACCTGGAAAGATCAGCTTTGTGCCGAGATGGCAAAACCTGTGCCAAAAAAAACATAGTTCTAGTAGAGGTTCCAGTAAACAACCTTCATATTCCAGACTTATCTCTCTTCCCTCCAGCTTCTCACTTCTCTGAACTGACACCTCTGAGAATGGTTTTGTTAATGATTTTTCTCTACTCTATTCCTCTGGAAGTGACCACTATCACACAAAAGCAGTGAGCTGCTGCTAAGGAGAGGAGCTGGCCACATGTGATAGTGCTCCAGTCACGAGGCTTCAAAGGGCAAAGCAGAATTCAAGCTTACCTCTCAGCCCAGCTGCTTGCTACACCCTGGTAGTATCCTATTTCTCCTCCCAAGATGAAGTATACACAAAGGCAGAGCAAAAGAACATCCAACACGGTAAGACAGGGCAGCCAAAGCCATCAGCCACACAGCACGATTCCCATGCTTTTCTAATAGCTAAGGCCTATAGCAAGGATGTGAAGAATTGTTCCATTCCTGCTGAAACCACCAGCAAAGACTTCACAACGGGACTAGGAAATGATGGCAAATATCTGGCTAGGCTTCATCATCCCCAGCAACACTGCTCCTTTCAGCACACTGTCTAAACCCATGCTCTGCCTAGTCCTAAATAAATCCAGTCAGCTGAGCATATCCAAGGGATCACTCACCACACCCTGACTCCACGGAGCTCCTCACTTTAGCCAGCCCAACCTATGCAATGAGGGTAAAATCACCCCGTAGCCACATAAAAGGAAACCAGTGCCACAGTCCTGATCTTTTTTCTTCTATCAGGCAGCTCTATTCACCATACACCAGAAAACAAAACAAAACATAAAGGTGCCAGAGTTTCAGTTGGTTTCAGTTTCAGTTTTCTTTCTTTCTCAAAACAGAATCAGAAAAACTTGCAAAAATCATACTAGGGTTAAGATTTCTTCTTAGAACACTATATTTGTGCAAGAGAAAACTGCACTGACAGGATTCCTACTTAAATACAACTATTACTTCAATAGTTTAAGTGATTAAAAAAGAAAAAAAAAGGAAAACAAAGAAAACAGGAAAAAAATGTCTTTTTTTCTCCTTTTCCTTTTAAGGATGGCTATTCACATCTCACTCTTGGTCACAACAGTTGCATTTAGCATTCTGCCCTTAGAACAAACTCGTAGGCAAGGATCTTCCACTAAGATCTAGGACTGTTTTCTCAATTCTCACATCTCATTCTGAACTGAACTTTAACAGAAAAGAACTCTAATGCTAAAACCAACCAAAGAAATACACCAAAAGCAGAATCGTGGAACTGCTGCATTGAAAAAGACCTTTGAGATCATCAACCATACCTGTCCACTACTAAAGCATAACCCTGAGAAACTCGCCTACTTGTCTTTTAAAACCCTCCAGGGATGGTGACCCAAACACCTCCATGGGCAGCTGTTCCAGTGCTTGACCACCAGTGAGGAAATTTTTTCTCATGTATAGTCTGAACTTCCCTTGGCACAACTTGAGGCCATCTCTGCTCATCCTATCTCCTGTCACTTGTGATAAGAGCCCAGCACCTACCTCGCTACAACCTCCTTTCAGGCAGTTGTAGAGAGTGGTGAGATCTCCTCTCTCCTCTTCTCTAAGCTAAACAACCCCAGCTTCCTCAGCCGCTCCTCCTCGTAGGACTTGCCCTCCAGCCCCTTCCCCAGCTCCGTTCCCTTTTCTGGACGCGCTCCAGCCCCCCAATGTCCTTCTTTAAGTGAGAAGCCGAAAGCTGACCCCAGCACTCGAGCTGCGGCCTCAGCAGTGCCGAGCACAGGGGCACAATCACCTCCCTGCTCCTGCTGGCCACGCTGTTTCAGAAGTACCAACACTAATCCAAACCCGGAGAATCCAGACGGAGAATCTCAGCTCAGGGTGGCGTTTTGCAAAGCAGCACCCTGAGTCTGTGGCTGGTTCGGGGCTATGCTCTCCCCCCGGCAGGCGGCCGCACAGATGACAGACAAGAAGGCGGCATGCGAAGCAAAGCAGCAGTGGCAGCTGTAAGGGCTGCGGGGAACCAGCGCTGGGACACTCGGGGGCGCTGTGGCCCCTCAGGCCGGGGAAGGCTCCCGGGGAGCCCGGCTGAGGGGCGGGCGGGGTCGCGAGGGCCCCCGGGGACCTCCGCGCGTCCCCGCTCCCCCTTTCCTGAGCCCCACAAGGACGCTGCGGTCTCGCACCGCAGCCCTGCGCCCCCGCGGGGCCCCGCGCTGCCCCTCCCCGCACGCCCCCCGCCCTGCTCCTACCTGCCGCGGGCCCGCCTGGCCCAGCCTCCCCGGCTACAGCGCCCTCAGTCGCGGGGTCCCAGCCCCGCCATGCCAGGCCCCGGCCCCGCCGCTCTGCTCAGCCAGGGAGCGTCGCTCAAGAGCAGCTCACACAGAGCGCGACGCGGCCACCAAAGCCCGGGCAGGCGCCTTTTCGTCCGGGCCTGTGGCGCTATTGGGAGAGGATCCCTGAGAGGGCTGCCCCTTTGGCCAATCAGAGGCCGAGCTGGGAGGGGTCCTGTCAAACAGGCCAAAAGAAGTAGGGGCACGAGCCAATGGGGAGCGGAGGGAGGCGGCACTTGGGGGGGTGGGCCCGCCGCGCTTAAAGGTGCCACTGTGCCCACCCGTAGCCCTGCGGGACGGGGTAGGAGGCAGTGGCAGTGGCGCTAAGGCAGCAGGCGTCACCGCTGGGCGCTGAGCCCGTGGCCCTGTCACGGAGAGGAGGAACAGAGCCACCCCTGGAGCCCCAGTGCTAAACCCCACTGCCCGGCGGCCAGGTCTACCCCGGTCCGCTGAACCCCACTGCCCGTGGGACCCCCACAGCCCTGGGCTGCCCGCAGGCCGCTTCCCCTGACAAGAGCCATGGAGCAGGCAGGGCAGTGAGAAGCAAAAGGGATTTAGGCTGGTTTTGTAGAGAAAATATTGATTGCGAGGCAGGGGAGTTAATATTTCTCTTCTGTGTGCTGGATCCTATAATCAGGTCCCTGCAGGAGATAATGATTAAGCTGGAGAGTTTGGCTTGTAAGGAAATTTAAAGCTGACAGAGTTAACCTGGCACAGCTCGGACGGTAGCAGCTGAAGAGAAGTAGTTAGCAAAGCTTGAAGGTGCAAATACCAGACAGAGAAAATAAAAGTTTAGATAGTGAACAAGGGAATAAATAGGGTAAATGATCCAAGATTTAGAAAGGAAATTAAAAGAAATAACTGGCTAAATATCAGCAGGTCCCTCCTGGCAGGAAGAGCTGTCTGACTGGACAGAGTTCCAGGGGATGCTTATTACCTGAGTCATTCCAAGGACCAGAGGATAAACTCTGGCATAGTTCTCTACCTCTGGTTCACCAGGGGCTCTAGGGATTGGTTCCACAGGATTGGAAGGCTTTTGCTAAGCTGAAATTTGCTGTACCAGGTCTGCACTTCTTTAGGAGATCCCTATATCGATCAAGCTTTGTGACTTGCTAACAATATTCAAGAAACATTTGGGCAGTGCTTTCAGACACACGATGTGAATGTTGAGATTTTCCTATGCAGGGACAGGAGTTGGACTCGAGGATCCTCATGGGTCCCTTCCAACTCAGGTCACTCTGTGATTCTAACAAACAGCAAGCGCAGAGGGTTTCAGGCCTGCCCCGCACATGAATCTTCCTCAACTTAAGTCTGCTTGATCCTTCTCTCAGGTTTAGTTTTCCAGCTTTGCTGTAGCAAGGCTCATGAAGGGGACATGCCCTGAAACCATGTTGCCTCCCTCAGCCCTGTTCCTCTGGTTTCCCGCTGGGGTGAACAATGTTTTGACACTAGTGTCAAACCTCTGGAATGACATCTGGAGAAGCTGGTTGGTCCTGAGCTTGTCTCCTCTTACGCTGTCATTCAGGTTAATGATATGTTGCAATATTTTGATGTGTTCTATTTATCGATCCAAGCACAAAGTCTCGGCAGGAACCAACATCTCTGAGTTATAGCAGGGACACTTCTGGTTAAAGAGGGGTGGAGTGCTTCTGCCTAAAAAAGTGCCTTGGTAACAGAGGCAGGAGTAAAAGCCATGTCTTCTCACTTTTAGCCTCAGGCACTAATTGAACGTGTTACCTCCTACATAATTGTGTCAGAAGGAGAGATTCTGCTTTCCAATCATCTGATTCACACTCAGGCTAGAGCCCAGCACTTGGGATGCCAGATCCAAAACGTGTTTCTCAGGCAAGGAGACTGCTGAATGCCACCACAAGGGCTGTGACACTTTAGATCCTGCCTTCTTTCCTGCTTACTTGAAACAGGGGAGGTGAGGAATCCACTTATGGTTCCTTTGTATTAACAAGCCATACCTTTCATCCCAAACATGGTGTGCGCAATCATAAATGCAAGGACAGCCTCATCTCCTGAACTTCACACATTCTCCCACTTCAGCTGAGAACTGCTGTTCTCTGTGTTGTCTCCTCTGTCCAGTGCACAAAACTGGCAGGGCTCACTCCCTTTGTCCTTGCTGTGTCACTTGGTGTTCCCAGGCTGAACAAGACAAGAGGTGATATTCAGCAGCCTTGGTATGACTTTGAGGGCTTCAAGGAAAGCTGGCACGTGATGCTGTACCTGCTGCAGTCTGCTGTCCTTTTGGAATCTCACCTGACTTGAAGATATCGGAGGCAGACAGGCTGCCATCATGGCTTCTAGAACAGCATTACATCCTGGTATTGTCACCAAATTCCACTCTTCTAGGACATTTTATCTCTCTAAAATACTCTTTCAGCTTTTATTAGATCAGTCTGCTGGACAGGATATTACTTCTCATCCAAAATTGCTTTATTGTTCAGGTGCTGGGTAACCGCAGGACAGATGTATCTGTCTTGTTTCAGAGCTGCTCTACCAAGCTACTGATTTCTAGTATTAGGCATAAATTTGTATCATAGGATGCCACCTGGGCTGTACTCTTGGGTCTCTGCCTTTCTTTCCACAGGGAATTCAGTTCCCAGGGGCCCTCCTGTGTTGTAAGCCATCAGTCTGCAAAATCCTACTTGTGTGTTTTGATGTAGTCAGAAGTCTGATGCTTCGATGTGTTCACCCCAGTAAGCTGTCCTGGCCCTGTCTGCATCTCAGCCCTCTCGCATGTGCCAGTGCCTGGTCTATAGCACAGCAGAAGGAGCCCTGTCCCACGCACGACAGCCACCTGATATTAGGGATGGTTTTAGCTGCCAAGCCTCAGCTGTTTTCAAAGAGATTGAGCACCCCTGCTTAAGCACAGGATCGCTTGTAGCTGGAACCCAAACACAACAGTGAAAATAAGGACATGGTCCATGGTCTTCTGGGAAGGACAGACAGAAAAGCTGTCCATCGGCTGTCCAGTGCCTGGAGAGACAGTGGCACCCTGTGGTGAGACCAGTTCATCACAGCGTGTCACCTGGGCCTGGTCGGACAGCACCACCGTGTGCAAGGTCCTCGGTTGCCTTCCTTTAAGCCATAGTGGTCTCTAGTAGCCTAGAGGTGGGGGCATCTCTGGGAGGGGTCCTTGTGCCTGTTTCACTCGAGCACCAGCCCACTCCTCGTCTTGTGTCACAGAGACAAGGATGAGCCACTCTCCTATTTATATCGTGATGCTCCTGCTTTGCTATATTCATACCAAGCTGAATCACGTAGCTGGGCTCCTGGAAGAGGCATTTCAGGCCAATGATGCTCAGCTGCCTCTTTAGTCACTTTTGCTTCTGGTGTCTCCTGTTTCAGGGTTACTATCCCAAGCCTGACACAGCCAAGAGCAGAAATAGCTGGATACTAAACAGAAGCAATTTACAGAAGACAGATCTCCAAGATCCAAGCCATCTATTGTTAGGAAACAGCCCATGGCCTGGAATGGAAGTGTTTCTCCTCCTTGTCAAGCATCAGCCTACTGCTTGTTTTGTTTCTCACAATTCCTCTTCCAGTTTCTATGGGACAGGTGTTCTTCTTCAGTTTCTCACTTAAAGAGCATTGCTTGCTGTGCCAAGCAACTGCAGAGATGGATGTGTCTGTTCTTCAGAGCCACTCTGATTAGCTTCCCATTACTGTTATAACATACAGACTTATGAAAAAAAAAAAAGCCCTAAACACCTGAACCCCTTTCCCACTTCTTGTAGTTTTAGTGTGAACCTGAATAAAGGTGATTCAAGCGGCTCTCCTGTGGGTCAGTGGCAGACTTTGTTGAGCCAGACTTGATTTTAGCTGCAGTTGAGGTAGAGGTGAGAACATGGGCACAGGAACACTGAGGGAAGACCTTATTTCTCTTTACAACTGCCTACAAGGAGGTTGCAGTGAGGTGGGGTTGGTCTCTTCTCCCTGGTAGCCAGTGACAGGACAAGGGGAAACGGCCTCAGGATGCAGCAGGGAAGACTTAGGTTGAATATTAGGGATTTCTTTACTGAAAGGGTTGTCAGTCATTTGGAACAGGCTGCTCAGGGGGTGATTGAGTCACCATCCGTGGAGGTGTTTAAAAGCTGAGAAGATGTCATACATGGGGACGTGCTGTAGTGGCGCACTTAGCAGGGCTGGATCGATGGGTGGATTTGGTCTTACAGGTCTTTTCCAACCGAAACCATTCTATGATTCCATGATTCTACGAACTGGCAGTGGCTCGAACTCTGCCGTGGCTCGAGTTCCCGGCAGCAGGGGACCGGACCCCTCAAGCCCAGAAGGAAATGTCCAAAGTTGCCCAAGTTTGCCGCTGCTGCCCGGGGTGCCGGTGGCCCCGGCCGCTGCCCTCATGCATATTTACACGGCGGGGCGGGGCCCGCCGCCCCTGAGGCGCTCCATTATTCATGAGCTTTCGCGCGCTTTTGCCGGTCACGTGGGTCTGATTTCGCGCGGAATCGGCGGGGCAGGAAGGCGCGGGACCATGGCGGTGAGCGGCGGGGCCGGGCAGCGGTGTCCACGGGGGGCAGAGCTTGGGTTTCCTCCTGCCGCGGGTGTCTCGGTCCTGCGGGCACGGCCGGGCGCGGGCCGGGGGGAGCAATGAATGGGGGGGAGGGAGTGCCATGAGTTTTTGGAGGGGGGGAGGAAGGGAGTGCCATGAGTTTTTTTTGGGGGGGGGGGGCCGGAGGGTGGAGTGCGATGAGTTTTGCGGGGGGGGGGGGGGGAGTGCGATGAGTTGAGGAGGGGGCGCGGTGAATGCGGTGGGGAGTTCCCCCCGTGCTCTGCACCGGGGGAGGGAGCGATCGGGGCGCTTCCTGCCGCGCCGGTGCGGCGGAGGATGGGTTTCCCCCCGCTCTGCCACGCGTTTCCGTTGCCATTGACAAGAAGAGCTGATTATTTTAACCTCCCTCCCTCGGGAAAGAGGACTCTTCGCTGCTCCGTGATCCGTGCCCCGATTCTGATCGCTGCCTCCACTGCAGAAGCTCCTGGCAGCCCTGCCTGCCCTCTCCTGGTGCCCTGGATCCTCACCCTGTCCCCTCTCTCCTTGCAGGATTCCTCAGAGTCACCAGCGACGGCCACCAGCCCCGTGCGCAGCTCCCGCCGCGGCGATGCCTTCACATCCAGCCCCGGCCGGGACCTGCCTCCCTTCGAGGATGAGTCCGAAGGGCTCCTGGGGACCGAGGGGCTCCCCGAAGAGGAGGAAGAAGGAGAAGAGCTCATTGGGGAAGGGATGGAAAGGTAAGGAAACCGGTGGGAAGGAGTTTGTGGTGTGTTGTGTCTGGGGATGGGGTTTTGCTAACAGGACGTCCGTGCAGCCTGCAACACGGAGGGGGCTCTCAGCCATGGTGGGGGCTCTCTGCTGTGGGTGAGGGGCCCGAGAGCTGCTGCACAGTGGAGAAAGGCCAGGGCTTGTCATTTCAGTCCTGGAAGAACTGAGCAAATTGCAAGCTGGGGAGCAAAGTGCTGTTGTGATCCAGTGTGCGTAAACTATGATCTCCGTGGATACGTGATGTGCATCCAGCCCAGCTCCTTACGCTGGCAGGCATAAATTTTAACATTTTTTCACGCAGCCAGGCCTGCCGGCAAGCAGCTGACCTTTACAATACAAAGGCTTGAATGCTGGCATTCATAACCATGGTGCTGCAGCCCTTTGTACTGCAGGGCATCTTCTGTTGTGAAGGCCCTTCCCGCTCAACAAGTTGTGTCTTGCTGCAGAACGACTGTCCTGACACCTGCCCAGCAGTAACCAGAGAATGGCTGGAGAAACACTGTGTGGAGCTTGGCCTGATTCAATCCTCTGTGTGTGTGCTAGGGACTACCGCCCCATCCCCGAGCTGGATACTTACGAAGCAGAAGGCCTGGCCTTGGACGATGAAGATGTGGAGGAGCTGACTGCCAGCCAGAGGGAAGCCGCAGAGCGAGTAATGAGGCAGCGAGACCGCGAGCTGGAGCAGGGCATGGGCCGCATGAGGAGGGGGCTGCTTTATGGTAGGTGAAGATGGGCTGTACAAAGTGGGCAGCTGATCCCTGTGTGGGTGACTATAACTGGGCCCCTGTTGGGGACCTGGACTATTACCCTCTGATTAGCAGGGAGGTCTCTAGAGCTCCAGTGGCTTTGGGCTCTTGGTGAAATCTCTCGATGTCTGCTTGGCTGGACTTGCCACAGTGCACGATCCCTTTGATTTGGACTTCCTGAGGGCTCACTGGGTGTATTCTTCTGGTCATATGTTCTCTGCTGAAACAGAGTATCAGTATCCTGGGTCTGTATCAAGGGTTTGGGACTCTATTGAGTGTACACTGTAAAGTTTGTTGGTGTTGGTGCTCCTATAGAGACTTTTGTGGGCTGGATGGGAGGGCCTTTGATGCACTTGAAAGCCCATTCCTTGGCCTTCCTTCACTCATTCAGCCCATTCCTTCCCTCCCTCAGTGCATTAATGGACATGACTGTGTGCTGTTGCACACAAATCTTTTTATTCACCTCCATAAAGTCTTCAGCTACACTGTGGAACAGGCAGGAACCAGGCTAGAACTGGATTTATTGCTTCCACAGCCCATGCAATCCAACTGTGATTAATCCAAACAGTGGGAATGAGAATCCCTGCACTTTAGTAATTTTTCTTCCCAACCCTTAGACAGCGACGATGAAGATGAAGACCGTCCTTCACGGAAGAGGCGGCTTGCGGAACGAGCTGCCGATGGCATGGAAGAGGAAGAGGAAGATATGATTGAGAGCATTGAGAATCTGGAAGATATGAAAGGGCATTCAGTAAGGGAGTGGGTTTCCATGGCAGCTCCCCGGCTTGAGATCTATCACCGCTTCAAGAACTTCTTGAAGACCCATGTGGATGACCATGGGCACAATGTCTTCAAGGAGAGGATCAGTGACATGTGCAAAGGTAGGGCTGGATGATTAGAGGCTCTCTTCTCTTTATGTGGATCATGGTACTTTGCACTTATCCAGTCCATAGGTGGAATTTTTTCTGCCAGCCCTGTTTGTTACAGACATTGAGTCAGCACTTCAAGAAACTCTGATGCTGATGGAGATAAATGAATAATGGAAAGATGTCTACTATCTTTGATTCTGGCTGACTAATTAGAAGGCCCCTGGCGTCTGCTACTCATTAATATTCATATCATAGAAACGCAAGCAAAAGAATATGTGGGGCAGCAGACAGTGGTCTGCAAGCTTGCGATCTGAAAGAGACAGTTGCTTCCTGTCTGTACCAGTTAGTTTCTCACACTGGAAACTGGATTTTCCAGCGAGGGGACACAAATAGACCTTGTGACTTTGAAAACCGTGTCAGTGTTGGCCTTGGATTCTGAGTAGGCACTGCCAGAAGAAGCAGTCATTAAGGCTGTCATTGATAAATTCTAAAACAGAAATTTTCACATCTAGTAACAGCTCATGGAACTGTGGTTGTTCATATGTCTTCTTTATGTTAAGGCAGAAGCTCCAGAAGCTTGAGTAGTGGAGCAGGATCAGTGATGCACAGTTAGGAAGGAAAAGGCATTTGTCTTGTCCCTTTCCAGAAACATAAGATGCAGAAGGTTTTTGCCAGCCATTCAGCACAGTTCTCTCTCCTATTAAATTCTGTTACCTGGAGGTCTGTGGGGGAGTTGTGTCTTGGTCTGAGACTTTTGACTCTCAGGAGCACTGAGCCTGGGAAGTAACTGTGCTGAACTAGAGAGGAACAATCACAAGTTTGGTACTTGTGAAGAATTTGTCAGAGAAATAAATTAAGAAGAGTTTTCAGGGGAAGTGCAGACATCTGCAAACTGCAGCCTGCAGGGTATCTTTCACAGACTACTTGAGGAGTGAGCAGGTTAGAAATACAACTCACCCCATCTTTTTCTTAAGAGAACAGAGAGAGTCTGGTGGTGAACTATGAGGATCTGGCGGCCCAGGAACATGTCCTTGCCTACTTTCTGCCTGAGGCCCCAGCAGAAATGCTGAAGATCTTTGATGAAGCGGCCAAGGAAGTGGTGTTGGCCATGTACCCCAAATATGATCGCATTGCTCAGGAGATCCATGTCCGTATCTCCCACCTTCCTCTGGTAGAAGAGTTGCGGTCACTCAGGTAAGCAGCAGAATTGCCAGCAGGGCGGGGTCTGCAGCAGGCTTTGGGGTGCTCAGGAGAACTAGTCTATAAGGTAAAACTCTGGGTAAGTCCAACAGGATGACTGAGCTTATTAGAGGAAAAAAAAAAAGTCAGGTTAAGGATGAACTTCCAGTGTTCCCAAAGGTGAAACACAAACCCTGTGAGAAAACTCCTAATGATTGTTTCTTACTAGTCCTTTGGGAGTTGTGCCTTGTAGCAAGATCATTTCTGTAGAGTGTTCTGCTTTCTGTGCCCTGCAGGCATATTGTGTCTCCCTGTCTTTCCTCAGGCAACTGCACTTGAATCAATTGATCCGGACCAGTGGAGTGGTGACAAGTTGCACAGGGGTCCTGCCTCAGCTCAGCATGGTCAAATACAACTGCAGCAAGTGCACCTTCATCCTGGGACCCTTTTTCCAGTCCCAGAACCAGGAGGTGAAACCCGGTTCCTGTCCAGAGTGTCAGTCTCTTGGCCCCTTTGAAATCAACATGGAAGAGGTAAGAGACGTTCTTGCCTGGATGGGGCTGTCTGCGTGTCAGGCCGAGGCTGCTGCACTGCCTGTTCCTCCCAGCCCTGCCTTGGCTCTCCCCATTTTTGTCTATCACACCCTGGAATTGCTGCTCATAACCTCCATCCTCCCATGCCTGTGGTTTTCTGACCGAAGTATAGTAAATCTTTGAATGGACCTCTCTGGTGAGGTGCTTTTCAAAAGCATCGGCTGTGCTGGCGCCCACCAGACTTGCTGGGTAACTTTTATTTTGTTGCTGCAGACAGTCTATCAGAACTATCAGCGCATCAAAATCCAGGAGAGCCCTGGGAAGGTAGCTGCCGGCAGGCTGCCCCGCTCCAAGGATGCCATTCTCCTTGCTGATCTGGTTGACAGCTGCAAGCCAGGGGATGAGATAGTGAGTACTGTTGAACTCAAGTACGGGGTGAGCACGGAGCGTTTTCACTCTGACAATGACATCACGGGAACTTCTATGAGGATGTGGGTGGGATTGTCCTCAGATGTGTTTGGGCAGCTACTTTCAAGACTGGTAACTTAAAACAGAGGGAGGGTTGTTTTGTACTGTGCAGGCACTGACCTACTATCTCCTGGTTCCCAGGAGCTAACGGGGATCTACCACAACAATTATGATGGCTCCTTGAACACTGCCAATGGGTTCCCAGTGTTCGCGACCGTGATCCTGGCCAACCACATCACCAAGAAGGACAACAAGTTGGCTATTGGAGAACTGACTGATGAAGATGTGAAAGTGATTGTGGGTCTGTCCAAGGATGAACAGATTGGGGAGAAGGTGGGTCAGCCTTCTTTTCCTGTTGATAAATTCCCATCACCTGGCAGCTGGATCAGAAAGTGACGGAAGGTGTCAGCTGGCTAGACAGTGGCTAAAGAAGCTTCTAGAAATTACAGTTCCCTCTAAATGGTCTTCTGGTTTTCTGCAGCTCCTAGACAGTTGTTGATGAGAGTGAGTTATAGGAGGGAGGAAAATAAAAAACTTCCTTTGTACTTTTGGGAGTCAAATTTTCTGTTTCTCCCCTTCCTTTTCCGAGCCTTCCACGTAACAGGGCTATAAGGTGGGTGAGAAGCACTTGTGTATCTGATCGCTGTTTTCTCCCCCCATATCTTGAAAGCAAAGTGGGGCAAGTGTCTGCGTCTCCAGTCCCCTTAAGGGGATGTTTTTACTTAGTCTAAGCTGTGGTAGAGATCTTAGCTTTGCTTCTCTCTGTATGCTAGGACCTAAATCCAATACTTGAAAGTATTGGAAAGCTGCTGAATTGGTGCATGTTCAACCTCGCTTGGATTGGGTTTAAGCTCTGTAATAGGGGGACTTCACTCTGTTGCCTTAATCATACAGGTTTTATATTGTCTGCTGTTCTGAGTGGATGGAGCAGCTTCAGTTGAACCAGGCCTGTTTTAACATCAGTAGTCTCCAGCATCAGTCTGTTATCAGAGTACCCTTGAGAAAATAAGCCAGTTGTTCATAATATTTGACCATGATGACAATTCATGTGCGTCAAAGCCCATCCAGCTACTACTGTGTGCAATGAGTAAGTCTCAAATCAAGGTCTTCAGCTTTGCAACAGCTGATAACAGCCCCTGCGGTGTGCTTTGTACACAACAGGAGTGTGGAGGCAGTGACAGCAGCTTCCAGCACCAGACTACACAGTCTGCCATGACCTGACAGCTCCATTTTTGTGAAGCATCGCTAGGGGACTCTGGGTGGGTGGATTACCTTAGAAAAATCCCTTCACCTTGGATAATAAGAGACTCTTCAAAGACAGCGGTATTGTAAGGGTAACTGTAGACACAGCTCATTGTTGATTTTCATGCCAAATTCTGTCCTGACTGGGAAGCGGTATTCCCTGGACAACTCCTTTGGTTTTCCTTTCAGATATTTGCCAGCATTGCCCCATCTATTTATGGACACGAAGATATCAAGAGAGGCTTGGCTTTAGCTCTCTTTGGTGGAGAGCCCAAAAACCCAGGTGGGTGTCACTTGTGTCATTCAGGGCTTCTTCACTCACCTGAAAGCAAATGAATTCGGGTTTGTCTGCACTGTTGCAATGAGAGGGGTTAGAATTATCTGTGTGTCTTGGTGACAGACGAGATAACAGACTGAGGGGTATCTGTGATGGAAGTGGCTGCTTTTGTCACGGTGATAACTGGTGTGACAGTAGAAACGCTAAGACTGAAACCACCTCCTGCTGCAAACCTAGGCAGTTTTTTATCCCTCCCCCTCTAGGAGGTCAAGTTTATGCTCCTTTCAGAGAATATTCTGATGTCCTAATTTATTATCTCCTTCAAAGGATGTGTTTAGGAAGGTTAGAAATGCTGTTTTACACATATGACCACCTCCAAAGCTGACTTTCTTTTTCCCCTCAACTTCCCTGTAAAGTGATGTTCCTGCCTACTCTTTGCCTTCCCTTCAGCTCTCTGGTGGTCAGGGGAGGGTTGCTATCAAGCCAAGCACTCAGCTGCCAACGTGTCTCTCGCATTACTGTTCTAGGCGGCAAACACAAAGTCCGTGGTGACATCAATGTGCTTCTGTGTGGAGACCCCGGCACTGCAAAATCACAGTTTCTTAAATACATAGAGAAGGCATCTAGCAGAGCAATCTTCACCACGGGCCAGGGTGCTTCTGCTGTGGGCCTCACAGCCTATGTCCAGAGGCACCCAGTCAGCAAGGAATGGACTTTGGAGGCAGGAGCCCTCGTGCTGGCTGACAGAGGTGTCTGTCTGATCGATGAATTTGACAAGGTGAGGCCAAGTTTCATCTCTGTGAGACAGATCAGCTGTGGAGGGACTGGCTGTAACCTCTGTGATGGGGACACACTCTAACTCATGGTGCCATCATCCAGCTGACCAAAACTCCTTTAATTTCCTTAGACCCGTACTGATCCATAGTGCAATTTGCTACTTTTCAGAGCACCAAGAGCTGCTCCCTCTTGGTATGTTGGGTGATGGGTATAGACATAGATTCACTTTAAGTTGTTCTTGCTTTCTCATAGATGAATGATCAAGACAGGACCAGCATCCATGAAGCCATGGAACAGCAAAGCATTTCCATCTCCAAAGCAGGCATTGTCACGTCCTTGCAAGCTCGCTGCACTGTTATTGCTGCTGCTAATCCCATAGGTAAGTGTTGAGACCACAGGATGATCAAAGGCCTCTATCATGAGTCCTGCTGTCATGAGAACTGTGACGCAGCTTCCATCCCTCTGCTCGGTTTCTCCATATTGAGCATGCAGTGAAGTCTTTTTGTACATGAGGTCTGTTCTTGCTTCAAAGCTTCAGCCCTGTAGCCTGTGTTTGACTTTGAGGTTTGCCTTTATGATCTAGGTGGACGATATGACCCATCGTTAACATTCTCAGAGAATGTGGACCTGACAGAGCCCATCATCTCTCGATTCGATATCCTGTGTGTGGTGAGAGACACTGTGGACCCTGTGCAGGTATCAAGCTGTGCTATGGATCTGGGCTTATGGTGCTGCTGTTGGGATGCTCAACTGCAGTTGCTTACAGAGTTTTGCTATCCGGTGAGTGTCTTCATTGTCTCCTAATCCACTGCTATCTTGTAGGATGAAATGCTTGCCCGATTCGTTGTTGGCAGCCATGTCAAGCACCACCCGGGTAACAAGGAGGCAGTGAATGGGGACGCCAATGAGGTCGTTCTACCCAACACATATGGGGTTGAACCCATTCCCCAGGAGATCCTGAGGAAATACATCATCTATGCAAAAGAGAAGGTCCATCCCAAACTCAACCAGATGGACCAGGACAAGGTGGCCCGGATGTATAGTGACCTCAGGAAAGAGTCTATGGTAAGGATACTGAGGAAATGGGGGAAGAAGTATCTACCTAGACTGCAAATCAGTCTTGACACTGCTCCAGCATATGTTGACACTTTCTTCCTGTTCCGTTCACAAAAGTCTGTACCACTGTTTTGTGAGAGACAGGCAGATGCTGCAGTGTCTACTGAACAGATGATTCTTCATCTAAGTGCAGAGTTGTGCTTGTTGGTTGTCTGCGGGCTGATGGACACATGTACTAGTGCCTGTCATGGCAAAGCCCTCTTATTGTCACCCAGTCTGGCAGGCCCACGGGAGATATTTGCATTCACTCAGACCCGCATGTCCTATTACATTATAGGGAGCTGTTCTGTGTAGAAATACCCTTCTGTTTTATCTGTGGGATCTCTCAGGCTTGTTTCATGATCTCCGAGGGAAAAAAGAAATTTTTGAGGTCAGAAGGAGAGCTTCGGAAAACTATATCTTTAATTTTCTAATTGTTTTTTTGTTTCTTTAACTCATCCTAAAAGTTGCTGGAGGAGACAAGGTTCCTCACCCTCTAGAGACACTAGACAGTGGTAAAGAGGGACCCCACATAGCATCCCCTTGCAACCTGCTGAAATAAAATGTTGAATGGGGGAGCCTGTACCACTCTGCAGAACATGCCAGCAGGTGGCAGAGCCTTCTTAGCCTGAGTCCATGCAAAGGTCCAAGAGCAGCTTCCTACAGTATGAAGCAGGTCCTGAACCAGAAGCCACCTGTCTTGCCCCATGTCTCTTATCCTTCAGTAAACAGTTGCCGCCTCCTCTCCCCCCTTAGGCAACTGGCAGCATCCCCATCACAGTGCGTCACATCGAGTCCATGATCCGGATGGCCGAGGCTCATGCTCGCATGCACCTGCGGGACTACGTGGTGGAAGACGATGTCAACATGGCCATCCGGGTGATGCTGGAGAGCTTCATCGACACGCAGAAGTTCAGTGTGATGCGCAGCATGCGCAAGGTGGGTACTGGCTGAACCAGAGGCTGTAGCTGCACCCCAGACCCTGGGGGTTGGACTGCAGCCTTCTTGTACTGCCCTGGCTGTGAGAAGAGACTCTTTCAGGCTCTCCAGGCACCTCCTGCAGAATCAGGCACTGAGCCTGTGTAAATGGAGCCTGAAGGCACTGCTATGTGACTGCCCTTCGTTAGTTTGTGGTGGGGCAGTGTTTTTGTTGGGGCCGAGAAGGAAGTGTGCCCCGAGCCTCTGTATCGCAAGCACTGCCACATCTCTTCGTTCTTGACACCTTCCCTGGCACAGGGCTTCCACTGCTGCTGCTGCCAGGTGATGGAGCCCAAACAGGCAGTTAGTTTCTTCACATTTTGAATAGGACTCCTTGGGGGGCCGTAAACCACAGAGCAGTGCTCACTGTGGTTTAGTACATGGTCTGTCCTTTTCTCTGAGTGGCAGGGGCTGGCTCTGATCAGCTCTTGGCTGGCCACAGCCTGGCATTTATCCACTCTGAGTGTCTGCCCTCAGTCTGGATGACTCAAGGCCTCTCTCTTTGGCTGCAGACAGCCAGCCAAGTGTGAGCGGCTGCTGGGGAGGCACAGGGCAGTCTGGGTTAAGGAAAGCTGCTCTGCACCCTCCCCAGGGCCAGCCCTGTCACAGCTGCTTCCCCCACGGGCAGCACAGCTCCACAGCCATGCACTGCTTGCCCCCGAGAGGCTCCAGGGCTGGTCATGAGGCCCTTCAGGGATCTTCTAATGAGTTATAAGAGCAGCCGGCAGAGGAGTGTCATGGCTGTCACAGAGCTGTGTTTTAACTACATGGCCAGGTGGCAGCTTGGCAAGGTCAGAGTCCCTTAAGAGACGCTAAGGGTGCAGGTGATAGCACTGTCATTTGGTTCTTCGTGTTTTCTGTGGGAGGAGGGGTTTGGTTGGTGTTGGGCACAGGAGACTGCAGTGTGTCACTAGGTTCCTGAGCTTCTTGACTTATGTGATCCTCCCTTCCAGACGTTCTCCCGCTACCTTTCCTTCAAGCGAGATAACAATGAGCTGCTGCTGTTCATCCTGAAGCAGCTGGTTGCAGAGCAGGTGATGTACCAGAGAAACCGCTATGGGGCCCAGCAAGACAGCATAGAAGTCCCAGAGAAGGACCTGGTGGATAAGGTATGGGCTTACTGTAACAAGCTTTCTCTGGGTTTGGTTCTTCTCTGCAGCCTCAGAATCAGGGTATTCTCAGACTTGTAACTTCCCTTCCCAAGTTATGGTACCAGAAAAAAATGGTGTTGATTTAACCCAGAATCAGGACTGTCTTATCTGTCTGCTCCTCTCTTCTCTGGGAGAACCATGTTCCTCCCCCTCAGTTCTCATGCACCTCTATAAAGCTGTGGGCTTGGAGTGGTAAATACTGCAGTATCACTGGTGCTTTGCAAGTGAATGAGGACACAAGTTCCCTGGCACCTGCATTTGAAGAAGCAATGAGCAGAAAGATCTCTGCTTTTATGAACTTTCCCAGTCCCTCCTGAGGCTCATCCTCCTCCTCCTTAATGCATCCTCATCCCGTTTCAGGGTGCTCGACTCCTGTCTCTACTTTTCTGTGCAGTGTATTGACCTTGCTTGGCATTAAGCAGTAGTTGATTCCAGGGTGGCTGCGTTTGCGCTCCTTGAATCAAATGTGCAGAATAACCACTTCCACAGTTACCAGCTTGGTCACCACCCCCAGCCAGGGGTCTCCTGCAAAACTTATCTCCCACTGGGAGAGGTATTAGGGACGATTGGACAGTTGCTGTGTTCCAGCTCTAGTGGAAATAAAAGGACAAGCAGAGAACAGGCAGATGCTGAACCAGCATTCTCTTTGCTCATCTCAGCTCTGCCAGTGCTCCTTTCCTCCTGACCTGCAGTCTCCCCTGCTACTGCAGTTCTGGTACCTGCTGAGTGGAGCAGAGATCGCATAAAATTTGACAGTATGCAGCCTTTGCAATGGAAAAACACATGATTTGTAATCCCTCTTCCTCTTCCCAGGCTCGGCAGATCAACATTCACAACCTCTCTGCCTTCTATGACAGCGAAGTGTTCAGGATGAACAGGTTCAGCCGGGATATGAAGCGGAAGCTGATTGTCCAGCAGTTCTGAAGCTGGTAGTGAAGTTGGCCACGTGCTCCTGTGAGATGAGGCGTCTGTCCTGCAGTTTCTTGCAGGAGCACTACAGTGATTGCGGTCCGAAGGAACTGAGCTTCACATTCTCTTGCTTGCTTTGTGCCTTTATGGATTAAGGGAGTGCTGAGCTGCTGAAGACCTTGTAAACAGAACAGAGTTAAGTAGTTAAACACCCAGCCAAGTCTATTTAGCAACTTTGTTCCCTGTGTTGCCTTGTAGCTAAGCACAACAGGGAGAGAATTGCTGGCCACGTCGATGGCATGTTTGCTGTTTGTTTGTTGCCAGTTGTTATGGGCTCATCTGCAGGAGGGACCAAATGGGAGCATTCAAAAAGCATTTGTCTGCCTTATCCATGACCCTTGGATTGCAAGCACCCTCAGGGATTCTCTTTTCCCATCACTGGTGACTGTACAGCCTGTTGGGTGATAATTGAGACTGCTTTCAACTCTCCACAAACCAGCAAGCCTCTCAGCTGCAGGTCTTTGTGCCTGACACTTGACATTTCCCCAGGTGACTGTATGGGTTGACCTTGTGCTTGGTGTCTGCAAGGGAAGGGGTGACAGTGGGCAGAGGAAGATGAGAGCTGAAATATAACTATTTTTAATAGTGATGGTCTGTATGGGCAGTGAAAGCTCCTTCCATGCATGCTGGAACAGCATCCAGAAGCCTCAGGGAAGGGACTTCCACTGCATAACTAGGAGTTACCTCTGTGCAGCTGTCAGGAGGTGTGGATTTATGGCTGGATCGGAGTGCTGACACCTAATGTGAATACCATCTCTCGCACCCATTTGTTGAAGGTGAAGTACCCATGGTGCTGTTTTAAGGAGTAGCAGTGGAAGAAAGAGCCCTAAGCTGGAGGCATTCAAGGAGAATGGACTTGGTGCTCACATGCCATGTTCTTACTGTGTACATTTTGAATAAATTTGTTTTTCAATAATTTTGTGTTTCCTCTTTTGGGAACTCCTGCAGTCCTCGGGGGATGGAAGAGGATGACTGAGCAACCTGGACACTGAGGTTAGGTACAAACACATCTCATGTTTGCTCTTAGAGACCAGCATTGACAGTAACTGCTAACTTTAAGCTATTGTACTTCTGCACTGTGGATAGATACCAGGACACGATTGTTCACAGGACAGTGTTATGAAGACCGCAGTGCCCATTCAGCACCTGCCTTGTCTGTTTATCAGAGCACTGATCCCTCTGCAGGACTCTCTCCTGTAAATATTAGTATCAGTTTGAGACTGTTGTGTCACAGTATCTCCCTTCTGTTCCCAGTCTTGGGTTAGACAGCCTTGATGCGATGTCTTGGCTGCCACGTGGAATTCCAGTCTGGGAGAAGCAGTAAACCCTCTCCAAGATGCAGCTGAGGTCTGTAGTCAGTGTGCTTTGCCTGGCTGGGCTTACAGGACTGTCAGGCACCTCCAGCCTCTTTCTCTCGGGCACAGGAGGAATCCGTGAGCTGTCTGCTGCAATTCTGTGCTGGCCAAGCAGACATGTCCCCAACTGTTGACGCAATGGGGTTTGTCATGGTGATGTGCGTGCAAGTGTGTACTCTCAGAAGGGTTGTTACTCGGGAGCTAGCAGTGCTTGAACCCTGCTGAGGGCTTAGCACATGACTCTTAGCCTGAAACTGGCTCTGCGTGCTGCCTTTTCTGTCTGCCAGCTCCCTCCTGTGTATTTGTTTAACTGTTTTGGCTCTTTTTTCACCTTCCCACTGGGTCTCTGTCTACCAGGGCTTTCTGTGGGCAGCCCGTAGAGACACTTTCCCTGCCTGAGGTAGCCCTTTGCTCGCTGAATGTGCGCCTGGGGCAGGTGTGCGCTGGGGATGGCAGAGCTGCTGTGTGCCTGGAACTGCAGGGTGAGGCCCAGGGCTGGGCACAGAGCTGTTAGCGCCTCACCTCCTAATGCCAGAGGCCATGGACCGAGGCTGTCCCTGGGGAGAGCAACTGCCAGCACCTGGAAGCTGTGCCCAGCTCTGTGGGAAACCACATACCTTGCCAGGAAAAAGCCAGTCCTGAGATAGCAAAAACAGCAGTAATAAGGGATGAAACAAGCTTGTCAAGCAAACTGAATGTGTGTTGCAGGCATGAATGTTGGGTGTGGGAGGAGAGAGAGGCTTTGCATCACACTAGAGAAACAGAAAATTCTTCCTCAACACTTGCAACCTTGTGAAGCCTCTGCTGTGCCTGGAGTAACCCACACAGAGCTAAGTATGTGGCCAAGTGCTGTCACTGCAAGCCAGGAGAGAACACACAGGAATGGAGCAGGACTCCTGATTTTCCTAGATCCTGGTCCTGATGCTGGACAGGCCTGCTGGTGGTCACCCTTCAGTTTTGTCCTACAACTTTCCTGCCTCCTACCTCCTGTGTTCCGGTCCCACCTCACTTGGCCCACGGTGTGAGCAGTGGCAACAGACAGATGCCATTGCTGGAGTCACTTGTTTGTTGGTTTGCTCACTCTGCCTCTTCCTGAATCCTCTCTACAAAGACAGTTATGCCCTCCCACCCAGTTGTGTTGCCAGCATCCAGCAGAGCAATGAATTCTTGCAGCTGCGCCCCTGCTAATGTTGGCATCAGCCGCTCAGTGGAGTGTTAATGCCAGTCTGAAGGCATGTTCCTTCTCTCACGGCCACTGAGCTTTTCAGGTTCCCTGGAGCAAGCTTTGGCTGTTGACAGCATCAGGTGTCTGGTCTGGATAGAGGTGCATACGGGGGGGATGGGGTGAAAAAAGATGCTGCTTTGAACAGGGACTGCCTTGCCAGGGGGCATGTTGCAACCGAAGGTAGCAAGGGTTTTACTGCAGGGCTCTGGAGATCAGCAAGCCAAGCTGCGTTCTCGTGAAACAAGGAGTTGCTCCCCTGGCAACCTTGGGTTTAGCCAAGCTTGAGCACTTGGCTTCTCTCTGCTGTGATTTGAACGTTACACAGCGCCTCTGACAACCTGAGGCAAAAGCAAGAGTCTTGGGAGGTGAAGTTTGTCCACAGCAAGCTGTGCCTGGGCTCAGAGAGAAGATGATGAGGGTGCTCCTTGCAAAGTGGACAGGGCTTTATGAAGCCAAGCAGTGTCACTTCTAGTAGTCATTCTCCTCCTTGGGATTGTGGTTATGGGCAAATGCTAGGTGAGACTGGCTTGACAGAGCCTCTTGGTTTGAAAAGGGCATGATGGGCTACCCCCTGATCCAATTTAATTTGAACATGCTGTCTGCACGCTCTGCATCTCATGAAAAGCTGTTTGACCTTGCCCCAGCAGGGAGCACACATACGTGCATACGTGCCTGCTTGGGGTACATGAGCAGGTCCTGCAGATAACCAGCTAACACGTGAGGGTATGTGATCTGGAAAAAAAGGGGAAGACAAGCCCCCTCCCCTTCCTGCAAGCTCTTTCCTGCCTACTGACAGAGTTAGAGTCTTGATACTTCTGCCTTTATTGTAATCATAAACCAACTCACTAAATCTGCAAGTCATGGGTTGTATCCAGTGTGGCAGTGGCTCTTTCAGAGTCAGCTTGACAATGGCAGATGACCCTTGAGCAAGGGAAGTTTGACCTTCAGCAATACTTTTTCCCCCTCAAATTAATGCCAAAACCACTTGGTAAAATTAGGATATGCAGCATTTCTGAAGCAGCAGTGTTTCACTTTCTCCCATGCCTGACCTTGCCTGGAACCTGCCCTATCCATCTCCTATGTTTACCAAAGAGCCATCTGGAGACAGGTTGACAAAAAGTTTCCCAGTGTAACTGTGCTCATGATGTAGAAGTTGTGTTGGATAGTGTCATCTTCCTGTCCTAGAGGAAGCCAAGCAGCTGCAGCGCAACAAGGAGGGTCATTTCAGGTGCTTATGGCTCTGTCCTTGTTGGCCTCGACTGACCTGAATATCAGCATGTGGTCACTGAGCTGTGAAGACAGTATGGGAATATGTTTACAGAACATGTGTATCTACAGATAGAGATGAGTCTCTGCAGACAGCTACCCCTCACACCATGCTGCAGGGAGGATGCACTCTGAACTTCCTAGTGTTTTTCCATCTCCTAAAATACTTCTCCACTTAACAAGTCAGAGGCAAAGTTGGATCAGGCTTCTGCTGTGTATTTCATCTATTATGCAGTTCTTGCTGCCATGACTGATTTAATGTCTCCATTATCATGGAGTACTGGTCTGCCAGCAACTCCAGCCATCCAGCAAACTCCTTAGCCACAACTAAATGTGCGTAAGGTGCCTCGAGGCATGCTGAGTGCTGCATCTTTAGAGCATAAAGCTCCTTCTAAGGGGGTTGTGCTCCTTTCTGCTCATCTTGCAAGTCACTTCCCTCTAAAGCCAAGGTGAAGCTATTGGGGGAACCCAGTGGAGGTGCCAAGTTTCTTCTGGAGGTTATCTAGTGCTCAGGGAGATCTGAAAGTAACTGTCCTGAATAAAAAATTGCCCAGGAGCTTCAGTTCCACCAAGCCACATAGAAATACACATGTAGTAAAGCCAGCAGTCCCTGTGAGCCAGTGCATGGCTCTCTCTAGAGACAACAGACAACCAGTTCTCTTCAGACACAGGCTGCTCCCTCTGCTCTGATGACACCCACATCCCAGCTTAGTTAGCTATTAAAAAAACAGAGGTTTCTCTACAGATAATGTTAGACTTCTCAGGTTAGTAAGGAAAGGCATAAACCACCTCTGGGTTCTCCCCAGTCACACCACTTTGCTTATTGAAAAGTAGAAACCACCCTACAGTTTCTCAAGTCACTGTGCAAGGAGAGAGGTTTATATTGTCAGGGCCCTGAGGGTATTAAAAGGCTTTAATTGCCCTAACTAGGCTTGCCTGAACCTCCACAAACACCCATGACCTAGGTGCTCTATTTAAGCACAGCCCAGGGCTCTCAGTGGTTGCATGAGCTATGGTTTCTGGCTTACTGTGTCTGGTCATGGTTGCTATTGGGCTGCAATCTATGGGCTGCCTTCCTGACCTTGGTCCCTTTCCACTGTTATGGAGCTAAGTGGTTACTGGATAGCATCTGGTCACGGTTGCTACCAGCAGACCTTGTTTCTGACCTATGGACTGACTTCCTGGTTTGATGTCGGACAGGATTCATCACCATGAGCTTCTCCAAGGATCTGGACTTCTGGCTGAATCTGGTTGCCATCCCTAAGCTGCTCTGCTCACCTGCCTTGAATGCTGGGGGGCCCTGTCGTGCTGGCTGTTACTGTGCTCAGCTCCCTGATGTGTGCTCCTCAAACTCTGCATAGCAAGGGCTTGGTGGTCGCTTATTTGGGCTCAGGTCATACCTGTAAAACAGGCAGTGCCTCCTGCACCTTGTCACCAAACTTCTGGCTCTAATGGGATTTAGCCTGCTTATCCTTCTGCCCCAGTTGAACATCTTCAGAAGGTCTGAGGTTTGCCTGCCCTCAAGACACCTACTTCTAAGTATTTCTGCAGATATTCCATCCCGTCCAGGAAGGGCATTTAGTTTCTGCTTAGGATCTGAGACTGAGTTCAACATGAAAATAAGGGAGTTCTCCCTGCTGTTCTGTACAGAAGCCCAGTTTAAATGATGTGAATAATCCCCAAGAGATGCAGTCCTTTCTTCTTCCCTGCTGGGAGCTCAGTAGTCACCCCTCATGCAAGTGGATGGCTGTGACCATCTCTGCACGCTAGTTCCAACACAGCAATGTGACTGGCTTGTTGTTCCTCTCAAATGAGGATCCCTGTCCACTGGGCTGTGAGGAAACCTGCTTGGGCTTTCAGCTGGAGAGCTGTCTGCTTCCTTGCCCCAGGTGGCTCTGTTAAAGGTTATCCTGGCCCCTTAATCAAATTCAATATAGCTTTGTTTTCCTCTGCCCTCTAGGAGTCCGCTGAGGTTTGCTGTCAGAGCCTCCTGCAGGAGAATGGTGGGGCTATTAATGCAGCAATCAACTCTGCTTTAGTGAGGAGAGAATTATAAAGCTTGAGGGATGGGAGGCAGCAGGGGCATGTGAAAAATGGAAAGGTAAAGCAGAACTTGTGCTTACTCTTGCACTGCACCTTATAGCAGGGGGTGGGGAACGAGCAGGGCTGGTAACAGCACTGTGTCCCAGGTGGGCAGCGTGCCCTTACCTAAGGGGAGAGAGATGGTGCAGAGAGATGAAAAAAGGCTCAAAGTGATACAGAAAATTTTGCTCCCACTCCTGGGCTCTAAACAGAGCAGATTCTGTTCCATTCTAATTACAGTGTATCCTGGAAGGCATTAATTGCTCCAGGTCACTCTTCTTGAAGTAGTTATTATACATCTTCTCCAGCAGGTTTCTGGATGAGAGTAGCAGCTGCGCATTTTGCCCAGAGAATGGCTGTGTGCCTGGGCTGCGCAAGAAAAGAGCAGGTACCCACCCCTGCTTGGTACAGTCAAAATGTTTCAGTGTCCCAGCATTAAAAAGGCTAAGTCAGCAAATAAGCTTATATAAAGCTTGTTGGAGGCTCTGAAGTAAATTCGTGTATGCTGGAACAAGGGGGAGTTCATTGTGCCTAAGGAAGGAGGGGCTGGGCAGGGGAATGAGATGCCAAAAGGCTGCACAGCCTCATAGAAAATGGGGTTAAATTGCTTGGTGTGCCACAGGCCTGCTGTGTCACCCAGTCTGTCCCAAAGAGCCAGCGATCCTAACAGGGCAGAGTCTGAGAGCAGACTTTTTCCATCTGATCTATGAACAGGCACAGAACACCCTACATTGTGTGGACAATTATCAGTGTGCAAAAGAAGAAGGGTTACACCTTTTTCCTAGTGACATCTTGCATTTTCTAACACTGCAGGAACTTAACATCTGACTGATTATATGTTTTGCTTATTGTTTATGTTCTTGCTCTGCGTAGCAAGGGCAATAGATTACTTTCCCCTTTGTAGGCAGATTCAGTTTTGCTGTATTTAGGAGAATAAAGCATCTCAGCAGCATATTTCAAGTTAATGTGTTGCTTCTGGTTTTTTTAACTGGAGTTTCAAAATAAGTTACTTTTCTGTTGCGATTAGGCTTTGTGGATAATTTCTTTTTAATTAACAATCCTAGGCACCAAATTCTTTCCCTTAGCTCTCACCTCATTCCTTTACGTCAGTAGTATTTGTTTGCAAGTATCTTGGAACAAAATGTGACCCTTAAATTGAAATGGGAAAGCTGGCTGAATTTCCTGAAGGCAAAAGCTGTTACGGTAACTTAGAGGGGAAGACGGCACGAGGATTTTCAGTTTTGTCAGCCTAAAATACATCCTTGCTTTCTGATTCTGCCTAACAGATGTAAGTGTGAAATTGAACAATTTTGGTGAAGAACAGCAAAACACAGATAAGGCTAATACTGAGCAAAATTTCTGAACAGCTTTGAAGCAGCTATAAGAAAGCGTTTAGTGCAATTGTAAAGCCCCTGTTACCAGTGCCTTGAACACTGTTGGAGAACACACACGAGGCAGGGAGGCTGCGGGAGATCAAATGAGAAATGACAAGCTTTTGCCTATAAAGCTGTCAATACCTCAGAGGAGAGCTGAGCCGGCTGTACCTATTCTAGGGAGCGTAAAATGAAGATACAGAGGCTGTGCCAGGTTTAAGTTCATGCTGTTTGTAAAGAGAACGGGTGTTGCCCATCTCTGCCGGCTGTGTTCTGCTTCGCTGGCAGCACTGACCTAACTGATCAACGTTGCCTCTAATTTTATTCAATTTTCTTGCCTAAAATGTGTCTTCTCCCGGCATACTCCCCCTTTGTTGCTCAGTCTGAGATTGATACCTAGTGTCAAAATAAATCCAGGGAGCACTGTGAGCCTCATAGAAAGCGTGCTCAGTGCGGTGCCCGGGTGGTTTCCTTCCCTCTGATTCCAGGCCATGTAATACATGGGGGCGTTTTTTGCGCTTTCTTTGATGTGATTAGGCTGATTCAGACACTGGATTCAGTTTCTAAGATTTGGGAGCTGGATGTGGCAGGGTCAGGAAATCTGAAAGGCTTTTATTTACCCACTTGTACTAAGCCACCTGCATGCTAAGACAGCCAAATTAGCAGCAGCAAAGTGAAAAATGACAAGAGCATTCATTAAATGCTCTGCCTGGACTAGAATCTGAGTGCACTGAAGTGTTTTTATCTCATCTAATGGGTAAGCGACAGCTCGGTAGTTCCCGCTGCATTTCCTGCTCAGCGGGGGCTGGGGGCTGCATTGATTCTGGGATAAAAAGGGCTTTCAGAGCACTGGAAGGACATGGTCCAAAAGAAGCCAGAAGTGAGTACTCTGCCTGTTGGGTAACTCTGCCTTGCCACATTGGGTAACAGGAGCAGCCAGTCCATTACCTGCCCCTTTCATGCTCGGGGTAGCTGCTGCTTCAGAGCAGATGATGGAAGGAAAGAGCTGGCAAAAAGAGGATGGCAATTGCAAAAAGGGGTGATATGTGGCAGTGTTGGTCTGGTAAGAACTGTAAAGGTCAGTGCCAGTAATACCAAGTACCCTTGGTTGGCTCTTTGATACACTAGGGCGTTCAGCAGGCTTTGGCACATGATGCCTTTCTTCAGTTGGTCATGCCAGAAAAAACCACCATCAATAGTTTTTTACAGTAGATTCACTCTTCAACCAAAAAAGATACATTCTTACAGAAACCCCCCCACACCTCTGGAATATTTTTAATGAACACTTATTTGAGGGATAAGAATATCTGCATTTAAAATCCTGATCACCTTCAGACCTACGTTCTGTCATCTCAGCAGTGTGCCATATGGGAGGTGCAGAACACCGGGCACCTGGTACAAACATTGCAAGTGCAAAGACACTTGGTGAGGCATTGACAGTGTGGCTGTCTCCTCGCTCAGAGCTTGCAGTGTTGGAGTTTAGCATCTCCTGCCCTCCTAGAGTTATGTGACAAGAGAAAATTGTTTTGAAACCAAAGGAAAAGGCTCCTAGCAGCTGCTGTTGAGGAAAGCTTGAAAACATGAGCTGAATGCCTAATGGGAAGGAACTGATTCATTTTTGGGTCCTTCGGCTTGGAGTCCTACAGTGTTTGCAGCCTCGTGGTGCTTGAGGCTTGACCAGGTCTCTGAAATGTTTGACTGGGGCTGGACCTGGAGCTGCACAGCTCCTCTGAGGTGGTACGTGCTGGAGGCCTGTGAGAGGGAAGTGGGAAGATTGCAGCTCATCCAGGTGGTGAGAGGGGCTGAGGTGCTGGAAGCTGGCATGTGGCCTCTCTCAACTGCTGTGGTAGTACAGGATCTGTTGAACCTTATTTCTTGGACACCTGTCTGACAAAGACCTTGCGTGAGTCATTTACTGTAATGTCGTGCCCTGAGGCCACTAAAGATGTATTTAATTGGAAATTGAATGTAATCAGAGCAGTTGGCCTTGTTGTTGTAATAATGATTTTCGGCATTATAATCAGCATGTTTTTTTGCCGTGCTATTCACCAAAACAGAGAACTGCTCTATGGGCTACAAATCCAAGAACTGCTGCACTGTAAAATATTTTCTATTCTTTTTTCACACAGATGCAGCAGTTTGCTCAGAAGGACACAAAGGAAGTTGAATTACTATTACTGTGACAGTCTCAGGTGTGGTGACGGCACAGAATGGGTTCCCCAGCAGGTGTTGAGGCATCTGTCCTTGCTAGGGCAGAGTCTTTGAAGCAGACCAAGCTTCAGAGGGCAGACACAGCTCTCCAAGCCCCAGGCTGCAGGGAGTGCCTGGAACTTCTCTTTGATGTCAGGAGAAATGGCCATCTGTCCTGCAGGAGGTGTGCTCTTTTGGAAGGATTGTGAAGGAGCTACAGGAGGACATGAGCAGGCTGTGCAGCCTGAGAAGATGAAAGGGAGACAGGATCTGCTCTGAGACAAACCAGCTCAAATAGCCTCCAATTCCAACTGAAGAAGAAAAGCAGGCAGTGTCCACCTCTAATATTAAGCTAAGTGCAACCTCCAGAGAAGGGGAAGAATGGAAGCTTTTAACACCAAGAGGAAGGCTCCTGCTCTCCATGAGGACTTACAACTGCAAAATACATTCATTGACCTCAAGGTTGAATAAGAGCCAGATGTCCTCCCTTCAAAGATCTTTGGCTCTTCAAAGAGTCCCCATGAGTGCTGAGCGAGCTGGCAAGAGTCATTGCAAGGCCCCTCTCAATAATCTTTGCATGATCATGGTGACTGGGTGAAGTGCCCAAGGAAGGCAAATGTCACCCCTATCTGTAGGAAGGGCAAAAATGAGGACCCAGGGAACTACAGGCCAGTCAACCTCACCTCAATCCCCAGGAAGGTGATGGAGAAACTAATCCTGGAAATTATTTCCAGGCACACAAACAAGAAAATCATCAGGAGTAGTCAGTATGAGTTGACCAAAGTAAAGTCATGCTTGTCCAACTTGATAAATTTCTACAATAAAATGACTGACTTGGTAGATAAGGGAAACGCAGTGGGTACGGTCCGCCCAGACCTCAGGAAGGCCTTTGACACTGTGTCCCACAACATCCTCATAGACAAGCTGTTGAAGTATTGGCTGGATGAACAGCCAGTGGATTGAAAACTGGTGGAATGGCCAGGTCCAGCAGGTGTGGTGGCGTAAAAGTCTGGTTGGAGGCCAGTAACTAGCAGTCTGCCCCAAGGATCAATAGAGGATTCAGTCCTGTTTAACATCTTCATTAATGATCTGGATGATGGGGCAGAGTGTACCCCAAGTTAGTTTGCTGATTGCACAAAACTGGAAGGAATGGCTCATAAACTGGAGGGCCAAGCTGCCCATCCAGAGGGACCTTGACAAGCTGGAGAAGTGTGTTGACAGGAAGCTTATGAAGTTCAACAAGACATTCATTGCACTTGGGGACGAACAATCTCATGCACCAACATACGCTGGGAGCCATTCATCTGCAAAGCAGCTTGGTAGTGGAGGTCATGGTAGACACCAAACTGAATCTGAACCAGCCATGCACTTTTGGCACAAAGAAGGTTAATGGCATCCTGGGCTGCATGAGGTAAAATACTTCCAGCAGGTTGATGGAGGTGATACTTCCTTTCTATGCAGCAGTGGTGAGGACACACCTGGAGTGCTGTGTCTGGTGCTGGGCTCCCCAGAAAGAGAGAGACATGGACTTATTGGAGAAAGTCCAACAAAGGGCCACAAAAATGATGGACTGGAGCATCTCACATATGAGAAAAGGCTGAAAGAGCTGGGACTGTTCTTTTAGCCTGGAGAAGGGAAGGAACAGGGTGGATATTATTGATGTGTTAGATGTATATACCTGATGAGAGGGTGCAAAAAAGATGGAGCAAAGCTCTTTCTGTTGGTACCCAGTGATAGGACGTGAGGCAACACACACAGACTGAACCACAGGAGGCTCCCTCTGAATGTCACGAAACATGTTTTTAATGTGAGGATGATGGAGCACTGGTGCAGGTTGCCCGGAGAGGCTGTGGCATCTCCAGCCATTGCTCACGGAGCTGGGCCACTGGCTGTAGGTAGCCTACCTGAGCAGGGGGCTTGGGCCAGGTGCCCTCCGGAGGTGAGGAAATGAAGTTACCTTGGGCAGAAGTTTTCCAGGTTATGAAGTGAGGCATGAGGAAGGCGCAGGGGCTCTGCGGAACACGGGCAACTGGGGGAACGTCAGAAGACGGGTGTTGGGGTTCTTTGGTCTGGGGACCGTTCCTGTCAGTGCCCCCCTCTTTCGGCTGACGCGGCCTTTGCTGCAGCTGCCCCCGCCTCGCTCGGCGGAGGGGGCGCCGCGAGAGCGGTTCGGCCTCGCCCTTCCCGCCACGGGGGCTGAGCACCCACGGCCGGCGCACGCAGCCGCGCCGCAGGCACTCGTGGTGGGCGCCGGGGAGAGGGGTCCTGCGGGAGGGGAGCACGGGGGGCACCAGAGAGCGGGGTCCTGCAGAGTGGGCACCGGGGGCGAGAGGGGAGCGGAGTCCTGCAGAGGGGTCACCGGGGGCACCAGAGAGCGGGGTCCTGCAGAGGGGGCACCGGGATCGAGAGGGGAGCGGAGTCCTGCAGAGGGGGCACCGGGGGCACCAGAGAGCGGGATCCTGCAGAGGGGGGCACCGGGGGCGAGCCGGGTCCCGCAGCCGGGGGCACCAGCGGCGAGAGGGGAGCAGGGTCCTGCGGGCGGAGGCAGGGGAGGCGGCTGCGTGCAGAGTACTGCAGCCGGTTGGCACCGGGTCGGGGGCGAGCGGGGAGCGGCGTCCCGCGGGCGGGGGCACCGGGTCCCACAGCCGGGGGCACGGGGAGCGGTAGCTCTGCGGTCACACACTGGATGTAAAGCACCGGTCCCGCCCCGCCGCTCGGTTTGCGCCCCCAGCGGGCGGTTGGGGGACCCCCCACCCCCCCGCCGTTCCCCGCCCCCGGCGCGGCGGCGGCAGCAGCAGCAGCGGCGGGAGGAGGAGGAGGAGGCGGCGCCGCCGGGATGCGGGGCGGGCGGGCGAGGGGCAGAGCGCGGCGGGCGGCGGGGCGGCCCCGCTCCCCGTGAAGCAGCGGCCGCCGCCATGCAGCCGTGTCCGCGCGCCCCCGCGCTGCTGCTGCTGCTTCTGGGCGCCGGTGAGTGCGGGCGGGGGGGCGGGGGTCGCCGGTATCCCTTCGGGACCCCTCCGCGGAGGGGCTGGGCGGCAGCGGGAGTGTGTCCCCTCCCCAGGCACTGGGACCCCCGGCGGGGGCAATTGGCCTCCCCCTTCCCCGGGGAGCTGTGGTTGATCTGGTTCCCCGGGGCAGCGGGGACCTCGCCATCACCCGCCCACACCACCACCTCCCCCCCCGCTTTCCGCACCGCTGACCCCCGGGTGCCGGGAGCTGTGCGGGTCTCACCGAAATCGAGAAAGAAACCCGATTTTGGTGGTAATGGGGTCCCCGTCCCCCACCCTGGAGCGCTCCCTAGGTACTGGGCATCACCCCCACCCAGGCATCAGAGCCCCCTGGAGTGGCCGGTCTCTGCCTCAGGACCCCCGAGGGGTGATAGGGGACCCTCAGGCGTGATAGGGGACTCCTGACCTCCCAGCACGTGAGGAGCTGAATGTATGTGGGTTTCACCCTGCAGGGTCAGGGCTCTCCCAGACCCTCAAAACCAGGGTGCACAGCGCTGGGAACCCCTCTCTGTGGCCAGCACTGGCCATGCTTGCGGTGCTGTAGTAGACGGACATCGCCTTGGACAGAGCCTGCTGCCCACCGCAGCGATCCAGCACAAGGTTCCTTGTTATGCCAGGGTTGCCCCCAAACCACTCTCTTGTACTGATGGCTTCTCCTGGCGTCGTGGTGATTTTACTCGCTACCGCGAAACTGGCACAAAGGAAGGGAGAACCACAAATTGCTCCGCTTTGCCCCAAGAGCCTCCTCTTGAAATCTGGAGGAGAGGTAGGGTGCCAGATAAAGGCAATTAAGTACAGGAATAATTATACTTGGAATAGTTATGAAAGCTCTGTTTCTATTTTTAAACAGTCTAGGGAAATTTCCCAACAAAGGGATCCCCCCAAAGACCTGTGAGGCTGAGATTGCCCCTTCCCTCCCTACCCCCACCCCTTTTGTACAGAAATCTGGTTAGCGTGGAACAGGAGTTTTAAACAGGGACATTTTAAAGAGTGGAGGAGTCTTTGTCTTGAGTCATTCTGGCAGGCAGGGAAGGGCTGATTTACCAACCAGTCGCTGTCTTCCAGCACGACCGAGCTGTGATACAGTGACATCCTGGCACATCTCTCTCATTACCCCAGTCTCCCCAAAATGTTCGTGGATGGATGTGTCATCTGAGGAGCTGCTTTGTCCATAAGTTGTACATACAGTGCCTTGCCCCTATCGTCTGGGGCTCCCTAAAGAGAAGAGATAAAGCCTTTTAGATTTGCAAACAATAGTGAGCTTAAAGAGCAAAATGGATCAGAAAACCTGTTGGGGTTTTGTGCCAGTACTCTGTGCCACAGAAGCAATAAGCCTTTCCAGAGCTGAGCAGGGAGCCAGTTTTGTGGCTTTGTCCAGGCAGGTTGTCCCCATTAGGAAAGAGCTCAGGCATGGCTGTCAAAGGTCCTCTAGGAACATCTCAGCAGGGGACCTGTATTCCCAAATTCTGCCAGACGTCCTCCTCCTCCACAGAGAAGGGCAAGGTGCATGGTGGGGAACTGCCACATTCCCACCCCAGTGATCTGTGGCATGGATTGGCCCCATCCCCATCGCTTGAAAACTATGTTTGCTCTGCAGAGGAAGGAGATGGACCTTGTGGTGGTTTTAAAATTTGGTGGCCAAAAGGACCCCATCTGATACTGCTGTACTGAGGGGAGAGTGTGTTTCCTATTTTCCTGAGGCTGCTGGAAACTTTCTAGTGTTGCTGTCCAGCTGGTGATGGTATGGAGGATTTGGATCCTTGGCTTTCCCTGTGATCCTATCTGCTGTCCTAGTAGGGAGAGGCGTAGGGGTGGGAGGCGGGCGGCAGCTCCAAGGGACAGCTCGGTTCCTAATCTAGTGAAACTGGTAATCCTGGTGGGCTGTGGCAGGTCTGGGGGGGCCGGGCTTAGTTGGCCAGGCATCTCCGGACACCTGGATTGCTACCTAGATAGGAGGTCAGAAGTGGAGATGCAGACTGCAGGGAATTTATAGAACAAGCCCTGTTTTGGTTAGTAGCTTTGCTAAATTATTCTTGTCTGGAATAATTCAGTGCACTCCAGCCTTGCTCCTCCAGTCCTGCAGGACAGGAACAGTTAAAATCTGAGAGGGAGCTGGAGGCACTGAGCAAGATTGCCAGGATCAGGAGCATCTGCAGACCTGTGGGATGGGCTGAAACAGGACCTGCTCCTCATTGAGCGCTGGGCAGCACAGATCTGCTGGCAGGGTGTGGAAACGTCTCTCCAGGCTCTAGGGTATCTGAGCCCCTTTGCTTTTGCAAGCAGGAAAATGATGTGGTTAAAAGCAGAGGGAGAAGGGAGGAAACTGGTCTCTTCCCTGTTGTTTCCCCAGGTGCTTGTCTGCATGCAGGCTATTTAAGGTTTTTTTCCCCCTTCTGTCTGCTTAGAATATTCCTTGTTAGAATTGTGTGAATGAGCCCAAGCTGAGGGAGTATAAATCAGAATGGATGAAAATTCCCTGTAGTCAGTTTTTCCTTGGCCTCTTCAGTGCCATAAGGAAATGTTCATTTAATTATAGGCATCAGGGGTAGAAATAAGTACATTAAGCCCTCAAGGGGAAGCTGCTGGCGACGAGCTGCAGATCAGAGCGCAGAAAAGTTTTTCCACTCACTCAGTGTGGGAAGAAGCTCTGGCATTTTGTGGGTACCTGAGTGAGCAACAGTAACGGCAGCCTTGCTGCGGGGCCAGGCGAAGAGGGGCTGCGGGGAAGGTGCATCATGACCCGCAGCTGGCGGTCGGGTGAACTTGCTTCTACTTCTCACTGGCTATTGAAACACATAATCCCAGAAGAATGGAGAGAGGCTGTTTGTCAGCCACACAAGTGCAGCCTGCACAGAGGCAAAGCAAACACGTGCGTTGGGTTGATCGGAGAGCCAGGGATGCTGGCAAGGAAGATGCGCCCTGCTGGGGCTCGAATAAACTGTCACTGTCCCAATGCTTGGATAAGCCCCATTTTGGTTACCAGGGTTTGGATGTCCATTCTTGTTTTGAGGGTAACGTTTTAGCGTTGGGAAGCCAGCTTTGCAACCTTCCCTCTGTATGACATCTGCAACCACTCTTGGCTCTTCTTTTTCTGCCTCATGTGTTGTGAGGGTAGTCAGGATCCATATGTGTGTCCCGGGAATACCAAACCTTTGCCTGAGCTGTTTTGCCTAGGATGCCCAAGGTTGTATGGAGAATGGAGCCTGTTGGGGCTGAGCCTGCTGCATGGCATGCCAGCTTGTGGCAGGGTGGTTGCCACTGTTCGGCTGAAGGGGCTGGAGCACAGCATTGCCACTTTCTGCTCTGTGTTGTGTTCAGTGAGTTTTAAAGGTCTTTTGGGGGTGTAAAAGGCTTCTGTTATACTTGACAGGCAACTGTGTCTTGAGGGAAGTCCCTCCTGTGTCTGCAGTAGTGCTTGTTCTGCCTGGGCAGGGAGGCGCTGAGGAGGAAGCAGCCACGTGCCTTTATTTGGTGTGCTGGAAATCAGAGTGCCCTGGGGTACTTGGTCTGGGTCAGGACAGAGAGAGAAGAGAAAGTGCAGGCCTGGCAGGGTGATTTTTAGCAGAGAGATGAAATGCTTTAGACCTTCGAGAAGGCAAAGGAATCTGTGGGCTGTGGTTTTTCTTAGATCAGTGGCTTTCATCCTGTGGTCTGTTAACCCTTGGAGGCCTGTGGGCTGCTTTGAGGAGGCCTGTGAAAGGTAACCTAGGAAAGAAAATTCACTTCTGCTGTGTCTAACTGCCTACCCAATGCTGTTTCTCCAGAGGCTGCATCTCCCCCCTGAGCCAGGAACTGCCACTGTTGATAGCAAGAAGTGCAGAGGAGAGCAGACATTGCAGCAGCAGAGGAGGGAGGTGTGAAGGCTATGAGACAATCTGGGGAGGGAGTGAAGGCAAACAGTCTAGGAGACTGAAACCGAGCAAAATTGTGACTCCTGGCATGAACGGTTAAATGAAGGGGGAAGGATGGACAGGCTTGTCTGAGTTGCCATGACCTCCTTGGACTCTCTTCTGTGGAGATGGGTGGTGGTGCTCAGAGCAGTCTGATCGTAACTGTGCTGGGCTGAGGATGCCCTGCATGGCCAAAGCTCAGGCCACAGATGAACACGTGCTGATGAAGGGCACATGTGCAATTATCTGCAAAAGCAGGTGCATCTTCTGGCAGTGCCTTGCCATTTCCCATGGATATACCTGCATGCTGTAGGTGTTCTCTGCTGAAATGCCAAGGGAGCAAATGTTGGCAGTCCTTTGCAAGGCAGTGCCCGCCTAGTACGTGCAGACATGCACACTCTGTAGCCCCATGTTTGAACTCTCTGGTTATGCTAGCTGTAAAGATCTTTAAAAGTTTAAAGATGCTGGCACAGCTACTGTGTGCTTTAGGATCTCCCTCTAAAAAGTTGCCCCATTGCAAGGTCTTCTTCAGTTGTGCCTTGTCCCCCTTCCTTTAGCTAATACAGGTTGGTAAGCATACATGCTCTACCCAAGTGCTTTTCCCCTTGCTTTGTAAAATGTAGCAGGGTCATGGGAAGGTGGGTGGTTTTAGAGGGACACGCATGAGGGACCTGGTTGCTGGCAGTAATAGAGGAGTATGGCAGCCTGAGCTTGTTTTCTGAAGGCCTAATTGGAAATCATCTCAGCACGTAGGGGCCTGGCTGGAATTGAACTGGTCTAGTGCAGTGTGAGAGCAGCAATAAGGTTGCGTGGAAGCGGGGCTGGAAAGAGGTCTCTTAGGTGGAGCATCCCAGTGTGAGTGTGGCCCATGACTTTGAATTTGCACCACAAGGACTTGGTCTGATACATAGTCATCCTATATGCTTCCCTCTGCGAGCTATTGAGGGTCTAGGGGGCAGAAACAGCAGGTCAGCTTGGACATCACTCAACTGAACATGTTCTTGTCTTCCACCAGTGTCTGTGGTTGGGATCCTTTTTTGTTATTTAAATTACTCTGTGTTTTATTATGTTCTGCAAGTGGTTTGTGCCTTGGCTGTTCTGCCCTGAGGCCTCTCTCTTCTCTGTCCTTGGGCCTTGCTCTCCAGCTTTTCCAGGCGCGGCTGTCTGAGGGAGGCAATATCCCTGGCAGATGCTCCCCTCATCTGGTCATTGTGTTTCTGTCCGAACCGATTATCAGTAAATGACCCATTCCTGACCCAGCCCTCCTAGGAAATACCATTGTTGGGTAACTCTTGGCTTTGGGGTGGGCTTGAAAGGGGGGTCAGCAGTAGTAGGGCCAGATGGACTTTATTGCAGCTGCTGCACTGGCCATACCAAGGTGCTCTGACCCTGCTGCCTGGTACTTGTTGCATAGCTGTGCTTGGGTGGTGGTGTACAGGCTCTGCTCGTTGGTGGTGAGAGGCAGGTAGGTCAGAGCATGTGCTCCAGGCAAGTGCTCTTCCCTTCAGCAGGCTGATCCTGCCTCTCTGGCAGTGTGGCGTAGCCACAGCACCAAGGAAGGAGAAGTAAAACCACCCTTCAGCTGGGTAAACTGAAGGGCACACCAGCCTCTCAGTAGGTCAGGCCAATGTAGAGACATCTTAAGGGATGTTTGTGTATTTCCTTGGATAGAAAATTGAGGTTTGCTTGTTGTTAATTTAAAAGCAAGAAGATTTTAAAGGCTGTTGGATGCAGTCACAGCCAGATTCCATTTCATCTCCCCAAATCCCTCCTCTCATTTGAGCTGGATACTGCAACAACTTATTTCCTCTTTCTCTTCTAGTCCTATTCACTGTGCCAGTTGGGAGCTTTTAAACAGCTGCCCCATCCCATGGCGAGGTGGCTTTCCTTGTGGCAAAAGGATAAAGTGGTTCTTGGTTCACTAATGTGGAAAATACTTTGGGGTTCTTTTAGAGATGCTTAGAAATGTGAAACTGCTCTTACTCGCAGCAGTTTGAGAGGGAGATGGCAGATGTTCTTTCCTCTTTTTTTTTTTTTTTTCTGCTAATGAGCAAAACTCCCCCATCTGCCTTGTCCGGGGCTGTTGCATTGAACCCTTTGCTGATCTGAGCAGAGCAAGCTTTGCCACTTTGACTTGGAGCTGTTTTCTGGGGTCAGCAACTAGCAAACCGATTTCATGTGTATCCTCCTGGCTGGCTCTTTTCCAGTGGCCTTGGAAAGGTAGCACTGCAGTATTATTCCCTGTTGTTGAAATTGCCCCATTCTGCTCCTTGCAGAGGTGAAGCATCTTTTGCAAGCTCAGTGTTACCTCCCCCTGTGACCTTTGTGGGTGCTTGCAGCTGGAGAGCTCGCAGCCGGCGTGGGAGCTCTCCGTGCTGGTTTTGGTGCTCTCTCTCCGCCTTTGTTCCCTCTTCCCCCTCCACCTACCTCTCCCACTTTCTCTCCTTCCTCGCCCCTCCTCTGTCTGATCTGGGGAGGGTTTTCCCTCCCGTGCTCACAGTGCTGCTGTTTCCCCGAAGGCTGGCAGCCCTCTTTAGCATGCAGAGCCTCATCTCCTCCAGGTTACGCAGAGGTGCCGCAAAAATAGAAATGAGAGACAAATGCCCCATTGAAGCAGCTGGCGAGCCCTGGCTCTGTTCCCTGCTCCCTCCCACCTACAGTTGCAGGGCTTTATTCATGCATGTTTCTTTTTTCCTATCACTTCATCTGCCTTTTAAAATACAAAATTAGGAGACTGGTGGCTGATAGAAGTCATCTAATCCCCGTTCCCCGTCCTAGGAGGAAAACAGCTACCCACCGACATCTTGGGCGTTAGATTTCCTCTCTTGGCTGTGCTCCCCTGCTTCTCGGCTCATGCTTTGATTCTTTCTTTGCCTCAGAGTTGACAGCTGTGTTGAGGTCCTTTATGAGATGCTTGGAAGAGAGGGGAAAGGTGGCAAATCTTGGGTCTGCTGCTTGGTACCCCAAGCCTTTGGGTCGTTCCTGCTGCAGTTGCAGAAGGTTTGAAGTGTTGTCAGGCTGCTGTCTGGAGAGGCATGGATTTATGCACTGGTGCAATGGTGCTGTTAGCCCTGTGGCATTCAGACTGATGCTGGCATGGAGGGTTCCTTCAGGCCAGCCTCTACATCCTGTGCCTGTGGATCAGACCTGAAGCTGTTGTGCTACTCCAGATCCACGCCAGGAGAAACCTGGCTTACTTAGGCTGTGTCTGTTAATGACTACTTCTTAGGGATGAGGTGGTGTAGTTTTATCTTGGGCTGAGGAGAGCAGAGCATCCCAATAAACAAGATAATGCAGCTTAGGGGGGTTTAAGTAGGTAAACACTTCAGAGTTAAATTAGGGTAAACAAAGTCCTGGGATATGAGCTTCCCACATGGATGGGATTAGCTCTGTGGGTGCCCAGGTTAACATGCCTCGAGCTGTCTGTTGTAGAGGTGGTGGGATGGGTTGTGGTTGAGCTCTGGAGGCAGCCCAAACAGGGCATAGCTGGTGGAAATGGAGAGGCTTGAGCCAGTCTTTGGAGCTGGCGCAGTTGCATTTTGAGGCTTTGCCTAACTGGCTGGGAGACTTGGGATGTGTAGCCAAGGTGCCATATCTCTGCTAATGGGAGATGGGGGAAACTGAGGCATTGGGATGGATCCAGGCAGTCAGTTGCAGTCCCAACTGCACCAAATTTTCCATGTGGAAGAGAGACCTACTGTGGTCTCTGCCCATCCTTCTGCTCCCCTTTTCTGGATAACTGAGAATAAGGTTCCCTTTCTCGCCCTTGATGCTGTCTGTCATGTTTGCTTAAGCTGTAAGCTCCTCAAGACAAGGGCTCTCTCCGCTAGGCTGCATGGGGCTCGACAGCGCTCTCTGTTAGTGATGCAGGTGTCCTGTGTCATCCTGGGGAAGCCCAGCCCAGGCACCGTCACGTTGGAGCCTGGTGAGCACCACTGAATTGGCGTTGGGGCTGGCCTGCTGTCTCTCCGGATCCATGCTTGCCAACAAGAGCTGTGTGAACTCTCATTTCCAGCTGTGGACTTCATTGTGCGTGCACAGCTCACAGGGAGACGGCCTATCCCCGAGGATGCCCAGAGGCGCTTTGGTTGGCTCTCTGATGCTGCAGTAGCTTCCTTGCCCGTTGATACTCTGGCTCTGTTGCCATTCCCTTTTAGTTGCTGTGCTGGCCTCAGCCAATCTGGTCCTCGATCAATAGAACAAAATAAACAAGACTGAGAAGTGCTGAAGCCCTGTTTATCTGGGGAAGGGTAACAAATATTGGATTTTGTTCACTTCAGAGAATAGCGCAGGAAGATGGAGAGGGTCGGACGCCTTGAGAAACGCATTTCTGGCTTTCAGAGTTCCCAGGACGTGTTTGGTAATCAGCCTGGCAAGTGAGCGGCAACTCCCAAACTTGTTTTGCTAACAAGCCAATGTTTTTGGTGAAAGCACCAGAGCCAACCTGTCTGCCATTGCCCCATAGCTCATCTTGGCACTTGCCCTGACTTCAGTTTGTCCTTCTGGGATGTGTAGTCATAGGATATAGTGGTGGGCAGGAGCCTCAGAAGGTTGCCAAGTCAGTGCCCTGGCCTGAAGGCAGTTCAGCTCTGCTTATATCATTTTAGGCCATGTCTACCCAGATCTGCATGCAGCATCCAGGTGATGTCTCAGCAGTGCTTTGTAAAATCTCTTTATTTCTAATACTTCAGGACTGTGCAAGCGTTTTCACACCTACATTCCAGTGATATCTCAGAGCTGTTTCTAATACAGGAGTTTCTCCTCTTAAGACATTCCTAATGAATGGTTTCCAATCTTGTATCAGAAATGTTTGGTGCTAATTCTCAAGGTGGTGACTTATCACACTGTAATATTTCTGTTAAGAATGTTTCTGTTATTTCTATCCTTGAGATCACCTAGCTGTACCTACAGTCTTTCTGTGCAGCGAGGATGTCTCCTCGCTTTGTGTCCTTGGCTAATTTCATTATCGTGTTCCTAATTTTTGTCCCAAGGTCACTTAGGAAAATGTTAAAGAACAGCAAATCCAAGGGCAGACCTTGAGGAATTCCATTAATAATCTCCCTCCAGCACAAGCCTCTGCCATTTTTCCTATAGCCAATGCCTTACAGTTGCCTTACACTTTTCCTGCTAATTGCTGTCTTTCCATGCCTCTCTTGTAATTCTGCATGAGGCGCTGTATCAGATACTTTACTAAAGTCCATATGGATTAGATCTGCTGTATTTCTCTTGTCTAGAAAATCAGTTATCAAAGATAAATACCAAATCAGTTTTCATTTCAGCTTATTCAATTAGTTCAGTTCAGTGACTAGTTCATTAAGAACTGAGAAACTGAGTATGAGCTGAGAAAGCGGGAAAACTTGTCCTTTTTTCTTCTAGTCTATGAATAAAAATCAGCTGTGAGAGGATGAGATCTTCTAGTCTTAATGTGCTGAAGAACAGAGGGCTGGAAAGCAATTGGTTCAGTTCACTCAAATTAGTTACTTTGCTTGCTTAACAAAACTGTTTTAAATGTAAAACATGTTTTGGTAATCTCATTTTTTCCTTATTCTGCCATATTTATCGTGATATTTATTGGTTGAATAAAGCCGAGTTCCAGGTGCTATTTTCTTGCATTTTGATTGAAATTCAATATGCATGTGAATGTACCTTGACACAAATCACAATTAATGTCTCATCTAGGAATCAAGAAGTGTCAGTCAAACTTGCTCATAGATAAAATGGAAATAACAAGGATTTAATTGTTGAAAGAAAAGTGTAAAATGCAGCATGCCTCCCTGCTTAGCCTTGGGTAGATCTTTGCTGTTGGTAAGTTTTAATTCTTACCTGTGACAATCAACCATTCCTTATGAGAACAAAAAATGTAAATGCAAAATGAAGTTCAAATCAATGACATAGAAATAGATTTCCAGTCTGCTGATTTTAAACATGATTAATATTGGTGTTGTAAATAATTTTGGTTTAAATCGTTCCCCCTGCATTTAGTATAGCTGCAGATCAGGAGCACTAGGGTGAAATCTCGCCTGGGTGACAGTCAAATAGGAAACTGTCATTGACTTCACAGGACCAGAATTGCATGGCTCAAGCATAAGACATCGCACCTTCTCTTCGGGATGGGTCATTAAAAAGGTGCCCCTCCTTTCCAAGGGGCAAAGGAGCTCAGAGAAGTTGAATCATCACTGCCCCATTGAAGAGAGATGCCCCAGGCTGGATGGCTGCTTGCACTGACCCTGGATATGGATGCTCCTCTGCATGGCTGTGGATATTTTCTAAAATACCGTTTTCCCTCATCGGATGAGAGCACAGCCCATCTGAGGGGCAGGTGACCCCAAAGGCAGTGTGCGCAGCGGGTTGGTTTAGCAGGAGCAGGCTGCGAGGAGAAGACACGCCCAGTGGGTGTCAGTCCTATCTCTGATATGGGTTTGCTGTCATTTTACAGGGACCTTATGCCTCTGCCTTGCCTCCTCGGAGGACCCAGCTGCCGATGGCCTCACATCAACTTCTCTGCTGGAGTTTGCCATGATGTCCCACCTGGAGGCCATGAATTCCCACGAGCAAACCAGCCCAGAGGCTGCAGAGCCTGATCTTGCCCCCAGCTCTCTGCATGCTGCCCCAGGTTCAGGCTTTGCCAGCGAGGAGAATGAGGAGTCCAAGATCTTACAGCCCCCGCAATACTTCTGGGAAGATGGAGGAGAGCTCAATGACTCCAGCTTGGACTTGGGACCGGCAACAGGTAGGTTATTTTTACCCCATTCTTCTTCCCTGCTCTGCAGGAGCTCTGGGGAAGTGGAAAGATGCAGGGATCTGTCTTCCTGCTTTGACACAACTCTTGCTAAGAGGGCCTGAGATTAAACGTCAGCTCTATTTTCTCACCTCAGTGCCTGACGTGTCCCCAGTGAACCCTGAGCAAGCACAGGCTTTAGAAGCCTAGTTACAGCTGAGCCTTTATTCCTGAGCTGCTATGAGCTGGGAAAAGTATTGCTTCCACCTTGCTACCCATTGCATCATGCCCTTCTTTCTCTCTCTCTCCTCCCGCTTTTTATATTCTCTTCTCTCTCCCATTTTTTTTTGTTGCTGTCAATTAAGCTCAACCTAAAAGTCTCAAACCCGGGACTCAGAGATCAAGGCCATCTTGGGATTTGAGTCAAAGCTGGGTTCCCTGGGCCAAATCCTGGATTCCTCACTCTGTGACTTCAGTGGGGATTTGGCCTGAGACAGCATGGCTGTTTTTCTCCCTTGGGCAGTTGTCCTGTTGTCTGTTATATCCTGCCTGATCCCAAAATGGGAGCTATGGCCAAAATGAGTTCATTAGCATTTGAACTTGTTTTCCTCTGTGGGTTTTGAGACCACTGAGTCTCCTCCTGAGTCCATCATTGGCTCTAAGATGCTCTCAGGGAGAGCGATGGGAGGAAGGAGGAGGAGCATTACAGGGTTTCCAGTAGTTTAGGAGATTATTTCACATGCTCCTGTTCTCAAGTGTCATGTGGGGCGTGTATTAAATGTTACCCAGGGGCCAGGCTTCAGCCTTATCCCTCCTCTATCCAGTATCACTGCTTCCCTCTCAGCTGGTCTGACGGAAGTCTGCAATTAGAAAGCACAAGTCTTGTTCTATCTTTGCTCCTGTTTCTGTGACCTTAAGAAAGACCTGTGCTTGCACTGGGCTGAGCACTGCTGCAGTGCTGTGGCTCAGGCTGCCCACTGGGGCACAGTGCCCGCTGTGTGGGGCAAGGGCCATCCCAGCTTTGGCCTCCAAAGCCCTTTGCTCACCAAAATTGCTGCTAAGCTCATCTGGCCGTGCTGTTGTTGCCCTGTGGATTGTGTGGTCCCTGGGGCACTTGCAGACCTGGCTGTGGGGAAGCTGTGCAGATGCTGTCTCCACAGTGATGCTGAAGTTGGATGGTGCATATTCTCACCAGCGCATCCTTGGGACATGCTCTGGCTTAGCCGCTCTCGCGCGCTGGCAGCATGCTCAGCGGCGCTTTTATTTGTGTGCCAGCAGGCACCTGCATGTACTCACAGATCTGGACGTGACTTGGAGAACAGCATGTGCTTGTGCATTGAGAGCGGGATGCACTGGGTACCAAACCCAGCCTTGCCTCCTGCACGTGCCTCGGCCCATTTGTATGCAGAACACACTCCTTTCTCCTTCCGTTCTTGCCTGCAGTGCTTTTCTCCATGAACAGATGTGCTTTTTCAGCTGTCCTTTAAGCATACCCTGCCCTATCCACTGCCCAGCTAACCAATTCTGTGCTTCCAGGCACTGTTTTTTTTTCCCTGGCCATTGCTGTGTCCAGCGCTTGTGTCTTCATGGCATTTCAGTACCTTGGTTAATAGAACAGTTGAATTATTCAAGAGCTGGGAGCGCATTTCTACTTAAAATTTAATTAGAAACCTGCTGTGTGTCATTATACAATAAAGGATATTGTAATAGCATCCTTAAATTGGGCAGCCTTCTCCTGTCATGCAAAGCCTGTGCGTGAGATACGCACACAACGAGTGGATCTTACGTGCTGCGTGTGTGACAGATGCCATATGATACCTTGTGGAACTGTGTGATGACATCTGTTAGGTTATTTTCAACATATAAATCCATTAAACAGTTTCAAGCAGCTGTTGTTTAAGGGGAAAAAAAAAAGTTTATGGTATAAGTTTTCCTTATGTGGGATTTCTCTCTGAACAACAGTGAAGTGTAGCCCGGCACGGTTGATAGCTCTGTCCCAGGCACAGATTTGAGACCCTCTATTAATCAAGGCACAAACCAGGATTGTTCTGTTACTGGAGTGGGAAAATTCCCTGCTATGAAGTTGACATATAGTGCCAGCTTCTTTCTGTGTTTGGTGTAAAGATATTGGCCTGGAATTGGTGGTCTTGTTGCAGACAGGCCACATCTCCTGCGATTTCAAAGCTGTATTAGTCATTTCTCTTTTTTTATGTCCTTCTGAAATCTGTGTGAGGAGACTCTTCTGCCTTTGTGACTTCGAGGCTGCAAGAGATAAAAAGTAATAACAATTTGCAGCTGCTGTTCTTTTTTTTAAGTGCACTTGAACATCCTTTAAAAATATTTCTGGAAAACATGTGGCATGTAGAGCCACCTGTTAGTCCATTAGAAAGTGAGAACAAGCTCCCACTGACAGAGCACAGCTCAGCCTGGGGCTCTGATTCTCCTGAATAATGTGCTTTTGCTGATTTATGCTATGGAACAGTAAATCTATATTGACACTAGTGAGCACCAGCCTGTGGAAGCACCGTGAGATTTGTCTCATTCTGTCATAGAGTTCTATAATATGGCATCTACTTTCCCACCAGACCTAATCCATCTCTTCCAGACGCAGCTCCACATGGGTTAGCACACACACACGTGTGCACTTCTGTGACAGAATGAGACAAATCTCAGGGTCCTTCCTCAGGCTGGTGCTCACTGATGTCAGTATCCTTACGGAAGGAAGCAACGTGTGACTCATACCTCAGCCAAGAGGCAAGTGATTGGAGCTGTGAACATGTTCTTCTGCATCCCACTGCCTTCAGGCTTCCAGGGAAACCAGAAGCTTCTCAGGCTGAAGTTTGGGTTTGGCTGCTTTGTTTCATCTTTGGTATCAATTTGGCCTGAGCAACAGATCAACCCTGAAGATAGGGTGGACCTGCAGGGACTTGATTCTGGCCGTTCTTGTCCTTCTTTCCTCTCTTCCCGCCTTCTCCATCTTCTTTAGCCTGGAGGCTTTCAATGCCCCATGTTTCCTACTGTCACACTGGATTTCCTGGGCAACAGATGCAACATCTCTTGTAGCTTCAGGGATAGAAGATGGGAAACATTAAGGCTGCAGATCCTTTTGAGTCTTTGATTTTAGTTAAAGTTACAGGGTGACATATCCATTCTGGAATGCTCCCTGGTTTGCACCTCTCAGTGTTTTCCTTTGGCTTAGTCAGAATGCAGTACCCAAGATTTTCTCCTTCCAGTGAAGGCTCTAGGTTGAGGTAGCCTGATCATTAATTTTTGGGAAGTGCAAAAGCTGATGCAAGACTTTTGAATCTCTGGAGAATGAAAGCGCTTAGTCCCTCTTCTCCCCTCGCCCAACAGCAGAGCCTCCAAGGATGGGAGTGCATCATCACATCTTTGACTGTGATTGATGGTGGGCTGGCATGAGGCTCACTTCAGTATAGTCAGGGTCTGCTCTTTTAGCTCCAAGGTTGTGCCTTTGAAGACCAAGGTACAACTGTGCTGGGAGCTGTGAAATCTAGTCTTATAGATTGGTGATTTGCTGGGATGGCATGTGGTGCTTTGTGAGGTGGGGGAGGGGACTGTAATCTTTTAATTATTCATAGTAATTAGCAGAAGGGGTTCCCAGGAGAGCTAGGATGAGGGGTAGCAGGACAGACAAGTTAAAAGGACTGTATTCAAAGAGAAACAAGTTTTCTGACCAACTAATGGGATAAAATATCTTCCATCCTCAACTGTCCTCTGATAGTGAGAATTCACTTCTTTCCATGACAAAGTACTTGCCTCTGGCCAGAGAGATCCCAGTCTCTCTCAGCCTTATGGAAATCTGCTGCCTCTTCATCCAGACTGACAGCAAATCTGCAGTTCTTAATACCATCTTCAACGCAAGCATTAATGAAATGAAGCACCTGGTAAAGACTGACTACATAAGAAGCTTAGTGCTGAGCAGCCCCCTGCCTGAGCTCGGCTCCCGGAGTGCCTCTTGTTTGTGCCCTGGTTTAGTGTACGCTGACGTGTTAGGTGATCTGTCTCGGGACAAGTCATCTCTACCGAGGCATTGCTGGGAAAGGCTGGCCTGTGACAAAGAGGGTTGCTCTGTACACAGTGTGATTCCGGTGCAGCTATCCCTGACTGACTCTGTGGTTGGGTGAGGCTGGCTTATTCCAGCCCTATTGCAGTTCATACACCAAGCAGGAAAAAGTTGCGGGGCTGTTTGGGAACAGCTGTAGCGCTTGGTGTCCAGTTTTTACCTGAAGCAAATTTCAAGAATGATGAGACCTCACCACTTTGCTACCCTGCATCTCTCTTTTAACTCTGGTCTCTTTTGTGTGTATGGACCTGTCTTGGAATCACAGAGAGTAACTTCTCCTAGCTCTTCTGGAAGATTAGGATATTAGCTCCAACTGGCTCAATTCCAGCACCAGTAATTGCATTTTGCCTCCTTGAAATCCCCCTGCAGTTTCAATCAGATGGAGCAGGCCTTTTTGCAGTAAGCCTCACAGCTCTGTACTGCAAAACGGCGAGCAGATACCACCTAAGCCCTGGCTGCATTTTAAGCAGCGAGTAGACTGCACTTTATGCTTCCCCGAGTTGGCAGGTGCTTTAGTGTGAATGGAGCTGTCAAGCTGTGTTGTTGTGGTGGGAGCCCAGGAATGTTCTTGTCTTTATTACAGTGCCTTATAGTTATCAGTAATTCAATCACTGGTTAACATGATCTTCCAGTTTAATCCAATAAAGACCTTATGGTCAGGTTATGTGTACTAAAAACAATGAGGGTCACCCATTTTCTGAGCTGTCACAGTTGCTTTAAACAGCTAATAGAAGCAAATACAGGGTAGGGAACCTTGAAGGGCAGTAACTGAGACCAGCTCTTCTGAATGAAGGAGAAGCAGAAATATAATGAATTAAATGCCTGGCAGGGGAAATGGTGCTTTGGCACAGTGCCAAGTCTCAGCCCATCTGATGTCAGGGAAGTTTTGGTATCAGTTTCAGAGGAAGCAGGACATCACCCAAACGGTAGCTCTTGCAGAGGTTTGGAGCTCATGTTTGCCTCTCCTAGGGCAAATCATTTCCCCAGGCAAAGGGAATGAATCCGTTGGAACCCAGACCTAGGTCTGCTGGGAGATGTAAAAGGCAGGACTTGGTGTGACAGGAGGGCCATGCAAGATGGTTTCTTTAGAAAATAGTGCCTGAGGGTCTTTGTAAGACAGCCTGGAAGAGAAAAGCTGGAGGGAGCTGAGGGAGGTGAAGACAACTTGATGCTGCAATATGAGTAATATCGCTACTGATGGGAAGCATTAAGGGGCGTAGCTGAGGATGTGGTAGCAAGGAGGTGAGGTGGAGGTGTGGAATTTCATATCGGTGAACCAGACTCCCAAGGGGGTGGTGTGACTGAGAAGCTCTGGGATAGTACGTGATGTGGAGCTGTGGCTGCCTGCTACACTCATCAGGTCTGTTCCTGCTAGACTGTTTGGCCAGAGAAGCTGAGACAGCTTCCTGGCTCCAGCAGGCAGTTCACCTGAGCTGTCCCTACTGTGATCAGGCTGGCTCCATCATGGCTTGGCTGCTTTTGTTTGTGGCTAGAAGGGGTACATGGCACATGCATCCTCTGTGTGTGGCCACAAATTCCTCTTGTGCTCCAACCTATCCTTCCACCAATCTTGGTGGAAGACCTACAGAGCAGAGCCTGGTAGGGGAAGAGCTGATGGTATGTGCAGTTACTGCCTCCTCCCTTTCCAGGCACCCTTCTCTTTGGCAGCATTCTGCTTCCTCACTGAAATTAGGTGAGCTGATAAATGAGCCTGACTAATCTGGCACTGCAGCCAGCTCCATAATACCTGTCTCCTTTAACAGAAGACCCTGTCCCACTGCTGCAGCAGGAGCACAGGTTACCTGAGTCTGGCTGCACTGTTCCATGGTTGCCATTTCTCTCAAAAAAAGCTGGTGGGGATGGGAGCAGATAGCACTGGCGTAGGTAGGTGGGAATGTCTGTGGATGCATTTCCACGTGCCAGGTGTAGAGGGTCTGCTGAAGGGAGAGTATAACCAGGTGGGCCAGTGGGTTGTAGTGTCTGGACAAACACTTGCTGATATGGAACAGCTACTTGAGCATTGGAAGGAATGACTTAAAATGGGAGATGCCTTTTGAGTACCCTTAGGGTTGAGAGGAAGGGGAATCAAGGGATTGTGAATAGGAAAGCTCTTATCTCTGCATTGCACAGATGAATGACAGAGAGCAGCTTGTCTGGAAAGAGCTATGGGAAGAAGATACTGGGACCAGTTTAGTGGCTGGGATCATACCAAGGAGATGGGCAGGGTGCAAAACCTCCTTCAAATCATAGGAAAGGGATGTAAACCATAAGAAAACATGAGTGCCTTAAAGGGACCTGATCTTGAAAAGTGGACTGGAAACCTTGGTAGTGGGGCAATAGGAGGTCATTCCAGACAGGAACTAACTGTTTAGCTGGCAAGTCTGGAAGAGAGGATTGACTCGCCATCCCTGAACTTCTGAACCTAGAAAGTGGTTTGAACCACTTTGGGAACTGGGCTGTATGGAGAGCTCCTTGTTTTAAGGAGCACAAACCATCACAACTCTGACCCAAACACTTTGAGTTTCAGTGTTCTCCACGTGAATCTGAATAACAACCCTCACAAGATATGAAGATAGTTGAGGTTATAATCAGTGGGATCTTATGAACCAGATGGGAGAAGGATGCCCCCAGCTTGGCCTGCAGGCTAGTGGAGAGGCTGGTGGCAAGTGGGGATGTTAACTCAATTGGCAGTGAGTGTGAGGATTCTTTTATCTGCTTCTACCCTGTTGATTTGTTGATCCAGAGAAGCAACTCAGGTTTCATTCTTTAGCTGCCTTTTAAGACAGAAGCCTGCTGGGAGAGAGTGGGATGGGTTCTCCCTGATCCTCCATCACCTGGCAGAGATAGCAGAGGTGGCAGTCCCTCCAGCGTCCTTAGATCTTGTTGATGGAAAGGCAGTATGGCTGCACCACATGGGTGTTTCCCTCATGGGAGCTAGCTAATCTGTGACAGAGTAGCGTAAGGAAAGGTCGAATGTGTGACTTCAAAGGAGAGCTGACAGGCCAAGAGCATTTCTAGCTCCCAGGGGCAAACCTCTCGCTGTCTTTTCCCGTTTTGTTTTTCTGCTGGGCCCATCTGCCAGTTCTTGCTCTCCTCCAGGTGGGAAGACATGCAGGGTAGAGAGGAGGTAGAGAGGAGTCAAGAATAGCTGAGAGTGTCTTTAGGCAATAGAGATGGCAGATTGGATCACTGATCCTTGAAAATAACATCTCATTTGACAGGGCTTTGTTTTAAGGGGCAAACCCCTCACTTCTCACAAATTGTGCATCAGGGCAGGCAGGGCTCTTGCTCAGGTTAGTGTTTTTGGTACAAACCCTGAGTATCCCTGCAGCAGGAGGAGCGGTAGAGGCCTGGAGGATGCACTGAGTCTTCACCATCTGTCTGAAGAAGGTCCCGACTTAATAGCCTCAGTCCCAAGGTCTGTGGCTATTCCTGCCATTAACCAGCACCCATTTAGCAAGGCAGTGGGACACGTAGCTGTTGGTAAGGGTCTTTGGGAAGACCAGTGCCAGGCAGTGGAGGGTAGGTGTTTTTTGTTTGTCTGTGCTGCCATTGATTGCTGTTACCAGCCTCCTTGGCCTCTGAGGGAGCATCACCAGGTAGGCTGTTGAGTAGCAGCACTGTTTTAATCCCCAGGGCTCTTGGTGGAGTCTCAGTCAGGATGGGTGCTCTCTATTGAAACACAGTGGCAAAGTGGACACTGGTTCTGCCTGCCGTGATCAGTAGATCTCAGTGGCCTGTTTGCAGCCATGACTAGGAGACACTCACCACATCACAACCCCGAAGGTCAGCTGCTGGATCACATTTCCCACCTGAACAGGAGCATCTTTGCACCTCCTGCTCAGGATGGAGGGAGCAGCATGGTTCTCCACTCAGGAGGGATGGGGAGGAGCATGCAGGAGCAGCATGGGCAGTGCTGGTTGCCATGGAATATCCAAGGCAGTGGATGTGTTTGCTGACATGGGTCTCTCTGTCTGGGAGTTCACACCCACAGCGAGCAATGGCTCCGAGTCAGGGATGCAGAGGGAGTCCTTGTGTTGATCTACTCTGTAAGGCATCCAGACAGCTGCTGCCCACTGTGCTCAGTGGAGGATCTGCTTTGGCAGGCAGGAGAGGAGATGAGGGCCTTGGGAATTTCAGACAGTCATTTAATAACAATAACCATAGATAGGGCAGTGTGCTCATTTCTGGCTGTAGAGGGATCCTCTTCCTTCTGTTTTTCGGTCAGAATATGTGCTGTGCACGTCTTGGAGAAAGAGAGTTAAATGGGATGCAAACTTCTGAAACTGAGCTCCTCAGGTACAAACAGTTTCTCAAAGATGAAGGTTGATTTATGCCTGCTGAACTCTGAGCTTAACATGTCTGATCTTACAGATACTCTCCTTGTCCTGGGGTCCCAGATCCTTGCTGGGCTTCCAGAAGAATCCACTGCCTGCTCTGACCTTTCATTGGTGAGGTGCATCTTTCTCCTTCACCATCTAGGTTTGTCCAGCAACATCACATGCACTCATGGGCAAAGCCACAAAACTAGCAGGGGCTGAAGCTGGAGGGAGGGGAGTTAAATTTGGCATCTTTTTCTGGCTTGTGTTTCCCTGCAGCAAAACTGTTCCTTAATGACATGGAAAACTCATAAGGCAGATGTTTGTGGAATGAATCTGCTGCTGTGAAGTGCTGTACAAACTGGAGTTGTGAACTTCAAAGACACCCAGGTTGATTCAGATTTTAGTGGTATTACTTGGTTGTGCCAAGCAGTAGGGTTTTGGTTTGCTGTGCTGTTATTTCTCTTCTGTCGTATTTCCCGTTTAGCTTGTGGCTGACTGCTGCTACTACCCACTGTCTTTCTGAGTCCCACATGAATTGAATTCCTGGCTCCCAGCTTAATTCCTAACACTCATAACCTCACCTTGGAGACGTCAGGTATCAAAGCTGTTGTTTGCAGATCTCCTGGCTAGCAAGTCTGTGAAAACACCTTCAGGACAGAAAGGAGCAGGGAGAATGAGCATATGAATTATCCTTAGGGAAAGTGAGTTCGCTAGGATGGGACAAGGAGTTAGGGAAGTGAAGAAGGATGCGCTGCACTTGTCAGATGGGATTATTCTTTTCAGTAGCAGGCTGCCCTCTCTTAGAGTGTCTCTGCTGTTTGACCCCATCTATGGCTAGACATATATAACAGGGTCAGTCCTCTACCTTTCAGAGTTCATGGTTATTTAGGACATGACATGAAGTCTCTTGGATCTCTTTTTAGATTACAGCTTTCCCGCTGCATCTCAGAAGGCCTTGCTGAAAGGGAATGGGACGCAGGTGAAAGACAACTGGGAAACAGCCACTGACAAGCCACCAGCAGAATTTGTTGAGTCTGACTTGCACACACCTTTCTCCAGCACGCTGGAGGAAGAGGAGGGGCTGCTCCCTATAGACCACTCAAGAGGAGGAGTGGAGAGCCTTCAGACCTTTGGGCCAGAGGTTACATCTTCTGAACCAGTGGGCCAAGAGGACCCTTTCTCCCTTCTGTTTTCCACACCCTCTGCTAGACAAGATGTTGTGACCGAGGCAGCCACAGAAGCGCAAGAAGAGGACTCTGTTCGTGCAGGCTTAGACCTTGGGAGTAGCATGGGACCAGGTCTTCTGCCTGTGTCCTCTATTTTTTCTACTACTACTGCTGCAAGACCTCCCAGTATTTCAGAAGAGCCCTTTGAGGTGACAGCTGGGGACACGTGGGCTGTTGGGGGAGCAGATTCAGAGCTGACTGTGACTACCACAAGAGCAGAGCTTGCAGAGACCACGGTAGAGGCTGGTGGGGAAGAGCATTCAGCCAGAGAGGAGGTTTCGGAGACTACAGTGGGGTGGGAGATGCTGGAGCCCACAGTGCTATCTGAAATGGAGCAGACCGTGGAAATGCATGTGGGGACACCCTCTCCTGGATACAGCTCCCCAGGCACCCAGACTCTTCCTGGCAGTGAGCAGCACCCCAGTTCTTCTGTGTCTCCTTGGGACAGGGCTGATGAGTCTGCACTGGATCCCATTTGGAATGACACCGAGCCAGCCACTGAGACTGTGGCAGCAGAGAGGAGCTTGTCACCGCAGGCTGGGGATGCCCGCTTGGCCATGCTGCCAACAGAGCTGCCCTGGGATTCAGCACAGGTAGCACTGGGAGCAGGGAGCGGGTGGGAGGTTGTGGTGGAGATATTTGGATACTTCAGGTGTGAGGAGTGGTGGGCTGGTGTTTAACCCCTTAACCTTACTCATGTCCTGAAGTCTGACTTGTGGAAGTAGCTTTTCCTGTTCACCAGCTAAAACTGAATTTTGGGGGATGTTTTTCACAGCATTTCTTAGGGGTGTCTGTCATTCTTTGTGAAAGCCCTGCCCCCTCACATCTTCCCCAGCAAACTGCTGCTCAAAACCCTGCTTCTAATAAACACCTGCCCTCCAGGGCATGCACAGCAGTGAAAGCTCCTTGTTTCCTCAGCCTGCATTATTGCAAGTGTCAGGACAAAAATGGCCCCAAGGATTTCTGAAAAGGGAGTGAGAAGGAAGAGCTATTTTTGCTGCTACTGCCTGCAGGGACCAGATGCAGAGCAGGTGGAGCAGCGTATAGTGATCTGCAAAGATGTTAGCCTGGGAGAGCCTGTGAAGAGGAGGTGTGAGGTGAACTACCATTCCTAAATCCAGCAAACTGACAGCTGGTTAAAAGAAAATAGGTAGCAGGAGCTCACTGGTGAGCAAGTACCAGGGAAAGCTTTTAATTTTGCTTTCTGCCCATGGTACTCAGGACCCTGAGCAAGTTACTTAGTCCCTCTGTGCATCTGATCCTGCCTGCAAAGTGCTGCCCAGTTTGTTTAAGGACCACACAGGCTCCTTTGAGAAGGACTTCTCGGGAGTATGGCACAGCCCTTTGCTCCTGTCCCTTGTGTACCACATGCTTTCAGTAGGAGAGCTACATTTACTACCCAAACCCAGTTGTCTTTGTCTTGTCTCTCCAGGTGATCTGCAAAGACTGGAGCAACCTTGCAGGGAAAAACTACATCATCCTGAATATGTCGGATAACATTGACTGTGTAAGTTGGTCCAAAGAGATTTGATGGCGGGGGGAGAATGGTGCTTAGAGATGTGGAGGCAGGCACAGCTCCTGCTGTCTGCTTTCACTACAAAACATTTTAAAAGTGCTAAATCTCAAAGTCCCTAAAGAGGCTGTAGAGAGAAGGGGAGGAGGACAGAAATATTCCTGATCTTCAAATGGGAAAAGAGTGGGTGGAGAGAGAAGGTTTTGCTTAAAGTCTAGCACATGTCAGTCCCATATTGGGTTTTGACTAACTCCTGGCTGCTAGTCTTTGCCAATCAGCACCTCGATTGTCATGAGACATGAGAGCTTTTAACATTGCAGCTCTTACTGGTAGGAAATGTGGCAGTATCAAAGGATAGTTCTCCTTTCCTCTCTTTCTTTTCGTTCCCCTCCTTCTGGGATATAGTAACGTACCTCTGATTGCTCAGAGGAATAAGGACCCCCCATTTGCAGTGTGAATAGTTCAGCGTCAAGCAGCTGTCACTAAATCTTCTTTAAGTATCTCTTCTCCTCATGCTGTACCTCATGTGTTATCTGGGTCTGTTAACCAACCACACTCTGGTAGTCCAGTACCTGCCCATCCATCCCCATAAAGGTGCAGTTAATTCATGAGCCCAGAGCCCCTTGTGGTTCCCTAGCAAAAGGGTTTGTTCGCCTCTGCTGGGCCTTTTATCAGGCACTTTAAAACCAGTTGTGAAAGGCCTGGGGTCAAGGTGCCTTTCATAATTCTAAGAAATGATTACGAGCCTGACAGCCCGAGACCAAAATGTTTCATCAGGGAACCATGCTGGCCTTGTGTGTCTGCACTTTTGCTTGCTGCGGCTCCTGCTCTGGGCAGAGCTGGATGGTTTTGTTACTGCAGGGAGGCTGTGTGGCACTGAGCTATTTCCACTACTGGTGAGTTGCTGGGTTGTGTTTTTTTTAAGGTGAACTTTTTGAGGACAGGGGAATTCCTATACACAGTAAAGCATGCTGACTGCTTTAAGTATAGATGAAATGTCAGTCTCTTTCCTCCTGATAAGGCAAACCAATTTGCTCTTTGGAGGATTTTAAGTATCTCTGCTACAGTTCACAATTGCAACTCAGAAAATCAATCCCTGAAAACCAGAATCCTACTGCCTGTTTCTTCCATGTCCTAGCTCCTATTGCTCTTTCTCCCATCTCTGTGGAATTTAAATGCTGGTTAATTTTGTAATGCATAGTACCTTCCTTCCTGTGGTCACTTGCACTGGTGTTGTTTAAACAACTGGAAGGGTGAGAACTGAAAAGCAGATGTGCAGACCAAATTATGTCTTTACTGTTAAATCCTTGGTTCTGCCCTGCTGAAAGTGCCCTGGGATAGGTGGGACTGAACTGTTTTTCTACTTGATTTCATGTTTCAAAACATATTTCCCAGTGAATGGTTTGTGCTGTCCTCCCCCTTATTCAAAGGGACACTTGTCAACATAGATATTTAATATGAACGTTGCTTAATTCCCAGACTCCTGTTGCCACTTTGCAACTGAAGCTGAAGCTGGAGTCAAGCTCTTCTCCTTTCCACTGCTGTTGTGGCAGTTTGTTTCCTCCCCGTGATAATTTGTTTGGTTTGGGCAACTCACCTACCCTCTGCCTGTCCCTTTTCTTTTCTGTTTTCTATGTCCGATCCCTGTGCTGTTTGGATTTCCAGAGTTGCTGGAAGTTTAAATTAGTGCAACTGCTAATTTCTTGCATATTTCCTGAGTTTTGATGATCTGGTGTGGCACCACATCCCACCGAAAAGCTGAGGGACAAAGAGGATGCTTGGCCCCTTCCCGAGAGTTGCACCTTGAACTTTAAGGTTAAGCTGGCAGCCCATTTATCTTCCTAATGGGCTCTGGACAAGGCAGTCGCTTCAGTCTCTCTCTGGGCACGTCTCCCACTCAGTGTACCTGGGAATTTTGCTCAAGTGAGGACTGCAGGATCTGACCCGACAGTGGTACCTGGCTAAACAGCAGGAGATAAACTTCACCTCTACTCATGTATTCAGGCTCCTTCACAGCTTCCTTTTCCCCACTGTGAAGAATTTATCAGTGCTCTGCAACCTCTTCTTTCTCCATCACTAGAAACATCTTGCCTCTGTCATCATCCTGCTCTTGGGCTCGCCGCTTCCCCTATCTCCGCATCCCCTAAAACAGAGAGGCAGGCTGGCATTGGGGTCCTGAGCCAGAGCCACAGCTGAGCAGCATGGCACTGCATCCTCGCTGCTCCTCCTGCCTCCCCGTGCTGAAACCCATAACCTGATGAGATGAGGCACTGGCAGGCCCTTGTGATTCGGGCCCCAGTCATCGGTGTCTTTTCCAATTAGGCCATTTTCGGCACAGGCCTGTGCCTGCCCTGAGCATTTTGAATTGCCGTGGCAACAAGAGCTCTCCATTTTATTAATCATCTGTGTGGCCTTCAGGTTGGCATGGCAACTGGAGATAAGAATAGAAACACAGGAGTGAGCAAGCGGCAGAGGAGCCCGCCCAGGGATGGCTGGAGCATGTCAGGCTGAGCAGCATTGGCTGACCCAGCACTGGCTGCAGGGAAGAGCGAAGAGCCTGGCAGCTCCCTTCTTGCCTTACACAATAATGTCACTTCAGGATCCCTGTGTGCCAGGAGAGCTGGCTTGGCATGGTGTGGGGTGTATGTTGGCCGCAGGAGCCAAGGGGAAGTGGTCGTGTGTCAGGAGGTGTACGTGGGTCTGGCCCTGGGCACTGGACATAAGCGGGGCAGCGTTGCACCAGATTTAGCATTGCTGGCTTTTGGGCATGCCTGGTTCAGGGGTCTCAGGCACACAGCCGTGCCAGCCCTGCAGTGCTGTGTCTGCCCTGTTCCCTTCGTGCATTCACCAAGGTCCCTTCTCCCATGGCAGGAGGAGTTCCGGCTTGAGAGGGGTCCCCAGCTGTTGGCTCTGGTGGAGGATGCCTTCTCCAGACAGGCGGATGGACCGCAGGACCGCTGGCTGATCTCTCTGAGCAAACCCAATGAGAATGACAAGCATTTGCTAATGACACTGGCAGGGGAACAGGGTAAGTGCTGGGAGCAGGAACATTCCTGTGATGGGGGGGCATGTATTTAAGGGGCTCTCAAACGGAGGGACTCGGCTGTGTTGGAAGGAGCTTTTGCTTTCCAGTCCATTCAATCCCACCAGTTCCCAGTGTTAACTGGACTTGACAGATGGAGGGGGACTGAGGACATATGATCCTTTTTCTTCACATCTGCCTTCTGGCTTGTCCCTCGCCACTTGCATGAAGCTCCGTCTTCTGCACTTTGCCTCCTGCTTTGTTCCCTCCCTGAAATGCCTTCACTCGAGCATCCATCAGCTTTATCCTGGTGCTTTCCTCCATGGGCAGGCTTGTGCAATGGCAGGACATGGCAGCATGCTCTTAGTTCACTTCTTAACATAAAACTTCTTAAGTCTTGTATGAACTGGGCCAGTCCTGACAGTGCCCTCCTCTGCATCCCCAAAGAAACAAGAGCTGACAGTGAAAGGTGGGCTATGCTGGAATGTTTTACCATCTTTTTAATCCCTTTTGGTAGAGGGGTGCTGTTCCTATACAGCTGCTGCCTGCTTAGTGGTGGAGGCCTCTAATGTTGACATGATGGTCTATATGAGAAAAACCCAACAGTATCCTAAAATGCCCCACAGTGACAGAAAAACAGAGCTAACATGTAAGTGCTATTTGCTGTATCAATGCCTTTAATCATTGCATCATCTCTCTCAAGCCTTTGTGCTGGAGCATGCGTGAGTGAAAAGGCTTTGGTGAGCATTTGATCTTCTGAACTAAAACTCTCATGCCATCATGAGAGGAGACATCCACCTTCCTGGGGAAGAAAACAGGTCTGACCTCCAGAGGCACAGCCTCTGGATAGTCACTCTGAATAGTCAAGCTTTTGTTCAGGTCCTCTTTTTACTGCTGTGCCAAGTGAAGGGAGAAATGGGCCTCAGCCTCTAAATCCTCCCTGACTGCTCCTTTCTCCAGTCATGGGACGGGGTGGCTCAGTGTGGGCTGGTGCCTCCCTGGCTGAAGCTGTCTCCTGCTGGGAATGGAGCTGTTGCAGCACATCTCCCGCAGTCTCTGCTGATGTACCAGGTGTATCACCTTGCCAGATTGTCCTACAGAGCAAAACACACCTTCTACAGGTTGTGATAGGTGAGCATGAAACATTGTGGGAACATCTTGAGTGTTGCAGCTCAGGATCAAGTTGTGCTGAACAGAGAGGCTGAATTGGGTAGCATAGGCAACTGCCTTCATAACTTTGGGTGTTGCTGCTCGCTCTCAGAGCAGACACAGATCCTGAGAGCTTCTGTAGGTGTGGGAAGAGCATGTAAATGCCTTTAGAATCAGTACATGCCTAGATTTTTTCCCCCTGTTTAAAGAACATTCAGAGGACCCAGCTTGTGGTCCTTGCATTCTCTTAGCCTCCTAACATAAAGTACCAATGAACAAGAATGTGCATTCCCCTGCCTCCATTCAGTTGGGAATTTCACAGTGATGAGTCTGACTAAGCTAACCTGAGCTGAGAGCAGCACTGATCTCTCCCTCTCCTTTACAGGCGTCATCCCTACAAAAGATGTTCTCATGGCATTGGGGGATGTTAAGAGGAGCTTAGCCGAGGTAAGAGCCTGTCTGCCCGCATCCATTTGTTAAGACTAGCTATACAATTAAAATAAGTACCTCGAAAACTGGGACCTTATCTCAGCCTAACTGAGTGCTGAACCCACAGCAGGCAAACAGATGAGTCAGACACTTGGCAATCTCCCTTCTCTGCTCTCTGCTAGTTGCCAGGCCATAAATGTCTGCTCCCATTAAAAGAGTAAATGTGGGTTATTCCCTCCTTGCTTTTCTGGCTTAGTTGTGAAGCTGCTTTTCACGCATTCATTTTGTTGGGATACTTGGTCTCATCCCTTCTGTGCTATTGCCTGTGGCATTTGAGGTCCTACAGAGCCCCAGACTGGGCCCTGCTCACCCTACAGCTGGCTTACATACGTTGGCTGTTCAGGGTTTGCTGAAGGAGATGGGAGAGGTGCTTGTACTAGATGGGACACGTTCACACACCTTCCTGAATTCCAGCATCTGCATTTCACTCCTTTAGACAACTGCCTACATAAAGGGCAGGCAGAGGACCAGAGGTGAAGGATGTCAGACTCCACTGCCAGGTGCCTTTTGCCCTCATGTATTCCCCTCTAGTCCTGGACAGCTTAAAAGAGGGTAGAGATGAGGGCCAATTAGTCCCATGATGTCTGACTGACCCTTAGGCCTATGGGATATGTAGGCACTGAGGGCTTGATTCTACTTGATTTTTTTACACTGCTGGAGTAATTCTGTTGACTCTAGCAACAGAGTTAGTCCACTGCCTTGCTGGCTGTCTACTCTCAGCCTGACCTAACAAACTGGTTCAGTTAGACAAAGCAAATTAAGTGCTCAGTGCTGTATTGATTGGCTTACACCAGAGAAAGTGCAAAAAGCCAGCCCTGTAGAAACTGTGTGACTGAAGCATCACACAATTTCTGGAACTGCCCAGAAAGAGGGATTTGTGTTCGTGCAGGATTTGACTGTGCAACTGTGACCCTGTGTTAACGTGCATCCTACCAGAGCAGCCTCGCCACCTGCCTATTACTCTCTGGCTCTATCAATAATGAAACAGTGCTTGTTGCACTGACCTTGCGCTAGCATGAGCTTGGAAGGAGGAGAGAGAATATTCTCTTACACCCATCATACTTCCTATTGAATTGATACATAACCTGTTTGAAATCTGCCAGGTCACTAGGACCAGCTTTGGGCTTTGTGGAAAACCATAGGAGGGCTGTTTCTAGGGCAGCTATTCCTAAGCTTTTTGGATCAGCAGGCAGTTGTCCACCTTCAAGAACCTGGAAAGACAGCTCTACCCTCTTAGGACCAGAGCTTTAATGGAAACCTACTTATGGTTACATTCTCTGTCAAACAGTCACCAAAGCCTCAGCACCCATCAGTGACCCATAGTTTGTCTTGGGCACTCCTAATTTTGGGCAGTTTCTCCCATGAAAGCTTCCTTGTCTCGCACATAGGTGTGATCCTTTTGCAGGTAATCGAGACAAGGTTGTATCTACTGTCATTTGCTGACACATCAGCTTTCATGGAAGGTGGTGTTAAATTTAGTTATTTGCCTTCTAGTCATGTAAGACATTGTACATCTTGACTCCCCAACTGTGGTTTTTAGTTCCTCTGCCCAGAATGATGGTCCTGTACTTGCACCCTTGAAAGTCTGAACAGGATTCCACCTGACTGCAGGCCAGGGGATTCAGTGTACCCCCTTCCTTCCTTCCAGATTGGCATCCAAAACTACTCAACCACCACAAGCTGTCAGTCGCACCCGAACCAGACACGCAGCGATTACGGGAAACTCTTTGTGGTACTGGTGATCATCGGTTCCATCTGTGCTATCATCATTGTATTGGGGCTCGTATACAACTGCTGGCAGAGACGCCTGCCCAAGATGAAGAACATGGTGAGCACTTAACAGGTGGAGAAAGTGGCTAGACTCTGAGCCATTGGGATAGAGGGGATTGGAAAGTTAAGAGGGAGATTGTTTTCCCCTGTACACTTACCGGACATAGCTGGATATGCTGCTGGGGCAGCAGGGGAGCACATTCAGGTATAAGAGACATACAAACCTGTCTCTTGCTGTGCTCACGACAGTTTATTTCCACTGCGAGGTGTGGGCTAAGAGTAAATTAACCTTTTCCAACTGAGCCTGCAAAGTCTTGGGTGATCCTTATATCCTGGTCTGATTGTGCTTCTCAGCAGCATTAAAACCTATCCTCCTTTGTCTTCATTTGTGTTCCTCTCACCCTTCGCAGTCGCATGGTGAGGAGCTGCGCTTTGTTGAGAACGGCTGCCATGACAACCCCACCTTGGATGTGGCCAGTGACAGCCAGTCAGAAATGCAGGAGAAGAAGCCAAGCGTGAATGGTGGAAACACCATCAATGGCCCTGACAGCTGGGATGTCCTGATCAATAAGCAGGCAAGCGAGGATGTGGATGTGTTTGAGGAAGACACGCATCTTTAGAAAATGAAGGGAGGGAACCACCTTCTTAAATGCACTTGTGTCTCTCCTGTCTTGACTGATGGACCACGGGATCAAGTGGCTTCTCAGGAACTTCTTAAAGGCTTGGGACAGGTTAACTCTTTGGGCAAATTTTCCCAGTTAGAAGTCCTGAGCCTGCATTCTGAGGCTTGGAGTCGAGAGAATCACCGAACAGAAGGAAGCGGGAGGGGTGGGTGTGTAGGTCTCTTTGTGTGTATTCCTATCAGTAGCACCAATGCTTTCATATCAGTAGCACCAATGCTTTCATCACCTTTAAATGCACTTACTGTAGCTCTCTGGTAGTGTCTGGAAGTGGCTGGGCTTGAGAAGCAAGGCGATGAGTCGAAGCCTGCCACAAAGAGTCCGGCTTTGGGGAGTAAATTCACTTTGGGAGTCAAGCTGGAGGTACGGCAGCCAGATCCTGACCTTGAGATCATGTTCAATCCCTGCAGGTGCAGTAAAACCTGTACATTATGGATGGAGGGGAGCCAAGACTCCGTCAATGTCCGTGGCAGAGTTTGCATTCCAGTGTGAAAAGAGATTTGGTTTTTTATAGTGCTCTAGCATTCAGCTGCTAATTAGCTGGGATGATGTTTACATCTGGGGAAAACATCCCACTGTCATCTCATTTCCCCCCTCACACCACAAACAGCCCCACTCTGTTTTTCAGCTCCACAGTTCCAAGCTGAGTTTGCAAATTTTGAGCGCTTTACCCTTGCTTCATTGCAGAGAATTCAGTGCCGTGGTGCAGCATCTTAGCTGAAATTTGCTTTAGGTTGGAGAGTTTCTCGAAAAGGACATTTACCTGCCTCTTCCCTGCAGCAGGCTGTGAAATCAGCAGCAAAGTATCCCTTCGCTAAGTCTCAGTTTTAGACTGACAAGCCTTCTCCACTGCTGTTCCATTTTCCAGGATTGTTTGTTTTCACTTGGTCTTTTTGAGATAAATGTGAAGACTATGTGAGACTTTTTAAACAGGGAGAAAAGCAAAAACTCAGAAACTGGTAATTTTCTGGTACTTTTGTTTCCTTTCCAGCGATTTGCCCCGAGAGGGGGCAAGTGTTTAATGTCCCGTAGGTGTAAATTGGGGTAAAATATTTTAAATCACTGCATTTAAGCAAGCAGAAAAGCCAGTTCAGATGATAATCAGATTGAAGAGCTCCCCAATGAACATTTTTTGGGCATGCCTCTGGCAAATTTGAGGCTCCAGCTCCCCGAAGATGTGTGATAAAAGGAACATGAATATGCATAATTGTTCTCTGAGCCCTGCCTAAACCAAGACTCAGAACAACTGTCAAGCCTGAAATCCCAGAACATTTGTTGCTTCTCTCTTTGAGGGATTGAGGGACTTGCTTTGGTCAGAGGCAACAGTATTCCTCTCTGTTATGGTGATCTGCATGCTTGCTTACTGCAAAATGCAGCTTCGCGTTTGGTCTTTAAGGGAACCTTTTTCTAGAAAGACTCCAGATATGCAGCCTGAGGCTGAGCCTGTAAATTTATCCCTGTACGTATAGATACTTTTAGCATGTTCATCCCTGATGTGAGTGCCTAAAGTCAAGGTACGAGAGTCTCTTGTTTCATTTTGCATAGCGCTTTGCATACAAAATGAATCACAGATCACTTTGATGTAGGACCACATTGATATTGGTCTAATAGGAGTTCAAGAAAAGAGATAGCCTTTGGTTTCCTATCCACGTTCCAGTTTTCAGTGGTTTTATCCTGTCTCAGTAGCTTTCACTGTGTTATACAGGAGGTGATGATCATCTGTTCCTTTTGTATCTTGTTGGGAGCGGTGCAGAAGTGCTCAGAGTTCCCTCTGCTGCCTCAGCAGCTGATAAGGGGGAATAGTCCCTGGATGGGTACGGCCACATGTTGTCCTTCTCTGATTGCCTCTCCCTGATGGCTCCTGCTGAGTTTGATGGGTTTGTGCAGTGAAACTGCACGAGTTCAGTGGCTCTGTTGATGGCATTTTGGGGCTCACAGGGTTAAATGCAAGTTGTTATCATAATATGGTGAGTAAATTAAAGCATGGAGTTAAAATTTGAGTTTGTATAGCACTTAGCATAACAGGGCCTGGCACGGCCGTGGCCTTTAGGCAGTTTCACCATATAAAAGTTTCTAAGTCCAATAACATTCATTAAATATGTTTTTAATGCCCAGTTGCTATTAAAAAGACAATGCCATCAATCAGATGTGAATCATGTTCACCCACAAAACACTTCCTTGGTGCATATCATTGCTAAGAGCTGCTTTGCTGCTGTATTTTCTCTCCACTTTACTAATTCAGAGAAACAACGTGTTGATAAAGCAGTGCTTCTGGCTGGGTTCAGCACCTCCTGATCTGATGTAAAGTCTTCAAACTTTAACAAAACCAAGGGGGCTATGTGGGCTTATTAAAAAGCTAGCAAGCTCTCTTGATTTGCTCTTCTGATTTCTTGTGGCCTGAAGGTTTTCAAAAGACTGTAGAGGTCTCCTCTGAGACGGAAGCATCCAGGTGATCTTGAGAGTGTCTAAGGGTGGCTGTCTTGAGGCTGAGAACAATTTTCTGCTGTCTCTAACAGGGTGCACCTGGCTGTAAGATCTCAGTTGAGCTCCAGAAATCCACTGGTTAATAGCATTTCACTTTAGTCTGGTGATAATTTTTATACCTTTACTGTTTGTTTTCACTCTGCATAATTTTTTTGCACTAGGCTGATCTTGTTAAGTCAATTGCACTGTTGTCACTCTCCCGCCAGCCTTGGAGAGACAGGTTGTCTCCGGGGACCTGCACGCTGTAGAGAGGTTGCATTGCCCACTTACTCTGTTCTTCAGTGCTTGGGTTTCCAGCTCTGCACAGGGAGGATTTAAAGAGGAAGAGAAACTTTGTCTTAGCATTTGTAACAGGAAGCTTTTCTATCACCTTAATGTAGTTAAACTTATTTTTAACAAAAACTGTCAAAGCTGGACCTCTTGAAGCGGTGTGCCAGGCGACAGAGCAGAGAGAGGAGACAAAGTAATTCCTGGAAAACTGTTTTTTACCCACTAGGACTTTGCTATAGTCCCATCTGTTAAACGTTTGGTTGCACTGACACCTGGTGGCTCCTGGGAGTTGGAGACGAAAAATAAAGAAAAAGGACTTTTTCCCTCCCTCTGAGCTCTGGGTATTTGTTTCATGCGACGTGCCCCGGAGTCACCGGTCTGGAGGCCCTGGGCAGCAATACAGGGTCTCAGCTTCATCTCCCCGCTTCCCCCTCTGCTTTCCCCTTCTCCTCCCATGAAGCATGGCCAGAAAGTAGAGACTGCACTTGAAATGGAGGTGGTTCTTCAGAGAAAGTGTCAGGTGCTGGTGTGAGGAGCTCTGCGCCCTGGAGAACGCCTGTGATGGTATCGGCTGGATGTACAGCCAAGATCAGAGTGGCTCTCCGTCTGCATGGGACAGTGGCCAGATGTGGTCTGGGGTGGCCAGGCTGCAGCTTACTCCCAGATATTGCGGACATGTCTAGAAAGGCATCTCTAATGTGGAGTCCAACGTGTGCTAGGACTTTGGATCCTGCAGACCGCCTTGTGGTACGAAGGGTGTAAAGAAACAAGAAGTGACCCAGTAACTCTACTGTGGAGTATGTAATGCAAGTTGAGAATACACTTCAAGATACCACCGTAAGGATCCCTCTGGGCGAAGGATGCAGTGTGAAATGGATTTTTGCAGTATGACCTTAGAGCATCACAGCAGGATCCCACTGCAGCCACTGTCATCAGCAGCTCCGCTGTTCCTGTCCACCTTCGCAGCCACGCAGGAACACATCTCTCTTTCACACATCTCTCTTTCACAGAGGGTTTGGGGCAGCTCAGAGACAACTCGCATATTCACCCGTGCTGGCTCCTGAGAGCCCCCTGGGCTCATCTCGGCTGTCATCCAGGATCCCAGCTGTTCTCAATGCCCTCGTTCCTGCTGTACCTAAACCGTCTGCGAGCCCTGGCCATTGCTGCCGGAGGACCCTTAGCAACACTTGCGTCTGGCCCTGGGAGCGACAGGGTTGTGGTTTTGTTTTCTTTGCAATAAAACGCACCTCCTGGGTGTCTGAACACTGACCCGAGCCGAGTCCTGTGGTTGCATCTGCCTGAGTTCGTGTTCGCTGCATCCGTTGATGTGGTGTTGGCTGGGGTCCCTCTGTCGGAATGGGGGGCTGGTGGTGGTGTCAGCATTGCCCCCCTCCCGCCAGGGAGAGCGCTCCTTAATTCCAAACCCTCGCAGGCTGCTGCAGGACCCCCGGCTCCCCTGTGGGGTGTCCCCTGCCCCATCCCCACAGGAGCAGCCCAGGACCCCTGGACCCTGCGGGGGTGGCTGGGAGCCCCTCCATGAGTGCTCACTCCCACCTCTCGGGAGTGTCCCCGAGCAGCCCCCCTCTCTCCCACGCGTGCTTCAGAGCTAGACCCCGCGCCAAGAGCCCTTCCATGTGTGTCCCCCCCCACGTTCCGGAGCAGCAGCTCCCGCTGCCCCTCGCGTGTCCCTGCGGAGCCCCCGCCGCGCGGCCGTTGCTCTCCGGGCCGCAGGGGGCGCTGCGCCTGGCGGGGTCAGGCGGGCCGCGCCTCCCTCGCCGCCGTGTTTACATCCGGTCCCGCTTCCGCGCCGGCCCGCGGCCCGGTCCCCTGCTGCCGCCCTCCGTTCTCCGCGTCAATGCGGCCCCGCCGCCTGCTCCGGCCATGGACACCAGCGACCTCTTCACCAGCTGCAAGAAGGGGGACGTGAGCCGCGTGCGGTGAGCGGGGCCAGGGCCGAGCGGACAGGCCCGGGGGGAAGGGAGGGGTTGGACATCGGCCCCCGAGAGCCTGAACCGCTGTAACCGGGGGCGGGGGCGGCGGCCCGGCCTGGTCGTGCCGCGTTTGTTTCCCCGGAGCCCTCCCCTGCAGCGGCCTCGGGGCCCTCTAGGGCAGCCGCGGGGTACCTGGGTGTGGGAAGGAGAGGTTGTTTGTACATAAACATTAACGGCTTTAAACTGGAAGGGGGAAGATTTAGATTAGACATTAGGAAGAAATTCTTCACGCTAAGGGTGGGGAGGCCCTGGTACAGGTTGCCCCGGGAAGCTGTGGGTGCCCCCTCCCTGGAGGTGTTCAAGGCCAGGCTGGACGGGGCCTTGAGCAGCCTGGGCTGGCGGGAGGTGTCCCTGCCCATGGCAGGGGGGGTGGAACTGAGTGGGCTTTAAGGTCCCTTTCAACCCAAACCATTCTATGATTCTATAAACACACCTTGCTTTTCCCCCAAGGAACTGGGTGTGCACTGAGCCTTTATTATCATGCTTGCCCATTTCCTTAAAATTCAGGCAGCAGCATATCAGGTGGTTATTGTGAGCTTCATTGGCATAAATGTTGTCTATGGCAAGTGTCCTTGCAGGTCTCTTCAGTTTCTCTACCGTTAGGAACTATTTTTGCATTGGTAGGAAGCTGGATCTTTGGGAAGTAATTGTTATGAAAATACTTAGATACCTTATGCTATGGACTGTGGTAATATGTCTGAGAAATGCTGAGCTGATAAATTTCAGGTGGTCTCCTTGCTGACACTGAAGAAGTGTGGCTTAGTGGCAGCGATTTCGGATCAGGAGCCAGATGGACTGCTTGCCTGCAGGGTGAATGGGTGTTGTAATGCAAAGGCCTAGAGTTTACAGCAGACTCCTCTGCTGCTTCTCTTAGTTTGGTGCTAAGATTTTTCATCACCTTTTGGTCCTACTTGGTTCTTCCAGCTCCCAAAATGTAGATCTTTCCAGATAGTCTAAGACCCTCTCTGTTTCAAGGTACTTGCTGATGAAGGATGAACAGGCAGATGGATGAAGTCTGGGGAACACTGTTATCAGTTGTGTATTCGTGTTACGTTAATTTATTGCAAGTAGTAAATTGCTATTTTGCTATAGAAGGAGGGGCCTCGCAGGTGGCCTTGCAGAGGTTTAAGATGACTGGCATAGAAGTGATGGTGGAGGAATGATTGGTCTGGAGATGCTGTCAAAGCAGAGAGGACAAGTTGTCTACAGGGAGGTGAGTAGAAAGGAGCTGAGTTGCTTGGGATTTAGAGTGTGGTTAGAGGAAGCTGCAATTTGAGGCAGAAAAGCTGGAGGGAATGAGAGGGGAGACTGATGTGTGGATGAGAGGAAAACTGGAGAGTCTTTGTGAAGGCTGAGAGTTTTATGTGTGGTTAGGAGAGATGTTTTTTCCAGGAGTTGGTGACAGACTGTAACAGGACCCAGGCTGTGTAGGAGGTTTTTGTGCAAGGCAAAGGCTGGCTTCTAGAGGTGCCAAAGAGGGAGTGTTTGGCAGCATTTGATATAGCCGAAATGTGCAGGACAAGGAAGTGGCAGAAACTAAGAGCAGTGTAGAGTGACACTGATGATGTTACTTTTGGCAGGAAAAGCCAAAGTGGGAAAAGCAGAGTGGGAGTCCAGCCTCGGCCTTGTAGACTTAGCCATGTATTTGTAAGCATCCAGGCTGTGAGCATTTTAGGAGAATGTGAAGGTGCTGCTGAAGTGCTCAGGCTTCTTTTGCAATTGCTGCCCTATTAGGGATCAGCAGGAGGTGTGTTTGATTCCTCTTTTTCCCTATGTACACCACTTAAGACTAAAGGGAGCTGTCAAGCTGAGCTGTCAAGCTGTGCTGCAGAACGCTGTTCTTTGGGTTGAGGTTTTGACTGCTGCTCCTTCAGCCGTAGCTGACAGCTTTCCAAGTCAAATGCAAGGTCTTGTCATACCTGTGGAAGTACAACGTCAAAGTTACATATTTTGAAAGAGGAGAATGTGACTGAGTGAGCAGCTGCATGAAGTTATAACTTGGCTCTCCTTTTTCTTCCAGATACCTTCTTGAACAGCGAGATGTGGAAATTAATGTCCGTGATAAATGGGACAGTACACCTCTGTGAGTCCTGCAGCCTAGATCGCTGGCTGGGCGAGAGGGGAGGGCTTTCAGGGCTCTTCTGCTCTCTTAGCAGCTAGAAGCACTGTTACAAAATGTCTCAGATTCTGCTTTTTGTGATACTAGGCTACATACATCTGCTTCTATTCTCTGTAGGTGCTGTGCTAAATATCTCTTTCTCTCCCCATCTGCCTCATGCTTGCTGTAGCAGTGCTCAGAAGAGTGATTAATTCTGTGACCAAATTACCTGGATTAAGCAATCTGTTCTTGGCTTGATTAGGCTTTTTGGTCCTCAAAGTCTTTGGTGTTGTAGCACATCTTCTTAGAAGCAGGCTTGGCTTGATGAAGTGCAAAGTGTGGGATCACAGTCTGTCTGGGACGGCTGTGAACATGCAGTAGTTAGTGAGGAAACCCCAAGCTAGTGCTGAAGAGGGTGATGTGGGCTTTTTACCTCCCCACATACTGATTCCAAAGTGCATTCAGACATCTGCAGAGTATTCAGAGTACGGAATGACTTCCCAAAGTAAAGACAGACTAAAATTTGCTGCTGCAATGCAGGTTACAGGATTCTCCTGGTTTGTAGGACAATTTGAGGTCCTTGTCAAAGGAATCCTGAAAGACTTAGGTTATGAAAGAGAAAATGAAACTCATTGTAGGCAGGACAGGAGCAGATCGTGCTTAGTCTATTGCTGGAGTCAGGCTTCTATACTATTTGGTAGCGATTCCTCACTCTTATGAGGAGTCATCTTCCATGCTTACAAGGGCTGGCTCAGTGCTGAGGCCTGCGTGCTGTGGTGTGCCCAAACATTGAGTTTTGCTTCCTGCTGTATCTCTGATTTTCTTTCTCTTGTTATTGTCAGGTATTATGCTTGCCTCTGTGGACATGAGGAGCTTGTACGCTATCTTCTAGCCAATGGTGAGCCAAAGAGTCCTGGTTATGAGTGCAATATCTTTCTCCATACTGGTCCATAAGGATTGTATATACCCTTCTAGCTATCCCTTGTGGAAACTTCTGTTACAAGCAACCATCTGATCAGTGATCTCAGGCTGTAGTGGGAGCCCTGGACACAATTTGTGGTCTCTTTTGCAGGCCATTTGCTGCTTGTATTTGCTACAGGGGGGCTTTCTCTGATGACTCAAGACAGCATGACAAAGGTGATGTTTTGCAAGGATGCATTGCCGTTGGGAGTATGCTGTTGTAGGAATTGGGTTTCATCTGAAGAACTGTCTGTGTAAAACTTTATTGTGCTCTTCCCATAGCCTTACTTTGTAAACAGGACTTAAAGATGAAATGCAAGGGCTTTTACTAACCTTAGACAAACCAAGACAAGCTCTCCAGGCAAAGTGCCTGCCCATTGGGTTCCCTTTAGGTAGTGGTGATGTTCTGTGTTTTGGCAGAGGAATCAGAGTGCGGAGTCTTAAAAGATTTGTCTCTTCCACTGCATTAAGAGCTTTTAATCAACCGATTGTGCAATTCTAAAAAAGTAAAATGCAAGTGTAAAATCCAAATTTCTAGCAGTCTAACCTAGAGGCATCTCTTGCCTTGTGCAAAACAGAAATGCCTTTTAGGAGGAGCTGTTAGAAGTCCAATAAGTGATTGTATTCTTTATACATTGAGATTCTTCTTCCCAGAACACTGCTGGAACCATGCTGAGAGACTTATTACCAGGATCAGTTTAAATGAGTCATGACTTCTTCGAAAAAGGATATTGCAGTGGGAGAACAGCTTTAGATGCTATGCATGTAAGGGGAGACTAGTTTTTGTAAATATGCTCAGTAACGTAAGGGACTACAGTGAAATGTCACCAGGCAGAAGTCATACTCATTTAGTGACCATTCGGGGACACTCAAGAAAGATATGACTCTGCCTGCGGACGTGTACCTGTGATCATTTTGCAGGAGCGAAATGTGAGGCAAACACTTTTGATGGGGAACGTTGCTTGTATGGAGCTTTGAGTGATGCCATCCGACGTCTTCTGAAGGAGTACAAACAGATCACAGCAAAGTGCATGAAGAGAGACTACTATGATGTCTTCCTGCAGCGGTAAGCAGATGAGACAGCTCCATGTGCAATGCATTCTGTCATCCTTCCGTAGCTGTTAATGTGGATATTCAAACTCTGTTAAGGGCAGATTTGAAAGGCAAATGATCAGGACCCTATCTCATTCCTCAGCATGTAGAGCTTCCTAAGGGATGTCCCTTTGTGCCCTAAAGGAGGACTTCCAGGTATGTATGTACTTGAAATATAGCCTTCCCTGACCTAGGTACAGACTCCAGAGCCAACAGAAAGCTGATCTTTCTAATGCAGAAGCATTAGACTGTCATCCTTGACTGTCAAACCAAATCAGATCACTTAAGCCACATCAGTGATTTAGGATAATATGTCAGCTGAAATTAAGTTTCAGGCCTGCAGTGAAGCCTGCAAGCTGAGGTTTCCAGCAGTCATAATAGGTATCTTGTTTTGGAGATGGAACACTTTAAGAAGCCTCAAACTGACTTATAGGGATAGTGCTCGTTTCCTTCTTTTTGTTCGTTAGAATGTGTTAATTTTAAAATGTTTCTGAAAGTTTCCTGTTACACCTTGTAGTCTTAGCCTAGAGCTTGAGAAGAAGCTTGTCTTGCTCCAGGAGTAGAAGAATTGTGTCAGTCATCTTGCTCTTTTCCTACCCTGGTGGTTCTGATATTGTTACACACACTGTTGGTTGTTTTTTTTAATTCCCATTCAACTGACTTAAAAACCAATGTTTCAGCATCTGTGTCTTCAAAATTGGAGAGCAAATAAGTCCTAGAAAGATCTGACAACCTTCCTAATTCTACAGAGTCCAAATTTCTGAAGCTGTGGGGAAAGAGAGGAGGAAGGAAACTCATTTATCTGAGTAAAATCAGATTCTGCCTTCCAGAAAAGTAGAATTTTGCAGGGTAATTTATCACTCCCCTGCTGAGTTTGTGGCTTAGATGATGCAGGGTTGAGTGCACATTAAAACTAAAGTGTGCCTTTTTCTGCTTCTCCTTCTAAACAGACCTTACATTAAAACTGAAACAAGGTGATAGCGAGGGGGCAAAAAATAAACACCTGACTGCTTCTGTTTTGTTTTGGGCAAGGCACAAGTAGGAAGTATGTTCTAGTGGCATCACCTTTCAAAACCCTGCTCTGACATTATCTCCTTGTGTGACCCCACACCTTTCTGTGCACCGTTCTGCGCTCTAGGAGGAGGATGGTGCCTGATGTCTGCTTGATTTGACCTCTTGAGAGTGTTTGTAAGGATGTGTATGTAAGGGGTGATGGGTGTTGACATAGAGTCAAGATGTAACAGTCCTTTTTTTTTTTTTTCCTTTTAAAGAGTGAGGGACTGGGCATGCAGTCACAAACAAAGCCTCATCTATGATGTGGCAATTGCCTGCATTTCATGCCTGTAACATCCTTCCTTCTTTTGAGGGTGGGTGACATCAAGTCCTTTCCTCTTTGTTGCATGGTTAAAGCATTCACAGACGGTGCCCAGAGAGCAGGATAGTTGTACCTTACTTTGTAGTGTGGTAATTCTTTTGAAAGTGTGTGCTTCTGTAAGGCTTTTTGTCTTCTGACGATTTAAAAGCAGGATTGACCTTCAGAGATGTGTTTGGAGGCCAATAGTTCCTCTTTAAAATCTGTTCCCTGTTTTCAGGGGTTCACCTGAGGCAGGAAGGTTTCATTCTCCAGCCTCCCTCTTGCACTAATGAAACTTCTTTGAGTCATTGGAGGGAGCGAGGGATCCCAGTGTAGAGTGTGAAGTACCAGCTCCCTTCTAACCGGGCAGGGAGAGGCTGAAATGTCTAGAGGTCTAGGTTCATTTAGACCTAATTATACTATGTCCCCCACTCACTTTACTCCATTCTATCCTTTCTCATTCTCTAATGAATTTCTTCTCTCTTTGTTCCTTACAGGCTGCTGGAGCAGGGTTACCAAAGTGACATAGTTTTCATTGTTCATGGCAAATCCTTCTGTGCCCACCGCTGCATTCTCAGTGCTCGCAGCGTCTACTTTGCGGAAATGTTTGAGACCAAATGGAAGGGGAAGAACATGATAGTGTTGAAGCATCCGCTGGTAAGCAAGGCTGTGCTTTCAGCTCTTGCCTTTCTTTTCCTGTTTAGGCTGGGTGAGAAAAGTGAGTAGGAAGGACAGTTTGAGGGTTAACTTCCATAGCTCCTGGAGTTCAGAATGACACTAGTCAAGGCGAGGGGCTTGTGGAAGCACTTTATGCAGTAAAATAGCATCTTATTTGGATAACAAAAGGCTGTAGACTGTGTACTTCCCCTTTGTCCCTCTGCTCAAACATATCTTAATTAATTGCAGTAGCAAGTAGCTATTACCATCTGCCAGCTGCATCACAGCTCTTCTGTGGGGTGATTTGAGTCTGTCTAATTCCTGGTGGGCAGGTGGTCTGTAGTGAAGACATCACCTCCATAATTGGCACTAATTGAGTCCCTTTTGTCGCCTTTGCAGCAAGAACTAAATAGGCCATAAGTGCATTCCATCTATTAATCGCCAGCACTCTGGCATATGTTTCTATAGCTTGACTGTGGCTGTGCAAAACCTCTCATGTCAAACATGCTTCAAGTTTCTCAGAACATTAAGTAATGGCTCTCCTTTCTCTTTGTACAAGAGCATGGCTTTCCTCTTAAATCAAGAAGAGGGGTTGGAAATGTTTACAACCAGTGACAGACTGGGTTTTACAGGGTCTATATTACAACTGTGTCTTTGGAGCACCTCTATTAGTCAGGTCCTGTCCCCTAGGCACATGGGTTGGTATCAGTTGATAAATTTAAAGAGCTAAGTACGGTGGAGTGGCAGCATTAGTTATGTGAGGAAAAAGGAAATTGGTTGCAGTGTCTGAGTTGCTATTTAAGTGGGTTTATTTCAAGTTGTTCAGGATCATGTTGCATGCAGGCAAGTTTCAAGCTTATTATTAAGTTCCTGCAAATTCTAAACATAATTTTCTCATGTTTTATTTTAGATTAATCCAGCAGCCTTTGGCTCTCTCCTGCAGTATCTATACACAGGTAAATGACTTACTGTCTAGCGTATGTGTACATGGCTGGTGGGCAGCTGTCTGTGCCTCTGCCGTAGCACTGTTTGGGTGGCACAGGCTTGCACACAGCCGTGTTTAGGTGCATGAGTTGCCAACACATCCTCTCCACTGGCAGAAAGAAAGAATGTGAGCAAGGCCCAACTCTTCTAAGTGGTCTGTACTTTTTGCCAGTTGTTGTCCTGCCAATAACTACACAGTTAACTAAAAAAAGTCAGCTTAAGTTGATTGGTTGGATGGATGTGGAGAATATATTTTTAACTTAAGGAAGGTAAATCTGTCATCTAGGATAACAATCCCCTAAACTGCTGAAAAGCCCGGTTACCATGTAGGACGTTTTCAGTCTGGCAGACCTGAACAGTGTGTGCTGAATGATTTAGCTGCTTTCTAATATTTTTCCTGAACAGAAGTTGATCCTAAACCTTCTATGTAAATGCCAAATGTTGTATTGTAGACATGCTAAGTGCTGAACTATTTCAGGCCAGGAGGTGGTGCCAGAAAATAACTTTATCTTCAAGGCTGTCCTTCCCTGTCCAGTGTTTTCAGATATGTTCCTTGCCACATTTTCAGTTATGGTAAAAGATTCTGGGATGATAGCTTATGAGCCTAAAGATTTTTCTCATCCGAAGCTAGACAGCCAGTGATGTCAGTCATCATACTGCAGTTTTGCTGCTCTCTTTTTTCTTCTCTGAGGGCATTATACATCCTTTATAGAAGCCTGTTCAGTCTTTGGCCTCTTGAGTGAAGCTGTTAGGGTCGACACTGGAATTAGATGTGAATTAGATGCCAAACTGAGATTCATCGGAGTGGTGAGTGGTGGGGTGCCAGGTCTTAGCTTCTTGGACTGAGTTGTGACTGGATGCTGAAAAGTGAGGCAGTATGTCTAATTACTGAATTTCTGTGCCATCAAGTCTTCAATGTTTATTTTTTGCTATTTTTACAGCTAAGTGGTATGGATTAAAAGAACTGGCTGCATTTCTTCTTGGCAGGTCGTCTTGATATCGATGTAGAATATGTAAATGATTGCAAGAGGTTAGCCAAGCAGTGTCGGCTGCAGGACCTCATAGATGATTTGGAGACGAAATGTAAAAAAGTCTATGAATTTGGTAAGTATTTTACTTGTTGTCTCTGCTGTGCCTGTGTGTCCTTCCACAGAGAATGAGGAAAGTGTGATGCTGGATGTTTCATGGTGCCCTTGGGGCTTCCAGGAAATGATTCTATTATGGAATTCCCATATTTGTGCTCTCTGTGGGGCAGCTGTAGTGGTTTCTGACACATGCATGTTTATAATTTATATTGAATATTTTCATTAAAGTAGAACAGCCATGGCAGCAGGACTTTGCTGAGGTTGCCAGACATTCATTGGAGCACCGTGGGATATATTGGGAAGTGCTTTTCAGTAGGGAGCTTGTTTAAGTCCCTGGGGAGATAAAATATGTGCGATTAAAAGTCCTTTTCTGTATTTATCTGACCTCTAACCAAAGTAAAATGTTTGATAATTGGCTCAAAGTGGATAAAGAAAGAGATTAACACTTTTTTAAAAGCAGAGAAGTATTTCTGAAAACATGTTTGCATTTATAACATATGTATGTGCCAAACCTTAAATGACGCAATCCTCTATTTAAGGACTTTTTGTTATCCAAAGAGCTTGTGATCTAATCATGACATCAGCTTATTGCATGAAAACAAATGTTTGGAGTTTATCATTCATTGCATTTAGTTCAAGCTAAAGGTCATGTGGATAACACTCAAAACAGCACAAGTAGAGCAAAATGGTGTTAGTCATTAAGAAAAACTGTCTGCTAACAAAACCTTCAGCAGCCTGAAAACATCCGATTCTCATTTCGTGCTCTGAGTTTACTCCTTTACTTCAGTCAAGTTAATTTTGGTTTCAAAAGATCTAGTCTGTAGCTTTTAAGTTAAAAGCATCTTCTTCCTTGTTCTAAGATGTAAAGAGGTAGCTATTCCACTTTTCCCTTTTGAATTATGAATTCTGATTATTCAGCTTCCTGAAGTTGCAGGAGTTAACATGAGAGAGGCAATACCTCTAGCTCAATGAATTTGTCATCTGCAAATCACAGGGAAGATATTACCATGTGTATGTTCCCCCTTAGGCATGTGCAATGTTTTGTTGTGAGGGGAGTACTGGGTACATGCTAGGTACCACAGTACAGCTGTTCCCATGTGGGCCAGAGTGGAAGTCCTTATATAGTGGGAGCTGTATCCTGAGTCTTACCTTAGCTCAAATGTAAGTGTGCATTTGTAGAGATGAGAAATACCTTTCTTGGTTTCTTGCTACAAGCAATGTAAGATATCCGTTTGTGTATTTAATAAGTGTGGAAAAGGGAAGTGATGGTGAATACCATGACTAGAAAAATAAAACCTACTCAGACAATCAGGTAACAGAATTATCTTGTGGCGTCTTTTGATATCAGAGTGATCCAGTGAGATGCTTCAGATTATTTTTTTTCCTCACCCCTTTTTTTCCTTTTTTTTTTTTCCTTTTTTTCTGTTGGGTTCTGTCTGAGACTTTGGACGTGACCATTCCACCTCCTCAATACATCAAGTTAAAAATCTCAGATTATGGGAGGAAAGTAAGGTGGATAGTTTGCTAACTGTCTGAAGCCATTGCCTAGTATGTCATTGGCAACCTAAGGATTGTGAAGTCCAGTGGTTAGAATTGTGAACTGCAAAAATGCTTGTTTCGTGGTGGGGTTCAAAAATGGAAAATGGTGAAGCAGTGTTTCCAGTTGTTAGGAAGTTTCAGATACAAGCGAAACAAATGTGATGATACAAACTTCCTGGATGGTACTGGGCAAATCATCTTACTTCTGTGTTCTTTGGGAGGAATCAGTTATTCTTAATTTCTAAGGTCTGACAGAAGATGCAATCAATGGGTGGTGTAAAGCACCTATGGAAGTGCTAGGCTTGATTTTATTTACAAGTTGGAGTCAAGTGAATAAACAGAACTGCTGATAGGTCTGTCAAATGTTTGTTTCTCGTATTAAATCTTGTGGAAGCCAGGAAAACCTGATTCTCCAGAAAATAATACATACAAGAATTATAGAAGTTAAAAATTGGGATAGATTTTAGATCAAATCATAGCACTTGATGAGACGTTGCTGCTCCTTCTAGCGCGTTAGGAATCTCTGCTTGTGCAAAGTGCTTTCTGTGAAACCGACATCTGATTTGGGTCTGCAGAGCAGGGTCGTCTGTATTATAAAGTTGAAACGTGCCTAATAAAAGTGAAGTCAAGTCTGCGCAGCTCCCGTGGATAATTGCAGTCTCTGCAATTTCATTATGTAGAGTTAATCAGCATTTCAAAAGCACTTAGCATCTTGGCGTGCACGGACAGTAGTTTAGGAAAACCTTGAAGAGGATGACCCAGTGCCTTCTGTTGCACCTGAGAAAGACTTCAGTGTGAATGCTTGCGTATTTCCCCCCACATGCAGATTGTGGCCACAAGAAAAGATGTTTCAGTTTTTGGAAGAGCTCAGGTGGGGTTTGTCCAGATTGAGCCATAATCCTTCCTTTGAGAGTAGAAGCGTTTGAGAAGAAGTGTTCTGCAGTTGTTTCTATGAGTTTTAGGGCAAAAAGGTTGAGGCAGGTTTTGTGATGCTTGCCTTCATAGTGAGGCACTGGATGTACAAAATCTGTGTTATAGCTAGCCGTGTCATTGAGAGGAGGATGTATAAGGCAGGTATCTGAATGTGACATCATTTTGGAAAGGTTTGGGAGTTTGGGGTGTTCTGTGGCTTTTATTTTTTGTGGTGCATTGGCTCAATTGAAATGAAAAACTACAAAGAAGTGTTGTGCAATGGAATCACAAGCAGTTGAATTGATAGGTGATGTTCAGTGCTGTACGGCTGGGCTGGGAAGACAGACAAAATCCTCTGTTCTCAACCGTAGCTGGGTTGTCCCCTCCAGCTCCTTCCATTGTTAATGTTGCTCTTCTCAGAAAACCCTTCATTTCTACTTCTTGCAAGAAGGTGATTGCCTCTGCTGCTTGCTTGCAGGGACAGCTTATTCCTGTTCTGTCACTTTGATTTTTATTGTTTCCGTAAGGAGAGAGTTGCTTGTAATACCAAATGCTGTGTTCTTGGATTTGAGAGATGCAATGTCTGAAATGTCTCATGATATAGATGTGCTTCTTGGACAAATCTCTCTTCTTTCCTGTCGCTATGAAAGTGCACAGATGATGCTTTGTGGGTCCCAAGAGAAGAACTATTTCCCTTGACTACTGCTTAAAACTTAGTGGGTCCATTAGTGCTTACAGAGCCTGATTGATTTGGCAAATAATAGGCACTACACAAATATAAATGATTCTCTCTGCCATAAAGAATTTCTAATTGCACAGTGAGAAATTTCCTTCTCTCACGCTGGTCTGTAAGTAGACAGGGCTCTGAGAAAATGCACTCAGTCTTGTTTGTGTTGGTGCCAGGTCTCCTCTTGGCTTATTTACACTGGAAGTCATCTATCTGAAGGTAGCATTTAGTGCTAATAGAGCAGCCTGTCTCTGTGTGTAGTAATGATGGTACGCGACTGTCTTGTATTGGTAGATTATCCTTCCCTTTCCAGTATCTTTCTGGGATATTCAGCCTGTTTGAGGTGAAGCAGTGCAGATCTGAAGGGTGCAGCAGTAATGTGGAAGAGGGGGTGGAGAACTTGCTTTGTGGCACATCATGGTCTTGTTTCGCCCACGGCCCAAGAGAGTCATCTGATGGAGCTCGTGTAAAGCTGCGCAAAATGTCAGGAAAAATGAGGTCTCAAGGTGGGGTGATTCACCTGTTTTAATGCAGTGAATCATGCCTGTCAAATTCTTCTGAACGCTTCAGCGTGGGGCTGCTTAACTCTTTTGTCCTTGAGAGTTAACTCTGCATCTCTCTGGCTCTCAACAGCATCTCTAGCCTTCCTTGCCACAACTTTACATTTTCCTCGGGGGCTCTGTGTTTGTGCACATGCTTCCTTATATGCCAGGGACTCTTGAATGTCTTACATGCTCCACTCCTCACCCCGAAGCATGCTGAGCTAAAAACAAACCTGGGATAGTGAACTGTGGGAGGGATGTGGCCCGGAAGAAGAAAGGCTTTGCTGGCAGCAGTACTGTATGCCCAGCTACTGTGTTACTTTGGGCTGTTGCTGGTTTCAAGGAGGGGGGGGAGGGGTTGGCTTTGATGAGCTCCACAGCAACTTTGGTCATAGCAAGACAAAAGTATGATCATGTGTTATGCTTCCCCATTCTCAGTGTGATTAATTGTGTAGACTGACAGGGCAAGACACTTTTTCAGACGCACGGGTCCAACAAAAGCAAATAAGGTTGCTGTCTCTGTATGGTTTATTTGATCTCTTTGGTAGTAGTGATGTTTATTTTATGTTTGCAAGGAACACAGGCACACTCTAGTCCAGGTGTTTTTGGGGGTGGCTGGTCTTTGTGCTTTTGGGTTCTACAGGTAAGAGTAGAGGACAGGCTCAGGGGCACAGAACTTAAATAAATCCCTTTGGTCCTTGGAGTGAAGCTAGGATGGCACAGCTGAAATGGGACCCATGAGAGTACGTGGCAGAGCACAGAGACATGGAAGGAGCTTTATTTTAACTAAATACTCCCTGGCATGAGCTTCACCTTGGGTGACGCTGTCAGTGGCAGGAGTGATAGGCTGGGGAAGGCACTGTATGAGGGATCAGGGGCAGCCTGATCAGTGGTCCTCAACTATGATTGATGGCAAGGACTGCAGAGAGTAATATAGGCTTGCCTGTGGCAACTTTGTGTTTGCCGTGGTTGATACTCCAGCACAAGGAATGGAGTGGAGGTTTAAGGAGAGATGACAATGCATGCATCCCCTTCCAGCCCTGCTCACCAGCTCTACTGAGGGGTGCTGTATGCCTGTTTACATAGAGGAATTGTGTGTATTTTGCAGTTTTGGAGTGTCCTTCTTTTCTCTAAGTGGGAAGAGAGTGTTTGTAGAGGAATTTAGGCATCTCTGCTCTTTTTTTTTTTTTTTTTTTTTGCTTCTTCCAGTCTCTTCCAAGCCAGGGACCTGTGTGAAAGTGCTGACGATTGAGCCCACAGGTAACTGCCGGCTGCAGGAAGATCTGGCTCTTCTAGCAGACTGCGCCCTGCCAGCTGAACTGCGGGTAGGGAGCATTTAAACTACTTCTGGACTCTTGTGGAGCTGTTGTTTGTGTTCACGTGTGTTCAGTTAGATTCTCCCCATTTGAGTTTAATACTTGGTTGCTGGTGCTCCAGATGCCAAAAGCCTTTTATTTCTTTGAAATACTATAAAACTGTTTAATGAGGCTGTCAGTGCTACTCCTTTCCCTTGGATTTTTCCCCCACCAGGGATCTCTAAACAAAACCCTGTCCATGCAGTTGGTGGGGATTTCCCCATTGACTACAGTGGGACATGATTTGAGCCCAGCTCTTTGTCTTTCTCTCTGGCATCCATGTTGAGTATCAGAATTGTTTTATCAGCAGTCATTGGTACCCAAAGAGACACGGAGATGGAATGTGGCTTGCTGGGCTCACTTGCTAGGAACTGATACCCTGTAGTGGAGAGGTGCTTTCAAACTCCAAAAATATTTCCCACAGACAAGTGAGTCTCTCTGAAGAGAATTTAACTTGACTGGCAATAGATATACTTTTCATAACTACATCTTCTTGACCCTTAGAAATAGCCCGCAGGTTGATGATCACCATGTTAAAATACCATTAGAGATATTAGTTAGGCTCAGATATGTGGATCTTCACTCCCAGTTGCAGGAAAGCAGGATAAACACCAGTGGTCTTCATTGTCCCTGCATCTGTTTTATTCTGTAATATCAGCAGGTTCACTTTGCTCTTGTGTCTGTCCTCCTTCTTTCTCATATCAACCGCTGAATTTAATAACATGAACTAATTCTGGGTGACTGCTGTGCGCAGAGTTTGCGTGACTGAGTGATGTAGCGAAGTTCATCGCCTCTTTTCTTTTTGTCCCCTGCTGAAGAGACCTGCCTGGTGCAGACCATGTCTGGGTGTATGTGTGTGTGTAAGGTTTCTACGCGTAATAAGCCAACATGTTTTGTGCTGGCTTTTGGCAGACGTAGTGAGCACTTTATAGAGGGAGTTTTTCTCTGTTGGTTTTCAATCTACCAATGCACAAATCATTCCTATGTAACTTGCCTCCCTCAAATAACTGTGCATTTATTTGTGGCTTTCCATATGCTTTTCTGCATGCAGGCTTTAAAGGGAGGTGATATTATAGGTAAGCCTTAGGGTTTACCTCCCTGAGAATTAAAAGGAGGATTGTGGGTCCAAACCAGTGAGATTTATGTAACTTTTAAGTCATCTTACATATAAAAAGTGTGCTTTCTATTTGATTGCTTGTTCTTTTAGCATGCTCCTATCAGGTTAAGCTTTTCTTCTCAAGGGTTAAAAACATTCCCCTTTTAATTTTTTGTGCAGAGTAGGAGCTGGAAGGAAAATGTTAAACTTGGAATAATATAATCATCTGACAGCACTGTGAATGCCTCTGTGAGCTGTGGTTTTTCTTGCTATATTCATAGATCAAACTGAAGGCAGTTATAGCGGCATTAGCTTTGTTATGGCTGGGAAGGTGAAGAGGGCATGGACACACCTGTTCAGTAGAGAGTTTGTATGCCTTGCACAAGTGTGGGTGGTTTGTTTAAACCTGATAAATTCTGAAAGATTCCTTTTTCTTTCTAGATCTTCTTTTTTTTTGTTAACTTACAAAGATTATATGAACAAAGCTCTTCATCCCATTGCCTTTTGTATCTCATCCTAATGTTTGCATATTGTTCAATACTGTGAATTAGGCATCTTTGTGCTGGGACAGAGGAATTGCACATCCTCATTCTTAACAGAGAATGATGCCATACAAGGAATAGTACATCAACTACGTAACTTAAGATGTCAAGGACAACTGAATAGTCACTTATGAACATCCATGTTCTTGAGAGAAACATGCATTATTTGCAGCCTATGCAGAACAACATAGGTATTTGACTTATGGATAAAAGCCAGCACTTCCAGAATTTGGCAAGAGACGTTCTGAGCTGCTGCATGTCATGTAAAGCCATATTAGATGGTATGGGAATGTACACAACTTCCTGTTGAATGATGCAGAAAACTCTATGCATCTCAATTTCATAGTTCAGTAATATGTTATATACTAAAATAATAATTGACATTTGATATCCAATCACAGTTCATTATTAGTTTCTATTCTTTGAACTTGTAAACATGTTTATAATGTTGATATTTTGTCTCATTCCTGTTTATACTTTAAAGCTTTTTCTCTTTCACTGTTTGTTTTTCAGAGTGTGGTTGTTGTTTCTACTTTGTTTTAAACTAGTAATGGCCAGATTTTTCTGACCACAACAGCTGCTGCTTTGGTTTGTTGCAATAAAATTTAGCAGTGACAGATTTTAAGTAAAATACCATCAAAAGCCAGGCAACTGTCAAAAACCATGTGGCTTTCCACTGTCTGTCTGCCTAGCTCTTCATCTCCTGTCTGCCAGATGACCTCTGAGTTAGAGACTCCAGGCTTCCAGTATATGAGACTGTAGGGACATCGTTTCCTTTTAGCTGGTTTTTCATTACCTTTTAACTGAAACCTTTTTTCCAAACCAAGGTGAAATCTGACTTAAAGGGATCAGAGTTTGCCATGAAATAGATACTGTTCTCTCCATCTGTATTGACATTCGGTGTGGCTGCAAAAAAACGTGACCGTTTGTCACTTTTGGAGTAAAGCTAAATCTTGTAATGTGTAAAAAGAATAGCTGGGAACAAGTAGATGGGTTCCATCTTGTCTCTCTTTGCCCCTGTGTACGGTGGTTGTCTGTGGAAGTCATTCCTGTGTTTTGCTTTGCCCGTTTAGCAGAGCCAGATTAACTGAACTGTTTACAATATGCTTGCAATTTTTTTTATATCCAATCTACTTGCATCTGGTTGTGTCCTGGTAATCTTCTCTTGGATCACTAACCCCTGTATTTTGTGTTGTAATTTATTTACAATTTTCTTGCTGAGATAATCTGGCCAAGGTACAAATTGCTGCCACTGACATGTTTTGTATGTTTTTTGCCTCCAGCAACATTTCTATTTAAGTGCTAATAGCAAATTTGTAGCAGCAAAAGATGTGGTCCTCCAGCACATGTGGTAGCTGGAAGATCCTGTGAATGTTCAAACAGTCTTATGCTATAGAGATACTGAAAATATTGCTGTATGGTGAATGAGATACTGTGAATGTGTTTCACCTCAGAGACTGGACTGTTTGTACTGCCTGGGCAACATACTTAACTTCGGCAGCTGTGCTCTCCCAGCACAGGTATATGCTAAAGAGGTGGCCTGAATGGGAGGGTGGGAGGAATAAGCCAGTTTTCTGCAGGGAGACCCTGAAATTTCTCAAGCATGATGAGGGAGGAGAGTAGAAGTAGAAGAGACTTAAAAAGAGAGTAAAAGGGAAAATTCTGCAAAGCCACTTCATGCTGAATAGGAGAGACAAAGACACAAACCTGCTTTTGTAGTAGGAATTGGAAATGACCTTGTAAACCTGAGCATCAGAGTGGGGACCAGGCAAAACTAAAAGCAGGAAACTGAGCCCAGAGGAGTCTGTAATTCAGGAGAAAACCAAAACTCCCACGTCCATTCCAGAGCGATGGATTCCTTTTAAAGATTTACCTTTGGGTAGTGAAAGAGGAGCAAATGAGGGGTGCAAGTAGGAGATGTGGAGTTTATGTTTTAATGAAAATTTGCGTGCTACAAATAGTAGCATCTTATCAAAGCCTGTTTTCCAGGTTTGTCCTACCTGCAATGTGCCTGTAAAGTTGCAGTGTTAAAAGTCATGTCAGAATTTCTAGGAGAGGACATGGAAGCTGTGGGCATGGGGCGGGGGGATAGCAGCAAGGCAAACAAAGTGGGCAGCTGGATCGTGACTGCTGGCTTTTGTAATGGGATGCTTCGGAGAACGTGGCTGCAGATCCCAGACCGCAGTTTGTTCGTTGCCTTTAAACGTGAGGCACAGATAGCAGTAAAATAGCAACCTGGGGAATCTGCAGATGGGACAATCTGAGCTCATCTTCAATGCTGGAGGTGCCCTTTGTGTTACAGCTGTATGAACAGCAGGTAATAGATCAGGTGAGGAGTGCTCCTTGAATTGCTCCTTCTCTTCTGGAAGAGGAGTTCCCCAATAGAGAAGGACTCACAGGGGAGAGGTGCTACGAAGAGACAGCATTACTGTGACAGTCATGCACACAATTTGAATGTCACTGGGCTTACTCTCCTGCGATTGGGAACCAGAAACTGCCAAGTGTTGCTGTGAACAAAGAGCCTGGCAAAGTGGTCCAGAATACTTTGTTCAGTGGTGGTGTGAGCTTTCGCCAGCTTGGTGCCTTGCCACATCCTAGAACCTGTTTTGTGAGAAACCCTACTGCATGTGAACTGACTTTGACCGAGAGCACCAACTCAGGGTGTTGCAGCCTGTGTCTGTTTAGTTTGGGAGGGAGGAGCTTAGGTAGTTTGCAGCAGGGAGACTTATCTTCACTGTCAGCCCAGGGTTTTCCCAGGTGCAAACTTGGAATGTGACTTTCCTGGAGGAAAGAGAGCAGTAATAAACTCCTCAGGCCAGGCTGCTCAGGGGCACGTGTTTGGAAAGCACAAACCAGGGGAAGCTTTTATTTCCAGAGATTTAATTGTCGTGGTTACATGATTGTGAATATAAACTTTTCTACAATGTAATTACCCTGTATATAGGGTAAGGTGAAAGCGAAAATATTTGGAAGTATTACTTTAAAATAACATAAGGCCAACAGATTTGTGTGTGTGTGTGTGCGCTGTCTTTGGTGGCGTGTGGGACTGGGAGGAGGTGTGTTGCTGTTAAAATAATTCACTAGAATATTAATACTGCAACAGCACTATCTTTGGCTGCAAATCCAATGAGAAATTTAAAATATGCTTTCAAAATGTTGGATTATTCAAGTGAAGCAGTAATTGTAGCCAAACTGTTTCAAACTAGTGTATATATCTGTCATCTGCACGTTACAACATCCACCTGTACATCTACACAGTAAAGGACTAGGCATAAGATCTAGTATGCTTATGATACCTCCTGCTATGTTAAGCAAATTTCACTTCCACTTGGTTATCCACCTTGTTAGTTGGCACAGAAATGCTTTCCAGAGGTGTCTGAAGGGTCAGAAAGTTTCCAAAGGTAAGGGAGGCAGCTGTAACTTCTACCAGGAATATCACTATCGTGAGTGCAAGGGCTCCAGTTCCTCATGTTGAAATCTGTGTTCAGAGCATCTCTGGTGCTCTGCATTGTTCTGAAGGAACAGATGTTTGGTTTCTTCTGAGAAGACCAAGAAGTCCAGACTTGTGATCCTGAATGTGTTTAGAGTGTGAATGTTAAAGGAAGGGTTTTCTGATTTCTCTTCCTAGGTTGGTTTTGGGGAGTTGCCATTTGACAGCACTGACAACTTCAACAGTTGTCCCGATGTGTGTTTTCGGGTGACAGATTACAACTTCTTGTGCCATAAGGTATGTGCTTCTGTGATAGTTCCATCTCCTCCCTTTTTGCCCTGAGTCTGTCCACTTCCCCCACTTATCCAGTGCTGGATACACTCTGCAGAAGCAGCATTGCCTGATTGGCTGGAAAACTATATTTAAAGCATTTAACAGAACGGTAAAGTTTGCCTTCCTTGCAGAGGTGAGGAGGTAAATTTATGGATTCAGCTGCAAGATTAACAGCTGCAAAATCTCTTACTGCCAACTTGTGAGTTCAGTGTCTGGAGAGGGGAATGTTTGATCTGCAAGTAAACAGCAGTAAGAATGCATTTTGAGATCCTACCTCAACTCAAACTCCTGTCTAGTGCCATGCTACTTTTGAACCTGAGAGTAGGCATGGGTAGAAATAAGGTATGAAAGAATGTTAGAGATGCAGCTTCAAAATATAGGGAGAATCAAAGTTACAGAGTCTGAATTTCTGAAATATCTTTCAGCTGCTCTGTCAGCTCAGTAGGTAGTGCAGTTTGGCTTGGTGTAGTGAAAATGATGCTAGTGTTGTGGTCTTTCTTCCTTCTCCAGGCATTTTTCTGTGGCCGCAGTGATTATTTCAAAGCCCTTCTTGAAGACCATTTCAGTGAGAGTGAGGAGCTGCAGACACAGCCCAACATCCCTGTGGTGACTCTCCACAACATTTCAGAAGACATCTTTATCCGGGTCCTCTACTACATCTACAGTGATGATACAGAGGTGAGGCCGGCCACCGAGCCTTTCCACCTGTGCTGGTTAATTCTGGAGGTGTTCACCCCTGTGTTTACCTACAGTATCTGGGGAGGAGTGTGTGTGGTTTCTTAAATCCCACTGCCCTACTCTGCTACCTCACTTCTGCCTCAGGAGCCGATGTACTGGGACTTGCTAATAGCCAGGCAGGGATCTAGTTTATGTGCATGACATTCGGGAAGCAAATCTATAATCTTTCATCCCATAACAAAAATTTAGAAATAAGTTTGTATGTTGTATGTTGGCATGATAAACACAGGGCTTTGCAGTTTTCCCTTTTGAGCTTTGTGGAAGATTAAGGAATCTGCCAGTAGATGGCAGATTGAACGCATATGGAGATGTGGAAAGGTTGAGAGATTCTGCTTATTTACTCTTGGCATCATAGTCCACTTTTCCATTTGTAGCAAGTCATTATTTCCACTGTTATTTATTGCTGAGGTGGTAAAGATTCTGCTGGGAGACCAACGCCTTGCTGTGCTCAGTACTCCAAGCAGTAGCAAAATGACCCTAACCCACCTAGTTTTCAGCCTAGTGGAAGGTGCAGCAAATCTCAGTGTTTAAGCAGCTTCCTGCTTTGGTTTCATGGTAAATACTTTCATCAGATCTAGCTACAAGATGCCAAAACACATTCTGGCCTCAGGGCAGTGATCAGAGACACTGCTGCACCTGGCAGTGTCACTTCCACCAAGCAGTATTTGTGGTCTGGGTTAAGTGCCACATACAGAGAGTGCACGCAGCTGTGACCTTGTCTTTGCTGATCTGTTCACCTCTGGGTAGCAGTAGAGAATGTGTGGTAGGGAGAGCTGTGTTTAGCAGGCAGCATGGGCAGGATTGCCATTGGTGTGCCAGAAAGCAGCTCCCTCACTGGTCTGCACTCTTCCCTCAGCCATGTGCTGAATGGGCAGGCAGCGAGGGAAAGCAGCATGGAGCTGTGAAGACCTTCCTGACCTTGTGAATGAGCTGCAGCGTAACCCTGTTCCCTTGCACCTCTCCAGTCTGCCTGTTCTCCTCCTGATGGCTCACAGGAAGGATATTTCCCAAGGAACCATCCGTTTCCAACGGATGCATCAGCTGCCCTATCTGGACTTGGAGCAGGCAGACAGACCAAAAACAACGTGTAGGAGTGGAAAGGGTCTTGCTCATACATTTTCTATGCAGGATGGTACCACAGCTTGGATTTCAAACTGAGCAGCCAAGATGCAGTCTTCTACAGGGAGTTAATCTGTCATGAAAAACTAGCAGAAAAAATGGACAGAAAAACAGAAATGCTCCACACTTATGTATGGAGTATTCTCCCTGACCTGGGTTTCTCCAGCAAAGTGTCAGCGCTCCCAGTTCCACTTCTCTTTTTCCAAAGGATTTGTCTCTTTGCTATGTAGTAGTGACAGTGCTTGTAGTTGGAGGGAAGATAGTGTGCAGTGGGCAGAAAGAGTTCCAGGCAGAAAAAGTAGTTGCTGATCAGAGTTTCTGTGTGGGCCTAAGGGGAGCTTTTGGAGGAACGTTTGCCAGGTTTGTCCTTGAGGAAACAGTTGGGAGCTGCCACCAACAATACTACTGACTCGAATCCTCCAACTGGTGGAGTCCTTCTAGCTTATGAAAGGACAAAGCAGCACTTGATTAATAACCCCGAGAGCTTTGTTACGCCACTGTAGCACTATAGCATTCGTGGCATGCCTCTAATACATCTCGCATCCTCCCACACAGCTGTTGCAGGGTGTTATACAGCTGAGACATTTGCTGTGAGTAGTCTCTCCAAACACTGCTGTGGACAGCTGTATAAGAAACAATCAGCATTTTGCAGTTGTCAAAGTGAGCACCCACACGTGTAGATGTGGACAGCAGTGGTTTTGCTGCTGACCAGTTACCAGAGCAGTGGACAATGCTACCCCAGGGTTATCGTTCCTCAATCTGGACTAGTGTGGCTTGGTCTCTAGCTACAAGTGGTCTCACCTCCTTCGCAGCCAGGGTATGCTGCATCCTGCAGATAAAATGTTAAAATGGATGTGGGTAACTGTGCCCTTTGCGCTTCACATTATCAGGAACAGAACTGTGCAGAGAGAAGCTCTAGTTCCAGGTTAGTGACGCAGATAGCTGACTAAAATAGGATTTGCCCAGCCAGGGAAGGGACTGAGTGAAGCTGGAGGTGGTGTCTTCAACATATCTACAGAATATTTTATCCTCAGATCACTTACAAGGAACAAAAGTACCCAAAAAGGAAATGGGAAGGTGATCCTCTAGTTCAAGAGCCTGAATATGTTAAAGACCATTCAGAACAGTGTAAGCTCAAGCATCTTGTGCATTAATTTAGTTCAGTTTGAATGCCTGTTGAAGCTCCAGTAGTATTTGATGTGCAGAGTCTGCTCCTTACCTGGTGAAGCCTTCCCTGCAATTTTCTGTCCTTGGGTGTATCTCTGTGCTGGCTGAGCTAGCAGAGCCTGTTTGAGGAAGGAACTTAAGAGAGTTTTGCACCGTTTTCACAAAATGCAAGTCCAGCAGTACAAAATGGGGAGAAGAGCCCTGGTGGGGACAAGGTGCTCTGTTCTGCTTGCCAGCTGCATTTGTCTTTTTGAAGGACTTTCAGTACTTCTGGCAGAAGCTACCTCCTTCCACTGTCACATCGAACGTTTCTTAGCAGCCAGCTTTCAGCTGCACTTTCATATTACAGCATTGCTTTGTGCTTAGCTACAGGGTTAGCTGCAGCATGGCAGACTTCTTACTTTGTGCTGAGTGAGCTGCCTCTCCAGAATGTTAATGTGTTGTGTGGTAACTGGGTGGAGGACCTAGCCCTGAAAGTCTGAGCTCCTGTCTCTCCATAGGACTGTTAACACTTATCCAGTAATGGACCAAACAGCAGTTCAGGGAATCTGCTAAAACACAAAAGATGACAGTTTGCCACAGACAACTGAAGTGGGTAGGACTGGACAGTAATTCCTCTCTTTCCATTGCTAGCTGTCCCCAGAAAATGCCTACGATGTGCTGTGCGTGGCAGACATGTACCTGCTGCCTGGGCTCAAGCGCCTTTGTGGCAGGACCTTGGCCCAGATACTTGATGAGGACAACGTTGTCAGCATCTGGAGGATTGCAAAGCTGTTTCAGCTGACCCGGCTGGAGGACCAGTGCACAGAGTACATGGCAAAGATCATCGAGAAGGTAGCAGAGACACTCTGTTCTCTTCCTTACTGCATGTTCCTGTAAATCCAATTGCAGAGTGAGCCATAGACACAACAGATTTAGTGGCTGTACTTTGGTCTGTAATAAGTAGTTGCCCTCTATGGTTTAATGTGCTTCCTGAAAATGAGCAGCTGAGTAGCAAAGCACATGATGAGTTAGGACAGAAGGATGGGCAGCGTGGCAGTATCTGATGTTGCTACAGTACGCCAGATGCTGGTGGCTGTTTAGCACATCCCTGTGGACTGTGAGATGAAAAACCCACCCAGAAAGTTCTGGAATTGCCATGGGCAGGTGACTTTCACTGAGCTTTCAGCCACCATGCCCAGAGCAACAACAGTGCTGACTGCTGTGCAGCCTGGAGAACCTAATGGGATATGCAGGGGAGCTCTGTGCAGGAAATGTTTTTCAGTGTTTGCTGGAGGAAGTTTGTCCTGGCATAATGCTATAAAAAAAGAGTAATCAACGTGATCTCTGTTCTCCTCCAGGATGAGAAATCTAGCAGTAGGGGTTTCCACAGGGGAAATTTAGTCATTGAACCACTAGGGGTAATGGATCTAGCACTGAAGTTTTCTTTATGGGGCTCCATTAAGCGTAATCCTGAATGGTTATAGCTTGAAGTTTCTGGACTTGTGGAGAAAGTTGCCATATGGAAGAATAAACTAGGATCTACGGGGTTTTTTTATCTTGAGACTGTTCTTTATAAATGGTTTGTACAGTTCACTTGGGAATGTAACATTTTTACCTGCAGCTTGAATAGTGTGAAATTCTTTTTGGCATGTGAAAGCAGTGAAGGAAATTATTCTGGGGCTGTTATTTTGTTCAGTGCGTGGCTTGGGGATGATAGACGCATCAGCATGCACCCAGATTCCAGCATCTGAAAAAGGGATTTGGTTTGAAAGCTGATGAATATTCCAGGGATTAATTGGGCAAGGTAGGGCTTTGCTTATGTGTTCCCTTTGCATTCTCTTTTAGCTTGAGTGGAAGTCCTTGGACGCACCAGAATTGGCAGTGTGCCTTCCTGAGGATGTTGGCTCAAATGGTGCCACCCCAGCTGTTCAAACATCAGCAGCTGCCAGCATCTCATGGAGATGCATGGATGATGGCAACAGGGAGAGATTTTGGCAGTGTGTGTAGCATAGAGCAGGGCTCAGCAACCTGCTGGTCCCGGGCAGGTTTGGTAGCACAGACAGACGGAAGCTGCCTCTCACCCTCAGCACACCACATGCTCCTGGGGAACTCTATGCAAAATCATTCATGAGTGACCTGATTCTGTCAAGTTGGGCGCAGAACGGAGCAGCTGCCTTGCTGTAATCTGCTGGTTGTCTGTTGGTGTTGGGGCTGAGAGCCATGGTAGGGATAGAATCTGCAACTCCCAGTTCTGAACTAGGCACAAGCACCTGCTCTCTTGCCTGTTGCAAGACATTTCCCTAAAGTGTCTGGCAGCATCTCCTGGTTCCTGTTGGGGCACCTTTCTGGAGGGAATGCTATGTGCGTTCATGTGCCCCAATACCAGAACTATGGACACTTAGTGGGTATTACAGTGCACTGTTAGAGCTGCAGATTGCATACAGTTGTGATCATTTATTGTTGGAGTATTATTGCCTCCTTAGGATAAATGGCAGGTTGCATCTCCAAGTGGTGTCTGTAGAAGGTGTGGGAAGATTTGGATCTCCATATACCCTTAGCATTTCCTTTTGTTCTGTGGCATTCCTCAACGGTGGCCGAGCCTGTTACCCCAACCCTTTACATCCTTTTACCTGTTGTTTCGCCTTCCTAATGGTTCTCTTTTCCACCCTGTCCAGCTGGTAGAGTTGGAGGAGTTTGCGGCTGCTGTGAAGGAGAATGCGGAGGCAGTGGAGGAACGTCAGGAGACCGATTCCATTCCTCTGGTCGATGACATCCGCTTCCACATCACCAGTAACGTGCAGACTTACAGTGCCATCGAGGAAGCCAACCAGAAACTTGAAGCTCTGGAAAATCTCCTGGCCAGTATAGGGCTTGAGTGCTGATGTGTGCAAACCCTGCCTGTCATTTGCAACCTGTGTAGGCCCCGTTGGGTTGGCTGAGAGTGCAGGAACATCCCAGTCTCTGAATGTCTCTTTTCCCTTTCTTTGTCCTCTTTGCAATCCACTTTCAGGCATGGTTTCTTTTTAATTTATTTATGTCTGGACATTTGCATGTCTAGTTTGTGTTTGTTTTCATTTTGGTTTTGTTGCTTCTTTCAGAAGTAGCTCCCCAAGCTCAGCCCAAATCAGTAGCTGCTCCTTTGTGCAACAGGATGTGGACAGGAGACTACAAGCTGTTGGGAGTGATAAAGGAGCTGTTCTGGGGGACTCGCTGCTGCCTGGTGTTAGGACCTGTCCTGTTCTGTAGCCCAAGAACACACTTCTGAAGCTGGTTCATGCCAGAATATTTGTTAAATTGCCACCAGCAGAGGATGAAAACTGAATTAAACTCTCCAAATAAGTATGGTGGAAGGGAGGTGGCCTTTCTTTCACTGTCAGTGTTGTAAGATTAGCAAAGGTGGGCAGTGCTTGCCTAACGGGGAGATGGGAATTCTTTGGCTACGTGGAAGGCACCGTCTTTACCTGCTGTTCTAGTTCTTAAATAAAAAAAACCAAAGTGATTTCCAGGTCTTCCCTAGCTTTCCATTGCTTTGAAGTGCTCAGAATTAAAACGCTTTGCTTTCTTAACAAGCATCTTTGGGAATACAGTAGAGACCAGAATCCTTCTGTTTTTAGAAAGTAGTAGCTTTCAACGTGTAAAAAGGGGAGAGCACCCCTTTTCTCCCTGACAGGGGAAGGAAACACCTTCTTTGTGGAAATGGCACTTTCCTTATGTCCACTGTAGTAGAGCAAAACTGACTTGCTGGTAGGTCAGGAAAGAGGAGTCCTCAGAAATCTTTTGCAGGGCAGCTGTCCCACTTGTCGACATTCTGGCTTTGCTCAGCCTTGAGCCTTGTAGCTTCATTGTTCTCCAGGAAATTCACTGTTTGTGCTAATGATTGTTTTTAAATCTGTGTTCTGCAGTAGGTCCCGTTATCTCATGTTGTCTCCCTAGACTGCTAATGAGGGTAATAATGTTCTTTCTCCTTGGCACTAATCAGCAGGCGATACCCCTGCATAAAGCTTGCCTTGCCAAATAGGTTGTCCTCGGGGCCATTCATCTCCAGAACGGCATGTTATGAGAGTCTCAGTTCTCCAAGGCACAGGCCACCATACTTTGCTGTGCTGTGAGTTGGGAGAGAGAAGAGGTGTTGTTTGAAGGATGTAGAGGATGTTGCACTGCCAATACTGGGCTGCCATTACTAATGGATATTTGGTCACTTTGTGAGGCAAGAGCTTGAAATAATGTCAGGTGTGCTTTTAGTGTTTGAGGTGGGAACTGGGCACAGATCCTCTGCAGCTTTCTGTAGTGGTAGCGGTGTTTCACATGGGTGAGGAAGCGGTTTGGAGATCCAGTGTTTAGCAGGGTCTGGCTTCAGATGTGGATGTACTGTTTGCCCATCTCACCTGGTAAGAGATATGCTCCCACACCATGTGAGAACTGCAGCCTTACTGCCCTTGCTCAGAGCATCTGCCTGTATCTGCCATGCGTTAAAGCTGTTTGTGTGTACATCCGTAGGCTTTGGGCACCATTTGCACCAGACAGGTTGTGTTGAGTTGCAGTGAGGAGGGGGCGCTGGGATTTGGCTGCTGTACTTGAGAAAAGTTGGACTTCAGCAAAATCACATCAGGATTGAGTTGCACTTAACGGAAGTGGGGATGGAGCTGGTGCAGCAGGAGTGAGGTGCGTTGACATAACTAGACCCCAGATACTCATGTGCTTTGTCATCTGTGTTTAACTGGTTGCTCTTGCAGAACAAATTTCTTTGGGGCAGAGGATGGTGGCTGCAGGGCTATTCAAGCCAGGCGTGCTTTAATTCTTCTGTTTCAAAATGCTTGTGAGAAAATGCAAGGAGTTACTTTGGTTCATTTTCTGCAGCCGTAGAGGGGTGAGGGAGGAGAATGTGTCCCTGGAGGCTGGAGGGGTGTGTTGCTGTATGGAAGCAGGGAGCAGCAGCAGCAGTGTGCTTCTGTTTGGGGTGTTGACATGGAGAGGAGCTCTGTGATTTGTGTGATGTACCTCCATGTCCTTCTCTAAGCTTCGTGTGGCTTTGACAGGACCACCAAAGAGCCCAGCACAACTTGAACTGGTAAAGGCATCTTGGTGAACTTAAGGAGGGGAAGGACTTTTAAGAAAGCTTTAATATGAAGTCCCTTATATTTTGGGGAAAGAAAAGTTGAAGCAGAACTGCCTGTTTCCTTGCTCAGTTGAGTGCTCATGAAAGCCTCCCACAGAAACCAACAGCTTAACCCAGCTGGTTCAGTTCCCCTGCATTTCTCCTCTCAGTATGGCTGAAGATGACACTGAACATAAGCAGGATGTTTAGTTTATCACGTACCCTCTGCTCCTCCTGCATAAATTCCGCATCTGACGTCTTAGTAGTTGGCTTTCCACAGCAGCAGATGTAACAGCCCTGCGCAAGGCTTGCACGGAGCCACCAGAGAAGAGAACATGGCCTTTGCCTTCTGCTTGTACTGAACAAGATGCAGAAACAAAATTACCAAGGAATGTGCTAATGCTTTTCTCTGCAGATGCCTCAGCTGCTAAAGCAAAATGGACACTGGTGGTGGGTAAAGCAGGAGGAAGGCAGAGGAGGGGCAGCACTGCTGGGATGTGTTTTCCATGTGGCTGCTCTTGAATAATTCCATTCCTGCATCTTTAAGCATGGAGGAAGTGAGGCTGCAGTTGTACACGTGGGAGGAAAGGTCAGTGTGGCCTTTTGATCTGCCTCCCCAGTAGTGCAGTTCCATGTGGGCCACCAAGCAAACACCTCATCTGTCTGCGGGCACTTAGTGGTCACATCTGTGAGCCCTGTCAGATTGTCCAATTACTCGGGGTCCTTTAACTCCCACAATCCCTTTTGGTGCAATAGGGCTATGAAAAAGCACACATAAGCAGATGGTCAGCATGTAGGCAAGCTCCCTAATTAAGATGAGCCAGGTCAAAACTTAGATTTGAATTCACTTCATTCTTGCTGCAAATAAGTTTATCACAAAATAAAAACCTTTTGATTTTTCTTCTGTTGCCAGTGTCCTTTTTGTGTTGTTACCTCTGTCCTTTTTATTTCCTACTAGCCACTTGTTGAATTAAGAAGATTGTAAAATTTATCAGAGCAACAATATATTTAAGAAGAAATGTGTAAGCATGTGTGCAGCAATAAAATAGTATATTTCACTATATCTGTTCCTGCTGTGACCTCTTCATTACCAGCTGATGTCATCAATGTGGCTTTATTTCTGAGAGGACTCAGTGGCCTCCTTCAGCTTAATTTTTCCTGCACCTGGGCCATGGACTGGCTCTGCACCACCTGCCTTCCAAGCAGTGAGGGAAGCACGACTGCCCTCCTCCCTTGGTGACCCGCTTGTACCATCCTGCCAGAACACATGTGTAAAACTCTGACTTGTTTTTACTGGTTCCTTTCTACCAGGGTTATTCTGTTTCACTAGCAGCACCGTGGCACGGGCTTGGTCATTGTGGTGGTAGTGTGTCAGTGAGGTGATGTTTATCTTGGAAGGTTGCTCTTGGCAGCCCCTGACAGGTAAGTTGTCCCTCCCTCTCGTCATCCTGTGCCTCTGTCATTGCCGACTGTCTATTCAAATCCAAGGATGGAGATTCCTCAGCCTCTGTGCTAGTTTAACTACTCCGGCTTGTTCAGTGTGCTGACAGAGCCGCCGAAGCATGGGTTTTCTCCAAAACCTCAACTCTGCTGAATTGCTCAGGCACCACTTCTTTTCAGAAGACACAGACGCTTGATTTCTCTTTTGCCGTGTTGTATGTCTGGGTGGCTGCAATAGTCTCGGTGGCAATAGCTGAGCTGCCTGCGTGCAGCCCCTGTTGACTTCACAGTGTGACTGGCATGAATGTAACAGGGATCCAAGCGCGTCCCTGTGGCTCCACATAAGAACATGTGATTTCGGTGGGGGGATTAGACTAATGGCATCCGAGTGACTAATGTTGAAGGCAAGGACTGGGCTTGGAAAAGTTCAAGCACTAATCAGACATTTGGAATTTGATAAAACAGTGCTTATCGAGGAGTTGTTATTGTGCCTGGAGTAAATGATGAGCCTCTTTAAGAGGCTTGAGCTGTTCATGTAGCCATGGTCAAGCTGTGGAGACAGCACCTTCCCACGTAACAGCTCGCAGTTGGTGTGCGTTGGCAGACTTGTCTGCTCAGGGTGACACTGAGTTTCTTTCTCTTGCTGTGGGCAGCCTGGCAAAGCTGGCACAGCCTGGGGAGCTGGATTGTGTCTGTGCTCAGCTCCAGGGGACGAGCAAACCTAGCTAGGGCTGGTGATAGGAAAGGCTTGGCGTGGTGCTCTGCTCACAGGGGGTGGGCGAGCTGGCAGAGCACATCTTTGTTTTACCTTCTAAGCTAAACCAGATTTGACATAACAAAGTTATTAAGAGAGGCCACAGTGGCAGATGATTTCTCAGAGTTGAAGCCTGTTTTGAATAAAGGCACCGTCTCTGCTGGGGTTGCCGTCTGCTTTGAGGAAGTACTGAGGGAGAAGGGCAGAGAATTCCTTTTCTAGGGTTGCTAATGGTTTCTAGGGTTTTAGGTTGGAAATCAGAGACGGGTTATTGGCAATAACTAAGGCAAGGACTGCAGAGAGGCAGAGTATTAATTAGGGGCCAGCAGCCGCATTTGGGTGCAGCTGTAGACGTGCAGACCTTTAAGGCTCAAGGCAAGATACGTGTGATCAGCATCTGGGGAAGGGGACAAGAAAGCATATGCCTTTCACTTATCCTAGTTGTAGTTAACTTCGTAAGCCAGCAAGGTTTGAAGGGCATTTCAGGAGACTAAAGCAAGCCTTGCAAGAGGATCAGCAGCAATGAAAAGAACTAGCTCTGGTCCCAGGGGTCTGGCTGCTCGGTTCCCAAAATAAGCTCTGAGAACTGAGTGTGAGAGCTTTCCTCTCCCTCCTCTTTATACCATTAGAGCAAGTTTGAGGGGAAAAGGAGCAGGATGGGAAAGTGTGATCTGCTCCCTCCTGAGGGCAGCTCTCTGCTGGTTGCTCTGCTTGGCGCCTGCTCTGTTAGCTGGTGTGGCAAAACGTGAGGCCATTGCTTTGGCACAGAGTGTTAGGAAAGAGGGAGGTGGACGGTGTGCTATGGCGTGGCCAGATGTATCGGTTCATGGGCTCAGGATAGGGTGAGGTTGGCCTCTTTAAAGAAATCCAAAGTAACTTGTAGCTTTCCTATGGAAGAAACTGAGCTGGTCTGTGTTGCACTGGGATGTCACAGTAAGAAAAAATGCCTCCCTCTTTATTCTTTTATCATCTCGCTTCTTTGTGAGCCAGGGTCATCCTAGTACCGTTCGTACAAGGCTGCGACAGTGATGAACTGTGCGAGCAAGGCTGAGCAGAGACCCACTCTGGAGCCAAGGCAAGTAAATGTGTTAGTTACTGCTACTTGAGATATGCTGTAGGAGATGAATGCTGATCTTTCATATCAAGGCTGAGATGACATTCTATCTCTCCCTTCTGCTCAGAAGGTTTTACTCTAACACATTCTTGGCACAACATAGCAGAACCACCAATATTTCTATGAATTTTATTAAGCTTGCTTCCATAATGGGAGCCAGCAATCTGCTCTCTAGAACTCCTTTCACCCTCCTCCTCCCTGGATCTAAAACTGAACTTTCCTCCAGGAGTTTTAGAACAAGTCTGTTGGCGGCAAGTTCAATCTCTCCCTTTCCCAAAGGCTGTCATAGAAAAGCTGAAAATGCTTCAGACAAATTGTTCAGAAAGCTTTTTCTGCTGTGCTGCTTCTCCGGTTTGAGTGCCTGTTGGGCACTGCATCTTCAAAGCCATCCTAGGCACTGGCTCTGGCCATGCTGCTCCTGGGGTGACCACTCCTTCCTTTCCTAGGCCAGCGAGATGGCATTTCTTGTGTCCTGATTTTATGTGACCTTTTCCAATCAACCGTGCAATTAAAAACAAGTCTTCTAGGTCTGAAAGCACACCAGGGAAAGGGCTTCTGTTGCTCTGTCGACAGCGGTGCTGGCGGTGCTGGCTGTGATAACAGAGCAGATCAGTCTTGCATGCAAAAGTCTTTGCTGGGCATCCAGGACTTGCTAGGCACGCAAGGCTGGGTTTTGGTGCGGAGTGGCCACAGTGGGGGATGTACACACACACAGCATGGGAAGAGAGGGCTTGGTGTTAAAAGTGCATGGGGTGAGCTCTGGAAGTGCTGCCGGGCTTTTGATGTGGATGACACAAGGGCTGTCCTGTGCTGCGGGCAGGCAGCTTTTGGCTGTCATTGCAGCACGAAGCTGACCCTGCACTCCAGCCTAAGGGGAAAACCGGTCTTGTTCTCTGGAGAGGGAACGAGGCTTAGAATCATAGAATCACTAGGTTGGAAGAGACCTCTGAGATCACCCAGTCCAACCGTGCCTGTCTCCTTACTAAACCATGTCCCTAAGGAACTCATCCACCCACTTTTTAAACACCTCCAGGGATGGTGACTCCACCACCTCTCTGGGCAGCCGTTCCAATCCCTGAACACTCTTTCAGTAAAGAAATTCTTCCTAATGTCCAGTCTAAACCTCCTCTGGTGCAACTTGTGGCCATTCTCACTTTCTGAGAAGAGAAACTTGTTTGTTCTAGCATGTGGATCCCTCCTTCAGGATTCACTGTGTTGCCCTGAGGAGAGCTTTGCTGCTGTTGCCATTGCATGGTTTTTCCTCTAAATGAAGGCACCACTGATATGAAGGCTGCTCACCTTGGGAAGGCTGGAAAGCCTTGTTTTTTCCTGGAGCTCTTGCTCAGGGTGGGGTTTACCATGGTCTGGCAAAGGCTTATAGTCATAGAATGGTTTGGGTTGGAAGGGACCTTAAAGATCATCCAGTTCCACCCCCTACCATGGGCAGGGGCACCTCCCACTGGATCAGGTTGCTCCAAGCCCCATCCAACCTGGCCTTGAACACCTCCAGGGATAAGGAATCCATGACTTCTCTAAGCAACCTGTGCCAGTGTCTCACCACTCTCACAGGAAAAAAATTCTTCCCAATATCTAATCTAAATCTACTCTCTTTCAGCTTAAACCCATTCCCCTTCATCTTATCCCTGCACTCCCTCTTAAAGAGCCCCTCCCCAGCTTTCCTGTAGGCCCTGTTTTAAGTTCTGGAAGGCTGTTATAAGGTTGCTGGACCTTACAGAAAAGGTGTGCTTGCCTTTGGTCATGGACTCTTTCTCAGCTGATGCAGAGAAGGTACTGCACCTCCTTTGCACTCAAGCTGCCATTGACTCACCTCTGCCGTTCTTACCTCTGTGTTCTTACCAGACATGCGTTTTCTGTGCTGGGTGTCTTGCCCTCTCATTGGCTTCCTCCCAGGCCAAGCAGCGTTCTGTGCCAAGTTTCCTCTGTTTAGATATCAGTGCGTATCACGTGATCCATCTAAACTCTCAATTGATCTCTTAGGAATCTTTTTTCATCTGAATTCCTGGAATGTTTCCAGACACTGAAGAGCTTGCTCCAGAGAGAAGGGAAATTATTCCAGTGTCCCTCCTTTCTGAGGAGCGGTGGCCACGGGGAGGCCAGTTGTTTGTTTTAATTCTGTTAGGAGGTGTGGGCTCTGCAGTGTTTGCTCATGGACGTGGCTTTAGGGTTTGATAAGGCAGTTGTTCTAGGAGAGCAGCAGGCTTCCCCATCGGATGGAGAAAGAGAGCATCCTGGACTGATAATCTGGGAGAGCGTTGTTCTGTTCAAAGGGCACTTTTGCGCTCATACAAGGAGAGAAGAGCAAACAACTGTTCAAGAAACCCAACTGTTGAGAGCCCAAAGTGAGCAGGAGCAGAGGTGGCAGGAGTGAGGCTGCTGGCATGGTGGGTGGTAGCAGTGGTCTCTGATGGTGTGGTGGCACCTGCATGGCCCTATCAGCTCCATCCCATTTTTCCTGCGATGGACAACTCCCCAAGGCTGGGCGGATACAATGGCAACCAGAGAGGCACAAGTCCCTGCCCACCCCCTCCAGCAGCTCTGCAGTGAATTACAGCCTGACTTCCTCCTCCTCTGATGATCCGTAAATCCCATACTTAACTGTCTGCCAGCAGAAAATGCAACCAAAGCACTGAGGGTTTATATGCTGAGCCGATCTTCTGAATTAAAATTCCCTACCACTCACTGAATCTGCAGCATTTGGCTCTTTTCCGGTGCCTGAGCCTGGCTGGGGTGGTGGGCTGTGTGGTCCTGGAGGTCTGACAGAGTGTGATGCCTCTCGGCCCATGCCCCGATGGCAGACCAGGCTGTTCATCCCTGCCAGGGTGGCTGGAGAGGACTTGTTAGTTCTCTCCCCCACACCCCACGGCACTGCTCTGGCTCCTGCTTTACCACCAGCAGATCCCCGCCTTGTACCAACCCCAAGAGAAACCTCCAGCTCCGGGTAACACAAGACTGAGCACAGGCTGGGTGAAAAGAAACAGGCAAAATCCTTCAGGGTTCCTGCAGACACACGGCATCGGTCTAGAAGCACCTGCTAAAACTAGAAAGGCCACCTACAGCCATGACAGCTCACCAAGCACTGGGTGGTGACACCAGGAAAAGCTTCATTGCCAAAAGGGCTCCTTCGTGCCAGTGCTGCTCCTGGCCTCATGCCAGGCTGCCCTCTCCCTCCTGGGTTTGGTCCCTGTCTGAGCACCATGGTGTGCACGCTCTGACAGCCCTCAGAGCTGTGAGGATCTTAACGAGCCATGAAAATACCTGACGAAAGGGCCGGGGACTGGCAAGTCTTGTTACTAATGAAGCTCCTTAGAGCCTGGCGTGTCCCCCGGCTCCGCAAAAGGCGCTGGCTCTGCTCTCTGTACCAATGTGCATCAAAGCCAACAGCCAGAGCTTCTGACCCAGCGAGCCAGGGGGTGATCGGAGATACAGCCCATGCGAGGCTGCAGAAAGAGAATATTATTGTCTTAATTTAGTGAGCAGAGGTGTGAGGAGGACGAAACGAGTTGCTGGAGTCTGGCACTGCTAGGGATTCCAGCCAGAGGATGGGCACATGGACACACGGTCGTGTCTGTCCCTACCGTGGCAGTGGCCCCTGTCACCTGTTTTGGTTTGCAGGGATACCTCACAAACACAGCGCCTCGTCCTGCAGTCTGTGCGGGGAGGAAGGTAGCAGGGGACCCTGTGGCTGGGCTGGACCCCAGCCCTGCTCTCCAGGCAGAAGGGGCATTTCTGCAGCACCTTGGCAGCACCAACCCCCCTGGTTTGCATGAACCGAGAGCTCTTGGAGCACCAGGGCACTGTCTGGGAGCTGAGAGGGCAGCAAACCCTGCTCCTCAGCCCTCTTCGGAGTCACAGCTGGGGGCAAAAGGTAGGATTTAAGCAGTGGCTGCTCATGGCCACGGTAAAGATGCTTTCTGTTTGAATTGGGTATGGTTCAGCACCAACGTGATGTTTAATGGGCTTGCGAAAGGTGAGAACCATGCTCCAAGCAGGCGGAGCCTGCCTGTTGCTCCAGGCTCCTCCACCACCTCCAGACTGCTCTTTTCTCTGGGGTGGGGAAGAACTTGACTCAGGAGGTTTATTTTTTTAATTTAGCACCTCAGTTACAATCTATAAATCTTGACTCTGAGGAAGGTAGAGGTACCTTTCCCTGGGGCTATCCAGCCAGCCAGCCCTGCTAGGTTGAACTTAGATGTAAAGACATCTTCCCCCCCCCAGTGCCGCTAGCTCATTTTTTACTGTGCTGCTTTGGGCTACAGCGAATCATGGCGTGAGGCCATGGATTTCAGGGCTCTTCAGAAAGCTGACCTTGACACAGAAAGGCAGCCTCAGGCCTCGGTGAGACTGGGCTGTCCCTGGATCCCTGGTTCACAGTGGCTGGGGAGCAGGTGCTGGCCAATCCAGCAACTCAGCAGCACCTCAGGGCTGCAGCCCTCTCCCCCACAAGCTGAACAACAACTTCATACCTCTCTGCCTTTCCCTTCTCAGCTTCCAGATGGATGGCAATCACCAGTGATGCCCTCAAACACACTGTGTTCAGAAAACATAACTTTATTATTAGTGGCAATATACATCGTATTCCTTTAAGAATCCTAGACTTGTATATGGATTTTCCCACTGAAAATACATGTGTATGTATATATGCTTTTATATATGTATATATATATATATAAATGTATTTTATTGAACTGGAACACAATGGAACAAGAGAGACAAGCTCAGAAATCACTTGGAAAAGTAAGTGTGACCTCACTGGATTTGTGCTGGCAGTGTGGTAAGGTGAGTGATATAAAAAAAACAGGCCTAATAGAAAATGCAGTGGGTTAGGCAGTGGGGCAGGGTCTCTCAGTGCTACAGGTGGTGATATATACAGTAGTTACACATTGCTATTGCTCAGTCACAAGTGCCACCTATTCTCAAAGGCAGACGGGTATCCGGTGCGGCTCCACACAGCAACACTCATAAGGCTGGCTGTGCTCCCTGCAAAGGGCACCTGCCATTTGAAAATAAGAGTTTAATTACATTTCCCTTGGCAGCAGCTCTGCTCATTACTAATCTGGTCAGCAAAGGAAGAATTCCTCCGGGACATGGCGAAACCTAACTGGGTCAATATAAAGTAGCTTACGGGCAGGGTAAGGGATCAGCAACAGCAGGGAGAGCTGAAACGTGCAGGCAGAGCTGCAGCTGATGCAAATCAGCATCTCAGTTGCCCCAGGCCGATTTGCTCCTGGCTCCTTCCCTCTGCACTCATCTCCTCACCTGCGAATGGGCTGCTCTCTGCGCAGCAGCCTGCCTGGAGATGTGCGCTGCCTGGGCAGGATGCTGAGCCCTGGAAGCTTTTTTGGGGTAGGTTTCCTACTGTTAATTTCCTCAGAAGGTAATTCTTCAGAAAACTGGCTGAAGGTGGCAGTAACCCCTGCTGTGCCAGGGGCTTGGGGCTTATTTTTTATTTTTTTATTGTCGTTGTTCTTTCAACTTTTAGGTTTTTCAATGTCATTTTCCAACACTGCTTCCCCAGAGCACGTGCCATTGCTGAGCTTAGCTAGACCGAGGGACAAGCCTTCCCCAGCTCAATGTAATTGGTTTTTTTATTTCTGCTGAATGGCAGATGTTTTCTTGGGTGAAAGGACACATTTTATCAAAGGCACTGACCACAGACCTTCCTCTGCCTCAAGCCAGGTTGGAGGGAGCAGACGGGCTCTGACCTTCCTGCTGGAGGGTCACTTCCCTTCCCCCCGCAAAGTGCTTGTCAATTTGGGAAGGGCTGAAAAGAATGTGGGCATTGATTTGCTCCTCTTGACTTCCTTGGGAAAAGTGCTTTCAAAAATCCCATCTTGCTACTACCCCCGCAATGTCTGTCACCACTGGATCACGCCTACGTGATTCCCCTTCCAGCTGAAGAAGCAGGTGAGGTTTATCACGGCTGTGGGGTTTGTCTCCTTGCTGCCTTTCCCCAGCAGCATCTGGCAAGGAGGGATCTTGCTCAGGGAAAAGCAATCGCAATAAGCCAGGCTGCTGGAAGATCGGGAGCAGGCGCCCTGTGCATCACCTCCTTCCCCAAGCAAGTGTCACCAGAGGTTTAGCAGAGGTTTGTGGGAATAGCTGATTGCACTGGAATCAAACGCTAGTGTTGCTGGGAGAACTACAGCTCGTTCCTCTCTTTAGAGGCAAGAAAACACAGGTATGAAAGTGCCTGGATCAACCTGTATAAAAGAGCTTTCCTGACTTGGGCCCCTTAGGGACATTACAAGGACATAACCTGCACCACGCATCCTTCATCCATCCACAGTGCTGGGACCAAATGGGATGGAGCCGTGATTCTGACTGTTATTGCACAAAGGTCCCTTTCCTGAATCTTGCTAGAATTGGCTTCCTGGGAGGAGGGGTGTGTGACACCCCTCCATGACTGGTGGGTGCGATCCAGCCCTGGAGGCAGTGGCGTAAGATGTCGAGATGGTTCCCACTGCTGTTGGTGAAGGCAATAAGGGGGGTAGTTCGTCACTGGGGGAGATGCCGCACTCTCATTGTGCAACATTTGCATTTTCTTCCTACAAAGTTAGAGGGAGAGGTGCAAGTGAAACCCTTTCCCTTTCGCTAGTGCCAAGATTAGGGCCATCACCCTGGGCAAACCGAGGGGCACAGACACTCCGTCAGTACTACGCAGTTTTTGCTACATCATTACAATGCCTTTGCTTCATAACTGGGTCTTACGTCTTTCCTTTGGCCCTGCTGCTACCAGGCAACTCTAGGAACTGGCTTGTCTGCACCACTGGACCAGTTCACAAGCTCCTCCAGGGGCACTGGTGTACCAGTGCAGCAAGGTGGATGCTGGATGGATTAGTTGCACCCTGTACTTTGCCTCCACCTCCCGACACTGTTTGAAGGGGTGAGCTCAGCCCCTCCGCGCTCTGATCTGCCCCAGAGGTGGCTCTGCTGACTAGAAGGAGATTGGGACAAGCTTGGACGGGATCTCTGTTCACGCTGTGGGTCTCCTGCTAAACTGGTGGACCATGAGGACACCCACTGCTAATCCCCACCCACCAGATGCTCTGTACTTCTCTCTAGTGTTATTTTCAGGACATTTTCCAACTGATGAAGGAAAACAACAGATTATGACTGTAAAGTTATGGTGAGAGGACTGCATCCCGGTAGGACAACATTATTTCTTGCCAAGAGAAGGAATAATTAACCCCTTCTTTAGACCTTCTTTCCATCTCTGCTCCAGCTCCCAGCCACCTCTATATACATCATATAATATATTACTATATTCTCTTATAACTTTGCCTTTGCCTTTTCAGGTTCAGTAGCGCAAGTGATTAATTCCAACAGGAAAAAAAAGAAGAAAAAAAAAAAAGGAAAGAATGAAAAAAAGCAGCCCCCAGGAATATTTACAGAATAGTTCTTTTTGCAGAGGAGACAGGGTTTGGCATTGGGAAAAGCATGGGATTTGATTCCACATTCCTCCTCTCCCCTCTGGGTTCTTGCTTGGATGATGAAAATTAAAGAGCTGTTCAACACGCTTTCCCCAAGTGCAAACTCGCAGAGGACATTCAGGGTGGTGACAGGAGGCTGAGTTTATGCTCTCCCCTGGCTGGTTTATGAAGGCAGTATCCAAAGGGTCTGACCTTGAAAACCAGCCTTTCACCTTCAGGGAGCTGTCAGCTCCATTTTTAGTCTCTTCTGATTACCCAGTACCTTCACTACTGCTCTCCTCTCAAGGGCCAGGGCTCTTAAGGTACTGGTTGGTGGGGTCAGGGAAGGGACTGTGTGTACCTGGAATCAAAACCTTGAAGTGGAAGATACTGACTTCTTTAACATACCAAAAATTATTGCAGTATAAATACATCCCTGTAACCTCAGCAAAAGCAAAGAGGGGGAAGTGATGGGGGAGGCTTGATGGGTGAAGGGCATTTCAGTAAAATCACCTGACCTGGAAAGCTTTGATGGCTGCTCCCACAACTCCCACAGCTCTCATTTCATTTCCAGATCAGGGCAATGTCCATTTAAATCAGCAAACAATGCCCCACCCTGTGCCTCTCCCCCCACCCTCCCTTACGCTGTGCATGATAAAATATCCCAAGAGTCCCTCCACGTCAGATCTTTTTTCAGAGCGACTTCTAGTAAGAAAAGATTCTATTTGCAGAAAACCCCAGTAAAAGCTGCAAAACCAGTTGCTCTTAAGTATGGCTGGTTCCCCCAGCTGCCGAGACCTTCTGGTCAATCCATATTAGTATTTCTGTGAAGACAGAGATAGAGACCTCAGGCAGCTCTTTGTGGAGGGCATGGTAGGCTTCCTCATACACCTGCAAGCAGGGAGAGCGCAGAGATTAGCACAGAAAAAAAAATATGCATGAACAAAACAACCTTCAGTCCCCTCTCGTCAACATCCACACGTTCAACACGCCCTGCCCACACCTGATCAGGTGTTTTTCCTGTTATGTGGCAGGTTATGAAAGTAAAGAGATGCCATTGGTGGTGCTGGCCCTCCACAAGCAGGAAGGCACTGGCATTGCAGCCTGACATCTGCCCATCAACCAAGCACCCTGCTGCCATGGAGGATAACGCATGTCCCAACCCCATGCATTTCTTGCTTCCTTCCCACTAAGAAGATGGAAATACTTATCATGCCCTTGGAGTTTAAAGGACAATGGGGGATGTTCCCATCATGCCTTGTTCAATTTTACTCCTTTTATGCCCAGACTATCCAGTTATTTTGCCAACGACAAAAGCTTCCCCTTGGTCTCCCTGTCGCTCTTTCAGGTTCATTCATGTGCTAACAATTGGTTAATCAGCTGTGGCTCTCTTGAAATGAACAGATGTGAAGTGGCTTTTGTTGTTCGGTGCTCTGGAAAGACGCCCCTGTACCTTTACGTGTTGGGGCACTGAGGTAAGGGTGGTGCTCACACAGTTGGTGTTGTTTGGAAGAGCTTTTGGGGTCAGCACTTCACCTGCTTATGAGCCTCACTCTACTTTTATGTCAAATTGCTTCATGTCAAAGAGGCTCTCTAGGTACACAGCTGCCCCTGGACCAAGTCTTGAGATCACTCATCAGCCCTTGCCCGCAGCACAGCCGCAGCTGGTGGAAGGCCACCACACCGTGCCTTGGGAGGGCTACCTGAAAGGGGCTTACCCTGCTCTGTCTCACCAATGCATCAGCCCTGCTTTGCCCCCAGCTCTTCGGAGCTCAGCAGGCCTCCTACACCTCACAGTCCCTCACGCTTAGGCCAACGCTGACAGGATAATACCCTAAAAACCAAGAAAGCAAGATGACCTTGAGTGTTTTGTCCTGACTCTGTACTGTATCCATCAATAAATAGGATCCTCTGATATCACAGAGCTTGTCGGAAGAGCCATGTAGCACCAGGATGGGCAAAGTCAGCTTGGGCAGAGCCCGTTCAATTCTGGCGATGGCATTCATCAGCTGGATGACAAAGGAGACCTTCATGCCACCGTGGTACACCAAGGGATCAGATGTATAAGAATCCATCTGGCAGGGAGAAAGAGGTAATTTAAGGTTAGCAATATTTCATGCACAAAAGACAAAGCAGATCAGCCTGGCGTTGAGGAGTCTCTTCCCTTGGCTCACAAGGTCATTTCCTACTCTATCAGGACATCCTGCCATCACAGTCAATGTCAAGGTCGTTACTGTGGCTACTCAGGATGGCTCACACAACCTTGCTTACCCCATGCTGTGTGTTTCTCCTGCATTTCCCTGGAAAATATTCAAGCCAAAGCTTTTTCTGCAGGCAACCAACCAGTGCTGGACAAAGACTGTCCCCGTAGGGGCACCTGCTTGCATTTTTCTGCTCTGCCATGTCCTTCTGTCACTGAAAGGTGACAGTCTCTTCTGCAGAGGGGTCTTCAGACTGTGTTACTTGAAAGCTGACGTTATCCGGGTCCTTTCTCTCTCTGCTGAGGACTCAGATCTTCTTTTGTTTCACCCTTCCTCTCTGGGGATGAAGGCTGTGACCTATAGCTACAGACAACTGACACATCCGATTGCAAAGCACTCATGCTGAGAAGTCCTCTCCAGGTGCACAGTGTGATGGCATTAGGTGGTAGGTTAAAAAACTCACAAAATTCAGTCAACAACTTGCTCGGCCAGACTGTCAGAGGATAAAAAATGTACAAGAGCTGGTGCAGAAAGTTGCTAGGAATGAGTAGTTACCGCAGCAGGCAAATCTACAGTAAATATTTGTATACTGTACATGGAGACGGCCCACACAGCCACTACCATCTCAATATTTGCCAGAATGCTGTGATTATGGGTTGGTCTCTGGCACAGCCTCCAGTTTCTCCCGACATTGGCAGATGTTTATAGAAATGACGGTTATTTATAGGTTAGCCAAAACCAGTCTCCTCTCCTCGCAGGCAGCGGGGTCTGTTCAAATTCTCCCTTGCTTTGCAGAAAAGGGAGGTCCTCTTGCTGCTGTACATGCCTGTCCTGAGGGGACCATGGGTGGGAGGTGACCCACAAGGCAGCCCCGGGGCCATGCGTAGGCATAGGCACAGACATGCACTGGAGCAGGACCGCATGGCCTGCCTGGTCCTCACCACGAAGCCAGAAAGGCTTTGAGGTGGATTCTGCATTTATTTCCCTGTGAGGTGAGATGAGATTATCAGCGTGGCAGAAGGACACTATATGGTGGGGCTTTCCCAGCTGGGGAGATGAATTTGCTGGAGGATGTAAAGCTTGTTTCTCTCCTCATTCTCTCAAAAGTTTTGGGGCACAAAGCGCTGGAAATAGAGCTGGCAGCCAGGCATGCTGGTGCTCACAAGTCTTTCCCCATCACTTCCTTGCTTTCAGTTCCCACTGTCTCCTGCTGCTTAAACCCATGGTTCCTGTGCCCAAGTGCAGCAAGCAGAAGGAGTAGCGTGGGAATTTGGGACTATTAGCAGCTGGTACCCTTCAGTCACAGCCCACAGTGCTGAAGATGGTCAAGGAGCCGAGAGCTGCAGAGCCGCTCTAACTTGTGCTGGAGCTGGACCGAAGAAATTCAAGTTGTTGTAAGCATTCATTTAGGGAACCTTGGATTCAGCACATTTCCAGCATTTGATGAAGGTCATCCTTGTGTTTTGGCTCCTGTGAAAGATGACGGCTACTCTGAAGCAAGGAGTAGTTTTTGGGAGGGAGGCAAACAGAGCAGTCTCTCACCACAGGATCTTACCTCTACCATCCCCCTTTCAAAGAAGCAAGCACTCATGCATGCTGAGGGTTTGGAAACTCTGTAAGAGGCCATTGCAAAGATCAGATTGTGGTTAAGGCAAAAAGATGCACTCTTAAGACATGCTGAGCATCCTCCGCTGCTGCTAAGATCCTAGGAAGAGGCTGAACAGCACGTGGTCCTCCTGGCTATGCGTGGACTATCCTAGTGCCTGAGCAGCTTGCTGGTGCAGAAACCTCCATGCGTGTCCTCCACCCCTCACCCTGCTCAGCTTGTCTGCCACCCTCCCTGCTCTGCAAAGTGCTCCAGAAGTGCAAGATGCTCCCTGTGTTTGGAAAGAAGCATCCTCTTGTGAACATGTTCATGGAGAAAATTCAGCTTTGACTTCCAAAACACCAACTGCTTCTAATTTTGCCTCCTCTCCCTTTGACTCCTGGGTGTACCCTGATAATTTCAGATAAATGTGTTGATTTTTCCTTTTTTAAGCAAACCCACTGTGTTATACTGGCTACTTAGCAACTGGCTTCAGCCTAATCTGGGAGTTACTTGTTTGGATCTATGTCACAGTGCTGCAATACAGCAATACAGCTTTGAGATGGGTTTCTTTTTAAGTTGTTGCATTTTTTATTAATCGAAGGCAACAAATGAGGGACTTTGTGTGTGTGGGAGTGTGGAGTTGGGAGGGGTGAGTGGATGGATTGACATAAATTCCCTCTGCATAGAGTAAAACAATGTTGATGAATTCATGTGAGCTGGCCCCCTCCTCAGCCCCATAAATGCTAAGAGAATGACCTAATGGGTTTCTTTCTTTCTCTTGTTCTTTTCTGAAAGAATATGGATTTTTCAGCTACTGAGCAGCCAACAAATATTTTTGTGTAGATGATGGGAGAGAAAAAAAATAATAACCCAGTTTTAACCCAGATTGATCCAGAATGCAGAGGAAAGATCCTGTTCCCAGCGAATGAACAGGAATCCTTGTCAGAGTCAATGTTCAGTGCACGGGGTGAGTGCAAAGCAGTAGCTTGCTGGGGAAAGACAGAAAGATAGGGAATGGGCTGTATATTCTGCGAGCTATAATCTGCAAATCCTGCAAGCCCAGAGGTCCCACGAGCACACTGAGCTCTGGGACAGCGGGCACAAGCATGTGAGGATGGCCTCAGGAGAACCTGCAACTACTTCCAGCTGCCGTCCAGTGAAGGCTCTGCAGAGCTCATCACAGCAGCTCTTTTCTCTCTCCGTAATGCTAAGGCAGAAGCAACCATCAGGGCTCCTGCTGCTTTATGTTCCCTTGCTTAGAGGTCTGGATCTTCCCTTTGCATTTTGCGGAGCAATAAATTCATTATAAGGCAATTACAGCCTCATCCTGTGTAGACACTGCAGGAACAAGACTAAAGTCAGGGAGGCTGTTCCACTGAATTCAGTAGCAGCTAACAAAGATGAATGACATAAAAGGGTGCCGCCCCTGTGATGTTATTCCTGCTTGGAATAACAGGACTAGGTTTTTAGGGTTGCTTCTTGCTTTCTTTTTTGTCTCTTGCATTTGATATAGCAAGCAGATCAAATAAACATCTCTATATCATCCTGTGTTTTAGTCCCTACACCCTCAGGACAGCCTGCTGGGAATATAAACTCAACAGGAAATTCTTGGATGATGTCCCAAAAATATTTCTAAAGACTAGAAAGTTGGTCTGGCAGGAGAATATGTTTCACATATAAATAATGGATGTTTACAGCACATTGTCTGCTTTGAAGCTGTGCATTTTGAGTCCAAAAGGAGGGTGGAGTGTGCGGTAGAGGCAGCCAGAGGACCAAGATGGTGTTGTCTTCAGTAAGTGCCTGAAGCCTCAAATCCTGGTGGTTGAGGATGGTCAGGAAAGCACTTTACCTGACAATCCACAGCTGTTATGTCAGCTGTGCCTTCAGTTCCAGGTGTGCAGCCAGCAGAGCACAGAGGGGCTTCTTGTCTCATTTTGAGACTTCTCCATTATAAGCAGACTCTAAAGAAGCAGAACTACACTTTCATCCACTGCCAAAGTCTTTCCCTTGATCCATGGAAAGGGCAAGGGCAGAGGAAAAAAACCAACAACAATGCTCAAAGGAAGCTCCTGAAACTTGGAGCATCACAGAGTAGAGGGAGGAGCAGCAAATATTTGTATATTTATATATATATATGTATATATATACATATATATAAATATATATTTGTATATATATATGTGTGTATATATATATAGAATAGCACTTATTATAAACTATGTCCAGTGGTTGCTGTGGTGATTCCTAACCTCACCCCAACAGTCCACATGGAAATTCAACATTGTGCACAAAATTAAGGGAGTTCACTGACACTTTTCTAAATGCGTTATTATTTGGCACATCCCCACATCTGCACTTTACTCCTGTAAAGCTATTTAGTGTAGTGCTAGCATGTTCCAGCACATGATCCAGCTGTCAGAGGTGTATTTAAAACCGCTTCCCTTCAGGGCCAGCTGCAGCACAGAGTTCAAGTGCCACACGACAATCAGTGCAGAAGCAAAGACCCACGTGTCCCAGTCACGCTCACTCTTCAGGTAGGGAGTAGCACTCCAATTCCTCCCCTCCTCCAGAGCACTGATCACTTTTATCCTCTAAATGCAAATGCAGTAGTAAAAACTTTCCTCCATGTGATTTTAGTGAATTAGTTCTCTAATTTAAACCTTTTCTCTGAATTATATGCAGCAAGTTATAGCAGCTGAATATAATTAAGAACAGGATTCTATAGCCTGACTGGAATCAGCCTTCTTCCCAAGTACATATTTTGTGCAGCCTCATTATGGTACTTAAGAACATAGGTCATACGGTGCATCAGTGGATGCAGATGAACTCCGTGCTCATCCTGACAGTTTCCTAGAACCTACTCTGGCTTCCTTTTGTCAGCTCCTCAACTCTTTCCACCTTCAGCCCAGTGAAATGTTATGCTCTGTTCCAGATAAGTGAACTGAAAGTGGCTTGACCAAAACGCTCTTTGGCAGAGCCAATAAACAACCCTGAATGTCTTCAGACTATTCTGGGAGACTCTTTGATTTCCAGTTTACTGAAAGGGTGAGTTGAAGAGGTGGGATACGCTGAGGCAGAATGCATTGCACTCACACAGCTCCTTTCAGCTTCAATTCTAACGCTGGTCAAGCTGCCTCCCCAGAGGAAGGCAATTCATTAACCTCTACTTAAGACATGAACCATCGAATGAACAGTAGGGAAAGCGATGGCATCTGTCAGTGAGATGCGAGATGAGGTGGGAGCACAGAACAACTGACCACTGCACCAGCGAAACGCTCCTGCTTTTGACACACCTTTGGATGCTGTTTTGTATCATCCAAGTTCTGGGACACTCACCTCTCCAGACTTCATTCACTGACTTCCAGTCTGTGTTTCCCTCCTTTCACTTGTCCCTCAACAGGGAGAAGGAAAAAAAAATCCTCATTACGTGTTCTTCCAACAGATGCAAGGACATCTGGTTTTGCCAGTGACGGTGTAAACAGACCACAACAGTTACTACAAGGAGTCGGTATGAATGGCAGAGGAGTCCCAAGCTATGGTGACGCTACAATACCTTCACCCTGGAACAATTCCATGCACATTGTGGTGGTGGAGCTGGAACTGGGTCATTACAATGGCTGCTTCAGTTGCAGCTCGTTTAAATATTATTCTCAGGTGTAGCAAGAATACATCACTTGTTTGGAAAGGCTGCAGCGGAGCCAGCGGGAAATCCAGGAGACCTTGTAGGTCTTCGGGGAGGGCATGCTCTTTTCCTCTGAATGAATTCTGCGCAACGTGATCCTGGTTTCTTAGCAGGAAAACAAATCTCCAGGACTGTAGAGTTTTGCATGGTTTCACTGCAAAGAGCAGGGTTGGAAAAGTTCACTTCATCGGCGCTTTTGCAACTCCTATGAGCTGGTTTTTGTGGCTGTAACGAGCAGCGGGGGTGCAGCAGACACAAACACGGTTCCTGAGTGCCGTCCACCACAACCGTAGCACAGGTCTCTGATTATGTCTTGTACCAGAGTGGCTGCAGGCGCGTGCACGTTGCACCAAAGGGAAACCCAGCTGATTTCCCATAGTGAACCAAGTTTTTGGGTGTGTGTAAGGTTGGTCCCAGTGACATCAGAGATGTTTCATCTTTTTTTACCAGGTTAGATCTTGCCCTTGTGATTTAGCACAACGCTTTTTTTTTTGTTTTTTTAAATAAAAGAGAAATGGCAGCACTGAGACAAGATACCAACTCTCCAGTGGCTTTAAAAGGCATTAAAGTTCTCACCTCCTTCTTGTTCCGGGAAATTGCATTTGGATCTATCGATCCCAGTGACAGGTTTGGGAGAACAAAGTTGAGCACTTTTGCTGCAAAAACCTGTGGGAGAGGAAATCAAGCAGTTAAAAAGCTGGGCAGAGCAAGAGGGAACAGAGAGGGCCAAATCCTGAGCTGATAGGAATCAGCATTGAATTTAAACAATTGAGAAAGGACAACTGACACTGCAGAAAGAGCTGCCCTATAAATACAGCATTTCTCTTAAAGAGAAAGTGTTTACACTGCTTCTGCCATCAAGGAGTGGGTGTGATAGTCTGAAATGCTGTCAACTGTCCATCCACATGCAGCATTGCAACTTCGTTGTACTTTGCCTTTTTCTCATTCTCAAGTTAATTTCTAAAAAGGCCTCAGGTAAGCACTTTGATAGGAAAGAGCCGTTTCCAGCCCGCGGAAGGGTTGTTTTACTGCCCTTGCCTTGCTTCCACACACAGCTCTGGTTTCAGGCTGCAGTGCATAAGTGATGTTCGGTGCAATTAGCCTAGGCTGCACTCTTTTTGATAAGTATATTCTCCAGGGAACCTGTAAATAGACAACAGCAAAATGTGCATGCATTGGCTAAGAAAATCCATTGCTCGTTTCTCTCCTGGGAATGAAACACAAAAGCATTCAGCAGCCCAGGCTCGAAACCACTGGTAGAAGAAAGGGTAACATCTTTCATTTCAACAGCAGTAGAAGCATGTTGATAGCAGCGTTCTGCTGTGATCTTTGATTGCTGTCTTTAATTAAATGATCCCCACTTAAGTCTGACTTAAGTCAGAAAATGTGCAATTAGTGTTTGTTGGTCTGTTTTATGGCCCTTTCATGTTCACAGCTAACAGCTGTAGGTAGGCTGTCACCTATGTTCTGCTGATACAAAATCACTGCAGAAGTACTCCCTGACATTTCAGATCACGGATGATACATGACAGAGTAATTATGATGTTAGAGGAATAACACAAGGTTGAAGTCAATGTCATCCCAGAATGGAAAGCAGTGAAGACTCACAGAAGATCTGAGAAAATGTGTGTACCTTGGGGTGGATATGAACCAGGGTCTTTGTCCACAAGTCTACTGAGCCACTCACTGGCCATGACATCATGTCAGCAAAATGAGTTTCTACTGAGGTCTCTGCAATCAGACCAGTAAAACCACACATGCACAGCAGTGCAAGCATGAGCTTGTAATGCAAAAAAGCAGGAATGGGGTTTTCTTTATTTTGTGTTAACTCCGGGCAGTGTTGATCTGGGGACTGAACCTTTATGAATCATAGGCAAAGTTAAGGACTCTGTGTGCTGACACCACCGTGACAGTTCTGCTTCTCTGAAATCACTTCCAATGTCGCAGGTATGTGCCAAGTAACTTCGACACTTAGCTGAACTATTTAACTTAGAAGCAGTGTAATTGTCCTAGGCTTTCTTTACAGACTATAGGAAGTGAGAGAAACACTCTCACATCCAAACAACTGTCTGGAAGTGCCTGTGACAGAACACTGAAATAGAACATTGCCTCTTGGCTGAAAGTGTAACTTAAAGCTGCTTCACCTTGGGTGCTTCACAGCATAAATACTTTTCTTCTGAACGGAGCAATCTCTGTTCCCTGCACACCTTGATGTGCTTATTTCTCTCTCCTGTGATCTCCACTTGCCAAACTGCTTGTGTGAATGCCCTTTAGTTCATTTCAGCTACAATTGAGCTGGATTAACAAAAAATGTGATGTTCAAACCGTTTGGATAGCCAGGCTCATGTGTCTGAGCTGAAAAGTCTCTGGAAGTCACAGTGTGATGAGCTACAGAGACCAGCTTGAGAGCAACTGAACAGTTTTATCAGGGAGATATTATATCAGGGGATATGATATGATATGATGATATGATATGATATGATATGATATGATATGATATGATATGATCAAGAGGATAGCAGATATGGTGGCTCCATACCTGGACACCAAGCCACCTTATATATGTTTGTCTGAATCTAATTACTAACATCTCTGTTAAACTGGACAGACCAGAGCAAAATCAAATAACCATTTTTAATGTAACAGCTTCTCCTAGTTTAAGCATAACTTTAAAAACAGTTCTCTGCACTGTCACTGGGTGCAGATTCAGGCTGAATGACTGGGAGACCCTCAGGTACTGGAACAACATGATATCTAGGTGGGTTGGAAAGCAACAGATGAGCAAGACACCAAATGGAAAACATCAAAAGCAAAGAGAGAGTATTGTGTACTTAACATTCAGGGCACAGGGTTAGGGTTAGCATAGGGAGTATCTCCTAAGGGATTGTCCTGCCCACCTGATTTCAAAGCATTCAGTAGCAGAAATGTAGTGGGAGATACTCTTTTACCCTTACTTTGCTCCCATTGCACCCTTTGAAATTTTTGAAGATTCAGAGATGAATTTTGTCCAAACTAGTTGAGAAGAAAAGGGAGAAGGCAACAAGATCCCTCTCTCTTCACTAGATTGGCAACAAGTAGGTCAATGCTTCTAGTGGGACACAGGATTTAAGGGGTATTGATGAAATTTTGTTTCTGCAAGGAGCAGAATTTGATTTTCCTCCATGTAGTCTGCACATGTGCTGTGTTTCTGTGGCTGCCAGGGCTGGTTCAGCAGCAAAGGAAGGTTTTCTAAGACAGACTGAAGGACCCAGTATGTAATCTGGCCCTCTGTTATTGTTGCCTTGAGCCCTTGTTTGTTTAGGCCAAGGTAAATTCTTGCTCAGTTGGAAACTTCCCCAGCAAAGGGATGAATGCAATGGTCCTTGGGAAATGGCCCAGGGCCGAGAAGTCCTACCGGTTCCAAGGGAAAACCAAAGCCTTTGTGCCTCAGAAGCACAAACACCAATGAAATGGGTTTTGATGCTCAGAGGAAAAAGAAGTACACAAGTGTTTTCGGTTCAGCTTTATGCGAAAACGTGGTTTACAGAGGAATAATCTGCCTATTTTCACTCCTTCCTTTTGAAAATACCATTTCAACTCCAGGAACGATTTCAACTAAATTTGACAGAGCAGAGATATTTCAGGAACAATTAATTTTTTATCAGTTTTGAGAAGCAAAAATAGATTTGAAAGAGAAAGAAACTGGCCGTGTACTTTTATTATTGCACACAAGACACTCGAGGAAAGGAACTGTATAAACATCTCCACAAATACTTCAGTTAGAGATTAGGATTTCCTACACTGAAATTAAGCAACAATCTCACACAGATCTGCACGAAACCAGACTACAGTAACACCAGTTCCCACAGAACTAGTAAGTCTCTATTTCAGAAAGGTTTTAGCTTCTAGCAAAAGGTACAGCTCCAGAAGAACGGAAAGTCTTTCTGTATTTTCCTTGACTTCACTAGAAAGAGAAGGCTAAAAGTATCTCTCAGATTTAGATCCTATACTCTTTTTTTCTCTTAATATTTATTCTTTTTCCCTTTCCAAAGAAAGAAAAAAACAGGGGCACTGGTGCTTATGGAGCCTTTATGCTGAGTCAGGTATAGCCTCACTTGTGAAGAACCAGCTACCAGCCTCGTAAAAACACCCTTTGGTGCATTGACTCCTATTTAAATAAGTTTTCCCAGACTGGATGACTTGAGGATTCACTTCCTCTCTGAAAAGTAGGTGGGACTGTGGGGGAAGCACTTAGAAGGAAAATATTAACTGGTATCCAGGTGGCACAGATCTCTGCAGCGTTTTGCATTTTTTAAGAGTTTCCTTCAGTGGCAGAGTGAGGTGATTGAAAAGCACCCTTTGGTGCTTGTAATCATTTGTGGGGTCAGTAGGTGGCTTCGGGTACAGCAGAAGGTGCAACAAGATTATACTGAAAGCTGATGCAATCTGTCTCCTTTCTCTTAGAAGAAAAAAAAAAAGCAGGAAAAATAGTTTAGAAGTAGATTAAAACAAGAAGCTCGCCCTAGGAGAAGGGTCTAGAGAGAAAGGATATAGGAATGAGTCCTGTGGGAACGAGATGATCTGTCCCTCCTGCTGGCTTAGCTGGTTTTTCCCTTTGCTTCCAGTTTCTTTTAGGATTGTAGTTTATTCTTTTGAAAATCCAGAAAGGAGGGGGAGAGCTGAGGGTCAGCAGAGCCTCCCTGGGGAAGGACAAACTGGGCAGTGCAAATTGGGATCAGAAATAGCCCTGGAAGGGAGATGTGAATGGAAGGGGGTAAAGCCTAAATCCAAACTGAAGGAGATATTCTGGACAAGAACCAGCTACGGTACCAAGCCAAACAGAATAATTCTGGGATAGTGATGCTTTAGGGGGGAAACACTCTTTGAGGCTCATGAAGTATTCCTCGGACTCAGGAACTCCAGTTTTGTTTAGACATTGGTCATCCCCCAAACACCAAGAATAACTTCGCCTGACTTAGCCAGTGGCCTGTGTTGCAACTATAGCAGCCTATTCATGAGTCAGGAAGAAACCTGTAGGAGAAGAAGGGAAAGGACAGCACTGTGTGGGCTGCCGCAGGGTGCAGTAAAGAAAGCACAGTCTGCTACCTCCCCAGGTAGCATCATTAGCTGACTCTCATTTAAATAGGTTTTTCTGGATGAGTTCAGGATCCACTTCCCCTCTGAAAAGTAAGTGGGACCATGTGGGAGGCTCTGTGAAGAGAAGTATTGCTCTGGTGGTCCAGATCTCAGCAGGGTTTTGCATTTTAAGTCTAGAGGTCTTTATGCATTTCCTTCAGTGGACAAGCAAGATGACGCAGTGCAACACAGGTTTGCTCTTACCTTGATGGGAGTGGCGACTTCTGGGCTGGCTACCACTAAAGGAGAGATCAACAGCAAGCCTAAAAATTCGCTGGGTCTCTCGCTAGCTGTCAGAATGGAGATGGCTCCCCCCTGCAATGCAAAATAGCAACTCACAGCTTAAACCAGAAGGCAACATCTTGTTTGTATAGCAATCCTGTCACTGGACAGGTTTTAGTCCAAACAAGTGAATGATTTCTGCCCCAATGAGAGTTCAGTGTGGTCAGCAAGGAAGGCTGGGGGAGGAAGATGACTGGGGGAGGAAGTGGCTGGATTTTGTGAGGGAGAAGAGATCTGGTTTCTGCTCTTGTGCTGTAAACCCTGATGCCACACTGAACTCAACTCTCTGTGCTATGTTCGTCAGCACCCCAGGATGCTTTGTGTCCTTCTCAGTTAAAAGGACTAAGAAGAAAACATTGGAAGTGGCAGTTCAGGTGGGACTTGAAAAGTAACTTGAGGTTTTATCAGCATGATGGACTGGTGCTGCATTGGGAAGATGCCGCGAAGCCAGGCTTGCGCCGTGCTTGTGGCACCGGTAACCTGGACAACGCAATGCTGCCATCCAGCATGCAAAGATCTTCACTACTGGAACTTAAATATTCTCCTCCTCAGTGCCCCATCCCCTCCAGCCCTGCATCGCTGTGTCCAGCGCCTGCCAGTGACCACCCAGCCCATGGTTTAGAGCTGAACGGCAGCCAGGCTGAGCCCTCCTGCACGAGGTGGCCGATGGCGTGAGGGGTGGGGGACAGAAGGGACTGGCTGGCTTGCTTGGGAAAGTTTGCAGAGGATCAGTTGCCAAGGGAAATATTTGGTGAACTTCCACGCTGCCAGAGAACTAGAGGCTTGTTAAATGGAGCAGCAGCAAAAAGCATCTCAAAGACCTCACTGGGAAATTAGCTCCTTGTTACAGCGGCTTTGGAGCACAGTGAGCACTTCAGAGCACGCCATGCCTTCGTATGCAAGAACGCTTGTTCATCTGAGCATGGCCTGAATCCCAAAGTACTTATTCATTTTCCTCTCCTTCGGGAAAGCAGGGAGAGCAGATCAATGACATCAGTGGGAATATCGCTCGCTTGAATAAAGGGATTTGGCCTGTGCTGTCAGAATCAGACTTCAGATCCGTTCACCAAATCAGGGCCTTTGTTTTTGCAGCCCTAATCCCTGGTACATTTTCCTGTTAGGTTGTTGAACAGAATGAGGCTACAGGGTATTTTCATGCTTCATCCCCTAGCTGCTCACAAAGCTTTGGAGGGCTTAACCTCCTGGTTCCTAGTTAAAATGAAAGGAGAAGCCCCATGCTGCAGAGAGGTGCTGGGTCTTATCATGTGCCTGGTGTCAATGAACAATTCTACTAAAAACCAGACTCATTGTGGCAAACGACACTAATTAGGGCCATGATCAAGGAAGAAAAGTTAAGGACCGACTATACCCAAGACACATCTTATGGGGTAAGGCATGCTGGCAAATAAGTCAGTGAATGAAATGGAAAGGGAGGTCGCCTGTAGTTTGCTTATCCTGCGGTGGGCTGAGTTATTTCCTGCCATCCACAAGAGCAGCACTGCGCTGCGGCACGCGTCCTGGGTGCTGCCAGGAGGGGTAGGGGATGGTGCTTACCATGGAGTGCCCCAGAATGAGAATGGGCAGCTCGGGGTGCTCTTTCTTCATGAGATCAATGTGCTGCAAGCTGTCCCTGATGAAGATGTGGAAATCTGACACGACCATACGATCACCCTCGCTCTGCCCATGGCCAACTGTAGGAGAAAAAGAGAGCATGTAGCTAAGTCACTCAAAGCAGTGGTTACCATCAAGAAAGGCTTTAGCAGAAACATGCCTGGTGGATGGTTATTGTCCTAACTTGACCTTCTCCTGCAGCTGTCTCTCAACACAAAGACCTTTGCAGAAATAGAAAGGAAGCTGCACAGAGCAGTTTAAAAAATGCCATATCATCCACGATCTGGTTAAAAAATAATCTTACATTCTCCTGTGTTTCTCCCTGCTCTTCAAAATGAAGAGTACTGATGTAATCCCATGCAACCTTCAGCATCAGGGGCAGGAGCACAGAAGGGCTGTTTTGTCTTCCTGCCGGGCTGGGAAATGGGTTTTTGCCCCAGTGATCATAGCCATTGGGGGCTGATGGCTCACTATATTGAGCCAACTCCAGTGTAGAGTCTTGGCAAGGAATGAAAAAATTCTGAAGACTGGTTATAGTCACTATAAACTTAATGGGCCTTGGACACAGCCTTTTCCAGTGCTTGGGTTTGCATGAGCTTTGCAGTCCTGTCTTTCTCCACTGCTGCACTAGAGCACTAGGTATGCTGGAAACTTTCCCTGCTACAGGTGAAGCACTCTCAGTAGAGGAGGCAAAGTGGTGGAGGTTACAACAGTCTGCAGTGGGGAAGTATCAAGTTGCATGCTCGTCCTAAACAAATGTTAATGCAAACTGTACTGCTCCTGGATGTTGTTAGCTCATTCTGTATCTGGGAATTAAGGTTTGATGAAAGGAAAGGGAAAGACTAAAATGGGAGATGGTGAGTTGCTATGGGAACAGCGGCATCCCTGGCAGAGGTGGAGGCAGCATCGCCACAAACACAGTCCCAAGCAATTTTGAGCTTGCAAAGCCTTGAAATCAATAACCACCTTGGGGAACGAGTTTGCATGTTTACTTGACCACACATACACATTATTATCTGTCCCAAATAGGATTCTTCCTTAAAAACAGCCTCCTTGCTTGTTCTGTTCCCTACAGATTATTAAGGAAAACTCTGAAGGGGAAAACACATATGGATGGATCCATACAGGACAGTGTATAGGGAGTCTCAGACAAGATCTCACTCCTCCCATGTGTCTCCCTAGGCCTTCTCCAGTGGGCACTCAGGCATATTTCAAGGCACAAAAGGATTTGTCAAAGGATATGAAGTGCCTGAGAACTGTTTGCACACTGGATGGTACCCCCTCAGGTGATCAGCAAAGCAAAGCATTGCCTACCCAGCCTGAAAGGCAAAGGCAGTTAGAGCTGCTGGCAATAGTCACTCCAGAAGAAATCAGTATGTCTAAACTTAATGTTCTTGCAAGCCACCCAAAAAATCACCTTCCAAATTAGGCAGAACTTCTAACAAAAAGCTGGACTAAATACACTTCATCTAAGAAAAAGCGAAACCCAAACTGCTTCTGTCCTGCCAGGTGCTCTCCAGAGCTGGGCCTCTTGGCAGTGAAGACTGCAATCAGCCACGCTGTCTGCCCGATAAACCATGGATGTCATACTGGTTGATTATAAACAACATGTTACCGGTTCTGCTTTCCATGCACACACTCCATTTGCCACCAAAATATGATGTAGCAAGCATCCTCCATGGATCAGTGACCAGAAACAAATTGAAGAGCCAATTAAAACAGAAGTTGCAATAATCTACAGAAGTGAAGCCAAGTGCGTGCCTAGTGGATCTATTAAATTTAAATTGATTTTTATTACAGATAGAAAGCAAATTCTTCCAACTTTATACATGTCCAGCCCACCCGCTTTGTGGACCTCAAATGCATTATTAGTGTATTATTTAAACTTCAAATTCAGCAGGTTAATGTGAGCTTAATAGTCCAGAGAGAGGCACGTTTTCTCTTAGCAGAGCTATTCACTTCCACTTCTTTATTCTCCTCTGCTGCTTGCACTTGTTTCTAGTACCTCTTTCTCTACAGCATCCGTGTAAGGCAGCTGAGCAAGCAGAAATAACAAACCCCAGTGGCCCAGGTCTGTATATGGGCCATGACTCGCTTTTGTGGAGCTGTGAGGCTTTGCTCTATTTTTGAATGAGACAGGTAAGTCTGGAAAGCCTCCTTGGTTCACATAGAACACAACAATGATATTGCTCATAACAATCAAAGTTATGGATTGTGGAAGCCAAGAAATACATATGCAATAGCTGTGATAAGCATCTCATTGGATTTCTGCAGGGTTTGGATTTTTTTTTATTAATAAGTTAATGAGCCCTGTTTTTAACTACTAAACTGCTATTCCCCACTCATACAGCACAAAAGAATGCTTGAGGAGCAGTCTGCATGTCTGGTAAAGGGAAAGCCACGCTAGTCGTTGCTTTGAACTACCTCTGCCCCTTTTGCAAGGTTAGCTGGATGGCATTGCTACGTTGTGTTCTTTTATTTTACTGTTTTACTCTCTTCCCCTCCAAGAAACCAAACTTGCTCCACCAGAGCATAAGCTTATTGCAAGTTTGAATCTGCCAGCTGAGAAAGCTTCAGGTGAGGAACTAAGACCCTCTCAATTAGATGAAAGACATGCACAACCAAACATCAACACAGTCAAGAATATTCATCGTTTATCTTTTGCCTTTAGAGTTATTAAGAATGAAAGGTCAGGTTCACACTTGATGTAAAGCTTTAGGTTTTGCTGGGAATGAATCTGACACAGTGGTTTCGCAGTGCCGGTGGCAAGACACTGGGTGTAAGAGGAGGGGAACCACCTGCACCCAAGAACTGGAAGTAACCAGAGGCTGCCCCACACTCAAGTGACACCACAACAAAGAAGACAAGAGAGAAGTGTCATGAGAATCACAGCTCTGCAACCTTCTCATTACAACACTCCCGCTGGGGCCCTTGGCTTCAACAGGGCACTGTGAGGTTATGAGACGCTCGTCTTAAAGAGCTGTGATTGCCAGTGCACATCCACATGACACACTCGGTTTTTAAAATCTGTTGAATACGTTTCATATCTGGCCGTCTTCCTGTCCAACTTGCATGGTTCACTGCCAGTATCATGTATGTGTAGTGGCTCAGTGATCCCCACTTCAGGTTGCCTGTACTGAGATAACTGTGGGCACCCTTTTCTACACGTGAGCCTTTAAAAACAAGAATTCAAACCACTATTTTTCAAATTGCAAAGCTAGAATTAGGAAGTCTAAGCCTCAATTTCCATCTAAACACACCACTGTAAAATAAAATACTTTGCTCAAGCAAAGTCTGAATAAAGGCTGCGATGATCTGGCCCAATATGTAATAGCTATTAAGTTCTGTCCTCTATTTTCTGCCCAAGCTTGCTCAGACTGCAGCTCTGCCACCGTAAAGACAAGAACAGTAACTCGTGATCAATCCTGCGGGAAAGCATGACTTCGGAGCGTGATTTCACCTGTGATTACAGATCCTCTAAAGCCACACACCTCTCTGTATGAAAGAATACTGACTGCCTGTGCATGAAGGCAAAGCTGAGGGCTCAGCAATGAAATATTTGAGGGTGCGAGGGCTCTGGGGAATGCACTGTCACCATGGAGGTATCACTCTACCTGCATAGTGGATCCTGTGGCCCTGCAAATGCATACAAGTCCCTCCATTCTTCAAATCCCATTTTCTCTTGTGCTGTGGGGCTTGCTTTTGAAAACCACTCCAAAGCAGCCAGACTCTTCATTGGCTCACACGCCTCAAAAAATGCTACAACCTAGTCAGACTGGAGATACATCGGAAAAATAAGTAAATAAAAAGCACAGAGCAACCTGACGCTCCCTTTCCTTTGGTAAAGGCCAAATGGGAACTGCCTGAAAAAATGAGCACCCCAGCTCAGGGCTTGCTGGGCAGATTCATTCAGAGGAGGGGGAGCTGGCTCTCCACTGGCACGATTCCTTTTTACTGGGGCTTTGGGGTTACATCGTAGCTGAAGAAATCCAGCCTTTAATACACCAAGACCAACAGAGGAGAGCCCGGCAGTGCCTGTTGAGCGCAGCAGTGCACCTTGTCCACCCTCAAATATTTGCAGATTTTTGTTTTAAACACCAACTTTTACCTAAGCCACACATCACACAGATTTCTTTCTATTTCCCAGTGCCAAACCCTCCTGCCGCAGGCACAGCCCTACCCTGCACGCTCAGGTGTGGCCTGAACTGCTCCTCAGAGCTTCAGCAGGAATGTTTTGCTACAGAAGATGAGGTGACAGGGGAAAGGCAGGGTCAGATGTTGACTTAGCTATGCTGCTGTAAATTTACCCGTTTCAGTGGTGCTCCTTAAAGCTTACAGTCACGGGAGAGCAGAAATTATGGGCTATGCTGTTTCTTCAGCCTTTGTTCCCTATTTATTATGGAAAAGCCATAAAGCAGAGAGAGAGACGACATGAGAAATCTGCCCAGGGAGCAGTAATTCTCCAGATAGAATCTGGATCTTGACTTTTCACATATTTTGAGGTTTTCAACTTCGGGACAAAGGGGATGTTTTGGATCCATTTTTATTGTAGTGAGCTACCATCACAGGCATGTGTGGGGTGAAACGTTCTCCCTAACCAACTGATGGTAGAAACAAGCAGGAGGAATGCAGGATCCACTACACTGTGTGTTTGTTTTCCTTGTTAGATAAATAACTCCAATATTTTGAAGTGAGAGAACCAAGAACAGGGAGAATTAGGAGATGGTCAGGCACTCCAGGCTTAACACTCCCTCAGCAGAAACACATGCGGAATCGCAATGGCACCAACACAGGAGCACCCTGAGGTCTCAGAAGTAGTTACAGGTGAGAACTGCCACCGCTGTGAAGTCAATGAATCACCAGCCACAGCCAAGAAGCTGCTCCTGTACTGCAGAGTCCCACATCAAAAGGACACTCCTCAGCTATGTCAGAGGGAACCACCAGCAAGGCTTGGTACTCGAGTGTCTGGTTTAACAAGCTGGAGCACTGGTGTGAGTCGATTCCCAAAGGAGCTACTGGAGGCCAGAACAGGTGGTGTTAGGGCTTCAGGGCTGGTTCCACAGCAGCAGCAGGTAGCAGCACATTACAGCACAGGCAGGATTTTTGTTAGAGCCCACACCAAGCTCAGGCTGAAGACCCTCTTATCTCACTGCCTCCACCATCAATATGCTTGTTGGAGCCTGACAAGTCCATTTGAAGCAAATGCCTAAATGCCCCTTGGAAAAGGAGGAACTTGTGTGTTAACCTTCTGAACGATGTGTTTTATTTCTGAAGGCTTCTGCCTCTATTTTCTGCCCCAAACTGGATTTTTGGAGGCACTGCAGCATGCGTGAAGGTAAACCTACCTGCCCCTCACTCCTTTTTGCTCTCATCGCCCAGCAGGTAAAGCTGTGAGAGAGAGACATGAAAATACGTGTCCCCCCTGCTGCTAAACTCTCTGGCTAAGGAAAAAAACCCTATAATTAAAAAATTTCATAGATGTTTTCACTGTGCAGATGGCCTGCATGGAGGAGCAATGCTGGGTCTTGAGCCTACGGGAGGGAGATCCTGGTGACAGAAATTTGGATGGCTCTTCCAGTGCGCAAGATTCAAATGTGCCAACCTAATCCCTCTCCCGCAATCTTCCTGAGCCTGTGGCAGCTTGCTCAGGTGGGGCTCTCCCTGTGGTGGTCCACAACCTGCCCTGCAATCCCACTGCTATGGGAAGGGATGACTTCAGGAGTTCATTTTCATATCCAGCTCCCACAGACCGGAAGACAGCGAGCCTTGCCTGCTTCTGCTTTCCTCTCTGCACCATAGGAAATACGTTCAGACTTTGAGGTAAAACTTTTACTTAAAGCACGACACGAAGCTGATACAGTTTTTGGGAGTGTTTCAGTTTTGGAAGTCAGTGCAACAGTTAAGTAAGTGGTGTCACAAGGCATTACAGCTGATGCCTGTATTTATGAGATCTATTGAAACTCGTCTGAGCAAGAACTGGGGTTTTTTTCACTTGTACAGCACCCAGCACTGCACGACGTCATCACAGACCTTGGTCCAAGGAACTGCAAGATCTAAAAGTAATAATTAACTCTAATCTCAGACTGTAAGGCAGCACAGTTTTGCAGAGGAGGAGATGGGAGAAAGCACATAAATGGAGAATGTGGGTGAGACAATACATAGACGACACTAATAATGGGTTTACATAGCAAATGTTGTGTGAAGCCTTGATTTTCTGCTTGGGTGTTTTTTTAAGGTTTATTGGAAAAAAATATTAATGAACTAGTAAACACTTCAAATTGTCATAACAGTTCACTACTGAAAAAACTATACTCGTTTTGTATTGGAGCAAGTACACCTCCTTTTCATCAAGTGAGCAAAACTCATTAATTAAACATACTGGATTTCAAAGCTCCCAGTGTTTAATTATTTGTTTAACAAGCAGTACATCTAATCCACCATTCAGAAACACAAACAACTAAAACAACAGGAAGAAGCTTCAAAGCAGGACAATCAACATCTGGAAAAGTCAACAGACTGTGCCTGTATTGTCAGTAACATGTAAAGCAAATGTTCCACTCACAGAACAAATACAGACAGGAAACACTTCCAAGCGCATGGTGCAGATTCCTACTCAACAAAGAGGCTTCCTTACCCTGAGAACACATTTCTCACATCAAGACAGCCTGTTCAGTTTTTTCTTCTCCTATCTTTTTCCATTCCCTAAGCAAATCAAGTCTGATGCACGGAAGGCATTCAGTACTGTCTGCCCTCTGTATGTTGGTACTCTTCATTTTGCATGCAGAGGGAGAGCAAAGGCAGGACACAGACGCATGAACTACCTGAGAAGCAGGGTAAGCTTGTCCTAGGACTTGCCGTGCTACCTTCACTCAGATCAAGCTGCCATCTAGGTCAGCTGCTGTACTGCAGTGCATTTTGTAGCTAAAACCTTGGAGGTGAGCTTTTCCATCTGACCAAGGCTTTGCTACGCACCACGTCTCTCATCCAAGCACTGGCTTCCACAAGAAGAAAAAGCAGTGCTTAGGCTGGAAGGGAGCTCCAGCTAAGCCTGTGGTCTGGATCACCAGCAGACAGGACCATGAGACACGGTGCAGAGTAAACCTGCTCTGCAGTATTAGCAAGCTTTACATTGTGAACATTTGAAACAAGCCTATGGTCTAAAGTTTTTCCAGTAGAACTACTTATATGTCAGATGGGAAGCAACAGGAACCAAAAGGAGAGGGCTCACCCACACCACTGCTTCCACCTTTATGTTCCTTAAGCACCTGAAATATACAGCTCAACGCATGCTTATGCCTAGTAACTTTTGTCCACTCTTCTCTGTCTGGGTAGTCCTCAGCATCCCTTCTTTCACAACACCTGTACAGATACGCTGAGTACACTGTGTTTTCCATGACAATAGGCACATCATAAAACCATTAGATATGGTACCCGCCTCCACCTTTAGTGGTTTATGTACAGAGCACGTACCTAAGAATTACAGACGGATTCTGTCTCTCTCTTAGCACATGAGAGTCTTGTCCTGAACACACAAGTCCATCAACTTCCCTATTCCTTCTCAAGGTTAGGAAAATCATTTTTCTTTCAGCACTTGCTGGATAGTTTTTATTCACTTGCCTCACACAAAGAGTGCAGCAAACTGAAAGCTTTCTCCTCCCACATCAGAGACACATTTGCAGAGCTGAGATATTTTTAGAATAGTGAACACACAGAGTTATAGTGTTTGTTGTCTTGGTTAGGGAAAAAAAAGAAACAGGCAATTTTCTATACTAAAATTATTTGTGCCCTTATTGCCGGGGAGCTGAGAACTAGTCATCTTGCTGAAGCCATTTCAAATATTTTCTGTACTCCAGAGATGACAAACAAAATGACCTGGTACATATCAGAGCAGTTGTTAATTCTGTTCGACAAGGCAAACTGTTTCTGTCAATGTTAAGAGCCAATTCATGTCTAATGGATACAAACATGGCTCTTCTGGCTTTAGAAGACTTGCCCATTTCTTATGCTGTTGCTGAATTTGGCTCTGAATTACAATTCCTTAAAAGTCTTCCTGGAACATCGTGTTGCTCATGAAAACATGCTGAAAAAGCCCATCTGAGTGTTTATGTGGCAAAATAATGAGCTCTTCATAGGCTGCATTTTCAAACAGCAGTCACTGTGGCCAGACTAGAAATGTGTGTGTTTCCTGGGACGTCGTGTAATGAAAGGGGGAAAGACAGACTGAAAACGTACTCTTGCCATAGTCACTTCTCATGCTGCCCGAGGTAGGGTATCATCTTTGTCATTTCTATCACAAAATCAAGGATGCTGCTGCAGCACGGCTGGTGGAAGCAAAGGCCCATGAAAGAGGAATATGGAACCACTTTCTTCCTCAGCCCCTTCTGCAGTGGCACCTCCCAAGCCAGCCCTCAAGAAAATTAAAGCAAAAGACAGCTGAAGGGAATGCCCTTCTCTATCAGGCTACGGAGATCAAGGATTTGAAAAAGCTGCACAAAGCTGGCATAGATGGTTGAGCAGCTGCTGAATTCCTCTGCAAAAGAGTTTCTTTCGGTGACGGGTGAAATGATTCCTATCTAATCGCTTTTCCCCTGGGATGAAAATCACAATATAAATGCAAGATATATAACCAGTGAGACACTCTAAGGAGTATTATAACCTGGCACTAAGTATTTAAGGCCCCATAATAATTTTTAACTGTTATTCTTGCAGTGTTGCACTGACATCTTCCCCACTCATGAGGAGCAGCCAATTTCCTGAACTACAGTTGAGGTGACTTTATTTAAGATCAGAGTCGGTCTTCAAAGACTTATTCTGGCATGACGTAGAACCCAGGGCCAGTACTCAGATACTACTGAAAAACTGCATGGATTTGCTGGAGTTAATGCAGGGTCTCACCAGTTCACTTGACCTACACTGCTGATCTTTGAAGAACACAGAAAGGCCTCTTTTCCGCTCTCCACATATGACTTAAGATACCACTGATGGTAGCTGAAGTTCCACACTCACTGGAATAGAGGAGAGCAGCCAAGGATAACCTCACTGCTATTTTACCTTAGGTTTAAAAACACATACATAATTTTCCTCTCTTGTTTTAGTACCATGAAATAAAAAGAAAAGGATGCAAACTTTCTTTTTTCCCAGATGAAAACAAGGATGAAAGTCTACTCGCATTAACTTTTTGATCCAAGTTTCTGCTTTGAAACAGCTGGGACCCCAATTCAAAATGTCAGGATTTTCAATGAAAAAGCCAGCACTGGAGTGGAACTGCACACTCCCCTTCCCTGCCCATTTATTCCAAAGCACGGCTGGCATGTGGGTTGGCTCTCCGACACGCACATGCTATTAAGTCCTAAATGACAGCTTGTTTAACTAGAAAACATTTCCATTTTTTCCTTAACAAAGGCCATTCATTTCTTGCTCTTCTATTTGCTTAAAGACGGTTTCATTTGCCCTGCCTGAGAGTTTGCACAACCCGCCTGATTGTTCCCCTCCAAACAGCGCTGCAAGTTAATGACCCACCTCCTGATCTCTGAGCAGGGAGCCCTGCCCGGCACACTGCAGCAGCAGCAAGCGAGCAAGCCACATTGCAAAATCCATACGTGTGCCTTGAATATTGTTATGCTTGAGAAAACAATCGAATCAATTCATCTCAGGAATTCTTCCCTGCTAACAGTAGATTAGGCATCAAGAAGAGAAGAAGATGAAAGCTGGATCATGTAGCAACTCCCTCCATGCTGTTGACGAATCTCTTGGGGAACAGGCACAACTTCCTTTCAAGCTATCTTCAAAAGACCCTCCATGCAGACCACCCATTGGGAACCCACATCAGTAACAATAAAAAGAATTTAGAAGAGTCATTTTTCACCCAATTTATTTACATGTTAAAATAAACATGATTTCCCATATAGAGCAAGGGCTCCCGGTGGGTTCTGTTTAGTCTGTGAGATTCTTGGCATCGGAGTACAGCATTTCTCTATTGCAAAGCAATCTTGGCACAGATTTTTTGGTTATATAATTTTTTCAGCAACTGGCAAATTAATAATAATACTGCTTCTAAAAAAGTGGGAATAATTCTAAAATACCAGCAAGGTGTTTTACTGATTAATCCGCCAAAAGATCATCTGCAAACCTTAGCTCCCAAACTCCTGCATTCAGGGTCAGTTTTCCCCATGGGTTGCGCTTCCAGTTCTCAATCAACCTGTCCAAAGGGAGCTTTCCCACAGAGTTAAAGAGATTTTTGCTTTCTGTCTCGCTTCTTTGCATTGCCACATGGCAGTGCCACCCTCATTAGAGTGGATTTGTGAAGGAAATACCACTCTTCCAGAGCTGACAGCTTTTTATACCCACTTTGCACAAGCTCAATGGATGAGCAGCAGGTGGATTATTTGAAAAAAGGGTAGGATTTTTTTGTTTGGGTTTTTTTTTGCTGTTTTTAACAGGGTACATCTGCACAGAGCTCAAATCCTAACAGACCTGACTGGGAGCAACCTGATTTAAGAAACTTCTGATTAAGCAGGTAAGGCAGGGAGCCTTCCTGGTGGGACAAACCTGCCCAGTGTGCCAGAGCAGAGTCCCACGGCTGCCAGTTGGCTCATGGCTGGGTGGTATTCAGATGGTGTACAAGGAAAGTCATGGGGAAAGCAGCATGGCAGAAAATAGCTCTACTAAATTAATCTTGCAGCAAATGCTGTTGTCCTTTGTTGGCAGAGATTGATTTCAGTTACTGTTTTAACTGTTACTGTTTAGCACTTTCCTCCATAACTTTCTTCCCTGCAACTCTGAAATGCTCACTACCTATAAATTTACCAATCAAGTCAGGATCAACCAGGCAGGTTATTGCCTTCTGCGCTCTGTTACTCATTTCAAACCATGGCTGGTTGACAGTAGACAATGAATACCAGCTGGCAGGTCTGCACTTCAGTAGACAATGCACAGGTACAAGTGTTGAGCTGTTGAGGGTTACGGTTATGTTGCTTTTGGGCTGTGCAACCTTCTTTGCAATCAGTCAGCAGCTCAAAGAAAGCTCTCTTCAATTTCTGGGCAGAATAGGTGCAAGGTTCACAAAAAGGCATGGGACCGTAGCCAAAGTAACAGATCGCATCAGGCAGGCTCAGCTCTGAACAGCCCCTGCCTCCTCTTCCTTCCCCCAGCCCTCTGCCGAACTGAGCATGAACTTGGCACTTGGCACCACGATGGATCAGGCTGAGAACCCCTTAGCATTAGACAAGCTGCCAGGGTCTCCCAGCACTCTTTGTCTTTGATAAATTCAGAGCCAGAAAATAAGTGCAGTGTGGAGAACGTCAATTTTAAGGAATGGAGGTTGAGACCATTAGTCTTTGTACGATATACAATTCAGCACTTTTTTTTTATTTATTTTTGAAGCTAAATAAGGATTCTCAAATAGGAAAGTACTGCCAAGCCCTGAATAAATCCCAGCATTAGAGATGCTGTGGGTATGACAGCTTTCACCATGAACTGAATCTGAGACGGTATCTTCAGAGAAATTAACCCCCGAGTGCCACAGGATAGGCTCTGTGGCATCAGTTTTAATGCGGTAAGAAATCTCACCTTGTAGTTATCACAGGTTATTCCAACTTATGGGGCAATACTGGCAGGAGGGTGGAGTAAAGCACAGGCTTAGGTGGTACAGAATAACTTTGCTGCACTGTTTGTGAAATGGTCAAGTTTCCAGGTGCAATCCTGAATACAAATTCAGTCAAAGGATATGCAAGTACCAAACTAGCCAGCCAGCATGTAATTATCTGACATGTGATTGTTTTCCACCCACAACTCCATTCCTTAGCAGTTCCGTAAGCAAATGCTTAGCATTTGGACATAATAAAACACCATGCAGTTTAATTTAACCCTTGTTATTTTTCTGCCTCATGCCTTCAAATATTGGTGAGATATTTCATTCTAAGCTGTTTTCTTCACTGGCTGAGCCTTCCTCTCAGCCTGTGAAGAGCCATTCACAGTAACAGTTTTGCATTCTTGGAGCTCAGGGCGTTTTTGTCTGTAAGCTCTCTGGAAGTGGGTTGGTATCACATTCAGATTTTGCCATGAGTAACCTGAAATGTCGTGAGGTGAAGTGTTTTTCCTGAGATCCACGATGAAGCTGTGGCAGAGCCGACTGTGTTTTCCAAACACCTTGCATAGCCCAGTACAAAGCCAAGTCTTGTATAATAACATGAACCACATCCTAATCTGAATCCTACAGCGCCGATCATATGATTAATGGGATGGATTACCATGGCCACTAAAGCTGCTGCTTTACTGAAATGTAACAGACCATAGGCCGGACCTAAAAGCTACGTGAAAGCCAGGGAAGTCTATGGAATACTCAGTAAAAAAGCTTTCCTAGCTCAGGTCACTAACATCTGGCCACATCAAGATACACTGTCACCTGGGAACTGGTTGTTACAGAAATGGGTTGGTTGATGAGTTGTCATTGGATGTCTTAGTGCATTACAAAACCCAGACTCCTCCACTGCAATTGGCTCCTTGACCACCAGAATGCACACAGGGCTCCACACACACCCTCAGATAAGACTTCTTCCAGCTGGCCATAGGTTTTGTGAGATCTTTTGCAGTCCTGTTTTTGTTTTCATAAAGAAGGAAGATGCTCAAGGTTGAAAAGAATGTTACTGTGATGCTGGAAAATCTCATCTGCGTTGGAGAGTGAACTACAGGCTTACCAGATGTTCTGCTTTACTTTACCAATGGGCTCAGAAACAAAGCGGATCACACTGCCAGAGGCTCTCACTTATGAAGATCATTTTTTTAAAATTCTGAAATCATTTTCCCAAATCACCAAGAATGATTCTCATAGTCCCCTGTACACTGCTTTATCAGCTAAAATGATCTTTTCCTTTCTAAAATAATAGTCCAAGACCTGTTAGCTTCTTACTAAAATACAAAAACCAACCCTAAAACCCTTGAGTCAAATCCCAGCCCCACCAAAGTAACTACCATTTAGCTGCCCCCTTCAGAGGGTGCAAGCACGTATTCTGTGTGTAGAGACACAGAGCTCAAGCAGTGAAGAAATGAACTCCCAAACCACATAAGAATGATATTATAAAAGTGGTTTTAAATTAAAGGCATTTTGAAATTAAAGAGAAATCTGCAGTCCTGAGCTGGAAGAACTCACATTGGTGCTTTCCCTGAAGGAGCAAGAGGTGAAGCTGAGGGCATCTGGCACATACAAGATTCTGTCTGATTCCTCAAAGGAGAAGGAGAGGCAGAGCCAGGAAAGGTCCAAGGGTTACTTGCTACATAAGTGAGAGACATCAGTTAAAGTTTACATTCTGCCAGGCTCAACGGACAAGGTGTGAGACCAAAAGAGAAGTGCTCTTAAACGACATGTTGTGGGTAACACTAGATGGAGGAGAGAAAAATATTGGCACTGAAACACAGGGCCCTAAAGCGGCCAGAATATATGGGGACAAAGAGGGAGAAGTTTCTAAGAGCGAGAAAAGCGAGAGCCTGGAAGAGCCAGCTCAGCTGGAACAGTGTTTGCTAGCAACCAAACTCAGTTAAAAACTGAGCTTTGACCATTTGTGAAAAAGACTCAGGGATGCTATTTGCAGGAACAAAAGACGAGATAACCCAGGGAGTGCCTTCCGGTCTGTGCTACTTAATAAGACTATGTTTTAAAAAACAAAAACCCGTCCTGTTTCACATTCGAAATGAATGTGCAATAGCAGGAACACGACTAACTGAAAACACCAGACACTGTAACCACACACGTTTCTCTACAACACTCAAACTGATTAAAAAGGGAAGGATTTGAATATGTGAATCAAAAAAGGATGAATTTTCCCTTTGTTGATTGTCTATTTTGCTTCTGGGGCTTGTGGCAATATTCAAAGTTGTGTTTGCAGTCACTGCTAGAAAATATTCTGTTTATTAGAAATGTCTCTACATCTTTTTTAATAAGAAAGATGTCCATTAGTTTTAGGACTTGTGAGACAGCCCCTTAAAAGGGCTCACAGTCTGTAACAAATAGAGCCTATTCCCAGGAAAACCAGCATGGCTCGTTAGTTATGGAGTAAATCCACCAATTTGAATCAGGCCCATGAGCTACGTAACAACATGCCACGCTTTATGAATGAGCAAATAAACAATTAAACAACAAACATCAGAACTGCAAAGTATAAAAATATAAATATATGGGCTGTTACTGTGTCTTTTTGTCAAGCGTAACTCCAGCCCCAACCCTCCACCTGATCTAACAGCACGGGCCACTAAGGGACATTCACTGTAAATGTGAAAGTGTGTGGGGCTGATACATCACTTGCAAGGAGGTTGTTGCTGGTTTAGACCCTGTAACAGCTTAAGGCATTTTACAATGCATTAACAAACCCAGCACAGTGGGTTTGCCCGGGGTAGGCCCAGGGAATCTGCTAATGGCAACGTTTGGTGAAAAATACAATAGAATGAGACTGGCACAGTTTTGACCAAAGCACACACAGGTAGGCAACTTAAGTGTACTTTTCCATTATTTTAGACCACAACTTACGTTATAAGGAAAATAAATTCTCTCATTTGATGTTTTGAAAAGTTTTGCTTGCTTTAGTGAATAATTTCCCCTGTTCCAGTAGCTGTTCAGTTCAGCAAGAGCAAGTTTATTCAAGTAGTTTCCAATGTAGGTAGGGTACGAAGTGCATTAAAAATGAAGATGAAATTTTTAGTCCATTTATTGACTGGTTATATGTGCAAAACAGAGTTCAGTTCTCTTTGAATACCACACTCCGTAACAAGGCTGTTCCTCCAGGTTAGTGCTGAACCAGACACTGCCCTGCGATGGGCTGTGCTCCTTTGGCTTTTGTTATCTATCTAAAAAGGTACTGAAGGAAACCAGATCATGTTTTAATCCAACAGGAGTTATATACACAAATATATTTTCTTCTGTACTTTTCAAATGCTGTTCAGTAACTTGGAACAGTCATTTGTGATTCAATAGGATGACGAACTCAACATCTGTACCAAGATACATTTATAGGTGAGGACTCATCAGTAATTAGCTTCTGAAACAACCTCCTCCAAATTAGACACATCTGACAAATAAACAATAGGAAAGCAAGTCACATTAATGAAATGCTGTTGCTATGGAAAAATCATCCCTGCAAAGGTGAAAATAAACATGCCTCCTTTTTTCTCGATGCGCAAAGACATGAAAAAGTATCTCACTAAAGATGAAGCTGTTCCTAATTGTAGATACCATTAAAGTATGCTTTCAAGAGGGCCATTTCTTCACCTGTTTCAAAGATTCCTGTGCTTTAACATCCCAAGCAATATCCCAAATGTTAGCAGATAGAATGCTCTTTAGTTCACAAAGAATAATTGACGCTGGAAGGGACACACGGACATTATCTAGTTCAAGCTCCTACTCAGAGTGTTTCCCATTCATTTGGGCTGTTCAGGACCTCGTTGAATTGAGCTTTACATAGCTCCAAGGCTAGAGACTTCGCTGCCTCTCTGGGTCCTGCTCCAGCATTTGACTGCTCTCGTGGTGAAAACATTTTTCCTTGCATCTAACTTGGATTTCTCATGATGTGACTTGTGTCAGTGTCCTCACACCCCGTCACTGTACACCTCCAAGAAGAGCCTGGCTCTGCTGTCTCCACACTCTCCAGTGGGGACTTGTAGACAGCAATAAGATCCCATCTTAGCCATCTCTCCTAAGGCTAAATAAACTCAGTTTTATCAGTCTTTCCTTGTCTATCTTGTTCTCCAGTACCCTAATTGTTTTGACAGCCCTCCTTTGGCCTTGCTCCAGCATGCCGATGTTTTCCTTTTACCGAGGAGCAAATTGGACCCAATGCTTCAGATGTGGTCTCACAGATGCTGAATGGAAGAGAATAGAGTTGCTAGCTATAACCTTTCGAATACAGCTCAGTATGTAGTGGCCTTCTTCACCACAAGGTCACACTGTTGACCTGTGTTCAACTGGTCTGCAAGGATCCCGGGTCCTTTTCTGCAAATTGCTTTCTATTTATTCAATACCCAACATTTACTGTTGAACAGGGTCACTCCACCCCAGATGCAGAGCTTCTCAGCTCCCTTTGCTGAAATCTCATGAGGTCCCTGCCAGTCTGTTTCTTCAGCCTACCAAGATACCTGTGAATAGCAGCCTTCTAGCACTTTCCACAATTTGGTAAACTTGCTGAAAGCGCTCTCCATCCCACCATCCATACCATTAATGAAAAAGATTCATGGAGCATATGCAACATCTATTTATTATTTTTCCCTTGAAAAATATAGATTCCTCTCACACATCTTGAGGCCAGGGTCCTTCTGATATGAACTAGTGTCCTGCCATGGAAGTCATTAAAGGAAATGACTCCTGGAACAAAATTTGAAGCAATTTTGATATCTGCCCCGTAGCCCCAGATAACAGACAAAATGCCGTTTTCTCAGGCTTAGCTCTTTAATAACCATCTGGTCCTTGTCCTTCCACCCTCAACCATCTTGCATGCAGACGTACGCCTACAGCTAGCCAAGCTGGTTACGGACGAGCAAGTAAACTGTTGAAAACATTACACGAGGTTGCCAACCCTCCTCCACTAATAGGAAATGCAGTTACAAGTTACATGCTTGATCCTGTTTTCTGACATGGTGACAGAGTTATCCTAGATTTGCCTGAGCATCTGTGAAAGCAGAAATTGACCCTTGGTGTGGGGATTAATTTAGGTATGTAAAGAGTGAGTACAGGTGACAACTGCACGGATCTTTGAGACAACAGAAACAAACCAACAGGCTGTAAAATGAAATGAGCTTAGTTCAGCCAACGCTATTCCCTTTTTAGTTTCTCTTATTCACCCTTTGTCCAAATGAAGAATGGTTTATTCCTGATTATTAGGATGACTCGTCCAAATTTCCTATCACTTAGTTCCAATATTATCAGCACTGCACACGATTTAGTGGCCCACTCCTCTTTATCATGGAGGCTACCTCTCATCTGAGAGGCAGAATCACAGAAGGGAAGCCAGAAGGACTCAACCCTCATGGGAAGAAGGACGCCTTTTAAGTTTTCCAAATGAATGACATGTCTTTCCTCTGTCATGCAGTCTGTCTGTTAACAGTTAACAGTGACAGGTTGAGGAGCGTGGTCTGGAAAGTGGCCAGTGCCGACAGCTTCACGCTCAAAGTTGTTGTGCTTAAAAGGGAGCACTCTGTTCCTTCTACCACTGTGTCCCCTCTCACTGGGGCCCGTTGTTACAGCCTCACGCCTCCTTGTGTGAAGGCCAACAGCGAGGCTTTGTTCAAGACGCAGCTGCTGAGAAGATGTACTATCTCATGGAATGACCCACTGACATTTCTCCCTCTGCTCATTAGTAAGCAGTGAATAATTAGGAGAACTAGGGTGGACTGCACGGATCAATTCTTTCAGAGTAAAAAGACAGCGCCTCAGATCCCCATGTGCCCCAAAAGGGATTCCCTCATAAAGTGGACTTGCAGCAAACGCAGGGGAGCTGGCTCTGTAGCACCTTCTTCTCATCACCTGATGGAGTGAGGAAAGAGAACGGCTTCTGCCAGAAGCTGGACAGGGCAAGCCTGAAATAAAGGGTGACCCAGTTTCGCTTCACTTAAGAGCTCAAACTACACCTCTGCTGCATGAAGAGCAAGTTCTGCTTGACCAGGACCTGAGCCAAAGATCCTCTTCGACTGGCTGATTTATTGTTGTTATTGAATAAACTGTTGTTATAGGGTGGCTCTACAGCAGTGAGGAAATGGTCGAGCAGTTGGAAGGAGCAGAGTAATTGGGAGAACTGCATTCTTTTGCAGTCTTTACTGCAGTCCAACATTATCATCTAGTGATGTCCACATATAGGGACAGCGACGAAGCAGCATCTCCATTGCTTCCCCCCCCCCGCATCTAAACAATGCCTGCATCAGCTCTGGGTTATAAAACAGAACTTATCTGGCTGTCTTTTATCACTGATTATACTACAATTAAAACTGACTTAAAAAAATAACTGGTCAGCTAAACAAACAGATTGCTGTGAGCAGCCCAGGACTGGTTTGGCATGTTTTCAATAGCACACATTAGATGACACTACATGTCTGATTTCAGGTGCTCTTGTTTCTATGTGTCAGTGCTAAAGGTGTATCTACTCCTCACAATTTCCAAGCCCCCCTGCCTAAAACATAGGTGCAGGACCATGTTTTCCCCACTTTTACATCAGCAGGGCTCCAGTACCACTCTTGGGAAGTTCGTGAAACAAAGGAAGTCTCATCCTCTGAGTGGAGGGGAAACACCTCTCAGAATCCCCTGCTCATTTTCTAATTCAAACATTTTCAGCAAAACACTCCACTGCGGCTTACGTGTGCACTGACAGACACATCAGCTGTGTGCAGCCTTACTGCCTCTTTATTTTTAGTTTGCTGTGCTCTAGCTGCTTCTTGGCTCAACAGCGTTGTTTCATCTGCCTTCACAGGACAAACAAAACGAAAGGCTGCACTTGCATTTCCAAATCCCAGCTTGTGGCTTCCTCTAGAGCATGAGATGCTGTAGGTTATTTGCTTTCATGATTCACCTCGTGTTTTTTTGCAGTTCTGTAGTTGCCCTCCTCAAACAGAAACACTGCTTACTACCCTGAAAGATGCCGTGTGGTGCAGGCAGAGATTCGGGACTGTATGATCCCAGTGTGAATGAAGGGCGAGCACTAAAGTGAGAGAATCACTGCTGAGATAACTTCACCAGAGCAAGACTGAGCTGCAGAAGTCTGAAATGAGCTTCTAAAAATTAACAATAATAGTGTGCACACCTCCATTTAATAAAACCCATCTCAAAGTACTTACAATTGCCTGTTGTGCCACAGGATATTCCCCTTGGGCTACACTGTATTCTGATACAAGTATAGGCACATTTCTGTAGCATTGTATCGGAAGAGGTGCATCCAGACCACTTTTTCCTACATAAGGTGCGTGGACCCTCCGGGAGGTACTATCTCACAACCACCAACAGGGCCCAACTCCATACAGCAAGAAAAAATACACTATCCAGTTGAAAGAGTATGTTCAATGCATGGGGAAATTTGCATCTTAGCAATATGAATCCTTTTGCCTATAATTTCAAAGAGTCTCAAACTGAATGACAAGCAAGCTGTCACTGCAGCTCTGAGATTCGGTCCTACAAGACCATCCTTGCTCCAGAAGAACTGGAGGTGAGAAGGGACTGGTTTCACTTTGTCTGGAGCTCATCAGTGGCAGGCAGGCTGGTCTCCCAGTTCATCCCGAAGACCAAAAAAGTTCACAATTCACTTGTGTGGTGGGAGAAGTGCACACTGGAGCCCCACTTTACATAAGAATCCCCACAATCAAAGAAGAGTTAGAAAAGGGTGGCAGGAATAAGTTTACTCATGAGCTTTTTGTTGCATAGGAGGACTCTGCTCCAGGTTCTTACTCAGTTTTCTCAGTGCCTAAGGAATTATATGGTCTACTGCAGTATCTGAACTCTCACCCTGTATTACGCACTGTGGTTTCACCTCCTGCGTGCCCTGCACATGCTAAGCATTCTTCACCGCTGCCCTGGAAGGCAGATAAGCCTGACTGCTAAATTTGTTCATCTGGAGAAGGAAAGGCTAGGGAAAGCTCGGCTGGCTCGGGACTGTACCGAATATGGAATCAAAACAGGGATAAAATAGCACTAGCAGGGCTCTGCCAGCCAGGTCAAAGAGCCGTCTCCTCCAGGATGTCCCATCTAAAAGGAACCTATAGCAGATGCTTGCAAGAGAGAAAGCAAGAGATGAAGCAGACCAGCACGACTCTTCTCCAGTATATCCCCTCAGTTTCTGCCTCTGTCCACACACCATGAGCAGACATCACTGCCTACTTTTCACATCACAGCCACGTTTATGACTCAATCTGCGCCTCGGTTAAAAGGGGAAAACAGATGAATTCCAGACAGGGCTCACAAGTGTCACAAGACACTTAACATGGATCAAGGGTCAAAGAATCATTTAAGTGTTCCCTTATATTCCCATTGTTTTTGCTCTGTCATGAGCCTTCAGTCTAGCAGTTTTCAGAGCTATATGCACAAAGATTTATGTCCATACACTTGTATCATGGTGGGACAGATTAATCACCCCGAAGCAGCTCTTTCTCCACTCCAAACAAATTATTATAAAAGACTGAAAGACAGAGAAGATAAGAACAAAAGTGCTAATTTCCCCACAGGGAGTATACTTGCAAAGTTCAATTTGAAGCTCTGAAGAACTTCCTTCTTTGCTTGGCAATTCTAACAAACTATGAGCGACAAATGCCTCCACAGCAGCCCTCATTTGACAAACATGAAAAGCTAGTAATCTTCAGATTGGAACTGTGAGTAAAAATATTAAAAGAAAGAGTTTTCCTGACTCTTGAAGAGTGCAGTTTTATGTAGAGGAAATGCATAGGGAGAGATGGGAACTCAACCTGACAGCTGGGCTCTGACTCTCCTCTTGCCCTTGCAGTCATCACACCAGTCTGTGAACTGCAGCAGCATTTCCCACCCCTCCAAGATACTTGTGTGTAGGAGAACACTCTGGTTTTGCTCAACTGCAGATCTCACTGCCTGCCAGCCATGCTACCTTATGCTGGGAGCTCTGCCCACAGCATGTAATAGGTTCAGGACCTGTTTTTATGAACAGGGCTCAGCAGCACTATGAATTTCTCCTAGGAGAACTACCTTCATGAATTCAGAGAAAGCCTGAAGGAACATGCGCTAACACAGGTACACAGCTATTGCTATATTCTCTTTCCTAGCCTAGGAGAGCATCTGCCACCTGGTATGGTTCAGGTAGCATAACTTTCTGTGCAAGCAAGTCTTGGTTCTGTGTGAGGTTCTTATTACTGTGGAGGGCATGAAACGAGAAAGGATTCATGGGGAGAACATTTTGCACTCCTGCAAATGCTAATGTGTCCATACCCACAGGTATTTCCAGTACTGCCTATGGAAGATGTTATTTCCCAGCAGCGTTCACGGCTCCTGGCCTTCAGCATAATACCTTATCTGGAAAAAAATAAATAATAATGCCAACAACTCATTGTAAGTCTCAAAGGAAATGCAAAAAATGAGTGCCAGTCTTTCCTCTGTCTCTGCAGAAAAGCAGTTTAAACTTTTCCTGCTCTAGTGAGGAAGACTCAGTCAGAGGAAGCAGAGGGAGAACAGATTGCTATGGGTAAGTGGGCCTACACCCAGGCTTGCTAACAGTCACCAAGGAACAGTTATGCTGCTCTGCGAGCAAACCAGCTCCAAATAATGCTTGCCAAGGCTTTCCTGACTCCATCCCTGGAGATTGCCCCGAAGCCTGCCTGATCACATCATCAGGGAGCACTGCTCTCCAGGAACATTCATTCCCTCACGCTGCTGTGCATGGGTTATCACTTCTCACTCGCAGTGCTACGCTAATTCTTGCTTTTATTAATGTTGACATCCTTCTTAGTCATTCCCCCCCTCCCAGTTTGACCATGTTTAGTCCTTTTTAACCTTTCTGTGTATATTAATCCTTCCCACTCCTATGAATAAATAAAAGCCTTCTGTTCTTGTCAACAAAATGGTCTATTAACAGTTGCAAGAACAACACTGCAATCATTGGAAAAAAAAAAAAAACAAAAACCAAACCAAAATCAGCTAATATTTGATGCATTTAAAAATCTCTGCTCAGCTGTTTTCTATTTTTTAGAAATAAGTGCTTCATTAAAAGAGAAAATAGTGAGAAAAATGATGGGGAGCACAAGCAGCAGTAGGTGTCTGAGAGGGACCTGCTAACCCATCAGAAATGCTCACCACACACAAAGTAGCAGTGGGGCTCAAAAAGAAAGCTGAACTTCAGTTAGAAACATCTAAGGAATATGAATAAGCTGTTAGAGCTACAACCTTTCCCTTTGCTTTGATCTGATGTTACACATAAGTCCAGAGTGGGAAATCCAGCAGCTTCAAAGAGGGTCTAAGAGTCGGAGGTGTCCATGTGGGAGGTCAGGTAGAGGGTTTATTCTGCCTGGAGAAAGAGGGAGGTTGGAGGGGCTGTTCTCAAAGCAAATCTAAGGACTAGGAAGCGCTGCCAGGTTAGGGCAGTGTATTTCACCTTGCTCATCATTACATAAGCCAGTCACAACACCTGTAAGAAGCACCAGCCAGCCCAAGTGACGAAGAGGGCCAGCGCAACTACTGTTAAAAAGCATTAAGAGAGAGGTAAATACATTTTTGTGGCCCCTGCACCTTAGAAATGGTTTGAAACTGCTGTTACTTGACACGTACTTTTGAAATCGCAGTTGTTCCAGGCTCTGGCCATGAAATGCAACCATAGCAAATTAAGATCTCAGCAAATGAGATGTTATAGGAAGAGAGATGAGGATAGCTGGAACACCACGTGCTTTACCAACTGAAAATACTTGGTATGAGAAAACAAAGCCACATTCTCTATCCTTTATTCTCATTTTCCTTCGCTCTGAGCTTTACAGATCCCTAAAAATACCACATTGTAACAAAAGGATCTACATTCTGCCTGTAACTGACTGAAGAATTACAATATCACTCCAGTTTGATGAAACTCCTATGGGTATTCCTTCTAAGAGGGTTTTCCTAAATTGATTGCCTAATATGTTTGTCTGTCTCTTTTTTCTGTCATCAGAATCTTGCCATAATAAAATAACAGCAATATAGAAAGGAAATTTAAGAATTGAGAGTCACTTCAAATACCTAAAGCTTGTAGAAATGCATAGCATGGTCATCCCAGCAGCCTTACCTCTGCTTTCATGAAGCTGCACTCCAAATAAACCCAGAAATCTTGGGAAACTGTTACCTGTCTTTTAAAAAACCCATGTAAGAGACCACAGAAAAAAATACTGTATTAAAAAGAAATACCATTTTCCCCTTTCATGGGACTGATAAAAAAAAAAAAGTAATTTAATGATATTAGATGTAAGGTAGGGTTAAGATGTCTTCTGGAATTAAATTTTCACCACCACTGTAGAAAATGTCCAATACACATCTTTGGGATTACTAAGAAATACCTCAAAGAGTAAATGTACAAATCCCAACATACTAAGAGAACTGAGCCAGTGATAACCCATACGGGGCAATACCGAGACAAATTTGGCTGAATACTGTTTTTCTGGGAAGAGCCAACCTTTTTGCTGAAGCCTTGGGCAACAGGAAACAGTGGTGCAGAGCAGCCTTCGGCAAGATTTAGAACCGATGAGTAAGCTCCTACAGACTCAGCAATATAAATGGAAATTATTTTTCCTTCTTTCGACTAAAGGTTTGACACGCTATAAATCAGTCAAGTCACGCACACTGCAACCCTAGTAACTTCCCAAATCATTTGGGAAATCATGCTAGCCATGCTGTGGAATTGCATTAATAGTCTCATGGATAATGTGCCTATATTTGGAATTTTATCCATGAGAACGTCAGAATCAGAATAAATGTCCAGGTCAGGAAACCTACACCAAGCTCTTAAGACTAAATGTCACTGTGAGAGAAGGGGAATAGAAAGCAATTACTTAACAAAACTGAATAATAATATTACCCAAAGATACTGAAAGTATAGGATGCAAAGGGAAAATACACTCGTGAAGTGATTCGGAATGGACAAAATGATGGACGAAAGCTATAAAATTCCCAATATGATCTGAGTAAATTTGGATATCAAGGCATTTCTGACCTTCAGCTCTCATTGGTATCCAGCTTGGGCTGTGACCTTTATTCCACCAAAGTTTATCCTTTCTGCTTACGTTTTTAAGTGAAAAAACTATTTTACAGAGCATAAAATATGTTAATTGTCTATCTAGCCTACAGTGAACCTAGGCTCACTTAAATCAGCTCTTTGTGCACCACAACTGTGTTTCCACTGTTCTGCTTTCAGGTTCCTCTTCACCCTCTCCCCACTGCTGATGAAGAACAACCAAACTGACTTCATAAAGAAAACTGTATGTTTGACAAGGAGAATGAAGTTGTTAATTGGCTTGAGCAACCAGATTTGTACTAACCGAAGTGAACTAATTAATCCAGCAAAATCAATCTACAGAAAAAAACCCTCATGAAATATTTATGCTTCTCTATTCAAAAATACGTTCAAGGAAAAAGAAAGCAGATAATTGTCTCTTTGTACAGAACCAAAACATGCACAACAGGAACCCTCACCCCAAAGGCTCTTCTCCATCAACAGAACAGGCATTCTCCGTACCAAATCCACCCAATAAATACAATATTTAACATCTCTTCTAGGTTTGTTGCTTCAAACATTGTTATTCAAACTCTACTTCTTAACATCTTTACCAAGGTTTAAGGGAATGAGGAACTAAGGCACAACATTAAGCACGCACAGCGAGCAACCGCAGACTCTTTAGGCCTGTGGTGACTGAAGAAATTGCTTGTGTGTGCGGATAAACAGAGAGGAATGGAGACGCTTTCTGCTGGGATTACCGCAGACTCCTTCCAGCCTACGTCCAACTCGGAAGGAAGTACATTGAAATGAATGAATCAACACAGAAATATTGTGCCTACACAGGGAGAGACTCACGTGGTGAGCAACGATACTTCCGCCTGGGTCACCTGTCTTAGTAAAGCCAGTCCTCAACAGGGCATGTGATCCACTGTCCAGAAAAGATCATGTGTTTGTTATTAGTTTTCCTTGCAAGCTGCCTGGGGAATAGATATTCTCTTTTTCAGGGGAAATACAGGGTTGATTTTTGCACGTAAGTGCAGTGCTATGATTGAAAGGGAGTCATGAAGCAAGTGCTAGGGGAAGGTTTGGTCACCTGGATTCAATGAGGTTTTAGCTTTCCTCTCACAGACTAAATGGTGCAACATCTCACATCCTCTAACTTCTACTGCATTCAGGATCTTCAGTCTCAAAATAATCAGCCCTGTCCTTGAGGAGATACAGGGGCAGGCTGGAGTCTCATCTTCAGCTAAGTAAATTGCAGAATAATTTCTAATGTATCGCAGTACACTTTCTGATGTCAGGGGAGGATCTGCCAGAAGAGATCAGATTTGCTCTAACCAAGATCCATCCCATTTCAACCTGTCAGCTCAAAATTTGGCCTTGCCTTTTCTCCACTGCCATCACTAACCTCATTGATACATTTTGCTAATACCTAGAGTTACTCTTGGAGGGAGGCAGCAATCTGCAATGACAAAAACAAAGCAAAGACTTCCAAGCACAAGGATGTAATGGTGTTTCAGGAATCAGGTGTGACAGGAGGATAGCAAAGAACCAAGACAGACGGTTCAAATACATTATCAGGATGCCCCAGTTCATGTGCTGCAGGAGACTGATGACACCCAGCATATCTGCATCATAGAACACAGCACAGAGCAGGGATCTTCAAGCCAGAAGAGGCTGGGACAGTGAGTCTACATAGTACAGCATCGCCCAGACCTACTGGCTGAGGGCTGAAGTGGTGTTGCTGTGTTATCACAGCCTTGCACACTCTCAAGCTGCTTTCTCATCAGAGATGAGGTGTATACAGCCAGCTCTGGTGTCTCTGCTGGGCTGTGGAGATGTGTCCAAAGAAAGGTCCATGATGTCTCTATGCCTGTCCATGTCCCAAGGGTGCAGCTGCCTAGTTATATCTGTGTATGAAAGCTGTGCTTTCATTTCAGCCTTCCCTCATGAATCAAACAGAAACGGCTCTTAAGTCTCACTTCCACAGCGGATAATAACTCCTCGCCTCCCAAGAGATAGGTGAAAGACAAATAACCCCTTACACAGAGGATAAAATAGCACCAGCAGTAATAACCACGATGAGACTGAGGAAAACTCGAGGAACAGGGATAGCTTTTTTACAGATTCAGTATGCAGACCTTTACAAAGCAACAGATTATCCCTTTATCATTTATGCTGAGGTATAAATATTTTATTAACTCTTCTCTCACTGCTGAATAGCTTTAATAGCATTTGCTTCAGTAAAGTCCTGAGCTGCTGTAAATCAAGTACTGTTTTAGGCTACTCACCATGGTCATGGGCAAAAACAAACAAGTTAAGTCCTGTCAGCCTCTGGGCCAAGTCATCATAGCGGCCGCAGTGTTCCCCAGCGCCATGAGCGATAAACACGAGGGCCCTAAATGGAGCATTAAGGTATAAATCATTAACTTGGCAATCAACCCACAAAGGCTACAGAGCTGCAAGTAAAAACAGCATATTCAATTTAGCAACAGCATTTCAGACATGAGCAAACACAAGGCAAGTACACAATGGCTGAGGTGGGTTTTAACACAGGAGAACCGACTGGCATCCTGATCTGCTATGGACCCGGTGTTCACCAGGGGTTGGCAGACCAGACCACATGGACGTCAGCTGCTCACGAGACGGGCACTGCTCCTTGCCATTTGTCTGCCATCATGGTCTGCTGCAAGTCGAAGATGCAGACGGACACCAGCATCAATCCTCGAGGTGGATTAGTCCATCTTAGGCTTGAGGCATCTACACTGCTCCTTCAGTTACCATTGATTTCATTTAGGGTTGGTATTTCCCCGTGATTTCAAATACGAATATTGTCTTGAACTTCATACCTTCCAACACTTTCTGATGCTACAGAGTTCTAATTGAGATGAAATTTCAGCTAAAGAATGGGTCTCAAGCAGTGTCCAGAACTTTGGCTGGAATTCGGAATTTTACCTTTTGACCTCAATTCTGGTAATTTTATCATTCTGGTTTCTGTCCCCAAACAGTTGTTACACATTGGTTATTCAAGTGACTCTTACCTAGCCACCATATGACTATAGGCAAGGATCATAAAAACCACCAGTCTAATAGACATCCTTTTTGAAAGCCATGCAAATACTTATTTTCCAGAGTTACCATTGATGCTTTACTGTTACTGGTACGGCATCATGTGAGAGCGGCAGAAGCTGAACAAACCTTCCTAGTGTTTTTACTGGGCAAAGTTTGCATAGAATTGGCCTAGAACTCTAGCAGAAATAGCAATGAAATTACACATTTTTTGCTGAATTCGACAGGTGACTATTTAAAATCCAGCTTTAGCAACATAAACATAACTTGTTCATTTAAAAGTACCATCTGTCATTACAACATCAGCAACCACAAAATAGTTTTAAGGCTACAAGTTAGACATTTTTCAGTACATTAACAATGAAATATTAAATGACTGATAACATAAAATAATGTCAGCAGTTTCCAGCTAGTGAATTCCTCCATTTTATTTTGATTGAGGTTTTGAGTACATTTTTAGACAGTGTATTCACTGCAATAAACTGCTTTGATCTTAATATATTAAACTTTAAAAATATGTTGGATGATGTAGAAACTCCTGCTCTAGCTCGTTGATGACACCTGCTTCAACGTATTTGCTCATGCTAGACAGCTTGAAAAAGCATCTATTGAAACCAGAAGGATTTTACAGAGCATACAGCAAACATAAAAGCAGCAATGCAAAGATGCTGTGGTATCTAATATTAATCAGCAAGGGTGAGATCAGGCCATGAAGCATATTTAACTTGCCGTGCCTTACAAATATTCTTTAGCATCACTGAAGGTTTCAAAACGATTAGTGTGGAGCAGTCATTTCTTCCTCTGTCACCTTTCCCAGTCAATAGATTTCTCAAGTTACCAATGCACTCGCCAGACAGTCTGATTTTTTAAGTCTGTTAATACAGATCCAAATACTGAAGAAATGGAGAGACAACTCATTCCACAGCAGAGAATACTAACTTTCTGCAGAGGAGGCAGAGTCCCACCTCTCCTAGACACAGGCAGCCCAGTAGACACTACGGTCAGTTCTGGAACAACAAGTCGTTATTCTATAGATGCCCCTGAAAATTGGAACCACTGACCAAATGCTTCTGCCTCCGCCTATGTGTAATGGTCAGGTGTCCCAGTCTTGGTCCTGGGTCACCTAAAGAGACCACACATCACAGCCCCCAGGTCTGGGGCTGGCAGGTGTGCCAAACATTAAGAAATGCAGCAAGGGGCAGGGGGTGAAGCAAAGCCAGGCTGTTCACCCACGGGCTCAGGACTCTGCAGTACAGCAAGCAGTGACACTGTGTGCACAGGACGCTGATGCAGAAACTAAGGAAACGCGAGAGAAAATCCCCATGTATCCATCATCTTGACATCCAACAGATTCAGCTAAGTTTTTCTGCCATAAACCTCCTATTACCTAGCTCTTGACAGCTTATCTGCTCAGCGTAAGCCCACAGTTACACTTTAGAGGACCTATGTTTTTTTCTGCTCACTAGACACAGAGATTAAGGTGCAACTTGGCTGACCCAATACAGCTCTTATTTCTCAGAGAAATATTATTTGATTGTATGCACTGAAATGCATCAAGTGAATGAAACCTAATGGGAAGCTGGCAAAGAGTTCTCTACCAGGAAATTCTTGCTGTTATTTCATCCCCCCCTGACAGCAAAGCCCTAATTTTGCTTTCATTCACACTGATGCAGAACCATGACTTTGCCTGACAGCACCCTGCTAGATGCTCAGCCCCCTCATCTTCTGTGAAACCAGTAAGAAAAGAAAAAACCCAGCACTTCAGAGAGGCAAGGTGTTCCTGCAGCTTCTCCTCACATCTAGCCCAACAGCTGCCAGGCGTTGCAGGACGGAGCCTTTGGACACCATGGGGAAGAGACCTGGGTTATTATTTGTCTGCAAAATACTGAATAAAATTCCAGAGGCTGTTTGTGCCTTAGGAGTCCTAATGGCAGCAGATGTCAAAAAAATCTTGTCTTATCAATAGGCGCGAACAAGGAGTAACATTTCCGAATGGTTATGTCCAAATATAAATATCTTGTTTTGTTGTTCAATAAAAAGTGAGAGTGGCTTTACTGACTGAAAACTAGGTCACACAGGTCTTTAGCTCCAGCTCTGAGGGTCAGGTGCAGAGGCCATACATAAAACACAACAGCTTGAAAAAATGAAATTAGTATGAGTATCATCTCATCATCATCATCATCATCATCAGCTCTTTCACCTTTTCTCCCATTTTCCATTACAAAACAAGTTTAGATTTGGCAAATAATACCCAAAGGCACTATAACAAATACATGGTTCAACATGTTTTCACTAGCAAGCTGGCATGAAAATACACCAAGTGATTAGATTGACTGACAACAGTTCTTTACTGTATGTAAACATTTTTGCAGACAACCGTGCTCTGGAATTGCAGCCTGCTCTTTCCTGCAGCAATGGTTGGAGTGATAGAATATCAGAGACTGCTTTCGACAGAGTAGTTCAGAAGTAACACAGAAACCCTGCAGGCTTAAAGGTTTTGCAGGACTGCAGTGTGTGACCTCATTGGAAGTTTTGTTTAAACAAGGCTTGTATATTGGCCATGCATCAAACTGACCCAGGGGAGAAATTTCTTCACCTCCAGCTCTTCCAGTTGCACTGGTGAAATCCTTGGAAACGTGCACATCCCGGGGAGAAAACACTGCACATTACAGCCTGCAAAGCTTTCTGGTGGAAACTGACCTGAGCCTGAACTGCTGCTAACTTTGGTTGCTCTAACCGCAGGCACGGAAACCTGATGTATCTTTGGATGCTTCAGCTGGCTTTGGCTGGTGGAACTGTACTTGTTAAACATTGCAAAACAGCGTTGCTTTGGCATCTACTCAAGAAAGCATCTAATCACACAACAGCACGATTTCCCCACACTCGGCAGGTGTTTCTCCACACAAAGCCAAGGTGTGAGCTGAGCATGAGTAAGCATCCACGTGCTTGCTCTCACCTAACTAGCACAACGATTATGGCTGTTCAAGGAAACCAGTTGACTGCTGTTTACAAAAGCAACAGACAGTTGCCACAGAATCCTGCCCTTCTCATAGCCTTCACCACTTCCTCCTCCCTTCCCACCACAGCCGGTTCCTGCCTCCTGGTACCGCACAGCTTGGCAAACAGAGGAAGTTACTTATTACAAAAAGAGGGCAGGACAATATTTGCATTTACTGCTCAAGTCAACTACTGGCTGCGTTTACTCATCTCCCATTCGGAAGTGATGGTATATACCAGTGACCAGTCCCTGCTCCCACATCTCCACTGCTCTGGTCGCCCATGACTGTTACTGGTCCCTCCCATGCTGCAGTTGCAGTTTGCTAAGTAAGCAATGCCCAGCAATGCCACACATGCCTTGGTACAGAGGATGTGCAAACATCCTTTCCTGAATCAGGGAGGCTGGGAGTGGTAGAGGCCAAGCTACAACGCAAAGTCAGTGTGCACAAACCCATTGTTTCCCTGTGCTGCCTCTCGGACAGGTCACCAGCTGATCTAAGCTCTAGCTGTTTGCAGCTCTTCTGTGTTTCTCACTGTAACTTCACATCCTCTGAGAGTTCACTTCTTGTGTGGGGAGCAGCTTTGCAGGACAGGAATTCAACTTCAGGTGCAAGAGCAGAACCAGTTTTAGAAGTTACCACCTTTGTTATTGCAGGCCACACGTTACCACCTCCCGTGGCAACACAATTGTTTAGAGATGTAATTCCACAATCAATTGCAGCAGAATTGTAGAGAAAATAAACTGCAGCATGGGGCTTACACAAATGAACAAGAGCTCTCTTACACCAGGGCACCATCATCAGAAGAAACATACCTTGAATCAACAATCAGAAAGCTGCTGTGCTATGAAATCTGGCAGAGCAGACACACAACTCGGGACTTGGGTCCTGCTGAGCATAAGGCCCATGTTCTTGCTTTCTTTTCAACAAAAATAATGTCGAAACTGAACTAGACGAGGAAGGTTGGAAGTGGGATGGTATAGTTTTAACATCTTGTGTCCTCTGGGGACAGAGGCACTTCTGTGGGACCCCATGCATGCTCTTTTATTGCAGAAAGTAAGCCAAAACAAGAGGACGAGATCAAAGAACTGAAGACAAGCTTCCTATGACTGCATATATGAAAAATGCAATCTTTTCCACTCCATTCAAAAGCACCCCTCTTCAGAACAATTTTTAAGTACTTGGTTAACCAAAGGAAACTTTCTTCAACTCATAAAAGTCAACAGGACTTGCAAAGTACAAGACAAAAGTTAAAAAAAAGGATTTATAAATGCTGTCCTAAATAATGACTGATCTAATCACACATGGATATGATTTCCTGAATGAAGCCATTGCAACTTAAGCTAATATCATGTTATTCTATGTATGGGAACTATGCTTTTCATTTGGTACTATGTACGTTTTTACCAGAACCAGATCAACTCTAACAAAGAACATCTGAACTAAGCACTTTTGAATACGTGACACCAAACTTCTCGAGTAATTTTTAAGAAAGAACTGACAGGCACGCTCTGAGTTAGGTAAGCTGCCAGAAAAATGACTGGCTTACTGAAATCAAGTATCCAATTTTGTTGCGTTGTTTGAGCCGATTTATCAGTTCTGTTGTAGCTGGCATCAGCCTGAGACTTATAACCAAAGCGAACAATTAACCTTTATTTATCAAAACCATTTCCTGGTGGCATTTTTGGACAAGCAACTGGATAGCTGGTCACAAACCTTTTTAAGCTGTTAAGAATGTAATGTCATTGTGTATATTTTGCTTCTAAAATAAAGAATAATGGAAAATCATTAAAGTTATGCATTCTTGTGTTAGCTGGGTTAGTGGTCCTTGTCGATTATGAAGATTAGTCATCTTTCACATAATAAAGAATATGTATTAAGCAGCAGGTAACTTACTTTGTTGAGGTTTAACTGTCATTCCAATTTTCTATTCTTGGTATTTGGTTAAAGATTATCAATTTTTTTTATTTTTTTTTTTTTTTACATTTCCAGCTAATAATTTCCAACAACAGGTAATGAAGAATAAATTGGTTTTTTCACTGTAACAGATGTTGGTGACCTTTTTTCTGGAGGGTTCTCAAAGCCTCTTGCTTCGTGTGTAAGAACTAAAGTTCAGAAGACAGACATCTCTCTATCTGCTTTTTGATTCACCTTTAGCACTTACTTTTTTCCTGAGGTGATTTGTGTTTCGAAGCAACCATGACAAAACCTGGGCCATGGGAAGGGATTACAAATAGTTATTGCAATTTCTCTCACGTTGTGTGAGCTTGTGACCCACACAATCAGCCCAGAGTTCAGCCTGGCAAATCCGGTTAGACAGGAATATTTATGATGGAGTCAGGTGTGTTCCTTCATGCCATCTTTCTGTCTCTAGGAAGCATGCAGACTTATGTCCCTCCGAAGGCAAAGACTTTGCTCCCAATTCCCAGCCATGTTTCAAAGAGGTTTTCTTGCTCTCCTGATTAGTTTTTCTGAGAAATGCACTCTTAGCCTCTGCTCTACTGGCCGTCTAGGTCCATAATCTGGGTCACCACCTCTTTTTCCAGCTGTCTTTGAATTGAACAAGGTTGTGTTAAACTAGCAGTTCTATGGCTGCTTTTCCCAACTCAGGAGAAAAAGCAAGTCAGAATAGCAAAAGTCTGGAGCTGAGTCTGAGTCAGCCTTCTCTCACTATCACAAACTGTGTAGCATCAGCATGGATATCTCACAGAGCTCAACATTTGGAGGAATTAACCTCTTCCCGATAGCCTAGGGTCGTTTAACCTATGAAAAACCTTTGAGCACCATAAGATACGCCAAAGGACCATGCGCTATGCTCCCACTGTATAATTTCTGCTTTATTTTATAGGGTTTATGGGGATTTAGAATTCTGCATATTCATGTTTTATGTGGTTTGGCCTAGCTTAGTACAATCAGTACTTCATTCTTGTCCAGGCAAAACTGGCAATTAAAAAACAAACCCCTCCAGGAAACCCTGTTTCCTACATTCTTTCCTTATTTACTCAGGCTTGGAAGTTCCCATTGAAGCCTGCCCGAAGGGGCTGGTGTTAGTTTGGGCTCAGCCTTAAAATCTATGCTTGCTTCCATGAGCAACTCTCTTGCAACACATCTGCAAACCTGATCTCATCACACATGTCAAAATCACAACAGTCCCTCATCAACATAGAGTTAGGAGGGTGTCTGAGAACTGCCATGACTTCCAGGAGGAGTAACATGGGTAGGTTATTATTCAACAACACCAGAAAGCTTAAACATCATAAATCAATGGGGTACAGACAGAACTGGGTAGTACAGATATATTTCAAAACAAAAAGTTCAACAGGATCTAGCTAGAGCCAGCACAAAACAACGAGGAGAAACAGCTTATGCTGATTTATTGTGGCTTTTCGAAAAGCAAGCCCTCACTGAGAGTAACTCATGCGTGGTCTAATACAGAGAAAAGGGAGGAAGGAAACTTCAGGTGGGGGTGGAGGGAAGGAATTATTGGAACCTGGCAACTGCACAGCTCTAGATGAATCTCTGCAAAGTTAACATTTGAGACCAGCTGCATTTTGTTTCAAGGTAGCTTTGAAATAGTATTTTAGGGAACAGAAGGCTGAGATCAGAGGTGAAATGTGCAGCGTGTAGCTTAAAATTCATGGGCCGGATCTTCCCACCCTTTTCTTGGATAAAACTAAAGAGAAGGGATTCTAGGGTTACAAGGACTGCCTTGGGCAGTCACTCCTCCGCTTTGATATCAGAGATGGGATTTTACACAGCAGAACTGACTGCCAGACCTCCTGCTCTGAATCTGCATGGTAGGCAAGCACTCAGGAGACATGGGTGGCTCAGGGTTTGGAGCTGGGCTTTTCTCTTGCTGCTGCCCTTCTACAGAGCACAGGAACCCTTGAAAGAAGAATTACAACATCTGTTTCCAAAGAGGCAAGGTGTAGGCATTGCTCACACACACAGGACTGAGGAAGGGATGACTCTGAGGAAGCTGGGGCAGAAGTGCCCCTGGACCTGGCTGGAAGGAAGGCTGGAATCGGACATCCTAGTTCTGCCTTTGCTCTGCTTCAGCCCTTCCTCAGTACAACGGTTACAAGAGAGATAAAATGGAGGTCATATCTCCCAAGGGGAGCTACAAGGATGAATGCATGAAAAAGTCAGTCTTTCTAAGAAAACTATGCAAAGCATTATTTAAATAGAAGATACCAGCTGCAAAACTCAAGTTGATTTGAAATCACACCCAACATTTTTAGATTAGCTTCAGGGTGTGGAGAAAAAATAATCAAAGAAGCAAAAGAGTTTCTGGCACAGAATCACTCAGAAATCAGAAAAAATATGATACTTCTTGTTAATTTTATTAACAATTCATTTTCACTTGGAAACAAAGCCACGGCAGATGGAAGATGGCTGCAGGACCACGATTCTCAATGGTGAACCAACAAGGGGGAGGTAAGAGCCAGAACAGTTTTCACAGACCTCCCCCTCCTCTTTCACGGACTTGCACTGAACCTCTAATGATTTCCAAAGGGACAAAAATTACCATTTAGCCAGTCGTGTAGCAGTTTCTTCTTGAAATCAAAATGCAGGCACTGCCTGGTGAGCCAAAGCCTTGGAAAAAGAAAGGCTTGTGTAATTAGACGGACTGTTCTTTCAAAGCATGAGAAAGCCGCAATTAAAGGGCCAGAAGCTTTCTTCTGCTCAGTCACTATTACTTAAATTCAGCACTACTCACTAGTTCAAATGAAACCTGTTCACTGAAAAAGAAGGGGTTTTGTATAAAAGTCTGTCTCTGTTCCAAAGTAGCTGTGCAAAACCAGTTCCTTCTTACTGAGTTCACTTACAGTCTTCGCATATTCAGAACACTGATACCTGTTCCACTGACAAGTCACTACTTACTGATGCTGTTAAGTCCATAGCTTGACAAATACAACTCAACCATAAAAGACTAAGCAGGCTTCCTAGAAAGGAACAAGGTGTGATTGATTAAGGGATCAGCTCAAGTCATGCAAAAATGCTCCCTACATGTGATCCTAACACGATTTTGACCATCTAATCTTACCTTTCCGTAGAGCACAGAAAATGGAATTAAGACAGCAGTATCGCTGTATCAAGCCAAGGAGTTCTAGCTGAGCCTCTGTAGGTTTCAAATGATGGAAATTACTTAGAAAAAAACATCCCTCTGGTTAGGTCCACACAAGTACTTACTGGCTTTTGAGTCATTAGTAACACGCTTCCTTGCTTGGTTATTTTCAAATGTTTGCTAAGAAGTGCTTAAAGTTGGAGACAAACCATAAAGTGGTGCAAAGGGCACTACATGTAAGTGTTAAGCAGTGTTTCCTAAAGTCCTCTAAGACAAGTCTGCAGACTTTTTCTGACTTCACTTTTCTCACAAGCTATCTTTCACGCAGAAGCTGGACATCACTAGTGGTCTGAACCTGGGCTCAGTGAGCATTCTGCATGGTCAGTCTACCCACAAAATCAGTGGTTCTTGGAAGTGGGATTGTACACGTTTTAGACTGTAGCCGTGGCTCTAATCACCTCCAGACTCAAACTATTATTTCAGGGCATGGATGGTAGAGACAACTTACGACAAGCAATATTGAAAAAGTTATTAAAGGAAGAATTTAGCTCATCACCCTAGGACTCGTAGAGAGAAGAAGCTAAAAAGCACCACCTGACACATGGGTTTCCAAATCAGTCCTTGCAATTGAAACTGCTCAACAGAAGTACTTTGATCAGGCATTTTCGGCTTCTATATGCAAATCTTCACTAGCTTGGAGACAGCTGCGAATAAGTAAAGAGCAAGAAAGAGGACGACACTTCACCTGTTCCGTGAACTTGAGGTAGTATGATATTATTACTTTTTAATAAAGCACTGCCTGCGCAATTCACAATTGTATGGCATTGGTTTAAAGCAAAACATGAAACTTCAATTCCCTGAAATACTCAGACCTGATACTATGGTTTGCAACCAGACAATTCCACCCATAATGTGGAACTCTCGATTACTTCCTGCACTGAGTCAATCACCAGTCCTCGCTTTTACCTTTCCGATCCAGCTTTGTCTGTGCTCCTCCATGTTGGCAGAGGTCTTAATCGGTTATCTTTAATAAACTAACAAACTCATAAAGAGTTCAGATGTCACAGATAGCATGAGACTTCAAATAACCAATCTTTTTCTGTGTGATATTCCAAAAGCAAGGGTGGAACCTATCCCATAAAGAAACTGAAGGATTAATTTCTTAATCGTAAAGCACTCAGGTATATTTTAACGTACCTGGAGATTAAGGACATTAATTTCCAAGGAATAATCTTGGCACACTTCCCAGAGCTGCACTTCAGCCCTGCCCAACTATGAGAGGAATCTTTGCAGTGAGAGGTTTTACTGGCTCTGTCAAAATCAATATCAGCAGTTATTCCTCTGGGAAATCAGTAATGTCACAAGCAAAGCACTTGCCAAGGCTTTGAGCATGTTCCAATTAATTTACTATTCCATGTTTGCCATAGACCTGAGGTAGGAGGTAAAGTTGAATGTAAGCAGTTCAACGTGAGATACAGGAATCCTGCTAAGACAGTGACCACTGCAACATGTGCTTCAAAGGCTGAAATGTTTATTCACTTTCGGAAGCAAAGCAAACGTGAACCTGGCCTGAGGTGCAATGGTTTACCTACAGATGACCTAAAAGTTAACAGAGACTCAGCCTACAGCTGCCAAATCAAGGTCTGTATTATTTCTTGGCCAGACTGAGCTAACCTGGCTATCCAAAGACTTCAGCTATGGCAGGCTTGCTTCCTAAAATGTTCTTTCACTTCTAACACCAATGCAGCAAAGGCTGTCATGCTAATGTAAATAAGGAACTACTTGCCATGGGTTTTAAATATTGTCTTGTTAATCTGCTCTAAAATAGGGCTAGATGTATTCGATTTAAACTCCAAAAGGTGAATGAAGACCTGACCAACTTGGGGTGCAACTACTAAAATAAGGATGAGTGGTAACAATAAAATAAAAGAGTATTTAGTTAGATAAATCCTTAGCTGCAGTCACTTTAGGTACAGGCAAAGAAAGCTAAAAGCATGTGGGATGCCTTTTCTGCAGAAAAGCTTAAAATAGAAAAGGAAATCAATACTCATTTACAGTATCTGGCAGTCGCTGAACCAAAACATACATGTACACCTACAGCAGAGCAGAAATAACAACACTTATTTAAACCACAAGCTGTTATTCTGCTGCAGGAACGCTGTGTTTTATGTGGAGTGCTTCACCAGAAACTGAAAAGTACTGCATAATTCTGTCCATTTTTAAAAAGCCTCAACGATATCAAGAGCAAATATTTTCAATACCACAGATATTAACCCTGCTACTGCCAGGCTGGCTCTGACTTCTCTGATTGCCAAAGAAAGAGTCGAAGTCGATGTCTGAGCTAGCAGCAGGAAAGATGTTTTGTCTTTCCTCCCGAGTTTCTCTTCTGCCAACCTACAAGACACCATTTGTTGGATCACATGTGAGGGGTGCATCTGTCGCAGCCTGCGATGGGAATGGGAAGAGCATCATCAGCTATATTGCTACAACGGGGCTGCTCACAGCATCGGAGACACAGCCCTCCCAGCCAAGGGCACAACCATTAATTGTGCCATGCGGGACATGGGGAGGAAAAGAGACCTCAATTCTGTAGTTGTGAGATAGGGATGGGACTCAGGAACACTGGAGCATCCATGCTTGTGCCCTGTGTGGTGCCTGAGAGCTGGCAGGGGCGTATGGGGCAGCAGACATTTGCCAGCTGCCTGCAGAGCTGTGGGGCAGCTTGAGCATAGGCAGGTCTGAAAATGTTCTGGGCTTAACAAGACGTAAACAAGCCTTGATACGACATTCAGCTGTGCTGAGGGATGTGACTATATCTTCTAAAGCAACAGGAGAACATGCACAGCAGGAAGCAAACTTTTGATGGTCAGAACACTTAAGTGATGCTTCGAAAGAGTAATGTACACCTATGTGTAAGAATGAGACTGTTTCCACCATGCAAAACTAAGGGGTTTAAAGGAAGGAGTAGTGTTTAACAAATCAGCATCCCCAAGCACTGGAAGTGAAACTGAATATAAACAAAGTGAATCTGCCGATTGATTTTTTTTTTTTTTCCCCATTCCCCATCTTGGAGAAATGTGACCAGAAAATAAACAGCATAAATAATAACAGCAGCTGGCTTTTGTACAGTGCTCCTCATTCACAAAAATCAAAATGCTTTACAAAGGGTGCAACTAGGCTGTCTGCAGAGTCACAGTGCAGAGATGAATGGGACCTTCAAGACGTCCTCTGATCCATTACCCTGTCCCAAACAAGGATCAACCCTTCCTCTCACTGCCACATAAAATGAAGCACAAGAGCTAAAAGGCCTTGCTCACGGCAATACAGCATGCCAGAGGCAAGGATGAACACACAGTGTGAGGCAAAACCTGACCCTACAGCAATCAGCAGGATTTTAATGGCAGGGTCATCATAGGTTTCCTGAGCTCCAGCCCTGAGCTACATGCCCGGGGTCATGGTGAACCTGGAAAGTAAAAGTCAATTTTTTAAAAGCTTTCTGTCCTAACAACAGAAACTTGTGGGCAGCTAAATAACGTCAGCGAGATGAGCTGAGCATTCTCAGGACAACCTGGGTTGGGATGCTTGGTGTTTCTTGCTAGAATCATTTGAAGAGGGCCAGGAGGACAACTGAATGCTGATTGCTCAAATAAAATCATAGAATCATCTGGCTGGGAAAGACCTTTGAGATCATTGAGTGCAACCATACCTGTCCACTACTAAACCATGTCCCTAAGAAGCTCATCAATCCATCTTTTAAAAGGACCTCCAGGGCTGGTGATTCAGCCCCCTCTCTGGGCAGCTTATTCCAGTGCCTGACCACCCTTTCAGCGAAGAAATTTTCCCTAATACCCAGCCTAAACCTGCCCTAGTGCAACTTGTGGCCATTTCCTCTTGTCCTACCACTTGTTACTTGTGAGAAGAGACCAACATTCCTTTGAATAAAATGAGGAGTGCTGCTCAGAGTACAGTTTTAATACTTCAAATACTGTAGGCTACCCCTCATGCAAAATTTAAAAAATGAAGAAAAAGCTTAACCAGTAAGTCAGCTAGATGTTATCTCTACAGCAATTTAATTACTTACTGCTTCCTCATCTCTACTCATGCCGTTAGCCCAGCAAATTAAGCCACTGTAGACGGCTGCAATTTGACAGTTGAATTTGAAACCTCATTGAGATAGCTTTGGAAAATAAAAGTAAAAATTATGTTGAAAAATTATAAAAATAAGCTCATCTTGCCAGCTGGTGAACTAGCCAACCTGCTGACACCTACAGCAAATTAAACCAACGTTCTGTTCTAAAAAAAGGCCAAAGATTCAAGTTTGATTCCCTCACTCTGCAAGCTTCAAGCTTGATCAAGGAAGAAAGAAAACACACAAAAAAAGCCCTTTTTATCATAGGTCAGACAGATGGCTGAAAAAGATCAGTAATCTTTCTTGCCTACCAAATCTGTAGTGCTTTGTACATTTTCTCCTTACCCATCTATACACAATACTGGAGCAAACGATTACTACACTATTAACGCTGAATGTTTGGCTCTGACCCAGTTGTCAATATTTTGTTTCCTTTTTCTTTTTCTCTCTCTTTTCCTTCTTTTAATGGATTGCTGCTGAGACAATGTACTTCTAGCTGAACAGCAGAGAACATCTAATGCATCACTTAGCAGATTGTTTTTTTAAATCTCTCTTCAAACATCAAGCACTCTTCAATCACCAAAACCTCAAGGAATAACTTACTTTCTCTGTCAACTTTCATCTAGGGACTCCAAACCCAATTTATATCACTTGCCTGGATGATGACACGCATCTTTAGATGAGGAAACAAAACCATAGTGAAATTAAGCATCCTATTCTGTAAATCACTGGGCACTGAGTCACTGCCTGAAGACTGTCTTGACCATGTGTTTTTGTCTGTTCTCTGCTCCTCATTGACTTCTTTATTCTGTTTTCCGACATTAAATTTTCTAGGTCTAGCACGCTGCCTTTGCCATCCGTTAGTAAGGGAGGATTCAGAGGCTCCCATCATCACATGAGTGCCTGCCAAGCAGAAATGGAAGATAACTCCTGGCTGGAGAGCAAGTGTCTGTCACGCAGAAGGGGAGTTTCTTTCCTTCACGTGGAAGCACTCGTGAAGTTTGGTGTTGCTCAAGGTCTTGGGACATTGAAAATGGCTGCATGGCTAGTTCTGTAAAAATAATGATTCCCTTTGGTCACAATCATACTGCATCTGCCCAGGAGAAACAAACACATCCCCAAGTAGAGCATGCTCCACGACCCATCCCTTCTCCCCTAGCCGTTCATGGATAGTCCATAGGATTGTGCTAGGGGCAAGCAAATCCAACTGGAGTGCTCTGGCCACCAGCACTGCTTCCACTGGCCACTCCCTGCCTGTGCCCAGGGCCATGCTTTGGTACCACCACCTGGACAGCGAGTCCCACCAGCTTTGAGATGCCTTCCTATCACCATCACCCAGTGATTCCCCCAGGGCTGGTGGCTTTAGATGTTTATGGCTGGGACTAGCCCAGGGTTGGAATTTCACATTCTTATACCAGTATTTCTCTTCCAGTTAACATGAGTGAAATTTGATTGGTCTTCAAGAAGAAACCCTAGAAGAAATACAGTTTTCATGATATCAAAAAACTGTACCCTGGTACTGCCAATTTCCTTCCTATGGAATAATAAGCCCAGCTGATACAGCATCTGAATGCCTGGACTGGTAAAGTCAGGGCAGGGATGTATGGATATAGTTAAGGATATAGCTGGGGTGTGATGAGATACCAGATTTGCCTAAGCATATTTTAAGGAATCTCATGGGCAGGATGCAATACTATCTCCTTGGATACTTTGGAGAATCGGCCATTTGCTATCAGGAATAAGGGACAATAGAAGGTTGTTAAACACTGATGGCTTCCATTCAAGCACTTTCGGACAATGGTACGCCTGAACTAGGGAAGGCAGCTCAGCCAAATGCGTCTGCAGGGACAGCTCTTGGAACAATGCAATTTCCCTAGAAGAACAAAGAGGTCTGATGTTCAGAGAGATCTGAAAAGCACAAAGCCACAGCAGCTTGAAGAGAACTTGCTAGGAAACACAGGCCAACTTCTCTGCAATAGGCATCTAGAAAAAATATCCTCTTCTAGCCAGTATGACTAACCTAGCCAACTCTTGTTTTAGATGTATTCTTGGTGATCTGAAAGAGCTGCTACGTGTTCCCAAGGGATATTCCATGGTGATAAAGAAATTGAGGCAAGGAACTATGTGTAGGTGGTTTTATTATTTTGTCTAAACCTACACATTTCTTATGGTAGTGAAGTAAAGTGCTCTTGCATCTTGAACCCTGATACGGTTGATGAGTTTGCATGCTTCAACCTGTTGTGTCACTGTCAACAAATAACTGGCTTAGAGTGCTCCCTAAAGAAAACTTATGCACCAGAGGCAGTGCAGGGTCTGCTCAGGATAAAGAGACCTGGAGGGACATAGAGGGCTCTGACTGGTGAGTGACCAGCTAGAGGATCCACCAGGGTCATGGTACAAAGCCAGTACTGATCATCACACTTGTAATCCCATTATAGGGAAATGAACTATTTGCATGAGACAAACAAGGTTTGCTTAGCCTGCAGTCTCTCACAGGACCACAGGCAGAAATTATGTTTTTCAACACAATCTCAATACCACTTTTCTCCTTTTCTCCTGTTTCTACTTCTGCCTCTGACATTCACCGTGTTGGACAGTACCGTTTCCAAGAGTTCATCACGTGGCACACTGAGAACCAACACTGATTTTGCTTCCTTCCATGTTGTCTCAGAACCAGGATGAAATTTTATTACTTTGACATTCATAACAGGGAACTCCTCAAGTCCCTTTGCTCCCACAGACCAATGTCACAGAGTTGCACACCTGTGCTCAAAAGCCAATCCTAACAGCACAATGAGCAAAAGGGGTAGTTTAATTACAATTGTTATTCCCTTTGTTATTTGCCTCTTTCCCTGGGTTCTGTGGGGAAGAAAGGCAGACTTTCTTCTGTTGAACATCCCTGCGGGAACCAAAAAAAAAAAAATCTTACTAAAAAAGCCTGTTGGAAACATCTACAACAAGAAGCTGCTCTCCTGGCTGCCAGAGTCCCTCTTACGTGAACCTGGTTTGCTGATTTGCTCACCCCCTGGAAACAGATAAGAAATCATAAAAGGATGTCCCCATTCACAGTGAATAAGACAGTCACATGCAGCAAAGAAAACACAAGCATTAAAGGAACACATACATGGCTGATGAACAGAAGAGAGGCTTTAGAAACTCAGGCAACAGCAATACAGCAAGCAAAGCCTGGAATGTTGATTTGACAATGGTAATTGTTATTTCCTCTGTGCACTGTATATGATGTGATCAGACACAAAGGGAGCTGAATTCATCCTACGACAAACTGTGCTGACATAAGTCACTCTGCACGATACAACTTTGGCCCTTATGCCTTAGTTTGAAGTTGACTTCACTAATACAAAAGTATTCTTTCAGAGCGATACCAAATTAGAAATTCCTTTAAGTATGTCTAAAGACTAAAACCACATAGTATAATTAAAGACACTGTAATTAGTGACTTGACGCCCTACGCTTTGACTTCACTTTGGTTTGTTTATTTATATGTTTATTCATTTTAGAAGGGTCTGAAAGTCGAATTCAACTTTGTCATCTGCTCATGCTGGGAGCTGTGCTGTTCTTCTGGAAATGCCACGGAAATACTGGTAATGAGGTGCCAAAATCAGCAAGCAATAGTCACAATCTAAGGGCCAGTTCAAATATAAAGGCAGTTTGTATATCTGCACCACAAACACTTCTGCAAAGTCTGGGGAAAAGAGAAATGTATTTTCTCCGTATTGGTCTGGCCTTTCATTGGTAACAAGTTAGAATGAATGACAGGCATTTTTCAAAGAGTAAAACAAATTTAAAAGGTAAATAGAAAAGCAGGTGGTTTTATGTTTGTTTAATTTTGTATTTTTAATCACACTTGTCAGGTGTCAAACAGAGAGAACTCCCACAAAGACACCAGTTGACTCAGACAACTGAAACTATGGTCATGATGTCCAAAGTTGAGCCAGCCCATTTTAGCATGCACCAACCAGGAACACATCTGTGATCCACACATTTCTCAGCTTCAGGCAGCCTCCTCAGGCAGACCCATTCCGTTGCTGGCAATCATCTAAGCACACCTAGCGACCACTATGTGGAAACACACACGAGCATCATGCTAGCGAGCCAGACAGACAATTATTTCTGTTTGATAGATAAGGAAGCTCACATACAAGAATGTATGGAACCCACATTTGCAAAAGCATCCTCTAACTACAAGTGTCTCAAGCTTTAAGTGTCCAATCTAGAGTGGCTGATCTACAGGGAAAACCTTGAGCATCACTTTATCTGAAGTCAATGGTGGCTGCAGGCTATTAGCGCCTTTGAAAAAACTACTTCAGGTCAATAAATCTCACAGGGTTTATTTGAGGTCAAGCAGAGGGGCTGAAAGTGCCCAAGAACAAACTGTTTGTGCTTATCTAGGCAGTGACAGGAACAGCTGAAGCATCCAGAAAAGGTTGTGGGGATACAGAACAGAGGGGAAAAGAAGGTCATGTCTCAACTTCTCCAGGCCCTTTAGGGGCCTCAAAGGAAATGTCTTGACTTCTCCTCCCGACTTGCCTTCCCCTTCCTCATCCCACCTCTATTCTTAGCAGCTTTGTTGGAGAGCTGGGAACAGAGCACGGTTTCTTAATTCCTCAACTCCCTGTTGCCTCATACTTGGACTCTGACTGCACAGGGTGGTGGCAGAGGTTTTAACCTTGCATGGACCTGTTGTTTTTGCTTTCTCATTAAGTAGTTTTTCCTCAGCTACTGGGACACGCTATAGGCATGAGATCAATCTGGTTTGGTACCAACGATTTAATTCCTCCAAACAACATTACATAGTCTTGAATATGCCCTGCCTTGCACAGATCTTAAGCTTTGCCCTCACTAGTGAGCACTCAGTGCCAAGTGCTACTTGTTTTCATGCTCCACAAATCCTGCTGTTGCCTTGATACACGAAAACGACACAAGAACACCCTGCTTTTCCTTCCATGCTGCATTCAAGATGACCACTTAATTACATCTTAAAGATGAAACTGGCTCAAGAAGTTGGGCAGCTTGCAGGGCTATTGGCTGGGGAAGTCACACCTACATTGCTGCCAACAGATAGCAATAGAAGAAGAAACCTAGCCCCAGCTCTGCTGTTGGGAGTGACTTGCCATTTGAAAAACAAATGGAAAACACTGTCATCCTCCTTCCTTAGCCCCATTACTACCTACTCTATCTACCCCATCTAATCATTATGACATCTGAGTGCCTTTGTGTGTCAGCTTCCTGTGAAGTAATCACCTAAATCCCCCTTCGAAACAAAGCAGACCCTGCTGAGGAACTCACAATAGGTGCCTTTCACTTGCACAGACAACCTTGGCCTCGGTGGCACTTATAACAAAGCTTCCATATGTGCACCAGTATGGGCTGATCACTCGGATCAACACCACACAGGATCAGAGACTGCATATTTGTGAGCATGAAGCAAAAGAGCCTCACAAATTTTCCCCATCTTCCTGACAAATCCAGTTTTTAAAATAAAAATATGCTACAGTTACAGTCTGCCACAGCCTTTATCCACCTTTGTGGGTCTGTCTGAGGAGATAAAAGAGAAGCACCAGCTCCAAGGGGTGATGTCTGTCAGTTGGCCCCATTCTCAGAGACTGTCTAGCCCTTGTTTGCTCTTCCACCCCAGGCTAAGGATACTTTTTAATTTTTCCTTTTTTTTTATCCCTTTTTTTTCCCCTCCCTGGGGGAGGGATCAAGGATGAGAAGTTCTATTTTAATAGAAGACAAGTCAATGATAACCTTTGGGCATCTGCAGTGAAAAGGTATTTCTATAGCCCTAGCTGGGATTAGATGCATAATGGATCAATGACAGATCCCACGGTTTGACGGTTATAGCATCATTCATTAGCGTTAAGATTTGAGCCTGAATCAACAATTGAGTTAGAAGATTGAAAGAATTGCCTTCAGTATTTGAAATAGTATAAATTCTAACAGGCCTGTAAAAGTCCCCTGTGGTGCCTCTCTTTCTCTCCCTATATATATATATATATATATATATTTATATATAATTTTTGCTGAATGTTTAAAATTAGATGAAAGTTGCAGAACTTCTACAAATGAAGCAGAAAAAGCTGAGCTACTTATGAAAAGCGAGAGAGGAAAAAAAATGTATTTTTGGTTTGCCTACCAAAGCACGTCAAGAGCATTCTTGACTGTAGGATCTAGGCACTAACTTATTCAGTCACTTACCATCTCTCTCATACATAACAATGCAAAAAGAGCTAATAATAAACAGTACGCCCTCTCCTTATACACAAATATGCAAACTCACACACACAGCACTTAGGAATCACTTGTAAATGAGCAATACTGATCCTATCCACATTTGTTGTCACAAAACTAGGACAAGCTCTCTCTCAATTAACTGCTTGGTGCACAGAGCCCTAAAAAAATTAACTACCCAGAGGACTTAGACATCAAGTTTCAACTCTCAGCTCTTTATCATCCTTTCATTTCTTGATCAAAGACCAATCCACTCACTACTCATTTGCTAAGAAATTAAACATGAGAAAAGAAAGCAACTCTACAACTGAGTGAAGAACGTTGTGGGCAGTTAATGAATAATTAGCATTATAATACAAGACAGCCTGGTTTGACAGTAGAAGCTTGCTTTGATAGCATTTTTTTTTCTGTAGAGGAAATCTTCAGGTTGGCGCAAAGACTATGTCAAGCATCAGTGCCAAAAACCTCCCTCGTTTCTGAAAGGCAGTAGGTAGGAAAAACTATAAAATGCTCTGTAGGCCAGGCGATCTTAAACCAAGACGCATGTCCTACAGCCCAACTACAGTAATAGAGACATAGTGGGGTGGTTGCACTGTCATCTTCTCTAGCAACAGTGTACTTTGATGCTACTCCATCTCCCAGCTCTATGCCATTCACACTGCCCCTTGGACTGACAGGCATAAAACCCAACGCCAGCTAATGTGGACCCGTATCTATCTCACAGTGCAGTCACAGGCAGATTTGAAAACAGGATGATGTCTAACCTGTTGAGTGGCCAAGGAAAAAGTTTAACTCCTGACTACAGCCTGAACAACTTCTTCTTGTGACTGTTTTCTAGCTGTATAAAAACCAACACAGTTTTTTTCTGTTTGCTTGCAGAGAAAGAAAGCAATAAAATAATATCCAGATTTTTAAGAAATAGCCACCTTTATAACTAGTGGCAGCATAAATTCATGCCAAGCCAGCAGATACTATGAGGAAGAAAGGCAGATCATAATGATGGGCGGAACAGAGATAGCTCTCTAAAGTAGATCATAATCAGCATACAATCAGCATAGAATGCAATTAGAGTAAAGGGATTATTTAAATTATGAAAGAAAACACACTACTTAAGTTTCTCTATCCAGTTCCTCCTCTGCGTTCATTACCGAGGTCAGTTTTGAAATTGCAGTTGCCAGTGAAAGAGCTCCTTAAATCATTTACTAACTATAAATAATTAAAAAAATCCCAAATGACAGCAAAAAAACCCAGTGCAGTCAAACCAAATCCTGCCTGTTGCCCTGAAATTTCAGCTATTACTGTTCTAACCAAAGTAAGATGCTGATACTTAAGTTGTTGACACTAAGAAAATCAGTAGACATCACTATGCCTGTATCCCATCCCTTCCTGATTGTCTGTGCTATTAGTTTGAAGATAGTTGTTTATTGCTGATAGGCATCAGCCACCTGCATGTGCCACTCAGTTGCATACTGAATTGCCAACCAAGCCAGCTGTGCAAGAAATTAAAGTAACTCCATGTTTTCCATCTGTAAGGCTAACTTGAGTGAGTAAAGGTTTGTAGCACACAGTCTTTACAGTAGGGTCTCAGGTGAGAGAAGTCTTTCTTAGTGGCTCTGTAAAGCTCCACACATGACAGCCCTGTAATGCCAGTCAAGCTATAAATAATAATTACACAAATAGAGTCTTATTTACTGATCGTAAAAAACTATGTTTGCTGGAAAGCACTCACCTGGGAGTTGCTGCTGGCTTCCAATACCTGCAGAAGAGATACTGCCCATCAGCATTGATGATATGGGGCAGGTCCTTGTATGGGATGTTTTGAGGACTCCGTTTTGGTGAACTTTCCTCTGGCATTCTGGATGAATGACCTGCAAGGCGTTGGAAGAAACAAGACATACTTTACAACAGGTGAAGGCAAGAGAGAGACTGATGGGCTTGGTAGACAGGGACATTCAAGAAAGTCAGTCAGTAAGGCAAGCACCACTGATGGGAGTCTCCCTCCAAAACCCCAGCCAAAGAGCCCCCCAAATCTTTACTGCTTTAAAACAGAAAGGTGGCATTGGAGGGGAGGAAAGGAGGGAATCTCAATCTACCGTCACTACTTCATTACAGCTTTCTCTCCCCCACTTCTCCCATCTGTGTTTATTTTGCATCATTTTGGGAAGCAGAGCCTAAAAAGAACATTTTAGCTGCAATCAAGTGCAGATTGTGCAGCAACCGCTACAGATATGAAAAGACAGCTGCATAAAAGATTCATCTCTGCCTTAACATCTCCAAAGAAGAGCCGAGGGTACAGAGCAGAGGTATCTGCCACCGTGCCAGCATTAAGATCTTCTCCGACATCTCGAACAGCAAGGTGGCAGCGGTGGTGAACGAAACGTTTCCAGGCGAATTTGCAACAAACCTGCTTTCATCCTGTGCAAAGCTTTGCATTCTAGTGAGGAGCCGGCATCAGAACTCAAATGCAAGCGGATAAGGCTTTTTGCATCTCGCTGCGGAGACGCATTCGCACTCCGGTGCCCGGCGGGTCCCTGCCGGGCGGCTCCGCAGCTCCTCTTCCCGGCTCGCTCGCTCTTTGAAGGAGGTCGCTTGGGTAATTCACCGCTTCTTGTTCATTTCACCACTGTTTTTTTCTCACCCCCCCCCCTTTTTTTTTTTAATTATTTTTTTAATTTTTCTCCCTCCCTCTCCCCCCCCCCCCCTTCTCAAATTGCGTGTGTGGGCTGTAGTGGCGGTGGTGGGAGGGGAGGTTGAGAAGGGTGGGGGAAGAGGGAGGGCTGACGGGTGGGAAAGCTGCAGTCCACTTCCCAGAAGCTGCTGCCCGCACATCAAAGGCACCTTGAACACTCGCAGCTGGAGCAGCTCAGAAAAGTTCCTGCCGCTGCAGGTTGTTTGCAACTTTACTTCCTTCCTGCCACTTACTGTTCGGAGGCCGGGGGGGCGGGGGAGGGAGGAGAGAGAAGGGGAGACCTTTTTCTCAAAGCGATTCCCGCTGCGAAGCCATCTCGCCTGGAAGCGCAACTTCCCCAGCCCCTCGCTGCCAGGGGAGGAGGAGGAGGGATCCGAGCACGATCGCAGGTCGCAAACCCCGCACACGCATCCTCCCAGCTTCCTCCCTCCTCCCCGGGCAGCGATGGGAGGGAGCGGTGCTGGGCGGTGCCGTCCCCAGGATGCGGTCCCTGTGCCCCCACCCCGGCTGGGCTGGGCTGGGCTGGGCTGGAGCCTCCCGGTGCCCCCCGAGGCGCTGGGGAGTGGGGAGAGCCCGCAGCCCCCTCCCCGGGGCGGTGCGGGGAGGGGGGAAGGGGGTCCTCACCGGCTGAGCATCCTCTGCATCCCCGCAGGTTTCAGCGCGGGAGCGGCAGCCGCAGCCCCCAGCCCCGAAACACCGCCCAGCTGGTGACACGGTGCGGGGTGGGGGCAGCGCGGGGGCGCAGGGGGCCGTGCTGCCTGCTGGGCTGCCCCGGGCTGAGCCGCTCTTTGTAGTCCCAGATCCCAACTTCCTTGAGATCCGCGGCTTTCCGGGCTTTGAAGCCACACGGGGATGATTGAGGCGTTCAGATTCACGCGCGCACCCAAGCCCCTTGCTTTCGCACCCTCATTCACGGTAAAGGCAACCTGTAAATACAGTGTATGATTTATACACGCACACTCCAGCACTGCCCCCAGTCACCACAGATTACATGCAGCATTTGTCGCATCTGTGCCATTCGAGATCTGTTTGATGCGATACGATACTTGCCTATAAAAATTGTCACAGCAATGTTCCCCGAAGATGAAATAGCTTCCCAGCCTTCAGGCATCCAGATGAGTTCTGTCATCTAACACTGGTAAGTGCTTAGCATTTATTGAGCACTTTAAAATTGTGTTAAGGGCACAGATTCAGGCTTTCTACGTTTCATCGTGATGAAATTATAAACTTCATTTTTTACATACCTACACATACCTGGAGGTCTCAGCCCTTTTTAAGAAGAGCCTGCTATTAGCAATATTTTTTAAGGTTAGGCAATGTACTCATTGAGTCTAAACCTGGAAACGAAGGCTCAGGAAAGGAAAGAAATGTGTGCTAACAATAATAACACTAAATGCAAAGCCTTGGAGATGACCCATATAAAAATAAGAAGGAAATCAAAAGCAGACTTTTTCCCCTTTGAGTGTCTTGTATTAAATGCCCTAGAGGGGTTTTTAGTTATAAACTGCATAAGCAAAAATAAATATTCATGTAACTGCTATTGTTTATAAAAAAACCCTAAAAAACATGGATGATTGTTTATAATGAGTAAGATTTAGGTCAGATGGAGGCTTAACCAGAGCCCTGGGAGCTGTACTTGGAGGTGTACAATTTGCTAGGCCAGCGACTGTCTAGGCATGGATGGGTGGAATTAGAGCTATCACAAGCCAGCTCCAGAGGTGGGAGAAGCAAGGGTATAGATATTTATTCAAAGGATACAGATCAGATAATAACTGGATTAAGAAAAGCAAGAAGAAAAGAAGCCTCTTCCCCTGCTCACACAGTTTATCTGCCAGGAACACTTTACTGCTTCCCTACAGCCATCCATGAAACCTGATGCCAGGAACAGGCTCCTCTCCTGATGTGGTGCTGGGAATACCGAGTTCCCAGGGCTACAGAAAGGTGGGGGAGACAAGAAAAAAATCTCTTTTTAAACTTCAGGATAAAAATAGCTTCTCAAAGAAGTTGACCTTTGTTGGGACACAAGGACGAGATCCTGTCTTTGAGAGCTTGACCTGGTCAGGCCAGATATACAATTCCCCTGATACCCCGTTAACCTCTGTGTAGCAGGACTGTGGTCCAACCTACGCCTCCTGCCAGCCCCAGATTCTCACCATTGCACAGGACTGGAGGATCAACGAACCCCTCCTTCCCTTCTCCCCAGCTTCCCTGACCCCCCAGGAATCTGAGGACATTTATTCTCATAGAAAGCACGCTCTCCCCCATCTCGTGATAACATCATAAAAATGAATGAGAAGCGACTGCTCACTGGAGTTTATGGAGTTTAAGCCGTGAATGGAAAGCCACTTGAGAAAACTGGATTGGAACTGAAGAATTCACCTAGCTGATATCCAAACAGTGTACAAGGCTTTAGCTGAGCAATTATTGCATATTAGGCTCCCTGTGAGAAATCAAAGGGATGTCTGAGAATGCAGTATTTATGAGACTGTAACATCTTCTCTTGTCTCAGTGGAGTGAAATGTATTTTGGAAATATAGTTTAAGCTAAATCAACTTAATAAAAAATAGAAATACACTTGGTGAATCTTTACACTAACTCAGAAATTGCTTAAGCCTTGTAGGGAAAGGTGTTTGCTTTATTAAAGGCTGAGCCCTGCTTATTTTAAGCATCTCCATTAACTCCTAAGGTACTCAGAGGAGTATGGAGAAAAGGATTACACCCTCAAATAAAGGAAATTTTAGGAAAAGAATCAATTGCTGGAATGACAGAGAAAACAGATATAATGAAAAGTTGTTATCACAGCAAGAGGAGAGAGAGAATGGGCTAGAGAGAAGAGAAGGGAGAGCAGGATGGATGAGAGACAGGATGTCAGAATGGTGTGTAATTCTGATGGTGGGGTAAGGGAATGAGATAGGATTTTCCTAGGGGTTAGGCTTTCATTCACAAAATGGGTTTTTATGTATCCTATCTTGTTGGAATGCAAAGGTGAATAGACTTTCTGAGGTCCTTCTGCTCTGCTTAATGATACCATGCTCTTAAATTGCAAAGGAGTTATTTTCCTTTGAGAAGTGGAGTTGATAGGGTATAGGTGCTAAATCATTTGGGATTCTGCTCACCAGGACCACAGAGAAGATCTGCTGACAAGAAGGAAGAATAAATAATAGAGGAGGAAGAAGCAATAATGAATTATCTAAGATGTATGTGGTTATGGAAAAATCTGCTCCAATAGAAAAATGCTGGAAGTTACAGTAGTCAGGGAGCAGCTGGAGAGAGCCACAAACACTGCAAGCAAGAGAGCACATGGGAAACAATGGGAGATGAAGCACGAAGAGGAAGAATTAAAATCCAGTGAAAAGCAAGAAGCCAATGCCACTAACGCTGTCAGTTTAGAGTTATTATTTTGGATTTGCCCTTCTCTTAGGCTATTTTTTTATTTATCCCTAGCCAAAGTCCAGGTATTCAGCTTTAGGTATTTGTGTAATCTGCCTTTGCTTGCCTGTTGGTATTCCTGAATAAGACAAGTAAAGGGATGAGACAGGAGTGGGGCCTGGGATAAGATGCTTTCATTTTCATGTAAAATATCTATTTTAATGCCTTGCAGCCAAAAAATAAATTTGGTGTCATGCAAAATGGATTGAGGAAGAAAATGTTGAAGGATAATATTTTATTCATCAGATTAAGCTTAACAACACCAGGCGAAATTATAACTAGCTTGGCATCGGTCTGCAATTCTGCAGTCTCATGTACCTCTTCACAAATCAGTGCCAACTGAAATGGAGAAGGGTTGAAGGGTTAGTGCAGCGGTATCTGAGTATCACAGAAGTAGTTTGCAGGTTTCCACTGATTTGTTGCCCATCAGTAATTTTGCTTTCCATGCTCGGTGGGAACAGAATTATTAGATTAAGCTACAAGTGGTTTAATACCCCTACATGCAAACTACAGTCAAGTAATGAAGTATTTTTACTATGTAATTGAAAATAATTAGTGGTAAAAATAGTCCTAATATGTTTTATAGGTAATAAATATTCTGCAAATCATGCCATCATTAGAAGTTGCTTACAAAGCTGTGACTGCAAACTGTAGCTATATAAGTGATTAGTATCTTGCCTGTGCTCCTTATCTGACAGGATCAAAAATACACACTTAAAAATACACTGTTTGAACATAGGGTTGAGTCCTTTAAACTGATGTATAGGAGATGGCCCATCCTACATAAATGCTAATTTGAGAGCTGGTTGTTTTTAATTACAGAAGCAATACATGTTTTGTTTGGTGGTTCATGTGGCTTTTTTTAATTAAAAAGCCCACAAGAATATTAATACCAGATTCTCAGACATTCTTAGTATGAAATCTGTAAAAAGCATCCCCCAAAAGTAGGAAATTCAAAATGAAAGGTGGAAATTCTGCCCTGAAGTTTTGTCTGCAGAGGGGAAGTTGATAGAATTGCTCTAGCAGCCCTCTTGCTCGAGAATACTCAGCCTTGGGAATAAATATGGTTTTTATAAAAGTCTGGAACTGTGTAACCTTAACAGCGTCCCAGCAAGGGAGCTGATCCGCTCTGGGTGCTGCAGAAAACAGCTCGCTGGTGGATGTTCTCTAGTGCACCAGCCCCTGGTTTATAGAAATTACAGATCAGTATTGCAGTTCTTGGGCAGTAGAGGGCACAGCCACCGCTTCGCTGTGCCCAGGGAGCATCTAAACGTGTCAACCCTACAAAGTCCCCTTCCTCCTGATTTTTAATTTTTTTAAAATAATTTTCCTCCTTATCACGAGAACATTTTCTTTAAACATTTGTCCATTTTATCTCCTCGGCTCAGTGTTGGTTTCTAAATAAAAGTTTCCTGTGCTGGTATCTAATTAGTCCAATTTCCCTCTGGATTCACTCACATCATGAGAATAAGCTTCAGTTGTTTATACCCTGGACAAGCGCACTGATGCAGCACTTGAAGGGAAATCCTGTCCTTGTCGCTATGAGGACAGATAGATGAATGAGTCTGTTACAGGATGGCATTTCCTATTTTACCGTGATATGACTGCATGTAGCCATATTTCTATTGATAAAATGTTGGTCACCTTGGTAGAAATAAGCATTTTATGGCAGAAAATGTAATCAACGGGCATCTTAAAGGAAAAGGTTCTAAGCTTTGAATTTTAACATGCATAAAAGTCAGAATAAGAGAGCATCATAAATTTGGTCTGGATGAGATTATGGTGCCAATTTTGAGAAGCACCTGACCATTCCTTTTCTCATTTCTGTTACTAAGGATGACTGCGTAATCCACATTAAAAATCAAGCATGATTGTATTGGGACTAAATAATACAGCAAAAAGGTACAGCTATTCTGTCCTGGTGAGAGCGGTGCTTTATTTTGGTAGCCAAACTGGAAGCATTGACTGGAGAAGAGTTATTATAGTGCCGCCTGGTTTTCTTGCTGCTTTGCAATTGACAAAGCATCATTTATCATGCTTTGCATTCCAATTTTTCTTTGCATGTTTTCCAGCTCATCATAACATAATTATGTTTCTGTTTCTTCCAGCCAGGGGCCGATACTTTCTTTTACTAAGACAACAGCTGCACTGCACAACCTTGATGAATCCCCATAAGGGTAAAATGTGTCTGTGGTGCTTGCTTCTGCCTTGGCAACCCAAATGTTCAAGCTCTTCTTTTATGACAAGTGCTGTTCTAAAATGCACCCGACCCTGATGCTTTCATAGTATTTCTCAGAATGAAGTTTTATATTGTAATTTAGACTTGAAATATTAAACATCCTTTCTGGTTTGTAATTTTAAAGTCTTCTTTTGTAACATATCTTTTTGTAGTGTTTATGGGTTCATAAACACTAAGATGGAATTTTAGAGGGCCATAGTTACTGATGTGCAATTTATTTTTTGAACTAAATTGATTTTATGTGTGAAAATGAGCACAATCTGGAGGTCTGCTTTATGCTCCTAAAAGGTATCTTAAGGGAGCTTTTGTGGTACAGGTGAATTATTTCCTTACTTGGCCTCAGTTGGTCCAGCCACACTGCCATGTAAAGGTAATTATTCCAACCTGGCCTATGAAGTGCAGTAACTGCTAGTGACGGAAAATGCCATAAGACACACAAGAATGTTTTTATTATTGCTTACTGAGATATTTTATTTAACTCTAATTTAGTACTTTGAACCTGAAGTTTCAAGTACTTCAGAAAGGAATGATAAAATTTTTACTTTACAGGGGATAAGTCAGAGCAGAGAAAAGTAGGAATGAATGCTGGAGCCAAGCTGAAGTCAGAATCCGTTCTTAATGCTCCTGATTTTATTTACCCAGTTGTACCATTGCTAACCCCGGTCTCATCTCAAAATCTATCCATCAGAGCACTGTGAACAGCTGAAGGAGTAACATTTCCCATTGTTAAAGATTACCCAGATTTGCAAGTATAGGGAATACTGCATCCTGGAAAAACCTGCAGCCTGGATATCCGCATTCTTAAGGGCAAGTTTTCCACTCCAGTTTTGCTTTCTGTGCTAATCTCCTGGATGTTATTACTGCTGCCATCATCATTTGAAGATTGGATGTATTTCTGTATGAAATTTACAATAATTCTGTACACGGAGGCAAGAGGTTTAACTCGTATAACTGGTCCTGTTTACATCTCTATGTGCCATGATCTAAGGATACTTTGGGATATTTGAGCATGAAGGTGTATGTAGCAACATTTTAGTCCTGTCCACTATATTGGTTACTGATCCAATCGCCCGAAAGGCTCCTAGGTGTTGATGGAAACTGTGCCCGCCCAGCCAGGGCTAACTTCGTCTTCTGCCCGTGAATGGTGAGTGTAATCCTGCTGCTGCTAGAAAAGGGAGCAGCCTTGTCATTTTGGCTGTACAATGAATGTATGACTCAGGAGAAGAGCTCGCTTTTTGCTGTTTCTTCCTTAAAACCCCATGGCAAATTCTGGCAGATTCTGCTCAGATGTACTTTAGCTTTTTTTCTTGTTTATCTTTGGTTTCTTCGCTCAGTCAACTCACACATATTCAGTGTAAGAGATGCATTTTCTTTCTGATTCATGTACAGTAATTACTTCCTAACATCTGCCTAACAGATTTTGTAAGAAAAGTAATTCTGCAAATATTAAGAAAAAATTAATGTATGAAATCTTTGAAATCTCTATTTACTGGGGTTTGTTATGCACAGCTGACTGGATTCATTCCCAGCCAGGAAGCTGGTTCAGCAAAACAGCTGCATTAGTTATTTAACCAGAGACCTGATTCTGCTCTTGTTCATAGTGATGTAATTCAGCAGTAGCAGTAGAGAAAATAAAGAATATCCTTAGTGCAAAACACATGTTGGAGAAAAAGTAAGTATTATGATATGGAACAACAAGAGAATTATAGCAGATGCTCTGCCATCCTGGTATAGGTGTTAGACAGTACCTTAATGTCTTACAAAAACCTTATACCAAATGCAGTGCTCATGCCTGGGAGTGTTCTGTGTGTGTTCTGTGGTAGCACCAAATGACCAACAAAGTTAAGGCCCAGTTGTGCTCGGTGTTGTACCCTAATACCATGAATTCATATGGGACTTACTCTGTACTAATCACCACATACATACTGTTTGCATCTGGTGCGTAATTGTTTCCTCTCAGTTATTTAATTTTTACAGTATCTGCTACAATTTACTTTATATCTTTCAGTGAAGGAAAACACACTCACTGGTTTTCCTCCTTGACTGAGTTCATTCATATAATAATTAACCTGTAAGTACACGTTTTTGGGAACATTGCAGTGAGAAAGGAGACTGAGCATCCACAGGCAAAGTATTTCCTGTATTAGATGACAATGCAACATCTCAGAACAATAAAGGAGCCTTGTGTGCTCTAGAGATGGACATCTTCAGTCATCAAGGCCTTTAACACCCTTTGTATTTGATCTTATTGTAAATTAGCAGCATGTGCTGTTAATAACATCAAAAGTTATGGTATGTAAGAGTTCAGCCTCCCCAGCCCTCATCCCGTTTCCTCTATTATCTCTTGGCTATGGTCTGATTCTCATGTAGCAAAAGTATCTGTGGTTTTGTTTGTGCATTGGACTCATGAGCATCTGCAGTTGCTGTGGGGTGGGAATGTCAGGGCAGATTCCTGGTACAGACCCGTTGGTGGGGCTTCCTGAACTCCTGCACACAGGAACTCACATTCACAGGACTGTGCTTTGATACCAGCATGTGTTTATTATTTTGACTCGTTGACATTTCCTAGTGCGTTGGTGAATCTTCTCTATACTTAACAGTAACTCTTTAAATGGAAATCTAAGGTTTGGAGATGCTGCCCTCTCAGGCACAAGAGGAGACACACAGCTCCTGGATGTAGATATCTGCATGAAACTCCATCATTCCCAGACCTTGGGAGGTTTTCAGGAAGAGGACAGCAGAGGGAAGGCTGCAACATTCAGCATCTGAGCCAAAAAGCACAAAGCATCTCTTCCCTTCCTGTGCTGTGAAATGTGTATGAGGTGCCAAGAAATGCCTGTGTCCTCAGTCCCATCCCCAGACCTGTGCCTCAGCACCTGCAGGAACGCAATTTCAGCAGCATCTACATTTTGGTTTAAAACAAGGACAAACTCTTATCTTTTGATGTTGTGGGGCTCAGACAGGGATGAAACCAGTCCAGCAATGTCTGCCTGAGTCCAAAACCTCCCTCGGCAGTCCAGTTCAGACACGCACCCCAGACTGCACCCCGGCAGCGTAGCGCTCTGCCATGGCTCATCTGCCTCCACCTATGCTCCCAGTTTCAGATTTCTTCAGCAACAAACAAGGATTTCTGGGGCAACTTCAATAGGACGAGAAAGAGACCCTGCTGCTTTGAAATGCGTAAACATGAACAGTTCATTCAGCACAGCGCCCCTTGGCCATTCATACAGAATCATAGAATCATAGAATTGCCTGGTTGGAAGAGACCCTTGAGATCATTGAGTCCAACCGTACCTGTCCACTACTAAACCAGATCCCTGAGCACCTCATCTACCCTTCTTTTAAACATCTCCAGGGATGGTGGCTCCACCACCTCCCTGGGCAGCTGTGCCAGTGCCTGACAATCCTTTCAGTGAAGAAATTTTTCCTGATGCCCAATCTAAACCTCCCTTGGCGTAAGCTGAGGCCATTTTCTCTCATCCTATCAGTCGTTACTTGGGAGAAGAGACCAGCACCCACCTCAATACAACCTCCTCTCAGGCAGTTGTAGAGAGCAGTAACGTCTCCCCTCAGCCTCCTCTTCTCCAGGCTAAACAACCCCAGTTCCTCAGCCACTTCTCATGATCAAATATATTTTTGATTATCAACTGGAGGTGATTTTTTTTTCACTAGGCAACGCCCAACTGTATTGTAAGAGCTGTTGGGAGTGAGCCAGCAAATTTGGCAGCAAGATATGGAACATTTGGGCTTTTGACACTTAGGAACATATGGAAAGAAGTCTGGAAGATTGCCACATGGGATGTAACTTGGAAGATGCTACATTTCTTCATCCTTTTTTTGTGGACAGAAGTAAAAGAAATTTTACTTTTTTGAAAGATCTTAATTCCTATTTCCCATTCCCAGCTGCAAGGTTTGAGCAAAATGAGCTGCGTGTTTAAGGGCAACTGTAGATGGGTCATTAAAAATGTGACAGTATTACAAATCTTTTCACTTCTTAATTCATGAGATCCCTTGTGGATGAACTCACAAAGCTACAGTCTGGTCACTCAGATCATGGGATGAGAGAAGATAAGTGGTGGCTGACCAGGGTCGGGATGTGTGCCATTTCCACAGTCTTTGAGGTTAAGGCACTGCTAGGTGGTCCGTCCTTCCTCCCTATCACCATCTGTCTCCCCATCACCTTGACACCCACAGGGATAGAAAATTCAGGCTGTCTGCCTCTGGGGCACAGTTTCATCATGTGGGTTGAAGCTCCAGCACTACCCAACAAATGCCAGCCACATTTGGGGCAGCAGGGCATGGGAGAGAGGAGCCACTTCCAGCTCAATGCTCAGGACTGGACACATATGAACCAGTATTGTCTTTATACCACTTCAGGGACAGATGCCTTATGATGGGAGAGGTCCTCATGTCTCACAGTTATTGCCTCTGCTTTTCAGAAAAGCAATGCATAGTTGGCTTCATATTTGGTAATTTATTCACCAAAGCCACTGTATACTAAAGTTTTGATGCATTTTTTTTAATGGTTGTGCACCAGGTTGAAGGGCTGCAGCAAATGCAGAATTTATTGGAATACACAGACCTAGATATCCTTTTTAATTTGCACACTGTATCTGCAGCTTCATGAATACCAATTATTAAGTTCCTAATCTCTGATTAAGAAGAACGCATCATCATCCTGGTTTAGCGATATGGGACAAGGAGCAAGGAGAGTTGCAGGGGCTTGTATTGAGCAACAGATAAAGTCACAGCAGGCAGAGTTATGGTCTTTGGTGTCCTGAACAGTAAATCACCCCAGTTTGCCAAGACTCCATCTGAACAGCAGGATGGAGGCACTTTGTGGCTTTTCCCACAATCCCTCCCAAGTGCTCAGGTTTCCTTTCTTCAAGAAGAAGTAAGAGTGATGGGGAGGAAGTGTATGCCAGCTCCATCTTCAGTAGGGAGCTGGAAACCAGCCTGGGTTTGCACTCACTTCTGGGAATTGGGAAGCACTCTCAGACCCTGCATTTTGGTTATAGTCTTGAGTGTTTCTTGCCCACAAATTCACTGTAGCTTTCTTACTTGCATTTCCATGTGACATTTTGTTTCAACACATGCCGCCAAATAATGACTAGACAGGGCAAGTTCCTATTGTTTCTTTGCTAACAGCATGCCGGGGTCACTAAGGTATCTCTAGGTTATGGTAGGGATAAGTGAGGGCTAAGAAGGTGACACCTCCTCCAAAAGAATTAAAAAGCCTGTGGCAATAGCTCTTAAGAACTGATCATGTAGGTCAGGAAAGCAAAAATGATAGGCAAACCCCAAATCATTTGAATGGGATTTATTTTAGAATGAAACCTCTGCCTTTCTAAATAGAACCTAGTAAAAACTGGGTGAGCCTGGAGTATTTTTTAGCCTTATTTCCTGTGGCTGCATCATTTCTGAGCCAGCTAAAATCTGATTTAGAAGGTTTAAAATATTTTGCTTCCTCTTGCAGTACATGCCCTGAGAAACATTATAGTTATTTCTATTGTCTGTGGTCATAATGGCCGCAAGTTCTGCTATTCTGAGTATGCACTTCCTTTCCTGAGATTCAGTTTTGGTGCCATTTAGAAATCTTTTTGACGCCGACAGTTATATCCATAATTTTCTTAGAGAGATTAAAAAGCATTAAAACTAATGTAGCGAACAGCATTTCCACAAACCCCATCCAGTTATATGCTTTTTTTGCATCTCCATTCCCATCTCTACTGATCTAAAAGGAGAACAAATGCTCTCCTATCAGCCCAGTTCCTTCTGCCTGATTAACTGGTGCTATTACAGTTTCATTTCCAGAGAATCTGATGGATGTTGAGCTCTTGGATTGTGGCATCGCTGCAAAAAACCCCCAGGTTTCTGTTTATACCAAAGTGCCAGCAGTACCTCCTTGATCAGAATGTGTGTTCTTTGGAAATAGGCAGATATTTTGCCTAAAAGCATCCGGCAGTGCAGTGTAACTCAGTAATAACTGCTTCTCAGGGGATCGGGGGAGAAACCTCACAAGAAAGACTGTAGATGCAGTTAGAAACACGGGTGAGTAGCTGACTTTGAGGGCTTTCTTTTGGCTTTTTTTTTTTTTTTCCTAAATATTGCCAGAATTTGATGGAGACTCTTTCATTTAAAAGGCAGAAAGACCTACAAATTAAGCAACATCTAGCTCCTAATGTGTGAAACTGCAATTTGCATACATCATGGCAGCTGCTGAGTTGGTCCTTATTGCCTCCGCTGGAGTGTTAATTTAGCCACAACTTTCTCATTTATTTAAATGAAAAAGCAGCGGGTGGCTGGCATGCCACATTATCTGTCAGGCAACCTGGGAATCAGGTTGACAGAGCCAGAAAGAGATTTCAATTCAGAGGGACTGCAGGGGTGCTGCCCCCCGAACCCATGGTCACAGGCGAGCTCAAGATTGCCCTTGCTGCTCTAAAGGTCAACACTTGCCCTAAGAAAATAAAAAATCAGTGTTGTATTTGGACTGACATAAGACAACAGATAATAGGATTAAACTGGAAATATCTGTTTCTGGTTTTTCTCTCCCTATGTATCCAAACTGGCACTGTGTATATGGATACGATAACCAGAATATCATCACTGCTTCTAACATGACGCAAGCAGAGCCATCTCCATTTGCAGAGCACCTCGTGTCCTGTGGCCCAGCCCCACCACCAGGACCTAAACACACCTGGGCTCTCTGCCCAAGCAGGAGAATGCCAAAGCTGCCCCCGTGGGATGTGCCAGGAGGAGGGAGCAGCTGTGGCAGCGAGCGGTGCCATCACCGCTGCAACCAGCCTGGAGGCGCTTCCACGCACGGCTGACGCCAAGAGGATGCATGGACATCATGGAATTATTGCATGTGGGAGGTTAAGGAAAGGGTGAGGTACAGCCCCCAGATCAGAGGCTGCCTCACTGCGAGGAGCCCCAGGGAACCTCTGAGCTGGGAGGAGCTGTTATAGTTTCAAAATCTTTCAGGGAATTTTTCTCTCCCTTGCCAACACAGGGGGGTTGGGAGCTGAAGAGCCAGGACGGGTGGCAGGGGGGGTAATTTGTTGCAGTTTGGTGGCTGAGGGGCAGGTGAGGGGGCAGGGGAGTAAGAGGTCCCTTCCGGTTAGCGCCACTTTCCTGCTGGGCGGCTGCCGGGGGCGGGAGCCGCCGTTTTGCTGGGTTGGTGGGGCCATCTTGGAGGGAGCCTCATCCAATCTCCCTTTAAACACCTCCAGGGACGGTGACTCCACCACCTCCCCGGGCAGCGCATTCCAATGGCCAGTCACCCTTTCAGTGAGGAATTTTTTCCTAATATCAAGCCTAAACTTCCCCTGATGAAGCTTGAGACCGTGTCCTCTTGTTCTGTCACCGGCGCCTGAGAGAAGAGACGAACCCCTGCCTGACTACAACCTCCTTTCAGGCGTTTGTAGAGAGCAATAAGGTCTCCCCTGAGCCTCCTCCAGGCTAAACAACCCCAGCTCCCTCAGTTGCTCCTCAGGTTGATCTTCAGTTGAGAATTAAAAGGGAATTTCTGTGTCTATGCGACACTAGAAGGGACTACATGACTGGTGCCATACAAAAAATATTCTAAAACATTACATTCAACTCATATTTCCTAAACACTGAAATATTCACATCAAACGTCTCTTCTGTCTCTGGCAACTGCTTCTTGTCATTGTTTTGAAATGTGCTGTGTTAAAAGATCAGGCATTTGTTATATTACCAGAGGTATTTTACCTTTCGCCATTGACTTCAGAAGTTCAGCAAAAACTTTTGTCTTCGCCCACTTCTCAGCCATTCATTTTTATAATTAAAATCACCATGACAACAGATAGTGATATCAGAATGAAAGGATTACGACTTAATTACATGAAGAAGGTGAAAACAGGGTTGGCTTACAGCAGGGAAAGCTTTTAATTCTAGCAAAAATATCAGGGGCCTGATTCATCGTGGTGTTACTCCGTTTGTGTAATTACAAAGTGCTGCTGAAAGCCCCAGTGGTCGCCCCACAGCAAGATGTGGTGTCCAGGTCAGTCCAGGGAAGCACAAGAAAAATATTCAGAATTTGTCTTAAAAGCACTAGTTAGTGTTTTTGTGAAACAGGCTCATTATAAAAATTAGCTGAAAATATGCACCCATAAAGGAATCATGATTATTAAGGTAGTAAAATGGTTTTGTAAAAATAAAATGTATTACATAAACGCTCCATGTTAACCATCATGGTACAATGAATTGTTCCATGCAATAGGAGAACAAGGCGGTTCAGGGGATGTGGTCCATTTCTGTCACAGCTGTGGCATTTTATCAATTCACCATTCCATCTTGCGTTCTGTGAAAGCTATAGTATCAGATTGGATGTTTTTCTTTCTAAGATAAAGCTGAACTTTTAATAAGAACAATCTGGGAGTTTAGACAATAGACATCTTTGTAATCTGATCTATCAGATTTTCTGACATGAGTAAACTTTGATCACTTTGATTCTTTTCTCCTAGTTTCGTTCACAAATTATGTGAAATATGCTTTTTAAAATAGTGTATATCTTAATTTTTCCCCCAAATCCAACAAACTGCTGTTAACAGTTGAATGTTCCTGAACACTCTGCCCACGGCTTTTGGAAAAACTCTGTAATAAAACCATCAGACTTAAAATCTAGATAAGGAAATACATTTCTTTTTCAATTTTCTTAGAAGCTATTATGATCAATCAACCAATTAATACTGTGAATAAATAAATTAATGCCGTTTAAAAAAGAACATTGTAAAAACCCTTTAATGTCTTTCTCAACTAAAAGTGTAGGCTCAACATTAATCAATTTTATAACCTTAATTTTTGCTTAATCTTTTTTCCGTCTCTGCTTAAACAAATGGTGACATAAGTAGTGTATTATGGCCCTCTCTTTTCTCCTTTAATTTACAGAGTACAAGATCTGCAGCCGATGTAAATCAGTGTGGCCCCACTATTCTGGATCAATCTAGCAGATCTGATTCTGATTTGCATCAACACAAACAAGGTAGTCAGGCCTTATGTCTGACTACGAATACACAGATAACACTCAGATTTGGTCAGGAATCCTTAGTTTGTGCACAGCTTCAGCTCTCAGTGATTGATTAAGGGCAGGAGAAACAGTCTAGGGAAATTCCTCTCAGCTGGAGAAGCAGTGGCTGTGGATTAGGGAGTGACTTGAAGAGGGTCAGTGAGCAACAGCATTTCCTCTAGTGTGGTACCCAACCCTCGGTGGTGGGAGGGAGTCAGTCTGGTCATCACCCATGCTGGAACCACTCTGATCATCCAGAAACAATGGTGAGAGAGACCACGCCAAGGTCACAGGGACAGACACGTAACTCTTCGGGTGGGCCACCGACTCAGGCGATGGCTGTGCCACCCGACATAGGAGCCCACTACATTTTAGCGCTGAGTCTGGCAGGTGACAGGCCAGGCAGCATATGGGCAGGGGGGAAGGAGAGCAGCACCGCTGCCAGTTGGCTGAGTCCTAATGTGCCCCTGGGCATGACATTAAAGCAACTCCTCATCCGAGCCAGGAGCCCAGTGTGGGCTATTTATAGCCCTGACACCTCACTGCTCACCAGAAGCTCTGTGCTGCTGTGAGATCTCTGTTTCCCTCTCCCACGCACTCTCACAGGCACCTGCCGCTCCCGGCGTCAGAAAGGTACATATGAAATCCTTTCCCCACTCAGAGCAGGAAAGAGAAGGGAGTTTGGCACTGAGATGAATGGGCATTGTAGAAACGCCAGGGATGGGCTGCTTTGGGTTGTTGTGTGCGTGGAAAATTTTTGGACAGGGGTACTTGAATGTCTGTCTTGGGGATCCCTTAAAGATGCCATAGAGGGGGCCTATGCAAGAGTCAGCTGCGAGGCAGCTACATGGTGAGGAGGCTGTAGGGCCCATGGTCAATGCCAAAATTGAAGCCCTCTCAGATCCTTACAGTGCCTGCTGTCCAGTTCGAAAAGGAAATTTGAGAGATTAATTACATAGTTAGCGTGGGAACTCCCAAACAATATCAAACCTGGGGTGTGCTTGCAGCTAAATTGGATTTGCCAGCAGTGTGGAAATAGCATCAACCTGCAGATACAGAAATTTCAGTGTTTGAGGTCTGTGCGTGGGGGAAGCTTTGCGTATTCCACAAGCCTGCAAACATCTAGACCTGCTTCCAGCAAGGAAGCTTGGAGAAACTGTTGCTTCTCCCAGAAGGTACCTGTGTGTGCTTAAGACCGATCCTTACTATCAGGAGACTGAACATTTCTAATGTGAAGGTTCGGGCGCGCTGCAGATTTAGTAGGTATTGAAGATGTGTTAGTGCAGGGGCCGTTTTGCAGGTGGTGCTCTGCTGTTGCCATGGGTTGCTATGAATTTTCTTTTCCATGACTGTGGCCATACCCAGATATTTGCTTGGTAGCAATTGATATTGAAACTAGATGAATTTAGGGGGAAGGCTGGATTTGAACAGTAAAGAATGGAATGTTGACATCAAGATATAAGGGTTTACAACTTGCAATTTATTTTAATTTCACTGCTGAGTGACAGGGATATTAAAGCTTTTACATGCTAGCATTTGCTCACCAAATGTTTACATACTTCAGAGTTTTACATGAATATTATTTAGTGCTTTTCTGTTGTAAAACTGGAAATAGAGCCTAGTTTGCACCGTTATTAAATGATGTTTCTTTTAATTGTGATAAAATCCAATGTATGATGTAATTGTTTCAGAAAGTAAGCCTTTCCTATACTTGCCCATATGTTTAGATAAATGCAAAAAGAGAAATCTCGAAGACCTTTGGCAGGCTGCTTGAAGAGCTACGGAAATACATTTTAGAAATATATTTTCCTTCTGCTGGCATCTATCGCTTGATATGTAAGAAACTTCTTCATCCTCTTTCTGAGAGCACTTTGCCATTTCAAATAGTTTTGATATGTAAGAAAATGATCTGCACAAGTGAACTGTAAAAGGAAAGGGTTCTGCATGTATATATTTAGCTTCTATTCTTCTCATGGAATTAATGCACATAATTGGCTCAGCCTGGGCTTTGTTTATAGGCATTTGTTTGTGAACAGAGACGCATCCATTTTCTACTTAAATCGTGGGATTCTTTTGACTGACTTCACTGAGCTTTGAGTAAGATTAAGGTCAGGTGAAGGCATATTTGAAATGATGGCCCACAGGGTCTTTCATTTTCAGCTTCTTTGATTTTTTTTCACGAATCTATAACAGTTTACAGAAAAAAAAATATGCCTGGTATTTGCTGAGGTAGGATCAATATTAATCCAATCCCACATCTAGGCTCTGTCTTGGCAGTAAATGGAGCTCAAACTGTCAAATCTTTCCAGAATCATAAACTACCCAAAGGCTTTGAAAACTGATCAAAGCATCTTCAGGTCTCTGATGGTCAAACGTGCTCCCAAACACGGTTTCTGAAGCTTTGCAGGCTGCTTAAATTCTCACTGTTAGGTGTCAAGCTTCTCCTAGCCCAAATAGCCTTGTTAAGTCCCATTTTATTTTTTATTTTAAATTAAGAGCAACGCAATGATAAACCAAACAAATAAAATGAAGAAAGGACAGGCTGGGTCTGTAGTAGTCTAAGTGGAGATGTTCCAGTCTCTGCTAGCAGTGGCATGCTTACAGCAGCAGGGGTGCAGCGATGCACATAGGGGAACACAGCGCTGCCACAACTGTCTACATCTGCAGTAGCAGCTTGTAGGTCAGCAGCCTCTTTCTGCATGGACACCTTCGTTTTACACCGCTTGCAGGTTGTAACCTGCTGAGAAAGCTCTCATGAGCATGCCTAGCACGTGTCTCTGCTGGAGCTGGCCCATGCCTGGGTAGCATGAGACCTCAGACTGCCTTGACCCAGGCTGCTCAGTATCAGATGGCGGGTGAAAATAAACAAGGTGCCACAGGGGCTGAGGGAGAAAACAGTTAAAATCTCTCCGAAGGATTGTCATGCTTTATCCTACGTAGTCATGTAATGAATGACGTGATTGCATTTGTAGTGTTCACAGTTTCAAAACTTTACAATTCCTCCTTCCTTTCCGGCAATAAATCAGTTCAGATCACCAGAAATGTACCCGCTGTGGTTGATCCTGGGAAGTGGGTGGGGCTGAACAGGGAGAGTGCTTTCTCTGGCTTTGATGGGAAGGAGATCATGTCATCTGGCAAACCTAAGTAATTTAAGGCTGAAGTTTTACCTTTAAAAGTGATGCAGACACTTCAGTTCCTAAATCACACAGTGAGTTTAAGTGGGACTTCGACTTTTAACTTAACTAGTTGCCTTTGGAAACTTTGAAATCCTAAATCTCCAAGAACACAGAAGACTTCAGGAAAGGTGCCCTGGCTGCTAGTAGTTACAGTGACATGTCCAAATGTTAGATGTCTAATTGTCACAGAGAACCATTTATTGGAGACTCTTCATTGTATGCTGTCAAACCATATAGACATAAATTGCATAAAAAGAATTGCACGTTCTCCCACTTAAATGTTCTGCCTTGAGTTTGTATATTTTATCTGGACAGAATGGATGAAATTCATTTATTAGCTAAGTCAAAGCAAGAAATTAAGTGTTCCCTGAAACTGTGAGTGACGAGGTCAGCACAGATCTCTAGGTACAGACTAGAAATGCTCCCCAGTCTGACCACTGATAACTATTCTGGCTTTTTCAGCCAGTTAGGCATCTAACTTAAGTAGATTTAGTCAGCTGATTTCGTCACAATTTGTTTCTAATGATAACATATGGGACCATATTAGTAACTTCACTCAAGACAAAGTATCTAATATATTCCCTGTTACCCCTGAAAAAGAAGAAGATTGGATTGAATTGACACAATTTGATCTCGATAAATAGATGATATAGCTGCTTTTATCACCTTATTACCCTCTACATTCTTATAATTCAATCATGGAATTATTTCTTCCGGCATCTTTCCAGGTATCAGAATTAGGATACTAGTTCCTATTATCCTATAGATATAGGAACATCTGTAATTCCCTGGAAGCTTCCTTTCTATATCTTATTCTTATTATATCTTTTCCTTATATTGAGATTAGCATAATTATTTGCCCTTCTCGAGCACTGCGGGATCTTTTGCACGGTTTAAAAATCTTAATCTTAAATGCCAGCACAGCCTTCATGATTAAACCCCAAGATTATAACATTATTATCATCTGGGTACTGATTTCTGCCTTGCTGTGGCTGTCAGCCAAATGTCATAATGCATACAATTAACAGATTGGCTTCTCGGCTTACTGGTAACAAAGGAGGCACAAATAATTCATAGGCAGAGGCACCGATTCTTTGATGTGACTGAACTCTGATCCTTTCAGCACCTGAAGGGAGGCAGGCTGAAGACAGAGCAGCCTCATTAAGGCAGAGAAGGGGGAAAAAAAAAGAAGCAGAGGAGGAAGAGGAGGATGCAGGAGGTGCCCCCTGCGTGCAGCCTGCTGCCCCATGCTGGGTGCTGTGACCTCTTTCTGGGCCAGGTCCTGCAGCTCCCACCCTCCCACCATGACATGGGAAAGAAGAAATTCCTTGAGACTGGGGGAAAAGACCAGAAAAAACCTGTGCTCCAGACAAAAATACAGACAAAATAATGTCTCTAATAACAAGGTAGCTTTCTTTTTTTCAGAGGTTAGGGGAAATTCCTGATGAGATACTTCCATCTGGTTGGTAGTCCCTTTGCACTGGGGCAGTTCAAAGAGGCTGCAGTGTAACTGAGAATTGAGGACAGCATTTATTTATAGTTTGATAGCCTCATAAAAGCTTTAGAGCTGAGCTCACAGCAGTGCACTTATTTATATTTTGAACTGCTCATGCAGCACCCTACTGCCTTGCAAACGTGTGCTGTAGCTCCTGCATAAAATTATATATGAATCTTCATAAGGTTCATGACACAAAAAAAAAAAAAGAAGAAAGAAATTAGACTAACAAAACAGCTGATATAAAAATTAAAGTAGCAGCCAGAACTGGAGGAAAATTAACAGCCAAATTATGAAATAAAGTAACATCAAATGAAGCTTTGCACTGGATTCCATTTTTCACAATAGAATAAAAAATATCCAACCCCCCTGAATAAGCCAATAATTCTGATTTCAGCTCCTGGTGACATTGCAAAGGATTTGAGCCTTGCACTGGAGGTTTTATAATGACAAACCAGCCTCTGGCACAATCTCAATATAGTATCTCACTGCAAATTATATTTGTATTACATTTATCCTTTCTTTTAATATCAATGTACCATCTTTTTCCTCTGTAACCCAGAGGGGAAAGCAAAGCAGCACCATTTCATTATTACCCTTTAATAGTCTTTCCAGTGGTATAAAGGAGAATATTAATATCCTTCCAATGACCTCACCTAAACACTGCTAAAAGCCAGGAAGGGAGTGACAAGTTTGTAGCTAATGCACAGGGACGAATTTCTGAATTTAATGAAGGGATTTCACCCCTGGGTTTTAATCCTGTTTTGTTTTTAACCTTTTAGCTTCAGTTTTTTCAGCTGCAGGATGAAGAAAGTAGACTTGCAAACAGTTGACTGCATGATTTTATTGAGTACAGTTCAGTCAGGAGCTTGGTGTGCTGTCAAAGCAAGGAGATGAAGAAGGCTCATTCTTATGAGGAAAGGCAAATACTGTCTTCTTGAGAGCAGAATGTAACCAAGCCCTGCCTGTAGCTCTGGCTGGGGAAGTAGTGTTGCTCTGCAGTGCTCTATGAAGTGGGTAAAGAGGAAGCTGGAGGGCTGCAGGTGATCCTGACTGCAAGGTGGAGACTCCTTGCACAATTCAGCCCAAGGATGAGGTGGTGGCTGGGTATAGACCAGCTGCAGGAAAGGGGAGACCACACCACCTACCACTCACAGGCTTGGCATAGGTCTGCTACTGCTCCCCACTCCAACAGCTTTGTGGGCGGCAGAGACCACCCTGCACTGGGTGCAGATGGGCAATGCCATCATCATCTGGGCAGTGGGTGTAGGACTTGCCCATGAGATCACTTGTGCCTGAAGTAGTACATACATGGCATGAGGTACATTGTGCTTTAAGGTTCCTGTTCCTAATATCTTTATGAAGAAAGAGAGGAGGGAACGGCTGTGAGCACGTTGTGCCAGATAACCCAAATCACTGTTAAATGAACACATGAAATCTACAAATCTGCTGAACGGTGTAATCAAAGACAAAGTGTTCCTCTTAAGAAAGCTAAGTTAACAGTGAAAGAAAACTTGAAGGTGACCAGCAAAGGAAGTGAAATCATAACCAAGTTCTACACACTGCTTCTTCCTGGTCTGTATAAAAGTCTGGGAAAGATGATGATGATTAATCATCTCACTTGTTCTTCTCATTAAAAATGCACATTTTGTCCATTATGGAAAAGCGGAGGATGCGTGAAGCTCTGACATGACAAAAGAGAAAGAAGAGAAGTTGATCATTTTGGAGGAAGAACCCTGGTTAGTCAGATTGCTAAACAGGATTGGGGACTTGTTTGCAGTTATTAACACTTTTATCCAGTTGGAGACTGAACAACATGGCTAAAGACACTACAGCTCATCTTCTTTAGGATATGTGTGCTTATAACACATGATCTTTGAGATACGATGTGGTTCCCCGATCAAAATCCAGTGAAGATCAAATATTACAAGGTGATAAAGTAGCACTGCTCCAGAGCCAGTGGTTACAGGATTAAGACCTATGTCTTCTTAAATCTAATATTTCCTTAAAATGTAGCCAGCAAAAAAAAGTCTCCTAGATTTTGGAAATACCATTGCTTTATATTTTTGTACTAAACTTACTGTCTTTGATTGATTTCTAGCAGTACCATGAGAAGAGCTCAGATCTTGGCCCACATTCAGGCTATGAAGTTAATGTTTTGTTTTCCAAATCCATTTTAAAATCAGGTAATAATCTGGATTAATTTCTCAGATGTTTTGATTCTAATTCCAGATTTGGAATATGGAAAGAATCGATAAAATCAAGGAAATGCTATTCTTCAAGCATGCCTGGCTTTAAATTTAGCACTCAAAGTGAGGAATCTATGTAATTTGCTCAAAAAAAATTGATGGCTACTTCCAAAACCAACCGAACAGCTAAAATAATAGGTCTGAGATAGATAACACAGCTTTAGATTTCCTTTTTACTTGGGAAATAGCTATAGTATTTTTAAAAAATCCTTCTGTCTAGATTTGTAGAGAGATCTGGACTGTTTGTTATAATACCTTTAAGTGAATTTCAAAGAATATCATACACTTATTTTTTCAATGCTGATGCATATTTCTTTAATGAAGCTCTTTGTGCTTCTAGGATTTGAGAAAACCAGTTCAATCTGCCACACGAGACCCTGATCCTGCAAATATTTAAGCTGGTGAGGAATGTTACTCATTTGAATAGTGCCATTAAGCAATCCATAGCATGTTTACAATGTGTTTCAAACGTGGTTATACCACAGCTTTAGGACTTGCCTGCGTGTTTATTATTCATAATATGAGTTCTTAAAGCATTTCCACAACAGAACTATCTCAGTACCACATTAGAGATAAAAACTGTGTTCAGGACTAGTATCCCTCAAGTGATGGGCAAATGTCATTATCACACTGATAGCTCTGCCACTGTACCTCACATTCTGCAGCTTGCTGATCTGAAAGCCTGAGAGGTTCAGTAAAGACATTCCCTTGCTGAAAAAAAAACCAAAGAGAAATGGAACCATGAAGCTCCTTCTGTTTTCCTGAGAAATAAAACCAGAGGGAGCATGTGAATAATTACAATTTAATTAAAAATCCCATTTGAGCTTACCGTAAGTGGAACCAAAACTCTGTGAATCTGCAGCACTTAAACATCCCGCTGAGAAGTGGGAGGACAGCTTGAAAGCTGGCCCCTATTTACTAATCTTTTGTTTATCCCAAAGCAAACCAGTAGCAACTCTGTAGAAACCAGTGACCTACACTTTGATGTGAAAGAGAAAGAATCTGGCCAATTAGACCACATTAGTTCTGCCAGTTCCTCCACTGTCCTTCAGAGGTGGAAGCTGTCTCTGCCCCAAACAATGCCTTGAACCTGTCAGCTTGAAGCCGGAGGGGAGAGCTACTGGTAAAGTGGGGCTTGATGGGGCAGAGACCAATCCATCAGTAGAGTAACGAGGCAGCAGCTTCTGAACTGCTTTGCAAAGGTGCAAGCACAGGGCTTCTGAACCAAAACCATTCTGCAAACTGGTAGGCAAATCTGGCAGTAAGGCAGAATATTAAATATACGCACACACACTTATGCCTCTGTAAAATGGCAGGGAACTGGGCTGTACTGGTGACTTCATTTCCCACACGCTTTGCAGAGGTGTAGATCAGTGTGAAAACTAATGAGAGAAGCAAGTCTAATGTTCCTCCATAATTTTTAGTCTTGTAAAACCCTTGTCTGAAGTCTCTACTTAAGCATAACTCCTAGTTGGGGGGGAGCTGTGAGCACTGAGAAGGCACTACTCCACTCTAGCTCTCTAACCTAAGGGGCTGTTGGAAATATAAGGTACTTTCAGCATCTACACAAGGTATAACGTTCTTCAGGTGCATGTGAGAGACAAAACTTGAATGGCCAGGGGACTAAGGACCTGACCTAGGGTTTATGAAAGTCTGTGGAAATCTTTCCCTTGATTTTAATAGGCTCTGGATTAGGATCAGGGAAAGAAGGGAGAGGGCAGCTGGAAAAGATTGTTTTGAAGGAAAGTCTGTAGCTTTCTTTAAATAATCACAAAATTTGTGGGGGATTATTGAATATTGAAGGTCTCTCAAAGTGTCAACTTTATATTTTTTGTGTCTCGGAGACCTTGAGCCTGAGACCTCACCATAATTTTACAGACTCTTTATGCATTACTGATTCATATCACACCTATGGAATACCTGGCTTTAGCTATTAACAGCAATATTCATTTGCCCAATAATTCATTCTTACTGGACAATGTTATGCTTCTACCTCTAGAAACATTCCTTATGAAGACCTTGAATTTTGAAGAGATTTAGAAAGTTTGGAGACAAACCATGGATCATAAGGCTGAAGAGAAAAGAAAGCAGCACCATAGCTTGACTTTACTGGAGCAAGTAAGGAGAATGAAAGAATCAACAGAGATAACTGACATTGTGCTAGTCGCAGAAGGTGAGAAATTCCCCTGCCATAAGGTGGTGCTGGCTGCCTTCAGTCCCTATTTCAAAGCCATGTTTACCTGTGGCTTGGTTGAATGCACACAAAGAGAAGTGGTACTGTATGACATCTCTTCAGAGAGCGTGTCTGTAATACTCCATTACATGTACAGTGCAGATTTGCACCTCACTAATCAGAATGTGCAAACTGTTGCACTTGCTTCGTATTTCATGCAGATGGACGATGTTTTCAGTATGTGTCAGAAGTACATGATGGACCATATGGATGCTTCCAACTGTGTGGGCATCTACTATTTTGCAAGCCACATTGGGGCAGAAGAATTATGCGATCAAGCAAGGAAATACTTATATCAGCATTTTGCTGAGGTGAGCTTACAGGAAGAAATATTAGAGATTGAATTCCATCAGCTGTTGACTCTTATAAAATCAGATGATCTGAATGTTTCCAGGGAGGAAAGCATTCTGGATCTTGTCATTAGATGGGTCAAACACAGCAGAAAGTCACGTGTAGAACACCTTATTGAGCTCCTGAAGCAAGTGAGACTGGTACTTGTCAGCCCCTCATTTCTCGTGGAAGCCCGGAAAAGGAACACGATGATCCTGTGCAATTCAGAATGCAATGATATGTTTGACGAAGCACTGAAAACCATCAAGCTATCGAGCCACCCTTCTCTCAGCCTGCGATATGGCATGGAGGCTACTGATCTCTTACTCTGCATCGGCAACAATTCTCTCGGCATTAGGTCAAGACACGGTAGCTATGCAGATGCCAGTTTTTGTTACGCTCCTGCAACGCGGAAGACTTACTTCATTTCCTCCCCAAAGTATGGAGAGGGATTAGGATGTGTTTGCACTGGTGTTGTCACTGAGAATAATGATATTATTGTGGCAGGAGAGGCAAGTGCCGCCAAAATGTCTAGGCAAAAGATTAGGAACATCGAAATTTATAGGTGTGTACCCTCTGTCAGAAAATTCATTATTTTTTACAATTTTTAAATGCAAATAATGTTTCTGGGGTCAAAAAACTATCATTAGACAAAGCATTCTTTACCTGAAAGTTTTGCCATGTATTTTGATTTATCTAATCAATTAATCACAATTGATCTTTACGGCAAAATTAATTACATACATGCACCTGGATCTTGATGTTTTTTTCTCCTGAAAGAAGGAGGATTTACTGTAGTGGCATCTCTGTTTAAATGAACTTGATTAGATCTTACATCAATGTATGAAAATTTTATATTCTCCTTTCTCAAATCTCAACATTTTCCTAGGGTGCTCTTTTCTAGGTCTTTAACAGGGGTAAATGAGTCAAGAAAATGACCTGAGAAGTCCAGTAAGACAGAGCTGGCACACTTCTCTGTTGATGTTGATGATAGTGCTTCAGTGATTAAAGCATAATGATTGATAGCTTAAACTCCCTTTCTGTTCTTACTCATGTCTTTTTCAGATGTACTCATTTTAAAGAATACCAGACATTTCTGGTTTAAAGACAAAATTTAAAAATAGTGGCAGCATTTTCAAATACAGATTAAGGAAGTAAATCTCTACTGAGGCAGATGAAATGTCCTTATTTTCAGCAGTGTTGAGCTCTTGCTCTTTCCACTAACTTCAGTGGAAAATGTGATTGAGCAGCACATGCAGAAATAAGGGATTTCTTACCTTAATCTTTGAAAGAATGCGTAGGATTCCTCATACTAAAAATGTTGGATCTTGCAAACATTGGCCTCAATTTTATAATTTCTCCATGAGGGAGAAAACTCCTCTTGTCATTGTAGCATTGTCTGAATAAACATTGATGATGGAAGGGGAGGCATTTCAAACAAGCTGACAGCACTCAGTAAACCAGGGCATTTACAACTTTGGATTTTCCTACAGATATCGCCAACAAGGAAACCAGTTTTGGCACAGCCTGTGCACCACCCAGCTCCGTGAACTCTATGCTTTGGGCACTATCCATAACGATCTCTATGTAATAGGAGGACAAATGAAAGTGAAAAATCAGTACCTTGTCACAAATTGCGTGGAGAGATATTCCATGGAGCAAGGCACCTGGAGAAGCACGGCACCTCTTCCAGTACCATTGGCCTCCCATGCGGTGGTGACGGTGAAGAATAAGCTCTATGTGCTGGGGGGCTGGACCCCACAGGTTAAGAAATATGCCAGTTATTTTGTTTTTCTCGTGTACCAACAAGTAGATGCTTCTTGCAGAGTAAAAGTACAGCAATGAGAAGAGAACACTAAATTGCTAACATTTCTCTGATCAAACATCTTTTGTAGGAAAACCAAACATAATACCCATCACATGCCATCCTCACTGTAAATACCAGCTTCAGGAGGGGCAGCTATTTCATAGAGACATGCGCAGTGAGAAGAGTTTAAAATTCATCTCCTGCATCAACATCAAATCCATTTTAAATATCTAATGGTTTAAACAACTTGTTTTTGCAAAAACACCCTCAAAATAACCAGGATGATATTTAGTACTTATTCGGCACTTTTTTGGCATCACAGGTTGTGAAACATGGATTGACCCCAGCCTTGCCTTTCCTTATATACCATGCTCTTTACTTGTATATGTATCAGTAAATAATGGTATTTAAATCAAAGACCGGCCCTTTAACTGAGCCCTGACTTCAAAAACTATGTACACAGGTAAATTTCAGGGAGAGATTTATGCCTAAAATTTAAAGTTAACCTCAATTTCTCAGGAAACTTTCTTGGTTAACTAAAGTTCATTTATTTGATTTTCATTAAATTATATATAAAATGAAAAGTCAAAACATTCTCTGTAAAACAGATAACTTTGAATCCTCCATTTCTTTGTTTTGGTTGCCTTGCTTGACAGTGTAGAGTTTTAATGAGAATTTTCAGCAGGGCCACAGATACTGTATTTGGTAGTACAGGGAATATACAGAACTGTGCTACAAGGAAAACGGATGTTAGGAACAGTGCTTGCTCTCTTCAGTTGCTTCCAGTGTGAAAGATCTTTGTTAAGAATGTAGCCCATTCTTATTTACTGCTCCGTGCAGTTTAGATTTCAGTGTTAAAGCCCCACATTTACTTGACAATGAAGCAGAGCATCTGTAATCCTTATTGCTGACAGCAATATGTTCAGACTGTCATCACATCTCATTGGTTTGTGTTCTCTTTGAAACAAATTACTGTTTGAAGTATTTGAAAGTGAGATGCATTCAGCAAGAAAGATTTTCACCTTTTTGGGTATTTTGAATACAAGAGTCCCTAGAGGAAACAAGAGAAAGATCAGAGTATATTCCTTGATACTGAAACAACACAGCAAGGATACCTCGCTATTGAAACAATTAAAATATGAAGGCATACTTAATGTAGAAACAATCTGTCTACAAAATATCTTCAATGGAGAGATATGTCATATAACAGAGATAGATGTTTTAAGTCAGACAACCAGCTTTGTCTTCCTTAATAGTTTTCCAAAACAGATTGTAAGGGGGAAAAGTGGCTTTGGAAGCACAAGTCAGACACCTAGGAAACACTTGAAGTGGATACCTGCCAACCAGGACCATCAGTAATGATACATGAGAGTCTGATTTTATATGTAAACAGGCTTATAAATAGCAGTTTAACACTAATTGATTAAAAGCCATAGCTTGGTACGAATAGGACATACTTGAACAGATCAGAACAAATTGGCTAAAGCTCTCAAAAAAGTGCTGTAAGACCAGCACTGGGGAGTGCTGAATTATTCTGGTACCGTATACCTCCTACACTCACCTGTCAGATGCAACGATTGTATATGTGAGGCTACCACAATCACACTGTGAAAGCAAATTAGTTCATCAAGCTAGGAGTTGTCCCTGTGCTCGAGCAGCACTGAACGTTCCGTCAATCCTGACTAATGATGCAGCATTGATGGAGTGCTGTAAATGCATCTGTCCATTACAGGACAGAGATAAATACATGTTCCCTTCCCACTCAGGCTTTGCAGTTGAAACAAGACAAGACAAAGTCAAGCCAGGACATGTAATGACAGCTTAGGAGGGCAAGGGCTCGACCCACAGCAGGAGTGCTCCGACTCAGCGCTGGTCTAGCCTCACTGATGCTAGCAGGGTTAAAAATCCAAGCAACTCCAACTTTGGTAACTGCGGCCTCTTAAAATGAACAAAGGTTTGGTGAGGCTGAGGGGAAGGTTTCAGATGCCAGAGACGGAGAGAAGGGTTCCTGGATGTTATATTTACTGTACATAAAGAGCACACTCTGTGCTCTGAGGTAAACATTACCATGAAAATGAGGATGTGAATTTACATTATATCAGATGGTGCCTGCTCCGAAGTATGTGCCTTCTCTGTGTTGAAAATACACAGCTTACCCCTCTTTCAGTGAATAAATCTGTGTTTCACACTTCTAATGAAGAAGGAGCATGCCCCTAGACACCCACAGGGGATAACGAAGGGGCTATATATTTACTTTCTAGTTTTCCTCCTACTGGCTTGTCCATTACATCAGTGTTGGAAAGGTCTTTTGGGAAAGAAAAATAACAAGCAAAGCAAGTGCACATATAACAACATCACAAGTAAGCAAAGTAGTTCTCTCCTTCTCACTTTCTCTATGTGAAACCTTTCATCCCGAAATATTTCAGGATCCTCCCCCCACAGCCTACTGCTTATGTTCAAGGTGTCGTACCCAGAAAACATAATCTGAGCTCCTCACACACACTAGACAGGCAGAGAAAGGGGGAGAAGATTAGAGAGAACAAGAGGAGTAGGAGTAAGTATAAAGTGAGTATAAAAAGAGTATTATGGCAGCAAAGATATAGCGGGGGTTAGAAGATTATTATGAAGACTATTGAAGGCAAAGTTACAGCAGTTGAACAACATTACTCTGGTTCACTAAATAAACTTGCAAATGACTTGAGAATAAGTTATGTATATATACAGGCCTGAGAAAGGCCAGCTAAGTAGCTCACTGAGACTCACTGTACAGTCTGACTAACAGTGGGAACAGATTTGCAGGAAGCAAAAATGTCAGATATACTGGGTTTCCCTCTATTATTATTAGGACTGTACAGCAGCCTTGTGAAAGAGGTTTTGTTCTGCCAGAACCGGGCCCAGGAATGTATTGTTATTACCTAAATCCTCAGCTTTATTGCTGCAGAATATAGATGCCTTCTTATTCATTTGCCTTCCACAGAGTACTCCCAGCCACAAGTCATGGGTGCCGTTAAACCCTAGTGAGTATGAATCACTTTGCTGCTATAATCGATGTGTTTATGTTATTTATCTGCTCAGCTGTCTGCTGTGATTAATTGTGCACAGGCATGTGCAGAGGGCTCCAAATGTTGTATTATTATATGGCTGTCATGTTTCATACAGATGGATTTGCCTGACGATGAGCCGGATCGATTAAGTAACAGAACATTTCGGTACGACCCAGGCCAAGACAAATGGACAGAAGGCGCGCCAATGAAGTACTCCAAATACCGCTTCAGCACAGCCGTAGTCAACAGTGAGATTTATGTCTTGGGTAAGAGGAAACAGATTTTTAACAGATAGTACCATGACTTTTTCTTCTTTCTAGCTGTTTGCCTCTGCAAAGTGAAATATCTCACCCTTTGCTATGTATGTGGGACAAAGTACGTCGGACTAAATAGATAGTCTTTTTCTAGAGTTATTTTTTCCCCACACAATTTCTTCTATGCAGTTGATTAAATTAAGTGAATGTTTAGTGTTCTGAAATAACATAAGAAAAATACTGTGCTTTTTAAACCACTTTGTGTGTGCTATAAATAATAATGAATTTTAAAAGGTGGGTAGAGACGCCTTGTTTGTGCCATTTCACAGGTGAGCAGTGAAAAGCTAAGGAACATACCCAGTGCCATGAAGGAAAGTCACAGGGAAACAGAATTTTTGTCTCCTAGTCAAAACCAACATTATTTGTGGGTTCTGATAAAATTCAATGAATCGTTCTCTTCCACTCACCTCAACACAGTACATTTTTTGGGAAATCTCTCTCTTTAGTTTTGTAAAATTTTGAATGACTCTTTTCATATTTTTTGTTTCAAAACAGTATTTTGCCCAAAAGTTTGAAGACTTATGTGAAAGTTCAGCAATCTCCTGCCCCATAATCTTTTGTCCCCAAATCATCCCTATCTCCAGTTCTGCAGTTCATGACATGACCCTTCCTAATGACCATTCTTCATGGCTCCATCCCAACCTCTGTCCAAGCCAACAGAAAAAACACCACCTGTTACTGAACTCTAGCAAACACCTCGGAAGGTGGCAAGCAAGGGATTTTTCTGGAAAGAAAATGATGATATAAGGCAGGGAAAGGCAGATAGAGCAGAAAGGCATTTGAGGCGTTGGGAAATGGGAAAAAAGTTGAAGGCGTGTCTTGAAAGGGGAATAGGAGTCAGAAATTTGACCAAATGAAGTAGAGAAGCATTATAGATAGCTGTATAACTGCAAAGTACTTGAAGAAGTGGTGAAGAAATTTTATACAGTAGATTAATGCATAAGTGGGCTGTGGGTTATTCTTGCACTTCTACTCTCCCAGGTCTTGAGGGGAGGATCAGACAGATGAAGGTAGCAATCACATCGGTACCTTGGGACCTTCCAGATCTTCTGCTTCAAACTACTCCTGCATACAATCTTATCGAAGTGAGCACAATAGATATGGTCTTATCAACTTAACACCCATCCTCTATAAGGGGTGTTCTGGTTTTATCTGGTTTGTTATATACCACGGATGAAGGAGGGTTTGTTCCTGGCATGTAGTATAGAAAAAATTTTGCAGAAGGTGTATCTAAGAAATCCGTCTGAAGCTGAAGGGGAAAATGGCTTTAGCACCACATTTGTTTTCTTTTAGAGAAAACGCTTTCTCTTAAGTGGCTTGAGACAGGCCCATAGCCACAACCAGGAGAAAGGGTTAGAGAATGTCAGTATGCTGTTAAATGACAAGAGCGTTGGCTGTCCAGGTTGAAAGGGGCTTTGAAAATGTGGAAACTCCATCCTTTGTAAAAGGTTAATTAATAAGTAATTATTTATACTGACACTGATGCTGTAATAGGGCAGCAGAGTCAGCAGTAATAGCTGGGAAGAGAAAGGCTGTATTCATGTGTTTTTCAGTAAGATGTATTCTGAGATCAAGACCACGAATACTGTGATGCCGCAAGAGAGTCAGGGATGAAAAAAAAAGGAGTCGCCTTGGGATGTATGTGATACAACAAATTGGCCGACTTCTTCACAGCGAGTCTGACACTGAGACAAGGAAAAGGAGTGGATAATAAGGGGAACTGCATCCATTTTCTTCCCTCAAATTCTCACAAAGAAAGAAGCATATCAGAGAGATTACAGTAAGGAAATGTACAGATTGAACACAAAGCACAGTATTAAATCAGAAAAGTGACTGTTTAAATGACATTGAGGAAAGTTCATGGTCTGACAGACCTTCACAAGCATTTTGCTAACACAAAAATACAAGAAGCATTATTTTATTATGTATAGCTGCAAGCATGGCAGTATTCAGGGAGCGGAAGATTGACTTGAATTCTTTCGTACATGCCAACCGGTACCAACGAGTGGGTTTTTTTGGTGAGAAAAACTTTGCTAACAATTGGATTGGTGCATGAGCCACAACAAGCTCTCGCTCTGTCTTTGAATGACAAAGCTGACACTGAGCCAAAAATGATTTGTCAACAAATTCTACCTTTGAATATGCTGATTTAAATCCACCTTTAACTTATGAGTGAAAATGAAGATTTATCTGTTTAAATTGGGAAGGAAAAGGTAAATGCTAACCATCGTGGTCTGAAAACTCTGTGGAAGGGATTAAAGCATTTTTCAAGACCTCTCAAAATGATGAAGCAATTTGAAAACAAATTCTGTTTGGAAACAGTCATACAGTCACTGACATTGGCATCTTACTCTGCTGATATCACACATGGCCTCATCTCCAGCTGTATACTCACACTCGCCAACTGTAATTACAACCTCACACAGAAAGACGACATTCCACAGTTTATTCAAGTTCTTGTTACCTTATGAGTTCTCACGCTGTTCGGCTGCGAGATGGGTACAGTTTTCCTTTGGAAACAACTGCCATGGTAACCCCAGCAGAGTGAACGGCCAATTCGTGGCATTGAAAGACAGACAGTGAAAGCGCTCTTAATCTGCCTGATGTGGGACTTGATCATGCAGGTGACATCCAGGAGAGAATGGGAATGGAAGGAACAGAGGCTGATGCAGACAGACCAGGCAACAGCAACTGTCATAAGGATGGTAAAATCATTGCAGGCTGTTCAAAGCTGTGGATGCCTCGGATGTCACCCTGTTTCACAAGGCATGTGGGGCACTGTGGAAGTCTAGAAAGGTACTGTCAAAGGAGATTTATGCAAAAAGATGCATTCTGAAGAGGATCACAGCTCATAGGTTGTCCTCATGTAGTGACCTCGGACACATCTATACTCAGGTATAATGCCTAAGCTTTTGTGCTACAGATGAGAGAGAGAGAGAATTTCTTGCAGTTTCTACAGTTGCCATTTGTACCCCCTTTCACTCCAGGTGGGGGTTCCCCGTGACGAATTGTTTGTGCACAGAACTTGAACATCTAACAGGCTCTCATGTTGCCCCAGTCATGGGACACTTGGTGAAGGGGCAATTCAGAAGCCTGCTTGATGTCAGCACTTGGATTCCCACAAGCATCGCACACTTTTTGTATTGTACTTGTTCTTTACATCTTGCATTGTCTCCACGGGCTTCCTGCAATCTGCACCCATCTAAGAAAATCCAGTGTGGGCTGCTGGGGGCAGAGGAAGGAGAAAGAGGGAGGCATGGTGGAAGCAGGTAAATGCAAGATGTCTTCTGTATGCCACGAGAACCAATCCCTGATTTCCAGGAATAAAAACATGAAATAAAGAAATATGTAGCTCTAGTTGGATACATAAAATAGTGCTGCAGAGAGATGAGACTTCTTACAAGCAACTCTTGAGAACAAAATCCTTAAATGAGGTAAGTTTTCAGCTCTTTCAGGCAAGATCTCTGTCTTCCTGTACATCTCACACAGGTGTCAGCACATTCAAGATTAGGTGGGACTCAAGTTTATAAATCAAAAATCATGGTACTAAAAGTTGATCCTCCCTAATGTCTCTGATGTGTGAATGCAATTTCTATTGGAAATACAAAGCAATAAGCATAGATAGAGCACTAGCTTTGAATAAGATGCAGTAGCAGACTCTTTGATATACGAGTCTAATTTTTGCTGTCGCCCATGTAGGTGTAAATCTGTAGTAAGCAGTCTGCTGATCTCAGTCGTGTTGTGCCAGACTCATTTTGTTCTAACCCAGATCGGAATCTGTCGCTTAGCCTTTGAAGTGTTAATTTCTGAAAAGTCCTATTGGCACAGAACAGAGAGTACGTAGTCAGTGTCCAAAAACTCTTTCCAGCCTAATTGCCAACTCCAGCATGTAAAACCCTAATGACTTAAATGGAATTATTTTAGAGTCACACTGATGGAAGGAAAATGAGAAATAGATTAGAGTTTTTGGTCTGAGTAATAGTGTTGTTCAGGAACCTGTACCATGTGTCTTAATCAGCAGTCCTGTAATACAATTGTCTGTTTGTTGTGTAATGTTCCTAGAGAATCTTATGCTATTTATACAGTGTACATAATCCTCATAAGTAAATGAACAGCATTTCCTAAGGCTCAAAATCCTTTCTCCTATTCATCCCATTTGACTGGTCTTAGCTCTTTCTTTCCATATTTTCCCAGGAACATAACTATATTCGTTGGAAAGCCCAAGAAAGAGCAGTATTGTGTTCTTAATGACAGAGGCAATTGAGACACTTTTGGAAGAAAACCAGATGAGAGGGCTCTATTTAAGGTCATGCATTTTAATCTCTTGCTTAAAAAAATATCCTTTGCAGCTAAGCCTCTGAAAACTCCTTACAGCCAACGGACAAATTGGGAAAATTTATCCAAATGAATCCATTTGAATGCCATATTCATTAGTTTATGTTAAAACACATCCAGTAGAACTAATGTCTTTGAAATACAGGTCACTCTTAAAAAATGCTGTATCACCATGACAGCTTTAACCATGTGTTACTTTTATGTTATAGAATCCTTGCTTTATAAATAAGAACATATAGAAGGACTTAAACAAGAAGTCCTATTAGGGAAGATTTAGCAATCAAAGAATTTTTGTTTATCCTCCTTAGCCTGGCATCCCACCTCATACAACTTGGAGGTTTTTTCCCCTGAGAGCTTCTTTTAAAAGATTTAAGCAGTTAAAGGATGTTCAGTTAAATACTGCATGTCTTGATCATAAAAATACTGATTAGAATATGTACTTTGGTGTCTCTCTGGAAAGGAGGGGCTAGAAGAAGACATTTTAGCTTTCATGCTTGAGTATTAACTGTGGATTCAAATAAAACCTTCTTCTAAAATAAACATATCTATTTGTAAATATACTTTGGAATTCTAAGTAGTAGCTTGTGGGCCTGATTCTGCTCTGTTACACCTGTGCAACAGCCTCTGCAGTGCCCGTGCGCAGGCGGGAATGAAAAGGGCAGAAAGTTGTTCTGATAGATGAGGTCAGAAATGCTTTCTACCCGCTTAAGGATTAGCAAAGGGAATGAGAACAAGGCATTATAGGAGAAAAGGAGGAGCTGGAACCAAACTGTTGATCATGTTTTAGAAGAAAATAATGTTTTTCAACCCTGCTTCTAATCAATCATTTGCCCTCGTGTCTTCTACAAGCTGCATTACCTCATCTGCTTGGCTCTGTGTTAGTAAAAAAATGACAGTGCTTCTCGGTTTCATCAGTGGAAGTGCCTGTCAGGGCTAGCTTTATTGCTCCCTTATTTCTCTGAGAAACCAGCTATGCAGCCCTGCTTTGCAGAGAGTGAGAGTAAATGCTGACAGTGTCAGCTTGAGTACTGTTAAAGAGTAATGAAGGGAAATGTTACATAAGAGAATAGCGCTATTAAATCCATTGTGCATTCCAGAGATCAATTTAATAGTGAATTATTTTATGGGAGGCAAAGCTTGGTTTTCACTTGCTTGTTGGAGAATTACTCCTTTTTTTCCACTCATTTCCCAGGTTTCTTTGATAAAAAAATCAAGGAAGCCCTAGTAAGAATGCATGCTGCTTAGTGTTGTGATCCAATAAAGAATTACAGTGTCAGTGCCCTGAGGGTGCTAATAGGTCTTGATCATCCTGACCAGCATCACCTGGGGCCTCCACCCACACCCTCTGCCCATAGGTCCAGGATCATCATTTAAACACAGGCCTGGGGTGTCAGCTCTTTCATATCACCTTGCTTTTGCTTGACAACTGCTAGTAGGACCTTTGGTAATCACCTGCCTCTGGTCCTGTGGAGCTGTGCCCTGATGGTGAGCTCATTACCTGGGTCATCTTCCGTTTGAAAGCATCTCTGCTCTTGTTGCTTCGTGATATACAGCCCTGGCTGAGAGCCTGCAGTTTGTGCCTAATGTCAGGTATCTGTTAGTGGGGCAACCAGATTAAATGGTATGAAGTCTGATATTCAGGGGTGCCCCTCACCCTGCCACTCTCAGTGGTGTACGTAAGCTCTTTTCAGGCGCAGAACTGCACCTCATTTAAATTCTGAAGAGGTGCTAATCGCATCACCTACCCTGCTTGGCCTTCTTGCATCAAAGGCTTGTCTTCTCTATCCTGATTTTCTAATAAAGATTATGTATTTTATTTATATATTTATTTTACTAATGGAGCTTCATGTTAAATTTAAAGTCCATTAGAACCGCTTACAGAGTGCCCTTGAAAACTATGTTTGATTGCAGAATCACCCAAGCGTGATATGGAAAGCTCTCACGCATTAATGGGTTTGGGAACACAAAGGTGACTTCACTGGATTTTTTTAGTCCTTCAGTGGCATTTGAAATATCTCCTAGGGAAACCACATCGTGTAAAAAGCCTAATGTGTTGACAGAGTCTGTTTGTAAGATAGGTGAAGGAAAGACTGGGTTCTAGGATTAAATCCTCTTGTGTGATGGATGTGAAAATGACAGAAATGCTTGGAATTCCTAGTGAGAAATCCATCTCCCCCTGTACAAAGGATATATAATTGTGCTTTATGCAGAAATCTAAGGCAGCTGGTGTTGAATTCACCCACTCTGTGATGAGATGATGAGTGTTGGTTAGAGAAGAACCACCCTCAGCATCCATTCTAGCCCATGGGCACAGAAATAGCGATTGCTGCCCTCTGCACACCTGTTGGGATTCCAAGGAGGCTGCAGCCACAGCGCGCGCTGTGTGTTTTCACGACCCCATCTCTAGTTCTGGGTGGTTTAAGGTACAATGACAAGAACAGATCTGCATGCTGCTGGTGGGTCTCTTAGCACAGATAACCTGCAACCTTCTGCCTTCTTTACTGCATTCTCCCTGAGACTCCCTTCGATGTAGAGGCTTCTGCTTTAGTGGAGCATGAACTCAGTTGTTCTGCTGCTCTGCTCAGAGAACATGAAATGAAGACAGTCTTCATGGTCTTAACCGTAATTCCATATGTCTCCACTTGCACTACTAATGGGTGCATAAATCTGAATGAAGAAGGCAGTGGGACAGGATGATCTGAAGCTGTGAGCAATGGAGCACAAAGCAGCCTGAATTGCCTAACGCAGCAAGTTTGGAATTTTTCTGCCAATTTGAAGTCTTGCATGGTGTACACGTTGTAGGTGATGGATAGCACGGTTAACGTGAGATGCGTCAACTCGATTGCAGATGTGAATTGATTTGAGAACGCTTTGTGTTGATTTGTGTATCTGGTTCTTTGAGAAGAAGCCTGAGGCATCAGTCTCCATAGAGGAGAGTATTGTCTCACAGGAGTATTTCTCAACTGTAGCATCTGGGAACACAGCAAGGCAGTGCCAGTAGAATCTAATATCCTCACATTCCTTTGTTAGCAATATTTCAGTGTTAGCATTGCTTTAGGAGATTGACATTCTTGATTTCTTGTTTTCAGAATACTCTTTTTCTAAGCTTGAAAATTAGACTTTACTCCCCTCTGATTTTTTCTTCTTACTTTCTATTTTCTGAGAACTTAGTTTTGCCCTTTTTGTAAATTGAACATGAAATTGGATTTATCTGAAATGGCTGTGGATGGCATAAATAACATGGAGGTATTTTGTAATTTTGTGACTGTCTCTGATAATGACAGGATTAAAAGATGTTAAATTTAAGTTGCTTGAACTATCCAATGAAGGTTACATAAATGCTTGAAAATATGTGGTAGCTCTTAAACTTTTGAAAAGATGCTCTAATAGGTCTTGAAAGATTACTTCTCTAATAACTATACAGGAAAAATGTTTGGAGGTGGATCTCCTGGTCTGGTAGCTGAATGTCTTTATCAACTCGTAATGGTTGTGACTTTTTTCAAAGTTACTGACTGTGCTGTATCAATTTTGTATCTGATTATTTCTGTTCTTTCTGAAGTTACCATGCCCTACAGTTACTCAATTTTGAAAATGACAATAAAAATGCACTAAGAAATAAACAGCAATTATGTTTCTAGAAGAGTTCCAGGGCATTTTGTCCACTGCCCCCTTGAAATATTGAGGCAATCAGCAAAGCTATTGTTGTTTGACTCTGACATGCCACATGCATTCCCTAACTGGTACCATTCATTCCTGTGATTGAGCAAGATGCTCTTTTATTCTTCATATGAAGACTTTTCTTTTGAGTGAGTGCACACACATTCTTCACTGATATACAGGAACACCTGAGCTGATTTTAAAAAACCTAGCTTTATAACCAGCAAGAGTCTGTCTTTGGCACCTCAAAGCTGTCTTTTAAACAGATCAGATTAGTCTATGGGAGGCTTTAATATTATTGGTAGATGGTTAAACTGACTTGAGTATCTCTTTCTATGTTACGCTGTACTCTGTAGACTGCACGCACCATAGAAGCAAATTGTCTTGCGTGCTGTACTCTGTGATTCTATCAAGGGATGCTGTAGAATTAGAAAGACGATATGATAAGCTATCAATTAAATTGTCTTATTGGTTAAAAAAACCCAAGCAGCCCTTAAAACTTTTCTTGATAAATTTAGGACAATATTGTCCTGTCTTTAGTGACATCTCTGTTATAAACCATTAAGGAGTAGTGGAGAATACTGCATAGAAGAGGGTAATGCTCCTGGCACAAAGAGCAATACAATAAGCAAGTGTTTGAATTCTGAAGCTTATTCTTGTTTCCAAATAGTCCTATGGTGAGGACTCAGTGAGGTCTCAGTGAGACCCCATCGTGAGAAGGACTCTCAGCATGACAATGCATGCAACTCCCTTTTTGGCGTGGAAATGATTAGCAAAATTCCATGACCACAATTACTCCCTATCTCAGCTCTCTTAGGTGAATCAAGCCCTGGAGCAGGAGCCCATCAGATCAAATGCCGCTTAGCTGGGGACGGTAAGCTAGTACTGAAAGCATTTGGATGCTAGCCTTGTTTAAACACACGTCGAGGGGAACCTATTGCGAAGTGCTAGGACCTTGTTAGTAGATATTAGGTGAAGTAAAGATTTGCTGTGCATGGAAAAGGAACCAAAAACCAAACCCATTGAAGGTTTTAAAATTAAAATATTGAACTGAATCAAGTGCTGCTACGTTCAGTTGGAGGAAAACTTCCTGCTGATGATAATGGAGACTCAATTTGGTTCTAATTTTGCTGCTCTTCCACAGGCATAACTGATCTTGTCTTTACTTGACTCTAAAATACAGACTAAGAATACAGTGAAGCATTACAGTCCCTATTTAAATGCTGCTTCCTTTTTCAAATACCTTCGGAGGATGCAGAAAAGTGACACAGTCCATACTAAAAGACAGGTGGAAAAACACATGCAAGTAAAACTTCGAGCACTAGAGGCTCGTTTCTGTGACAGACCAGCTTAACAGCACTAGGAGCAATATATTTTAAAAGCAGCCTTACCAACCTTGCACAGGTTATACTTGCAGTCCCACATTATTATATGCAAGGGCATAATTCATGCCATACAATGCATTTTGGATTTGCACAATCGAGCAGTCCTACATGCGTATCTGGAAAGCGAGCCTTCATGTGGAAATTGCTTGCCTATTGCAGTCACTTTATATTTAAAAGTGGTCACATACACACACACGCACAAAAGAACCGCTTCAGCATGCCATCAGTGCTCATTACAGGGTATTGTGTCCATTGGCACAGATGGAAAACCTGCGAAGCTACATCAGCATATCCATTCTAAAGAACCAAAGGCTGTGAATTCAAAATCCGGATTTGGTCACTGGAAAGGATCCGAATAGGCAATGTTTGCACTGTGATTTCAGCGTACAGTGTTTGCAATGTGCGCTGACAGCTCGAGTATGTCTGCAGCCTGTTGCAGTATGTCCCGGCAAATGAAAACTGGGATCTGTTTCAATCCACACACCAACTTGAGGCATCCCGATTAACCCTTCAGCAGTAGGGCATTATGTACAGCTCAACTGGCATTCCTGCATATTGGATGAGTTTGTTTCTGGAAGTTTCTTTCTCTTAAGAAATGGGTGTAATTTTTGCTTTTACTGGAAAAGACACCAGAAAAATCCAACTGATCACTGATTAACAAGTTTGAGAGTCATATCCACTAACGGTGACTGGAGAATAACTTTTGATCCATTGCAACTTAATAATAAAGCGATTTCTCCAGCACACAGAATGAGTAAAATTATGACAATTTCTATTACATAGGCAGAAAACAAGACAAGTTACCTTTGTGTTTTGAAGACATGCTGCTTCTCCTTCCTTTGACCCAAGACTTCAGAAAGGATCTTGCTTCGATGTCTGTAGATGATGTGCAGAAGGCACTGCTTTGAGTTTAATGACTAAAAAATTTCTGGAGCTGCAAAAAAGAAAAGGAAAGAGATGAGGAGAAATAAAGAAAAATTGATGCAGCTGGCAATGTGTTTTTCAGCAGAACTTGGGACTGCTACGTTTGACCTATGTATCTTTTGCAGGAGGAATTGGGTGCCTTGGTCGTGACAGGGGACAGACACGGAAATGTCTGGATGCAGTGGAGATTTACAACCCCGATGGAGACTTCTGGAGGGATGGACCTCCTATGCCTTCTCCTCTCCTCTCCTTACGAACAAACTCTACCAGTGCAGGTGCTGTGGAAGGGAAGCTGTACCTCTGTGGAGGATTTCATGGAGCAGGTACTAAAATGAGTTTGACATTCTTTATATAGTTGAAATCGGTTTTGCTTTACACAGACTGACCTGATGACCAACCAACCCTATCAGGTGGCGCTGGCATGCCCTGCAACCACAGAGCTAATTCAGCCCTTTGGACTGCTGGCTCCTAATGTCAATATGAGTTGTGTTCTGTTTGTCCTTTTTTTCTTTTTTCTTTTTTTAACAAACACGTGAAAAATTAAATATATTTCTGATCTGTGCTAAACATGTCCAAATCTACATCCAGAGGAACTACTGAGATCAGGAACTCAGTGTGTTATGGATATTAAAGAACTTGGACATATTTGTACTTAGCAAAGCTATCTGGCTCTGCCTGTTTGTTTACATGCTTTTCCTAATCAGTGTTAATAAAGCTTGTGTATTTAATGAGGTACAAAGAGACAAAAATTACAGATCAGTGAATTCAAATAACCCTAGCCCTGTGGTCACCTTTCTTCTTTTGTCTTCCTCCTCTCAACTGTGCTTGGCACTATCAAAATCTCCAGTACTGCAAACTGGTTTTTTCTTTATAAATGCAAAGAATCTATCAAAACATGCACACTTAAACTCTTCTGGTGTGCATAGATGCTACCCAGTTTCCTTTGCAGGAGAAAGCAGTAATACAGAGGCATCATCCACTGCTAATAAATGTCATGTAATGTCAGGCTTACTGTTGCCCAGGAATAGTCATGTGGTATCACTGGGTGAAGTGTCCTTCACATTACACTGACTCCAGTTGTATTGACTTTAACTTGTGTAACAAACTCTAAACTTAAAGTTGCTGTTATTTTAGAATAATGGTTTCCATCAGCTAGTTCGCAACTCACCTTCCCCTCCCATCCTTTGCTACTGCTTGAGGAAGCTGCACTCTGAAAACAATTGTATGGCAGCTCTCTAACAGGCACGTTCTCATGTCGTCACTGATGGAATTTCTGTGACCTCACAGCAATTATGGTCATGACACATCACTGTGTTTCCATAGCAAACATTGTGCCATCTTATTTGTCTTTTTCTCAGCAGTATTAGGAAAAAAGGCTGAAGTTAGTGGGCACAAATCTCAAAAGGCTGATCATTTGTACTGGCAAATGAATCAATTTCATTCAAGATGACTAACAGATTAGTATGAGAGTTTCTGAATAAGGTAGCTTCAGAGCCATAAAACCCTCTCTCTGTAGAATACCACCACGTTCTGTCACTGAGTCATGTATAAAGAGTGGTAGTACCAGGAGAGGTTGAAAGTCCCCCTGTGGATTTTTAGATGGCCATCTTTTTTATTTTTGTATACCAGCTCAATGGGGTCCTGATTCCTGACTGTACTTTTGCAATCTACATAATTATGTATAAAACTCCTCTGCACTAAACGTGTTATTTAGATTGGAAAACAAGAAGTCAGAGTTAGAAAATGCCAGTTTTGCAGTTACCTGTGCAACCAGAACTCTGCCCCCTACGCATGCGTTTTGTATACCTGTGAAGAAATACTATGTGATTGTGTTGTTAGACATTGTTATGAGGGCTATTAACCAGGAAGCCAAAATAAGATTCTTACTGTTAACTGTAAATCAGATCTATCCAAATGTTTGAGGAGTTGAGAGGAAGCTGTGCCTTAAAGATAGGCTTCTTTATGTGACCTTTGAGTTATTAAAGGAAAAAGGCTTTCTAAATACTCATAACTTCTAGCTGCTCTCATCAAGACGAAGATGGCTGGAGTCCATATGCTAAACCTGAGGAGGTTATCTAGCTGGCCTCTCTCCCCGGCCCCATCTTCTCTGCATGCCAGAAAGACCTGTTGCCCGATTTGCTCTTTGGGGATGAAGGGTGCAGAGAGGGTTATTACTGTCATGTGGGAACTTGGAGAGGGTGGCTTGACTCCGCTCTTTCACAATTACAGCTGCTTAGCATCTTCAAGATATTTGCAGAACAGCATGTGCTGCTGCTGCTTTAGTAGCAAACAGGGTTATTTCAGAATGTGCTTGTTTGGTTTTAGTCTTTTGGGTTTCTTGGCATGCCACTTTGTTTTTTGTGAGAGATGCAACCAAGAGAGGATATTCCAGTTTTATAAAACATTGTAATTTAGTTTCAACCAAGTGGAGTTTTTGGAACAAGCTGGAGGCACAGCTGTAGTCTCTGGGTTTTCCGCGTGCTGAACGCTGAAGGGCTGCTGTCAACATTCAAGAATGAGTGCTTCTCCAAAAACAAAAAAAAAGAAAAGAAGCCCAAAACACTGCTGCAATTGAGAGTTTTAGCCAATGACTGTAAGGGGCTGCAACCAGCTCCCTATATGCTATAGATGTGTTCCCAACTCCCCAGTCTCAACTTGATTTTGCATTTGCTCGAACCCACTCTTGATCCGGCAAATTGACCTACTAAGGATGTTGTTGCATCTTAATATTATTCATGTATGCACCACACTCCATGTGCCTTTCTGTACAAGTATTGACCTAAATGGGTAATTAGAGACCAGAGATGGTGTACACAAACACAAAGCTGAAAAGCAACTGTCAATTGCACAAAAGGCCTTAAATTTGGATGACAAGGTAAGTTCTGCACAACTACTATAGCTTCTGAATCCCATAGAAACACTCCAAGTTGTGTGATGGCAGGGTTCCCATCCCATATACACTGCCTCTCACAAATCTTTGCCTGCTTGAGGGAGGACAAGTGATGCAGCCCTAATAAAGTCTCCAGAAAGAGGAAGTGAAATTCCAGCTACCAAGAATCTCCAGATCGAAGTCAGCTTGGCCAGTTGGAACTAGAGTTTGAACAACAGAGAGCACAGTCGTTCTAAAGGACGAGTGGACTCCACAGTGTGTCCAAGCTTCCTCAGAGAGAGTCCTCTGAACTACAAGGAATGCTGTTCAGTCTTGAGTTGTGTTGGTAAATACAGCTTGGAAATCTTCCCTTGGTGAGACTTCCTCAAGTTAGAAGCTTGCTCAAGGCCTGGCCACGAAAGTGGCGAGGGGGATTAATTCAGCTGAAGTTTAGACACTTATCTGGAGTGCTTGCACTAAGAACTTAGTGACCTCTGGCTCCCGGCAGCATAATGAGAAGCACTGGCACTTCCCACTTCCAGACGGAGATTTATGTCTTTGGTGCTTTAAATCTGCTCTGAAAGACCAGAAGGTAATTCAGAACCTCTCTTGTCTCTTAATGCTCTGTGTTTCAGTCAGGGTTTGAGGGATTCTAACCTGGCTTACCTAAGGCAAACACATCAGGAGCTTGGTGTCAGTGGTCAGATGGTACAAAGCGCTTTGAGACCTCTGTGTTGTATCAGTAAGTTGGCAAACGTTGTGGGTTCTTACGGTCATAAGTACACAAAAAAATTTACTTCTAGTTTTGATTTTGTTTGTTCTTTATCAAGGCTTGCAAAACTTCATGTTAGCCAGGAGTATATATGAATTAGCTCATTTTCTGCTAAAACTGTTATGGCAAATAGGAACCATTATTCTGCTTGTCTCTGATACTCAGCTCTAGCTTATGTAGCCAAGGTGTTGTAGATGTTGCCTGTCATTTGTCAGCAATATTACAGCAGAAATGTCTAAAACGGTTGTTTTTGTCCATTAGCTTGTAGTTTTACAGAGAGGAAAATCATTAGCCACAGTATGAATACTCAGAAGGACTCGGTGTCCACTAGCCAGCCAGCTTTCTACTAATTATTAAAATATGTTTCCTCATTTAGGGATTTAAACCAGCCTTTGCAGCCTGACTGTATGAGTTCTTGTTGACACATTTTATTTCCTTTGCCTTTACACAGAACTAAAACCTGCCGCCTGCGCAGGCTGACAGCTATTAACGTTAGCCTGTGCGTGGCAGAAGCAGCCTCATTAGCGCGCCTCACCAAAGGAGGTGGTAAGCAGCTCTTCAGGTATGCAGCACTACACGCTTATGAAATGCCTGCCAGATTGGGTTCCCTTTCTTTTTGACTGCTTTTGAGTATTGTAAATATTTTTTCTGTTAAAAATAATGAAGGCAAGGAAGTGTGCCTGTTTTCTGGGACTGCCAGCTTGTGGAGGCACATGTTTGTTGACTTTGCATTGCTGCTGCACAAATACAGGTCTCCTAGCCTGTTTCTGGGGACTGGGGGTTGTAGCTTTAGTTTCAGGTTATAGATGTTGGTCTAACTGCCTGTCTCACAGATTTGAATTCAGAGTTGAATTTTTTAACTTGATGATTTTAATTAGAATGCTATCTTTTCTGTATACTCATGTGATACAAACTGATGTGCAAAGTAAAGGGACAACCACTTCAATGAAAATAATACAATGTTTAACAGGTCTGCTGTTAACATCACATATCACTTAAAAGGTCTTATGATTTCACTGGCTAACAGCACACTTGATGTGGAATGGTCTTTCTCCAAACTGGCAATTTTGTCATCTCCAATGAAGTTTATAGCAGAGAAGATGTACGGACTGCTTCCCTGCCGCATATGTTGCAAAATTCTGTAATGTGTTTAGCATCACATGTGGGACCAGAGCTGCTTCTGTTATTTACTTACTGATACTAAGTAGAAATCAATTTTTCACTTAAGTGGTGTTACAGTCAGAGGAAGAAATATCTATGAACTTGGAATGCAAGAATGTCAATTTTGTGTTAGCAACTATTAGCCAGGAGGGTGATAGTGACACCAAGTCCTACCAGCTGTGGAATTCTACAAGCTGTTCCAATTCTAAAAAAAAAAAAAAAAAAAAAGATATGTACTTACCCTAGATTCATTTTCTGGCCTTTTCTTCCTCATTTACATAAATTATAATCCATACATTGGAATAGAAATGGCGCTGCTTGCGGCAGTGCAGAACTGTGTAGTAATTACTGTATTCCAGCTGAGCTAATGAGTTTCTATCTCCACGCCATCCTCTCCTGACAGTGGACTCGCTTAATAGTTATTTATTTTGACTACTCTTCCATAAAGGCTGTTCTCCCTGGTCTCCTCCATTAGGTGGTTTAGATGGAGAATCATTCTAGTGCTTGTTTTTTATTATGGTAGTTATGGAACATTACTGGAATCAAATTAAATATAGACATATTAAGAAGTCTGGCACAGTAAATACTGCACTTGTGAAGTTTGGGGGTTGAGGGATTGGAACAAAACCTGTTTCTCCAGCACCTTCTCATGTTCCCAGCTAAATAAAGCAGAGGGGCGAACCCCGGGCTGCCTATCTGCGGCACTGTTTGTTTCCCTCTGTTAGAATTTACTGGGCAGAGATGAATAATTAAAGTTCTCCTGCCCACAGTTGTTACCACTTGAATAAATATTCCCACCAATGAAAGGGATTCAGGGTCGTGCGCTTCGCTCTGCATAGAAATCTGTGTGCGGCCGCCCGCCGTGCTGCAGGCGCTGCTACATTTCCCCAGCCTGCCTGCTGAATCCACCCTGAAAAATCCTGCTTGACCTTTCACCTAATTCTCCCCAGCACTGGTGTGAGCTGCCAGGCAGCATGGGAACTGGCGTGTGGGAGAGATCTCCTCAGCTTTCTGCCCCTGCCAGAAACTCGCGCTATAAATAAGGCCGATACAGGGCAGGGGAATTGCTGGGGAGCAGCACCTGCTTGTCTCAGATCTAAATTTGACCTAATAGCTGATAGCACAGTATTAGTAATTCAGTCATGCTGCTTACTGAGGCTCATTATAAAGGGTTAATAAATGATTAAAATATATTTTAATGCATTTTAATTAATTGCCGAAGAGGTCAATAGGTTGTTTAGAAACATGGCTTGCTGCCGTGTATGACATCTTCTATTGTGTTCATAACTGCCTGTCACACATGCAGTCTAAACATGCTTTATATCCTCTATTAATAATGTATTAACTCATTGCAAGGCATTTAAAAACAGTATCTCTTCAGTATCAGCCAGCAATTCTTACTCTGATCTGGCAGGTTTTACTCCTATGAATGGTGCATTGACTTCAAGAGCACTGACCTTGCTGCCACTGTAATCTGTGATTCTGCTATCGCTGCAGCACAAGCAGGACTAATGTTTGTAAGATTACGTCTGAAAGAGGCCTTGCCTATGAACCACAGACAAGATCTGGGAAGATTTTAAAAGCTGAAGTAGCTGGACCAATCCCAAGTAAAAAGGGTGAAGTAACTCAGTTACAAGTTCCTTCCTGTAGACCATCCCATTCTTTATATATATTTAATTTTAATATATACGGATTTGTGAGTGGATGGGTGGATCACGAAACTATAGTCCTGAAGAGTTACACAGCAGAGCAAGAGGATAGAGGTCCTGTCTACCAGAGTGAATATCTTACCTTACTCCATGCAGGTGCTCTGAAAACAGTAAGCTGCCACAGTTGTAAATTCAAGCCCCAACCTGCCTCTCAGCTTTCGCCGTGTCTGGTGGGATACACTGCCTTGATACTCATCAGGAAGGCTGGCCAGCATGTTAAACAGCCAAGCCAAGTTCCTTCTCTTGTGTATTCTCTGCCTGCTTCTGCCTACAGGCATGGATGATGGATGTACTTGACCCCACAAGGGCCGTTTGCTGCGTTATGCTAGCGATGCTGGTAGAGTTAGGGGGCAGCTCACAGCCACAAATGGGATTGAAGGCCAGAAGCTTGATGAACTTACTCCTTTTCCTACTGCAAATGAGGAGCCAGGACATCTGGTGGTAATGCACTTTTATCCCATTGCAACACGAACGTGAATTCCCAAGTCACCTAACTCTACATCATGTAATCATGAAAGCGGCTATTAGTGGCAAGGAAGATAAGCAGCAGTCGTTAGTCCCATATGTTTAAAATCATCCTCTGGTACAGATAATGGCATGCAAAACCAGGTACAAACGAGCACCAGAGGCTGAGCTGCTTCAAGGCAGCTCTGGAGTGGCTGTTAGGTGACAAGGAATATGGAAGCTACAGAAAAAACCCCTGAATAAACATTTTGAGGACTGGTAAAACACTTTGTGAAGTGCTTTTTTTCCACAGAAAGAGCAGAGCAGACAGTTAACAGTTTAACTGCTGGAGGTTTGGTGTCTTTTTACATTATAAACTTATATATGGCCAAAGAAGATGGAAACTGCAAACTGACAAGGAAAATAAGCTGTGACAACCTCAGAAGTGCCAGGACTGACATCAGCAGGAGCTCAGGAAAGCAGCCCTTGCGAGGGTGTTCCAGATCACAGAGCTCATGGGCAAGGGCAGATGTGACACTGAGACTATGCCCTGCTTCACAGTGCTATGCTGACGTACCTGGCGCTGCTGGGTTGTGATGAGGTGGGTGCTGGTCTCTTCTTGAAGGTGACGGGTGATGGAACGAAAGGAAATGGCCACAAGTTGTGCCAGGGGAGGTTTAGACTGGACATTAGGGTTGGCACAGGCTGCCCAGGGAGATGGTGGAGTCGCCATCCCTGGAGGGGTTTAGGAGACTGGTAGATGAGTTTCTTAGGGACATGGTTTAGGAGGGAGTAAGGCACGGTTGGACTCGATCTCAGAGGTCTCTTCCAACCTTATGATTCTATGATGGTATGGGTAAGCTTGGTGGCCGTATGTCACAGTATGTCTACATAGCTACACCACAGCTAGTACACAGGTGAGCTTGCCCAAAACTACTTTGGGTATCTCTGCCCTGCACTGATGCATGCACGGGCATCACAGCTTGCGATGTACGTGTTCTCACTATCTCTATAGGTCTGTATGTAAGATAAAGGCAAATATACCGGCTGAGGTCAATGGGCTTCCATTAGAAATAAAAAATATTGACCACACTTGAGCGAACTTGCCATAGATTCAATTCCAATGAATGAAAATTCAGCATGATTTTTTCTTAGTTCAATGCTCTGGACACTAAACAGGCTGTAGCTGAGTGAATTTATTTGTATTGGCTTACCAACATAATAGTTGTATGCTTAATAGTCCTGGATGACCTATAGATTTTCTACCTGTTAATCATGTTGCTTAATTCTTCTGCATCTGCCTCCCTTTAACCCTGCCAACCCAAACCCTAATAATTGTATCTGAATATTTAGTTCCAAATAGGAAAGTGAAGGTGAGGTCAAAAAAGACCAAAAGTGGTAATAAACACTATATTCGCACAGAAAGTTGTTCCTTCCCCCAACCTCCAAACCACAAATGGAATGCAGTTAAAAAAACATAAGAAGAGGAAAAAGCAGATCAAATATTTATGTTGCCTGCAGTCATACTGGGGGTATTTCCAAGAATGGTTCATCCTGATTTATGGTCAATCCCGGTTCAAATGACATGAGAAAACTTACAGAATAAAATGAAGTCTGGCCGTGTTTGGCGAGTGAATCATATTTGAAAACAAACCTTTTAAAGAAAAAACATGATTGTGTACATGGAGTGCAGGCACTTGCTTACTGAGAACCAATATTTCTATTGGTTTTTCTGCACGTTCAAAAGATTTATATGAAAAATTGTGGAGAAATTATTTATTTACAGACCAGAACATAAAAGAGAATTTAAAGGTTAGATTGATTTTGCTTTCAGACTAAGATACTTGCATCTATGAAACATGTTTTTAGCATTTATAAATTAAACATTTTTAAGTAGGACTCAAGTTTTTCACTGGGAAAAGACGGGTTTGTAGGCTCAGTGTTAGCCTTCAGACTTCACTTGAACATTAAAAAGGCGTAACTGTACCAAAAAGAGCTCTGACTTCCTTTTAAAATACCACAGTTTCCAGTGGGGATAAATTTATGCTGGAATTCATGTTCCCCATGCTGGTTCAGCCTTTTCCTTTCCTGGATAAGAATAAACCACACTACTATAATCACTGTTTTACTGCTTGAAAAGATTCTGCATTAAGGTTAGGTTTGTACTACTGGAATAATTCTAATATAGAGTGGTTTAAATCCTGTGCAGAAAAACATAGTGCAAAGGAAGTTTCTTAGAACTTCTCACAGTTAAACAAGAATGTGAAGAAAAATACTACCTCATCTTTCAGAAAAAAATGGAAGCATTTGGAAGGGAGTGAAATCCTTTCATCAGGTAACAGGGTTGTCTGGTAAGTGATGCAGAGTGATGCTAGGTATGACAGGGAGTAGTGGGTTTGCTTTTTAAACAGGTAACCTGTGTAACAGCCAGTTTCTTTTTGTAGACGTCGCATTATTCTTCTATAAGCAAATTGGCTGATAAGATATTGGTTAAAAAATTGCAATTTGATTAGGTAAATCAATGAGGCAGAATCTGAAATTATTTGCAGCTTTAGGCTTAAAACTTCTTATTAGGATTAAAGCCCAAATCCAGCATCCCAGCGTGGAATCAAAGGCACTGTTCTCTTTGAAAAACATTACCTTTTCTGTTGTCCGAACCAAAAAGAAAAGGCGAAGGTGTTTTTACTCATTTCTCTTCTAAAAAGAAAGGGAGGGGATGTAATGTTTTTCTGAAGTATGACTGTATTTTGAGCTTTTTCCTCACATGAACTTTCTGATCCAAAGGGTGCTGCTTCCTTTTGTATTAAACGAGATAAGACTAGGGAAATGATTGCTTTCCTTCTTCCACCAGCATACTTGTTTTGTCTCCCAAGGGTTAAGAGTTAGCTAATATTTCATGTGCTTGAAAGCAGAATTTGTATCGTGGAACAAAACCAGTTACAACATCCCACAGAAAAGGAAACAAGGGACATGAAAGGTTGTGAGTCACCAGGGTCAGGAAAAAACACAGCAAGGCTTGTAAGGCAGGGTTGCTGAATCTGCCTTTGATGTTTTAATTAGGACTTTTTTTCCTGAAGTGTTGCGGTCACTCACAGAACGTTTCAGACAGTTCCAGCGTTTGATTTTTTTTTTTTCCCCTCTGATTGTCTCATTTTTGTCATCATCCATGCCAAAGAAAACCCAGGCATGAAAATTTATTGCATAAAGGAGTTATAATAAATACAGGGACTGGAGCCTGCCATGTCACAGCTTAGGTCTGACTATGTCTCTGTATTTGTCTCTTAAGAAAAACCTGTTTGCTCTTGCAGGGTCCCATAGAAATCTTTGCTGGTACTGGTGCTTGTTATTTGTTTGAAGTTTGTCAGTCATGCTTTCTCTCTCTACATATACCTGTTTTATTGCCGTCTTCTCTCTTGTGTGGGTGCTGCTTTCCTACATCTTATTATTATTCACCTTTAATATCCAGGTTCGATAAGCAAACCATCACCACTGTTGTATCACTTTCAGTGAAGAGCAGAAAGGAGTGGAACAAGAATGATTTAGATGAGACTAAGTCCAGGAATCTTACTCAAATTTACTCAAGCAAGCTCCCAGAGATCTATGAAAGTTCCAGAACTCTGGGTTTGGATCAACAAAAATTATGGCACAATTAATTTTGACACAACTGAGGGGAAAATGAGTGCAGACTGTGGGACAGAAACACTGTGCTGCGCTCTGTTATCAGATGAGAGAGGGGGCAGAGATGGTGAATCGTTGGTGAGTGGTTCCTTAGGCAAAAATGTGCAGAAATTTCCATAAAGCTGAGACATTGACAACTCCTGTGTGTGCACAGGACCTGCACTTAACAGAACTGACCCAAATCAGCTTAGTGAGGAAACTGATCCTGGGAGGAGAAGAACCCATCTCTCCATATGGCCTCCCCACATCCTGAAGTACTTGCAGAGGAGCCCTATGGGTATTTTAAATCCCATGACACTGTGTCACCATTAGGTGAACATCAATTTTGTACAGAACCAAACCATGACAGCACTACCTTGAGGGTACTAAACCCCCGGAGTTACTGTCCTCTGGAGCACAGTCTGTTTCCAACATGAGAAACAACATATGCCTCTGGATGCTTTTCTGTATTTCAGTCTTTAACACTTCTTCAGCCCTTTGCCGTCAGTTCCACGGAAGGGTAGTGTCCAAAGAATAAGATGCAGTCACTAGATGTGATGAATAGGTTTGTTTGGTTTTGGGGTTTTTAGGAAAAAAAAAAAAGCTTTCTAGAAGGGAGACCTGAATGGGAACCTTAGTCTGGACCCGTAAAGTTCAGCCTGTCACCAGCATTTTGAGACTCAATGTAAGCATGGAATATTCGATGTTCTTACCCTGGTACATGTGAAGTCTCTGTGCTTGGAAGCACTGGTTTCTAATACGTCCATCCACAAATTCATCAGTAGGAAGCTGACAGTGAAGCACGTGTACGTCCTCAACTCAAAGCAAGAAAAGTTTTAGACTAAAGTTATTTGCAAAATAACAAAGCAAATTCAAGATGAAAAGTGTGCAGAAAAGAAAGATACCTTTTATTTTTAGGAGAGAAGTTGACTTTGAGTAACAATTGCTGGAGAGTTCAGGACTTTTGTTAGCAAAGAAAGGGTTTGTGTTCTTATAAGAAGTTTATTATAGCACTGGTCGTTGACAGCTACAGTTCTCTGCTCCGTGATGACTCTTCCATTATTTTTTGTGAGTCTCAGGAAAAAGCTACTGGTCTTGAGATTGGCTGTGATTTAATGACATTCTTCTAACCTGACTGTTCGTGACACATTCCTCAGCACTTCAGAACACCTAAAGTACATCTAAAGCCCTGGAGGTTTCTTTCTGTCTTTATTTCTCCTCAGTTCACAGGGTGTCCAGATTCACACCCAAGAAAAGCTGTAGCACTGGAGTGCTTCCAGAGCCCGAGAGCTGCATTTCAGCTGGAGCAAAGAAAAGACAACATACTGCATGTAGGCATACTCACTATCAATAGGCAATAGTCTGTCTCTAAAAGATGAGCATTTGACAGTTGATTGCACAATGAAATGCCACCTGCATACTTGTACCAAGATGGAGCACTTCATGCTTTAGACAGCTGTACCTGGACTCCAGAGTAAGAACTGGTTACACTGTGCAGGTCTCCACCTGCAGTATTTCAATTGCTGTATGTTGACAACTCGGATGCTCCTTGAACAGTGTAGCTATTAGGATCACAAAAATTACCTTTCCATTGCCACCTTACGGAAGATTTGTAATAATAACTGCACATAAACCTTTTTGCTCCTGTTAAACTTTACTCAACTCCTGATGCCTGTTGTTGTTGCTTTTGTTTTTCAGCTCGTCACGAAGTTATCACCAAAGAGATCCTCGAGCTGGATACGTGGGAGAACCAGTGGAACGTGGTGGCCGTCAACGTCCTCATGCATGACAGTTACGATGTTTGCCTTGTTGCTAGGCTAAACCCGCGGGATCTGATCCCTCCTCCCCCGGATTTAGTGGACCAATAGAAGTTTAGTGAGTCTCGATGCTTCCAGATTCTGCAGAAACTGAAGAATTTGGAGAGAAAAGTGCTGTATTGGCTCTGGATGACAGCTGAGTCCTGTGGAGAGGAGCTGGCAGCACATGCTTAAGGATAGAATTGCCTTTGAGCTGTGCTTCTCAGGCGATGCTTAACTTGCTAGTACTGGTACTCTGGACTTCTGCAAATGAACATTGAGGTTGCCCAGCCTTTGTGTGTTTCTCTTTGCCTTCCAGCTGGCTGGGCAAGCTCCAGTGTGGTTGCAGCCTGGACTTCTGGGACCCTTTGCCTCACAGGCACAGTGGCAGCCCAGGGCTCATTTTAAAGCACAGCATGACACATGAAGGAAAACTCTGGCCGGGGAAAATCCCTCCCTTGCTGTTCATCTCGCCCGGTTCTACTACTATACCAAGAAGGTTAAGAAATACCTTAAGGCAGCTGATGAAAGGAAGTCCAGCTACACTGAAGGGCATGACTGTACTTGGCCGATGCAGGAGGAGAGGGGAAACAGAGAAGAGCCTTTGTTTACTTTAAACGAGAAAACATCAGCCAAGGTTGATTAGTGAAGCCCACCAGGTGCCGCAAACATCATCTAACCTACAGACAGGACAATCGAGGTCCTGTCTTTGCCAACAGAGCTGAGCCTGTGCTAGTAGAAAACTAGTCTTCTGGCAACAAATCACAAGCGAGTCTTCCAGCAGGGTTTGTAGGCAGCCTGTACCAAAGACAGGGAGAATCCTAAATTTCTACATAAATCCTACATGTTATGAGGTCTGGTGTGACCAGAACCTTAAAGCTCGTTCAGAAACCTCCCTTCCTTTGAGAGGAAACGAAAAAGTACTAAATGAGACCGGTGTTATCTGCATACCAGCTCTTTAGCTACAGGGAAAGGATAGACATGCTAAACAGTAACTGTTCGTATAACAGTAGCTGATTTTATAGAAGTAGCTTTAATGAAGTAGCAGAAGGTAAGTTCTCTACCAAGAGAACTGGCTATAATCACAGGGAAAAGGAATAATTCAAACAGTGTTTCTTAAGATAGCCAATGGGTTAGAGAGAAAATTGTGCCCAGTGCTGCTATCCCACTTGAATTATTGATAACTATTCATCAGCTGCCTACCTTACGGTGTATGTCTGTCACTGCCTGGGCAGTATGGACAAGAGCACTGGAAATCTCAGTTGTGCTCTTGGGCCAAAATTGCAAATGATAATATGCTGCAGTGCAGAGTGAATGTCTGAGTTAAACGCTAGGAGTTTGATATAGTACAGAAATGATCCTTGTCAGCAAGAAGTAGCTTTTGATGGCTACAAAAGTGGGAGGAAATAATTGGCAAAGAAATGAGGGAATTTATCAGGTAGTTAATCTGTAGTTACTTGCAGGATTTACACTTTAGAACATCTCCATTTTCTCTTTCAATGGTGTTTTAGGCTGCAAAAATGCCAGCTGTTTTGTTTTGGCAAAGAGAGGGATAGTGAGAACGATCCAAAAGCCCTTCCCCAATTCTGATTTTTCCGAATAGTGAACTATTCTTTAAAATATCCAGTGGGAATATCAAGCTATCGTATAGAAACAATTAGCAGGAAGGTCACTAAAGTTTACCTGATAACTGCAGTACCACCCTGAGGGTTGTTCACACAATAAGGAAAACGTGTAGAAAAGGAGCAGATCTGTCAGGCTTACAGCTAATCTCTTGTCTCCCATCAGGTTTCCCAGACAGAATGAGAGTCACAACCTAAACACATACTTTTGTATTTATATCATTTCTGTATGATCCAGTTATTATTTTTCCTTTCCACTGTTCATACATAGGTCATCATCTGTCTAGGAGAGAGTTGTGACAAGCATGAAGTTCAGGGGTACAAATCAGCGACCTGTTAGTTTTAACCACTTTGGTTGCTAAATGCAGTTGTAGATATAAGATCAAGGAGGCAATAAAACTCTGCTTTAATATTAGTAGAAAATTAGTAGAAATTTCTTCCAATCAACTATCCACTACTGGAATCTCTTTTTTTAAGTTTCATTGTTACTGCAAAGTAAAGGTAATTTTGTTCTAATTTCTCTACAGAGCTCTCAAGGCAGCTGGAAGCAATGCTCTTGAGCACAACTTAAGTGTTTCCTTGCAAAACCCCACAATCTGCAATTGTATCCACTAATTTTGCTTTTTTCACCTATTTTGTTTTAAGGAAGAATGTTTTAAAGGGTTTGCCTTCAGTCTCTGCTCTGTGGTCTATCCCAATTCAAATCCTCCTATGGATTGAAGCCTAAATTAATCTACTGAATTTCACTGTCTGAAATATAGTCTGTCTGGAATATTTCAAGGGGAGAAGGGGGGCTTTTGCAGGCTTTCTTTAGTTACATTTGAACATATATGTGAAACACAGCTGAGATTCCTTTATTAAACTTTTATTCCAGCAGTAAGCTGACTGTTTCTTTCCCATTTCACCTGTTTCACTTTTCAGACTTAGAGAGCTGGATGGAAGGAAAGTATGTACTCTGAGAACATCCATTTTGATAACCAAGGAGTAATTGCCTTGCAATCAGCTGGGTTAAGCTGTAGCAGGCAGTTAACAGGTTTTTCTTCCTGTGCCACTGCAAGTGATCTGCCCTCGTGTGCACTGAGCATTGTGTTTTCTGGCTGCCCACAGGGTCTGACTGTGAGTGAGGACCCTTCTGTGTCCGTGTGTCTCAGTTTCTGCAAGGAATTGGTTTGGATTAAATTTCTAGAACAGGGGTGCTAACTTCTTTATTTTGTGTGTGCCTCGTGTAGTTCATGGTTTGCCCTTGGGGCTACTACAATTTCTAAACCAATACTTGGAAATGAAAGCTTGACTGAGGAAGGAAGAAGCAGAAAGCACGTTTATTGAGGTGTAAAAAGCTGAGCCAAAATCCTTCTGAGAGTATATGAATACTGCATGTCTGATATATCTATGGGTAATCTCACATTGCTGGGAAAGTCCTTAAGAGTCTTAATTTCTTCTATTACAAATCCTTATGCAAAAAAAAGAGAAAATTACAGAATATGCATTCTCTCCAAGCTTGCGAGTTTCACTGAAATAATAGTTTACTTCAGCCTCTTTCCATCTGAGCACTCGTTAGCTGAGCATTTAATCAAGGCTGTCTTGACATCATCCATAATTCTAAAATGCAAACAAAGCAGCGCTGGCAAACTACCAACTATTTAAATGAATGGGGGGATTATTAAGCAAAGGCATACACTTCAGTTTCTCTTGAAACGCTGAAGAGCATCACTAGTTGCCAAATATGAAGAAAAATGCTGGAGAGGTAGCTGGTCATCTGGCACACAGGCAGTAAAGCAACAAATGAAATGCTATAAAAAGCTAATTGAAGCTCTCCATTTTTATTTCCAGCCAATGTTTTGTTTTGAAATTGCCCATGTGTAACTGATTGCATGAGGATCTCTGTAGATCTCATCTCTTTTCATACGTGTGGTCAGAGGAACTGCCCACACATGTAAAGCATCAGGCATCTGATGACCCACCCTCAAACCACCACTGGGATGGCCCATGGCTCAGTCCCTGCCCGTTCCAGGCAAACGCACACAGGCATTCTGCATGTGTGCAATATTAAAATTTATGGGGCAGTTTCTGGGTTGTGTTCCACTCAGGAAGCCTTGATTTGACAAAACAGAAAATTACCTTGGTGTACACAGAGCTGTCAGCTCCTCTACCAGCACTCCCAAATATCCTCCAGGTGAAAGAGGCTTGAGGGAGAGACTAAACTGGTAACGGATATGAGAGATGCTTCCAGAATGATACAATATGCAGGGGACCAATGTGAGGTGGAACGATCCTCTCTGTCTTTTCCTAGAGAGGGTTCAGATGTAAAAGGATTTGACCCTGGTTCTTCATTTTGTATTTTTCCTCACTTTACACTTGAAATACATAAAGAGGTCCTTGAACACCTGAAAAGCAATGAAAACAAATGCTAGAATAATAAGTCTGATTTTTCCAACGTTGAAATACATTCATGAAGATCTATATTGTTTTTCTGCTGATCTGGAAGACAATAACATTCTTTTAATAAGCTATTTACCTAGTGATTGTTATCTTAGCTGCAGTGATGGGCTCCTTCACAGGCTGCTCTCCTAAATGGATTATGTAGCTCCTCTGAAAATTTGTTTCATGAATCACAATGCTTTTACTCACCAGGTCAGAATTTCAGCTACTCTTTTGCAAATTTCTGTTGCTCTCCCTACAGCTTTTCAAGTGGACTTCAGCTTCAGCTTCAAAGAAAAGCTATTTCACCCCCAGTTGTGCTCAGCTGGAAAGAGTACATTCGCAATTTATTATGATTTGATATGTAAAGGCTGAAAGCAAAGGAAAGATTGGAAAATGGCTAAAATATACATAGAATATATCTGGAAGTACAAGCTCCTTCTTTTCTTGGTGAGTGTCTCTTCTGTGTTTACTGCCCTGCCTGTGTGTCTGACAGAATGATTTACTAATAACCCATGACTGCAGCCACAGTGAAGGCCACGCTGGGGCTACGCGTTTACGCTGCCAGAGCAGAGAGAACCAGCATGGTGCAGAGCTGTGGCTCCTGACAGGCTGATCTGCCTCGCCATAAGAAATTACCTTCAAATGAAAATGCATTTAAGTTTTCCAAGGTGTGTACTCCTATCTGTTTTAAATACATATGTATAACTTTATTTTTAGAAGTCCTTTACCGACAACAGTAAGACCCCTTTTTATCACATACCTGGCAACTCTGTCTTCTGCAGAGCTCATGAAGGTACTTCAAAAAAAGTGCTGGTCTTTAAATATATAGAACTATTCCAGGTTTCCAGTCAAAACCAACCTCAAATTCTTGCTGAGTTAAGGAACAACTGGGGAAATCTTTTATTCTTTGCCTATGTCTCCTTCCTTGTCCAATTTTTTGCTGGCTGTAGCACTCCCCTGAGACCCTCAGAGTCCTCTCGAAAGCTTTGTGCAAGTCTGGTTTCTTTTCCTCTAACTCCATTTCTCTCTCAGCCCGCTTGTCTGACCAGCCCTTAAACTCCTTCTTGTCCCCTTCAGTTCCTCAGAAGATGGGAACAGCCTCTCAGGGTATTCACCAGGCTACGGACCTCTTGGGAGACCATCACTCCAGTAACAGATCAGCTTTGTAGGACAGAAGGAAGACCATGCCAGCTCCCTGGATTTGAGGACACTCATCTTTGAACAGGTTCTAGCCCCAACCCAAGTTCTGTGGTTCAGTCTCACTGCAGATAGGTAACCTGCATTCCACTAAGTCTTGCTGCCATCTTGCTGTGTGATGCTGGTAAGTTTAACATTAAATGCCTTGCATACTGTGTGTGCCATAGCTGTAACAATTGCAGGCACAAGCCATTATCATTATCTCTGATTCCTGAACACTAGTTGCTACTTAAACTGTCTGAAGCACAGAGGGAGGCATCTTCATTACTCATATCTTAAAGCCAGATTTTATCCTGCAGTTTCAGTCAGGCCAGGTGGCACTAAAGAACCTGGTCTCTAATTTATCAGGTTTTAGTATGGGTATTTTTTCTCCACTTTGTTCTTTTCTACTCATTCTTTATAAGAATTCAAGTGACTTCACCAGCTTTTTTACGAAATGCATTATCCAAACTGCCCTCCTGAGGCTGCTGGCTTTTCATTATCAGGGTCGAAGGACAGCCATTAAAGTGCTGGTCAGCTGCACTACTTTATTTTCTCATTCAGCAGCTTTATAGTAGAGGAAATGTATTTCATACATACGTACAGTAGTGTGAGAGGAAACCACTTCCCACATACACAAATTCCTGACTCATTCCTTTCAAACGTGGCTGAAACAACTGCTGAATCCCAACACAACTAGCTATGATACCCATTCAATAGACTTTTCCAGGCTTTTCAGCTTGAGGAGGAGGAGCACAGGAAGACGTCTTGTAACCAGAGCACAGATTGGAAATCTGAACCTCTGGGGTTTGTTTCCAGTCCAGTTACTCTGTTTACTAGTCTTGGGCATCTGGTCTCTATGCCTAGGTCCACCCATGTGAAATAGTTACAATAATACATCTCAGTTCATTTTGTGGGTCTGCCTTGCTGTGTTTTCAGAGGGGTTGGCTCACAGATGTCCGAAGCATTATGTTGACATCCAAAGATCAAAAAGCATTATACAATGGTAGAATAATAACATTATTGCATTGCTCTCATCTCCCTGATTTTTGGTAACGTGGTTGCCCATATCTTTCAGAGACTGAGTGCTCCTAGGAAAGGAGAGACTGGATGTTTGCAGCTAACAAGAGTATTTTGTTTACTCCTTCAGAGAAAAGCAACACGAGAAATATAATTAATTGTGTAATACATTTAGTAGAAGAAATGCAAGGCTTATTGGATGTGCCTTCATAGGTAGTCACGCCTCTACACAGGCAGAAGTAATCTTAGCAAATTGAGAGGTCACTAATTGAGGCTAAATTTGAACAGTGGTAATTACAAGAATGACTGAACTGTATTTTTCTCAAAGCAGATTTGATTTAATAAATTATGCCGCTTAGATACCCACAGTTTCTACGAAGTGAAAAAAGAGAAGGCACTTTACAGAAGTGTAGTAGATTTACTGGGTAACTGAGACCTGAATTTAGATGCTCTACCACAGCTTTGGTAGGAAAGCTTCAGGTCCCCAGGGATTCCCATAACGAATCTCAGATGCATTTAACCTGCCACTAAAATCCACTGTTGCCTCCGAGGAACCATCTACAGAATACGCATAAGAAGGTTTTAGGGTGTTGCTAGAGTGTAAACAATGCAGCATCTACTTGCCGAGTTACTGAATTGTTACTAGGGATTGTGTTGTCTTCCCCACCAGTGTGCAGAAGTAAATAATGTTAGTTGAACAGACAAGTAATTTATAATACTTACTTACAGGTAATTTATAATATATAAGGCCTGAGATTCCAAAAATCTTCTAGGTGACGATAGGTTTTGCAGAGTAGGGAATGTTTGCCACGAAGCAGTGAGTTATACTGTCATTTCCTTGCACTTAAAAAGCCCCAACAGAACAACAGAATGAGTAAATGCAGTTATTTTGCAGGACAGCACTGATCAGAAAGTTGCCTGATTGTTTTGTTTCCTTTTGTTAGACTGGAAGCCTGCATGCAACAGCTAGTTGGCAGCCTTTGAAAAAAGAACAGTTCAGAAAGAGTTACACAATACAAATAAAAATAAAAACTAGATACAAATAAAAATAAAAACTAGATCTCACACACACTAGTGTAAGTCAAGTATAACTAATTTTAAGTCAGTGGTGAAACAAAGGTGTTGAGAAGATGCTCAGACCTAAGACCTACCTACAAATCTCTCTCTACTCAGGAGGAGGCTCACAGTGTTAGGATTTCACCTTTCTGGTGAGGGTGAAAGGGCAAGAAAGTGAAAAATTGCTAATGGAGACTTAGGCTTTTCTTTCTGGCTTTGAGGTCAGATACAGCGCAGGTCAAGAGCTGCTGAAAGTTGCTCCCTTTAGATGGCTGTCTCTGCTAAGCACCTTACTGTATGGCAATCCCATATCTAATCAAACTACTAAAAAAACTCCACTAAACACACAAACAAACCTTGCCCTCATTATAGCTTGCCTCTGGTGTGAGCCTGAACAGCAAGGTCAAGATCTAAATAACATGTAATGTTCATCGTCCAGTCTCCAGGTGATTCCTGTTAGCAGTGCTACAAATACCAGCCAAAGTAATTTTGCACTGTGTTTGTGTACACGCATAACTAGGAGCAGAATCACAAAGATCTAAGGGAAGCCAAACCCAGGCAGTGGTAAAGAGAAGGGGAAGAACTCCCAAAGCAGCTTCTTCTTTAAAACCATTTCAGATGTGTCTGTTCATTTACGTTTGTTCTGCTCTTACTCACTGTTAATTCCCTTCAGCAATACCTATTTAAAAGTAAACGGGAGCAGTTCTTTATTTAAGGTCGGTTCACATCCTGCAGGAAGAGACCTGATATTTAATATGGGTCTCAAATGTCATATCAGACACTTCAGTGTCTATTATTCGTGTATTATTTTTCTACATATCCCCAGAATGACAGGCTAGATGCTCACACTGCCGTCTCTGTAAGCTCTCTCTGAGACAGTGTTTGAATTCTATTTGATTACAATGACAGTCACCCAGAATAGGACAGCATCTACCTAACCACGTTTCCCTAAACAACAGAAACCCTTTGCATTTCCTAGAAGGCAAATCAATGGAAGGACTGATCTTGCTAAGTATTATATGCAGAGATGGCTCTAACTCTAATGCATACAGAAATAACGACATGCCTAAATCCACAGTCTTCTGAAATAGCACGATTACTATTGCAATGGTGAATATTGAACTCTCTGACAGTTTGTGGCGTGGGCTCTGTCTTCCTTCTTGCATTTAAGAAGGGTAAGAGCAAAGGACTCTACAAGAATCTTATCCCATGGAGTTGTACTAAGCCCTGTGCCGTTCCCAGGATAGGTCTTTCCAGATTGCAGTGAACTCTCAAATTCTAGCTTACATGAAGGTCCTTGATATGCTTATTTGTTGCAGCATCATTCAGTAATGATGCCTTATAAGACTGTGTTGCCCACAATCTAAACAGTCTACAACAACACAGAGTGCACAGGTAAACGTAAGACGATTCAAAAGGCAAGAAGAAAAGTGGTCCTTAAAGGTGGCTGATAGATTCCAGCTCCTCTCTTCCGTCAGCTGGGATGCACCTGCATTTAGGTGTGTGTTGATAGCAAAGCTATAGCCATATTGCAGTTGTGAGGTGTGATTTTAAGCTGAATAGATGTACCCAAGCCAGATCTAATGAATAGCAATGAAGATTCAGTGGTCCAGGTCTCAGCTGTCCTAGCAACTCAGTGTGGTCTCTAGTTGGCTTGGACAGCCCATACTGAAATCCCTCACTGTTAGTTACATGCTCACTGCTCTCATTAATTATCAGTCTCAACTGAAGCTAAGATATTCATTCATATTGCAGACAGAACTCCTAAATCAGTATGAAGGAGACTAAATCTGTAGTTTAGCTGCAGAACTTGGAAGTCTTTTGCAGCCAGAACACTTTACAGTCCGTGTTGCCATGAAACTATAAAATTACTTATACTGGCACAGCACAAATAGAGGTGTAAAGGCAGGAACAAGCGCCTACTAATGCGTGTGTGGTATGGCAGCTGCTTGTGCCAGCACTGCCACTTGAAAACTCACTCATCAAACTGTGCCTTCTTGCACCGGCATTCACCTCAGCTCTGAAGCCAGCCCCCCGTAAAGCCTGCTCTTTGGAGTGCTTTAAGAGTTCAAACAGTCAAAGACTATACAAAGATTGATAATTGCTGCAAAGTCTTGTCATGACTCATGCACTAATAGCTTACTGCTTCACAGCTTCTCATGCTCTTATATAAAGATGCCAAACAGCACATAAACAAAACCATGAGATAGGAAGTTCTCCCTCTTTCCAGTATTCACAGCTGATAAAACCTTCCTAAGGGTTTTTGTTAAGTACTTTTCAAAATGGATTAAGAAACCACCCATGCTCAGTGTTGCAGCGTGGAGCAGTCACGTGATGCACAAAATACTAGTTATATTGCCAGGAAATTTGTTGTACTAATGCTGCTGTCCTAAGCAGTTAAATCTTTAATCTGATTTCTTTGTTTCTTATTTCAGGCAAGCCTTATGTTCAGTAAAGGCTGCTAAGCCACTTGGCATGTCTATAAAACTCAGGCGTGTTAACCATTCTCTTGCTCTTTCCAGTTGGCCAGGGTCCCGCTCACTTGCATTTAAGGAAGCCTTTTATGTGCTTGTAGTACCATGATATTGCACAATCAGCTTGTCGTTACTGTTTTATTTTCCCATCTGAGCTAGGTAAATCTTGATAAAGACTTATATGAGTTACTTTTATAAGGAAAGTAAATCTTTATAAGCACAAGTTCAAAGTGAAGCTGTAGCTCACTGGTTTTGAAACCATCTGTGCACTGTGTATTTAATCATATTTCTATTGTTATTGGATTTACTGGATGCATTTTATAAAGTGCATTAGGAGATCCACAGGGATGTGATCCACTCAGAGGATGTGACCCAGCAGGATTTTTTGCCAGTGACTGTAATAGAGGCAGGATAGAACCAAGCCTGTCATCCTATGATAATTTACAAAAGCCTTCTCTTAGATCAAGAGATAAATAGCAATCAAAAGTCAACTAAAAAGTGATGTGTTGCAATTTTTTTATATCTAGTTTGGATTCAAACTGCAGTTTTTAGAAGAAAAGAAATTTATCAGGAAAACACTTTGTATGCCCAACCTGAATACACACCTGAAATTATCCAGCTGCTGAAAGTCAATGTTGTTCCACTAAAAAATTTGAGTGGATCAGTTCTAGAGAAGGAAGAAAATACTGGGAATAACAGTATAGAAATTGTAACATAAACCTCACTGTTGAACCACCCACAAAGATCAACTGCTCTATTTAAATTACAGTAGGTTTTTGAGGGGCATTTGTTAAAAAATCTACACCAAATTTCATGTCAACAAAACAGTTGAGACAAAACTGGAGTCAAAGAACAGTAGAAATATAGCTGCCTGGAGACTGCCCACAGTCAGCCTGCAGAAGTGTTGGTCACTGGGTTAATGACACAGTGAAACCCTTTTGTAGTATGAGAAAAGACAATCCATTAGAAAAACCTACAGAGACATCTAGCTCTATTACCCAACATCTGCAGTTGTCTGCCATACAGTAGTATATTACAGAGATAAGTAAGCATGATAAAAATGTAATAATAACCTTTAAAAATGGTGGAAATACAATGCTGGTTTTACTTGCAAAACATTTCCTGTGCAAGTGTCCCTGGGAGATGTTCTGTAATAAAGTTTGAATGAAATACAATAAAAATCAAGTCAAAGCTCATTCACTGTACACCAAACACAACAGCTCAGGTTTCAGCTTTGTTTTCAAAGCCAGGATGAGAATTTACTTGATGAATTTCTGCTGCTGCTCAGAATTCCGAAAAAGAAAAGGACAATAGCTCAAAAGGTAATTTACAGTTTGTATTTAAAAGCTGATGTTGTCAAGAGGTCAAACTGAAGGACTTGAAGAATTATTCAGCAAGCTGCAAATCTCCATAAAATAAGCAGAATTCAGTTCTGTTCCAGGATCACAAGCATAATTTTACACAGAGAGCGTTTTCTTTTCAAGTGTGCCTGTGATAATTACTGCACGAAAAAATACTAATGTATTACATGTTTCATTTGCACAATAAAGTTGTGCAATTTCAAGCAAAGCTCAGCCCCTGCTTTATGTGCACACGTTCATGAACAAATTGTGTAACTCTATGTCACTGTGTGCAGGAGGTTATTCAAATTCAATATGCAAACATTGATTTGAAAAACATCAGCGTGTGCAGATGCAGAAGTCCGATGTCCGTGTTGTTACGACTTTGACTACTGTAGAACACTCCAGCTGGACCAAAGGGATGGAGCGTCATTTAAGATTTGATGGTTTGGAAATCAGATGGCCTCCTCTTATCGGTACTTTTCCATTCCCAAATATAGGTCCAATGTGTTTTTAGCGTGAAAGATATTTTTGCTAATGCTTCATAAAATTGTAGATGAAATTAATGCTCTGTGCCAAAAGCTGTCTCTGCAAAGGTGTAAAGGCTCTCTCAGAAGGTTAATAGTGATGATTTCTAATCCTGGCCAGCTTCCACATGGTGACAGTTACAATCAAGCTGACACTCATTTTTATGTAAATGAGTGCATTATCAGAACTATATGTATCTGGTTACTGGTCTGTCAGCTCTAATAGGGAAATAGGCATCAATATTTCCAAGATTGGCACTTTTTTCCTTAATGCTCCAAATACTGGAGTTTGAGGGGGTTTTTTCCCCTCTAAACAATGGTTCCCTGTCAGTAGTTTGATGATTAAAGAACAGATAATTCAAGCAAACACCGGTTCTTAGTCCCAAGAAATATCAACATGTTTGGGTCAGCCAGCTCAATTATGATTCTTAACAGAATCCAGTTTGATAAGCCACAGGAAAACAAACAGACCATGAAAAATAACCATTCTGGGGGGGTTTCTTCACATTAAGAAAATGTTGGACACTTCAAAAACTTTAAAAAAAGGCAGGAAGAAAATACGCAGGAAGCATTCAAATGTTAAAAAAAAAGACTAACCATGGATTAGCTACGGGCCTTTCAGTCTACTTGAAGTATTCACCTGTTGGTTCACCACAAACTGGTATAATTTGTAGGCTGCTTGTAGAGAACCAGTCATTATCAATCTCATCTGGAGTTCTGTGGCCAGCAGCAGCCGACACTGCATCCCACGGAGAAGGAGGTAAAACCTCTACATTCTTCTTGCTTGTTTCCACTGCCCATATTGCGTATACTGGCACTGGCAAGTGTCTGCCTGAACTTTATTGCTTTTCTGCATAATTTTACTATAATTTCTCATCATTTGATCCCCTCGTGGCACATTTTGGCAAACAGAAGGTAGCTTTATTGCAGAGCTTTTTCTGAGTTAACAGCACTGCTATCATTGCAAAACCACGCTATATTTTGTTTCTACTTGACACATGGAGGTTTCACTTGAAGATATGGGCTGAAGTGCTGGTCCTATTGAAGTTTTGTTGGTTTTTGGCAAGATTGGGGTTTACCCACTGGCTTTTTGTGATACACAAAGCGTGTGTTATATAAACCTGTCTTATCAGAGGCAGATATCAGGCTCCTAGGTATTGAGAAAGCAGAGCTGTAATACTGCCAGCTAAGAGCCTGGCTGATTAAAGTTACAGTATCATGAGGTATTTTAGAGACTTTATTAAGCATTACCATAAACGCTCGAAATAAAGTGATGTTCTAGGAGCGCCTGGGTGAACAAATTGGAGAAATAGGGGTGTGAGTCACAACAGGAGTTCAGCATTCAGAACATTTCATGCAAAGCAGTACAAAGACATTCAGTTAACCTCTCATGTCCTGAAAATGATGTTGGAAATAATTTTTATGCATTGCAAGATCGGACTTATGCCTGGTGGGGAAGCTAAGCTTAGTTCTTTTGATGTATCTAGGGCAATTCTATTTAATCAATGGCTTGGATATCTCATTTTAGATATCTAAATTGAAATTTTTTTGCAAATACTCACAGTTATGAAACACCCTATGATCTTCAGGATAGGTTAAAATTTTGCAATTCTTACCCATTTGGAATTAGGAGAGATTAATTTCATGTCTTAGAGAAATTAGAGATTTCATCTCGTAGAATGTATTTCTTCAACTGGAAATCAGCTAGGCTAGATGGAATTTACATTTTTTAATGCCCCTTCTAGTAAGGAACCAAATGGATTGGTAGGCTAGAAAAAAAATAGTTTACTCATTTATTTGTTTTAATTAGTCAGAAAGACCTTTTCACATGGCATCTCCCATTAGAAAAGGAAACATTCAAATCTATGTAAGAAAACGTTACTCCATGATTCTTCAACTAGAAGTGTGGCGCTCAGCATCTCCCGACCACAGAAGACTCCTGTCTACCTTCTGGCATGCTGCTTCAGGTTTCTCGGGCCAGCTGGGAGATTATGCCCCGAGTACAGACTACAAGGGGAACTCTAGCCTTGTTGAAATCAGTGGAGTTTGGCTGTTGGCTGTAAAGGAACTACCAGTTAAGTTTCTTCTAGGTTACCGCAATAGTAAACAATTTGTCTTAGAAAAGTTGTGTACTTCGGGTTCCGTGAAGGTCATCCTTATGTCCATGCTCACCTGCGATTGACATCACGAGCTTCCACTTGTGACCTGAATCATTCCACACATGCCACTGCCTCCAGAGCCCACCCACCTGGGTAGATAAATCAGTAAGGACATCTGACAAGCAACTGTCACGCAACTTGAGAGATGGGAGGGTGGTGGCAGGCAAAGCGAAGGTAAAGCATGCTCCCAGGAATGCTCTGTCAGAGCACTGGAAATACATAATCTACACTAGAGCTCAATTGCAAGGAGCTGCCCATGTGCTGATCTCCTTGGGGAGCCTCACTGAAACGAAGGGATCTCTAATGGAATAGCTACACTATGCGGAGAAAGAGATCATAGTGATCTCCTCAAGTGCTGCAGACCTGAGCACTGGGGTCCATCCACAAGAAACTCCTTGCAGAACTGCAGACTGTATCCACAATACACTTAGCACAAGGACTTCAGGTCCTGAATAGGACCCTTGGGCATTGATGCACTATGAGAACTAAATAGTGACAGTAATAAAACTTGCCGACACAGCTATGTACATTTCGTGCAAGCTGAGATGGCATCATAAGTGAAGCTGTTCTTCCACCTTGTGGTTAGACAGACTACTACTGGCAGAGTTCGCACAGCAGAAATCACAGACTGCATACAAATATTGCTGTTAAATAGCCCCCGTGCACACAGCACAGGACCTTTCTTGCAGGCCAGTGCTGCAAATATTAACTAGCTCTATTATGAGAGAGCAACGAGGATGGTGAAGAGGCTGGAGCACAAGCCCTATGAGGAGCGACTGAGGGAGCTGGGCTTGTTTAGCCTGGAGAAGAGGAGGCTCAGAGAAGACCTTATTGCTCTCTACAGCTACCTAACAGGAGGTTGTAGTCAGGCAGGGGTTCGTCTCTTCTCTCAGGCGCCGGTGACAGAACAAGAGGACACGGTCTCAAGCTTCATCAGGGGAAGTTTAGGCTCAATATTAGGAAAAAATTCTTCACTGAGAGGGTGATTGGCCATTGGAATGCGCTGCCCAGGGAGGTGGTGGAGTCACCATCCCTGGAGGTGTTTAAAGGGAGATTGGATGAGGCACTTAGTGCCATGGTTTAGATGATGAGTAGGTGTTGGTGTTGGGTCATGGGTTGGACTCAATGATCTCAAAGGTCTTTTCCAGCCTTGTGATGCTGTGATACTGTAAGGTGAACATCCATGTGCATGCATATACTTACGCACATGTGTACAACCAAGACATTTGTTGTGCCCTCTAGTGATCCCAGTCCCCGGATACTATGAGCCCTGGTGTGACAACAGCTAGAGTGTGTCCTTTAAACTCCTTGGTAAAAAAAATGCCTTTATTCAATGCAACGTGGAAGCTTTGACACACCGATAAAATGTGCTGGTGTGGGAAAAGAGTGCGAGCATGGAAAATGAGATCTCCTCAAATAGAGATTGTAGCCAGTTTCTGCCAGCAATGCTGCTAGATCTAAAAGGAACCATTTGAAAGCAAGAAAAAAATGTCTATGCTTCTCTTCCCATTTCTATTCACCACTCCTATTTTCTGCTTTTTACCTCTGGCTGTTGAAGCAATCATATAGTTTTTGTTATTTGCATCAGGGTACAATTCAACACGATTGGGTCCAGCGTCTGTAGTCAGTCACCACAGAGTGAAGCCCGATTTCAAAAGCAGTAATCAAATGTCAATTTTGTACTAATGCAATAGAGGTGTATTGAGATATATAATTTCACAGTAAATGCTGAAGATTTGCACTTTGTGAAACAGTGGAACACACTGGCTGACAAACTTCAGGGCCAGTAAGTGAAGATTAATATTTTAATAGTCCTAAATGACACATTCCTGAAGCAGGAGTAGCTTGGTTATACGAGGGACTGATTTGGTTCAAAGAAGAATAGCAAAACATGAAAAGAACAAGCTGTTGAAAATCTGTATCTGCTTCTCTGATGTTGCTGTTCTCTATTATATGCTATCCTCTAATTATATGCTATCCTCCTCCTCCTGATCATCATCACCATTCCGGCTCTATCAGCTGGTACCACTCTAAACTGAATCCTCTTGCAGTAGTAAATACTTCCAAACACAGTGTAAAAATCAGCCCTAGTGTATAAAATTCTTTTTTTGTCACTCAGTCTGCAATTTGCTGCCAAAATAGTTCCCCACAATACACTGTCAAAGTCAGGAAGTCACATAAGGCCAAAATTGTGTCTCACATGGCTTTACTGTAGCCATTCCCCAATAACCATATCTTCAGTTTCTCTTAGTCTTCTGTTCTGCAGACTGACAGCTGATTATACCAACAAGTTGAACTTGACTCCCCTCTCTATATTTTTTTACTTCAGTTGGCAAAACAGGGCTTTTTTGTTGTAAGTTCCTAAGAAAGCTAGCTTTCATCAATCATTTTACCATCTAGAATTGAACTTCAGTGGCAAATTTCAGCTGTACCCTCTTCACCCAAAATATGAGTTGTTCGAACCCAAAATGGACAAGAGAGAAATGCAAGCAAAAACTAATGAGCTTTCAGTTTCCATGTCTAAGTAGACAATTTTATGTAATTATAAGGTTCTTTTTTTTTTTTTTTTTACAGTGGAAACCAAATTATCTTAGTATTTTAGAAAACAACAGGAACACAAGAAGTCTGACAGGTAGGCCATGCAAAGAATAAGTCTATTTTTTTACTTATTCTTACGACACAGATAAAGTTACTAGCACAAGAACCACATGTGACTTTGTATCCCACAAAGCTAATTTTTAAGAATAGATTTATCACTGTGGAAGGGAAATAGACTGATATCCTAGAAGACTGATACTATCTTATTTGTCAAAAGAACAATTACAATAGAAGAGTACATTGACAAATATCCATTCAGACTCTTTCAAAAATGCCCAAGATTAATTCAGAGACAACACCTTTGAGAAGTCACCTTTAGTCTTCATGGGTGGTATTCCTCTCTTCTACCATTAGATGTCTAAAATCTAGGTATCTAGTCAGTTCTCATATTTGTTCCCTCTCTAATAAAGACACCTCTGGAGAACGAGTCATCTACTCTGAAAACAGATGTGTGAAATAGGTGGAGTGGATATTTCTCCAGAGGTGCCCACTTCTATCTCCATTGACCACAGACAGTCTAGACAACTACTTAGACACCTGAGATCTAAATGGCTAAAAGCAGACGAGCCATTTAGACAACGATACAGTTGTGTTACCCTTTCTAACATAGCAGTGATCTGACAAAGCGATATCATCAGCTCCTCTTAGAATAGTTTGCCTTATTTTAATCAATTCAGTAAATTCTTACAGTATCACAGTATCATAAGGTTGGAAAAGACCTTTGAGATCATCGAGTCCAACCTATGAACCAACACCTACACCCACTCCTACTCGTCAACTAACATTTCCTTGCACACTTCTACCACTGATCCCCTGGATCACTGTTGTTGCTTCCTTGCCCAGACTTCCACAAAATCACTGCTAGTTCTTTCTTTTTCACCTATTGGTGTCATAAACCAGGCACAGTGCCCACATTAGTGAGGCAAAATGATGTTATTAAATCAACTCTGCAAGACACTGTGTCAGTTGGAAAGCAGTTGCTTTATTTCTAATTAAAAATGAGAGTGTTCAAACCGGTTTTGAAACATGTTCTGAAATAAGCTGCTCTGGACAAGAACTGACTAAAACATTCTCAGACTCATTGGTAGATGTCTTCAATAACTCCTAGAGGAAATGTATGATTTCAGAAACCCGGAGAAGGGCAAATAAACTGTCAATAAAAAAAAATGAAAACAAAAAAATGGGAAATGGGAGTTAGGAAAAAGTAGACATCAGAAAAGTAGAGATCAAATAACATAACAAAGCACACCCAAGATGCTAGAAAATAACAGGAAGATTTGTGGGAACCATTATGGGTTTCATACAGCAATTATGGGCTTCATGGGGACTCTAATTGCATCGTATAATATTAACACCTCTATTTGCTTTTCTCTTTCCTCTCTTTCTGTTTACAGATCGGTGATAACTCCCTCCATAAAGGCCTGGAAAGCACACGGGACATTATATGACTCTCAGAAAGAAGCACACTTACGAAGAAGTCAACGCGAGCACATTTCACTTGCTGGTGCTCTGGAGCGATGCAGTGATGTGCTGATGTACCGTGACTCCTTTGAAACAGGGCACAGTGTTTCATATTGTCACCAATGTTTCATACTTTATTAGAACCCCAGCTCGACCTGGGTGTGTTAAACCTGGCCTCAGGTGCGCAGTACTTGCAGGGCACCCCTGGCTACTACTTTGTGTGAGGGGTGCGGGGAGCTTCTCGTTGCCAAGAAAGGCCTAAATCATTCCAGTATGAAAACAGACCATAGATTTTAAATGTTTAATTACATTTTTATCTGTCTAAAGTATCTTAAACCGATGCCATGACTTCTGGTAGCTAAAGCATACATTCCTCAAAATAACCTATTAAATAAATATGTATTAAATAAATAACAAAAATAATTAATAAATAGATAAAAAAATTAAAATCATAAACAAATAATAAATGAATTAAATAGCGTATATATAATAAAAAGCTTTAGGCTGGATATTAGGAAGAGGTTCTTCACCCAGAGGGTGGTGGAGCCCTGGAACCGCTCCCCAGGGACACAGTCATGACGCCAAGCCTGATCATATTCCAGAAGCATTCGGACAATGCACTCGGACACACGGTGTGAATGTTGGGGGTGTCCTGTGCAGGGATAGGAGTTGGTCTCGATGATCCTTGTAGGTCCCTTCCAGCTCAGGTGATTCTGTGATTCCGTGAACCTGCGACCTCATCACCTCGCCACGCCCCTCCCTGCACCTTATTAAGATAACGGACTACAACTCCCGGCAAGCCGCGCGTCACCCCGTCATCTGATTGGTTGCCTTGACCCTCAGAAAGCCAATAAGAATCGGAGACCTCCCACCCGCCTCCTCGAGTGTGGCTCCCCCCCGTCTCTGGCAGCAATGCATGATGGGAGTTGTAGGCGCTTGGCGGCGGTGGCAGGCGGCGCTGGCTGTGATCTGCGCCTGCGCAGAGGCGGCGGCGCGTGGCAGGAAGCGGAAGGGGCGGTGGGGCTGGAGCCTGACGTGTCTCTCCGAGGCCGCCGCCGCTCCTCGCGCTTTGCTCCCGTCCGGCGGCCGCCATGGGCAGTGAGTACCGGGGCTCCTCGGCCGACGGGCGGGAAGGGAAAGAGAGAGGGGGTTCTGCGGGCGCCGCGCCTCGGCCACCGGCTCTCCTTTCGCAGGCACCTTAGGACGGGCCCTCGTGATCCCGGGGCTCCAGGCTGCTGGCGGCGGGGAGCCCCTCCGAAGGGCCGCCCTGCCCTCGCCCGCGGCCCCCGTGTGTGCCCACGGCCCGGCGCCGGTTTCCCTTCCTCTGCTGTGGAGGCTCCGTGTGGATTCCCCCTTCCTTCCGCTTCCTTCTCCCCCTTCCCTCCCCTAATTTCCCTTTCATAGCCCCCTTCTCTGGTTGTGGCAGGTCTCCCCAGGGAAGGGAGAGCTTGCTCTGTGATGCCCGGTGACCGGGGCTGGTGCGGGACCGAGGCGGGGAGAGGCAGACGATCACGTTGTTCCTTTGGCCATTGGTAACGTCCTAAGCCAAAAAATCAGAGTAAATTATAAATGGTGATCTGCAGTCTGTAAGCAGTCCTGGTGAACTGAAGGCTTCAGGGCGTGCTCCTCTTCGAGGGAGACCTGCTTGAAAAGCATCTTAGTCAATCTGTATATTACCGAGGATTCAGGAGGGGTTTGGTTTACTTTTAAAACCAAAGTTCAGTGTGAATTTCTAGGCAATTAATTGTTTGAAATAGAGTAAATAATTTTATGGAGTGGTCTTCACATCTTACAAAACTTTCCCTGAAGTTGTTTCCTCCCACAAAGAAGTAGAAAGGCCACCAGTAGTTCCAGTTCATCTGCTTTGTCATACGCTTTTTAATTCAAATCACTCCAGAAAATGTGTGCAGTCTTAGATTTGTCTCAAGAAGGTTACAATTAACTGTTGAAAATCAGATCTCTCTGCTCCTAGGAGAACTTGTGACTTTGCAGATACCCTCCTCTTGTGTGCTTTTTTTGGAGCCTGAGACAGCTTTGACTTTTGTGATCTACGAATACGACTTTATGACTAGAAGGCATGAGATGTTCTGTAAAGTAACTTGAATTGTTGCATGGGAATTCTTAAGCTGTATGGCCCAAAAGTAACCCCTGAATTAGTACAGTCTTTGGTATTGTATTTCTCAAATACCAGGCTAGGGGAGAAGCTATTATGACATAAAATTTTGAGTGTATTGATAAACTTGTGCAAAACAATGGCAAGGTTTTTTTGCATTGTCAGCCTGCTTGATAAAAGGAGGGAACTCTTCACCTCTTTTTTTCTGTTTCCAGTCCATGTTTTACTTATACAGAGATTGAGCTAGTAAGATGTATTTAGAACAGATGGTAGTTTAATTTAAAACAAATAAACAAGCAAACGTTTGTACTTAACTGGAACTCTTAAGGTATAAACCATGTGTCCAAATTCAGTTTTACTTGAGCTTTTCCCAATGTTCTTTCTATCTCTGTGTTCACTTTGTCTTTTAACTAATTTCCTTACAGTAAAATTTCTTGAAGTAATCAAGCCCTTCTGTGTTATCTTGCCTGAAATTCAAAAGCCAGAACGGAAGGTAGGTTAATAGAGTTCTTTTCTCAGGTGTGTATTTGCGTGGTATAAAATATGTATGCTTAGTTTACATTTGTGGAATTTTGGTGCTTTTTTTCCTCATGGGGAGAATGGCAGTTTTATGCACATTTGCTTTTAGGAGAGTTGTTTTCTAATACATCCTGTACTGACAGTATGGTAGCACAAGAATATATGTGCTGGTAAATGCAGTCATGCAGGTATGGTTATGCCATAGCAATGAGTGGAGAGATGTTGAAAGGAGTACGTTTTTCAGTGTAAACTGGAGTAGTTTAAAATAGCAACTTGAAAAATCTTAGCTTCTTAAGTTCTAATCCAAGCTTATTTGCTAAGATAAACTTCTCTGTAGTGCTTTGTTGGGTTTTATTCCCACACCAGAAGCTTTCGTGTGAAAACGTAAGACTCACTTCTGTGCAAATACTGGAATTACCTTCCGTTGGTGCAAGCTTGTTTATTTGGCTTAAAGTTTTGCCTCTTTGGCCTTACATAGTATAAAACAGATGAAGAGTGAATTATTCTCTTTAGGATGTCCTGTACTTTGTCCCTTCACAAGAAGACTCAGTGCACTTTAGCTGCTATTAAAGTTTGCCTGATTGACTAGATCTTGTTATCTTGATAGCTTTATCATCTCTGGTTGTTCTGGTTTGGTTTTGTTTTCCCCTCTAGATTCAGTTTAAGGAAAAAGTACTATGGACGGCTATCACACTCTTCATCTTCTTAGTATGCTGCCAGGTATGTTCATTTCCCTTGTTTTTAAGGAAGAGCTGAAATGTTTAAAGGATGTTATGAGATCTCTAATTTAATCCTGTTTTCCTTTGTTGATTGGAAATGCAGATTCCCTTGTTTGGTATCATGTCGTCAGACTCAGCAGATCCTTTCTACTGGATGAGAGTGATTTTGGCATCAAATAGAGGTATGGTCGGTCTTCTAGGGTTTTTTTAGCTTGGATCAAATCGGTTTTGGGCTTGTTCTTACATTGTACTCTATTTTAACAAAGCAACTGATGTAGAGAGAGAAAATATTTTATGTAGAATTGTAACCAATATGGCGTTGGGAAAGGCACAACTTTTGGCTGTCTGCAATCTATTATATGTACAAAAATTAAGGGGCATTTTGGAGAGAAGAGGGTTAGGGGAGAGACAGTGCCCAGTTATCTGCATCACTGCTGTTTTAATCCTCTGTATGTATTTCAAGCTTTTTAATTCGTGTTTCAAACCATATTATATGTGTTAGGACTTTTTGGGTAACATCTTTGAGTTTGAAGATGAACATTCATGATAGTTTGTATAAATTTCTGTTCCTTGTAGATGCTTTCTATTACAGGTATGAATTAAGAATGGAGGCAATTTCCTGAATTCACTCTGTTTTCACATCTGTCAGTTTGTATCATAATGGGATGTGCACATATGCATGGATGCACTCTTGAAAAAAATTTGGGTTTTACTGTTTTAAATTACGAATAATAAAGTGACGGATTGTCAAAGGCAGAAAGCAGATTCCTGCCTTGTTTAATGCAAAGTAGATCTGTTCCTGACAGTGTCTTTTTCAGTGAACATAAGGCACTGGGAAGTACGGCATTACTTAGCAGAATATTTAACAAGCCAAGCTTATGTTATCATTGAAATCTTTTATGGAGACTGGAGTTTTATATTTTCTCTATTGTGATCTAAGAGGTGGCAAATACAGACTTTGGACTTCAAAGGTGCCTTGGTATGGTATGCCCCATTATCTTTTTTCATTGTTCTTCCTGTGTCTGACAGGTACATTGATGGAACTGGGTATTTCACCTATTGTCACTTCTGGGCTCATCATGCAGCTCTTGGCAGGTGCCAAGATAATTGAAGTTGGTGACACTCCAAAGGACAGAGCTCTCTTCAACGGAGCACAGAAATGTAAGTTACAGAGGATGTTCTGGAGTATCTAACACTAACAAGAGGAAGTCTTGAGTTTTCTTTAGCTGTTTCCTGCTATACCACTCTACTTACTGATCTATTTTTACTGGAAAAAGAGTCATAAATTGCTAAGGTAATATATTCACACCCTCAGTTTTCAATATCTAAAGCAATCCTTGGTAACCAGACCATTGCTTCTAAGCATACTTGTTTCTGAAGTGTCTGTGTGTATTTGTATTGTCAGTGTCAGATTTCAGACAACAAGTGTAACTTGCTGTTGAATTTAAACACCAGTTGACTTATGTGTTCTTTCCCACTTTTCTCTACAAAAAAAGTGATTTATATTTCTCTAATTGTCTACTGACATAAATCTCCAGAACAGATACATACTTTTTTTTGTATCCTACAGTGTTTGGAATGATCATTACCATCGGGCAGTCTATTGTCTATGTGATGACTGGAATGTATGGAGACCCATCTGAGATGGGTGCTGGTATCTGCTTGCTTATCACAATTCAGGTAATTTCTCATCCTCTCTACTCTTTCTTTCTCTGAAAGAATCAAAAACATCAGCCTTATGAACTGCCTGCCCCATATACAGAGGAAAAAAGATAAAGTGCATACTTCTTCATATATATATATGTCTTTGCTTATCTTTTAATACAAGTTTTTTTTTTTTAACAAAAATTAAAGAAAGATGGAACTAATGCCATATTTCTTCTTCTTTTACTGTAGCTTTTTGTTGCTGGATTGATAGTTTTGCTGTTGGATGAGCTCCTGCAGAAAGGATATGGTCTTGGTTCTGGCATCTCCCTCTTCATTGCTACCAATATCTGTGAGACTATTGTGTGGAAGGCATTCAGCCCCACCACTGTGAACACAGGGCGAGGTAATACGGCATAGTCCATTCTCTTCACTTGCATTAGGATTCAGTTATTTATCAAATGGAACGGAGTTGATATGAAGGATGACAGTGGTAATGGTCTGAGAGCATGCTCAAGATGAAAGATTTGGAGAACCAATTCTGAATCCTGTAGTTCGGAAATATGCCTAGTGAGATAAAGCACTGAAGTTTGGAGGCAATCACAGCACACCTAACTTGTTTTTTCTTTTCCAAGGCATGGAGTTTGAGGGAGCCATCATTGCTCTGTTCCATCTTCTGGCTACTCGTACAGACAAAGTCAGAGCTCTTCGTGAGGCCTTTTACCGTCAGAATCTCCCCAACCTTATGAATCTGATTGCCACCATCTTTGTCTTTGCTATTGTAATTTATTTCCAGGTCAGTTGGAATAAAGAGGACTGTAAAACTGTATGGAAGTAGTTCTGCAATCCACTTCCTTCTACAGGAAACTTATTTTCTCTATCTAATATCTTCAGGATATTCATTTTTGTACCTGCAGCATCTGGATGCTCATTTAACACTGGTTTCTTTTGATCAGTTTCCACATGTAGCGTAGCCTCACAGAAAGCTTGAGACCTACGTTGGTCTCTGCAGAAAAACCACATGAATGTGTACCTGTTGCCTAACCCAAATGCTATTTCATTATGCTGGAAAATGCTTTGAAGTCTTTCGGACTGTCTGCTACTGTTTGTTGCAGCAGACTGCTGAATAACGTAGAAGGTTTTATTGTTTCTTTTTCTTCATGCTGTGTTCAGTCTTCTTGAAAATTCAGATTTCTTTTGATGTCTACATCATATGTGTGAGTTTAGACAACTCTGCAGGTAGAAGTGTTCACAAGTGTAGCCCTCTGAGCAGAATATGTGTACTTGCACAAAGTGATCGCAGATTGGTTTTTTTTATTGCTGCCAAAGTCTAGCGCTTGCAATGTATGATGTGTGGTGTGGGTTCATGTCCAGTTGTGATGAGGGACTTTCTTTTGAAAACTTTTCAGGGCTTCAGAGTGGATCTTCCTATCAAATCTGCTCGCTACCGTGGCCAGTACAACACCTACCCTATCAAGCTGTTCTATACTTCCAACATTCCCATTATTCTTCAGTCTGCCCTGGTGTCAAACTTGTACGTCATCTCCCAGATGCTTTCTGCTCGCTTCAGTGGCAACTTACTGGTTAGCCTGCTGGGCACTTGGTCTGTGAGTATTCCTTCCAGTCTTGCATACAGATTTATAAGAGCACCATTAAAATGCTTGGTTGAAGAGATGTTCTGTCTAAAGAGAGGCACACTTCTGCAGGTGGTCGTGTACACTGAAACTCCTGAATTAGTAATTGGTTTAAATTAATGATAGAGTATGAGATCTGCTGTGATGAGTGTAGATGTTAAGTCTCCATTTACCTTTTACCTTGGGCTGTTCTGTGCTGTCCTAGGTATTTTTGCTGTTCCTTTACTGTATTCCATTGCCACTTCAGAAACTGTGATAGTGAGGTTGAATCTTTGTGATGCTGTAGTGGTGATGATACGCAGTGACAAGGGGGGGTGATATAAACTCAGGCTTAGTTTAATGGCGAAGAAATAGTGAGAAAATTGATGACTGCTTGCTTCCTTCTTCTAGGACACATCATCTGGAGGCCCTGCTCGTGCTTATCCAGTTGGGGGACTATGTTATTATTTGTCACCTCCAGAGTCCTTTTCTTCAGTGTTAGAAGACCCTGTACATGCAGTTGTTTATATCGTATTTATGTTGGGCTCCTGTGCTTTCTTCTCTAAGACATGGATTGAAGTCTCTGGCTCATCTGCTAAAGATGTAAGTTTTAAAATTATTAGATAATGTAAGCTTACATAATGAAAACAGATGGAGTGTTGTAAGAATAAGACTGACTTTCTTCTGAAATAGCTGTTGTGTTGATAATCTTGTTGGTAATATTTGTTTGTATAAACAGTGACCGTCTTTTTTGGAAGTGAGATGGGGGCAGAATGGTGGTAACATTTTTCCTGTTTTCTTTGCTGCTTTTTAAAAACCAACAAAACCAGAAATTAATTGCTTTCATTGTCATTTCATTGAACATTTCTGTGTAACATCTGATCAATGTGAGGGCAGGCAAGGTAATAGGAAGGATGGCACTGAAAGAGTTCGTAAGTGACATACACTGTGTGCAAAGCAGTTGCCACCTAAGAATTTACAAGTAAAGCCTGAATACCCATGCCTGGCATAGATGTTGTAGCTTCTTTCTGGGGAAGATTAACTCGAGGTTACTGGTTTTGACTTGAGAGTGCTGATAACCGAATATAGTACAGTGCATTATTGTACCTGAGCCTAGCTTCTCAAAATTTCCATTTGTGACAAGTAGTCGATATTCAGCAACTATATAATTCTGAAATTGGAATTGGAAAACAAGATGGAAAATAGTTGTCATTGTGGTATGTTAGTATTGTGTGATTTTGGGTAGGAAATCAAGTTTGGCAGCCATATGGAATGGTTTAATCCATTCTTTAAGAAATATGCAATAGTTGCATAGTTACTGTAACAGTGTGAGCACTCTCTTGTTTTGGGCTTGTATCTAGCTGTTTGTTGTCAGGCGCGCAGGGAGGCACTCACAGCCATGTATAGACAGATTTTTATTTCATTATAAACCAACATACAGCTTTTAACACTTTAATATACTTTCCTGATACTGAATAAAATTATTTTAAATTCATGAAAACAAGGTCAGAAACAAAAAAAGATAAATCATTATTTGAATATTCAATATGTATAGTGGAAAGCTAGTAGCTTAATCATCAGAAAGTGCGATTTATCAGTATGTTTGATTCAGTAACAAGCACCTTCAGATGTTCCCCTACTAGAGTTTCCCTCAGTTGTTAGTGCAATATTTGCAAGGCTCTGTTGTAACCCTGAAAGATTGTAGAAATCCCATTTAAGGTTAATGTTCCAAAAAGGGGTTCTTTCTAAGTCATAGTTTCTAATATGACCCCATAAATAAATGGTTAGCTCAACTGAATGTAGGAACCTGAAATGGAGTGGATGCTTCATAGGATGGTTTTGCTAATGTTTAGTAAATCCTAACCAAGAGAAGTGTAGGTGAGCCTACAATTTCCCAGATTTTCCTATTCTCAGTAAGACTAGAATTATCCAAAAAGCTTTGCCTAATTTACAGTGTGTAAAAAGGCCTGTGAAATGCGGTCTATCTGGAGTTAAAATAGTGGATATTTTAAATTCAGCTGAGTAATATAAAAAACAAAACCCAAAACAATACCAAAAAAAATCACCACCATTTATTGAAATGTCTTGTGTCCATTTTCCCATGGTACTAAGTTCCATGGCGTTGGCAAATGGTGCTAAACTTCTTTCCTTGATTCAATACAGGTTGCCAAACAATTGAAAGAACAACAAATGGTAATGCGAGGCCACAGAGAAACTTCAATGGTACATGAACTAAACAGGTGAGCTACAGATTTCACAGGCTATTTATGCAAAGTGTTAACAGGGAAACACATGGCAAATTTTGCTTTGACTTCCATTTTTTAGATCCTACAACACAGATACAGTTTCAGCTTCGATGTTGCTTAGAATAGTGTCTCATTAATGGAAGACTGTCTCATTAATGGAAGACTTTAACAGTACAGCATATTCTTGGCTTAAAATTAGAGAATGTGCCTTAAATTCTGGAGCTTGTGTTTTCAGGTTATATTATTTTTCATTTTTATACTTTTGATAGGATGGCTAATAACAAGCATTTGCCTGTACTTTACTGTGTCAAACTCACAAGAATTTTTTACTGTAATTTTTCATGTGTTATGTCTTGAGTACTGTTTTCATGCAGACCTTGCTTCTAAAACAACCAGTCCCTAAGTCTATCTGGTGCAGAGGCAGGCAGGGTTTGGTGTCTCTGGGTTTTCTAACTGCAGGGTAGGACCTGTGCACCCTTTGCATTGCAGAAGCATTATTGTAACTTATTGCAGTCATCTGCAAATGACTCGAAGAGCTAATAACCATAAGCTTAATCTTTGTGCTTAACTGCATGGTGGACTGTTACACCTTTTCTTCTCAACTGCTATTTTTTTCCTTACAGTCAGGTTGAGCTTTTTATTTCCTTACCCAGCATACTGGCACTACTGCCCATTCCTTATCTTGGATGTAGACCCATGAGAGAAGAGTATTCTGTCACTGACTCTTCCCATTCGTGTAATTTGCTTCTTGGTTTTTTTAAACCACCTGGTTAGATTATCTCTATAGTTTCTTTCTGTTCTCAGTGGGATTTGTTTTCTAGAAAAAGCTGCCTCTGATTTAGACACTTTCCATAGATCCCGTATACCACTAACTCTGTATATTTGTTGATATCCTAAGCGAACTCTAACGGCGCCTTTTCTGTTCTCATTGTGTGTTTTACAGGTACATCCCCACAGCTGCTGCATTTGGTGGTCTCTGTATTGGTGCCCTGTCTGTGTTGGCAGACTTCCTTGGAGCAATTGGGTCTGGAACTGGAATTTTGCTTGCTGTCACTATCATTTATCAGTACTTTGAAATATTTGTAAAGGAACAGAGTGAAGTTGGCAGTATGGGAGCTCTTCTTTTCTAAACCTAGCTTCTCATGGACCCAGGAAAGAGGGGAGGAACATTCTCAAAATATAGCCAGTCAGGTGAAAAGAAGTAATGTAAACTTGAGTATGTCATTCTATCGGAACACTTTTAAATAATGTTTCCAAAGCGCATTCCCTTATGTTTGAACTTTTCTAGCATACTGTTTGCGTTTTATAAATTCATAAGGAAAAATGTACAAAAGTGGGTTTTTGTTTGGTGTTTTTTTGGGTTTTTTTTAAGAAAATAGTTTTTTAATTATGCAATAGGGGAATCAGCTTTCTGAATTGGATTTAGTTTAATGAAACTGAATTTTTTTTGAGCCCCTTTCAAAATTACTATACCTGAAGCCTTTACAGGTTTTATTAATAATTGCGGGGAGGGTTGAGTGTTTGGAAGGGATTTTTTTTTTTTCCATTTAACTTGATTTTGCAGCTCCTTTGCAGTAGTGGTGAGAAAAATCTCATCCTCTAGTGCTCAAGTTCCATAATTATGGTTGTAAGCACAAACAGTGTTTAATACATTTAGTTTTGTGTTTAGGTTTTTTCAATATGGCAGATATGGGAGGCAGTTGTTTCTTTTTACAAAATATCTCCAATTCCAAATGTCTCATCTTGTAATTACTGCACTAGGCCTTGTCAGATACTGAATATTGGCTTGAGACTGTTGTCAGGTTTCTGTATAGATAGGAATGTGTTCTTTCCAACCACCCTTCCTCCACAAGCAGAAAACTCAGGTCAACTTAGGTTCTGCCAGAGTCTGTGCCTAAGAGCTGCACCTTTGTCATACTGGCAGCTTTGTAAAACCTTCTATTAAGTTTTCATTGCAATTAGTGGTAGTACTAGTTCTGATGCTAGCAGGAAGATATGGATGTTATGGCTGCTTAGATGCAAATCTGCTTGTGCTCTTTTCTGAAAGCTCAGTTTCTCTTGTTGACAATAAATTCTGGTTTTGTAGCAATCAGAATGTTATCTGACTGCTCATATCTAGTGAATTTTGAGTCTCATTACAACAAAGAAGTGTGAAAGAATTTACTTGTCTGTTTCTATAGATCTAGATACGAGAACCTTACCAGATAACTCATATTGCGTATGTAGAATGCTTTTCCATCCTGTAATCGTAATGACTTGAATGTGCATAGAGAAGTAGTACTTCAGAAGGTACCAAGACTCCTTTTGTTTTTGAGGATCATACTTTGAAGTTGGGGAAGTTACAGTAAAGGCTTTAATGGACCAGAATGATAATTAATTTTCCACTTTAATTTAGATTGTCAGTGCTAATCAGGTGCCTAGGACCAAATGCAAATATTTGTGTATGAATCTTGTAAATCGCTTTTCCTCAGTCAGTATTGGACAACGTGGAAACCAGAATGAAAAGTTATGCTGTTGGAATGTTTCTTTACACTGCATCAACCTGCCTTTTGTGCATTTTTGCATGTTGGGCTGACAGTATATGAATTACCGTTTGTGCTTGGAGTGATGGGACTCTGTTACGTACCCACGGAGCACAGATGACATCCAGAAGCCCTTGTTACTGCACTGAGCTCAAATACCAAATGTGTGAGAAATCTGCAGATTTGGAATGAGATACACCCATCAATAAAAATGAAAGTCCTGGAGTGAGGATCACAATTGGAAAAGGAACAAAAGTATTGGAATAAAGTATCTATGAAATATTGTCCACCAACGATTCTCTATTACTTCACACTGCGTTCATTAATCTGTCTTTCATGAAGTACTAGTGTACCACAGCATGATTTTGATGTGAAAGAAGGGCTGGTTAAAAAGTGACTTTGAAAGGTGAGGGAAGGAGCATGATGTGGTCGTTCTGCTTTGGGGATTTTGTTATTGGGTTTTTTTTCCAAGATGCCCAATACAAATTTTGGGTTGAAATAAAAAGGACTCCACTTTTGGGCACACAGTTCTGGCTGGGCTGGAGCTGTACTTGTATTTTTGGTCATATCATCAGTTTGAACTGGTTGCAGTTTAGACCATTAGCTCTTCAGCGTCTAAGCAGCACTTGTTCTATGCATCTGTATTTTTGTTGTCTAGTGCCGGAATCTTTGTTTATTATCAAGCAGCTATGTCCTCAAAGCAGGACCTGCTGATCATACAGTGGATGTTCACAAAAAGAAATAATGCCTAAACAATCTGCTTTATAATGAAATAAAGTACATCTTTGGAGCTAATGCTTGGCTTTTGGTGTTTTAAATACTGTTAGAGTTGTAACACTTGTGGGAGAACCTTACAGGCCTGAGAGATGCTGAAAGTGATCCCTCTCAAAACAGCTGTTGAGGTTGTCAGTATAAAATGGTATCTGCTCCCAGGTTTTCTCTCAACAGTAGGTTGCCAAAATAGCAGAACTCTAACCTTTCCTATTCCAGATGAGTTGCCATTCAAAAGGTGCTGCATGAGTAAATAGTGGGAGAGTGAAGTCACGATGCATCAGTTTAACAGAAACTCTATTTCTGTATGAAATACTGTGCCAGTCTTTTTGTAGCATGGTAGCAGTAACAGGGTGTTAATTGAAACAACAAAACTCAAAGCTGATGCTATTCCCAATATAGTTTTGCACTCTGAGGTTTTTAAGCTTCGCTAAAGTAAGGAAAATTTTATCTTCCTCCTGGACAGAAATATGTTAATAGTTAAATTTGTTTTCAAAATATTGGTACTGGATGCAAGAATTTCAGCCAAGATTTTGGTCATGTATGAAGTTGTTTCAAATAACAGCAGCTGATTTCTGCCCAGGAAACTTGCATTAATAATAACTGTGGTTGCTGTAGGAATATTATGTCATCACACATTATCACAAAAGTAATTGAAGTTGCTGTAGGTGTGATGAGTGATCTGCAAGGCAGTGAGATGAAATACCAACACCAAGGCAAAGTTTGAGGTAGTGTTTTCTTTGCATAGTGTTTTCTTCTGCGCTGTAGATCTCGCGTGGAAGCCTATGTCATAGCACTTAAGTGCTGTTTGATTTTTGTCCTTGTCACAATTACTCAGGAAGCCCTAAAAATCTAGTTTATTTTAGTTTACTTATTCCTAGTGCCTATCTCCCTATAGTTTTAAGTTAACAAAGGGACTTTTTCCTCTAATTTGTTAAGCATTTTGTTGTTGGGGATTCTTTGCGGGTTTTTTTGGCTGCAGCAGTAAAGATTGTTGCTTTGCTCTGAAGTGTTTCATGGCTCTGCTCCCTTGGTTACTTCTGAGGATAACACTGTACTGTAAACAAACTGATTTATGAACTAGATTACCCAGCCAGCTTTTGGTAAAGGAGGAAGCCTAGTAGCCCAGTAACTGCTTTTCCTAATTGTTTTCTCTTGCAGTGAGGAATAATAAGCTTTAGGTGGCCTTCAATTTTATCATAGCTTTGGGGAGCTTCGTGCAGGTTTTTGTCAGCTGCTGTTTGCTTACCAATGTGGTGTGACACAATTGACAGGTCCTCAGTCAGCCCTCGCTGCCTGGAATGCTAAAACTGCTTCCTGATGGATCGCTGTGTGCTAAATGAACTTTCAGGTCTTTCCCACAGGTCGTGCACATCTTTCCAAATACCTGATGGCTGCAGGGTGTTATCACTAGTAGAGTGCTTTCAGAAAAAGTGTGCAGGTGAGGGACACCAATGATATTTCTGAAACCCTGTTTCACTTGGTATGCAGCTTGGACGCTCTGCCCTCTGCTTTTCTCCTGCTGCTCCCTTTGCCAGCTTTCTGACATGAAACTCCAGCCTTTGCTGTCTTCCTGCCTAAAAAGGTCACAGTTTGAACTGTGGCCAGCAGCAAGCGGCACTGCTGGCACCCTCCCAGCTGTACAGGGAGATGTGCAGGTGTTCAAACAATGCCTGCTTGTTTAGGGGGGCTCGAGATCTGTGAAACATGGGCCCCTCCAGCTTCGCCAAACCTCCCTGAAGGACAGCCGCTGGCATGCCAAAGGGAGTGTTTGCCCGCCTGGTGGCAATGTTACACTGCAGTTCAAGGGACCAAGTTTAAGGCAATTTGGAAGGGAGCAGTGAAATACGTATTAAATCTCTTCCAAATGTGTGTTCTTTCTTTTCCTTTGCTGCTACGCTGATCGGTGTCACGCAATGTAAGAAGCTGGGAACAGAGTTCACCCATATTTATTTGTACTCCCTGGAAGCAGGGCCAGGATTGCTGTTTTAAGCTGAAATGCTGAAAATTATCTCCTCCTCCTTTTAGAAAGTTCCTAATTTTTATAATGTTTTCTAATATTTTTCAAGCGCATTTGGGTGTCAAGGGGCAGTTGCTCTTACAACCACTTAGTCTGCTCAATATTGCTACACAGTTTAAGCCTGAACTAAGACGGTCTATGGGATTGGAAAGAGAAAAAAAAAAGAAGCATTTAAAACCAAAATCAATATTCTAAGCTGGGGACCTAATTAGTCAGCTAGACTTTAAGCTGCTGTTTTATGATGTGCTACTGGATGGATCTGCTAAAATTGAAACTCTTCTGTGGGCCAGGTTCTAGCAATCCTCTGGCTATTGCTAATGTGATGCTGGCCAAGCTGGCAGCGCTTGGCAGAAAGGAAATACCCTGACAGTTGGCACCTCCTTTGGCAGTTGTGTCGGAGGAGCTAGAGACTGAATGAGCACAGACATGATATTCTTTGTCATCCCAGAGAGGGCTGTCAAGGTCAGAGATGGGATGCCTGCCCTGAGATATTTCTTGTTGGAGAACAAGAAGAACAGGCCAGTCAATTTTCCAGCAATGTAAATACTTGAGAGCTGAAAATAGAGGGAACAAATAGAACAATTAGGATATAATTTTTTTAAAAAAAAGTGTTTCAGATGGTTTTGTATTGCTTTGGAGAAAATCAGGACGTGTAAAATCCCAGATTCCTCTTGTTATATATTAAGGCTAAAGTAGACAGTTCCAAAAATGCGGTGAGCACTGTTGGAGGAATATTTGCTATTTAAAATCTGAGGTGAGTGTTACCTGCTTTAATCTTCAACATGTCATTAGTCAGTTGATGTTCTTAACAGCTCTGATGTGTCCCTTCTGTTCACCTGTAGTGTGAAGCTGTATGAAAGAAAAAGACAGCTCCAAATATAGCTTTATCTTTTGGCAACACAGGAACAGGGAATTGTTGTTCCTGCTGGATTCTGAAGTGCAGCAGAACTATGCCTGATGCATCTGGAGCGAGGGCTCGCCATGACCACGGATGTAGTCTCTATACAATGATTTGGATTGCAGAGCGTAGCAGCAGAGAGTAACTGCTGGGGGACTGGCCAGAAACCACACCTCCTTCCACTGAGTCTTTCTTTTACTAATAACACTCCTTAAGTTACCTGCTGCCTTGAACAGTGGATAGCATCCTCCTGGCCTGTCGATTTCCTGTGTAATCAGTCTCACAAATGCATCAGGAACACCCACCCAGATCAAAAATGCCTGTTCTAAGCACAGCCCTGACGCATGTACAGGAGGCTCAGCTGGCGCGTGCAGCCCACCGCCCTCTTTTCAGAACGTGTGTGGGTACTGCACAGCCTGTAAGTCTGTAAGAGCTGAGCACAAGCATGTTAAAGGTTAAACACCTCAAAAATTAATTTCTTTTCTGTGCCTACCTATGAGGCTGAAGCTTTTCCTGCACACGCAGGTGCTCCAAGTCAACATCCCCCAGCCTGGAGCCCTCGCAGTGAATACCTCTGTCATCCAGAAAGACGCTGCTTTCTTCCATTACTGCAGCCGTAAAGTGCACATCTGACAGGGTGGCTTTGTCTTTCCCTTGTAAATCCTCTGGCAGGAGCCTGCTGTGATTCTTGCCAAATACCTTTGTGAGTGGTAGGCAGACCCAAGGGGTTTCAGGAGCAGGAAGAATGCCCAGAGAGGTGGTCAGCAGAGGTCAGATATGGCCTTTCTTCTCTGTGTATCAGAGCTTTGTGCTCACACAGATGTCTGCTGGAAGGCACGAGAGTCTGATGCCCTTGGCTCCCGAGTTAGATGGGGCACAGGAGCTTTGTGAGCTTGTTCAATGTGACCTTTTAAAGGGTGTGATGAGCTTCACACAATTCATTTTCATATTCCAACAACGGCTAGAGCACTTGACTTTATGTAAAACTGTTTTATTTCATTTCTGTCTGAAGGACTTGGGAATTCCTTGATGTACCTTTTTAATTTTCTCATACTCTGCTACGTGTTCTATGGGTCTTTAATTGCCATTTGATGACTGCTCACCTCCTGTGCCAGCCTTGATGGGATGGGGTTACCCTGCTCTGGTTCTGGATGAGGAAGGGTGGCTGGTGTTGCTGAAGTCAAGTGATGATATGTGTGTATACTCCTGGCACGATCCTGCCTTCTGGATTGGACAAAGCAAATTCATCCTCTGAAAAAATCTATCCGGAAGGACAGGACCCTTTAGGAATATATAGTTATCAGTCTCTCTAATCTTAGGTGCCTATCACCTGTATCCAAGTTGCACAATATAGATGTCCAGAGGGGCCAGAGCCATTCAATAAAGCTGCTGCTATAGTTCTTTACATTAATACTGAGCTTGAGCGCATCACTTCTGCGGTCAGTGGTCTGGAAAACTACATGCAGTGCTCAGACCCAGAAAGCATTCGGGATAATAAAAGAAGGGACAGGCTGAAGCATGAATGGGGGTCCTGACGGTCACCACTTGGGACCGAGGGAAGATATTTCTCTGGTGCTGTGGGATTGTCTTTGGCCTCTGACAGCAGTTGGCTTGCTAGTTCCTAGTATTTACCTAAATATATTTTGGATTGTTGCAGCTCTTATTGTTTGTGATAAAGGGTTGGACAAAAGGTCTATTGATCAGGCGGTTCTTGCTATCCATCTCTGTCTGCCTCTCAAGACAGCGAGTTTGCGGTTGCAGTGACACTGCAAAGCCGATGCTCTACATCAGGCTGGCACAATGAGTTGCGCTCATCGAGAGGAAAAAAGGTGTGATAGCAACGAGTACAGGCTTGCAGATCGGTTTCTCCTCTCTCGCTGCATGAATATGCGAATCACTGCGTGAATATGGTGCGATGTGTGACAGACTCAACTGACGCCCTTTATGCCAAATTCAAAGCCAATGGTGAAGATGCTCCCATGTTCTAGTTTAGCAGGAAAGCCTGCCAGGTTTGAATGCAGGTGGCATTCAAGCCCTGCATGGGAGATTATTATAGACAAAGATGCTGAATTTTATAAAAATTTTAGTTAAAAATTAAGGCAACTAAAAGCAGAGAAACTCTTGTTTATAGAAGAAAGTCCCTGAGTTTCTTAGGAGAAGTGAAATATCTCCCATAGTTGTTTAAGCTAAACTATCTGCTTTTCTAACAATGAAAAATGGAGTTTGATACAATTAGATAACATATGGAAAACAGACATATTTATGAAATGCTTGTTATTCCTTTTACTCTGTTATATTCAAAATGCAGGCCACATTAGAAATGAAATTGCCTTGCATGCAAAGATTCTTGCACTGGCAGAGATATTAAATACTTTTTTTCCCTAAAATAAGAGAGAGTAAAATACTGAAAATAAAAAGCATCGATATTGCTAAAGTGTACAGAAAAGAAGGTTGTATCTTGTGGCTCTGAAGTAGAACTTAAATCCAGAAATAATAATGCGGACACACAAGAAACTTCTGTTTTAGAGAAGAAGCTGGGGAAAAGAGGATGTGAGATTTCAATATAGATGCATTATAACATAGTTAACAGAATGCAGTATTAAGGAGTGACAGTAAAATTGGCCAGCAATAAATGGGAATTGTAGATACCCACTGTTTTAACTTAAAATAATTCAAATTGAAATACTTATTCATTTTATAGAAAGCTTTTTTTTCAAGTGATGGGATACAGAAATAACTTTTATCACTTTAAAAATTAACATGTGTGAAAGGATGTCATCGTGCTTTCCTAATTATTTTTCTGATACCTCCTATTCCAAATCCTGCTGATGGGAAGACACACATGGGGGTCAGCTGGCCAGATCCAGGGCCCCAACCCTACATGTGGTGGTGTAGAAGCTCCAGCTGTGGTGGGTCCAGGAAGCTTTGGAAACCAGGGCACAAGCGGTGCCCATTGAGCGTGAGCAGGCAGGGATCGCCTGAGCCGGGGGCAATGCCAGGACGGAGCTCCTGACCTGAGCTCTGAGAAGAGCTGCCGCCTGGGTGCAGCCCCTGTGCCTGGTTACAGGTAGGACTGGAATGGGAATGGCAGCTCTGTAGGCTTCGGACGTGTCCACGTAAGCTACACCCGTCAGCTGCTCTGTTAAGTGTGGAAGTCATTAACTTCACCCAGATGGAAAAACGGTCTCATTCTCCGGCTCCAAAGGAAGTCTGCAGTGGCTTCCTCCGCACAATGAACGCACGCGGTGGTGGCCCTGCCTGCTGCTGCCCCTGCCCTTCTGGCCCGTTCCTTCTGTCTCCGCTCTGCCCTACTCCTCTGGTGTCTTCTGTCATCTCTCGTTTGCGATCCCTCACATCTGTGCAGAGCAGGGTTGGGCACGGGCCTCGCTGACGGCTCTTGCCGGGGCTCTCTCATCGTTGATACGTGCGACGGGAAGATCAAGGGGCGCTCTGACAATGGGGACATTGTACCCAGGTTTCTGCACCCTGGCTGGGGAAACCAGCCCGCCTTCTCATAGCGAGAGTGCCGTACCCCTGCTCCCGGCAGCCCATTGGCTGGGTGATGCGAGTCTGATGCTGCAGACGTGGATGAGGTGTTGGAGAGAGGCTTTGGTGGGAGTGAATTGTGACAGCACTTGGCTAGTAAGATAATTGAGGGGAACAAAGCTGTTTGAGCAGACAATGTGATAAAAGGAGGTGCTGGATTTGAGGTCCCCTGTGCACACTCATTTGAAAAGCGTGTGGCCATCGAGGTCTCTCTAATACAAATTGAATGCATGGTTTAATTCGTAACTGGAAGTAAAACCTCTGCCTGGGGTGTTAGTGGATTTGCTTCTATATTCTGCACTTTTTCAGTTCTTTCTTTTCTTTCACTGGCATCAGCTTCCCAGGAAGAGCGTTGCCAGGGAGCCTGCTGCATCCTCTTGGGGATCCTTTTCTTTCTTTTGCTTTCTCCATTTCACCTTTCTGCTCTTCCTCTGTCTTTTTCCTTTCTCTGTTCCCTTGTAATGCAGAGCCTGTTTTCCAACACGCTGTCTCTCCGCTGCTTCTCCTCTTGCTTTTTCTGGGATTGCTTCCACCATACAGAGGGTTTATTCCTCCTCTCTGGTTGTGCTTTTTCTTGCTTTTTCTTAGCATATTTCCTCTTTTCCGTTATTTCTTCCCCATTCTTTGAATTTTCTTTCTTATTCCTCATATTTCTTCTCCTGGATTGGGTGATTTCCCTTTCCATTCTCTTCTTCCTTCTACGTTGCTGGCCTGCCGTACACCCTTGCAACTTCTGCTCCTTGCTTCATCCCCTTTCCTTCAGTCCCTCCTGCCATCTCCCTGTCTCCGCTGCGCCGCATCTGAAGTGAGAAAGGGGGAAAGCAAGCTGCAAAGGGATTTGCAGGGTTGCTTCACTGGAGACCTCCTCTGGTTGGGCTGCCCCTCAGCAGCAGAGCAGCAGGCTCTCTGCTTGCTGACTTAGCAACCCATCTGCATCACAGGGGGGCAACAGTCCCTTATGGAGTCATTCCTAGAGGCCGGAGAAGTTGAGTGTTGATTCGCTTGGATGGCAAATCTCCCCTTGGGCAATGCCCAGCAGCCAGGGCAACAGTAGAGAACAGAGTTGGGGGTTCATGAGACATCGCTCCTTCATTCATTTAAATAGCTCCTCCGGCTGAGGTGCAAGATAAGGTTTTGGCTGCTGTTTTGCTGTGAGACACTGTGTGATTGGATTGCAGGCACAAATCAAAGATTCAGATGGTGATGTGGGTGGTTTCTCAATGGGCAACAGGGGTAAACTGAAGTACCATGGCCAGGCTAGAGGTGCTGCTCAACATGATGGGCAAATAGCTTGGTGCTGGACTCTAAGAACTGAGTTGGCAACTTCATGTGCTCTAAATGGCAAAATCTGACGTGTTGGTCTTCACACCATTCCTACAAATGAACAGAAGTGTTATCTCTATGAGGCCATGGGAAATTATGGCTACCTTGCTGGCTTTCTCCTCGCACTGGTAGAGCTAAGGTGGTATCTGCCGATCAGCCTGACGTTCCAGTTTAGAAGAAGTGATGTTGAGCCCTGCTCCCTCTGGTTTAGTGGAAGTGGGGACATGGTTTTATTTTGTTAGACAGTCTGCAACTTCTCCCATGATCCAGTCAAACCTCGTCACCCAAGAAATGTTGGGATTAATCAACTTGGATAGGAAACTTGCTGCAGATGCAGACATGCTGCAGTAAGTGATTTAGCTGAGGACACGCTTCCTTCTTTTCAGAAGTGGACAATATTCCCATACAGCAGTGAGGGTCCTGCACTGCAAAAGGTGTTGTGGGTCAGTTGGGATCCATCATCATGGTGCTCCCAGCCCCACACACCCTGGTGTCACTTGTCGTAGGATTGAGCCTCATGAAGCCCTGACGAAGCTCTGTTCCTGACTGTTCAACCCCAGTTCCAGTGGTTCAGGAATATTCCCTGCTTCCCTTTTGGGCTCTGTGTTCTTCCAGACTTTTCTGGAGTGTGCGGCATCACTGCTCCACCGGACAGTCACGTCTCACCTCCAGGATGGCAGCCTCTTGGTGACAGACAAGCGGAGCAGTTGAAGCACTGCTAGGCTGGGCCACCGTAAAATATTCTTTATAAAAAATGAGCATTACAAACACTGCTGTAATTCTTTTGAACACCCCCCCCTCTTTTTTTTTTTCCTCCCTGTAGGAATATTTCTGCTATTTAATTAATTTTTTTTTTAAATATCTCTCTTTCCAGACTTTTTGTTCCAGCCCCACAGCCTGCGATCCCTTGCGGGGTGAGGGGAGGAGGGCTGAGTGACAGGCTAATAACCTGCTCCGGCTCTCGCTCCAAGCCCAGTGGCAGGTGTCCCAGCGCCCCTATTGAATGCCACCATCCAAAAAAAAAAATTATCAACAATCTTCCTTCAACAATGATTTATTATTGCCATAATTTACCTTGGTACAATGAGCTGCGGAACGTATTTCTGCACCCGGCTGACAGGGATTTGATGGCTCCAGGTTCCTATTTTATTTAGTCTTGAGCCTAATATGATTTGGTTACCCTCGCCCCCTCCTTCCCATCCCTCCCCACCCAACCTTTTCTCATTTTGTTTTGTTTTCTATGAGTGTGTGTTTCGCATAACCCTGGGCCGGCTGACAGCGCTTGTAAAAACCAGAAGTCGATCTTGCAGTGGCTTTTCACCATTAATCAAGCTGCCTGGAATTGGAAAGTAACACTGACAGGCTTTTATCTTGGAGAGAAGGAGGATGGCAGATGTATTTTATGGTGGATGAGCCTTCACGGCTTCTATTAGACTGGGACTTCAGTGGTACAAGGTGGTGGTTTGGGGGAGGAGGGGAGCGAGGGGGAGGAGAAGCCGGGGAGCAGCCTATAGATAAATAGATCCGTCAGTCAGGCGATGTGGAGGTCTCCAGGCGGCCAGCCATTGTAGGTGACAGAAAAGGCAATCAAAGACAAAACAAATCAAAAGGTACATCTTATCAGCAGCAGGCCAGCTGGACTTCCACCGCACTCGGAGGCCCCGCCGAGGGCAGGAGAAATTAATCGTGCTGTCGAGGCCAGAGAAATTGTCGCCGCTGAAGGTCCAAGTTCAGGCGAGCAGAGGTGGCCAACATTAAAGGAGAGGGAGAGTGGGGGGCGGGAGGAGAGGAGCGAGGAACTGAGTGCTGCCGTCCCGCCACCTCTCTCCCTCCCTCTCTCCCCCGGCCGCCGTGGGCTCCTGACAAGTGCATTCATCGTGCGATGATAGCTCGGCACCTATGATTGGTACCTTTAATAATATAGCCCTCGCTCAGCTGTCACCCCGAAAGAACAATTTTTCCTCCTGCTTTCCTCGATGCAAAGATACATCTGTAATGAGAAGGGTGACAGAAAGTGGGAGCGCGGAGAGCTAAGGAAAGTTTGGAAGAACATTAATCAAAAAGTGAAGCTGGAGGTGATGCCGACTGCTCAACACGCCCGTGCCGCCGGTGGGGAGCCAGCTTCGGGTTTGAAGCTCCTGTTGTGTTCCCCAGTCTGCAGCACTTCGAGGTGCCCTTGATGGGGGGGAAGAAATCCTTTGCCCACGCTCGGAGAGGAGCGTACTTCAAAAGCCACCATCCTCTCACATGGCAGAGCTGGTCATGACAGGAGGGACCGAGGAGTAGCCCCTTGCGTAGGGAGTCCTTGGTGTAAAACAGCACAACTCTGTGTGCAATGGATTTGCACCGGACAGAGATCTCTTTTTTGCCTTTGAAGCATGGAGAAAGAAATATATGGTTACAAGTCCTGGAGGTTTCCCTGCAGCGGGGACATACTTTTGTCCTGCTCTGGGTAGCTGGGACTCCATCCTTTGGATCCAACCAGACTTGATCTCCATCCCACTTCCTAGCTGTGCTGTGTGGAAACTGCCCCAAAGGAGGAGTTTTGCCTTCCAGGACGTAATGCCCTCGTCTCCAGGCTGCAGTGTTGCTCGCCCTTGGCCCATCACACTTTGATGGTTCTGTCTGTGTGGAAGATGGTTGTGTGTTATAGCCCAGACCCAGACCCTAAAGCCTCCCCGAAGTGCAGATACGGATCGAGTCGCAGTGTTGTGTTGCTCAGAGCTGCTGCCCACATGTGCCTCAATACCCAGCCCTGCATCTCTGTGCCCAGAGCCACGCAGGAGGTGCCCGAGGGCTCCCACTGCAGCCGCCCAGCACCACACACATCCATCAGCCCCTCCGAGCAATCGTATGCTTGGTGGGTCGGCTGGGGAAGTTGGCGGGGAGGGATATTCCAGCCCTGGCATAAGAGAGATGCTGGTAGCCTGGTGCTGGCTGGGGAGAGCAGTGGGCAAGGGAGAGTAGCAGGCACATAACATCTGCGGGAGGCACGGAGGGGGCTTGGGTTTGTTGTTTTTAAGGAATGTGTCTATTTTAATTTAAAGGATAACCAGCAATGTCCTCGAATGTGGTTATCTCCTGTGGTTTTTAGCAGCTTTCCAGGCTCCCCGGCTCTGCTCTGTGGCTGTCAGTCCTTCCCTGGGATGAAGCCCTTGGGCTTGAATTCTTTAGTATTAGCATTTGGCAGTCAGTTCTCTCTTTCTGTTTATTCATTCTCTTGTACCTACAACTGATTTGCTAATCTGCATCTGTTTTTGTTTTTATCCTAATAAAAGTGGCGATTATACGCAGATCAGGATCAAACAGGTTTGCCTGTAAAAGCTGGGGGTCCTTGTCTCTGCGGTCCATTGTCTCAAATCCCAGAGGATCAGGAGGAAAGCAGGGAGGGTTAGGCAGCAACTCTGAAAGAAGTGGTTTCTTCTATATGGTTTCCAAAAATCGAGTGGTGATTGCTTTCTGCCTCCTCCATGAAAGCAGATAACTTCTGCAGACAGTCGTTATCGGGTGTGTGAACCACATGGCTGGGATAAATGCTGTAATAGGTGGTGGTAAAAAGAGTCCTTGAGGAACATTTCCCTTATCCATACAGAAAAACTCAACCTAGAATGGATAAGCACAGCTCAAGCAGGGAAGCGGAGCTCTGGTCTCCTTGCAGACCTCCTTAGCAAGAACACAGAGAAGAGGAAAAGGTCCTGGACAGATGGTTTGGTTTGTCCATCCAGGAGGTTCAGAGGATGCTTAAAGGATGAAACCTTCACGTATCCTCTGCGAAGATGATACAGATGTTTGCTGGTGCTGAAATGGGGAAACAATGCTTTTGCCTGGTAGCATTTCCTGCAGTCTGTAGACTGGTCCCTCCATGGCCTGGAGTTGTAAGAACAGACCTCTAACTCCAATGCCTGAGATGATTTTACAAACTAAACCAAAGCCTGAAATTTCACTGAGACTTATGCTGATGTTTCTCTCTAGACTTGGCCTGAGTACCAACACTTTAGGGCTGAAAAAAACCAAGTCTATCAGGGAATCCTGCACAAACATCCTACGTGCTGCCAGGGGAAGCAGTACCCCATCCCTTTCAAGAACAAGCCTCAAAACTATATATCCTAGGATGTATGGTGATGCTGACGTGCAACACGTGCAGTGCAACCTGCATGCTGAGAGATGTTATTAAACATCGTACCATGCTGCTTGGGCAGGTACAGAGTGTGGGAGGCAGAGCCAGGCCCAATGGCCTCAGCCAAAAAATGCCAAAAATGACATTGTAGGAAGTCCACCCTCACTGTCTGGGTTGCTCAGTAGCCTCGCTGCAATCAGTGCGGGTTTGTAATGACGTAAGCAGATCCAGGGCTCCATTCATAATATAAATCGGGTGAATTACAAAACAAAGCAGGTTTCGAAGTGCTTTCTTGGCATGTGGTTATTCTCTTGCTAACTAAGTCTGAAATATTGCACCAAAGAACTAGATACGGCATGAGGTCTAACCAGGGAGGTTGTCACCTTGGGCAAGATGCATTTAAACATGAGATCATGTTCGCATCATATTTATGGTTATGGCAGAGCACAGATACGTTGCTGTATTTTGATTGCTTTTGCAGATGGGATCAAATGGTCCCTTAATCACATTAAAGAAATCAAGTTACGAGCTGGCTGCTGTAGCACCATTCCACTAAGATGATTATGGACAATTTGGTCCTGTCTGCAAACATCTTAATGAAATGGGGAAACTACTTAACGTAGTTGAATTTGTAGTGTAGAAATGACTCTGTCTTTGGTCTGCTGCTCTTACCGCCAGACAACGCTGGTCTTCTGGCTTTTATAGCTTCTTAAAGCACTGAAGGTCACAGGACAGCAATTCCTCCTCCTCCCTCTCCATCTGCTGACTAGTGTTCTTCCTCTGCTCCCCAGCAGCCTGTGGAGCAAGACCTTGAACCCTGCGACATCTCCTGGATATTGCTTAGAGCTGAGACCCCAAGGCATCACCTCTCCTCCTCTCTTGACATGGCAGGGCCTGAGCTGTGCACAGGTTGTTACTACCACCGCTGTTCACACCCGCTCCATGGGGTCTTCTTGATCCCATTCTTGCTCCCTCCCTGCTGGAGAGGGGCTGAAATTCCCTGTGAGACGGTGGGGAAGAATTTCACTGCAGTTGAATTTTTCCTGGCCCAACCTGAAATACTTGAGCTGGCCAGTGCTCGCGCCTGCTTTCCCTCCCCAGCAAAGATCAGCACAAACCCTTCCAAGCTTTCAATGGAAGTGTCTTGGCAGCACTTCCCACACCTCCTTGCAGTCTGCATGGGATGGTTGGCTGAGGTCAGAACCAGCAGCCTACTGCAAAAGTCAGTATGACACCAGATCATGGAAACCACAGGGCTTTTTTTAACAAGCCTACGAAGTTTTCCTTTTATTCTTCCCCCAAAGAGAGCACCATATTTTCTTGTCTCAGAAGGTCCATTTCAGGAGCTGGGTTAGCCAGTCCCCTGCTAAGAGCTATGCGTGACACCAATATTCTGCCCATCTTCACTGTAAAGATGGACACTTTCTGATTTTCAGGGCAGAAATCACCCCTTGATGATTTCTGGGCACATAGGCCCCTGGGCAACGAAGCCATGGCCCCAGCTGGGACCTCCAGTCTTAACTAGGAAGCAAATCAATGAAATATCATGTGCTTGGCAGGCAGAAGGTTATCAGACAGCCTTAAAAATCTTTTCTCATACACTTCAATGTTTGTTGCAATGCTCTGGGGCTCAGTACCTGAACATAGACCTTGAGGTGCGGTAGCACTGCACGCTTACATGGCAGCCCCATGTTGTGGTTCCATCGGCGGCTGCTGCCGTCCTTGGGCAATGTCTTCCCTTTCGCAAGCGAGTCTGGAGTGCTCTGAGATCCGGTGATGCTGGTCTTGCTTTTCTTGACCGCAGCAGTGAATTCAGTTGGGATCTCTCTGAAGTCACAGCTTTCCCTGGAAGTAAAATCCATTTTGTCATCTGACATGACAACGCGCTCGATACCTGTCAGTTACCATCATTGTTTTTGAGGGAGAATAATAGCCCAGGACAGAAAATGGCAAGCTAGGCATCGATGGGATGAGTTATTGACCCAGAACACAAGTATTACAGTCACAAACATGTTGAGTGTCCTGTCAGGACGAGCTTGCTGTGGCCAGGGGAGTCCAGTGCAGTGGGGAATTGGCAACGGCAGGGATGGAGCTCCAGGTCCAGGGATCAGGCACGTGCTGGAAACAGCTTTTGTCCTTGCTGCCGCTTGACAGAGGTCCTTAGCAGGCAAATGGCCTTTGCTGTGGAGAGGGCAGAGCCACCCCTGTCTCTCTGCTCATGCAGCAGCAGCTCCTGCCAGGAGCTCAGCTGGGGGCTGGAGGAGGGCAGACCCTTGCCTTGCTCTGCACTCCCATCCACCCAAAGTGAGGAGCCCGCAGCTGGCCTCGCTGGCTGTTCCCTGCACGAGCTTGGTCTGGCAGCTGGGGCACTAACATGCTGTTACTGCAGCTGCCTTCGCCAGCGCCCCTGGCTTCCACCTTCCTCGGGGAGACAGGATCCACATGGGACTTCGGAATCAGGAACCTCCCAGGTTGTGCCATTTCTCACTTTTCATTGCAAACTCAGAAATGTGAATTTTCTTTCTTTGGAAAAGAAGAAAGCAGCAAGCTGAGATGTCTGGAGGCTGATGTGAGCATGCTCTTGTGCTTCCTTGCCAACCCCATACCCCTTCAAATGCCTGGTTTCCAATCTAAAATGTACTCATGTCTCTCCTCTTTCTCCTTCTTTGCCTTGTTTTACACCAGAAAACCACCATAAGCTCTGCTGGCTGTTGGCAAAGTCATAGGGCTGTCAGTGGCGAGGGGCAGTGACAGAAGTGGGGGCTGGCACACGGCTTGGAAATCAGGGTTGGGGCTGAGACCCCAGCAGAGCCATGCAGGCTGCACAGTTACAAGATCAAGTGAGCAGTGTTAGGTCCTCTCCTCTTTGAAAATCTTTAATTGAGACCCCCAACCAAACCCAGGTGAAGGTTGTTGAAAATGTTTGTAATAACAATAAGTTGGTTCTTAATTTTTATTGTTTATAGTAAAAAAAAGTCTGGTCTTTCCCTGGCCTGCTGGTTTTATCAAAATCTTTCCATTAAACAAATTCTATCATTGTAATCTTGCTGCCTCTTTGCCTGGTGTTAATGACTCACTTGGATGTATACAATTAAAACGTGTACATTGATGCACAGGCTCCAAACCTATTAATCAGCAGGGATGTGGATGGTAAACAGAGAGCCTGAAGTGTATTTATACCCAGCTCCCAGAACTGACACAGAGCTGGGCATTTGCATCTGTTCCTTTTAAATGTATAGAAATGTTAGACAGGAAAAGCTCTTGTTTGCTTCTGGGCCCTCTGAGGCTGGACCAGAACAGTGAAGTTTAAAGTAAAGCCCTGCTGGTAATGACTCTTGATTAGCAGGGTATCCTCTGCCAACACAAGAAACAAAGCATCATCTTCATCTCTCTCTGGACTGTTTCCCACCCTGAGGATGCTGACGTAGCTGAGGCTCTGAGCGTGCGCACAGGCATCAGCACAGGGGAAGGGTTTCTCAAACAAGTGTCTTGCTGGCCTTGCCAAGGTGCTGAGGATGCAGGGTGTAAAACACCAGCACATCCTCCAGCCATCCTGCACCCTAAAGTGAGGTTATATGCGTGTCTCGTGCCTGCTGCCCCTCACCCTGCCGTCAGCTGCTGCGCACACCCTGGTGCAGTTCTTTGTTGTTACCCCAGTTTCAAACAGCAAAAGCCAATGCAGGAAGGGAATCACAGTTTTTCCATTTAGGGCATCTCGACCAAGTTTTGAGATGGAAGACTTTTAGGATGTGGGGTAGTCTTGAGTTCTCCTGACATCAGTGGTCATAGCTGAGTCAGTTTTCAGAGCATCTCTCATTTTTCTCATAAAGGTTAATTGCATTTTAGATGCTTTTGGACACATGAAAACTAAGGATGTGGCAATTTCTGACTCGGTGTGTATAGTGAGGGGGTATCAACTTTCAGACACTACCACACCGTGGCATCTGCACAGGCGGCACCTACACTGGGTTTATGGATATCTGCCGCCTTGGAGCAGGATCCGAGTGTGGCACTGCTCCATGCCGAAAGGAAATCACAGCTTATAATATTCAACTGGTTACTATAACCCTCACCCACCCCAGGTTTAATATTAGAACTATTTTTCACGTTGAAACCGAAATAGTACAAAATATGGGCTTGCTGTAATTGTTGTTAGATTATGTGTCACCCTGATAAGATGTAACAAATATTTTCCTACACAGCAGGGCCTGTTTCCCTGCGAGTAATGGATGGAGAAACTTCTCATAGTGTGCAGGCAATCAGTCGTAAAAACTTCGCTTAGAAGATTAATGAATTAAGTGCAACCTTTGTAGAACATAGGAAGAAAAGAATTAAAATAATAGTTTGTTCTTTCACATTTAATATTAACAAAGAAACTTATTTGGGGGGAACGTTCCTCGCTGCATGTGCCTTCCCCTTTCAAGAGGCAGCTCTGTGTCAAATAAGTATTTCTATTCTTTATACGGATCTTTCGGCAGCAGCTGTTGTATATGGTGCAGTGATTCTTCCAACAGAACTATTTTTATCGGTAATATGAAAGACTATTTTCATGGGCAAAGCTTTGACACCAATAAGTCTGCTGGACGTCACTTAATAGGCGAGATAAACATTCACTCACCATTTAGCGTAGAAGGATTTTCCCTTTATATCACAGCTTTACGTCTTTCGTAGACACTTAATGGCCATTAGAGATGGCATCCTCACAGGAGAGCGCTCAGAACCAGTGCACGGTCAGAGATGAGGCAGGGGCTTATTTGCTGCTGTACAAACATCGGCGTGCAGAACGGAAGAGCAAGGCTCTTCTTGTCACAAGCTCATTTGCACCAAGCCAAGTCCTTCAGCAGCAGAACGGAGGCTTTAGGAGGAGCACATGGGGAGGTAGCAATGACCTTCTGAGCACACACACACCTTGTACCTCATTCTGCCATTGCCCTCTGGAAGAGTTCTCACTCCTTTTGTGAGCTTGTTTGATATCAGCTACCGCTCTGCTGCAGAGCAGCGCGGTGGCAGCTAGGTTGACAGATGTAAGAATGGTCTTACATGATGAAGTAATAACCTATTTTAAAAAAATTGCTCAGGGTTTTGGAAAAATGCCAATTTAGATTGATTGGGGCTGTTTTTCTCCCCACGTGTATTTTGAGATCTTGTTTTCTTCCCAAAGTACCCTTCCATACCTGCAGCGAGTGTCCAGTGACAGGCACCATCAGTCATGAAGCCAGCGATGAAACTCGGGTGAGCCAGAACCGCTGACTGCAGCGTGGGGCACACAGCACACTTCTCCCCAGGTCTTTGCCTGCTGGCTGAGGTCCGATAGGCTGGCCAGTGCGAGTGTTACAGCACATCACTTGCTTTACTGCTTGTGAGAACAGGTATTTCTTCCCAGTTTTACAGAACTGGAATTTTCATACAGAACACTTCATAAGCAAAGAATGAATTGGTTTGCCAAAGGAGAAACAAGAGTTTCTGCCCTCTCCTGCTGCTGGTAGACACGGCAACAGCGGCCACAAATATTTCAGTATTCCAGGAGGCACCACCCTTCACTGCCCCAGTAGGGCTTTTGCTGCTGTGTGAACAGAGCCATATACCAGTGAAAAGCCAATGCCATCAAACATTGACTGGGACTCTGAGCAGCTCTGGCATTCAGAATTATTTAGGGCTTATTCAAACTTCTAATTCAGTTAGATATTTCAGAAAAATCAAAGGAAAATGGTTCTTATGTTCTTAACTACATTCATCATTGCCAAGGATTTTCAAACTGCAACAGCAAAATTAAGGTTCAATTTTCACCATGCAGTGGCTTAATTCACCGAATATCTCTCCATCGTGCCACAGCACTGAAACAAAATGTGCCATCCTGCTGCAGTAAAAAGAGATTTTAGGAAATCAGTCTGATGCTGTAGTTGCAATCTTTATTCACTGGGAGACAGCAGGAGAGAGGGCTTTTAGGTTTGAAAGCAGGATTGCTCCTTGGCCAAAAATATGCACAGATAAACCAAAACCCATTTATTAAATATCTCTGTCACTACTGTTCAGTTGCAGATGTAGAGAAAGGAGCAGATAGATTATTTAAAGTACAAAAGCTAATTAGGGCTGGCTGACAAGAGTACTGAATTTTACTTTGAAGAATGGGGCAGGTTTTTACATTACTGAGACGGTAGAATGTGATCAAAAATTATTACATCCAAACCACCCAGCTTCCTAACAGCTCTGCTTCCCCCAAGTCCCCAAGCCATCTCTGCTGTCCTGACCATAATTTTGGGAGCTGAAAAATCATTAGCAATTTCCACAAAGAGCACTTCAGCGCATTGAAAAGACAGCCCCTAGAGCATAAGGGGTGAGGACAGAGGTTTTTAGCAGCTGGATTCCTTCCCCAGAAAGATGATGACTGAGGTTACAACAGTAGTTTGAGAAGCTAGAAATTCATGATTTAACAAGGAAGCTTCAATATATTCAATATATTTACATGGCTTAATTGCTAGGTATTATATAAATATGCATACTATGGCTCTGTGATTATTTTTGCTTCTCAAACTACCAGGAACTCTTAAAATAAAACCTCTTAGGAAAGCAAAATGAATAATAGAGGTGGTTTTTTATCTTTTTTTTTTTAGAAAAAAAAAGCAATTGCCAGTGTCTGCCTCGTGCAACACTGCTGAAATTTTCCTTGTGTGAGAAAGCTATGACTTTCTGTGAAGGACTCACAGAAGGTTCTGCAGCTGTGTTTGGTACTTATCAGAAAGCTTCTCATTTAGGAACATAGATTAAATTTTTTTATGAGCTAAAAGCATTAACTGAAATCTTATTTCTCTACTTTGCAGCTGCTAAAAAGAAAAAGGGTATTTAAAACCAGACTCCTATAGCAAGTTATTATTTATTACCTTCCCATCTTACTTAAATAAGCATAGTTCTTGGGGTAAGTGTATGTGAAGTGCTTTATAAGTTCTGATAGAGAATGTGAAGTTAGTGCCTTCATAAGGCTTCTATGTTTTTTTAAAGCTCATCCATTTACTTGGTTACATAGATTTGTATTTCTGTGTTACAAGTATCTTAATCTTTACATCATTTATCCTTGGAGTGCTATGAAGCAATCAAGTATCCATGCTTTGCAAAACAAGGAAGTGTACTTTATATGAAATTAACTTTAGTCTCTTGGAGTGCACAGGGCAGGATGTCAAACTTTAATTATTGGATTACTCTTTTCACTCTTGTTCTACTAAATTTCATTTTTGTATATGAATAGTCATACATTTTTAGTTTGTGATTTTTTTCCCTACTCTGGGTGATCAAGGAAGTGCGGACAGAACACAGTGAAAAAATAGCTAACTGTGATGGAAAGCAATTTTTATGTAATCTGCTTTAAGAAAACCCAAAGAAAGGATAAGTTGCTCTAGAGGAAAGGCTTTAAACAGGGCTAAGATAATTACTACTATCTATTGCTGCATTCTTCACAGATTTCAGAAAACAAAAACCCAAGACTTACAAAGTAAGCACTTTAAGAAGGTTCCATAACCATTTCTTTCCTTTGCTGCAGATCTATTTTTGTGTTGCTGATGCATTTTACTCATATTTGGTTTTGTTAATTCCAAGTTATTTTGACTGTTGCTTTAGGCAGGTCAATACCCAGAGCAGACACATGCAAGCCTCCAATTATCTTGAAATCTTTTATTATAAATCACTTCAGACAAACTTTCATTCAAAAAAAAAAGTTCTCATCTGTAAAAGGAAACTATTTTAAAACAACATTCATAACGAAAATAGACTGTTCTTAAGCATTAACTTCAGTTAGAGCTCTTCTGTAATGAAATCTAAAGACAAAACCAATGGGTCAAGGGCTGCTTGTTTCATATATACTCATAAAAGGGAGACTGAGAGGTTACAGAGACATAATGGAGCATCTTATTGTTGATATTGAAAGAGGAACACTCAATAGTTAATTCTGGCCTGACAAAGCAGTCCAACATTTAAATATCTTTCAGTCCCAAAAGAGACAAACCATGAACATTTCTCACTCAATAATTAAGCCAACCCTGGGTAAGGGTTAAAGCCATTTACAAGCATCTAACATGATAAGCTCTTCATTTCATGTACTTCTCCTGTTGATCAGCCAAGATTTTTGCTGAGGATTTGGCATCATAGAAAAGTTCATTTATTTCTTCAATATGCTCTTTCTCAATGCTGTCTTTCCCATTAATCTTGGCAAGCAGGTTAGCTGGGGTCAGTAACTGCACGGCATACCTGGGACCAAACAGAGATGGATGAATAATTACAGTTCAGTGCATCCCAGTGAACTGAATACATGCAGGGGTGAAGATTTGTTAGGAAACACACATCTCTATCAGTGGTGTAAAAAGTCTGCTAGACCCTCCAGCACATACATTCCTTAAAGGAGGAAAGAGGAGCATTACCACTCTATAATGTCAGCATTGTTTTTAATAGACCCCATTACTGTATGGAAGAGGTTTGTCCCATTTCCAGGAGTGAGTTATCCTTCAGTGTTTTTAGAGTCAGTCATACATACAAGAAAAGCCATCTGTGCTCTGCTCACCTTAAGGTTGTCTTGGTACCGATTTCTCCCAAATGGTTTAGAGCTTCTTCACTAATATTAATCCCTTCTGTCTGAGCACGAAGTTTTATGATCTGTTGGGATGAATGAGTAAATGAGGTACCAGCCCAAACAAGCAGCACATTATACTACTTAGGTTAGTATCCGGCACCTCTGTCAGCTTAGAGACGAGACATACTATAAAACAAGACAGTGTGGGGAGTTATCCCAGTGTAATTTAACACTAAACTAGAATTTGTAGAATTCTAGGTCTTTGAATAAGCAAATATAATGTGGAAAAACTGATTATCACAAAAAGCAGGTAAAGTAACTTGCCTGGACTACTAACCTAATTCTGCGTAGTAGGAGACATAGTTCGCTAACTAAGGAGCAGGATATGAGTTCCTATACAAGAAACTGGAAAAAGTATGCAGGAAGTGAGTGACAGCTGGAGTCCTGTGGACAGCTACACTGCAAAATTCAGTAACTAATGGGTGTATCACAGTATCACAGCTGCTATACAGTGGAGCCCTCCAAAAAGCCCTACAGAAAGCTATGGCTTTTCTTAGCAGCTCACAACACACTTTTTATTCAATTGACAAAAAGATAGTAAAATAAATCAAAAAGTTACTTTCTACGATTCACCTATTCCTGCAAGAAGAAAAAAAAAAATCACTAAGAAGAATCTAATCTTTCAAGAACAGTCTCAGGCTTGAACCAGTTTGAAGATCTTTACAAAGTTGGAGAGCAAGATATCACCAATAAGCCTGAGCATATAAAGCTGTAACAAAAGTGGCACAAGTCTCTCGGTAGTCCGCATTACCAGCTGAGTGATAAGGGGCAGACTGGATAATGATGCTGTGTTGTAGTGCTGAGATAACTCTGGAACTGCAAGCCTCATATAATACAGGTATTTTTCACTTTGGCAGCTTTGTAAACAAGATATCAAGAAGCACTCGTTTAAATTAAAGCCATAAAAATGCGCTCAGGGAGTCAGGGTAGGGAACAGAGTAAAAGAGAGGGGCCAAAAATGGCAGGAAGTTGTGCTAGTATATTAATACTGAACATTGGCAATGCTGCTGCAAATTGCAATTTCAAATTTGTTATCTTTTACATCACCCAAACATCATTTTCCATTCATTCAAATACTGCTAACTTCACTCTTCCTCTTCTAGAAACATGATATTTTGAATGCCACATCTTTTACTTCTGTTAAATAACTTTTTATCTAGTAGCTTGGTAGAACCTTACTGAAGAATCGGGGCCCAAGCCATCGACCCAGCAAATAAATATATAATTTGCTATGAAATAGGAAGAGAAATGTTTATCAAGTAAAATACATTAGCAACAAAGTCCCAGTTATAACCTCTCCTATCTAACAGCAGGCACATATGCAAAACCCTCTGATTACATCAATGCCCGAGTAGAATATGCATAAAAGTGAGTTTTCCTCCTGTTCTAGTTGCACCAAGGTAACTGTGGGTCTTGCTCTCAAAGCAGAGCTACAGAATGGGATTTCTACTTTATCAACAAAGAGAAACATTTTGAATTGGTTATGAACAAACTTTCAGTAGATAAATGGAAAATTTTTGTGCTGATAAACACATTAATTGCGAAAGGCCAACCCAAAGAGTTTCATATAGAAACATCAGCAGTGAAAACTCCTTCCCAGCATGAAAGAAAAACTGGAAAGCACTGTAAAAGACTTCCTTTCCCTCATCCGTGCGGAGAACAGAAATCACAGCACTTACCCAGCTCTTCTGAAAATCAACAGTTCAGAAGCGTGCTCTTTAACAGTGCATTATCTGCACGATAATACAGCACACCAGGCAGGCATTATACATAGCAATCCTAACAAAAAGTAACTCAGAGTACCTACTCCTACTACCCTAACTACACAAAATTCACATACAGTATAGGGAAGTCCAGACAACAATCTTTAACATCTCCAGACTAAATAAAAGTCATGCTCTTAAAATTTGTTTTGTATTCAGACAAAATCTAATGCTATTATTAAATCACCAGGCTGCTTCTACTGTATTCTATACCATAATGCTTTAAAGCGTCCTTTTAGGTACAAAAAAACATCCTGAGAGTGGCTTATAAGAGCCGTAAGTGAAAAACACCTCAAAACAAGTGAAATGGAGCTTTGCCTCTACGTTTATATTCAATAAATGCCTTGGCTTCACCTTGGCACTTATCCAGCAGCAGAAGAGTATTATCTCGTGACAACGCTCTTCTCCATCGACACTATCTCTTAAATAATACAAAGAATTGACATGATAAACCGTGACGTCTTCTGCATTGTGTCACTTCACAGCATTGAGACGCTAATGAGGGGGATCTTTGACACGACGCATCATAATGGCACCCAAGCATTATAATCGATACACAATACGCTGTGATGGCCCCACAGGAAAACTTTCAGGCATTCAGAAGCATATCTGTGCAATGCTTACTGTGCTTGCCTTTCCAAACTTGACTAGGAGCATGAAAATCCTCCCAGTTTCAGGAGACGGTCCTGGTAAGGTTAAGGGCATAGAGGCAAAAATGCCTTGCGTGAAGTTGCGTTCCTTAATCCCTCTCATCCATCTCTTATGTGGAGAAGCAGTCTGAGGTCTGGAACCAAAGGCTGCAAAACGTGACACTTCATCTCACATAAAATAAAAAAGAACTACCTACTGGAACCTGCAAACTCTATGGAAAGCACATCTCTGCAAGAGATAAGGTAAGCTAATGATTCATCATACTTTGTGCAAGTGAGAGGTCACTTTCAGCTCTAGAGATGTTTACCAACACAACCCATGGGTGGGTGGAAAGCAGACAGAGAACTTGCATGCACGATTTTTACTGTAAATGGTTACTAAGGCCCCAAGCATTTATAAAATGATAAGCTTTCTGGCACAAACCCTGGTGACCACAAAGTGCCAAACAGTCCGTAGTAACAGCACATTGTAGAATCACAGAATGGAAGGGACAAACAAGGATCAGAGGTTAACTCCTATCCCTACACAGGACAAACCCAGCATTCACAGATATGCAGAAACACAGCAGACATCCTGATAGACTGGAACTCCAGGGACTTTTTAGAATTTCTCTTGAAGTGCTGTGCATACCTGCTTCATTTCTTGGGGAGTATAGAGCATTGTTCGGATAATCATCACTCTGTCCAGCAGGTCCAGTGGTATTCCATGAGGCGACACGATATCCTCCATGCCTCTGAAGGAGAAATCAAATGCAAAGAGATTAGATACTATTCTGAGTTCAGTACATGGACTTGACTAACATCAGTTGTTAAGTGACAACACATCTACTATACAATTCTTGTGTCTTCCCACAGAGACACTCCCCCAATAAAGACAGGAAACATTCTAGTCTGAAGTTCATACCGGACAGCCTGAGAGGAACAAATATTTCTGGAGCTCTTAAAAACCTGCCACTCAAAAATATTTACAGGTGGTATTTTCTTCATGTTTCCCTGCACTGTACCCTACAATACAGTATTTTCCAGCAAGGAATAAATCATTCTTATTAAGTTAGTTAGTGGTAACAGTAGAAATTATATATGCTGTCATCCATTTAGAAAACATCCCCTCTTGCCGAATAAGACATTATTACTCTGTCCAGTCTTTCCGCAGTCCTTCCAGTGAATGCTGCAGTGGTTTATATTCCATGCTTGCAGTTCAGCAAATGGAAAAGTGGAGGTCTCTGCATTAAGGACAGAGCACGATCTAGCCCCTCAACCGTTTTGGCTTTGTTTGACACACAACACCTGACAGCAAAAGCTGCGGACATATCTACTCTTGGTTTTCCAAGACCATCACTATTTGTGAAGTCAAGAATGAAAGACATCCAGATTCCACGAGATCTATAAAGACTGCAAGTAAAAACAGTAAAGTGCTGGTAAAAATGGAATTTCTAAATTCAGTGCTAGTACTTAGGCTGCAGCTTTGGCCATGGTCCTCCTTGGGAAATGAATGAAAATGCCCTGCTATCATCTGCTGCACTCCTGAGTGGATGGTGTTCTCTCCTCTAAAATGATTCCTTCTTTTTTGAGCTTACAGAATCAACTATATTACCTATACAACTAATTTTTCCCTGACCTTTTTAAGAGTCATGAGAGCATCAGAGCAAATCAGAGCATCACTAACTACTCCAGACACTGGTACACAGTTAAGAGCTTGCTTTTAAGGACTTAATTTAGCAATATTAGACATTATATGGAAAAACTGCTTTCTTAAATTGCAGTTTTTTCATTACAAGATTCTGCAGTGAACCCATGCTGATAGATCTCCATTTGCTCTACTTTATAAGACAGTCTTTTTATGTGATTGCAGAGAGTGCTGCAATGTCCACCTTAAACATTTCTGAAGGGCTTATCACCTTCACTTCTAAGCAATGCAAACAGAGAAAGATTAATACCAGATGAGCCACTAAGAGCGAAAGGAATAGCTGGTTACACAGCTGAATTAAATCAATTTAAAGAGTAGCAATCATTGCTAATGACAGCTTGTTTAGACATAATTAGACCTAGACCACAAATTAGCAGTAGAACTTAGGGAAGAATCTGAAAGAAGAGAGCACTTCTACTGAACATGCAAAGAATGCAGTGTGTGGGTGCAAAACATTGAAGTGGAGGCACGAACTGTAGTGGAGATGAAAAACAGATTAGTTGGCAAGACCAAAGAATCACAAAAAGCCAGACCAACACAGTAGGAAAGAATGAAGAGTAGGGAGAGGCTGAACTGTGACACGCTTTAACAGTAAGAACAGGGAACTTAAGTCTGATGCAATAAGGACAGCAAACAGCAAAATAATCCAGAAGAATCAGGAAACTATGAATTACAGGTTTGTAGCTCTGATGCTTTTATTTACCCTCATGTGCAAGAAACCGATGTTTTGAGGTATCCAATTAGAAAGGTAATTGTTACTGACCACTCAAGAAATAAGACAATTCAGAATCTGTTAAGAGAAAGAGGGATGCTTCAGTGAGTCAAAAAAGGAGGAATTCCATCCTGCTTTAACTTAGTCAGCCTGGGATTAAAAGCCTGTGCCATCACGAATCTCACAAGCAGTTCTTGAGCACTGATGCAGCTTGCAACCCATGCAGGGGATTATCACAGGCTTCAGTGTCAGAGACAAAAGCCTTCAAAGTTTATAATTCTACTGATACCGCTAATTCCAACGCAAACTGAAAAATTCAGCTTTAGACATCATACCTGATAACGCAGTTTCCTCGATTGGAAGCAAAGATGACAATGGGGGAAATAGAAGATTCCAGTGCTCGGTGCAGGTATGTGAAACATTCAATATCCAGCATGTGAACCTCATCTACAAAGAGCACACCCGGGACCAGCTCTGCAATGCCTTGATCAATATATTTATTTACCACCTTATTTATCTCTCCTCGAAGTTTGTCTGAGAACAGAAAGAAAGTGTTAGTTGTCCTGCTAATGAACTATAGGTCTGTTTGAAAGACTTAGAGTAAGTAAAACTCTCATTGAATTTTTTCATGGTTTGGTATTTTACTGCTGCAGTGAAAATCCCTACGATGCTAAAATTGTGGCATTCAGGCCTGTATTGGGGAGACATCTATGCAACAAAATATTTCTCAACTGGACTTCTTGCACTTAACTGGGGTACTCTGCCCCCTCAGATGGCTTGCGAAAAACTGATTTCTGTGTGTTTGGGAAGTCTAGTGGGGGAAGTCAGTCAAATCTCAGTTTAAAAATGAAACTTAAGGAAGTTTCCAAGCGTGGCTGAAAAGAACTTCACTGAAAGAATAAAATATTGCTACTGTATTTCAGCAAAGGAGTTGTTTTTAACAACAAAAAAAAAAAGGCTATATAAATTTCTGTGAATATATGGATCTCAAAGCTATGCAAGATGTTACATCGATAAATATGACATTAGAATAAGTAAAATGACCCCTGGAACAGACAAAATACTTCAAAAGACCGCCATTCAAGTTAGGTAACAAAACAGACTTTGATCTAAATTTAGATAGCCACTTACTGAAATATGATTTCTTTCAAAGCAAAAAAGAATAGATCTTTCTGTAGATCTCTTTCTCCAGTGCTCTGTAGGTAGGAAGAGCAGCAGTGCACTTAGAGCACCAAGTCAACAGACACCTGCTATAGAAGCGTCTAAACCAAATCAAGGTTACGGTCTTCTACGCCATGGAAACTCAGGATTGCTGCTTCACATAAGATACATTCTAACAAGGGTTTTCAGACATTACATTGCTGTTGTTCACTTTGGATCTTTGTTGGAAGTGTGAGCTTTGCGTTCTCTGGCAGGAATGGGAGATGTTACTAGTGTTCTGACCTCTTTCTCCCTAAGAAGACAGGTGCAGAGCACAGTACATATTTTATCACTATGTGTGAACCAATAATGTCTTGTACTGTTTTCAGCCATTACAATTCTAGCAGCTCTATCACTACTTTTCGAAACTTGAATATTTATGAAAAAAATATTACATAGGCACTCAAGAGATGCTGCATGAGTAACCCTATTTTTAACCCTTTTCTATCTGGCAGACATGTAAGTTATGTTCGTCTGACCATATACTGCAGGATTCATACCAGTAATTTCAGTTTTCTTAGGCTTCATCAATTGTCCCATCATAGAAAGGATGTCTTGCCCACCCTAGAAAAAAAAAATTGACAGATCAGCTGTGAGGTCTTGTAGTGAACACATACCTTGAGAATTTTATAAACCAGAATTGGTTAAAGAAGTTGTTTCCTGCAGTTAATTTGATAATTTATATCAGCAGTTGTTGATAATCTGTCAAAGGTTGGGTCACTTCACCACAGCAGTATCATAAACATAATCATTGAGCTGACTTCTAGCCCTTTCTTTAGCCTTGTCCATTTGGAGAACATAAAAAACCAAAATGAGATATCCTCTTAAAAAAAAAAAAAAGTCACAGAGAAGCTCATAAGGACTGAAACTGTCAGAGAACGCAGACTGGGTCTGTCTGTGTGCAGGTTAAGTGTTCAACCTGTCAACACGGGAACAACTATCCTGAGTTTTAAGACTTCTGAATACCACAATTTCTATCAGATAAATAATATTGTTAGAAAAAAGGATCTTGTTTAAAATGGAATAGGTCAAGGGCTTGCAGTACCATACTGTAGGGATGCCAGCCTTTAAGCAAAGATACTGTATTGTTGGTGGCTTTTGTTTATGGCATAGATGGAATTCCCTCAATACTCGGTTTGTGTTAAGATACAGCAAGGAGTAATTCTATTTTCTTTTTTTTTTGCTGCAGTACGTTCAGAACTCTACTGAAAGTCACAAGGAAGTTTAAGAAGAGGTTATGAAACATTTTTGAAGTAAGCAGGGACATCAACAGAATCCACAGCAGTCAAAAATATAGTCACCAAAAGGTGACTAGTGCTTGCAGTTTCCATTGTATGGCTACAAAACCGTAAACTCAGAGCAGAATACATGAATCTGCATTCAGAACTTTCAATAAATGAAAATATGCAGATCTGGCTGTTGGTACCTCACATCTGTAGGCAACTTTCCGTCTGGAGAGAAACTAATAATCTCTTCACCTGGTCAGGAGGAGCAGCACACACCTCTCTTTCTGCACACCATGTGGCAGTGGTAGAGGGAAGGAGAGCACCACATCTAGATCATGCATTAACTGTGAAGGCAGAGGATCCCAAATATCTGCACAAAAGCTCTGCTATGGCTAGAAGGCTGCTATCTGTCATGTTAGGAAATGCACTCTGACAAATATTCCATGATCAGGTGCATGAATCCTAACCTAGCAACTGGCTCTCAAACCTGTATGGCAGGGCCGCTGAGGCAGCCAACTGCAGCACGACCTCCCTGAAGAGGGGACAGGTAGACTGGCCATCAAGGTTTAACACCTACTTCTTTTCTTATAGTGGAATCTCTGAGGGTGATTTAAGCATAGGCTCAGCTTTCAACATCTCCTTGATTATTATAGTAACCATTACATCTATGTCAAATAATTTTTCTGTAAAGACTTCATCTGTGGAGTCAGATACCTGAGGTCGAGCATTGGCCACATCCAAGTCATGCAGGGTGACATCCTGAATAATTTCCTTTTTCTTGTGCACATCACCCTTTGGCAAGGGAACATACTCCTCGGCTTCAAGGTCAAATTCTGTGGCATAGATATCACACCTGCCTTGCCTCTGAGGAAAAGCAAAGGAGAGAAACCCAGATACAGAATTAGTTTCAGTGCCAAAACCTTGAGTGACACTAACTTGATAAAGATAAAGGGTTTAGTTCACAATTCCAGTCCTGACAAGCTTCAGCTGACAATTCAGACATCGCACTCCCTGCTTAGCAACAGGCATACCCTATCTACTGATCAAAGCTCAAAAACTCTGTTGAAAAAACACCAGACACTTTCAGTGGTAAGAGTATTCCACTGCTCCCTCCCCTTCCTTTAACCGTATGCAATTCTTGCTAAAGGACAAATCCAGCAGATTAACTAGAGATTGGGAGAACTGTTCAAGACTCCTTTGTAGGTGGGTGATTTATTATATGATACAAAATATTATGCTCATCCATTAAACAGCAAGTACCGCTGTACACTACTTTCTAAATCAGATATGAAAAGAATGCTAACTAATGCAGTATTCCCTTCTACATGTATATATCTTGTGGGGAAAATACCAGAGCGATAAAAGAAAGATTAAATACACTGCACATGTCAGCCTAAAAATGACTAAAGTTGCTTGGTTCTTCCTCCTTCCCTTAAAGATGCCTTGATCTTACAAAAAAGAAAACTCATCCAACACATCCAGACGGCATCAGTGATAACTTCCTTGCCAGATGACCTTAACTGTGAACCAGATGACCACGTTCTTTCGGTGCAAGACAGAATTTTCTCTCCAGATAAGGAAAACACTGGGCTCTTTTTAAAACTTCCATGGAACCATTTTGTGTCAGTTAAGGTTAATAAATCGGTGAGCCTTCTGACAAAGGCAGAGAAAGGTCTGCAAGAATACATACACCTGCATAAAAGTGCACAACTTTTTTTACCTTGACGGCTCCACTGTTTGCTTCAATATAAATAACATCTCCAGTTTCCACTCGCTCCTTCTGCAAGCTTTCAAATATGCTTGGGTCCAGCTGGAGGCAAGCAAACATCACAGTTGGTCAAACAATCCATATTGTTATGGTAATCAAGAGAAAGAAATTTAGTTTAAAGCTCAGTCCCACCAGACAAAATTAAACTGCATCTCCCCCCGACAACAGCTCTAGGATTCTATAAAGCTGTAACACTCGGACTAGTGATACAAGAAGATGCACAGAACTTTCTTTCTTAACAAGAATATCTGCTATCTGAAGGAAGTGATTGTAATTGCCAGAACCATAATGATATCAGTTACTACCAAAAAATATGCCTTTGTGTAACATGACAATATATGTAAACCTAGGAAGCAGCACTTCTCTTGCTTTCTAAACAAAACTTTTATAAGAAAATCCAGCTAAAGCACTGAATTCTGCTACTTGATTTCTTGAGTCTTTATCCTCTGTGAAGCTGTGTGAAGGACAGTGGATGTGGAATACATTAGATGCTTTTGTTTTTCTCAGTACATGTTTATTCACTTTTGCTCTACATTTTCTTGTTTTCAGAGTGAACAATTGCAAGATGATACTCAACAACAGAGACAGCTTTCAGTTTTCTCCCCCGCTAAGTGACAGGGAAATTGAACAACATGGACAAAGACTTGTACAAAAAAACAAAGGGAAAGTGGGTCTGAGCTGGCAACATACCAGCTCAATTTCCAGTTCAAATCAAATATTCACCAGCGGATACCTCCCCAGGTAGAAAGAAGGGATATGACAGAAAGAACAATCTATTCCAAAGCAGATAAGATTTCCCAAAACCATCCTCAGAAATTTGAGGATCAGGAAAACAAAAGCAAACAAGATCTTTCCTGTGTGTTTGTTATCACAAGCATGAATTTACAGCCAGGGTCAGCATGAGCATATCACGGACTGGGAAAGATCACAGTTCAGATTCCCATTTCTCTGTGGTACTAGTAATGCTGCACAACTGCACCAAGATCTCTTCCTGCTTAAACTCACCTTTAACTCATTGAAGACATATAAATGTGTGCTGCCAAACAGAAAAATAACAGGGGCTGCTAACTGTGCAAAGGTTTTATCCCTGATTTTAATTTTTAAGAGACAAGACTAACACCTAAGTATTCTACCTAAACATTCTACTTAAACATACGTGCTGAGGAGTAGGATTAAGTTGTCTAGCAAAAAAACCCAGCCTCCTGGCATCCCCAGTCTACAGAGATGGGGATCGAGTACTTAAAGTGGAAATAAGAACTGGTAAAAATAGAAGATGCGGATCTGAAATACTTAAGGAAATTTTCGGGGCTATACCACACATACCTTCAACTGTTTGGTTCCCTTCGCAGTTTTGAGTCCTATAATTACATGGCTGATCGTTTTGCCATACCCCCCCATAGGATTTTCAGTCTCACATGGAGTTAGTTCTGTGACTTCTCCTTCATAAACCTCCTTGGTCTCTTTAATCCTCAAGCCTGCAAGAAATTGTTCAGAATAGTTTTACAAATCAATAGCCACACATGCTCAGTCTGCTGCCTTACTGTCAATGGAAGGTAACATAGTACTAGGCTATATTACATTTAACAGTAAATTTTTACAAGTAGAAAGATTGATTATTGTTCTCCTCTTCAATATTAAATGAGAATAGTCATCCTGTGTCACCAGAATGATAGTTCTGCACAAGTTCTGACCTGCAAAGCAGCTTATTAAACTCTTAAGAAATTATTTTGTCTATTATTAGTTCTTGAAGCAGATGTCAGTATCATCTCTTTTCCCTTGACTCAGAAGGAGATTCGATTGTTTTGTTCCCCTATGCTTAAGTCAGAGAAACAGCTCATCTTATGAAACTAATGATTAGTGACAGTAATATAAATGTGAGTTTTACATTTTCGTACTTTCAGAAAAGCCCTGCAAATTAAGGAAAAAGACAGGAGAAAAAAAAGTGACTTCATAAAAACCTTTAAATTTTAGCAACTGAATTAAAAACAACTTAAATCGATTAGCAGGTATTGTGTTAGAACCTCATAAAATACTTAAAATATTTTTCAAGTTAATAGCAGAAGGTGAGCTAGATAAAATTCAGCAGAATCTCTTACATTGCAAATACACAACTATTTCAAAACAATTGACAATGGCATCCTTACTTCGTTAGTTTTCCGACAGCTGAGTAATCATTGCTGTATCTGAGTAGCTTCTATTTTAGTCACAACTATAGTAATTAACTAAGTTCTTATAAATTGATGAATAATATAAAGCTGAAGAGTTTTACAGTTAGACTGTTCCAAAGAAAAACCACTATCATCACCACCACTACAATTATGCAGACGTTCTGCCTACATAAAAGTTCAAAGAACCCACATCAGAAGAGACTCTACAAGGTATTTTATGAGACACACATGCCATACCAAAACTAATGAATGAGTTGTAACAAGATATAAGGAAGTCATCCTGCCCAGTCTGAGGCTATTAGGACTTTATAAAACTTTCCTTGTTCCATAACTTTTCATTTTGCTTTGAAATAGATCAGACACTTCACCAGTAATCTTGAGTCGCTGATAGGGAAATGTAAAGAAGGGACAAATATGAGTCTGTCTCCCTCTACTGGACCCAAATTAAGACTAAGATTTGAAATGCGAAAACTAGGTGAATTGTGGATAGCATTATAATTTGTTGGAAATAAATGTTTGCTTTCTCTTATTTAGCCCTACATAAAGAGTTCTATATAGTTAATTTCATTAATTTTTTAAAATGTTTTTCAGGTATGCCAAAACATCAGACAGAAAAATTTCATGAACCTTTGAGCTATAAAACTGACCTCAACAAGGCTGCATCACACAGGCTACATATGCAACAAATGCGAAACAATATAGGAAGTGGACATTCATAAGTTCAGGTTTTCTCTTTGCTTTGTTTTTAAACTTTCAATATGAGCTCTGTTCTGCTCTGAATAACTGGAAGCCCATTTGTATTTGGGGTATGTTTTATATGCTGCTAAAGCACATCTTCCAGTTTCATTTCACCTGGAAAGAATGCAATTCATATGCTCAGAGTCTGTGCTGCAATGCACACCAAAGCTGAGTCAGTGAGGACAACCTAGAGATTTGCTTCAAAAGTGTGCCTGTAACCCTAAACTAACGTGCTCACATAGATGTGTCTATAGGAAATATTTACAGACTAACATTATCTGAACAAAGGTAATCGATGCTTTGAACTTGCTGCTGATTATCAGTTTTTTCAAATGAATATGCATGTATCAAGTACGAACTTCATTCTCAAAAGACCTCTTTTAACCTAAAACAGAGACATTTCCTACTTACAAATCAGAGACATGAATCTAAGGCAGCAGTTGTGGCCTACTTCATGGTTTGGTTCAACAGCACTATATGGAGTTAAATAGTGCTTGTTTGATTTACTGGCAGTCAATTTGGAGACACAGGAACAGACACGTTACTTAAGTTGCTATTGCAGGAGTTATTTTTTACTGCAACTGAGCTCTAACTTTAGGTACTGTCATCATCCTTGCCAGCTGTTAAGCTCTATACAGGATTCATCTCTTTCAGTTGAAGTTTTCTTAACCCGTTCAACTATTCCATCTTCTCATTCCCCTCTCTGTCCTTTTATGTCTTCAGTATTAGAAACTCTACTATACCCTAGCAGTTCTTAGCAGACTATGTCAAGACTGTTAACAAAAGACTCCCCAAAATAAAAGTTTTTTAAACCCAGTCATCCAGGTTTCCTTATACAGTGATGGGTCCAACCCAATCAGACTCTGTTGTTTCCAAGAAAAAAAAAAAAAAAAAGTAAAAAAATTGTTTACGTCCTTGATCACTTTTATAAATTGAGGTGTTTAAACCCTCCAAAAGCAAAATGCACAATATGAGCAACAGATGATGTGTACAGAACCTGCTAATAAGGAATGATACAACATTCCCCTGCCAGGAAAGAAAATCTAACTGAATACTTTAGGTATGGTGTGATACATGAGTTGAAGCTTCTCTTGTGCCTGGTTACAGCTGACATGGCACTGTGCATACAAAATATTTTTTTTTAACAAACAAACCCTTGTAAATTATTTGCCAGGCAGGGAAGCTAAAACATAACTGAGATTTAAACATGACTGGAAAGTGTTCCACTCTGAGAAATGGTGATTACCAGTCCGATCTCAGAGATTCTTCTTTTTTTCACACTGATAAAAACATTCAATTAAAGTTGTGTTATGAAAATGTGACATGGAATTCAACAGAAAGGAACAGAAGAACTTCCATCTTTCATTAACACCAATATTTGTTTAGAAGTGTCTCCCTGTTGATGTTCAGGGAAAGCAGAGGACTAACAATGTAGCTGGCTGTTAAACTTTAGAGAGTTAAAATACAGCTATCTCTAGAAATGACAACATGCATGGCATAAGTTTCATCTGTGGGTTCAGGTTTCCAAATCTCTGACAGGGAACTTCATCACATCAAGGAAATATTGCAGACTACCCAGTCTCTGGCTTCCCAGCCCCAAGCCCTGCCAGATTCATGGTAATCAGAAGACCAGTGACTACTGAGAGCTGCTTTCTTATAAAGGGCAACGCAATACTTTTGTTTCCTTGCAGAACTGAGGAGACTTCTCCTCCTTACTGCCACCGAATACTGAGATGAATTCCAAGTGGAAATATAGTACGCAAACCTGGGAAATTAACTGTTAATATGTTCAGTACTAAAATCAGTTTAAGCTATCTTTAGCTAATCCTCATACAAGCAAGGGCCACTTCTAACTGCATTTATCAGCTGTCAGCAGCAATCACATAAGAGATTTCAGATACTCATTGAGGTTGGAAATACATTAAGCTTGAAAAAAAGCACTCTAGATCTGAGGAAGACATTAAGCTAAAGTGTTTATTTCGTTGGTGTGGAACTACTTTTCTGCTTGTTGGAATACTAAGTCAGGCTAATGCTGACATTTGGGAGTCCCAGATTCAGACTGACTGCTTAGCATCACTAAAATAAAAAAGGAGAGAGCATTTTTCTGTCTACAAGCATTTCTCCTAATGTAAGAAACTAAAAATATTTTTTCTTTCAGCTGCATTCAGAGCCACAGGCAAAACCAGGAGATGAACCTGGAGGATGAGAGGAGAATCTGGGGAAAGGAGAATAAACCATAATACAACAATTCAATTATGTTTTCTTTAAAGAGAAAACTTGACTCTACTAAGTGTGGAAGAGATTCACTAAATCAAGATCGGCACTGAAAAAACCCCCATACGATACTCTGAAAACCACCATGACCACTGCAAAGATTTTCCTTTTTACATGACTTGAGAAAAGCAAAGTAACTATCATGCAAATACTTTATTCTTCTGTTTTTCTGAAACTTACCAATTGCACGTCGGAAGTTTTCCATGAGAACTTCTGTTTTCTTGATCTCGGTGGAATAGACCTCACTTCCAACCATAGGACAAAAGGGAACTTTACTTCCCAGTTCCTGAGCAATAGCTAAAGCCAAAGCAGTCTTCGAAGAAAAGAACAAAACCATACATTAATTTTTATAAGAATTAACAAAGGATTCTTTCTGCACAAAGTTAGTTTTGCTCATCATCACCTTCCATAAATCAACTTTCAATTTAATGTTACAACTACTCTGTCTGACATACATTTCTCACATATAACAATCCTTCTCCTCCCAAAACAAGTTAGTCACACTGGTTTTTAACGAAGACTTATAAAACACCTTAAAGAAACAGTACCAGGCATTTGAATTTGACATCTGATACAAACACGAAAAGCTTGGAATAGCATGGAGCTGGGGGGGGGGGGAATAAACAAAGCAAAAACTATTTAGGCCTTTAAAATAAAATTAATTTCTAAGACTCTTCTCCAGAGACCATGTGACCTATGAGTCTGGTAACCGCAAACAGTGGTTTCACACTACTGATTCCTGAACACATCACTGGATACTGCCAATGTTGACAACACGGCAAAAATAAAAGTATAAAACACAAACCCACGCCAATACCTTGAAGGGAAAAATTCCAGTAGATGAAAACATTATGTAACCACTATCCTAAAACAGTTTTGACAACAAATTAAAATAAATTAGATTTGGAAATACTTTATATCACATAAAAAAAAAAAAAGGCAAAATAATACCTTGCCAGTTCCAGGAGGTCCTGCCAACAGCACAGCCCTGCCAGCCATTTTCTTGCTTTTGATTAGTTCCACTATAATCCCACAAGCCTACAAGTTAAATAAGTATTTACACTGTTAACATGAGTATTGATATCATATCTTTTATTCCAATATTACAGAAAGTGTTTAGAAATATCAGGGTTTGCGAGCTCTCTAGAAATAAAGAGGATTTCAGTTTCATGCACAGAAAAAGTAGGAGACAAGATCAGAAAAGCCTACTTCCTAAAACCATTTTATATTACAGGCATTAAAAAAACCCAAATCCAAACACAGACAGGAAAACTCAACCTAAGCACAGACTCCTTTCCTCATTCTGGAGTTACACAGAATCATAGAATGGTTTGGGTTGGAACCTCAAAGCCCATCCAGTTCCAACCTCCTGCCATGGGCAGGGAGGGACACCTCCCGCCAGCCCAGGCTGCTAAAAGCCCCATCCAACCTGGCCTTGAACACGTCCAGGGATGGGGCACCCACAGTTTCCCTGGGCACCCTGTGCAAGGGCCTCCCCACCCTCAGCGTGAAGAATTTCTTCCTGATCTCTAATCTAAACCTTCCCCCTTCTAATTTAAAGCTATTACACCTCATCCTATCACTCCTTGCCCTTATAAAAAGTCTCTCCCCAGCTTTCCTATAGCCTCTTCAGGTACTGCGAGGGCGCTACAAGGTCTTAACTCATACAAAGGTTCACAAGCAGCGCAGGAGGCGACCTTCTGGGTCTCTGCAGGGCGGATCAGCTGAAGCCCCGGGCTGAAAGAGAAGCTCCAATCCCTGCTTGCACCAGATCTCTCGACTTCGGGCAGGTTTCATCGCCTCTGATAGCCCAATATCTACACCCAAACCCCAGTGACCGCTACCATAACAGCAGCACCGTGAGCTCAGACCACCCCTCAGGGCGGCGGAACGCGCTGGGGGGCCAGGGCAAAGCCCCCCAAGGGGCACTCGCAGCTCAGGGCGGGCCCCCGGGACACCCCTCCAGCCAGAGCTGGGGCCGCAAGGCCGGGGCCGCCCCTGCGCTCACCTCCCGCGCGTTCTCCTGCCCCACCAGCCCAGCTCCCGCCGGCTTGGCCGTGCCGCTCTCGTCCAGCCCCAGCCCCTTGACATGGCTGTGGGCGGCGACGCGCTGCGTCTTCGAGGTGCTCTTCACCTCCTCGATCTTCATGGCGGGGCAAAACCGACCCAGATCACCCACGCTCCCCACACGCAGCCCGCGCGTTACCAAGGCTCCCGGCGCGCCACGGCCTCTGCCCCACCCCGCCACGCCATTGGCCCGCGTCGTAGCGCTCTCGATGCTAATTGGACGCATCGCCCGCCTGTCACTCGCAGGAGGGCGGTATTTCCTTCGGCTCCAATCCATTCATATCCGTATGCGGCGCTTCCGCCCCGCCGCGCTCCGTCATTGGTCCGCGCGACGGCGCTCTCGATACTTAGTGGGCGCGGCGCGTGCCTGTCATCCCCAGTGGGAGCAGTTCTTTAGGGTTCGTCCGTTCATTTCCGTGTGCGACGCTTCCGTAGGGCCCGGGTAGGTGCGCGCGCTGCGGGAGAGTTGCGCCGTGAGGCAGGAGGTGGTCTGGGCTCTGTAGGGTGGCGAGCAGAGGCCCACCCGGAGGGGCAAAGCGGGTTATTGTTGGCCTTACATCTACAGAACGCCTTCTGCCCTCACTGAGCCTGGTTTGGGGCTGGAGGCAGTGCTTGTCCTGCGGTCAAGGCTGCTGGCTCCCTGTGATACTGGGTGTCCTCTCCTGCCCTGAGTTGCTCATGGAATCGTAGAATCGCCTGGTTGGAAAAGAACTTTGAGATCATCAAGTCCAACTGTACCTGCCTGCTACTAAACCAGATCTCTGAGAAACTCATCTGCTTGTCTTTTAAACATCTCGAGAGATGGGGACTCAACCACCTCCCTGTTACAGGGCATGATAACCCTTTCAGTGAAGGAAGTTTTCCTAATGTCTAGTCCGAATCTTCCCCTGGTGCAACTTGTGGCCATTTCCTCTTATCCTTTTGCCTGTCACTTGGGAGAAGAGAGCAATAGCCTCTTTGCTACAGCCTCGTTTCACGTAGTTGTAGAGAGTCTCCCCTCAGCCTTCTATTCTCTAGGCTAAACAACCCCAGTTCTCACAGATGCTCTTCGTAAGACTTATTCTTCAGCCCCTTCACCAGCTTCACTTGGGCTGCCCGTGGCTGGCAGCAGGCTGGGAACTGCCAGCAGCGCTGTCTGAAAGCTTCTGCTGGGCTACGCTGAGGCTTTCCAGGAGGGTTTGCTAGATCTTTGTCAAAGGAATAGTGAGGGCAATCTCTTACCTGCCAGTGTCCTCAGTAACTTCTTTGGTGTAACAGCAAAATAATTCCATTCCATGTTTTCAAACCTTTACATAAGCACCCAAGACCTTAACATATGCTGTACTTACAGGACATGTTCCTTCTGAGCCTTGACCTGCTGAAATGAGGAACACCTCCCCATTGCCTCAGCAGGGGTTTCCACAGCCTTGCAAGCTTTACCCTTGTTTCCTCAAGTCTGTGAGGCTCCAGATTTTGGGCTGCTATAGCTCCTAACTCTGGTTCAGCTGGAGTTCTGCTGCAGCTTTCATGTAGTGTTTATATGTTTGAGATGGAGATTGCTCACAGTGAAATTTTAGATGAGGTCTGGGAACTTGCAGTTCCAGTATCGTCGTCTTGTTTGTAGAGAGTGGGATCTTTCTTCTCCCAAAAGGGGACTCTCATTCCTCTATTCTCTTCTCATTGTGTGAATTTATAGTGTTTCTGTGTTTGAATGTAAAACTGTGGCTGTGTCTGCAGGGTTCAAGGCCAATGGGTTAGTGTGGTGTGATGCAGGACTGCTGTTTGTGTAAAGGGATGGTGCCACCTGCCTTCCCCATGCACTGCCAGGGAGAATTGCAAAAGCGGCCCTGTGATGGTACAAGCTAGGAGAGCAGCTTTGAGGCAGGATGGGAGTTACGGGTCAATTTAAAGAACAGTGATTAATAGGTATGCTATTCATTCCATTTTTGTCCAAGAGCTTCTGTTAGCTTTGTTATAAATCTCACTTAGCAAAGAAAAGACTTTGCTATTTGTCGCTTTATTTTTCTGTTCATTGTTCTGTCAATTTAGATTTCCATAATCTAGTTTAAAATTGTAATTACAATATAATTGCACACATATGTAGTTCAACACCTTTGTAAGGGTATCCTATTATACAACTGTTTAGCTAAGAATATTTTAATCTAACAAATACAAGCTATCCTTTAAATAATTAAAAAAGCGTGTATATCACTGGACTCTCTACATCCTCTCAGGGTCATACGAGTCAGAATAAAAATGCCTCATATGTACCAAACTGCAGACTTTTTTTCTTTGTTAAAGAGCGAATACACAGCTTTGATTTCTCTAGTGCATTAAACTTGCCGCAAGTGTTGTGGGTAAGTCTGGTCAAAGTTCAAGTTTCTGCCAGTTCTGGAAGAATAATTAGCAAGTTTTCTAAGAGCTGTGGAGGCAGGGATATTGTTAGCAAGACGTACAAGTTAGGTATGGCCCTCCTTTTAAGGACTAGCAATGGGTTAAATACATAGTGATTTGTTAACTTAGACCCAAATCTGTCTCTGTGCTCCATGTCATCTTCTTTGATGTTGCAGCTAGGCCTGTTTTTGAGATTACGGCATTTCAAAGACTGTTTAATAATATTTTCTTATTTCTTTTTGGTGGAATTCAATATATAGGAATCTAAATGGCAGGAATGGAGAATTGCTATTAATCTTTATTATAACCTAGAGGAAGGATAGGAAAAACTTCACTGATTTAAAAATCAGATACGTTACTAAGGTTCTTTAACTTCAGAAATCCTAATTCAATTAGAGATTTTTGCTGGTAAATGTGGGTAACAAACAGAAGTGTTAATTGTTTGCCTGCAGCCATATGATGTCTCAAAACCAGAATCGGAGTCGAGCTTAAGACTGTAGTGTGCTTGTGACCACTGCTGTTCAGTAAATAAAATCTCCTGTGGTGAAGGTACAGTTTTAATACTGAGCTGCAGAAATTGTCATAAAAACGCTTTGCTTTTGCTTTTGCAGTAGAAGAGGATTTGTCACTACAAAAAAGAATCAGGAAACAAATGTTTGCTTCATAGATGTGAAGCTGACTTCTTCCTTTTGCTTGTTGGTATCCCTTAAAAGGGTTTACAATTGTCCACAAGCTGTGAGTGGTTTGGCACATCTAATTGTATCGATTGTTTTACTCATTCCATATGTTCCTTGAGCATTGTACTGAAACTGCAGTTTAACAGGGCGAGAAGAGTACATGTGGGTGAGGGAAAATAAACAATAATCCTTTAGCCCACACAGGATTAATTGTTTATTCCCCAGAAAGAGCAGGGTACAAGTGGAACTACTGGAAAGTTTAGCACTGAACTTAAATAGCTTAAATGATCTTTTATAATTGATGTCTGATGTGTTGTGATGCATCAGTATGTGGAAATATTGAACCCACCCTCAACGTGATTTTTGTGATTTTGAATACATTGGAGGGGGAGGGTTAAAATGCCATCAGATGGAACATAAGTAGGTTGTTCGACCATTCTGTTATAGATGGTTTGAGTATAATTTAATATTTCACTAGCCAGTTCACCAGAAAAAATACCTGTCACCAGCAGTCTGAACTGTTATTCCCCAGGTTTAATCAACTCATTTTACCAAGGTTTCTTTTGCCCCCCTGTTTGAGGTCTCCTGTTTGGCACAGACGTCATGCGATACCCGATGTGGGAGCTGGAGACTTGAGAGCTGTTTTCCTAGACTAAATGTTTGAGGTTACAGGACGTGGCCTAGTTTCACATAAGCTTTCAAATTTCCATGGGACATGCTGAATCCTGAAACTGTCAAATAGTGTATTATTTTTGGAGTGAGAGAGAGTACGTGTGTGTAAGTGTGTGAATGACCTTTACATTTTTACTCTATCCCAAAAGTCTGACTCCCTGCCCTTTGTCCCATGAGTCCATAAACTTTAGAATTATAGTGAACAATTTTTAAGGAAGAAATTCAGTGTAGGAGAGAACAACTGGGAAGGGTATGTTAAGGAGAAAACAAGGAAAATGACTAAATACTAGAAACTGCTCGCATTTTGAGGGATACAGAAAAACCTGGAGAAGTTGGGATTCTTTCATTTTGCCATGTTCCACTTTCCATCCTAATGATATCGAGACCTCTGTGTGTATGCATGTGAAGGGGGTGTTGTTCTGTTTTGTTTCCTGCAAGAAAAGCTGAAACGTTTTTCCTATTCTTCATCAAAGCAATAGGGGTGATGAATCTTAACAAACGACATCTCTTAAGTTCTATATCTGTAATTAATTCTAAAACTTTGTGAGCTAACAGAATGGACCTCTCTAAACACTGGATAAATGTGCTTATTGCTATCAAATTTCTCCTCCTTGGTACTGGTGATATGTTTCACAGGTACCGTGCGCATCCTGAACTTGGAAAAAGCTGTGCCTTCAAGTAATAAGTTGCAAAATCAGATCTTCAGACACTAAAATCCTGGCAACAGAGGTTATGTTCTGACTGCTAACAGTAAAACTGTAGACATTGGAGCAAACTTACTGTAATTGTTTGTTTGTTTTTTCTTCCCACACACAGGACAACTGCTTTCCCTGTCTAGAGAGTTGCAAGTCTTTTTGATGTCTAAAGGAAGAAAACTAAGAACAAACCCACATTTCTACCTGACATCCCTCCTTCTTGCAGGTCACTCAAGACTATAAGGTTATAGAAAGAAATGCTACTATTTTTAGGTGAGCAGTGGACTTCAATTTTCCTATGGATTTCTGTCTTCCTTCCTTCCATCTCCTTAGCAAAAAGAATTCCCTTTTTTTTCCATCTTGTGAGCTCTATCCAGTGTCCCCTCTAGTTACCATCTGAGCAAAATCCAGTTCTGTTTTGTTGGTAAGTTGACAGTCCAAGCCAAATGGGTCACACCTGAGCTCTTGCTGCAGCCTCTTATGCTGGGTGGGCTGTTGGAATGGGCTTCTCCTTTACCTCATGGCCAGTTTTCACAAGAGTTGTAGAAACGATTAGACCTCCATATTTTGACAAGGCTTGCCAAAAGTGGCAGGTAGTTTAGAAGCTTTGGGAGGCCTGCAGGATAATGCAATTCTGGATTCGGAATGCAAATCTGGAATCAGAACCTCTCTCACCTCTTCCTTCCAAAGTTGCCTAATGATTAATGCTAAAAAAAGAATTAAGTGGTAAGCAATATGACACAGGGATATCTGTGTGCATTATAACTGTGTAGGGCCTTTTCTTGTGTTAATAGATGTATACTTACCCTTAGCTTTGTATGTATTGATACAACAGATTGAGACATTCGGGGCAATGAAGTGTACATGAGCCTTATGATTTAACAGGAAACTATTCAAAGCCTGGGAACTTGGTCTGAAAAGTGACGTTATGCTTAATTTGGCTGCCATGACAGAGTTCCCATCAAGCTGAACTATTCTGCTGAAGAAGCTGATTAACCAGCCTAGTCCAGCGCATTGGCAGGACTCCTTGTGAGTTCATTTCTTTCCTTTAGGAGATAGTTGTCTCTCAAATAGCACTGAGTGCTAGGAATGTCTGGTATTTTTTTCTTCCCCATCAATGAGTAATTGATTTTTGTCATCTTCACTTCTGTGTGTTTGGAAAGGAGGGGTAATTTGTACCCAGCTTTTAAAGCTCTGCAAACTCTTTCATGTAAAAACTGTTGTTATATGAAGCAATGCTCTCTGTAAAAGAAACCCTAAAGTTTGGAGTCAAAACCTATAAACTAAATCCATGATGCTGAGAATAATCTTAGGCAAGTCATCATACACTTCTGGCTCATTTATTAACTATTGGTATATGAATGGTAAATACTACTAGCAATGCTACTACTGCATAGGGAGAGTAAGCGGGAAATATATTCTGTATGAACATCTTAAAGAACAAATCTGCAAATTAACAAATGCTTCTTTTATTAAATGTGTTGTCTTCCCCCTAGGTGCACGTGGAAAGTGGTATTCAGGCAATTTTGAGGTTCCTTTGGAAATGGGACTCTCTTGTTCTTGGCAAGAAAAGATCGTGTGACACCTATTAAATAAAGCTTTAATTTCCTCAGTCGTCATTATTCGTATCTTTGCCAGTAAATTCCATACAACAATCAAGTTGTGACAGTGAGTAAATATTTTGTTTCCACTTTGTAATTTGCACTTACTCTAAGAAAATTGCACTTTTTTTTTTTTTAAATTTGGTGAAAAAAGGTATGCAGGTAGGGAACTTGTAATGATTACAAAACATGATGCTCACTGAGTGGGCTTGGCACAGGCAGATGGGCCACCTTTACTGAGACTCGGAAAATGATCACAGACTTTGTGTGTTCAATAAAATGTAACCAGCTCTTGCCTTGTTACGCATGATTGATGGAAGCCATTCCTTCATGCATCCAAGTGCTGAAATTAAACGATGTTGTTTTCTGAAATTCTAAAACGAGTCTTAGAGAATCACAAACTTTGGGCGCGTTCAAACAAAGTAACGAGCTCTTGTTTCGTTATACAGGATTGCTGAGATTCATTCCCTCACACGTCCAGCGATGAAATAAAAGGTGCCGCTTTCTAAAACTCCATACCGAGTCCTACAGAGTTTATTTGCTGGCATTTTCGGTATCAAACCCGTTCTATGATTTTATGAGTCTATGATTCTATGAATCGAGCCATCCTTGGCCTTCCCGGGGCTCTCTCCCGCTGCGGGCCGGGGCTGGGCCGTCCCGCGGGCGGAACGGCGCTGGCGGGGCGCGCTGCCGCCGGGGCGCTGTGCGGCCGGACCGCGCGGGTGCAGCGCCGCCATGGCCGCCGGTCCCGCGGCGCCCCGCGTCCTCAACGTGAACGTGGGCGTCCTGGGCCACATCGACAGCGGGAAGACGGCGCTGGCGCGGGCGCTCAGCACCACCGGTTCCACCGCCGCGTTCGACCGGGCGCCGCAGAGCCGCGCGCGGGGCATCACGTTGGACCTGGGCTTCTCGTGCCTGCGCACCGCGCTGCCGCCGCGGCTGGGAGCGGGGCCCAGCGAGCTCCAGTTCACGCTGGTCGACTGCCCCGGGCACGCCTCCCTCATCCGCACCATCATCGGCGGTAAGGGGGGAGCCCCTGCCCGCGCCGGCCCTCGCCAGGCCCCCCCCGTGCTGGGAGCTGCGCTCGTGTCCGAGGGGAGCGGGGTGCGGGGTGGGGGCCGGACCGTGCGCCCGCCTCGGGAGCCCCTGTGCATTCTCGGAGTTGGCCCGCAAATCCAGCCCTGCTGCTCAGGGAAAGGCAGGCTATGAGCGTGGGTTCTTGGGGAGCTCTCTGGACAGGCAGGCCTGCTCAGTTTGCGTACACTTAGCTGTGTGCAGAGACCTTGTTTGCAATGTGTAAAGGCAATATTAGTTTGTAGTTTCTCACTTGTTCCAGCTGTCAGGGGCTGAGCTCCTCAAATCCCACTCAAGTGCTCAGGGAAAAGCAGTTTGGGAACGTGGGTTCTTTGGGTGTGCTTTGGACAGTCAGGCCTGCTCAGTTTTCTTACACTTGGCTGGAAAAAAAGCCCCTTTGGGAAAAACATTTTGTGAATGTGGGTGCTTTGGGTGCACTTTACACAGGCAGGCCTGCTCAGTTTTCTTACGCTTAGCTGTGTGCAGAGAGCTCGTTTGCGATACGTAAGGGCAATATTAGTTTGTAGTTTCTCACCTGTTACAGCTGCCAGGATTTGAGCTCCTCATGCTTTCCTGGGATTGGCCCTCAAATCCAGCCCTGCTGCTCAGGGAAAAGTGGTTTGTGAATGAGGGTTCTTTGGGCACTCTCTGGACAGTCATGCCTGCTCAGTTTTCTTAACACTTAGCTGGAAAAAAGCTTTATTGTGTGCAGAGACCTCGTGTGTGTAAGGGCAATATTAATTTGTACTTCCTCACTTGTTAGAGCTGCCAGGGTTTGATATTCCCTGTGGCTGAGAGCGATGCTGTAATCGCTGTGTACATTTGGGCTCAATGATCTCAAAGGTCTTTTCCAACCAACCAATTGTATGATTATGTGTCATACTCTTCTCTTGCAGAGACTGAGGAGTTCTAATGTGGTAATCTTCTCTTTAGAAATAATGTTGTGGATTTTGGTAATTTTCCATTTTAGTCTTTCTAGATATCAGAAAGTTAATCTGGTTTGCATTAGAGCTCATTTTAAATGAGTTCACCTCATTCTATGAGAAATATCGTCTCCTCCTTCCATCGGTTGCAAAAACCAGTTAAGAGGTAGTTCGTGCGTGACTAAGGATACAGTGGAGCTGCAGCTGCAGGCTGTTTAAAGTAGTCACAGATTGATAAACTGCAATTGCAAAGGCCTATGAAAATTCAGTTCCTGTGTATTTCCTCTGCTAGTGTCTCTGTAATGTCAACTAGGTGGTAGTTTTGTAATGCAATGTATGTTTCTTCTAAGCTAGGCTGAGGTTCAGACCCAGTTACTTCTCATGATGTATAAATTAACCCCCTTTTGAACAGATGTATTATTTGTAAATGATGTTAGCGGTAACTGCATTTTATTGTTTGGATATATATTTTGGATAGGATAATAAACATTTACTTATTTCTCACTTTCACCAGCAGTGAAGTGGTCTGTACCATTAACTGTACTCTACAGCTTCAAGGGGAGGAGTGGCTGAGTGCTGAATTCCAGAAACCTGTGGTCTTGTAGTCTTCTTTTGTGCTTTACAGTCAGCTGTCTTCTTAAGTAACTCTGATTATCTTCTAACAAACAAAGTTTACTTTGGCAAATGGTAACTTCTTGGATGTACTGAAGAGTTACTTGTAGTTACACATTCCTTTCTGCCAGAAGCAACTAATCTGAGTGGGGTAAATTTTCTCATGAGAAGGATGTGGGAAAACTTGGAAAAACTTATGACTTTAACACTTATTTGGGGTCTGTCCACATTGGATTAATAAGTTATGTGGATTTCCTTATGGGTAGGCCACGCTGGGAGGAGAAGAAATGTGGACAGTGGACTAGGTGGCATGACAGGGCAAAAATGATTCTTTACAGGTAGCAGTTCAGACATGTAGGCACGTCAAACTTGCCTAGTTCCAGTTATATGAGATTACGTATCTTAGTGAAAACATTTGATTAGTGTGACTTACTGCAATTCTTTAAGAAAAAGATGTAGAGAAAAAACAGTATAGTGTTAATACTTAGTTTAAAATTCCGGTTTTCTGTTTGATAGCATACATGTATGTTGATAGTGGATGCTTTTTTTTTGTCTACCAGGTTTAAAAGGTCAAAGCTGGTCTGTGCCTGTGGGACTGTTTAGGTCCTTACAGTTTTAGTATGGTTTGGTGAAACTCCAATCGATGCACAGCATATCTCGTGTAACAGAATACATCCTTCAGTGTTCAGATGTCAGTATTGCAATATTGCCAACTTTTCCAGTTCTTCAGAAATGGGAAGCCAGGCCTCCAGATAATGATACTTTAAAAATTTAGATTGTTTTCATCTACTTTCTAATCATGTGTTCCCGGTTCACCATTTCGAGCATTTTCTTTGCAACCAGGAATGCTAATACTTTTTTTCTTTTTGATGGAATCTGTGATTTCCCTGTCACTACAGATTTTCTATATCGGGTTTTTAAGTAAAACCCGAGTGCAAAGTACTTGGATCTTCCTATATTTATTCTGCATCTGGGATTTCTCACACCACTTTAAAATATTGCTCTTCTGAAATTAAGTCCTGCGATAGCTGTAGTTGTGAATTATCCTACAGAAATCCTAGAGGTAGGAGAGCTGCAGGAAGGGCAGCTGGATGCCAGGAATCAGAGGGTAGAATGACAACAGAGGGCTCTGGAGCCACATACTCACGTGCGTTAGTCATGTGCATGCAGCTTTTGCAGTATGAGCTACAGGTGTGAAAATATTTTATTGCATGCTCTTAGCGTTTGAAGCTCGCTTTTTTTTTCATTGAGAGTGGTGTAAAATAGTTGGTTCCTCCTTGATGAACTCCATCTTATGGAAACACTGTCTGCTGTGGCTGAGTAGCATCAGCTTTATTCAGTCAGGTCTCCCACCAGGGAATCAGCCCAAGGGGTTCTTTTTTTTAATCTCTCCTCTTCCAGGGTGCCATTTCCACCAGTGGTGTCCCAGGCTGTCTTCTAGTCCCATTCTGTCCTCTGTGTCATCTTTTCTGAGTGCTCTTTGTTGTACAAAGTTGATAAATCTGATTACAGGTTAAATCATACTATTTACCATTCTTTTACATATTTCTGTATCTAGCTTATTCTTGAAGTGGATTTTTGCATCGTTGAATCTAGTATTGCATTTTTGTTATTCTGTGCCAAGTAGCGCCTGACCTTGCAAATACTTCTTAGTCACTCAGAGGATGCTTATTTAGAAACAATACCTTAGGATTAAATGAATGCAGAATATTTGAGCAGTAACCAAATGGAATGGAAAGTGGAAGTCGTATTTCATTCTGTGTGGCTACATTTTTCTTGCAGAGCTTGACCTTGAAAACAAAACATATCAAATGTTAAATCAAAAGATTTTTTTACCTGCATGTTAGGAATTGGAAATGTTGTAGATCGTTCCATATAAGATGCTTTCTTAAAGTTTTAGCTGGAAGGTGATAGTCAAGGTTGGAATGCAATAAATGATAGATACTTGACGCACTACATCATGGCTTTCACTTGTATTGAAACCATACTGTTTTATTCTTCAACAGCGGACTTGTGTCTGATGTGGCAGGGAGGTATTAAGTTATTGTGGACAGCTGTATGGCTTGAACTGTCGTGTATTTCTTTTGTCTTATTCTTTTGAACATCAAAACCAGAACTCTATTGTACAATAATTTCAAGACTGAATCTGACAATCTTGTCTATCATGTATCAATCAACGCCACAAATAGCAACATTTATAGACATTTGTAGTTGACTTGCTAAGGAGAGAAAACAAACCTGAATAACTGAATTTTAAGGGTCAATTATTCAGGTTGTCACAAACTGTAAGGAGCAGCCACACCAGCCTTATGCTTGCTTTCTGCACTGAAGGAATGACTGCAAAGTGCAAGAATCATAGAATAGTTTGGGTTGGAGGGGGCCTCAAGAATCATGCAGTTCCAATGCCCCTGCCATGGGCAGGGACTCTTTCCACTACTGACGTTTATCATTGCTGCTTTCCTCTATTGCTATAGAGATTTAGAGTGGTATTTTGTTAAAATTTCACATTGTGGTGGGGTAGTTTCTGTCAGAGCCCTGTGTTTTTTTTATTTAAGCTTTCATTCTTTTGTTAAATTTCAGCTCTCTGGTCTTCCACAAAGCTGATGTTAACATCATCAAAGTAAAATAAGAATTGCTTTTACAATTGTTTTTTGCAGGCCTGTGCATCCAATAGAGTCTGGAATGGTTTCTCAAATGCATTCAACAGTGAGGGATGCCTGTGGAGAGGTTATACGAGTTAATCTTCCAGAAGAAATTCAATCCCCATATTTCATTTTAAGACCACTTTGCGTAGCAAAGTAGTTTAACCAGTAGCAGATTTTTTTGCTTGCTGATGGTTGATTTCATGCCCTACAAAGGGTCAGCACACTAATACAGAAGAACATGATTACCTCACCCTCACTTCCCCCACACAGGCAGCGAAGGGACGCTGCAGTGTTTGTTTTAGGTGAACTGTTGTCAGATACCCTTTATCTGTTTGATTTTGAGATGAGTCCTCAAAAGAATGTCAAAAAAAGAAAGTTGTCTTTTTTCCCTATGAAGTTCAAAGGACAGAGTAGTCTTATAGGGTTTTAATTGGAAAGCTACTGCTTGACCCTGGTTGTCTAAACCTGGGAGGGGGAATTCTAACAAACTTGTAGTTTTGTAATCCTTATGCCTGTCTGAACCTTTGACCTTTTTACTCTATAACTAGAGCTTCATTGTCACCATTTGTCCTGTAGTTCCTTTCAAAGAGAACTGCCTTGCAAGTGTCTGTTTCCACTTTGCTGCTGTGTTCTGTTAAGGAAGGGTATTAATTCATACCTGATACATTGAAGGGGCCAAGACTTTTGAACTTGCACAAGAGCTTGGGGAGGGGGAAATGAGCATAGCAAAAGCATGTCTTGCTGATGCAAATGAGTACAGTGAAAACAGGCTTGGGAGATCAAGGGAAATGTTGTCTGGCTACCAGCATTCAAATTCGGTCAGATGCAGATTATTTGTAAGATTAACATAACACAAAAAAAGTACTTTTATCACAGATTAGTTGTTTTGCTGTGTTTGTTATAAGCTTTTAAGAGGATTTGTAAACTCAGGGTTACCTTTGCATTACTGTCGTGAAAATACACTTCCATGTGTTGACTTCTGCTTGTTGACACCTTTGTGAAGATATGTTGATTCTTTTTTTTTTCCATTTCAGGTGAGTGAACAAGTAGTTTTATAGCGGTAGAGTGTATGTATGGATGACAAATTTATGTGGAGGCCTTTTGGTCTTGAGTGCACATATTGAAGAGAAATGTGTTCTTCTCTTGAGGAAAGAGGGCCTTATGTTGTTCAGTAGATGCCTTTCTCATCAGGGAGAGGTCACTGAAGGGTCTTGAAGTGCGAATAATGTAATGAACCTTGTTCTGGTGAAAAAAACAATTAAAATACAACTCCCATATAATGTGATTCATATTACGAGCCTTTATATAGTGGTTGGTGCTATGGAAGTACTCATGGGCCAGGAGAGCAGGAGAGTTCAACTAGCACTAATGTGAATGTTTTGTAAACCCTGTTAAACCTGTTGGATTCATGGTGCTTGTAAATTGCTGACATTTCTTTCTATTAAAAATAAAAATAAACAGTCTTTATTTCTGTATATGAAAACATTTTTCTCTTGAAATTGAAACAGTGTATTTTTTGATTCACTGTAAGTAATTTGGCTGGTGCCTGATACTTGTTGGACAAATTAAAAGACTGTTTCTATTGACATTTTTTAAAAAAAAGCCACTTTTTAAATTAAGGAGCTATGCATGAAGAAAAGGCAGCTGATATTAAAGTACTGTTGCTCTAAAATCCCCCCTCTTCCCAACCCCCAAAGTGCAGCTTTGTCTGTTGGATCTCACAGTGCACAAGAGGGCAGCATTTGCTTACGATGTGGGATTGTAATGACAAGTACATAGGGTAACAGGTCAGTGTGGATGTAGTGACCTTATTTTGAATGGGAACAGAAGATTTGGAACACAACTGTGGCTTAATTTTCCTATTCCTAAAGAAAATATCCTCTGTGTTTTAAGGAGAGTTAGTCTTGTTTCATCTAAATTTGGAGAGTGGTTTTTATACCTTAAGCAATAAAAACGTGTGGGGTGTTGTCTTACACATTACATGAGACACGAGTAACACAGGGGAGCCAAACCAACTGGTTTTCACTGAAGTTGCATGTGAGCAATATGATTCTTCATCCACATAGACAGGGATGGCTTTTTATTTTACATTTACGGAAATTTTGTCTAGTTTAATCTGTAAAGCAACTGGCAATGTGGAAACTGTGGAATTCCATGAACAATTATTTTATCTCATTCTCCATTCTCCTGTGTCATTTAATAACTGAGCAAAAGCAAGGTAGTGGTACTAAATCTGTTTTGAACCACTTCTGTGCCATATAGGGGTTGTTGTGCGAGCTTAAGAGCCGAGTGAAACTTGATTTTGTGTGTACCAGGGTACTTTAGAATAGTTGTCTTCATGTGGAATATTTGTCTGTATCGTAACTTTAATGATTATAACTTTCCATTAATTATGCGTTGCTACTCATTTCTGTGCATGTTAATATTTTTTGAGTGACGTGACAGTGAGACTGGTCTATTGGACTGCTGTGGTTTCTATTCTGTGCCCTCCTCTGCTTTTTTGACTTGGAGCCAATTTCCTTATTAAAGTTGCACAGGTTCAAAAAGCTCCTAAACCATACATGAGCTCTTAAGTAATACTAAAGAGCAAAGCAGGGAGAGGTTCCCTTTCCTTTTATGGGTTAAAATCCATCCTCTTCTGATCTCAGAAGTTACAGAGACTAATCACATTCTCTCCTACTTCTTGTTAGAATCCTTTCAGAAATGCAGATGAAAAATTGTAGGTTATAATTGCAAGGCAGAGATGTCACATCTTCTAGCTAACTGAGCAAACCAAACCCCTGTGTTGTCATTGTTGAAGTCCATTAAGTGGAATAAAAAGTTGTTTCTCTGTGTGTCAGCTAGTTGTTTTCTGTCTGGGAACCCTTAAGTTGACTTGGCCAGCTGAAGAGTGAGGACAGATGTTCTGCGGTGGTAATTTCCACCTGGATTCTTGTGGGTCACAGCTCATAATGGAGCAAAATTGAGTGAGAGCTCCAGCAAAGAAAGCCTTGAACAGCTCGTATGATAGCTGTGATTGCAAAGATACCGTGCATTCTGTGAGAAAATATTCTGTGCTGTCTGTAAAATTCAGATTAAATTGCTGTTCTGAAGTGCTCCCTTTAAACTGTTTGCGTCCAAAAAGTGGCTAAGTAAACACCAATAATTCTTATTTCCCTCTCCTTATCAGTTACGCTGCCGAAATGTTCTTCACAGCCTATCTAATTTCTTCAAGTGAACATGAAATGGTTAGCGTTGGCCTCCAATTGAATTACGATCTCTGTTTCAAACTTAAGCTGATTAATTCTACATTAGATTGTAATTATCAGCATTACCAGCACTAGGGATGATTGTCATCAGGTAAACAAATACATACATATATGTGTGTGTTGGATGTGACGTCAGAATGAGTTAGTGAATAGTGGAAGAAAAGGAATAGAGAGGATAGCTTAAACAAAAATGAATAAATTGTATTCAGGAGCATCTTGAGGGTAAAAGATGATAACAGGGAGTAAAAATCAAAGTTTAAATTTTGAGATTTATAGGAGAAGTTGATCTGATCACAGGTTCCTGTGAAGAGATGATTCATTTGGGCTTACCATTTTGTTTAAAAATTTTCTTGGTTTTACTTCATGTCAAAAAGATCATGAATGGTGTTTTGTCCACTGCAGATCTGCTTTTTCTGCAGTGCCAGAAAAGTGACTTTAATCCAGTCCCCTGTAGCATCTTCTTGCTTTCTGTGCCACAGTTTTCCTTTATTTTGTGTCTTACTAGGGATGCAACATATGGTTGGCATATAAAAGTAGTTGGTACTCTTAGATCTTGAGTGGTCTTTTTAATTGTGGAACTTTGCCATCATTTGTTTGCCAAAGTTTCACCTGTCTTTTATTTAAATTAAATGCATTGTAGAGCAGGTGAGCGTATTTTAGAGATGGTTCCTGTATATGTAAAATTTGAAAGGTTCTTTAAGAACTTGTTGGATAGAGAAAAGCTATAAAAGTATGTGAGAATTGTTGATAGACCTATCGGTTTATATTAGCTGAGATAGACAAGGGGAAATGCCTTTTGTCACAGATGTTTATTTATGCTTAAATCTACTTTTCTTATGTTAAAGTCTTCCCTTCCAGCAGTATTGCTTTAGAGAAGAAAGTTTCCAAAGCATGCAAAAACTGCATTTCGGAGAAAGAAACAAAATTATTGTAGTTTTCTTTTTTAGGATCAAGAAGAGGGGGAGGGAAAATGGTTTCCTTGTATTTGACTCTGCTTTTGGATGGAAGACAAAGCTCAGTCTCTCTTGCTGACTAATGTCATCATCGAGGCATTTTTTTCTCCCACAGAGCAATTTTGTCTCCATTGAGACCCCCACAGCCATTGGCAAGACCATGGCCTGAGATTAAATCTCATGCTTGGGTGAAATTCTAATGACTGTAATTGTTTCCTCTTTTTAAGTCTGTGGTCCCCTCATCAAAGAGTGGTGCGGAAATTATGCATTTATGTTGTAAAAAGGGAGGTCATGATTACCTGAACCTGTGGTTGACTTTGGGGGATTCTGTGTCGTGTTCTGGCAGTGGTTATCCACGCTGACATTCTAGTGTGTGAAATGATTTAAAGTGTGGCTTAGAGAGTAAATGTAGAGTAGTAGTGGCACACATGGTCCTCTCTGGGGTTTGTGCTGCTTTCGTTCGGCTGTCCCTACTGTCGGGTGATTGTTCTGGTCGTCTGTTGGAATAGGAGAGAAGGAAAAGGAGTACATGTAGGTTGAGGTAGTTTCCTGTGAATGATCTGTTTCCAGGGTAAGCTAACCTAGTGCAGACATGAAGTGGTGCAGGACTTGTGTCTCCCCCAAACGGCAAAGGGCTTAGGACCCATCAACCAGTGTTACTGTTAACACTCACACTTCAGGGTTCAGTGAAGGTGTTCGAGCAGCTTGAAGAATGGTAGTGCTGGTCATGGAGGAACTGAATGTAAGTGTGTCTGTAAATGTGGACATGGAAAAAAAAATCAGAATTTGATAGATGTAGCTTGCCTGATGCTGTGAAATTGGAACATGTATGTGCATCGATATTGCTGTGCAATGGGAAAATTCAGGTATTTTGTGCAGTTCTATGTGTACGCAGCTTTTGAACCATATCCTCCCCTAACTTCTCTGAAGATTTACAAAATAATAATAATATACTCTGCATTAAGTACAAAAGTTTTGTAGTTTGTACTGAGATTTATCAAGTGTCCTTTAAAGATTTTGGAACTGACCAAGAGGCATTTAATCAGAGAATAAGGAAAATGGTTCAAATGGCACTGAATTTTAAGTGTCCAGGCTGCATTTAGAGACTAAAGAAACCCCAAACACTGTCATTCTTAAAAGCACTTAGCATTAGGTCTTTCCCTGATCTCAGTGAGATATGGAGTATTCAGTTTAAAGTATTGAAGAGTACAACAACAGAAGAATCCCAGGTGCCAGCAATGCTCTTCACTTCAGGGACCATCTTTGGGCATGGAACACTGAAACTTTGACTGCTCTCTGGCAATATTGTAACTTCAAATAGTATGATAATATGCCTCGTTTCAAAAATTCCTTAAAGCTTGAAAAACAAATTTTTACACCAAAATTACATGTACGAATTCATATATGTATAAATGAAATCCATAATAAATGCGCTTTGAAATAATTGTTGATAATATTTATGAGCGTGTAGGGCATAATAACAGTATTACAAACATTCAAAATTCACTAGTCCAGCATCCCTAAGAAAGTTGTTTAAGGAAATAGTTTTGTTCTTTCAGTTCCCTTGCTGTGCGCTAGGTTTTCACCCTGTCGTAGGGACCAATATGTGTATTTCTTTCCCTGAGCAGACTTTTCACCTGACTAAAAACTGAGATCTTCCTGTTATTTTGAAGTGCTGTGATAAAGTTGTGGTGGCTGGTGATGTTTACCCATCTGCTTTTAATTGAGCTCCCCCTGTACTCTCTCTCTGGGGTGTGTTATGATACCCAATAATGCTAGTTTTTTCTGTCCAAAATTGCTATTTAATGGGAATCTCTTGCAGGAAGAGGTTGACTTGTTTGTGGTGCTGTGTTGTGCATCCAGGGGCAATATAAAAAAATGTATATTTAGTGAAATCGAACTGTACCAAACTTTGCATGGTGAAAATACTCTTTTGGATAAAGGAAGGACAGAGTTTTGAACTGCAGCTAAATTCTATAAAAAATAAAATAAAAAGTAGCTGAAAACCCAGCCTTTACAGAAAGTTCACCTCCAGATGTGTTTTCGTTACTGAACTGTATTCACTAATGAATTGTGTGTGGGTGGGTGTTTGGGTGTTCTTCGTTGTATGTCGCTAAATGTGTGTTCTTTTTTGTTTTCAAGCTTTATTTACTGTATGAAGTAGTTGATTATTCTAGTAAAAGCCAGAACTGCTTTTGTGGGGTTTAGTGTTTTCTTTGCTGTAATTTAAATCCAAACAAATCAAATGTGAAGATAAATTGAACTTTTGGGTTTTTTTTTAAACTTGAGTCCTGCTGTTCATTTCTTTATCCACCCTGCATCAAGAAATGAGCAAGTCCTTAATGTATTTTAGAACAGTTTTTTTAGAAACATAGTCAAATTGATGCAATGGTTGAAAGTTATTTTGACTGCTGTACTTGTTTCTTTTCCCTTTGAATTTTAAAGATCTTTATTTCTGTCCCATTAAGAAAACTCAGACCACGTATAAGGTGATGTCAGATTCATGGAATTTTTTTGTGTGTGTTCTTGCATATAATTGAATCAGTCTTAGGTAGAAACAGAACTGACTCATGTGAAATTTAAATTTGTTGACAGTATCCTTTCAAAGCTTATGCGTACTGTTTTAAACCTTTTTGCAATAATTTATGGGCTCATATAAGAACAGTTGGAAAAAATAATTACAAGAGTGTTTGAGGTTAAGTTGTCTAATGTTTATTTTAGCAGCCTATGGTATTTCAGCATAATTTTCACTTTGTATTGGAGAGTTAACTTCATAGCATCTAAAATGCAACTGTGTTTACTGGTTTTCTTGGATGCTGAAAGTTTTCACTACATCAAAATGCACGGTTTTGGGGGATGTTGTTATTCTCTTCAGAAGCTGTTATGCTTTCTGTGAAAGATTTGTGCTTTTGTCCCCGTTTGTAAGTTCCTCTTTATGCTGTTTGTTCAGAAGTGGAAGAATAAGTTCTGTGAATGACAAATGTATTTCTGCTAAGAGGATGCTAAAGTGAGGTCTGATCCCCCAAACAAGCCCCAAAGTTCATTTAGGTGTCAAGTGTGGTGCAATAAAAGCAGCCAAGATCAGCTCAGCTGAAGCAATACCTTTATTAGAACTTGTCATAAGAAGTGTTGTGCGGTTAACAGTCACGGCTGAGATACAGGATGCTCAGGCACCAGCTTGTAGGTGGCAAACTTGACTCTGTAGCAGGTCAGCAAAATAACCCATGAAGCTACTTTTCTAAAATTAAATACATTCTGGGAAATATGGTTTGCTGTTTGTTGGTAGTGATCACTGCAAAATATTTTAAATGCCTGAATTTTAATCTCTCTATTTCTGTTAGCTCTGAGCAACCTCCCAAAATGGAGCTTTAATCACCGAGGCTGTATTCTGTCTTGGTGATTGCAGCATTTCATTAAGCAGTGATTAGTGCTCTTCATTTATGCATTCGTTTATCTTGGTGATGCATTTACAGTTAGAGATAGTGTTGGTTTATTGAATTTGGCTGATGCCAAGCAATTTCAGCAGATTTTTTTTGCTTGCCATGTAAGAACATGCAAGAAAGCAGCAGAGAGGGATTTATAGCCTTGGCATTGGTTTTAATGGTAATTTTACCTGATTGTTTTGAAAAAAACCAAACCTAAACAAAGTGGAGGGGTGTCCCCCCCCCGGCTTAGAACTTTCAGAAATTCTGCGCTAAGGTCCATCTCCAGGCTTTGCCTTTGTCTGCTGGATGACTCTTCCAGGTGCAGGGGGATGGGCAGTATAGCAGGCTGATCTTGAAGCTTGTAGTTGGGATGGATTTTTCTCGATGCTGCTAAGCTGGCAGTTCAACAAATAAATTAAAAGATCTGGTTTTCCTTTTCAGGAGGGAGAGGGGGACGATGCAGTTGGAAATGGGGTTTAAAAGCAATTTATTGATACTGATGTTGTCTGTTTCCATATAAGAGGGAAGAGAAGTGAAAAGTATCTCGATACTGTTGAAAGCTACCCTTGTTTGTTTTCTGTTGTAATGGGATAAGGATTAAATTTAGGTGGGCACTGGTGGACTGTGAGGTCGAATGGTCTGTGGCACGAGGAGCAGGGTTGCTTATAACCCATCTCTGCTTTGCCCGTTTCATGTTTTTGTTGGTATGTTTTAAAATTATGTATTCAGTTTGCTTTCAGATATAACAGTGTACAAGCCTGAGTTCTAGTTTATTGACAGAACTGAGATGGAATAGGCTGCCTAGTGCTGCTGCCAAGGGAGCAGATTGTTGCTGCTGACTCTTGGTACTGAAAACTTCAGAGCTTTCATTTTGCTGGTAAAGCCCTTCCTAAAACTTGTGTACTCTCAGATGCTGTGATTTCATTTTCCTGGGAATCTTACCTCTTGAGAGGCGAATCTTCTCATTGTGTGCTTAACTTTTGTTTTTCTGGGTAACAGAGAATATTGTGTCTGTTTAAAACATGGTGGCTAAAAATGAGCAAATTTTTTTAAAAAAATGTTTTCCCCTTGTGGTATCTCGGGTCTTCCTCCTCCCCCCCAACATGTATCCTGCTTAACATGACACTCTAGAGGTAAAAATTGTGTAAATGGATGCTAGTATTAATTTATTAAGGGAGGGAAAAAATTAAATAACCATTTATGTGATTTTTATCGGATTTTGTTTTTACTTTCATTTAGACCAGTCATTAAAGATGAATTCATTTTCTTTACCTACTTTACTTACCTTTTTTTCCTCTTCATAAAATTTATCTCAATGTTATATTTTTACAAAATGGCAAGATAATTTTTTCCTCAAAAGCAGATTAACTGTGACATTTTAAACATAATTAATAAAACTAATTTATTGGAAGTACTTTAAAGAACTCTTCTAACAAAATTTAAATTAAATGTACAATAAATTGTCAGTAAGAATATACCTAATAAAGTTCCTTTGTATTTCTCTAACGTTATTATTATATGGTTCTTCAACAGCAGTTGTCTCTGTCGTTTGATGTGAAGGCTGAAGCGGCTGGATAACAAATGAAGCATATTTACTTAAGTTCATTTGAAATGAAATTCTCAGTCTGAGTTTCCCATCCCTTGTTCTGTAATTCTTACTGTTGGAAAAATTAATTTAGAATCTGTTGTTCTCTCTGAGTCTAGAAGATGTGAATGGGAAATGAGAGCTAACAAAATGTGAAAAGTAGTAGTTAAGACTATAAAAATCTCGTACAAGGCAAAAGCATTCAAGAATAGGGTTCTGTAATGAGGGAGATGTGCAGTCCTTAGGTATTGTTCATACACTGTTCCATATTCTTCCTTTGGGAATTTATTCTCTAAGCCACCTGAGAAGTTGTATCAGGGAAGTTAGATTATTGAGTACAGGTGATTTTGCTGGACTTCTGGGCACTTCATGTCTAGAATCCTGCCCAAGCCTGGACAGGGATGGCTCAGTGCCGGTAGCCGCTGCCCTGAAGTTTTGCTGTGAGTGGTGGTCTCTCAGCATGCTGACCACCTTGTCGCATTTTTAAACAGCGAAATGCAATTTTACAGGTACGGCACACTTTGGAGTAGAAGCATTACTGCTTTGCAATCCGTATTGTTTTCTTGTTTATGTAGGATTCTTAGTCTGTTTGTTGCGTATTTCCACTGAGTAACTTCAGCAGTGCCAGCATTCCTGAGAGCTGGTTGCATGAGCTTGGCAGAGCGATGTGTATTCTGAGCAGACTTTGTTTTCTGTAGGCTTTCTTCCCACTTCCCTGGGGATGTTGTCAGCCTCTGTTTTAGCCTGAAAATTTGGGTTCTTAATTATCAAATGAAACATGGGAGGGTGAATTGGGATGCAGAGCTGGGAGACCCGTTGTACTTTTTCCTCTGAGAACCCCTGGTCACAGGACAGCTTTGGTCTGGGTGAAGGTTTTGATCTTGAGCGATGTATTACTTAACCAACAGATGTTACTGCTCACAAACTTAGTGTATGCAAACTGCCACTACTACTGGTAAAATGCCTGTACCTTTGAGTCAACACTTGTGTTTTATTCCATTATACATTCATCCTAGAGAAAATGCTGGAGGACTTGCTCTGAATTGTTCTGAAATAACTATAATAGTCTAAGCATGTTCTGTTTTATGTAGTGTTTGAGCTGTGCTGTAAATTTACTGTGCAGGGTAGTGTTGAGCAGCTTCACCTTTTGAGATTCTTCAAAATACCTAATAGAAAACTTTTTTCTTTAATTACAAGGGATTTTAGAGATAAAGGGACTGTTTTTATATGTTGATGGTTTCTGTATGTTCGACTCACAAGATCTATGCTTTTCCAAGTATAAAACTTGAAGCAATAAAATAACCTGGCTGTGTCCGAGATTAAGGTGTTTTCATTATTTCAGGGAGCAACTGGTCTAAATTTAGCCCGTGAGCTTTCTAAAGCTGGGACCTTGCTTTGTGTTTTATCTGTGAAGTGCTATGCACGCTTGTGGCTCTGTAGAAGTAACAATTCAGAGTCCAGCTGGACGTTCTGCGTCCCTGCAGCCCTGTAGGAATGAACTCTGTAAGAGAGCTTGCAGGATTAAGCTCCAAACCAGTACAAACTCAAGCCAGATTTGTATTTTGCTCCTTAGTTGGCTGCAAATCTCTGTTTGCAAGAGTATCTTTTTAAATAAAAAAGTAAATAATACAAAGCATTTTAAATATTTTTAAAACTAATACTCTACCAGTGAAATCTGGAATAGTTTTTCATGGCATTTATTCTGTTGTCAAATTTTTAAAAAGATAATCTGTTTCTAAATCAGGATGCCTTAGCTTTTTCACCTTCCTTCCTATTAGTACTGTTGAAAACATTTACTCAAGCATTGCTACTGTCTCTTATCTCTGTGTGGTTATAGATCATTAAATACCAGCCCTTCTTAATACAGTATAAAGGTTAATCTTGGCAAGTCTTGTCTCTAGTTTTATTTAGTAATTAAACTCTGCACTGCTTTCGTCCTTTACAGTGAGCATCACCTTTTCCAATACAGTGCACTTCTGTTAATTATATGGAGAATGTATTAATTTGAAACATAAAAACCATACAGTAACTGGAGGGCTTTGTAATATTGGTGATACAGATAGCATATCCAGTATGATATAGTTTGTTTTGTCCTGAAGTACTGGGATGTGAGAATTACATGACGGTTGACCCCTTGGGACTCCTCTGAGATGAGGTGTGTATCTTGTGCAATCCCAGTCAGCAAAAATTGAGATAAAAATAAATAGACTGTCAGAATCCCTTCTGTTGGCCTGGCAGGAAGTATGAAACAGTACCATATGCTCGGTAATAGCTTCCTCAGAGAAGATGCTCTGGCTCAATGTGATGTCACTTAGTGGAACGACAAGCCATACAGGATGCTTGTTATTGTCATGATTTGACATCTAATAGTTAAGCAGGGGCTGATGTTTGCTCTGTACCCGAGGCCAGAGAAGTGAGTACGTAATAAATCTATTTTTCAGAATTTGAGTAGTAAGACAAATTTATCTTTTAAAACAAACAGAAGTTACAGCCATTGTGAATGTTGAAAACTCCATTAAAGTGAACCAAGAATAAACTTGTAGATCACTGCTTTGCATTTGGTTTCAAGTGATAAATTTGCAGTAGTTTTGCATATAAAAGCTTTCCTTGGTAGTGCAATATTAACTCTTAAAACCCTAGAAAAACCAATTTAATGGCAACATTAACTCTTCACCTACTCATATCGTCACCTGAAGTTTGTAAGTTAACAAAGCACCTAATATTCAGCACTGCAACAAGGCAGGTTAACTGACTGTGGGCTAGACTGGTCAGAAAAAAATTGACTTCCAAAATATTGCTGTTAACTTTGGCTCTGATTGTCTGTGCATAGTGCCCTTAATTTGGGACCAACTTGATTTAGAGTTTTATTTCTTTCCATGTGCTGTAGCTGTGTAGTAATGCAGGTGCTTAAAACAAAACTGGGCATAAAAACTCGGATTGTTTGCAGAGGGTCTTTCTTGAGGACAACCTTAGGTTTGTTTTTTTTTATATGGATCTATTTTTCGTCCTTGATCCAACACTGCTGTTCTTGTAAGGGTTATAATTCTTGTTGTCAGGGTTATAATTCTTGTTGTCTTTTGGAGATGGTGAAAGTTTGAAAGCATTAGAATTTTCACAGAAATATGTATCATGAAATTCCCAGTTTGCACGTGGATGGAGTTGTATGTTGAAGTACATGACACGAGCAATAGTATAATTGTTCTTTTTTTTTCCATTTGGTTACATGCTGCAGCAGGAATACCAGCACAACAGTTCTCTGCATTACTGTCAAAGAAATCAAGGAACTTGCATCAAAATTGGCCTTCACCGTGCTCCAAAGTACAGAAGATTGAAGGCTAAATGTAATATAGTCCTAGTAACCTGAGGTAGTCTTTCTTTTCTGACTTCCCACTAGATACTTTTAACTCTTTTAGACATTCTAGAGTGATCTGTTTGACAGCGAAACAAATCTCTAGTTGAATATGAGAGAGATATATGTAGGAGATTTAAACTGAATAGGCATGTTTATTACTGGTAGTTGTAGTGGGTCTCTTCTTTGTTCCTTGCTTTCCCCCTTCATTTGATTCTTAATTGTGGTGAGATTTGCCCTTCCTTGAATAACGTTAACTTTCAAACTCTGTCCACAGGCCTTCTGTCAATGTAAGTTATGAGCAAGTGTTATTTAGCTCTGCAGCCTTGATGTCATTCTGTGGCTGGGCACCATGTTCATCTTTCAGGCAAGCTGCCGTGGCTCCTGGTCAAAGCTGGGGTTCCCTTTGAGAAGAACTTCTTGACCCTTTGTACTTCGTACAGTATCCGCCTTGCAGGCGGACTCTGGAGCTATTGTTTGGAATGCGTGTCTAATGCGTTCCACTCGGACCCTCAGTTTCATTCCATAATGTTAGCTTTAATTGGCTGTTTTTAAACTTTCATGTACAATTTGGTTGTACATGGTAAATTACCACCCTCTTCGCCTTTTCCTAAGAGCAAGAAACTAGAATCAAGACTGTGCTTTCCCTTGCTGCCTTTTACTTGTTGCCCTTGAGCTCTTTTAGGGACAGCATGGGTGGGTACTATTTCTGTCAGAGAAGAGACCTTTTTTTACGTCTTTTTTTCTCTAATCTCCCAAGACTGTACTACTTAAACTTTGCATTGTATTTTTGGATTCTGCATATGAAAGTTTAAAAAGAATTAATGCTTCTTGTCCAAAGAAATATCTCCAATTTAATAACTGTTGCCTAACTCAGTGTGACTAAATATGCAGTGTGTCCTCCAAGTATATATATAATACATATATATATGTATTTAAAATATTTAGATATTTTAATATTAATTTACTTGTTTGTGGGTATGATGACTTAAAGACCGTATCAGTTGTATAATCAAAGCTTGGTTTTGCTATGTTAGAATGCCCCTGTATGTGTTTCTGAGGTATCAAAGTCTATGGCATGGGCAGAACTATAGTCCCTGCTATTATACAGATCTCATCTAGGCTCGCATACTTATTCGGAGCATCACCAGAAGCTGGTTTTGAGAAAGGGGGGTAGTTTAGTTATGTGAGGAAAAAAAATTGGCAGTACTGCATATAAAACAAAATTGGCAGTTCAGGCTTGAAACAGTGATGAGCCTCTTGTTCATACTTGGTATGAATAAAGTAAAACAAAGCCTGCCTTTATCCTCCATAACAGGCTTATGAGCTCATGTTTCGCCTTTTCCTTTCCCCTCCCTTTCTGTCATGGACTGTGTCTTTTTTTTTTCTTTGCTAAACAGACAGTAACTCTCCATAATGTTTTTAATCTCAACAAGCCATCCAGTGGCTGATGATGCAAAAGTGTTGCATCAACAAAGAGGAGGTGATAGTTGCAGCATTTCGGGTCTGATTCCCCCCTGCACAGCATGCCTGCTTCAGGCAGGAGACTACATTTCATTGACTCCTGTTGTTTGCCTCCCTGCTCCTTATTTTAGGCTTTCCCAAGAAGTTATGACTGGGAGTCTCATGGTTTTAGATGAAAGAGCCTGTTGTCTTGTTGAATTATCTCCTTTCTGTCAATATTTAAAGCAAAGCTGGCAGGTAAAAAAAAAAAGATATGGTAAAATAAAAGTGCTGTTATAATAAGATCTTAGGCTAGATCAGAATAAAACTGAAAGAATGAGCTAATGTGTTTATTTTTATGTGTTTGTTTAGACTGCTTGTTTACCTGTAGTCCCTTGGCACTTGGCAGTGGAACTGGACTCATGGCATTCAACTTCAGATGGGTTCCTGGGCACTGGTGGGATTGAACTCACAAAAATCTGTTCACTAAAAAAATCATGATAAATATTTCCCCTTTCAGATTAAAAACTGTCCTTATACAAATTATATATTATGGAATTTTAAAGTAATACGCATGTGTAATTGTGGCTATTGAGTAGCTATAAGCATCTTGTACCTTTAGATTTTTGAGAGGAAAATTATTTTTAAAACCTGAACCGAACATTTTCAGTTCTTTATTAATGTAGTGTAACATTTTAAGCTAATGACTTTTTTCAGTGAGAATTGTACACTGAAAGCACACTGTACTTTTTGTACACTGAAAGTATAGCTTATACTTTTTAAAAATGGATTTATGAACTTGTTCATGACAACTAAACTTGTTGAATCCATATGAAAATCTATTTCAATCACATAATTTAGCCTTGGAGCACTGATTTTATTGTGCAAATAAACTATCAAAAATTGATTTATAAGCTAGTGGTTTCATAGACGTCCCTGTTTGTTATGTATGACTGGTACTGTCATAGTCTGTATTCCTTCAGAGCATAAAGCAGGTACTTCAAGTCATGAAGTTTTCTCCAAATTAATAAAGGCAAGGTGGGATAATTTGTTGATTTCTAGCTGAATGCATCATTAACCATTACAAGAGGGGAAATTAGAGCTTGGGTTTGGTGTCTTTTTTTTTTCCTTTTTGTAAATCTTATTTTTGATGCAAAGGCTGTTCTGTCGCCAGCCAGTCCAGCATGCATAGACTCTCCCCCCTGCCATAAAACAATGAGCACATTCAGGCACAACTCGTGTTTTCAGTTATTAAAAAACGGAGCCGTCTGTCTCTGCCTGTGACTTTAATCTTTAAGCCTTTATTCCCTGTAACCCACCCCCTCTTTCTTTCCCCAACCTTTTGTTTGTGAAGTGCAGAGCTACAGGATATGTGGGCCTGGAGTTTCTGAATGTATTGTACATTCCCCTGGCAATTACAGATGTTTATAACCCTGACTGATGTTATTTCAGTATTGTGGAGGGTGAAGAGAAAATTAAAGAATGCTTTTTTCTTTGCCCCTAGCAGTCTATAATTTTTTTTGAGGGGAGGGGGGAGAAAAAGAATAAACTCTTAATTTCTTTTATTTAAAAGTCATATTCAGCATCCTCAGATGGAACATATTTGAAAGCTATGTGTGAATCTTAGCATAGCCTACCATAACTCTTCTGTGGGGACAGCGTGTTGCCTGTAGTGTTGTAAAAACCATAAAAGTACTGGATTTTACTACAAAACAGGCTCCTTGGTGTGGGGTCCATGACCTTTGGATACACTATTTAAAAGACAAGGTAGCTTAGGGCTTGAAATGCTTTAGGAGTAGAATCACATTAACTTATTTCTTTACATGGAACCCAGGTTTTCTTTTTTGTAGAATAACAGTCTGGATTCTGATGAATTGAAGGTTTACTTTTGGGCTGAAGACTTGCAGAATTGTTCAAATTTTTTTTTTTTTAGTCTCCTAGAAATATGTTTTTGATCTCTGCAAGTTTAAAGTCCATTTCTTATTGTTGATTGTTGAGCTCTCTAAAGCTTCAGGTGTGTTGTAAGGTTAATGTTCTTGAATTGAGAAGGGGGTGGAGAGAAGAAATTCTAGTAGCAAATCTGATCCAGCTGTTAATTTGTGTGGTTAGAGGGGAACCCTGTTTATTTCATGATCTTCGGGGTAGTTGACCCTAATGCACTGAATTTAAGTAGAGAAAAGTTTAACAGTTGTGAATTTCAGAGTGGTTCAGCAGGATTTCTGAGGTACAACTTTCATACTTATATCTGTTTTCCAACTGCATGCAAAGTGCTGTTTATAGGTTGTGCAAGTTTGGAGTTGGGTGTCTGAATGTTTACTGAGGTCTGTCTACCTATACCAGGTGTGATGGTGGTTCTTGTTTCTTAGGATTGCTGCATGAAACTTTGTTGCACTGATCTTTCAAAGATAGGGCAGAAGAATGACCAAGAATTCCCGGTGAGAGATCCTTTGGCTAGGCAGGACTTGAAGAATTTAACATAAAAGACAACAAAAGTCTTACTGTTATATAATATTAAACTGACTAAAGTATGCCTAAGGAAATGCTATCAGACATTCCAAGATGGTCATAATTCAGCAATTCTCCTAAGCACCCAGAGGGAGGCAATAGATGCTCTGTAGTAACAATTCTCTAGTCCTTTGGGAGGGAAAAAACCCCAAGTAGTCAGTCATTAGGCACAGCACATTCTTTTTATCCTGAGATAATCAAGTACTTGAGTTTTGTACTGCTTGTGTAAGGGTTTCTGAAACGTGCTATTTCTTTGTGTGTTACAACACAGGCATGGATGCGATTGAATCCTAGATATGCTAACGTAGCGATATCATCTTGTAAGAATTGTAGAAGAAGTTGAAAAGATGAAGAGCTGAGTGTGAAATGGCACTTGATACAGAGTACAATTTACAGAAGCTTTGTAGTTATTGTTCAGATGTCTATTTTTTCCCCTTTCTGAGTCCAGTATTGGGCCCATATGTAATAGTATATTTGTATACGTACAGATATATGAACACATTGATTAGGAGACATTTCAGTCAGTTGTGCTGTTCTTGGAAAACAGCGTCTTAAATTTTCTGAGAAGCTTTTACAGTAGTTCATGCCTGAAGCAGCAAACTGGTTTGAAGGAAAATGTTTGCATGTAGGTACTGTTTGCCTGTTTGTATATCACTCTCCCTGAAACAGCCTTGGAAACCGTATCATTATTCCAGTCAGCTTTGATGTACCATTTGTCTTTCCCCAGTACAACCCTGGTTTTGTCCGACTGTTGCAATGCATAACAATAGGCACACAGGTGTATCCTACTGCAGACTGATGCAGTAGGGTCCTGTGGTATCCGGGAGGTAGGTATCCATGGCTGTAGGTACTGCAGAGGCTTTCACTCACTGTTTGTCTCTGCACTCGAGTTTTTGTCATTGGTGGAGAAATCTCAGGTGCAGCATTCCTGAAGCTGAGAACAGTCCATTTGTTTCTATCCGGTGTGAACTGAATCTTTAGAGCTGGAACAGAAGGCTCCAGACATGTGGAAGTCTGGCAGAACTGGGGATGGACTTGTGTCTGCAATCATACAGGTTCAATACTTTCATAATTCTTTTGGGTGCTTGATCCCTTTTATGCTGTTCAGTGACTGTTTTTTCTTTCTGGTCTTGGAAATAGCTTCAAAGATGATATCTGTCTGTATTCTTTGAAGGATGGAGTGAGCAGAATGCTCATACCTTGTAGTCATTTTTTGCAACATAATTAGCATTATAAGCAAATACATTTACTTTTTTTTCTTTGAAACATGGAGGAGATGTTGTAGTGAACAAATGTAAAGCTGATATGAGTCAAGACTAGAAAAAGGGCATTTTCTTAATTTTGTTTCTTCTGACCTGTTTGCTTTTCAGTGTTTACTCTAAAGACTTTATGGACCTTCAGGGACCATTTATGGTCACTATGTAAGGCCCAAGTGTAATCTTACATTATGTTTACTTCTTCAGAGCAGTGCGAGAACACAGGTGGCCTTTGATACCAAAGCAAAATTCCTCTGAATAAGAAGTCTGATACTTGAACTAATCACTCATCGGGCCGTAGGAAAGCTTACTAGGACCTTGAGCACAAAATATCATCTGAGGAGGTCAAAGTGGGGCTTTGCGACTATCCATTTTTTATTCTGCACCTTTCTTTTTCCTAAAACACCAACATATACTGTTGATTTACTGTACAGCTTACTGCCACATTGTTTCAGAAACCTTGTTTTATGAACTCAACAACTCTAGGCAGAAGGAACAGGGCACTTCATTGCAAACCTGACTTTGAGTCTGATATGAATCAGAGGAATTATAGCTGCCATTTTGGTATGTCGCTTGGGAACCCAGAAATTTGACATGACTTTTTCTCACTGAGATGTTTTATAGTCTGGATGCCAAACTGTGAAACTGAACCTTTTTGTGCTAGGTGTTATATATTGTTTTATTCTGGGCTTTGTTTTGCTTTCAAGTGTATGAAGTAACTGTTCTACCTACTATATGTCATGGGTTGTACTCCAAGGGTGATGAGCTATGTAATGATGTTCACTCTAAAATGTTAGCTAATTTTTACTCCAGTTTTTTGCAGTATCCTAATTATTAAGCTTTCTGGCTTTACTGGTATCTGTATGTGCATATACACGTATAAGAATGACACTTTAAAAAGTTAATGTTTGCTAACTAATTCACAATTTATGCACTTTAGACTTCAAGCCAAGAAAGAAATTAATGCAGCTGAAATACCAGTGTTGTGTAGTTCGGCTAATGCTAACTTTTTTGTAGCAATCGTCTGTGTCTGCTCAGAATGATTGTTGCTTTTGCAAGATATGTAGGCTTTTTTAAACCCTACCACAGTTCATGTTTTCAGCTTTATAATAAGTAGAGGTGTCTTTTGGATTCTGTCCAGTTTGTGCCTTCTCAGTATAGAAATTCAGATCTAGTTATAGGTAGTATTACAGAAAAGGAAGGATGATGTCTTCTCTCACATGGTGCTTCACCTTCATTTTTACACATGCTGTGTATTATATGACATTTCTTGTGACAAGGCAAGGATTGTTTGCTTTCCTATAGACAATAAGGGGACAGCATTCTCATTTGTGGTGATTTTCTGGTTTTCTTTAGAAGTCTTTTGAAGAACAAGAATTGAAATGCCAGACTCTAGCAGTCACTCATCTAATGTGCTCTGTTTTCTTTGGAAGCAGTTTATGTGAATGTTTTGGAGGGTCAAAGCAAGGAAGTCAATGATGGAATGAAGTGTCCCTTGCTTTAAGTTTTGTCCTAATGCCTCTTACATAGGATAAAAACATTAATGTTTTATAAACAATGAAACATCATCGAGCTGGAAAATCTTAATTGTGTCAATATCTGATCTATATTTTCATTTGAAACCGAACGGTATCTAGCAGCACTGATTTTAAGGTTGTACTGTTTACCATTGTATTTTATTAGGGGTGTTTTATTTCCCTTCTCTTGCACACCTTCATGTGCTTTTGTCATTGCATGCTATTAACACACATTTTTCTTTGTAAATGAAGTTGTACGTGAAGAGCTTAACTGCATTTGTCTTGTTTACTTTCTTGAAGTCTTTATCTTTCAGATTCCTTTTTCAGACAGTGATTAGATCTAAATGCAGTATTTATTTCAATTTTACATCGCACATGCAGTCTAATATTTTTACCTTTTTTGATGGCTTCTAAACATAAAACAATTTTATGTTGAAGAGCATATAATGACTATGTCTTTTTGCAATTTTCTAAAGTGATAGCATGAGTTTTGTGTAAATACATGTGTACTTAATAAGGTTCTTGCAACATTTCCTAAGTATACACTGAGCATTTATTCAGCCTTAGTTTCTCTGAAATTCCGCAGGCTGATGTTGCATGAACAGCTTGGCCTGCAGCAGCATCTTGTCCCTAGAAGCAGGAGGCTTGCTTTGCTCTGCTTTTTTCCCCTTGGCAACTTCTGGTTGTTTGGTCTTGCTGCCTTCCTTGTGCCATCTCTAGCTCTCTCTGGAGCCTTGTGTCAGCTGGGTCATCTTGCTGATTCAGAGGACAGCTGTCTGGTTTTGCTGAGTTGAACTCGACAACAGTACTTAGACTGACTGGTCTGAGCTGTAGCTTAGCCTTTCATCAGACCCTCTGTGAGCACTGGAAGACCTGAATAAGCACAATGATGGGAAAGTATAGATGGGGAGCACCCTCCATCCCCAGGATGTGCCAAAGTGAATACCTTATCAGTGCGTTCCACTTCACTAATAACTCCTATATACAAATAGTTATGTAGATTAATGTAATAAGAAAATAAAGCATTTGGTTGCCCTGGCTTGAACCTACATAGGTAGAAGTGCCTTTTGACTTGCGTGTTTTATCTTTACAATGGAAGTGAAGGAAAAAAAAATCTACTCTTATGCTTTTAGAAGTATGCTTAAAGTGAAATGGAGCCATTCCTTGTCTGCAGAAACGTGTATGCTCACACTGCAGCTCCTGACAATTCAGATGTGTTTCAGAGAGTATGACCAGCAGCGTGTAGTGAGAAAACTTATTTGAAGTATTATGTAATTTGTAGCTAGAGTAAAAAACATGGGAAGGAGAAAATACGGACTTCAAAATAATTGATCTATAAGCATGATTGCTCTACCTGAGGCTTATTATTACCTTTCTGTAATAATGAATTACTTAGGTCTGAGATCTCCAGATGACCCTAGAAAAAGTGTAAGGGAAAGGCTCTTGTTCTACACTCTTGTGCGTGCTTGTGGTTTGATTTTTTGTTTTTTTTTAAAGTGGTTTCCCTCTTGTAGCACTGTCTTCCCATAAAATAGTTCAGGTTGAAAGGGACCTTTGGAGGTCGTCTGGTTCCAGCCCTTCAAGGTGGGCCAGCCACCTCTAAGTAGGAAACTTTTCAGCTACCTCAGGATTGCCCAATGTACAACGTATCTCTGAAGGGGCTAAGGGCAACCTGGGACTCCTTACATTCTGTGAAGTCTTGCAGATTGTCTCTTGATGACCTTCTTTCTTCCTGTGTTATAAACCATTTTTTTGAGGGAGTTTTCACTTTCAGATTTGTTGCGTTTGTTTTTTACTTTTCCATAGAAGTCATCACTTTAGTAGAAGCTTATGCACGTACACAACATTGCAATAGTTGGACCAGCATGTAATCATAAATTATTGAAAATATGCCTCAGTCTTCCTTACTGTAACCTTCATTGGAGGCCTTATCAGCTTTGTTTGTGCTACTTCAGCATGGCAAATCAAGCTTATTGATGTACTGTAATCACTATAGGGTACTGTAATCGTTATAGGTGTTTCCTCCCGCTGAAGAACACAGACTTTTTTCTGACGCGTAGTTAGAACGTATTCAAACAAGAAACGATGACTTGACAAAGAGAGGGTAGAGGGCCTCATTGCCTTTACCCTCTTCAGGGCAATCTTTCACAGTGGTTCATCTGGAAGATAAAGTATATTTCAAGTGTATTCTTGTGTGAAAACTTTTACAGAATAATCCTTTTATTTCTTTTATTTATAATAAGAGATTAGCAGTTATCTCTGTCCATCACTTACTATTTGTAGTTGAGTTGAACTCAGAATTACAGATAAATAACTGTAAAAGATATTTGCCATACAAGAAATGGACTTCTTAGAAGTCTGCCCATATGGTCATCCTGCTTTTTCTTTGTAGCTGTCAGTTTAGGCAAGACTTAGTGGCTGGTTTTCATTTACAGAGAATTTTTGCAACCAGCAGTTTCATTATTGTTCAAAATCGAATATAATGAATATAATTCCAAGCTTTACTGTGCACTGAGAATGATTTTTTTTTTTTTATAGATTGCCAGTCTGACCTTCACTGTCAGAGATATTCCAGGCTGTCCAGAGTTTGCAGCTCTACAGCTCCCTGATTGTGCTTAAAGCTGCTGAAACCTTTAGGAATGGTGAGCCTGGGATGCTTGAGCTGCACAAGTTCCTGTTCTTTTTAAAGTGTTTCCTAATGAAAGTTGTGGTATCAGTTTTGATCCATGATTTGCATTGCTTTACAGAGGGTTTCTTTTCTTCATGTGTAATTAATGCATGTCTCTCTCCCCTTGCACCTTCTCTTTCTGTTTAAATGTTGGGAGATTTCCTATCCCATAAAATATTTTCCTTATTCATCACAATGCCTCCCCTAAGGTACCTAGCAAAATCCTGTGTGACTTGTAGCATCTCCTGAGGTGTTACTGTATATGAAAGCAGAGAATAATTTAGTTGTTTCTGAATAAAGATTCTTAACAAAAAAGGGGGGGCCCTGGGAAGGGGGAAGTTTCGTACTCTCTGCATGATATAGACAATATTTCCTGAGACAGGAGATACTAACCTCAAAGAATTTAAATAAAACATTGATTTTATTATTTTTCTGAAAGGGGAATAGGATAAGAAAAAATGGTAGAATAGTCAGTCTTTTTATCCTATGTGCAGATGAAATTGATTAAACCTTAAAAACTCGCCTCAGTCCACCCGGTTTATTAATTGAAGAATTTCCTCTTCCCCAGAATGGGAAGTGCACATTAAAACAGAGCTTTGCCCCTGAGTAGCAATGATACTTGAGAACGGTTTATTTTCCACAATCCTATTTTCTCTTCTGCTCTAGAGGAAATCCTAACATGGTAAAAAGCATATATTTTTTTAAAAAAGTATGTTTAAGGAAGTCCTCTTTCATTTCCTTGTAAAGCGTGAAATCCAATTATAGCCCATGGCCCACAATTATTTTATTTTTACATTTCAAATTCCATTTTCTGCTTCCTTTCGGTGCCTGTGAACAAGAGTTGTACTGTTTGTGCAAAGTCAGCTAAAAAGATTACCACAAACAGCACAGGACACAGTAGCTTAAAGAAGCCACGAGTCAGGATCTGTGCTTGTGTTCTGTGCTGGTGTGGCATGCAAAACCGCCCACTCGTTCACACAGGGATTGGACCCCTCTTCTCTCTGCTAGCCTAGGTTTTATTGTTTGGAGCCAAATTGGCTTTATATTAATGGCTTATGGGGAATCTAGTGCAGTACTAATGCTTAGCAAAATAGTAGTTGTAAATTCTCTAATATTCTTAATCTATTTTTGCTGAAGAGAAAACAATTGAGATTCTGCCCCTTTATTGAAAATGACTTTTAGTTCTCCTGTGCAGTGATGCTGAAATTGTTCACTAGTTCAGTGCTTGGAGTTTATAAACTAGTGGTTCTGAAAGTGGGCACAGTGTACATACAGAATAAAATAGTAAAAAGCTTTTGGAACTGATAAAGTAATATGAGAGGCTGAAATGTGGGGTTTTGGTTTTGTTTTTTTTTCTTATTCCCCTAGATCTGCCTTCTTTAACTTTCTGTAAACATTGCACTTTGCTGTATGCTCACTCTGCACAGAGCTCAGTCTGGGGGTTGGGGTGTATTGTTTACAAGCATCCAGCAGGTTGCACAAACAGAAGGGGATTTGGATTTCTGTGCACGCAGAACTGCAGCAACTTCTGTGGTTGAGGTTTAAGGAGATTTGTTATTTAAGATATAATTTTCTGTTCCAAAATACACAAGGCAATTGTAGTGCTTTATAGTTTTTAAAAGTGCAGCCCATAGGTTGGGTGCTCACGTGGTGTTCCCTGTGTCTGCTGGTAAAACAGACCTGGTTTTACTAATTGTGTGCTTTTGCATTAGGATGTGAGACAGCAGCATGTAAACATGGCAGAGTTTGTCTGCTTTAACTTCAGTGAGCAAAATCAAGTGTGCTTTTACCTTACATCAACTGTGTGGAAATCAAAGGTGAGTGAACACATTTGCTACTGAACACATTTGCAAGGAGTGAATCTCACGCAGGGAAGGACTGCAGCCTTCTTGCCTTGAACTCTGGGTAGGCCTTTCTTCCAATTTCATTAAAGGTTTGAAGATATAATGTGCTAAATAACATAAATACAGAGAATGCAATGCATTTTCTCCTAAACATTCATCAGTATGTACTTTCTTAGAAATGCATACTGTCCTTCTGGGTCATCTGGCTTTTTCTGTGCTTTTAGACAGCAGCTACTGAGCGTTCAAGATCAAGAGTGACAGCCAGCTGTGAATGACGTGATGCAAGTGATATCATTTTGCTCTTGCTTTGGAGAAATGGAGCCAATGGCCAGTTTAGTGAAACAGTAGTTGCTGTCTTCTGCACTTTCAAAACTTGCCACAATCTGTGACATCTCCGATTTGGCTGGTCCCATGGGTAAAGAGTAATAAATTCCTTCCTTGATGACTGTTCATAATCAGATACTCCCCAAAATTCAGAATTAAGAGTGGCTTGGTTGTGATTGTTCAAAGCAGGGGATAGACTTTTTTGTTTCTCTTGGTGAAGGTATTTTTCTTAATATCTGAGTGTTCTGTGGTCCCTGACACGTTTGTGGTACACATGGGTGCTGCTGCCTCCAGGATTAGCGGGTGCCTCTCACAGTCTTTTCTCTAGGATACTGTCCTGCTGGTCTTGTGTTTTTCCCCTGTCTGGCTGTCATCCAGGTTCTCTCTGTTCACGTGTTATCTTTCTTGTTTGTTTTTCTTCACTCAGACTATTCACTTTACTTTGTTTTCACTGTGGTTTAGCTGCTTATCTTGCAATAGAATTCCCATCCTTCCCTGCCCCCTTGTGTTTTCTGATGACAACTAGTTTGTTTCATTTGCTTTTTACAGGGCTACATCTGAGCTGTATGTCATCACACAAAGAGTACTCTGATAGTTGATCTTTCATTTTCAAGCAAAGTAAGAAATCACACTTCAAGAGGACTCTTGTTTTTCTTAAGGTTCTTGAACACCTTTTTCATAGATGTAACAGCAAATGAAAGATTACACCCCTGTTTTTTCCATAGAGGGAATAATTTGAATACCTTAATTTAACTTTATCATTGATTTTATATGACCTGCTTCAATGCAGATAAAACATTTTTCTTGGTTGCTGTGCTTCCTTATATGCAGACCTGGCCTTTGCACGTGTCTCTGCTTTGTTCAGAGTAATTTTGTGCTTTAAGGGCTTGAAGAACAGTCATCTCTTCCATATCACTCTTCTGAACTTCGTAGGACCATATCCTGTCTCCTTTTTGGAGACAGTATTTCAGTTCTCTTTCCTTCCATTTTCCACATCAGGCATTATAGGGTCAGATAGTGCAGCTTTATTGAGCAGTGTTGTCACCTTGTTTTGTTCTTGATATTATTTTTGGAGTCTCTGTTTGCCATGGCTGTGATATTTTTATTCCTCAATTAAAATATCTTTCCAAATGAGATTCCATACATGAGAATACTGGTATCATCCATCTTCACTTCACCTTTCCTGGTTAAATCTTGCTTTGCTGGAGAAAATTCTTCAGCAATATTGTTCCTTTCATCAAGTGAAATCCAACACAGTAGTGAGTCGATTGATTACTCTGTGTGTGATAGAGATTATTTAAATAGTGAATGTGAAGTTAAACATATTGTAAGTCTGCTATTATTGTTTGCATACTGGATGAGATGATCCATTTTTAGAGAGTGCGTGTGTGTTGTAGTTTTGTACCTCATTACAAGTGACCCGCCAGCTTTCCTTGATTAGAAATGTTACATTTGTGATCCCTGTGCGCTTCGTTTTGACTTTCCCAGATTATCTTGTTTTAGTATTTAATGACCTATTATGAAGGGCAACTGAGGAAATGTAAAACTGTCTAGGAGAAAACTGAGGCATTGGGAAGAATGTGAATAATCAAAGATGGCTCATTAAATAGCTCAAAGAGGAAAGCTGAACTAAATCTCAGCTTTATTTTTTTGCTTTGTTACCCCAGGGTCCTATAAACTTGAGCATTCGTGTCTTGATATGTGTGAGTAGACGTGTACACAGCGTCCTCCTGTCTCGAGGAGAATGCAGTTAAAATATTTCTGTCAATGCTGTCCTGATCTTTCTCTTGGTTCCACAACTCTGTTGAAGGGTGGCAGCTTCCCACCCTGCTTGGGTGCCAGCTGTCTCCCTGCTATGCTTTCTGTTCCATCTTGCAGCCTCTCTTACGAACTGTGGCCATTTGGCACGTTAAGGCTTGGATGAGGCACAACAGTTGTACTGAGGCACATATTTGTGAACTTGGGTACGCTGCCGATTCCTTGACTTGTAATATATTTTTGTCTGGAATGTTTTGATGTTTTTTTTTCTGATGTTTCTGGAGTTTTTCCATGGACTGTACAGTTATTTTTCCTTTGTTCATCTTCTCTTTGCTGTGAAATGCCCCGAGGTAGATATTCTTGACCTTCTAGCAACTGGGCTGATGATTTTTATGGCTCATTTAAAGTGTTGGTAATAGATTCAAAAATACAGCAATTACAAGTATTTGCTTTGTAACGAATATATTCAAAGCAGTTGATTTAATGTTTCAAGATAAAGTGGCCCTTGTACTGAAACTTCGTATAAGAGTTTTCAGTGGAGATTTTGTCTCCTCTGGGAGGGAACAGATACCATACCATCTGTAATGCATCTTATCAGCCACACTTTTCAAGGCCAGTTTTGGATCTGGTTACTTTGGCTTCATTCTGGAGCATAAAGATTGCCATGCACTAGTAGTCATAACAGAGTTAGCTCAGACTTAAGCTACAGCATTGTTATTTTACTAAATGCACTTTTTATAGTATTAATAGTATTTTTATAGTATTTTAAGGATGTAACCCCTGTAGTAAGAATTACTGTGTGGTATACTTTAATAAAAAATATGGGTGTTATGTTTAAAAAAAAACCCTGCTGTATGTACTCACAAAAGTGTGCCCATTCTGGTTATTCAGTGTTTTGTCCTGCTTGAACTATTTTTATGCTGTTCATTCCCTGTGCTTCCTGTCCTTTAGGTCTGCACTTCTGTACAGTAGATAAAGTCTGAGCCTTTTGCACAGTCTAGATGATGTCTGAGTTATAATTTAAGCAAGTCCTAAGTTAATACCATTCTTTAAACAACAAAAATGAAAAATACTTTCAAAGATAGGAAGTCTATCCTCAATTTGTCTTGGAGAGGTATTTGAAATCATTGGTGAAAATTCTGCAGGAGCTTTGGAAATCATAATTATCCAGCTTGCACTCTGAAGGGTTTAGCATTTGTTATTATAAGATGAAAGCTTTGGCGGGTTGAAAATCGTCATTTGTAACCATAATTTTTTCTTTTTTCTTCTAGTAGTTCCCACCCACTCATTCACCCATGCACTCCAACCTCAGAATGATTTCCTATCCTGAGTTCATGGGAATTATGAACAAGGGTAGCTGTTGTCATAGCCATTGTAAAAGCTTAAAAAAAAAAGAGAAGGGGGTGGGGGGAAAGGTTGGAGAGGGCGAAGGAACAAGGAGCAGTTGTATCAATTTCTTGTTCTTCTGATCAAAAGCTTGGGGCAACTATGAGGAGTACTTAAATTCTGAATGCTGCAATTTCCATCATCTTTTAAAATGTGGATTTTTGATATGACTTACTGGTAGTTCAGCTTTAGATTTTGTTTTACTTTTTTATATTTAAACTTTCTGAACATTAAAGTCTGTTGCACTTTTTGGTATTCGGAGTACTTCAGTTACCTGGAACGAGATAGGAAAATTCTTAATGTAATTAGTGGATGAACTAATATTCATCAAAAGCTTCTTTGAAAACTAGTTTAAATCCATGAAAAGTTTAAATCCATGTTGCTTCAATCAATGGACTAAAGGTTTGTGACAACAATACTTCGAAAAATAAAATAAAATTAATCCATTCAGGTGATAGATAACTTCAGCTTAAAATTTAGGAACTTGTTGAAGAGATCTAAGAGTCAGATCTGTTTGTGACTGTGAGTTGTACTTATTCAAGTTGTGTAGATCTGAATTGAGAGTGAAGGATAATATATCATAGGGCTTAAATCACTTCTTCCTCACATTGAGGGATTGTAGGAATTTGTAGAGAGTTGAGGTAATCCTGCCTCTGGTGGTGATCCTCTTGTTTTCGCTTTTGTCAAAGTATGGACTCTGAAAGAAGAAATGGTGGCAAGCAGGGGGGAACTGAGGATTGTAGGCACAGTTATGTAGCAAGTTGTTGGCTCTTACTTGGGTTACTCTGAGTGTGCAACTGTCTGCAATGTTGCTGTGCGTTACTTTGGCCGTACCATAATCTTGCTTAGCTTCTTAGATTATCTCTTTGAGGCAAATGTCATGCTTGTGTTACTACAAGGGTTATTTTCTTAATTTTTTTTTTTTTTTAAAATGCATTGATAACATCCTTGAACTTGAACTGTTGACGTGGAGGAACATGTAAACTATCACACTTCCATTTTGTTTATGTTCCCGTGGTAGCATAGAATAACTTCGGTTCCTGAATAGTTATTTTCAAACACAGACGTGCATTTGATACTTACATTGACTTGTGTATTGTTCATATTTCTGGGCATTTCTACATACACTTGACAGTTTTTATGGAAAGTATTTGAGAAAATGATCTTTAATCTTTTTATGCTGTGGCAATACTGACTGTCGTTTCTCCTCCAGGTGCCCAGATTATTGATTTGATGATGCTTGTAATAGATGTGACAAAAGGAATGCAGACACAGTCAGCAGAGTGCTTGGTAATTGGGCAAATTGCCTGCCAGAAGATGGTGGTAGTTCTGAACAAAATAGATCTCCTTCCAGAGGGGAAGAGACAAAGTGCCATTGAGAAGATGACTAAGAAAATGCAGAAGACCTTGGAAAATACAAAGTAAGTTAACAGTAATCTTAACAGCAAACTTGTAACAAAATGTTTAACAAAAATACTTCACCCATGTGCTTCTAAACACACCAAAGGTGGCCCCTGGTAGTTGAAATTCAGAGACGTCTAGCAAAGATGATGAGAAAAGGGTAGAAAGAATCCCAGACACTCAAATACAGTCCTGAATTTAAATCTGCAGGTATCATGTGTCGAGAAGTATTTTCCTGTGATGAAGTTTTTCAGTTTAAAGGGCTGCTCAGAGTTCTCATTGGATAAAACAAAGCCAGAATATCCAGGTGAAAGAGATCTGCAAGTCTCTTTTACTTCAAGGAAAATAAAATGTTAGGGCTTCTCCTTAACTGAGGGTGAAAAATGTGATTGCCCTACCTAGGGAGAGCGGAATGATGGGAGTTTGTATAATGTACTGTGGCTCTGGCTTGGATGATGTTTTGTCAGTCCTGTTTTAGGTAAATTAATTGAAGTACATAATGAGTGAAGTGCAGTGAGATTCGTGAGTGGAAATATGGCTGTTCTGAAGTGGGAAGATGCAGCACAGACACAGTACTCATTTAATGGCTGCACAAATTGAAGCACCCCTTCCCTTTTCAACTACGCTCCTGCCGCAATAGTGACTGCGAAGATCTTGGTGTCTTTCCAGCTCCTGTGTTATTCTTGAGTCCCTTCATCTTGCTGGGAATGGTACAGAGGTCACCAAGAAAGTGGAATTTTCTCTTGTGAACTTAGACAAACTCTTACAACTTTCATTTCTCTCTGGCAGTTGTTGATTTAAGGGCAAATAAATACAGGGTGCCTTGGTTTCCTCTATAGGTTGCTGCTCCTTATTTTAGGGGGAGATACAGAAAGGAGACACCTGCAGTATCTCAAAGCATTTTAGACCCACAACTTTTTATACGATGGGTTTGATCGAGTTCGTAGGTAATCCCAATAGGGAGAACATAGAGATAATAAAGTTGGGAAAACTTTAATGATAATTATTTAATGGCTTTTTTATTATTTTAATTAGTTGTTTGAAAGGTGGTTATATAGAATGTCAATTAAGCAGCATTACCATTAATACTTCCTATTTTTTTTTCTTACCTATGCCAAGAAGTTAATGATTTTTAGGAATTTATCATAACATACTGCTCACTTTTATTTTGTCCTTCTTCTGAAGTTTGTTTATTCTCCTTGAATTACAGTAATTGCTGCTGCAGGTGGTACTTCATTCTTGGTTTAGTCCAAAGTAGTATTGCAAATAATGGAAAAAAAAAAGACCTACCTAGTTGCATATTGATAAAAGGAAGACAAATTTTTTGTAAGGAAGCTGATGTTCAGATATATTTTTTTGTGTGCACTGTTTGAATTAAATCTTCAATTAAATACAGATGGACCCTTACAGCACATCTTGAAAATTAGCAGACTTTTTCAAAACTGAAGGGAAAAGGAGTTTTTGGAACAGTTGACATGCTAACCGTGAGGCTCTTACCTCTGGCCCTTTTTTAAAACCAGGATGTGGATCAGCTGATCGCAACAGCTGTGATTCCACCTGGGGAGAAATGGTCCAGTCATAATGTTTTAATTACTCATTTGAACTCTGGGTCTTAGAAATGCTCTTTTATTGGATGTGTCTGTGGATTGTTCTTATAAGAAAAATTCAGGTTTTGCATGTACAGTCTGTGCTATATGGTGCTTTGAAAGCACTGCGGACCTGGGCCTGGTTGTGGAGCGCTTGTCCTGTTTTATCTTAGGCATGTGTTGTTTATCAACAGCTTCTTTTCCCACTTGATTTTGAATTTCCAAAGGCATGTTTTTTAACTGTTTTTTGTATTTCTAAACTACTCCTATTAGCAGAGCATATGCTGAGGTCATTTGACAGCTGCTTCTGACCCCATGCACTTGGCAATGAAGTTTTTCCAGGAATAGTTTACTTGATTATTTTTTCTCTAGATACACGGGCATGCATGCACTATTCCATAGCAGTAAGCAAATCTGAAATCTGTTGCATTTATAGAATACGTGTTGCCCTCAATGCTGGGGAAATTATTGTAGTATTGTCAGGAGATTCGATGGCAGGTGAAAAAAATAGACAGAGGAAAGTAACTGTCATATATTTGAATAGTTTGACACTTGTAAATTTAATGTAATCAAAACTTGCTTGTTCAATGGATTGATACCAAAGTAAAAGCAAACTGTCTCTATAAATTTTTTCATAATTTTTTACACATGCCAGCTTTTATCTTTTCCAGCGGGGTCTAAACTCTGATGACAATAAATCAATGCGATAGAGTTTGAATAGAGTTTGCATTTGGCTCCTGCTTTGAAGGTTATGACTCTGCAGCTAGGATTGTAATTGATTTAATCAAAATTGAAAACAGTGCCAGTCTCGAGGTAAAATGGCACAAATGAAGAGCCACTGCAGCAAGGCTGGGACCCTTCCTTCTGAAACAAACTGACATCTTATTTTCGACTGCCAAAGAGCTGAATCGGTAGCTAATGCTGAACAGAATTGAAGATTTCATGGTGAAGTCCAGTAGTGCAGGTGCTAGTAATTCAAGAACAAATTGTCAGTTATTCACTATGGGGGAAGAGCAGATAAATCAGAATTTGAGGGATTTTCCTTGTCTTCATTTGTCAGATGAGCCTGGAACTACTTTACAGTGACACATGTAGGAGATCTGTGGTCTAATGCTGGGAGTCTTTCTCTCTTTCAGGTTCTGTGGGTGTCCTATTGTTGCTGTTGCAGCAAAGCCCGGTGGACCAGAAGCCCCAGAGTCTGAGAATCCAATAGGTGTTTCTGAATTAATTGAGGTACCTGCTGAAGAACATAACAACATAAAATGTGCTCAACCTTTTCTTTAAGTCTTTTGATGTACACTGTACTGTTATCTAGGGCTGAGAAACTACTGCATTCACATCAGTGTTAAGGAACCTGATTCTTTAGGGATTCCTTCCAGTGAATGGAGAAGCTGAGGTTGCATGCTTCAAAAGTGGATCTCCTTTTCAACTACTCAGCTTGAATGCCTTTGAGTAGCTGTGTCTTAAGGAACAGCTATCACACGTGTGGTGAAATTGGTTTAAAATTTTAAAGAATTATGAAGCATAATGAAAAAAAATAGTTTTGAAATTCTGCCAAATCCTTGGTAGGTGTTGTTTTATAGTCTTACCACAGTTAAGAAAACAGTAAAGTTGTGAAGTTAGGCACTCAAAAGTTTTATGTTGGGAATTGTCTCCTTCCTGCGTGAGTGTATTATGATCCAGTGTTTAAGTGCATGATTCTTTATACTAAACAATCCATACCTCATTCCTTGCACAGGATGGACAGGGCTCAACTAGTGAGCAGGTAGTACATATTTTAATTCTCGTTTCTTTTCTGTGTGGCCTCGTGACTCTATGCAGATACTGCTCTGCATTCAGAATGATTAATTTCCTCCTGGACTTTTCTTTGGCACACATCACTGTGCTCTTGAGCACTTGGCAAACAGTTAATTTGCTTCCAAAAAACCTATAGGAAGTGTAGAATTTACTTTAATCCATATTTAAATTGGGAATCTGTAGCACAAAGGAGTTAAGTCCACGGAGTTTACTAATTTGGATTGCCAGATTTAAGGAAACTAGGACTTCTTTTGTGACATGCTTGTGTTCAGATCATAGTACCTGCCAATTTTGATTGCAGTTGTGAGTGCTTAGCACTTCTGTCAGGCTTTGAGGTTTCTGTTTGGGTAGCCTGAGGTGTCAGTGATTACCTGGGGGAAGTTTAATTTTTAAGAGAATGACAATATATGGGAGTTCCAGCATCAGCAAGGGTAGAATCCATTCTCTAGAGGAGTCCCACCTGCTTTCATGATGAAGCCATCTTTCTCTGTGATACTCTGCCTTGCTTACTGCATGCTTTGCACATCTGCAAAAGATAAAACACATGGCCTGGATTTACCCTGTGCCCTGAATGACGTATGGCCTGGAAAAAACTGTATGATTGTATAACTAACATTATATCAGACCCATATGAACAAGAGAAGACTTTTAGCAAACTGATACTTCAAAGATATGCTTAGTTCTAGCAATATGAGTTGGTTGGTTTGTTTGTTTGGGGGCCAGAGAATAAATTCTGAGGTTTTCAATAAATGAGTTATACAGTGTTATATTGTATGAACCTTATGTTTTGAAGGCAGAGAAATAGTTGTTTTGAGGGTTCTTTGTACCTTGCAGTAGACTTGTCACCTTTCTGTGAATAAGCTTTAGGGAAAGGTATGGTCTTTGCCCTGGAGGGGTGCTACTGTTATTTGCAGACAGCAGAAAGTAGTCCTAAAACAAAGGCATCATTCTTTGCAGGTCTGATTTGGATGCTGCCAGGTTTAAAATACTTGTAAATTGTAAGTTAGGGTGCAACACCAGTCCTCAGAATTCTAGGCATGTTTGGCTCAAGGCAGCCTGGCTTGTACAAAAGGATGTTGTTCCACATGCTTCTCCCAAGCATGTGTGGCCTGAGGTGGGCATGGGAGAGTGCTGAGATATGGCCTTAATAGACGTAGCAAGAACCAGGCTGTCCACAGCAATGTCTAGAGAGGTGGAGATAGGAGACTCATTGGTTCTGCCTTCATTTGATTCCGGGTAGATTTACTGGCATGTTCCCAAGGGTTAAAACCTCTGAAGGAAATAGCTATATTGCAGCTGTTTCTATCAACTCTGAGACCTAACAGAACACCTGGAAACTGCTGTGTGAGCCCTGCCATTGAGCTTCAAGGTATTATGCCTTCTATCCTTGGTAAGAGACTCTCTCCGTTGTTCTGCCATTACAATTTGGGTTTAACCTGAAGTTTATGACCTTAAGAGCAGACATTAAAGGCAGTGTCAAGTTTGTATGCTGATGTTATTACAGAGACAGAGATCAAAAGTGATTTGAGACAGGGGTGAGCCCACTGAAGCGCTGCTGGGTACATGACTGCATTTATATATGTTAAAGTCTTCTGTCTATGATGATATATTTTAAGAAACATAGTATTTGGCAGCAAAACAGAAATCCTAAACTTGGAGAATTTCTCTAGAAAATGGTACTTGCATAGCTGTATTTCTGAGTTGTTTGATCTTCCAAAAAGTGTTAACAGAAATCTGAAGGGGAAGTTGACTTTGAAAACTTAACCCAATATAATAGTTTTTCTGGGAGGGAGGCAGGGATGGCCTTTATGGGGCACTAATATCTGTATATAAGTTCATTTTCACAAAATCCACAAAAGCTGAAGTAGCAAAATGCACTGTAAAATTGTGCTTTTGAGAGAGGGGGAAAAAAAAGGAAGGAGGGGGAAGAACAGATGTACAGGATGTTTTTTTCTCTTTGCTTTGCTGTAGTGTTTATATTGAGTTTAGCAGCAACTTTATCGCCAGTGCAGTTTTGCTAACCAAGCTAAATGTGCAGCACCAAATCTTTCTAAGGCAGAAAATCGAACTGTTCCTGCTGCTAAGTGTGTCTCCTCTATGGTGCACACAGTTAATTTGACATTGGTGCATTCTACGCTCATCAGGAGATGCCTGAAATCAGTAAAACTGCAAGCTTGTTCAATCAATCATCCACTTGCCTTCCTTTGCTGTATGGCTGTCATGACTTTTCACCCAGGCACGGTGCTGCTTTTATCTTTTTTTTTCAGGTCCTGAAGTCTGAGGCTTACCTGCCATCAAGAGACCCCTCGGGACACTTCCTTATGGCAGTCGACCACTGTTTCTCCATCAAGGGTCAAGGCACAGTGATGACAGGGACTATTCTTTCTGGCTCTGTTAGACTTGGTGACAATGTGGAGATTCCTGCCCTGAAGGTGAGTCTCTCATTTTCACTCCCCCCAGGTTTCCTGGTAGAAAGAGACCCTCAACAAAGACGAGAGTGTTCTCTTGCAGTTTGAAATTATTCAGTTATTTTCAATGTCTGCCTTTTTTTTTTGTACTCTAATTTAAACCAGGTTATAATAGGAAGAGACACACAGATTTTTAAATAAGGCAGCCCATAAAGCTATCTGCTCAATTTTAGTTGGATGAGGAGGAGAGAAGGCTGACCTGCATTAGCATGTTAGACTTTCAAATTCTGAAGAGCAAAGTGGGCATGTTTCCAAGACAGGATGTGCCCAAGGACTGCGCAAGGTTTGAGTGAGGTTACTTTCATTTGAGACGTATGCTGCAGTAAGAAGGCTTGCAAAAGAATCTAAGTAGGTAGGCGTCCAGAGATGTCTGGAAGTGAAGGAAATGACAAGAAGAGGGCATTGAAATGCTTGATGCACATTCTCTTTGTTTGCTGGGCCTTTAATATATGTCAGCATGTTCTGGGAGAACTACTGGGACGCAATAGGTGACTTGCAGTTAGGCTTTTTAGAGAGCCTGTAGAAAATAGAGAGGTCTTTCAATGGCCTTTGAACTGCTTAACCATTGTTAGGTTTTATTTCCTTAAAATACATTCATCCTTTAAAGGAAAACAAGGTGACTTTATGATTGGAACAGGTGGAACCTACTTCACAGATGCTCTGACTTTCCCTTTTTGTTAATAGCCCCAAATGAGTCAAGTCTTGTAGAGCATTCTGCAGCTGCCACTTAAAGTGGACCCAAGCAGTTACATTCTGAGAGTAGGCAGCTTTTGGCAGAACAAGGATGGGTGGGGCCCTTTTAGTGCTGTTTATGCTATCCTCAAGTTACCTTACTGTAAGAACCTTACTCTTTCATTGAATGAACTTACTGCTTTCTCCTTTTTGCCTGTACTTTGTGTGCAAGTGAAGGTCTAAGTGAGACATTCTGATTTTACCTGAAATATTTTGCTTATAGCTGACAAATAATTTTTGGTCAGCCTCTCCTGTGATACCTGTGGTCATTAATTTATATCCTATTTCCTTTGCATAAAAGTGATTTGCATGATATGCAGTCCATCATGTCTGCTCTCCCAGTGGAATTCCTCCCTGCCCATACTCTCGTTTACAGCATGCAGTCCATTCTGGGAGCTGCGTTTGTAATTCCTGTAGGGAATATGCTTTGCAGGATTGTAGCTCTGGTTTCAAACCTCTCCAGCTTTCCCCTTGCCAGCGTTCTTTCTCTGCTCTGTTGTGTCCTGCTTATAGTCCTGAGCCTGCTTGCACAAGGGGTCCAGGGAGGGATGAGTAGTTAGGAGTGTAAATGCTGAATGATGGCTTCTGCTCCCCATAGCTGAGTGATCTGATTTCCTTTTGGCCTAGCACTGGCCAAACTTCCTGTCATTTGTACTTTGGGAGATGGGGGTGGGACAGAATGGAGTAATTATTTCTTGCAAAGAAAGAATGCATAACCACATTGTATCTGGAAATGACCACTTAGCTCTTCATGTATGGTCCAAAAATGTTTTGGAGAAATATGTTTAGGAATTTGTATGGATTCTCAAAGAGCAGACTAAGGGGAAAATGACAAAAATATAGTGATTAACTTGCATGTTGCAAATAGTTGTTAAAAAGGAGAGTGAGGAAGGCATTAATTGGGACTTTAAAAGATGGCTTCTTCCCCAGTGACTGCAGGGCACTGAAGTGAAAGGTAAGTTAGCAGATCAACAGGTCATTGACGAGTAGAAGCCGGATCACTTGGCTTTTACAGCATGAACAACTTCCCTTAAAATTTCACTTACTTTCAACTGCTGTTAATGAATTAATCCTTCCACTGCCTTGTGTGAAAGCGATGTGTCCATACCTCTGAGTGGTAGTAGTGGTGGGCAGAGTTCTGCCTTTTGATTTTTGCCGCTAGCAGCTTGTGAGTGTTCATGTTCCTATTGTACAGGTATGGAAACGAAGGAAACTAAAAGGAAGCAACTTCTGAAAGTTTGAGTTGTGTGTTGTCCTTACCCCTGCTAGCATCATGCAGAGTTGGGTTAAGATACCTATGAAAGGTCAAACCTTTCTCAGGCCTACAAGGTAATGGAGGAAGCACATTTCACAACACATTGTGGTTTATGACTCTCTCTGACCTTTTTTTGCCCTGACCCTATGGTAACTGAGATTGACAGCTGGTGCCCACTGGGCATTTAGGGACGTTACAAACCAGCTGCTTTTTAAATTTGAGGAACCCTCTCACCAAATGAAGTGGCATCACCTTCTAGTTCTACTAATGGACTTCGACATCTTTGACCGCTTGAACCTGCACAAAGGAGGGACACAGCAATTAAAAATAAACAGTGACATTCTCAAACGGCCATGCTTGCTCTGATTGAGGCTGAGAGCACCAGCAGTGCATGGATTCCTTTATGCTGTTGCCTATGTAAATTGCCATCTGGGGTTGATTATTCATATAGCAAAAAGAAAAATTATATATATGTGTTTGGCAAAAAGCTTTGACACAGCAAACAGTTCGCTATCCAATTGAGTTAGTACTATTTGCTCAGAGGCACTTGAAATCCACGTTGAAGAGCATGAACCTAGGATTTCTGCAGCAAAAACGTAGTGCTGGCAGAATTCTGAATGTCCTTTAAGATTATTTCAATGGTCTTTCAATCTCTACAGTCTTCAAGTTTATAAACCATAAAAACTTATGACATTTTTATTTCTGTTTTATGAAAGTTCCTGGAGTTTGAATACTAAGGATTTCTTCAATATAGATTTTCATTTTATTTTACTGATAGGTTTGGCAATAATCTCTTCAAAATATTTACATAAGTATATTTTGTTTAGTGAATTTAGTTCAAGTGAGCATGAATGTCAAATTCAGTGCTTCTGTATCTTTTTATAGCATGCTTTAATTGAAAAGGGGAAATGGTTTATATTCAGTGGAAGGAAAGTATCTTTGCCTTCCTTATCCAGGTGAAAAAAAATCATAGTAGCTTAAGAACAGCAGCTACTTAGAAAGCTGATGCAAAACAGGCAAGAACCAGGACTTTTGTTCTTCCTGTTGGTTGTCTCAAAACAAAAAATCCTTGTGTGAGAAGTAATGCAAAATTTGGTGTGGTATGTGGTCTTCCTTCTGCCCAGCATTAGTGATTCTAGCTTTGGATTGCACAGCTGCAAGCACATTAGAAATACTGGAAGATTGAGTAAAAGAGATAAGGTGTTAATATTTATTTAAAGATGTTTTAAGGCACAGAATATGTTCTAGTTTGGTTAATAAGAATCATTCTGTCTTAAGAGTTGTGAAAGATGATAGAAGAGGTCAAGTCTGAAGCAAGTGAGGAGGCAGAGACGGAAGTGCACGATTAATGGATATAAATCATGTCATCCTGAAAGCACTGACTCAGCATTGCCTTACCTGTGATCAAGTGCTGCAGGTATATAGTGGCCACCAAGCAGGTACGTGGCAGCCAAGCACAAAGACCACTGTTGGTTTTTCTTCAGGACTTGGAAGAAGTAGAAAATTTTCTTCTTGCTTTATATTCAAGTTCCTATCAGTGCTGTTTAATGTAATTGCTGACAAATGTTAGAACAAGTTGATGCAAGCTGAATGGCTGGAGGAGGTTAATAGTGTCCTTGGAGCTATAAAAGCACGGCGTGGTGCCTTGTGGTACTGCATTTTGTCAGAAGTTCGTGAGTGCCTTGAAGGCCGAGTAGCTGTATTGTTGGTATGTGGTTAAATCAGTGTTTTCCTGTAGGGGATCATGTGGGGATTTTTGCTGTGTGCTGAAGCTGAATAATGTATCTGGTGTAGTACAGCACAAAGTTATTTCTTATGTAATAAATCACATGAACACTAAAACGCTGGACTAGGTATCTCTTTAGACACTGTTGGATTTTTCATCTGCTAGATGTGGTTGAGCTGTCACTGTTTAAAGGGGCAGAGGAATGCTCATACTGGGCCCAACCTTCACCATCTCTGAGGTTTGCTAAGTAGACAATTGCCATTATTAGCGTTGAGCATTTAAATCTCGAAAGTTGCAGACATGTTTACAGAATTCTTCTCGTGTAGTTAGAGAGTAGTCATCCAGGTGTTTCAATACTCTGATGTACTGTCAAAAGGTCACCTGAGACATCAAATATGAAAAATGGGAGCATCTTCCTTCTGTTTATCTAGTCCAGTCTCGTAGGAAATGACAGTGTCAGTTTAAACAAGTAATGGATTCTGTCTTGGCAAGGGCCTATTTGCTGTCAAATTATATTGATTTTATGAACTTTAAGAAGCATCAGTTTGCAAGTGTGGTCCCGAGAAGCTTCATGGCTTCATATAATTCCACCATATGAGGGGTTTTTTTTAAGCTGCGTTGTTGGCGAAGTAACCTTGGTCTGTTTTTTCTGTAGTTTTTATGGCTCATCCAACAAAAAAATTCTCCAGTGTCTGATGGCATACTGCAAATAGTATTTACAAGACTATTTCTTTCAAACCACCACAGCTATTCAAATCAGAACAGGTACATCTGTTGTTGCCCACGTGAATACTTCGGCCTGTCTGATGTCTCAAGACCTCCAATGAGTAAGCTTTAGCATATAAATGTAGCGAAAATAATTTCAGCGTATTTAAAGAATTTTTGCACAATCATAGAGTTGCACAGCTAAGTGTTGTCAGAGAACATTTAAATCTCGCACAACAAAGTTGGATCAAACCCTGGTCACCTGGATCATGAAGACACTTGTATGATGAAATCTTAAATACAGTTTTTACCACTTTAGTTTTTCAGTTTTTGGTCCTCATAGTGTACCCCTTTCATTTAAGACATCTTGACAGGTTTTTGTACTGCAAATAGATAAAACCTTTGCTAAGTCTTCTGACTGTATGTGTGAATGCTGTTTTTACATTTATATTTTTCCAGTGCTTCTTGGATTTTTCTTTCCCAATACTGATAGAAACAGCCTTTAACATGCTCTGGTTCATCTGCTGAGGAAGAAGTCTGCCTCACCTCGAACATTTTCTGTTCATAGAAATGCTGTGATGAAGGGCAGTTCAGGAAATCGGATAGGGGGAGAATCACTTAAATGTAACTGATAAAATCCTGAAAAGGCAGTTCATAATACATATTAAAATAAGTGGTGATAAAATACAAGAATTTTAAATCCTAAGTCAATATATTAAACACATACACATAATGTTATACATGCGGTTTAATTCAGTACAAGTATTGAGCTGTTTCTTTAATTGTCTGCCACTTCTAAAGCATGGGTTGTGTTTTTTGGAGATTTTCTCCTTTCCTAGAAAACATCAGTGTGAATCCTACTGGTTTTGCATCTGCTGTGGCATTTACTTAAAAGCAAAACATGCAGGATTTGGCTTATAAAGTACTCTGCTTTCAACATTTAGGATATTATCAGTTGTTTTGGAAGAATTAAACTCCTCAGCACAGTTCTTTGTGGTTAAGTAAAGGATTAAAGACCTGATCCAGTGCCTGTGGAATGAAATTTAGATCTAGCAATAAAAACTTCTCAAATCTTTTTGGCTCGATCTCTTGAGAGGATAAAAGTAGCAGATGCTGAGGTTTTTTTAAAGATCAGCTCCCTCATTTTCAGTATATGGTTTTGTAACTTTTTACTGTGTGGTTTTTGGGGGTTTGTTTTTTATTTCTGTTTTAGTTCACACTTTAAAAACCAAACAAACCAACACCACCCTTCAAAAAAACCCAAACCAACAAACAAACCCCAAATCCCAAGACCCTAATGAACAGAATTCATTTTAATTATGTATTAAAAAAGAAATCTAGTTAATTTTAGACTTTAAAACCACTCAGGAGAGATTTGTATGTTGCTCTTCTTTCAGTACCTGTTACTGAAGTACAAAAGTTTAATTCAAATTGCTTGCAATTTTTTATTAAGTGCCATGTAGGTAGTGTAAAAAGAGGGAACAAGATCAGGATTTTATGTGTTAAGCTCTGTTTTATTCAGGACCAGGGATAAGACATAACAGAGAGGGAGCTGGATATATATCATGGGGTTTTTAATTTTATTTTTTTTTCTACTTGGTCAGAGCAGAAGGGAAGGAAGCCAGGGGGAGAGCAGCCAACCTGAGCAGTGCTAATCCAAACCATACTCTGTATTTTTGGAGCTTGTGTGTCTAATGTGATCTCTGTAGGCAGAAAAGTGGCCTAGTCAGTGCTGGCCAGTTAACTCTTCAAATACTAAAATTTATTTGCAGCTTTTCTTGGAAGTCTAGATGTACCCTGAACTTCCTGCCAGCTACAGACAATTGGGAAACAGATTGCCTTCTAATGGAATAGAACAATTACCCAAAGTATACAAGTTTCTTCCTACATTGGATCCGAAAAGGAACAAATCTGTGTGTAATTTCTGCATTGCTTCTATCCACTTAAGCTGTCTTTAAATGACTACTTGGGATCCTGACTCCACATGGAAGTGAAGCATTGCTAGAAACAGTAATGTTCTTTAAGGTAGACTTTAGCTTCTGCAGTATTTCTATGATACTGATTGCTTGTTCAGCATTATCCACAATGCTGACTGGTTGTGGTTAATGCATGAGATAATTTGAAGGGTGTACTTTCTGTTATTGTCGCATGGATAATTTTACTGTAATAGTTAGCATAGTTATTATTGCCTAAGAAATGGTATCCTGTTCACTGGGATTCAAAATGAAGAGGAAATATAGGGTCTTGATTCTGAGTAGATGAAAAGGGCCTGAGAGATGAACATTGTATTTTTATTTGATACAATGACTAATTTTCTTAGATAAATCAAATTACATTTCTTCTGTCCAGATTTCAATAAACCAGTTGTCTCATGAGAACTGTTAGAAAAGTTGAAAAAATTGTTATAGAAATACGAAGTGGCAAAGAAACTGAGCTGAAGAAGAGGGAACCAATGGACTAACAAATTACATCGGTAGAGTTGTTCTAAAGTTGCCCTTGGCACTGAAGCGTGATAATGTCAGTAGTGATGGTTGCGTGCACCCTCCCATGTGTGCAGACATTCTCCTCACTAGCATGACACAAACTCGTGTAGACTGCTGCCAGATGTGACTTCCATGCATGGTCTTTAGTGCTCAGTATTCTGTAGGTCTTCAGGAATTACCAGTGTCATTCAGCTATTGTTTTCCTAGGGCTAAATGACTTCCATTTATAGTTTGAAAAGTAGTCATCTAAAGTGGATTCTCTAAGCAGTGGACCTGTAAGCTGCGTAGAGAGGTTTGAACATTACCTGAGTCATGACTGGGATGCAACTGAACAAAAACATCTATGTTATCCTGGGACTCAGTAGGTAATATATTTCCTGTTGAACAGTTGTGGCTTCAGTGATCAGGTGTAGCATTCTTGGGTTTGTGTACCCTGGGGTTCAAGATTAGTTTGAAACTAAGTTAATGGACATTACTATAGTAATCATAAACTTTCATCCAAATGCTTTTTTGTTTAAACTTTATGGTAACTTTTTAAAGCAAAAGAGGGCTGGTTTGTGTTTGCATAACTTGTTTTCTTAAGCATTGCTGCTGCCAGGTCATTAACTTTATTTTTATTTCTTTTAATTTATCAGGTAGAATTGTTCTCAATCTGATTCAATTGAAAACAGACCCACATGCATGTACATGTATTCTTTGAGCAGGAATCTTAGTGGAACGCTTGAATAGTAATTGGAAAGGTAGCCCCCTATATGGTAAACAAAGCTTTCACGTTGCATTCCTGCTGTGAATGTAACTTTAGCATGGGTCGGTTTAGTTAGGGCAGTGAGTAACTATCATGTTTTAAATAGTTAAGTGCTGGAGGCTTTGGCAAAAATTCAGTAACCAGAATGAAGGAAGGGAATGTCACTTTTTGTTCTTCCTTGGTCATCCATATAGAGTACAATTCCTTGTTTGATCAGGCCTTTAAGAAGCAGAACAATTCAGGAAGTGCTGCATTAACTAAGCCATGTTATAAAGTTCTGCTCAGATGTGGGCACTGGCAAAAAAGGGATCTGAATATTGAAGCCTTATTGAATCAAGACTGTTGGAGATAAACTTCTCGATTTGATCAAATGATGGAAAATAGTCTAGAGCATAAGTGCCCAGGAATCTATAGAATCATAGAATGGTTTTGGTTGGAGAAGACCATTGAGTCCAATCTATAATCAGTCTGTTACCAGGATACTTTATTGAACTATTACTGTAACACCATAGGAAGTCCTCTGGATTTCATAGAATCATAAGGTTGGAAGAGACCTCTCAGATAACCGATTCCAACCGTGCCCGCCTCCCTACATGTCCCGAAGGAACTCATCCACCCATTTTTTAAACACTTCCAGGAATGGCGACTCCACCACCTCTCTGGGCAGCCTGTTCCAATGCCTGACAAATTTCATGCCTCGTACAATGTATTCCTGAGATGATCTCATTTTATAAACCTCTAAATTTTATTCTTTGTTGCTACTATGAGAATTACATTAGAATTGTCTTCGCTCTTTACACATTTGTTCAGCTCATCACCTGTATCTGTTGTCGTATGTCTGTGGCAATAATATGTATTGTTGAAACTAAATGTAAGAGACATCTGTTCACTAGAGGATTCCTGTAACTATAATAGCTGGTGCAGCTTGAAATGAAAGAAAAAGTAAAACTAGAGAGAGCCAATATTTACAGTATCAACTGGAATAATATAATTATATAAGCTGCCCAGATAGCACCGTGATGAACATGATATGAATGCCTAGATACAGATTTTCACATACAACTGTCTGAAATGAACAAACTCCCAGGCTCTTTGTGGTTATAAAGATTAGCTTGAAATCATGTGCCATAAAATGCAGTTGGCTTCTCTTTTTCTCCTCTAATGAATAAATAATCCAGAATAAATGTTTCACACTTTAGAAGTCACAGTGAAAAGGTCAAATAGGCTTTTTAAAGAATCACTGTAGCTAATACATCTTTAAACACTTAAATTTTAGACTTAAAAACTGCCAGAACTTTATGAAAGCTCCATTTAGGAGTTAACATGTTTTCTGTTTAGACAACCTTTTTTTTAAGATAGAATATATCTGTAGGGTGTCTGATAGATTCTGCAAAAGAATGGCACAGATGACTTTGCACCTAAATTGAACAAGGAGTAAGGAATCAGCCACGAGAACAGATTAACTTGTTCGAAGCAATGACCCTGTTATATATGCAAACATCAATTCTTTTTCTTCAACAGAAAAGAGATAGAGGTGCTAAAAATGGTTTAGAAGTTTGCCACATAAGGTTTATGTGGGGCTTCAGGACCTCTTAGATTTTCTGCTCTTTCTCAGTAATCGTCTAACCACTTTGGTTTTGTTTCTTCATTTTGATTACTATGTTATAGTTGCTTTTTCTTAATATCCTATTAATTATATAATGAATTTCAGTAGACTTTTATGGTAACCATCTCTAGAAGAGGTTGTCTAATGTGCAACACCCAAGTACCCAGGACTGCAACAAGTTATATGGTGGCATAGGGAAAAAATATGTGCTGTTTTAGATCAGTTAATTTTTGAAATATGGGTGTTATTCATGTGGTATTTTCTTGGCCCAGTTGAAGACATTGATCCAGTTTGTGGAGGTTAGTTGACAATAACTGGAAGTTTTCAGGGAGTAAGGGATATGTAAGTATACCACAAAGACTCAAAACAATACCCCAGGAAAGAGGTTTGCAAGGGGAAACTTGAAAAGATATGTTTTTAGTAAAGGACTGAAATAAATGCCAGTAAGACTAAAATAAATGTTCAGTTTGACCTTGAGTCAACATGAAGCAACATCCTTAATTTGGTCTAAATGTAAAGTAGTATACAAATATTTATAAAAATAAAACACAAAATCCCACCCTGGACTATTTTGCGTTGAGTTTTAGGAGAGAATTGAAGTCGGGTGGTGATCAAATAAGAGTAGTATTTTGTACATGTGTTTCTATTTCAAATCTTTCTTTTCTGTGGTTGACATGATGCTCTTGTTTGGGGAGAAACCATTGTTTGTGTTGAAGTGGCAAGGACCCGCAAATTAATGCTTCATTCCAGTCTTGTCAAAGGCTACTTGGTTGCTTGGACTTTAGAGGAGGTTAAGTATCTCTGCCTGAGGGTAGGACTTCAGTCTCTTATGGGTAGGGGTGGAGGAAGATCTACAATGTGGTGATAGAGTTGCTCTGAGCCCTCTGGTGAGGCTCAACATGAGCCTGAGATGCTACGTAAGATTGAAGTTCAACAGAGTTTATTCTGATGTGTTAATATTTATCAAGGATGCAGTCCCTAAATAGTGGGAAAATGGTGGGAACCTTCAAGCTGGTATAAATAACGATGTGTCTACTTTTTCTTCTTGCAGCAAGTGCTGACAGATCAGTAGAAAGTTCTAAGTTAAATTTGTAGTCAAATACAAAAAGTTCAACATTTTTTCAAGTCTTTCCCTTTACTTGTGTCCTTGCTTTGTTTTCCTTTTCACTTCTCCTACCCACCCGCCCCTATCTCTTCAGATTGTTGAACTTCTATTTTTAAATCCACTTTCCAGATGTGCAAAATGTGCAGACAACACATAAATTACTGTCTTCTCTGAGTTCACAGGCTCAATCCCTGCTTTTAGAGAAGTTCTTTAAGATTTTAAAATCTAACAGGAGAAAAAAAGCCTTTGCTAACTTCATGTTTACTGTTGGCAATAGAGGTAATAATGGAAAGAAGGATACATTTAGGGAAGACTGTTGTGTCTTCTGTAGCTTCTGCCTCTTTAAAATGTGTGGATGCTGAACTGATTTGGTTGATCACCAGAAACAGTGAGGATATTCTTTTTTAAAAGGGATGTTTTTGGCAGGAAGCTAAGCAGTATTTTTAAAAAAATAACACCCATGTTCTGGTAAAATCACACAAATGTGAAGGCAAGGATTCTATTCACTTGTTTTTTCATTTTCAAGGATTTGAAAGCTTTTTTTTTTCTTTTCTATGCAAGTTTCCTGTTTTAATTTTGATTGGAAAAAGCAAAAGCATGATAAATTCTGTTTGGTTTGGGTTTTATTGCTTTTTTTTTAATAAGTATGTATCTAATTGTCTTCTATGAGGCTTGCACACAGCTAATTAATATAGACAAGATGTTTTAAAGATTTATAAGTAGCAAGAGATAGGCAGGTAATTTCTGCATCCGACTTATGGGGAGGGGGAAGAAAAGTTAACATTAAGGCATAGTTTTGTGGTTATGGTGTGACTCATGAGAAAGACGTAGGCCATCTGACATGTACATTACAAACAGTTGTAAAAACATACCATTAGATATCCACGGTGTGTAGTGGGCTGAGTTAATGTTATTTTGAATCCATAATGTTGAAGTTATCTGGCACAGTGAGTGTACCTCCACAAATCAAACACTGTTGTTGCGTTTTGTTTTACATTACGTTGTTGTCCCTGATGGACAAGGTCACTTCTGATCAGCTCAGCAGTAAAGTTTTAATCCTGCCTTTCATTTGTTCAGTGTCATCTAACTACGCTGACACCAAACGGGGCTTTTTACTTGATAGATAGACTTCGACAGAGAGAATGCGGTGATGCGATTAAAATTTTCGTAATTATGCACGGTGCTTTACAATATGTACGCTTGTTTTCTTCCTGTTTTCCTGTATATGGAAAATCAAATTTGCAGAAGGTTAGATTATATTTTTAAGTTTTCCTTAATGTCTTTCTAAATCTCAAATTGTGTGGTGATCATTTTCCCCGACGTGGACCTTTGCATCAGTATCATTTTGAACCTATTGGACCTATGCTGGTATCTGAGCATGACCATGTAGAAACAAGTCTTGTATTTTCCTAATGTTTCAAATACTGCTAAAATTTCTTGGGAATCTTTGTTCAGAATTTGAATTCCTGTGTTTTGTTTTCAATTTTTAACATTAATGGCTTTTGTAATGTATTTCTTAGCTTTGGTCTCAGCTCTGAAGGGAAGATATTATAAACATTTAATAGCTTTAAAAGAAGCTTTTTAGAAAATGCAGTATCCGTGGTATGTGCTATATGTAAGAGTTTCCTATATTTTCACTTTAGGAAAGGGGTTTTTTTCTATAAAGCTATGAAGATGAGCTTTTCTCACACCTATGTGATAGAGTGAGCTTTAGGATCTGGTTCAGATTCTATTTTATCTTAGCTTTAACATAATTAAGACTTCAGTTTGTGTTTAAATCCCCTCACAAAGATAATTGATTTCATCTCTTTGTTTTTCACTTGTGTTTGTTAGTCAAATATTAAGACTTCAGTACATTGATATAGAAGTTACAAATAGCAATGCTAAAAAAAATCTTCCCCATATGTAACAATTTTAAGAAGTGGATTTTGGCTTGAGAGGCTGACTATATCTCCTCCACTGATAATAGAGGAAAGGATTTTTCAAAGTGCACAGAAATGGCAAAGGATTCTTGAAAACCAAGTGTGTTGGATTTTTGTGTGGGAGGGGTTTTTTTGGATATTCCTAGGACAGGTACTGAAGCTTAGGATCATGAAGGAAAACAAATTGTCAGAGATGCTGATTGTCCCTTTTAACACTCAAATAATTTGCAACCATGAGAGCTCAGTGTTCATGTAAATCGGACTGCTTTTATTTAATTATGGATGTAGTTGTTTAATTTAAAAAAAAAAATTGGCCAGTGAAGTACCGTAACTGTGTTTTGTTTTGGGGTCTAAGAGATCCACCTGCTCTCTATCTTTACAGAGCTTATTAAATGCATTTCTTATATGCAATTTTTTTGTGTGGAAATTGTCTAGTTTGAGTTCATGGTGCTCTGACAATGATCAGGATTCCGCAATAATGAAAAATAAATCAAAGCTAGAACAGGCAAATATTGGAGCTTCTGAACCTTCAGAACAATTTTTTGGCACGTTTTTGTTCGTAAATACAATTAGCTTTAGTTTCTGTGAAGCAAATGTCTCAGGGGAAAAATGCAGAAGCTGCAACCAGCACAGGCAGTGTTGAGCAAATGTCTCCAACGAGCCCTCATAGGGTTATGCCAGAGATCTCCAGTTCTTCTTATTATTCTGCTCAGAATCTCACTTCTCAGATTTGGGCTTAATTGCTGGGTAATTCTGTGACATAAACATGCAGAAGTATACCTGTTGCTTAAATCTAATTACAGCCAGTCTTCCAAGTAAGATTTGTTTACTCCTTGTACATCCCAGGCTCACCCAGGTACCTTTCTCCTCAGAGCTCGATGTTGTTCTTCCAGATAATTTTAACTGACAAAATTACTCCAAGAACGTGGTCTAGTATTTAATTCTGTTTTTAGAACTACGCTCACAAAAATGTAGAGGACTTAAAGTGTTCCAAAATCCTGAACATTTTCAGCCTCATCAATTATTTTTAATATTAAAAGTCAGCAGATGGAGCCAAAGGCTTGTAGAAAATTTACTTGTGCTGAGATATATTAAACCACAAAGCCCACTAAGTTTAACTAATAGTGTTTCTACTGAAATTAATAACAGCAAAGCTATTTATTTGCTGCTAAGCCATTTATTTGCTGCTAAGCCTCATACTAGCATCCTTTTTTCATTCCCTTGTCTCTGTGCAGAGTAAGAGCTCACCCCTTCGTATGCCAGGGAGTCCAAGAAGATTAAAAAGAGTAAAGTTTGAGTAGGAAGCTGATTTTCTTTATAGATTTACATCTGTAGAAGGTTTTCTGCAGCATTGTTCACCACTTTATCAGAAAAAAATGGTGTTATATTTTGTCAATATTTTTACTTCTCCTACAAGCACAGTAATTGGAATCTACAATTGAGGGTTAGGTTGGAATTCATTACAACCTCATTTTCATTATTGCACAGTTGGTAAGGTACTTGGGGTTTCATGTTTTTCTTTTGAAGCAACTGAAATAAGCCTTTGCCTTAGATAATGTGTCAGACTTGATATTCTAATAGGCTAACCCTATGCTTTTCTTAAACATTAACATCCTTTCAGGATTTTAAATAGTATCTTTAGAAAAATATGGGGGTGGAATGTTTTCCAAACAGTGTGCAATTTATCCCACTTAAATAAAATTGAAAAAAAGGCAATGAGTGGTACCAACCTTATGGAGGAAAGGGAGAAAAAACTGTTGTAGTTATAAAATGATATCCAAAGGGGATGCAAGAAATGTTGATGCTGATTAAACGATGGACAAAACAGTACTGTTTTGCCTTTTAGTAAAGACAAAGAATTGAAAATGTTAAGTGACTAGTGGCAGCTGTTTTTTGTAACTATTAAACTTCCTTTTAAATATTCTTTCTCCTCTAAATCTAATTTTCTGAAGGATTATGAAATGTACATATGATACACATAGAATATAGACTAAGAGGTACATAATTAAATGCTTAAGTATTACATGTATATTTTTTTTTCCTCATTTTTGCTTTACTGATTCTTGAAGCTGTGTCTTTGGTTTGACTTAAAGTGACTTTGGGAACTTGGCTTACTGGCCAAGTTAAAGCTTCTCTTATTTTTCTATTTATTTTTGGCCTCATCTGTGTTTAAATTATCTTTCCCCACTCCTCCTGTTGGAACACAGTGGTAAAACTACATCCAGTTACATCAACTTGCAACTCTATTTTCTTCTAATCAACATTGGCTGTAGTAGCAAGATTTTCTGACACTGACATTTTTCTTAGCTTCAAATTCACTCCTGAATTACTGTAGGCTTTTCCAGTTAGACATTTTTCTTCCTAAATAAAGATACCAAATCACTTCCAATAAAATCATATTTTCTTTGCAAGCCGTCTGAATTGTGCCAAAAAACTCAAAAAATGCGGGACTGGAGGGTGCATCACAAATTGTGTCTTAGTCCAGTCTCCTAAAACTACAAGTAACCAAATCTTGCAGTCTCACTGTGATGAGTGTCTTCTATATTTGTATTTATTGTCGAAGAATATTAATTCATCTTTTAAAATAAAAATAGTGATAAAAAATTAACTGAAGGCTCAAAGCCCCCTCTATTTGCCTGTTCTAGCTCTGATTTATTTTTCATTATTGCAGAATCTTGATCATGAAATGAGATGGTGCATACAATTACAGCATATTTAATGTATCCAGGGAGAAAAGTCATCATGCAGTTTCCCCCAGTATTTTAGGGGAATGGGATCTGTGAGAGCTAGTGACTACAGTAAAAAATCTGCCAGTGAGGAAACCTGGTCATAAAGAAGTGCTTCTAAAAAATCTGAACTTTCAGAACAACACTGGCAAAAAAAAATTCTAAAAAATATAGTGAATAAAGAAAAATGTTTGCATTGGTGGATAGGCTATATAAGCTTCCTTTGGACTGGTTCCAGTCATCTCAAAGAATTTCTTGTAGCCTGCACACTTTGGATTACATGTAATTTCAACTTTAATTTAAAAAGAAAAGGTTCTAGCTTTAGAGACATCAAGGGGAGTGACAGTTGCAGTTTCCCAATTCTGACTGCAGACAGTAGAGACATGAAATCTTCTTCCGGTCTTGAAATGTTAATTTTGAAGCCTAATTGTGTTACTTCAGAGTGTCGTTGGCCTTCTCAGTGAAGGTTATCTCAGCAGGTGTGACTGGGTGTGCAACAGTTGGGAGAGCCGAAGGATGGGAAGTGGAGGATTCTGCAAGGGCAGAAATCTAGCAGGAGAAGAGATATACATAGACAGAAAAAAAAATAGAGAAACAAAAGGCAAGAAAAACTGGTTTTCGTGTGCTGCAATACTGTATAAAGTATTCAAAAATTTTTCTTTGCTATGTGAAATATCTTTATGTGTCAGCATTAACAGTCCATCTTCTTTCATAGGCTTCAGGTTGCCCTCCTTACTTTTCCTAAGCTTTTATCGTTGGTGATCCGCTGTCAGGTATTTTTGTGTCATGGCTCTGTTACTCTCTGATCTGTTATCCTTGCATATTGCAACCTCAGTGAGCCTGGTTTTAAGGTCACTTCATGGACCACATTTAGCTTCTCTTTTAAAGACCCATAATGGATTAAAATGGTTTATAAATTGACAGCTGTTTTCCATCTCTTCCTCCTAACTGATGACTGTGTCCTTACTGTTGATATTTAAATTCTCAGAGCAGATCTTCCTCAAGGTTATTTTTGAAAATATTGTGACGGAGTGAATCCCAAACCAAATCAATCAATAAAAGCACCAACAAAAGCAAAATTGCATTTTGTTAATATTTTATCCTGAATGTTTTGGTAAACACCACATTAGCCAAGGGAATCCTGTTGAGCATTCACTTTGCCTTGGTGGTGCTTGCACATCTCTGCATGATGGGCTTGTTCAGTTCCTGGAGTTGCAGTAGGTTTCCTGTGTCCTGTGTTTGTTACGCGCGTCTGTAATACTTGATACTGGAAAATGAGGTACTTATTTTACATAAAACATTAATTTCCATAAATGTGTAGAAATATTCATGTAAGTTGATGCTAGTTAATATTTGTTTGGATCTTGATGAAAGTTTAAAAATTGTCAGAAGCACTGCCACTAAAAAGAAGACGTATGTGTAAAATGTAGAAATATTTGTTCACCTGGTGACAGCTGAGAGGTTTAGGCCAATTGGAAGTGTGTTTAGAAGATAATAGTTTTGAGTTCTGTCATTTAAATACAGCTCCTGGCTTTCATTGTCAGAACACCCTAGTGCGTCAGGAACTATTTCTCTTATAATCAAGCCTAAGGTTCTTTCAAATTGGACAGCTCTTCCATAGCAAGTTAACAAATCCTCGAGAGGCAAAGAAGTCACAACTCTACCTCTATTGTAGATGCTTGTTGTATCAGAGGTTAGGGACCCTTTTCATGAGTTAATCAAAAAGACCTATGCAAACAAGTGAGAGGATTTTTTTCCTCAGTCAGTCACTACAGTTACAGAGCCTGACATTGTTAGGTGAACCTTCGTGATCTCATAGGCTACTGCATACTCTTGAGTGCCAGACCCCTCTTAATAAAAACGTGGGGCACTGGATGCACAAATTCATAGCAGCTGTCACAGCTGGACTGTGGTGAAATTTGGTCAAGACCCTTTGAACTTTTTATTTCACACTAATCCCATTTAGTGTGATCAATATATGGACCTCCAGCTCCTAGGTCTGTTAATTAGGTGTCAAGTGTTGGGCTGGCCGGTGTCAGGCTGTAAAATACAAACACAGAAGAGAGGATCAGTAGGGAAGTGAAGTGTTTATTGTCTGAATGTGTAAGAGCCATCAGTTCTGAAAAGTTGCCTTCCTAATCTGAGATGTCCATGGGGATCTTGAGAGTCTTTTATTTCTCTCAGGAAGGTAAATGTATAGTTAAATAAGCATTTTGCCAAAGGTATTGGTTTTGGGGGCTGCAGAATAAAGTGAAAGATCTAATTCTAATAATTTCATGTTGAAGTAGCTCTTGGTTTACCCCCAGCCCCTTTATAATTGCTCTGGTAACTGTTTGCGTTGGGTAGTTCAAGGTGGGAGTCCTTTTCATGTCTGAGTACATCTAAAATGCAGCTTCTCCCAAGACTTTACCAGTATTTATTTTAACTTGCACTTTGTAGCATTCAGGGAATAGACAGGATAACTTAGATCTTCATTTTTTCATCTCAGAGAATCTCTGGAGCTTTTTTGAACTCCCCCATCTTTAGTTCTCTATCATTCATGGAAGAGTAAATATGTAGAATGATATTTCAGCTTTCATACATTTTTTGGTTCCTTTATTTCAGTTTTCCAATGACAGAAAGGACTGGGGAGTTGTGAGTAGTTTGTTTCATCTCCTTTGAAGAAAACCTTAAATTTATAATCCCAGATCAGACCTTTCCTATAACTCACGCAACTCATCCTGTTAACTGTTTTAATATATGGCACCGCTATTTCATTAAACAACATCCAGGAATAATTAGTTCAGCAACGATGCCTTGGAACAAAAGCCCTTGATTTCGTTTAACTTTATAAGTTGGTCTCTTTTGATCTGCAAGAACACATCTGGGGCCTTTAAGAAAGCAGAAAGAAAAATATTAAATGTTTAGTAAGGCCATTGGTGAAGGTTTCAAAGCACAGTAACCCTTTGGTACCAGGATGTAGCTCAGAGGCAAAAAAGTGTGAATTTCTTATTTCATGAGATACCACGTGGCACCTCTATACGGCAAATGCTGGTTTTGCTAGCCGATGACTACTACTTTTGGCTTAATTTCTAGTTTTAAAAGATACTGTCTCTTCATTCCTTTTTCCTTTTTCCTTCCCTTCTGCTTCGTTTCTGTCCCCAGCTGCATGTGAATGGGTGAATTGGTATCATTATTGTAAACATAACTTTTTACCATTTGTCTGTGCATTAGAATTTATTTTTGCTATAACAAATTTTGCACCATGCTGCTTTGTTCCCTTAAAAGCTTAGTATTATTTGCTAAAGGTGGTAGGGGTAAATCCATTTGTTCTTTACTCCAGACTCAACTGCTGAGATTTGGAAAATACACAGTGCGCAGGATATAAATTTACTTGTCTAATCTTAATCACTGTTACTGACTTATATTAGGAATTGCTTACCAATTGAACTTTTAAAATTTGCTACCAAAAAATTCCTACCTCAAAGAAAAAAAATCTACAAAGATTCTTTTATACTAATAGTTTTTTATTTCATGAAAAGGATTATTGCAAAAAATACTTGTCCGATAGTAATTAATTCCTTTTTCTTCTCATGGCAGAGGTAGCCTTTGTTTTGATTGTAATTAGTACAAGGAATTCAGTAGGAGTAGTACTGTATCATTTGATTTGTACTGATGTGCGTACTTGTGTTTGCTTGTTTGCTGCACAAAACTAGAGAGTTGTGGTGTTTATATTCCAAGTATTTCCTAGAAAATGTACAAATCATGACGATTAATGTTATCGTTTGCTGCAGCTAATGAAGCCTACCAGATCTCTCAGTAATTATTCATCACCTTTGTTTCATTTTGTATAAATCATGGCTTCTATTAATGAGCTCATTTTAGAGAAGGGAGAGGAGAATTTTGTTCATGAGAAAGAAATGAGTAAAAGAACTTCGCTCTTATTTTTCCCCTTGACTTGTCAAAATAGAAGTGAAAAGAGCTGAAAATATTATTTTTCATTACAGGTTTTATTTTTAAATGCAGTTTTATGTTCGCTCTGTGTTTGTTTTCCTTCGTGAGCCTTTAACTCCAAGGTTATGACCCAATGATGACCTCCTCTTTCCACTCTCAATTGCTTTTGACCTACTCCATTAAGTAAAAAGAAATAACCTAACAGAAGGGTAACCAGATCACTGCTACCACACCAAGGAAACAGACAGGCTTTGGGATGCTCTTCTTTAATCTCTCTATCCTCAGAGCCTTCATTTTAATTTGCAAAATTGAACCCAGATCGAGAGCAGTAAAGCCTGAATACGGTAAATATTCATGCCTCAGTGATCTAGAGTGGCTCCATTACATTTTAGAGATTGGGAGAATTACCTTTTGGATTATGTATATTCATGGACTGATTTTTATTTGAGATATAATATTACTCACATTGGGCTACACGTCGCACATTCTACCAAAACCAGCCTTCTCACAAAGCTCCAAATGTTCCTTACATGTAAAAGTTTTACCTATTTACCCTGTAGTTTTCTTGCTTTTATGCCTTTCAAAGGCTGGTAGTAAACAAATTTCTTTTAAAGAAGAAGAAAAAAATCCTAGTACAAGTTCTTCTATAAAACTTTCAACCCTGTGTTTACTGTGATATATTCTTTTGCATGTGACTTTGAAGTGTTCAGATAAAAGTATTAATATTGTTCTAAACCTAAATCTATTTGGAAAAAAGAATTCAGTTCTTTCTGCTGGAAGAAGAAAATTCCAGACAGCCTTTCTTTAACCTATCATTTTGCATTGGGTTTGACTTCTTTTGGTTGTTTTTTTTTTCTTTGAAAAATATTTTATTTCAACATTTTTGATAAGTTGCAGAATTTTAATTGGTATGTAAATGTTAAGCTTATTCTGTGTAATAGTTTTACTACAGGTCTGATGTTCTCTGCCTACATACTTCCTTGCTAAACTCATTGGCATTATATTACGCTTCTAAAATGCGTACTTTGTCATCTGTAGTGATAGATGGCACAAGCAGTACCACTCAATTTAAGGATATCTTAAGATTTGTTCTTGGTTACAAAAAACTGTGAGAGATTTTAGTCGTTTGGAGGTGAAAGGGATATATAGTAGGTGTCCAGTTTCTGCTTTCTTCCACATATCCTTGGAGTGTGGGGATCTCATCCTGAACTACAGCCCCCAAGTTTCAACATGTGTGGCTGTTACGCTCTTTTAGCCAGGGGAAGAAAAGGGAATGTTGTCCTCCCCTTCATGAATAGATTCACCCAAATCTAGAACAGGCAATGCAGAAAGAAAATAAATGTGCACTGGAGCTTGGTGCTCTTGGTGTTCCCCTTGTGCATCCCAGGTAGAGGAGAAGTAGGAGATGGAAGTCTAAGTGCATATTAAGAATAAATAATTCATGGGAAATAATACAAGGGCAAATCATGCCTGACCAGCCTGATTGCCTTCTGTGGAAAAACGAAGAGACAAGTAGAGTTGTGACTTTACTAAGGCTTGAGAAACATCTCTCAGCATTCTCATGTGGAAGCTGGGGAGGTGTGGCTTGGATTTAGGGCTTTTAGTGCAAGCTACAAATTGGCTGAAGTAGTTGAGGCTGTTGGAAGCTTTGCTGTGAATGAGGAAAATTGCTATGAAATAATAAATATTCTGAAAAAGCAGACTTTTGCTTTCAAAAACTGGACACTGAGTTTTTCTTGAGAATTTGGATTGTGACAAATTATGCAGTTGGGTTTCCTATCTGCAGTGAGGTGTGATGCCATGTTATATCATAAAGGTGACAAGATCAGTGAACTTTACCAAAGAAATACCCCAGTAAGATAGCATACATGCAGTACAGTGCAAATTTGATGGTTTACAGTAAATAATGAATTCAGAGCAGTTCTGTCATGAGAAGAAAAGAAATAGAGAATAGTTTTCTTATTCAGTGAGCTTTGTCCACTCTGTGCATGGGATGGATTACAGTGTTAAAAAAAAAAAGGCATTGTATACTTAAAGGCTACAGGAGAGGGCATAGGCACAGGAGAGGGCATAGGCACAGAAGGTCACTTAACTTTGTGTGCAAAATCTTAATCTTAGCACTTGCTGATTTTTGATTTGTGATTGTGTGCATGAATACAGCGTACATGTAATTTAAACTGAAATTATGGTATTAAAGCAGAGCAGCATGAGAGTAAGATCATTGACCTGCTGCTCTATTTACTGGGTCAATAGCCATATTTTAGATGATGTGAAAGGAATTAAGCTAAAGGGATTTTAGTATCCCTTTTTATATTGCTTTGTTCCAGTGCAGGCTTCTCAGGCTGTGGTGTTATTTTATCAGGAGGAGGTGTATATTGAATAAAATCTGAAAACGTGTGTGGTGTTACATAAACACTACAGTGATTGTTTATGCCCTTATAAACTTCACTTTAAAAATAAAATTAAAAGAATCATTCTGTATGAAATAGTTCTTCCTCCAGGTGCTGTATTCCTTTCCCACCTGGAGACAAAGGGAGGCAAGGTACAAATAATAGACTCTAGAAATATTCAAGATCTTTCAGAATATTGTTACTAAGCCACATGATCTTGGTGGCACTGGCAAACTTGCAATAATTTCTTATTCTTTGAGGTTTCTACTGTCTGTAGTTGATCCTAGCTGCCATCGGGTTGTTTAGTTGGAAGAAATGGCTTTCCACAACCTGAGCAGTGGGCACAGTTTGCGTCGTTGAATTGCTGTTTCACAATGCAGTATTGAGAGCTTCTGTTTCATCTCCATTTTTTATTGTGTTCTGAAATCCTAGTTGAAGATTTGCAACTAACTGTTTCACATGTTCTTTGAGATATGACATGAACCCCAAAGGTATATAATTTCATTTGAATGGAGGATGTGGTAGAGTAGGGCAGGGGCCTTGACTCAAGGCTTTTGAATGCTTATTGTTGCTGTTTTGTGCCTTCACAGGCAAGGTGTCCTTTTGACACTTTCAAGCAGGAGCGATTTGCCTTCTTAACTAAACACATTGCTGTTTACTCATCTGTAGGACACAGCTTTGCTTGTGGGTGGTCATCCCTCATGAAACAAGGAATTCTGGATCCATCATGTTTAGAAGAGAAGCTATGAAAAGATCTGCTTTTGTGTAAGAGGAGTCTTGTGTCCAAATGAGAGCTCTGCTTAGTTTCGATATATGTGCTTAGACAGGCGTTGGCTGAAAACTCAAAATTCCGGTAACCTGTCAGGCAATTGGGCTGCGTTTTTTTGACAGTGTAGCTTGCTATCCACGAAGAGGTGATGCTGGAAGCAAGGAGTTGAGATGCCTTGTTCTTTATTTGGATTTGTAGTAGAGTAGTAGTGAGGAAGGCAGGCAGGCCTTGCTTTCAAAAGCAGCAGATATGGGATGCATTTTGATCATTAAGTTGGCCCTCTTCAGCTGTAAGGAGACACTTCTAGTGCATGATATTAAAGTGGTCTTTCTTCTATTTGGCACTGCTGCAATGTATGGTCAGTTTGTGTTTCATAAGTGTGTTGGGTTTTTTTCTTGTTTGGGTGCTGATTCAGGCAGACTTGGTCTTGACATTTTTGTGTATCTCAGGGCTGAAATGATGCTTTCTTCATTTATCAGTTCCCCTTCCTTCTCAGACGTAAATTTAAAGATGTGACTCAGCAGCGGGGCTCCAAGATGTGATTTTTATTTTAAACCTGTTGGAGTCCTCTACATTTGAAGTGGAGCCTGGTTTTGTAGTACATATGTAATGCTCCTTTTATAAATCACTTATAATCAGTATTTACTCTTAATAGATTATTAAGACTAATTGTTTTAACTTTGTCATTTCTTATCAGTATTATAGGGAAGTATGGTTGCTGTATCTCTCTATCAGAAAGATGCACTTGCAGCACTGGGAGGCAGCAGGATGGCTAGGTTCTTATCTAAAGAAGCTATAAGCAATGTCATATGGTTGATAACTTAATGGAAGTTGGATAAATAAAGGAAAAGAAGCTCTGACATATCAGGGGAAAAGTCGCTGGTGCTGTTTTTCTGTATCCTGTTTTCTATTAGTCTGTACTAAACTGCTTTGAAAATCTTAGTGGGCTTTTCCTTTGGTCTTCTTATATTGAATACATTTGTTTATCTCAAGGGCTGAATTGTTTGGGTGCTTTTGATTTCTGTTTTGCATTTTTAAAATCCACATTTAAGCACATAACTTCTTTCTGACTATTTTTATAGACCTTCGCATAATGATTTAGGAGCATTAATGTGATTGCACAAATAAAGTTTAGAAATGAAACAAATCCTTTTACAAATTACATAAGATTTCAACACATGAATCTTGATTTATATGATGATATATAATCAATTCCCTTGTGCCATTATTAGAAAAAAAAAATGTGTGAATTTCTTAGCTCTGTTTGTAGCAAGTTTTGCAACAGTATCCAGTTTTCCATGTTTACCTATGTGGTTTGCATGTGCCTTAAAGTTGCACTCAGTAAGGACCTTGCACTGTTTTCATGGACGAGATAGAAGTTGTTTTACAGACAGCATTTTGAAGAGAAATATTAGGTGCTCAAAATAAATGGAAAGAAATGCCAAAGATACTGGTTGTAGCTGGTCCCTGTTACGAATTTCTGTTGCTCAGGACAGAATGCATGGAATTATTTAACAACATTCTGTTGGTAGAGGAGTGGACTGAGTGATCCAGCTCCAACTCCCTGCTTGAAATTTTGCTAGCTGTAAGGCTAGAGAAATTAAAAAGTTTTTAGAACTGCTATAACTTGTGGGGATCCCTTTACACAGAGAAACTAGATATGTGTAAGAGAAACAAATCTAATACTGAGGGCCAGTTGCATCCTTTTCAGTGCTTCCAGGTTTGTATTTTAATAGCCATACAAAACAAAGATGTATTTTAGTTCTATACTTCAGTTGCTTGGAAAAAACCCCTATATTTGGAGTATTTTAACCTATGGACAAATGTCTCTGTCAGTTGGGGTCAGTGAAGTGGGATGAAATACTGTACTGATGTTCATGGTCTGCTCAGAAAACAGGAAGCTGGTGATTTAAAGCTGCTCTGGCTCTTGTTATTTGATCCAGTGGGTGCAGATCAACTCACTAATTCTCTTCTCTGCTGGTTCCAAATCTGACCTTTAGAAGGAGGTGCAATTCCAACTCAGTTCTCATGTGATCTAATACACCCCCCCCCAATCACCCAAGCACACTCTAGTGTTGTTTTGGTGAGAACTCAATTCCTACACACGTGCTCTAGGAACAGAGTTGGTTGTCAGTTAAGGTCCTGTGCTGTATACTCCTTTTACAGTTGATTCTGGTACTGAGACCATGTAGGAGAAAAAAGGAATGGGCTTGAATGTGTTCTTCCCATTTGCTTTCCTTCTGTCCTCTCATATGTGCATGGCAACTTCAGATATAAGAATAGGTGCCATAAATACAAGGAAAAAAAAATGTTTACATTTAAAGCAAATCTAGATGGGCTGATTGAATCAGCTGTGAAGTACTGGGTGGATCAGCATGAAGTGCTGATTTTCAGTAGGCAGCAATGCAGTAGCTTTCCCTTCACTGTCTGAGGAGGAGCAGACATATCTGAAAGGCAGACCCAGCTACAAAGAAATCAGATGATTTTTAAAGCTCTGGGTGAGCGTGGCCAGGCTGGGGAGCTTTCCTCCCATAAGAGAGGTGGGGGCAGCACAGATAATCTACTTTGATTGGGTGGGAAAGGCTTTACTTTATGCAGATTTCAGTGTTTTTTTAATTAGGATACTCTTTTTTGAAAGAGCAATCTGAAAGAGAATTAGTCAGGATCCAGAACTTTTCTTGAACTTGCACTGGAGACTGTGAGAACCATCAGAAACATATGAACCGCAGCCATCCTGATAAAGCCTCATGCAACACTGGAAAATACTCCTGTATTGATTCTCTGCTGCTAAGTTTTCCCCCCACACAGGAATTAGAGCAAGCTTTTGTAATGGAAAGTGACATTTTACAATTGCATACTCTTTTTAATCTAGTTTAACACTGAGAAATGTGGAAGAACACAGCAGGTATTCTGATACAAGCCAGCTCTCTATGCCATGGTTGAGAACTGCAAATCTCATTGAAAAAGTTCAATCATGTGCAATGAATATTTTAAAAGTACTTGTTAATCTCCTTCTGATTGTTATTTATGAGCTGCACGCGAGGTGCATCAAGCTAAATCATTTGAGTTAAATTGAGGCAAGAGAGTAGGCATAATGCTTTTGAGGAATGTTTCATAGATACCTAATTAAAAGCTAAGATCTATTCTGAGTATATGCACAAAAGAATATTTTTTAAATACAATTTTTATTCTGTAATGTTATCTGAATTCTGTGAAAGATGTTTCAGGTGGATATATATATATTCTGGCAAATATTTTCTGTAATAATTTCACTCAACTATTTACTTTTTAGAAACTACCTGCCTAACATTACAAACTGGAATAGTAATAATAAAATAAAGGAAAAAGTCCTTTTGGCTCCATTGAAGGTAGAAAACTGCATAGATATCTTCTAGGTACAGTTTTGTGTTGGGGAGTGAGAGTGCTGGAAGATTCCTTAGTTCCTGTTAATTTATTCGCTCTGTGGTTGTAGAAGATGGAAGATTTACTCCCAGTCTGATAAGACATATGAAATCACAGAAGTCTTTCAAAGTGGTTTGGGCTGGTACTTTTCATATGCCAGTTTCAATCGTGTACTACTTGTGTATTTCTTTGAAACACATATTTTTAGAAAACCTTGTATTTTTTAAAATTCCTTCAACATTACCTGTGTCACCAGAGTTGCAAATATCGCAGTGATTGCAGCCGGAGAGGGAGGGGTAGGTTATAGTGAAGGAAAGAAGGAAGGGATTGATTCAAACACCTGTCCTTCCATCTGCCGAAAGTACCACCTTGGAAGTGGAGGTAAATGCTGAATTATTTCTCTCCAGTTCTTCTAGATAGGTAGGACTGTCTAGGAGGCCTGGCTAAAGGGATAATGACTTATGTTTGAATACAGAAATGTCTGAAACTGAAATCCAAGTGAGTATTTAGAATGGGCGTTTAAGTTTGGTGTAATCTCAAGTAGTGTCAGAACAGACTTTTTTGGTCCAGGCTTTTTAGTGAGGGATTTCTCTCTTCTATGCACACACCTCCTGATCGCCTTTCTCATAATATTCTCTAGATTCTCCAAGAGTCTACAGACATTGATGTGACACTTGATTTGAAAAATGTTGCAGCAGTAACTCATTATAGTCTGAAAAGGGTGTTTATTTGGGTTTTGGTTAGCAGCCAGAGACACAGGGAACCTGAACAGTATTTGTAGTGGTGAAGCTCATGACCATTGTTATTTGTGTAATTATGTTTTGAGAAGGAATACAGGGTTTTTGTTGTTTTCCTGCAGCAGTGCAGCTACTAGATTTTTTCCCCTTTTTTTATCAGCTTTCTGTATGTTGCCTGTGACCACTTTTTTGCTGACTTATTTGGAGAGCTCTTTACGTTCCAGTTATTGAAGGTTTTAGTTCAGCCAGTAGACTTTTCATCTGCTTCTCTATTTTGGTATAAGGTTCTGCAGTTTGTTCCCCTCAGAGTCTTTCTTCCCTTTCTTTTCTATAGTCTTCTGTATGTTTTAGCCTTTCAAAAATATGTTGTGTATAAATTTTCTGTACTAAGGACTCTCATCTGAGTACCTAATAGTTATAGTTTACAAGATTTCACTGTGCTCGGTGTTGTACAAATACATTATAAGGAAAGAGGTCTTGTTCTGAACATTTTATCAACATAATTGTGGCTACGATAACCTTACAGTCAGATGAACAGAAGTAGAATAAGAGACCCAAATCTGTGGTAATTCTAAATGATGGAGTATATTATTAGTGCGTTCACTTTTTACTTTTTGAATTGTGGACTCTCCTAGGTCAGTCATGTTAAGAGAGTGGGGGCTGTATGTTGCTTTGTGCTTGTATTGCACTCATATGTAGTTAATGTCTTCATTTTTTTTTCTTGCTCTTTCATTAATAGGTGACAAAGAAAGTCAAGTCCATGCAGATGTTCCATACTCCTGTGACTTACGCTATGCAGGGTGACAGAGTAGGTATCTGTGTTACCCAGTTTGATCCAAAACAACTAGAACGAGGCCTGATTTGCACCCCAGAATCACTTCACACCATCCATGCTGCAATAATTTCTGTGAAGAAAATCCAGTATTTTCGAGGAGCTCTTCAGACCAAGGCCAAGTTCCATATCACAGTCGGTCACGAAACAGTTATGGGAAGAGTGATGTTTTTCAGTCCAGCCCTTGCTGACTTCAGTGAAGAAATTCAAGAAAACATTTTTGATTTTGATAAAGATTATCTTTTTCAAGAGGAATATTTGTCTAAGGAGTCAAATTCTTCAGAGGAGAACAAAGAAAACAACCAGGCAGGAGAAGTCCAGCTCCCAAGACAACAGTGGGCTTTGCTAGAGTTTGAAAAACCAGTCACTTGCCCTAGACTGTGCCTTGTGATCGGCTCCAAGCTGGATACAGATATTCACGCAAATACCTGTAGGTTGGCATTCCATGGGGTTCTGCTCCAAGGCATGGAAGACAAGAACTACACAGAGACTTTCCTTCCAAAGCTGAAAGTGTACAAACTGAAGCACAAAGAAGGACAAGTGGAAAGGGTAAGCTGCCTTATTAATGCAGTGCATGGGAAGGGGAAATATTTGTTCTGTGTTACTATGTGTATTGGTGGGCTACAGAATTCTCACTGTTATGTTCCAAAGCCTTTCTAGAGAATTTTCTTAAGTTTGTTTACCTGGTGTATTGCATCTTGTGTGCTTGCGGTCAGAAATAACTGCTTAAAAGTGACAAAACCAGCATCATTTTGATGTCTAGCCATGCTGTTCTTCCTACAAGCTTGCTTTGTTTGTGTACCTTCCTAAGTGGCTCATCTGTTTTCCTCCCAGTTGACAAAAGGATATCTGTAGCTTGCTGAAGATTTTGTGTCTCTTGCTGTGGGTTCTGTGGGGCACCCAAACCCAGCAGTCACTCGTCAAAATTGTGGTAGCAGGTGTATTGTTTCCTTTGTTTGAAACGGCCGCTGTCTTTCTCTCTGGCTGATGGTGATGTTGAGCCAGCACAACAGGTCAAAAGTGTTCTGTTCTCTGAGCTGCAGAGATGCTTAGACCAAATGTGCATGTCTGGATACCAGTTCTTCTGATGCTATAGAGCTGAACTGACAAAACATTTGCCTTCATCTTTGCTAAAACTGTACTCGCTTGTGTATAGCCATGCTGCTCATACCCCTGAGACCTGGCTTGCCAGCTCCTTTTGTTTCTATGTAGCTGCAGGAATACGAATGAGAACAGAAGTTTGTGTGACCTATGGAGACACATGTGGCTTGTGTTTTGTTTAACTAAAATGAACTGGTCTCAGATTCTTTATATTTGCTCCCAATGCATGACACTGACTATGGGAACTGAAAACCTGCAGTGTAGCAACAGTGTGAGTTGCCTGACTAGGTTAACAATCTTTGCTCTTAGCCTTGGTTGTGCATTTTAAATGTCTTTTATTTAGTGTTATTTTCAAATCCTTTGGCAGTTTAGTTCTGCTATTAATTTTACTGTGTAAATAATGAAATAATGCTAATCAAATTATACAGATTCTATTTGCTGGTCCAGAAAATAACCAATGGATGTGGGTTATTGAACATTTAACCAACAGTCGTTTATTAGGCTGATATATTCGCGAACTGTTTTGCTATCTTCCTGCGTCTTTTAAAATATAGAGCCTGGGCTTTCATTACTTTGTCCTGTCTTCATCTATCACGCACCATGCCCTATGTATGAGCCTTGATCTCTGTATGAATACTAATTGACCCTGTAATTGAATAGTTGCCATTGAATTGTCTGTATGCACGTTAGGTTTGTTCTCGGATTCTGCCTCCTGAGGTACCGTAGATACCCACGGGTTGACATTTTCCCTGGTGCATGCCGAAAGGATGGTGGAGCAAATGTCGTAAGAAATGCTTGTGGTGTAAAGTCACAGGGACTTGGGAGGGTTGGTGGGAAGAGGATTGTGCCAGTTATAAAGGACCTGCTGGGGAAGTACTTACAGCATTCGTTGACTGTTAAATTTGTGCTTTAGCAGAGCAGAGAGCAGCGGGAACAATTGGGTGGTACAGTGCCTTATTTTAGTACACAAAGTCACTAGCTAATAGAAAATCTGAATCAGCTGGTCCCACCCTGCTGCTGATGGATGGCTGGAGATTAGGATCGCTGAATTTAGGGTGTCTATTCTTGGCACTGATACAGGAAAATTTCTTTCTCTGTAGGGCAAGGAAGCTCCCCCCTCCTCACCTTCCCTGGGGAGACATAAAACATAATAATAATTAAAAAATACATGTTACCTTCAGGAGAAGTGAACTTTTTCTCCAGAGAATACTGCTGGGGAAAATTAGCTTCAAGCTTCCTGAAAGGCTGGGAGAGAGGGAGGCAGGGACACGTAACGTCCGCCTTCCCGGGTTCAGCACGGAATGGAAATGCACTCTCAGAACCAGGCTGCGCTGGAATTCAATAGGACCCGCTTGTAAAAGGCTGTAGCTAATCTGATGTGGGCTCTCCCAAGCCCCCTGCTTGCTGCTAGAATTAAAATAAATTCCCTGCAGTTTAACCACCAGTTTACCCAGGAGAAATCAGGCATTTATAGTTTGGCTTTTGGTTCCTATTCTGATTAATTTCAGAGCAGTGATGGAATAGTAAGAATTGTAAATTCATTAAGTTTCATCATAACTTTTCTGTTGTGCCCCTTGTGCAATGCAACCTCCTGGATTTTAAGGTTTTATTTTTTAATAAAAGAAGGATGTTTATTCTCAAAGATTTTTTTGGCTGTTTAAGAGCAAATGGCTATATTTTTGCTGGTTCACATAGGAATCAAATCTGTGAAGTGAGTAAACATATTTTAAAAAAGGTGAAGAAATAATACTTAAACTAGCAAATGGTCTTGAATTAGTACATTTTTGTGAAAAGTCACTTAAGCTTCTTTGTTTTTCTTATCTGTTCAAGTGACAGTAAACATTCTACAAAAATTCAAATACCCTTGCACTTATTTTGTACTGCTCACTGTTTGGTATGTTGCTTCTTAAATACCAAGACTTGAGTGGAGCAGTGGGAGAGAAACGAACCAAAGACTGACTATTGTGGTTCACCAGGATGTTTGAATTTACCTGTTCGCAGCACATCCTTGAGCCTCTCTTTGCACATCCTTGCTTATTTATCTGCTGGGAATTTTTAGGTAGGTATTATTGTAGTATTTGAGAAATTTCGTTTTAAAACATTTATCACCTGCTTTTTTTGGTTAAGTTAGTGTTGTCGAGATGCTGCATAGTGCAGGAAACTCACTTGTCACCAGGATGGAGCATTTTGGGATCTGCACCTATACTGGGATTGCATCTCAATTACGAAGAAGTGGTATGATTCAGACTGGAGTTAGGATTTTATCTGATGGTTTTGAACTGTTGTAGAAGATGCTTCTGTTTTACTTTAGACTGGGTTTGTTTCAGGTTTAGAGTAAGGTTTTCAGGAGTTAGTTTTAAGGAAAACCAAAATCTGCCATTCCCTCAGAACTGAGGGCACTGGCAAAGATTTGTGTTTGCTTAACGTGATTTAAAAGTGTTGTGAAATACTAGTCCAGTTTTCTCTTGTAATGAGGACTTAAGATGGGAGAAGTTCATTGGAAGGAAGTTTCTGTCAAGAGCATGTTTCTCATGTGGTTATGTGGAGGCAAAGACTGTCGCCCTCTGGACACTTTATTTTTGCAAAACCCTGGCTGCCTGACAAATGTACTTTCAATAGGAAAAAGAGCAAGGCTGGCAACAAGTGGCTTGTACTGATAAAAGGGCTCAGAGTGCTATTGTGAACATCAGTGTTGCTTTAAGGAGTGTGGTGTGGGGAAAAAAAGAGCAAATGAGCTGATTTGGAGAAAGTTTGTCCCTCTGAATCGACACACGGTGGTAGCTGTGAATATGGGCTTGCTGAACGGTAGCAGATTGGCAACTCCTAGAGTCAGAGACAAGCAAGTGATGAAGATAAACAGCTACTGTTGTCCTTGGTCTTGTGCTTTGGGAGACGGGCTGCTCACCAGTCAGCTCTTTGCAGTTCTGTGGGCAGAAATAGTTGTATTAATCCTAACACCATCTCTGAAATATCTTCCTCCCTGAATTCTACCTCTACACGGCATTGCAGGGTAATGACTCATGAAGCAGTTACCCAGTTCCTGGGACGAATCCTTTACATTTGTCACATTATTTGCTCTTTAGCTTCCATGGACATAGAGGTTGAGTGCTGAGAGTTTCAGCCGAAGGATGACCCATAGAAGTATACCATGCTTTCCTGCATGACTCAGATGTTCTGCCTGTTTTTGAAGTGTTTGCACAAGCAGGGTTTATCTTGGGATGGTTGTCACAAGATCCTATTGTCAAGGATACTCGTAAATCACTGGCTCTGGGCAGAAACAAAAGGAGAAGGAAAACTCTCTGCCTTACTTGCATAGTGCAAGCTGCACCTTTGCACTTCCAAGTTTGTATAGTGGAAAACACATGCGTGTCTTGGCTGTGATTGTTGCCCATTTTAAGAGTAGTAGAATGTTTTCCTATGAGAATGGGCTTGTCCTTCCTAAAGGTTCTTTCTCTATGTTCCTCTGATGTTAAGAAGAATTAATTTTCTAAGTATTTAACTTCTTAATGTATTTTTCTCGTTTGCCCTGCTCTTAGGCTTTACTTATTTGGTGGTAATCAAGTTGCACTTGTTTCTTCAGCAGTTCCCTTTCACAATTGTGGGATGTCCTAGTTTTATTCATAGCCACTCTATTCCCAAGTTTTATGGGTTTTCTTATTGAACTCATTCTCGTGGGAAATGAGGCCATCGTGTACCCAGCATGCTTAGTTTCTGGAGGAGGAAAGATCCACTTATTGATTAATAACAACATGTTGCTAATTGTTTGAATATTGGTGTGATCTAAGCGTCCCCAAGGAGAAAGGCATTGTTCGAGGAGCAAGATGTGAAAGCAGGGTAAGTTATCAAGATTTTTATCAGAGCATCTCTTCTGAAGCTTGAATGGAAGAGAAAAAGCTTATCTTTCAGCATCTTTTAAAAGCGTTGCGTTTTTTCTCTTCTTACAGTGGGATAACAAGAGCTGTGTCAGAGTAAGTGCGTTACCTGAGTGGTCAAATGGAAGGTCTTTGTCAGCTTAACAGATCTTACTGGACTTTTGGAAAAAGGATAAGATATTGTAGAGATGAATACTAGTAAGCAACTGCAGGAAGTTTGAGAGAATAGTATTTAAATGTGTTGATGATCAACAATGACCCAGACTGTCCTTTAGAGAGACAGATGTTTTGAAAAGTAGTGGTTGTGAAAATGGCATTTTTTTAACAATTATCAGCCATATTTTGTCTTTTAACTCTTTATGGCTTTTTATGAGTGAAAACACTGACGTTTAGTTTACAGGTTAGATGTGAAGTTTGTAGTAGCTCAGCCACACACTTAACTGCCTGAGGAGGGTAAAGAGGAGGAAAAATCAACTTGCACGTGAGTGAACAGTGTGGCTCACTTAGAGGAAGAGACCAGACTTCTGGGGAGGTTGTCATTGCTTAGGAAGATGATATGTTAGCATGAGGGTGCCAGAGTATTCTGATTTGGAAAGATTCCTTGAGTAGAGGATCATGTGTGAGCAACACTGGTACTTTTTTCACGGAATCCTTTCCAGATATCAGTAATACCAGGAGTTGTTTCACAGCGTTGTGCCCATGCACTGTATTTAAAATACTTGCCACAGAAATACTGTTGCTTGAAATTTCTGTGGCATGGTTGCAGCGCTGCCAGGAGTGCAGGGAAGTAGATTCTACCAGCTCAGATAAATATTCTGCCATCTAACTTATTTCTAGATAAAGAATGTTTCATTGGCTTCCTAGGGGTAATGTTTCATCTGCTGTTTTCTTATAGTGGCACTGTAGTTCCAGCAGGATAGCAAGTAAAACACTGCATCAGCCAGGCAATGATGTTTTCTGCCTGACTGGTGCTGTGTAGAGACTAATACAGGCACAGAGTGAGTAACAAAACCAAACTGTACACTGAAAACTGGTGGAGTTCTGCCTGCAGTGACCTGGGCTGTCTGCAAGAACCTTCTGGGACTCTGGCTGGGAGAAGTGGTGGATGTCACTCCACCTACTGTAAACATGCAGACGCCACAATTAATATTTTTCCTGCTTTGAAGTCTGAACATGAGTTTGTTTGGTTCTGCTTGGCTGCTGATGGTATGCTAAATACAGTAATAATACAGAGATGAAGGCAATCAGGTGAATGAAAGTGCACAGCACATTCGCTAGTTAAAATGCACCATAAAATAGGAATATAAAAGATACATTTAGTTATTGATTCTTGCTTATTTTTTGAGTAAAAGAGATTGAGAAGCATAGTGAGGAAAGGGAGAAGAGGAAGGAAATGCTTTGTGCTCATTAAACAGAAATACCATTTCTGTTAATCATTACAGAGAGAAGAGTGCTGATGTTTACTGATTGACACAACATGGATTAACACAGTAGAATAAATTTGTCCTAAAAGTGTACCAGCTAAGTCACTGAATCTGCTTGCTTACTCATATGAAAAGACTGGCATTTTATTCACTCACCAAGAGAAGAATGACTTGCTCCACATGACTGGGTAGTAGAATTTTGCAAGTTTTGAGTAACACCTATGGTTATTATTTATATTATTAAATTTAGAATGCAGACATGCTTTTCGGTCTTACAAGTGTATGGACAGCTGGTCTTGATTTTTCTGAGGTTGTATAAGAGTCACCTGTGGGGGAATCTGTTTGTCAGCAAGGCAACCAATACACTGTTTTATTTATTGGATACAAAAATAAATTAAGAATGTTACTTAGGTTGCAAAATCAAGCACTTGAAAGTTAGGAAATACCAGATTTACAGTTGCCTATGCAACATTAATTCTGTTCTCCTGTGCACTTAAATAAGGCAGGATTCCTGTGAAATTTTTTTGGATGTTATCATGTAAAAACTATATCATGAGGCATATCAAAGAGGGACGGGAATAAGGTTGAGTGGACATCTGGCATTTCTGAACTTCTTAAGTGCCCAATTCTGCAACTTAAATAACTTAGGTTTTATATAAATGTAATTTCCTAGGCATTTTTAAAGTAAAAAGGTAAAGTAAAACTAAACCTACATATTATTGAACTGTATCCATCCCTCTACCATACACCTTGACTTGGATTTGAGTTAGAAATATTTGGCAGCGTAGCACAGACTTGTATTGAGTGATACCACAAACCTTGTTAACCAAGGGCAGAAGGAAGCTGTTGTCCAATAAAGACGCGGGACTGCTGGGCTTTGGGCCGGGGATCCACACACTGGAGTCAGAGAACACCAGGAGAGGGGACAGACTTAGGATGTTTGTATGTCTACGTGAAATAGTTGAAGAAAGTGCCTGAGTATTTTTAAGTCATGGACATACCACTGGAGTCCTTGGTGCTGAGAAGTGGAGCCTGGGATGAGCCCTCTCCAGCTTGGTAGCTCTCTCTGTGTCCTTCTTACAAGACCAGGTCAAGACTTCAGCACCTACAGACCTTCTGATCTACAGAACAGTCTCTCTTTTGACTTATGCTTGGATAGTAAGCGCTACAGGGGTTTTAATCTTTTCAGTCATTTGAAACAAGGGCTGGCTGGTCTGGAGATGGAGGTCCCAAGCAGTGTGGCATGTAGAGACAGTCTAAACTTTAAATAGAGGTTGAGGAAACTTGCACTACAAAGGTATATAATGAAGTTAGTGCCCTGTTTGTACCCTGTGTGTGCCTGGAGAGCACCAAAGGGTATGTATAGAGCTCTTAATGTCTAAATCGATCTGGTTATGCAGTTCTTATTCATTGTCCAGAGTCGATACTGAAGGTTCTTTCCGCTCCTGAATTCACTTCAACCAGGTTATGGCAAAATGTTCAGCAAAGGGAAGGGCATTTAAGGCTGCTTGTTAGAAACTCTCAAATGCAATCATGCCTTGGGTAGGAAAGGAGGAGAGGGGCAGAGAAAGGAAGATGTTTGTTGGATACAAGATCTGTAGGCTGGGGAGAGGTAGGACAAACATCTGAAACCCAAAGTTAGTGGGTGTGCGGAGATGTCTGTGATGGCTTTTTGCTCTATTAAAACAGAAGTATTGAGACTTGAAGCACTGAAGGAGATGAACTTTTCATCTCAGTTCCTTTCTCCTGGATGGATGTTCAAAGGCAGAAGTTGAGTTTGTTCACTTAGAGGATGGTGAGAAGGTCTTTAGAGTCCAGCACACAACCGAAAGCTTCTAGTGCCAGAGGGAACTACAGAGAGAAAAGCCTTTCATACTTGTATGCTGATGTAAGCTCTTGAGGAAAAAAAGTTGCTGACCAAATCAATTTTGCTTTGTACCGAGTCATTCACCTAGTTCTCAGTGACAAGCTGAAAGCTAGAACAGTGTTTGGAGAATCAAAAACCTTCAGACTCAATTGTCAGTGAAATCCTTTTCGTTCCTTTCTCCTTCATCCTTTTTGTGGCCTCGTGTTCTGTCACTTTCTCAATGCATGAAGCCACATTTCAAAAAAGGAGAACAGGAATTTGTAGCCTCAAAATATTCCCATTTCTGACACAGAAATGTAAAGTGCTCGGAACTGGTTTCTAGAAATAAATGGGCTGTCACTGATGATGATGAAGGTGTCTCAAGTGTACTTTTTGTAAAGTACAAAAAAGTAATAAAAATACTTTGTATGTTCAGTGTTAGTCATAGATTCTTTTTCCCCTCCTGTTGTTTTCTGCTTTGGTTTCAGTGGCCCATTTTTCATTTTGAGAATAATCCTCTAACCTGTTTTCATGCCTTTAAAAAAAAGTTTAATTTCTATTTAAAACCATATAATTTTAGATTAAAACAGAAAAGGTTATTCTTTCTCTCTGTGTGTCTTTCTAGTCTTTTACTATTCAGTGCTTTTACTTTCTGTGTCGCAAACCTTTTCTTATTTCCCATCTCATTCTGAGACCATTTTGTTTCCTCCCATGTGTTTCTGTTCTGATCCTCATATTTTTTTTTCTACAGATATGTTAAGACATGGAGTTGTTTGCTCAAAATGTCTGTGATTGATTGATTGAGGGGCTATTAAGATGACAGTAATTTCTAAGTTATCTTAAAAATGAGTGGCTTAACAGGCTGGACAGTATTGCTTCATATCCCTGCTCAAAGGGAAATTGGGGAGTTATTTTTCCTTGGAATTATACCATCGTTTGCACTCAATGCCAACACATGAAACGTTAACTGTAGTTTTGCGAACAACATATGGTGGCATAAGTTATGCCTAGATGGGGAGTGTGAGGTGGTTAATTTTTTCTGGAAACTTCTTGGTATTAGCAGAAGCTTTATGTGACAGTGATGCACATACTTCACCTATGGTTATAAAGTGCTGTTTACTTTCCTCCTGCAAACACAAAAGCCAAGTGGGAAGGGATATTTCATAAACTCAGTGCTATTGTGTCCTCTGGTCTAAGCCATAAAACAAGAGTAACAGAGACGTTCCCTTTGAACTTGAAATCCCTTTCTAAGCTGCTGATCTAACCTAAGTGAGAGGGGGAGACGATACCAGCCAGAAGATTTTGCTCTTCTGGGTATTTCACCCCCATCCCCCTCTCCCCCCTTTTCTTTTTTTAAAGTCCTTAAGTGAGTTTGATGCTGCACCTCTGCCCATAAATTTAAAAAAATATTATCGTAATGTAGGTCAGTGAACTGAAACGCCACTGTACACCATGGGGGATTAAAGTCAGCGAGGCAGCCCTCTCCCACTCCCACTAGGTCATATGACAATATAAACAAGAAATGCAAGGAGCCTTCAGCTTTTTCTTGCCCTAATCCTTTGTTTATGCAGCACTTAAACTGACTTTTGGGGTCGTCTCTGTCTGGCATTAAAGCCCTAAAGCTTTTTGAAGTTTCCCTGAAGTTAATAAAATTAGTCTGTCCTCATTGCTAGGCCCCTTGCTGCTGCTTCAGAGCAGACTGCATATCCCTTACTGTCTTTGCGGCGTTTGGCTTTTTAAGTTAATAATATTTTATAACAAAAAAGTGTGTTTGAGAGAAAAGCAGAAAGATCTCCCAAAAGGCTATTCAGCTAATAGGCAAAGTGATTGCCATTGTAGATGTTCTGAGAACTCAAAGGGGATTAACTTAAAATCCAGCGATTGGAGGTAAATTGCTGGTAAAGTAATTGGAAGTGTTGAGTTTCAGTTGGAGAGAACAACATGCATTTCTGTAGCTTTTTATAAAGCAAGAGTAAAACAAAAATTAATTTTTGTTTGATTTTTTATTAAGTGGTCTTAAAGTTGAGAAAATGAAGTTTCCTTTGTAGTAATTGTCTCTCCTTCACTCATTTATTTAACTGCAAAGACTGATCAGTTATCTTATTCCTTGTTGTGTCGGGCATTTTCTTATTATTTAGTCTTCTTCAGGGAGAAACTGGGGGGGACAATGAAATATAGTATTTAGTGTAGGGGTATGAGACTTCAGGTCGTAAGGATTTTATTCCAAACAGCCACCTAGGCAAGTCACTGATCACTTCTTATCTCAGCACTGCTAAAGCAATGATTTTTCTAATGGCCTGTAGAGATGCCCAGGGAGTAATGGTGATATGGACAGAACATATCAATCAGCTAACGGAGGGATTATTTAACAAGTTGACCATTGGTGTGAAAGGAACGGTTCAGCTGGAGCCCTCAGTTACTTTTCTAAACTGTGTGTGAAAGAGCAAGACCCTAAAAAGCATCTTTACTTATAAAAGATGAGGGGATTTTAAATGAAAAGGTATTAAGTGAGCATGGCCTGCCTAAATGGTGTCAGATTTTGTTGCTGCTACAGTCATCAAATATAGGTTATCATTACCAGTTTGCTTCAAGGTATGTGGTGCCTGTAACACTTGTTCACAGAAATCAGTCCGAGGTTTTTTTCTGTGTCTTGCTAGGCTCTAAACTGAACCATCCTAGCCTAGTACAATTGTTCATGCTGTAATCCCATTTTTAATTAAGTTAAAGATAACTTTGAAGTGCTCTTGGAAAAATAAAATATGTTTATGTTGTCTTTAAAGTTGGCTTCCTGTGCCATTTTGGGGGATAAGTACAAAAATAATAGATACATGGAAGGTCCTCACTAGAGTTAAGACTGTCAGAGCACAGGGTTAAGCAGCATGTAGCCAGCAGTGGAGGAGAGGGATGTTCAGTTTAGAAATTCTTGTTTTAAGAATAAAAGATTTATTGGAAGAAGTAATATTTTTATTTCACCAGCTAATGCAACTAGAAAAATGAAGAAGGTTTTGACAATGTAAGTGCTCCTTCAGGCTGGAATTAACAGTTTCTTTTTCTGCTAGTCTTCTATTTCAGACCCAAAGAAAGGCAAGTGTGCCTGAAAGCTTATCTTCCCCCTCTGCCACCACCTATTATCAGTGGCTCTAGTAAAAGGCATTATTCAGTTTTAACTTTAAGCCAGAGGCTGCCAAGCAGTGATACTACCATTAATGGTTCACAAGCTATTTCGAGGGAGTTTTGTGTAGTGGGGGTGGGTGCACGGAGAGGACTGACACACCAAAAACCAGAAACATGACCTTTGGGAAAAGATGAAGAGTGAACGTTCAGGCAGCAAATGCTGTTGAGACATTTGGATGCCTCTCCTAAAGCCTAGACCCTACACTCAACTGGGAGAAGAGCTGCCTGTACTGTTGTCATTTCCACGTGACAGAAGGAAGAAGGGCTGTAGACGTTTCTCATCCTGCATGTTCGCCTGGTCCAGGACAGGTTGAGGTTCTGCCAGTGCTCTCCAGTATTGCACAGCCCTTTCAAGGCTGTTTATAGCTGAGCAAGTAAACACCATTTAAAACAAACAAAAATTAAATTTCTGATGCTAGATTTACTGCCATTCCTAGATTGGCATTAAAATAGCGGTATACATAAGTGAAAAATAGCGAACAAGGATTTGAGTCTGTACATGCACTACTGTTCGTGGAAGAGGCTTCAGGGAAGGCGAGTACCTTAATAAACCTGCAGTACTTCGAGTCATCATTTTAACTGAGTGAAGGGGAGTGCTCAAAATTAGTTATATAACTTTACCCACACTTTGGTGTTTGAAACCCTTATGTTTATCTAAAAGTAGCTCCTAAGATATAAAGAACAGCTGCAACTCTTGTCACCAAAAAAAAAAAATCTTGAAAAGATTTAAATAATATCCCCTTATTTCTTCTGATAAGTAAATAAATGTTCTTGCTGTGTCTACGAGGTGAAGTAACTCCAGGCGTAAGGTATACAAGGATATCCACACCTACAGGATTAGGCTCACTTGACTGCACCTTATACTTTGTAATGCCTAAGGGAGGGTTGTTTATCTTGCCTTACCCACCAACCTTGCCGCCTCTTGTTCCTGATAGCTTAATTAAGAATTCAGCTTGGAATGGTTCTTCCCACTGGGTTACAAACCTTGAAATTAAAATTGGATACAATGGTCATAAGGCTTTTAGTTTAACAAATCAATACGTATGTAAAGGTGAATATTTAAAAAGCTCTATTTAGAAACTCTGAGTAATTCTGTCATTTCTTTGGAAGTGTAGCTGTTGGAGCACAGTTCTGGAGCGAAGAGACAGAGAATGCTTATGTAGGTGATAATGTACTTAGCTGTAGGAATGAATAGTAATGGAATAAACTTTTCTGTGAGCGTAAGTACTGAAGTGACTTTCATGGGAAGATTTCAAAGCAGAAAAGATTTTTTAATTAAATGATCTTTAAAGCAAATTCTGATGCAGGTTTTGCGCTTCCTATATTTATAGAAAGGAAGTGGAAGCAGAAATATATTAATTCACATAGTTGTCTATGGTTTTAGACCCAAATTGCCTTAAACTCAGCGCTTTAGATGACTCATCTATAGTTTTGTTCATTTGGGGGTAAATGGTTTTCCAAGGGCAGAGTGGTAGAAGTTGCCCAACTTAGTGTATCTCATAGGTATAAATTTTTTTGGACACTTTGGATTGTAGGCTTATGAAGCTCTATTTCTTTTGCAGGTGATTGATGATTACAGTGTGATTGGTCGTTCGTTGTTCAAAAAGGAAACAAACATCCGGAATTTCGTGGGTTTGAAAGTCAAACTATCTACAGGAGAAAATGGAATAATAGATGATGGTTTTGGGCAAAGTGGCAAATTTAAAATCCGAATTCCAGGTAGGTGATAATCAGCTAACAAGTACTAACCATAGAATGAAGGGATGACTTGGGTTGGAAGGGACCTTTAAGGACTCCCATTCCCCCTGCAGTGAACAAGGCCTTCTTCAACTATAATGGATCAGGTTGGTCAGAGCCCCATCTAACCAATGTTTCCAAGGATGGGGCATCTACCATCTCTCTGGGCAACCTGTTCTGTTATTTTACTGCCCTCATTGTAAAAGAATTTCTTCCTTCTATCTAGTCTGCATCTACCCGGTTTTAGTTATCTATGTCAATTGTAGAGGATCTTTCCATATTTCACGTCTGAAGGTTACCAGTAGTCTCCCGAAGTTTTGAAATCGGTACATATTCAGTTGGTCCACTGATGATGTGGTGGATTATACCTCTTCTAATTGTGACTTAACACTGTGAGACTGAATGACCTGAAGCCTCATGTTGTGTGTTAACAAACTTCAGTCTCAAAATGACTCCTTGTTAAGTGTCAATGACATCGAAATCATGCTCTGCCTAGAGAGGTTTGTGGAAATCTCTCCTCTCTTAATATGCATATGATTTGCACCAGAGCCCCTCTGAACAAATAAAGGAAAATAAACCTGCAATCATTTTTACCTGTGGCTATTAGTTAAATATGGTATAGTGGATGCAAGTTCCTTATATTTGCTCTGTCGTGCATGTTATTACTTGACTTGCCTCCAAGCAAAAAGTGCTTGATAAATGAGTTTTTGAGATCTTGAGAGGGGATTTTTGTTGCTTATGTCTTCTGGTTTTATGATGTTATATATTACTGTATTTTTCATCTTGGTGAATTACAGCAAGGATTTATGCCTCCTTAGGTTAGAACATGGGGAATGATGGGTGCTAGAGTTTATAAGTGTCATTATTGGGTTTGGTTTTTTTCCTCTTTCAAGAAAGGAAAGTTGTGTTGATCCTTTTCAAAAGGCAATAATAGGTGCTGCATTTAACTCAAGATTATGGGATAAGATTTTAAGGATACTAGGAGTACTCTGTATTTCTGTAGTGCCTTCAGCCCATTTGTCACTAGTTAATTCTCCACCCTTTTTAGGGAGATGAGTGAGATTACATCTGTTGTACAAGTAGAAAAAAGAAATCATGATGTTCTGTGACAGCAAACAATCATGAAGTGCTTGATCTATAGAGAAAACTGAAGTTTCCTGATTTCTTGCTGAAAATGGACTGTTTTCCATTTAACTTAAGGCTTGATGCAAGTGCAGTAATTTTGACCCTCAGCAGATTTCATTCTTCCTATCACAAGATAAGAATTTCTGACTAGAGAAAAAACCTCCTGTGTTCTATCCTAGCTGTAATTCTAGTTTTGTCACCAAATGCTACAGTTTGCAAACAGTTCTGAGAGCCTAATTAGCAAGCATGGTGCATATTTAAAACATAAGTTGGACTTGATATATGTATGTTTTGCATTTTCTATTGCAGAAAAGCTTTTAAGTGTTCACTGAGACTGGTACTTTTAGGTAGGTGGTGAAATGATGTGTAAATGACCTTAATGCTGAAAAGACTTCAGCCTGAAAATCAAGATTATATCTTTCTTAAAAACATATTCTTGGTAGCTTTTATCTCCTGGAGGCAAAAATATGATGAAAGGGAAGAATGACAGGAGGATGGCATTTTTGTTGCCATTTCCACATTTTAGATGGAGGAAATAGTTCTTCACAGGATGGGGAGAAGCCTAATAAGGAGTCTTTGTCACCATTGTGGATGTAAGCAGGAGCTGTAAGTACGAACCAGCAGTTGCATTAAGAAAATCGTACGCAGATCTAGAAAATTAGGTTTTGCTCTGTATATTGAGTTAGGGAGAAGAAATGATACCTTTAACCAAGGTGTTCATTATCTAATCTTGGTTATACTCTTCTGATGTTTAACAGAAGACGATGAAACAGAGGACCCTTTATAGTTTGTCCTTTCACTGAGAAGAATGTATAGTAGAATACTAGAATTCAATACCTCTCCAAGGTAGGCAGAATAATAAAACTTAGTTTTTAGTCTGGGTCAAATTCGGGTACTCTTGCTATCGGAACAGAAGAGGCAATAAGCTAAATCAACACAAGTTAAGAATATCAAACAACGTGTGGCTAGTGAGGCAAAACCCTCAGAATTTTGAGGGGCCTGAAATCCTGTGTCTTTAAGAGCTACAGAGATTTGTGTGCAGGGGGAGGGCTATTGCTGTGATGCTGTTTAAGTCAACTGCAGTTCACATTCCTTTGTTAGGTCAGTGTTGCTTTTTTAATGTGTCTGCATCCTGTTTGTGGGGTTTTAGTTTTGGGTTGGTTTTTTTTTTATTAAATTTAACTGACCAGAGTCTCCTCTCCCTTCCCCCCTATTCTTCAGTCTGGCCTCCCCTTGTATAGTCTCACAGATTTCTTATGTGAAGAGCTCTTATTAATTTTTCTGAAGTTATATCACCACGATTCCTTCACAAATGTATCAGGGAGTGGGAGGGAAGGGAAGGAAATGTTCAAGTTGAAAACTGACTTGGACTGCCTTAGCCTGGCAGTCACTCAGTCCTCTTGGATTTAAAACCAGTCTTAACCTCTGGAATTGAATAACTTGTTCAAGTAGTTAACCTGATGATAGCTGAGGGCTGGTTTTAGGAAAAAACCTCTGCATAGCCATATAAAAATCAGATAGATGTATTGGAGACTTGTGTCGTAACTCCTTAAGGTGATAGTAGACCATGGCACACTGTAGGGTGTTACATGGTCCCACTGGTGCCAACAGCCTCCAGCACTGTGCCTGCTCATGCGAGTGAGTGTTGGTTTCCCCAAGTGCCGTTCTGTAGTTGCTTGGAGATGGCTTGTGTTTGCCTATAGATCACAGCCTGGGAACATTGTCTTACATCGTCTGTGGGCTGAAACTTGGCAGACCTCATGACTAGGAATGGCAGAACATGGATCTGTTTCTTATTCTGGCACTGCTTGTGTGCAGCAATAATTCAGAAACTTCTCTTTGCTCTTCTGCTCTGTGAAATGGGGATAATTACTATCCATTCTGGAGCAAAAGAAAAAAAATAAATCTCTGATTTAAATTTATTCCAGACTTGGAGCATTAATATTTCTTGAAAAGGCTTAATTATCTTTCTTTAGAGTACAAAGAACACATCTAGAGTACAGCATGCAATTGGAAGTTCCTCAGTCGCTGAAAGATGTCAGCAATTTGGAAGAAATTCAGGGAAGAGCAGAAAAAAATGCTGGAGAGGCTGAAGGAATTGATTTATGAGGCAAAGAAGATGAAAAGAAATGCATGAAACTTGGCTAAATGATGTCTAAGTGGGAGATAGGATTATCTGCAAGTATTTGAAGAACATAATGGAGAAGAATCCCTTAGGGTGGTCCAAGGAGGTAGAAGTAAAGCTAATAACATGAAATAAAGCAAAGTATAACTTGGCTATTGAGAGATGTTATTTAGCAGAGATTTCTTGCACAGCCAGATCATCTTTGCAGAGGAAGAAGATGTAGTTCCATTTTGAGAACAGTTGTGTAGTTTGCCTGAACGTTTGCTGGTGCCTGTGTCAGGGTAAAATGGCTTGGCAGCAGGGTACAGGAAAGCAGAAGGACGATGTATTTTTCATCTCATTTCTGATTTTGCGTTCAGACATGCATTTATTGCTTTAATAGCAAAGTAGAGCCTACTTTCTAGGCTGTTTGCAGCAGCATCTAGGTTTTCCTCAAAAACCCCCGAATATTTGCGGGCAGATCTGCCATTGTGTAGGGCTGGGCTGTGGAGCCATTTGTGTCTTAACAGAGGAAGAAGTGTCAAGACGTGTTAATTGACAAGATGACACTTACTGTCCAGACTGGTTGTATGATCAAATGCATAAAAAGCGGGGACATAATCTTTAAACTCACAAGAGAGTTTCGATTAGATTAACAAGCTGTTTAAAAAACAAACAGAATTTGAAAGGCCAGTTAAGCTACGATGCTCTGTAGGTTTTGCTAGCGTGTGTGTGTGTGAGCAAGTGAGCTACTGATGAAGTGCTGCTTGCTGCAGTGGGTGATACGTGGCAGCTGGTTTTGTTGTAAATGGGAACAGTGCATTATATAGACAAGGTAAATGAGTGAAAAGTATTGTTCACCTTTGAAATCAAGAACAAGTTAGGGGAGACAGAAACTGTGTGTTTTAAATGTCTTATTCTAAAAAAGACAAAAGCTAACAATGACAGTCTTTGGAAAATGCTTATTTCAACATAGGTTGTACCTAGGAATGTCATGCCAGTTGATAAGAATTTCAGAGGAAAGTTCAGTGAATCGTTTGAATAACTTAGTGCTAATTGTGGATTTGTTTAACTGTCTCTCACCCAAGAACTGACCCTGTAAAAGTCTGCTTGGTTTGCAAAGTCGTAACCTGTTGATGCGTCTCATGACATCTTTTACAAGATTTGCTCTAGATATGCCCATTTCGTTGAATATTGTAAAATGTACTGACTTTTAAAATCTAATTGGAGCATGTGTGATATCTCAGGCATAGTTCACTTTCCTTTCTGTCTGTCTTTGCTGCCTTGTTGCTAGTAAAGGGTTCATCCTTCCTGAGGCAATGTGGTGTGTTTGACTGCTATTCTTTTCTTCTCTTTTTGACTCAATACAGTAAAAATTTCTATATGCCAAACGAGTTAAAAGCTGCCTTATTTCTTAATGCAAAAGAAGCAGTGCATATCTTAACACTCACGACAGCTGAACACATTTCTGAATTGAGCAAATTTAAATGTAATAAAAAGCACACTTTTCAGAAGAGATACAAATGAGAATATTAGAATATGAGCTTTTTTACTTCGCTGTTCGTTTTACCTCCACAGAATAATGGTAGTTTTAAGTTTCTTACAAAAGGTGAAGACAGACTTCTTTGAGACCTTGTCCTTTGTTGCCAGTAACTTTTTGAATTGCTTTTATTAATGTTATTACATATGAGAGAGCAAGGCAGTTTTTACTGTTTCCACTGCTTGTTGTGGTAGAGGGGTTGAATGTGCCATAGAAGTCTGGTCTGAAGTAATAGCACGGATGTCCTCCCTAGTTCAGGGGACACACTGCCTCTGGGATCCTGCACTGTTGGTATAAGATGACATAAAGTCCTGAGAATTAACCACTGTGCCTTATTGATGAGAATCAAGTGTTTTTAAGTGTGAAATTTTACCACTTACTTAAGCAAGGAAGTCAAATAGAGGTTAAGTAATATGAGTAGAGATATGCAAAGATGAAAACATGCAACAGGAAAATAATTTGTGTGTCTCATTGTTTTCTGTAACTCCTCCTTTCAAAAATACCTTAATTGTGTTATTTTCTGCTTTTTTAAAAAAAATATTATTCAAGGCGTGTCTCCCTTTCTTCAGGTAGCTCTCAACACAACACAGCTGACATTTGGGGAATATTAGTTACAGGGTTTTTTTTTTTTTAAACAACTCTAGGAGACAAACTTTAAATATTTGACTGTAGATAAATGTCATATTCCCAACTTTGTAATTTGGAGGGCAGTCCTTACTGACATCAACAGGAATGGGGCAGTGTAAACCTTTTCATTGCACTGAGAATAATTAAACATCCTGTCACTAAGCAGCATATTTTCTTTTTGTGGGAGATCTTGACATTTGGAATTCTTTGCTTGTGTTAAATTAAAATAGGATAATCTTCTTCTCTTAGGCCAAATGAAATTTAGGCACGTTTAATGTCCATGTTTGCCCAGCCTGGCTTCTCTTTTAATAAAAGAAAATAAAAAATTGTTGGCTGCAAGGGTCTGGTGGGTTGCCATCCCTGTCAGTATCAGGTGAGGCTGAGCAGGATTTCAGTCAAGAGGAAAAACAAAAGCCCAAGGGCAAAGAAATCTGTGTAGCTGTGTTTTATTTAAAAGCTGGAGATTAACTCTGCTTGTTCTTTCACAGTCTCTTTTCCCCTACCCTCTAAAACAAACAAAACCCAGAATCCTTAAGGGGTACTTCAGGCATAAATCTCCTTCTCTCCTTTTGGTGAAAGTTGGCTAGTGTAGTAGGGACGGAGGCTGGGAGAGGATTGTTGCCAGGGAAGCGTCACTTCCCTGTATGATCCCCTCTTGAGCGGATTAAACTGTAGCGATGTGAAAGTCCTGGTCACAACAGAGGAAGTAGGAGTTCATACTGCATGCGTTGGACTGAAGGAATGAAACCTACCTTATAAGTGGTGTTATCCTGTGAGCCCATATTGGCCTTTAGAGCTGAATATCCACATTTATTGACCTTGAAATGTTCTTTTTGCTCAATCAAAGTAAAGATTTGTGCACATTCCTTCTGAATGAAAACTAAAGTCAAGGACGTGTTAATTTATTAACTGGCTGGCTGCCTCAGTCCCATTAGTATCTGTAGATCCTGATCTTGACTGTAATGACAGAATTGCAGGACTACGTCGCTAAACTTAGAGCTTTGCAGGGCGATGCGTTGGTTTTAAGGTTGGTTTCAGAGGCAGCTGGTCATTGCACGCTAGAGCAGATGCTGTGCTCAAGAGAGTTTAAGGCTCTTCTTTGGATATCAGTTTGCATTGAAGTGTCTGTTCAGCAGGCTGCTTTCCTAGGATCAGGCAGACATGGATGATAAATTATCAGACACCAGGTGACAGCACTGTTTGAGTGCTTCTGTGGGGAAAAAAAGGTACAGCTCCTGTTGTAAGCCCATGCTTTGGGTGCAGTGTAGGTCACATAGTGGTCTTCTGGGTAATAAAGGAATGAGGTGTAGCCTTTTGTTTCTCCCCTCCCACATGCCCTTTATGTGTCTGTGCCAGAGGAGCTGCAGGAAATTGTCATTAATGCAACAGAAGGACCACTGGTGGTCCTGCACCATTTGATGTGATCTGTGTTTCTTCCCTACTCAACACATACATCAATGACCATTGCACTTACCTTGCAGCTTTGGCAATGGGTGGGCTTCAGGAAAAAGCCCTCTTGCCCTATGGGTGATCATTAAATGGTGGTAAACAACAATGTATACTGAACCCTTTTCACTACCCTGAATAGCAAAGCACCTTATACTTGCAGCAGTGTGAGCTTAGCCTTAAAGCAAGGCCAGCTTTAACTCTGTGCTTCGCTAGCTTTTGTGTTCGTGCTTAGGTGATTATTCCTATTACTTCTGCTCCATAAAGCATGTTTTTGTGAGCTTTTTGTTTGCATTTTGAAAACAGTAAGGATGCAGACATTGCCTCAGTCTAAAGAAAATTACTTTGAAAAGAGAGAAGTATTAAGGTGGTGAGGTTGAGCATTTAAAACTTCAGGATACAATAAAATAATAACATAATTAGCTCTCCAGGGTGCAATTGCTTTATGATACCAGCTCCAGTTATGTGATTGCATTCCCCATGCTGACACACACAAGGAAAACATTGCCCCCACCTGAAGATGTCTTACATTTTCTTCTCTTAATAATAGTTTCCAATCTCCATCGAGTTCTGCTTCACTTTGACTAGTTTCTGCTAATGCTCTTGCATCTGTCCCATCTACTTCTGTTCTTTATTCCAGTCTGCTACTGCCACTGCCCATCTTTCTTGATCCCTGAAGTGGTCTTAGAACAGAACAGTATATTTTGCTCTCCAGTATTTCTGCCAGTGTTTCTCCAGTTTTAGGCTGCCGTAGGGGTGTGCGGGATAGGAGGGATTTGTTTCTGATCTGAAGGGAAAATACAGTCTGACTCTGCTTGAGAATGCCCTCTGCAGATGGAGGCTGTAGCGAATTTAGCTGCCAAAATAGCCTTTTCCAAGGACATGCTAATTAACAGCTTCCTTTTTTGGCCTCCAAGAACAGCAATCGCTCTACTGGAATCCTAAAGTTAAGTTTCAGATCTCTGTTGCAAAATAGAAAGAAGTTATAGTTAGAATTTGTTTATCTTAATTTGAGGATAAAATTGGGATCTGATAGTGTGGGGAGAGCTTGGGAGACGATTGTGGGATTTTACAAGTATTTTGAAGCTGAACAGTTGTTATTTCAGTTGGCAGTGACACTGGCAGTCAGCTGTCCAAAGTGCTCACAATGGGAACCTCACAAACAATGACTTTTTTTCTTTTGTTAAAAAAACCCCAAAACAAACACAAGACTGTAAAGGTTGTTTCTTCTCTTGGATAAACTCAGGTCATATATATAAGATTCTTCTAAGCCGCAAGAGCTAGAGATATAAATTAAACAAACTGAGATTTGCACTCAGTTGCATGTTTTTAGGATTTGGGATTTCCAAAGAAGTGCACTTATCTTGAGATTTGTGGTAAAACTGAGAGCTCGTAGTGCTGTTGCGCATTATAACCTTACTTCTGTGCAGGGTCTCTTGTGGTCATAAGTCTTTCCAGTTAATCCAGGCTTTGTTATTTTAGAGGAATGTAGTTGTTGTGGAAAGTTGCATTCTCTGGAAGAAATAAACATTGTACGTGTTTAGGGCTACTCCTTTGCTGATTTTTTTAATAATTACAAGAGCAACTGTAAGGTGTTTGAAACCTATTGCACAGTCCAGATCACTGGAAGGATGTAGCTGAGCTGTAATTGAGGTAGTTGAGCAAACTGCTATCTTCTGAGCTCATATTTACCATCACCACTAGCTTATCTGGTGACCTTTTCCAAATTATCGGATATCTTTTGGCTTCGTACTGCTGTTGTGTGAACCACCTCTGTCAGTCAGGCATGAGCCTCCCCTAACATGCTTAGAAAATCAGTTTTTAAATGTGATTCTTTTACTTTAGATTACCTTTTTGAAGGAAAAAGAGGGGGGAAAGAATCATATTGGTAAGTGGCCAAATTAATATTTAAAACGAGGAACGGAACAAGCTTATTTCTCCTATAAAAGTGATTCTACCCTTTTTTGCATATGTGGTATTTGCAAAGCTCCATGAACATGCAACTTCAGAATAGGGCTACAATCGAGCTTTAAATTTTTTCCTGCACCATCATTTAGGATATTTTTTACTTTTAAGTAGAGATGCCTTGCTACAGTCATTACAGACCAAATATCTTGTTCCTTATAGACCAAATTCTGCATTTAATTTTGACTCTGCTGGATTTATGCTGCTGAAATGGTAAACAATTTGGATTCAAACATGGCATGGAACAACATCATTGCTCTTACTTTCATGAAATGCTACAGTTTATAGTTTGGTAGTGTACTACACACGCAAGAGCAGGATGCATGTGCTACCTTGTATTTAGGGGTTTTTTGGTACTTTTTAGGTGTTTCATTTTGCAAATTCAATACACTTGCTGTACTTGCAAGTGTGAAAATGTTTCTTTTTTTTCTTGAGAAAGAAAATAACTAACTTTTTTATTATGTGTGTATACAGTTTGGCTGGGCAACGTTAGAACACACACACAAAATAATCATATAATACCTTATATCTCCTGAAGCTAACAGGAATATCCATTTTTGGTTTAATTCTCACCTAGTTCAACATAAGGACCCTTATACTTCCCATACAGGTTTGGGATCCTTCAGTCTGTGCCTTGGAAAAAATGCTGGAGGGACGAAGTACAGTTTATTCTAAAGAGTAACAAAATATATATGTCTGATAAAAGTAAAATTGGCATTTCTATCAGTTTTGGTGAAGTTTGCTGCTGCTTAGTTCAGTGCTGTCCTTCTGGGAAGGAAAGACTCTTTTTCTTGCTAAGGACTTAGTTGGTGTCAGTGTAGCTAAATGTGAGGGATTCAGAGCATCCCTGTGGATTCAGTTATGGGACTGAACTGCCAAAATATGGTACTTTTTAAAGTGGTCGTTAAATACTCCAGAAAATGTGCTGAGGACTTGCATGTTTTATATTTGCTGCTTCTACTTCTAAAGAAGTTTAAGATGGAGTTTTATTGTGAAGGGCTACTCATTTTGGTGAGAGGTGCCGGTGAAGTACTCTGAGCGTGGGATTTCAGGGTGTGCTGTTCATGAGGAACTTGCTCTGTCCCACATCCCGCAGGCAGTTTTCTCCAAGAGCCCTCTTGTTTACTTGGAGCAAGGAAGTGAAAGCCATAAGATCTAGGTTGCGTTCCCAGGTCTGTAGTTTATTTGTGCAATACCAGAGGAGGAATTATTTCCCTTGTATTTATTTCTGCTTTCTTGTGTGCTGATGGGATGCTGCCATGGCTCAGGGCTTCGCAGTATTTGGGTAGGAAAGGTTTATGTTCCAAACCTTTAAATAAGTTAACTTTGATCTTATTAAATGTCTCCAAGAGGGCAGCTCATGCATTCAGAGTGCCCTCTTGGAATGAAATTTCTCTCCCTTTTTGTAAACTGTTTGTGCTTATTTACCCGATTTTGATCATTCATCCCTTGGGCTTTTCACCTTCCCTTTCCACCGGTGTTTGTTCTGATAGCTTTTTGAAGTCTGAGTAAAAACATACACCATGGGGGCTTCCTGGAGGCATAGAGCTTTGTGGTTTGTAAATTGTAGGCTATTTGAAGTATTGACTCACAACAGTGGCCAGTGCTCAGTGGTTGAGAACTGTTGTGTGACGAGGACGTTAACCTTGAGAGGCTGATCCATGTTTTGAGTTTGGGGACAAAAAAATAGCTGTTCTTAACAGTGTGCATTGATTTCAAGGAAGTGTGTGTAAAGCAGTCTTTGGTTTGTATTTTCACAAAGGGATTTCAGTGTTTAATAAAGAATAGGAAATAACTGGATCTTCAATAGACATGTTTTGATGGGGAGGGGCTGCTGTAACATGATTTTGTAAAATATTACATAAAAGGCAGCAAAAGCACTTCCTGCCTGCATATCTACAGTATTATTGCATTTTTAAAAAGCTGCAGAAAATACTTTGAAAGTATTTAATACCTGGAATAAAAGTTATAGGTAGAGAAAACCATCATCCTGCTTAGAAAAGTCTTTTGTCTAATATCTGAGGTTGTAACTTCAATCACAAGAATTCCATATTGCGTACTTTTGTGCTATGGATTTTATCATAATAGTTTTTCAAACCTTTGAGCCCTCAATTCCCCCATCCCTTTCCCCTCATCCCCCCAGCTATTCCAGATTAGGAAATGAAGACAATTTGAAAATTCAGAGAACATGTTCTTCCCTGTTGCAACTGATTAGCTGCCCAGTTTCATTTTTCCAGTGTTTTACCCTAATCTCCCTACTCTTCCTTGCGCCCCTCTCTTTGGTTCCCCCTATTTGACCACTTATTTTTTTTTACTCCTGCAGCCCCTTCCTCTGCCAGCTATCCTTGCCCACAAAACCCTGAGCAGCTTCAGCTGCTGTTTGTTTCTATAAAGTAAACACATTAACAACTACAGAACCCAGAACCAAGGAAATGGACCTGTGCCATCCCTTCAATTACTTTGTTGTTTCATCCTAAACTGTCTCTGTATATAAATGAAGAACATTGTTTGTGTGGCACGGTCTTGCTGTGCACCTGAGGATTTTTAATGCAGTACATGGTTTGGCTGTCAGGTATGTATTTACTTCTGAATGCATTTGTTCACCTTCTCAGTTTTCTGTGTAAAAGAATAACATTCCCTCTTTTTATTTTGTCCAGTTAATGTACAGAAGTGTTAGGCTAAAGACTGTCTGCGTATTCCTAAAGTATCAGCTCATCAGGATTGGTATTATAATAGGAATACAACACAAAGAATATGCATTTGTTTTCTTTATGATTGCAATGAATTATCTTTTCATGCTAGCACAATGGTAACATGGGCTGTGCCAAGCAGTGGTGCCAGGTAACACTACAGGCAGGAGAGAAAGAAGACGTTTTCAAGGACTGAAAATGTGCTAAAGAATGCAAGTTCCTACTGACAGGAGCAGGCTGTATATCATGAAGTGGGGATTTTCTTTTCATGGTTCATTACAATTGACTGTTCTTACAAGTACCTCCTCAGAAGATGTACAGAGATTATGGTGCCTCTGGAGTTCATGTGGAAATTGATGCCTGCTTCCCCAATCTCTGGCTTTTTTCCCTAGTTTTTCTTCATATTTTCCTTGTTATACTCTAAGTAGGGAGTTTGAGGACAACATATAATTGGTTTTAGTTGTGTTTTTTTCTTTTCCTGCCTTGAAATTATGCACATTCAGAGCAAGATTGAAGTTTTGGCTCATAGGCAAAAATGGTATTAACAACCTTTATTCCAGAGCTGTTGAGAGAGAAAAGAACTTCCCATGTTAAAACAAAACCAGTATTGGAATTGTGAGAGACACATGAATTTCTTACCAGCATCACACATATTGAATAAGGCATTTCTGAGGGGTGTGCCTAAGTTGGAGCTGTCTTTACAACCGGGACCAGTGTTTAAAGAGACGTGGCTGATGCCCTGGCTCTCCTCAGCCGTGCCTTCTGCCCTTGACACAATTACTCCTCTCTGGATCTTGGGTGCATGCAATTGTGGGGCTGAACTTTGGCTTGGGAGAGCTGTATTGAACAAGAGATGAGCAACCACGGCACAGCAACATGGGTTTACTTCAAAATGGAAATTTTAGGAGGACGTTAGCCACATCTTAGGATTCTTCCTGTGTAAAGCTGTACAGATATTGCAAGCATTTGCAGAGTTGATGGGGAAAATGTTACATGGCCTGGATAAACTAAACTTATTCAGTAAATTATCAGCTTTTTTATTTTTCACTTGAAGTGAAACTTAAGCTTGGGCCTAATGACCCTGGCTCTGAGTCACTCTTCCTTTTAAAAGAAGTTCAGTATTTTAAGAACCCTTTTCCATTTGCTAATCAATACAAAGGCCAAATAGAAGTGAAAGCTTTTGGAGGAAATTGTAAGATATTTACATCTTTTAGAACTTGTTTCTTGTAAGCACAGGAAAAGAAAATCAATTTTAGTTGGCATTTGGAAAAAATTTAAGTAGATTAACAATAGATTTTAAGTGTCTTTAATAAAGCTTAAAATTTTACAGAAAAAATACTGATACTTGTAAAGAGTCTGAGCTGTAGAGTTTTGTGAATGAGTTTGAATTACCTTACTTTCTTTAATTTTCATAAAGAAAGGATGGATTTGTAATACACACAAGTGATTGCTTTTAGGGTGGTTAAGGAGTAAGAGAAATCTTGAAAACATGGGGGAAGGGTCTGTGTTATTCAGAATCTGAAGTTTCTTGGTTTTGCTTGTTGATGGTTGGGACTCTCCTGTTAAAGACCTGTTGATTTTTTTGTCTACTTAAAGCTTTTACTCTTATATTACTTAGATATGGTTTTGATTTAAGGACACGCATACGTATGGATTATACATATAATAAGTGGATTCTCTGCTACTTGCGTTGAACCAGGTAGTTAGAATTGGTTTAGGATGGAAAAGGAGGAAAAGACCAACTGTAAGCAAATTGATGGAGTGTATTTCAGTCCAGCCCTGCCGATTATTTCTAATTGAAGCTGTCTGAGCCAGTCTTAATACAATTTAGTTATCTCCAGCCAGAAGGATTTTATTTATGGAGCAGGGCCTGTTGGAACTTCCTCCGACCCCAGAGAAGCTGTGAACGGGAGAGAGCTGATCAAGCAGGCATGCCTGGCTAGCGTATGCATTTCTTTAATAAGGCAGGGATTGATGTCTTTTGCAGTTCAGGGGTTAGGTAAACAGCAGTCCCTAGGTTCAAGGCTCTCCATGTTCAGTTGTTTGTTTATACGGATCTCAAAAGGTTAGGCTAGCCTTTTTGACATCCCAGGGGAGCTTTCCTGACCATGGTATAACCTCCTGTGCTCCAAAGTTGCTCAGGAGGTGTTGCATCCCTTTTTAGGAAAGGTACTGCTGAGTGGAGTGTCTGCAGCTCATACCTAGTCTCGGGGAAAGATGGATGTAATCAGTGGTTGGAACACTGGGTCTGTTTTCAGTAACTCATAAGCAATTGGCTTGTGTGATATATGTAACTAATTGCTCTGCTTCCATACTCAGAATTGATATTGCACACAAAGGTGACTAGGACATGTAACTTAAGCTCTTACTGAATTGCAGTTTTGAAAAATCAGTGATGTCTGTGACTGATTTCGCCAGAATTGTGAGGTTGTCTTACTAATTTGTGCATCAGTTGAATGGCTGTGGGAGTCTATTACATTGAATGAGATTAAACCCTGAATATGTAAGTAGTGTTGTTAGTATTTTTTATTTAAGAATTAGCAATGACTACGTGTTGAACAATATTGTGGGTCACAACATGTCTCATGGGGTTCATTTCCATGGCTATCATGTCCCCGCCGTCATCCTCCACACAGGCCGGTGATGGTTGCCTGAGAAGTGTGAAAGGAATGATGCAAATTCATCTGAGTCTTGTTACAGTGTAGTTCTGATGAGTGGAGTTGTTCTAGAATTTGAGGATGACTTTGCTCAGCGTTAGAAGTGTGCTTTATCACACATGTGACCGGCCGCTTTTAAAATGTGAAATGTTATGAAGTTGGCTTAAATCCCAGAATTTGTTGAATTAGTTTTTGCTGATTTGATGTCTGGCAATTTGTACCTCATTTTTCTGTAGCATCTCCAGACCCAAGCAGACGTTAATAAAGTAGCTGCACACCTATATCACAGCTTGTGAAATATCCTTGCGTACAGATGGGGGAAACTGAGGTTCAAACGTGGGCTGTGAATTACCATGAGATGTTTGAGAGAGCGCCAAGATCTGCACTGACCCTTCCTGTCTTGTAACCCCCAGCATTGTGCTGCTTGACCTGCAATGTCATCAATTTCTTGGGAGAGTTTGTGTCAGTCCCAGAGCTTTTCAGGAAACCAGAACTTTGTCTGATGGTCTCAAATAGGATGGCACTTTTGAAGTATCCTGTCATGTAAAAATCCATATGGGTGGCATCCCAGCTGAAAGGTGAGGTGTTTGGAGTTGGAGGGGGAGGCCACTTCCATGCTGGCTGAGGTTTCACAGTGCTAAAATATGAACATCTTGTCACTTTGAAATAATGTGTGGGGTCTGACTTAAATGCTGGGTTTCATATTTAATCAGTATTAATATGATAACAGGAATGTGACAACTGAAGCAAACACAAAGAGATTATCTTCTTAGCCAAATGCATCCATTAGCTAGGAAATATAGGTTTCTATTAAATGAAGCAGACAGATGGGCTATTGGAGGTGACTGAGAACAGGAGGGGGAGGGGGCTAAGAGGTGAAAGTTGAGGTTTAGAAAATCTCTATAAAAATAAAAACAAACCATCCGTCTTGATGGTTGGCGTTTTACCCTCCCGTTGCACTTTAGGGATGGTGCTCCGATTCCTATCGAGAACATTATGCTGAAACTTAATCTAACAGAGCACTTACTCCTGCCAAACTCTGGCTCAGCAACTGCTCCGCTCCCCCAGAAAGAAATGGCCAACAAGGCTTCAGATACAGGACAATGTCATGCCATCTTCAGGAAGGCTGCTGCTTTGAGATCCTGGGGGAAGCCACTCTGAGTCTTGTCCCACTATACTTTTTTTCCTGTTTGATAGAGTAGTGCATTGGGAAAACAAAATCATATTATAGTGTTTCAGAGTGGTTGTAAATTATTCGTCTGTGTGCACGTGTGTATATGAATGCCCATCTAATAACTGTTGCAGCAATGTTTATAACCAGTGTTTGAAACACAGATTATAATAGTATAAATAATTTTAAATAATGTAGATAACAAGAAGAAAATAACATAATTAAAAGAATTTTACAAGGTGGACAATTCACTAAGATGGAGTAACACAATATATTAAAAAAAAAAAATAAAAATGTAACAACGCAAACATGACACTGGTGACAGGAACCATCTGTCTTGCCAGCCGTCCCCTGGGCTGACCGCAGCCTCCCATCTCCACCGCTGGCCTAGGGAGCTGCATGTGCTCCATCGCACGAGTGAGTGCCAGAGCCTCAGCCTTAAGAGGGGATGGCTCTGTTCTGCCACCAGCTTGGGGTATTTTTATTTGAGGGGGTTGTGTTGAGGTTACGTCTATGTATGCTTTACTTAAAATTAGAGGAAGAATGTAGGATGGTACTGCCTAGGAAGAGTGAAATGACTGTGAACAAATTGAAGTTCATTTTTCTGAAAGTTTTTCCTAATAATTGGACCTGATTACTGTGGAAACAATTCCGTGTGCGAGCAGTGAGACTCTGGTTGGCTGCAAACAGTTTTTTTGCTGGCTGCTGGCTCTTATCTTCCATCCCATTTTGATTTTGCTGTCTGTGATAATTCCCCCCTGGATTTTGATGAAGGTGCTAAGCTTCCTTTGGCCAAGCTTTGTATGGAGTTTTAGATTTGGTGATGGTGAGAAGATGGGAAAGGAAAAAATGTGTGTCAGGAGAGAAAAGCAGTATCCCTCTTATGTCCAGGCTTCTCACAGAATTTTGTGAATGAATTTTATGTTCTTTTTCTTAAATTCACTGTCTTTATCTGCGTTCCTTCATCTTGATTTTCCCATGAAGCCTTAACTGTTAACAAAAAAGGGATGCATTGAAATCCAAAGTGGAATTTTCTTCTGCCTTTACACTTGACTTGCTGTCCATCTCTAAGCCAGTGGTGAATTACCAGTAACCGGTTCTTTTGGAGAACACGAACCGTATGTTCTTACAACCTCTGGATCCAAGATGCTTTTAGAAAAACAAACTTTAAAACCAAATTGGTTTTATTTTTCCCATAGTGTCCCTTATTTGTGCATATTGATGTTTTTCCCCTTCCCCAACTGGTGATAGCCAACACAGGGGGAGAAAAAGATGTCGGAGAAAGCAGGTGATGGCTTAGGGGTGCTGGTCTCCTGCAGCAGCAGAGGGAAGGCTGTGGTGGGGCCCTGTTCCTGGCAGCGGGAGAGATGGGGAGGTGTGTGCGCTCTGCTGGCTTCATGAGAGGGGACGCAGGAGGTGTCGAGCCATTTCTCAGGCTGCCTTGTCATTCCTGCTTGGGAACCTTACACATGGGCCCGCTTTCTTGCATGTGTTGTTTTTTAGGAGGGAGGGAGGTGACTGAGCGGCTAGCCCCATGACAGGGCAGTTTTAAAACATTCATAAAACTTTTATTGGGCTGCCACCCTTCCAGATAAATATTTTCTGAGTTTATGGGCTTATTTTAAGGATTGAAGCTTAATAGCAGCTTTGTAGCCCCATCCGTCCTCAAAATAGCCTTTTGGCAAACCCCATCTCGAGAGGCTGCCATGCTTTTCTAGGTCTTTGGAGTTTCTTCATCAGTAAGTTATTACCCTTTTGCCTCCTTCCGGCTTTGTATGACTAAATGGGACCAACTGTTAAACCAGTCTTTCCCCCTCCCCCAGCCTTGCTGAGAGCTGAAAACTGATCCAGTGTACAGTATTTGGTCATCACAAATGGAGAAAGACTGCAGTAATTATAAATTTATTTCCTTTATTAAATTTGGTTTGTTAGACGTGTTTTATTTGTGTCTTAATTATCAATCTTTTCCTAATGCTGCATGTGATTTTAAGATGTTACACGCTGATGGCATTTCAGACATGTACTGGCACTACTTAAGGCACTTTCTCAATGTGCTTCCACAAATATAAAAGCTTTACAGTGCGTCTTAGCATTAAGTGGTGAAACCAGTGGGCTTGCAGCCAAGGTTGTACAAAGGAATGCTATATGTAGTGCTCAGAGGAAGATGGAGCTGCAGTTTAAACATCTATGCCTTTCCATTTCACTGTGTTGTGTCCAAAGAGGTTTAATGAATTTCAGCATCAGCTTTTCCTCAACACTGACCCAAACAATGTGTGCATTTTGGCTGCTCTTGGGAGAGCTGTGTATGATCCCTGTTTGTTCCAGGTCCTGAAAAGTGAGTGTTTTTAGCATCTGGAACACTGACCACGTTGCTAAGCTCTTTGTAGCCCAGTGCAGTTGCTGATCTCTTTTCTTACCAGACACAGCTGTAAGATCTGGAAGGGTGCTATTTCTTTTTTTTCATTTACTCAGATGTGTATTATGACACCAGTTTTGATCACTGATTTCCTGAACAGAAAACTTCTGTCATATGTGACTGTATATTCTTGTCTCACTCCAAATGTTTCAGAGTGCAGGAGCCCCTTTTCCAGTATTTGAGTGCTGGTCCCTTGGATGTACTCAGAAAAGAGCTTAAAGATTGGAATCAGAGGTTCTTGAGAAAGACTAGACTGTAGAATTGGTGAGGTTGGCAAATCTTATATAGTTGGGGAACTCTCTTTTCCAGACCAGTCACAGTTCAGCAATGCATTTGCCAGTTTGTGTTTTTTCCCTAAAATAGAAATATCTATTTTGATACAAAACAATACCCTGAGACTTTTGTTTCTATATTTCCATGACTTCTGTTTTTCGTGTCAGCACATCTTGGGACTTGTCCTGAAAATGGACCCGATATATTCATGGCTCTCTGGGTATCTTGATCCTTACTCCTCATAACCATCTGATTTTTTGCATATATGAAGAAGCTATTTATTTTTGTAGGACTTTTTCTGCAACTGTTACTCTGATAATTAAAGAAAAAAAATAAGAATGACAGAAATTGTGTATTTGATGTAAGAATGAATTCAAACAGCTTAGATGCTTAAATAACTCGCCATAATCTGTGCCTACCTTAATACAGGGCAAAGAGGTTGAGGCATGATATTTTGCAGAAAGGTGAGGGTACCTTATGGAACTGGACTAAGGAAGATGTTGTGAAGGCTGTGTCCTTTCTTTTGTTAACATCTCTATGCAAGTGTAACTTATGCTTGGTTTTCGATATTCTGATGGGAGTTTGCGTGCTATCCTTGCCTTGGTATGCTGCCACATAGACACATGGGGCAAGGTGTGAGGCTTGGAGGGGCTGCCCTTTTGAATCTGCCTTTCTTCTTCACTTAATTCATGTTATGCTGCAGGAAGAGGATGGCGATGATTGGTTTCAGTTTTGTCTTTTTTTGGTTAAAAGCCTTGGAGATTATTGCTAACTTTTAATACAATGGAAGTAGCAGCTGTTGGCTTTTGGGGTTTTTTAAAACCTTTTTTCAGTTAAGTTTTAAAGATAGTGGCTCCTTTGTCCTCCTTGTGAACAATTTCGGAAAAATATATTGGCATAGTGAATGTATGTAGACTGAAGATTCTTCCAGAATCTTTCCCAAAATAACAGAGAAAAGGTAGAAAAATCCTCTGTCAGTCTACATTGTAGAAGAAACGGGTACAGATAGCCATTAGTTACATTCTTAGTATACTGTGAGTCAAAAAATAGCCATAATAAGGGTGCAGGTACAGAAATTGGTAGTAGACATCATTCTTAATTTTCTAAAAATATTAAGAATTTAGAGTGTTGGGGTTTTTTTACCAGCAGCCTTGGAAGACCCACAGCCTAGGCAAGCTGAGAGATACTTTTCGATCCTTATTTGATTTTTGAACTCTCTATCTGTTTTCTCTTTTATTGTGGTTTAAATTTTGCATCGATCAAAAACTAATGCATCTTAAGGTTGTAAATTACATGATTCTTCTTGCTGGTGAGTGGACGGATAAAGCACTGTGATTCTATTGGAAAATATGAACTGCAGACATGAATTCGTTCTCTGGAAGCAGAAATAGTGAAACAATGAACAAATATGGCTTTAGGGGGAAAAATACACTTCTAAAGTTTTGTTGTAAAATAATTAGCCTTCTGTGGTAGGCATGGAGACCACAGAGAAAGGACAGGAGCTGCTCAGTTGCTTGTAATTTGACTTAAAGTTTATGACCCTGAGTAATGTGCCTGTTCAACAGCACTTAACAAAAGCATATTTGATGAAATGTTAAACTCATTAATTACGTCTCTGTGAAAAACCTTTTCTTAAATTTTGTAAAATCAGAAATAAATCTTCAGACTGCAGCGAAGATGTTTAAAGATGAAATTAAAAGGAACAGGCTGTTACATCAACGGTGACACTTTGTTAATGAATAATAGGTAGCTTTTCTTCAGATTAAAAAAAGCTGTGTATTTTAAGGTATTGGGTAAAGAATTTAGCATTATTAACTCCATTTTGTAAGTGAGGAAGCTGTGACAGAGTTGAAATAATACCATGAACTGATAGAAGCCAAACAAGCAAAACTCCATCGGCCTGGGTTTCTTAATTTCCAATCCAAATGTCTATCCGTTAGGGCTATAGGAACTTGAGAGCAGCTTGTATTACAGTTTGGGGCCTTCTGTATGGTGGAACTTGTTCCCCTGTTTTCCGTGGTGTGAGCAACAGTTATTGGTTCAGTTGTGTTCTCATTTCAACCATGTACTGTCTAGAGTTACTTCCAGTTTATACTTACAAGAATCCCGTTTACATATGAGAGCGTAAATATGCTGTCCCTCCTACACGCAGCAAGCGCTGGTATTTCTTGCAGAGAGCTGTGAGCCCAGGGGCTTGCACGGCATCTGGGAGCTGACTTTTCTCTCTTTTATTGCTCAGTGAGTTTTATTTGTCGTCTTTAGTAATATATTGGAATTATTATTTGTGCTTCTAGTGTTTGGGTTTTTTTAAGTAGTTGTGTTCTGCTGTGCTGGAACAAAAATAGGAAGTGTTTCCTTTGGCTGTTGCACTACATGTAATGATTACTGAATAACAATGAGAGTACAATTTTTATTTTCTTGGGGGGCTTTTATTTTTCACCTTTTAAGAGATCAGATGTGGTGCTAATGCAATGTATAGAACATTTCCATTGAAGACTGCAAATTTCCTGGGAAAGCTGGATAGGTTTTTAGGTCGCAAGGAAGTTTGAAATGCACAATGACTCTGAACATTAACTTTTCACTTCATGTCCCTGGAACTTTAGAAGACAGCTTTGCATTTTTTGGCGTTGGTCAAGTAGTCTGGTCTTCATAGACTTGCCGTCTGTAGTGTCTTTGTGCTAAATGTTTCCCCTGGGGCACCATCTTATGTTTTAATTTGCAGTTTCAGTTGCTGATGTATGCACTGTTCTGTTAAATAACTTTTATTTTCTATGCCATTATGCCTACATACTTTACTTGATTTTTGTTGCATACAGAGTGTTTTCCCCCTGTTGTGTTTGGAGCTGGTGTGCAGTAGAGTTACTGTTGTGTAATTTTGACAGAGTAACAACTTTATCAACAAATACAAAGTGCTTGTTCTATTTGAAAAATTGTGTTTTCTACTCATTGTGAACTCTTTATCCGTTATATGAGCTGATTTTTATTGTTTAAATAAAACAAACCACTATTTCATACATGCTGCACATTAGGAATTATTAAAGGTCCCCTGGTATGTGGAGCACTTACTGCTGTGAACATAAGTGAAGAGCTTCTGTAAACAATTGATTCAAGATTTCAAAATAACACAAGTGCTGAGAAAACTGTTGCACTCGACTATACTGTCAAATATCTGTAGATTAATGAGTTGCTGTTTGTTATCTCAGTGATAGTGACTGTCTAAATGCTCGAACCCCATCACAAACGTGCTGTAAGTTCATACCCTTAGATCTCTCTTCAAAGCCCAGTGAAGATGTTCCGTCGAACATACAATGTGCTAAGGAGTATATTTGCAGTTAGCGAAGCTCAGCTGGTAGGCGCTAACTTCCTTCTGTGTCTGAGCTGTAAAATGACAAATGGTTGAAAAATATATCTTTTGTGCTAAGATCAGGGATTTCTGCCTGCAATTGTGGAGTGCATTAGAGCAATCCAAGAAGATATTCAGATGTCGGCTGGAGAATACATTAGTTCTTCTGAGCTCTGACTGTTCCACAAGTCTGTGACTATACTTGACTGTCACTGGTACTCATAAACTTGCTGTGCTTAGAGGTTCCCAGCCTCCTTGTGCTTCGTAGTCTTCTGCCTCTCTTGCTACACCCCTGCTTCACTTAGATTTTTAACTTGCTGCTTCTGAGATGGAAAAACACTAAAAATGTGTTATTTCCGTTATGGCTGCCACAGGTTCACCTAAGTATTAGCGGCATTATTCTGTTCAAACCTGCAGAGCTGATTGTTGCACTCACTATGAAGCATGTTGAACATATTCTTTCTAAACAGGTAGTATTGCAATGAACAAATTCTTTCATTAATGCGTCCTTTTGAAATTATGTCCCCCCAAATGCAGAAACTCACTGAATTTTGAAATGCAGAGTGGCCATGTTTGACTTGGGAAGGCTGAATGCTCATGCAGTGCACATCACTGACCTGTACTGGGTAATGTTTTGGTATTCAAAAATATGCAGTATGTTCCCAGTGCAAAACTGTACACATAAACACTCGCACACTGTGTATATTGTGGCTGCACATCTTCAGCCTGTGTGGTATGATGTACACACTCATGTGCACGCCCACACACTAAACCTTTGCAGGTCAAAAAGTGAGGATAAACTTTTGAACCCAGCTGCTTCCAAATTAAGTACATGTGCAGGGACCACCAGAGCTGGGGTTACCGTATTCCAGAAGAGTGCTGGACACTGACACCCACATATTGTACTGCAGGGAACTTCTTGTTCTTCCTTTAGAGCCTGAAGGATGATGTCTTGAAAACACACTGTCCTCTTTGCCCTTTCCCTGTCACCAGAAAGGACAAGCAGCAGTTTGGTGACTTCTCCCTTCGTTATGGAAATGGGACTGATACAGTAATCAGGATGCTACATATGGAGCTTTTTAAATTACTGCTCTTCAGTCTTTTGTTAGCCTTCATTATTCCTGAAGATTTTTTTCAAGTCATAAAAATGACATTTTTAATATGCAGAATTAAAAAAAGGCAATATGAAGAATACATTTTTGTCAATAAGCTTTTACCTTTTAAACCAGTTATCTTAGTTTCTGCTCTAGGTATTTTAATTGAAGATTAACTACTGTTAAAGAGTATACAAATTTAGGTAGTATATATTGGGAGTAGTAAAATAGGACTGAATAAAAGGTGGAAATAGAGTGGTCTGCCCATTATAATTTTAGATTGCAGAGCACAAACTAACCCTCATTAGAAGTCAGCACAGCCGAGTGACAGGTTCTTCTGAAGTTAAGGCTTTTTCTTTTTTTTTTTTTTATGTTCTAATGAAATTCACCAAAAGTAGACTTTGGAGTTGCAAGTTGAGCAGCTTTCATCTGGGTACAGTTTCTGCTGTCTTTTTTAATAAAACATTGTTAGGTTGAAGATAATGCATGTAAATAGGAAACAAACACCTATAAGTAGTTGCTATGTACTCACTTCTGGCTGACTGCAGAAATGATCTTGATGTGCTCCTTACGCAGTATCTCTTTGCCCAGTACAAGAAATAAGGCTGGTTCATTCCTGTTTGCAAACCAATCATTTTTATTGCACCTAGAGCAGAAATCGGGTTCCACACAGGTTGTCTTAAATGTGTGCATTTAAGTCATAGGAGCTGATTATTTGTTTGTTTGAGAGGGAGTTGAAGATGCTGCCTCTTTCTAACCCACTGGCATCTCTTGGGCAAGCAAGCTACCTGGTTTCCTTCCAGGAGTTGGGCTCTTATCTTCCCCATAATATCCCATATTTGTTCCAAAGGTTAAAAGAATAGCTGTCCTGAGGAAAATCTTGTTAAGTCTTATTGTTTAATCCTATTTGGAAGGGAAGTGCATCTGGTAGATGTTGTAAAGGCTCAGATTTTTTTTCTTTCTCATCAGCTTTTTACTAGAGGTGGAGTTTTAGCAGCTTAAGTATTAATGTAAACTTTCTGCCAATCCATAGCCTTGATGAACTGCATGTAAAACAAACACTTTTATGAACACTTTTATGTGAGTTCCCTCATCATCAGTATGCAGGATGAGGGAATGCTGCTGCTTCCATTTTGATCTGTGAAGGCTGAAATAGCTTAGTGGAGTGGTGGGGTTGGACCATTTGCCTGCATGGAGACGGGTGGCTTCCTTGTGAGTTACCTGAGGGAGCTCTGCACCCCACTGCTGTCTGCAGGCACCTCGGTCTTTAAAAGGAGAATATGACTTAATGTTGTAGTGCCTGCAGACCTCCTCCTCCCAAGTCCGCTGATTAAGGAAGGAACCTGGATAAGATAGGACCTCAGCCTTGACTTAACCTGGTATAACAGCCTCTACGCTGCTAGGTTTGTGCAGGCAGAATGGTTATCTGCCAAGGCTTTATCCATGCCACTTTCCCAGTCCTTCCCTTTTCTTGTTTTTTGGTGGTTTTTTCTTTGTTTAATCTTGATTTCTCCCTTCTCATAGGAAGGGAGGGTTTGAACCACACATTTGCCACGATTCTGCTGCAAAATCAGTAACAGCTGTTGGCACTGTAAATGGCTTCTTGGTTGCCGTCACAGAACCTGCAGTTGATCAGCTTTGCCCTGAGCAATAAGTGGAGACATCAGGACCACTGAGTCTGAGTGTAGGGGTGAGGGAATTAAAACCCTGAGGCAGGGGTCTAAGTAGAGAACACAGGCACAGATGGGTATTGGAAGGGACACTCTGGTTCCTTTTACTGGATGTCTTTTTAGATGCTGTTAAGTGCAAAGGTTACTTGAACAGTATCGTAATGGGAGCTAGGAGGAAGATGTAGAAGCATTTTTAGAGAAAATGTAATTTGAGTGTGAATTTGTCATTTTGTTCCCCCCCTTTCAAAAATCCAGTATTCTGGCAAAGCTCAGTAGGCAAAAGATACTCCATGCTTTGGTAGGGTCACCCACAAGTCATTTAGATTGTGAGGCTAAACTATGACCCTGTGTTGTCTTTGAGTGAGTTAGGATGTCATGAACACTGATACATTAGTACCAGCTGAATGTTTAACAATTATTTGTCAAGACAAATAAATCTTGAGATGTGAGAACTCCTGAAATGGACTCTACTAGAACCCGAACTTAATGAAATCAGCAATCATCACACAAGATGATGCCTTTGTGGTTTTGGTAATGGAGTTAATTTATTTTAAATCATTTGTTTGTTTTCACTGGTCATATTACATCTTCTGCAATCTTATTAATTTTTCTCTCCTTCAATGCTGCCTTTTACTGTACTCCCCAGAAACACCAAATTTATTTTGTGGGGTTGGATTTTTTTTACAGTGGATGTCAAAGTAAGTTGGTGTGTTGGTAATGTGCAGTGACTCTTCAGTTTCAGTCATCAGTCCACAGAGTTGGGTTGGCTGTAATAATTTGCTAGTTGTGAACCTTTTTTCTATTACTGCTGGATTTGGACCCAGGCACTCAAACAGATTGGCATTGGTAGTGGGAATCTTATAAGTTAAGTTGCTGTAATCCCTTCTCTTCCAGCCAGCCACCTGGCATCAAGACACTTTCTGCATCTTGTGGATTGCCTACATCTTATTTTAGCACCTCCAAACTTCAGAAAGATGGAGAGAGTCTTTTTGGGGGATGGCTCAGGAAAGCTATTCTCCTTCAGCTTTAAATATGTTCTGCTTCCCGTGCACTTGGACAGAGGCTGTACCTGCATTTTCCAAGACTTCACTAGGTTTTAGAACAGTTTGTGCCCCAGGAAGAGTGTAATGAGGAAGGAAACCCAGCCCTTGGGTGCTTGCCTAGAAAAATGGAAGTACCACTGTGGCATGAATAGAGGTGTTAGGTTCTTAATATGTGCTAGGTCTGTGTCACTGTATCTCTGCAACTTGTACTGTCTCGGTTAAAGTCTGACTTAGTGTGCCTGCCCCTTTATATAAACATGTGATGGTTTGACTGTGTTCAACTTTGCTGTTTACTTAGAGCTCAAGTACTGTAAAATTATTATTAAAAAATATTCACTTTGTTCAAAGGTTTATTTCTGATCTTCATGATTACTGAGAAAAAGCATGAAAAGATTGAACTGAATATCTTGGTAGTGAGAAGAAGAATATAAGCTATGCCTTTAAAAATAATGCTGATATTCATTTGAAATTACTTTATTTGAAGGGTGGGCTGATGGCTTTTTGCATTTTTTAAGGTTAATAGTCTTGAAGCAGCTTGCATTCTGCAAATCTTTCCTTCTTTTCCCGATTTCCAAAATCACTGGCTCTTTCATTTCTATAAGAACATTTTAAAATAGTAGTAGTTAAACAATACAAAGAATCAGTTAAGGCTCAATGGTGCTCATGCAGCTATTGCTGAATGGGGAGAAGCATGATTAAAAGAAATCCAGGGAACTTAGTTATTGCAAAATATTTTTTCACTGCTAGAAGATTTGTGAGTGACTAAGAAATGTATAGACCTGAGTTTTTTTATTTTATAAATAAAAACCAGATACACATCTTCATCCTTTACTGGCTTGTTGACTCAATTTACTTGGATGGAATTTTTCAACATTTAAAACAAATTAAAATTCATGAATCATTTCTGCTTAAAGGCACAAACTTACATCGATACAACAGTTAAGGCTTCTAATGGTTACATACATAAATACTGGTTTGGATGTTCAAATTTTGTATTTGCTCACTTACAAAAATACAGATGAAGGTTAATAGGTGGATACAGTAGGCATTACTGGTTTTAATATAATTGTTGTGCTCTATAACTGTCCAGTTTAGTACAGCTTTGTCTCTCTGCACTGTTTTCTGCAAAAGCAGCTGTTAGTTCGTAGGACAGATGTGAAGAAGAGACAATATCGTGGCAGAGACCAGCGCCGAGCATCTTCCTGCTTTGTAAAGCTGGTTTGTGCTGCCTTTGACAGTCTGCAATTTCTTTGTACTTGTTTCAAGAGGTTTTGCAGTTTTCCTGTAGTGATCCGTATGTGCTCTTAAACACTTAGGTTTTGATGCTTCTACACTCGTACGGTGTGACCCTGTTCAGGAGGGGGAGGTGTTATTTCACCCAGAGTACATGTGTATTAGATTAAGATCAGCATTGTTTTACTCTATGGTAAATGCAGCATGTGATTTTTTTTTTAATTGTTTTAATTATTGAGGCCAGTTGATTGCTGAAACAGCTAAGCGAGCCTTTTCATAATCATTTTGTAAATGTGGCAGGCTTTATCTTGAGGGTTTAATTTGAACTTTCCTGGAATTTGCTTAAAAATGTGACTTGGGAAAGGCAGGTGAGCAATCAGTGGATGTCAAGAGAAAATATAATTCCAGAGAAAAATGTATGTTCTTCAAATAGATTATTTTGAACTATTTGATGTAGTTCAGGATTTGTTTAGGAAGTTGTTTCTCCAGTGCTGTCATGCCGATACACTCGGTCACTGTTACGCAGCTCTAGGCACTGTGTTGGTGTCCATAGAAGTGCCAGCCGTTGCTTGTTTGTGCCTCACTGCACTTTCTTTGCAGAGGAAAAGGAGGAGAAGCTGAGGTGTTTGTAACTATACATGTGCACTTGCGTATGTTTTGCTCAGAACTGAAGCAGCTGCATTGGAATGTAAAATTGTTAAAAAAAAAAAAGGCAGAATAGCAGACAAATAGGAAAGCAAAGCAAAAATGTGCTCTCTCAGATGTTCCTTGCTAAGGCTGATTTGTACAGTGTCGGACTTTCACTGAAAGCTGTGTTTGTTCGTTGCAGAAGGGATTTTTAAGAACACCGGAATCGCTGAGAGTGAATTTTGTTACATGGGCCAGATAATTAGTGTTTGAAGTTTAACCAGACTGAGCATCCTGTAACTATAACTGGAAAACACACAGTGCCTGCAAAAACAAACCTATCCAATCTTGTCCCTCGGGTGGCCCCTTCTGTACTTTTTATTACATGTGCCTTGCTTTTCTCATGCCGCCTGCCTCCAGTTAGACTGAGATCCACCTGTGAATGGTGTTTCCCTCTGGGAACCTCACCCAGGAACATGTGCCCCGTGAAGATGCAGCATCTGTGGGTGTTTGTGTGCTCCATTACAGTGTTCACCAATTTCAGTGTGTGCTGTTGGTCTTGGCAGACTGTGAAAGACATCGGGAGGGAAATACACTGTGGAACCATGAACCTGAAGAGACATTTTAGGGAAGAAATGTATGAATAATAGAGGAAAAAGTGGCAAAAATTTGAATTTGTCTCGGTAAAACAAAATTATACAAGTTTCCAGAGCTCTTTTTCATGGAAAATCATAGAGAGGGAATGTATAGGTTATTAAAAGACTGAAAACTTGATAGTTACCCAACATTCTCATACTGTTTCTCCTCTTCCACCTCCCACAGCATTTTATTTCCCTTGGAATAATTAGTTTGAACTTTCATGTCCTCTGTATTTTCATACAATTTCAGAATTTTTTTTCTATGCTTTAAATCTTTCTTCTAAATAATGTTTTTTGGTAACAAAAAAAGCCATGAATACATTATAATTTCAATTTTCGTGGTGTGTGAAAGATTTCTGCACTAGGTCTTTATTGTTTTTGAAGAATTCATCACCCTAGTTAAGAAGCTTAATATAAATTAAAGAAGGTATTAAGGAACATTAAGACATCAAAATGTGGAGCGTTCTTTTCCTTTCGATTGCTCCAAATGCAAACAAGTTGAATAAAACGCAATCAAAGGGCCTGTTTGGAGAACATTGAGTGGCTTTACAGCTGTGTTGTAGAGAACCTCTGGTAAGAGCATAATTCAAATAAAAAGGCCTTTCTTTCCTCCTCCTAATTCTCTTTGTTGTGGTGACAACAGAGTACAAGCCCGATAAAAATTTAATCACCTTATCTTTTTAAAGCAAATTGCATATTTGTTTACACACAATATACATAACATAAAAAAGAAAAAGCTGCTATCCAATCCCCCTCCCCTTTCTAATCGCATTAAAGGCCCTTGCCTAGACATTTTAAAAAAAAAATTAATGTTTTATTCTTTATTCTGAAGTCCCATTGTTCAGGATTGCTTTATAAAGGCAGCCCAGGGGAAGATGAATATCACCAAACTTAAACTCTGGACCAGTGCTGAGCAGCAGATGCCTGGGATACGTCAGCAGAGTTGGTCAGGCTTAACTGGCTTCTGTGGTGCCTACTCCACATCAAGAGTTGCAGGCAAGATGGGAGGATTACAGACAGGCCTGCGGATCTGGCACTTTGATTTGAAGCTGCTTTGTAATGAATTGCCTTTGATTCTGTGTCAGATCTGCGAACCTGAACTTTTTCCGCATTGTATGCATTTCTGAAAGGCTGCTGTGGGAGAGATGGGGTGTTGGGTCTGGTTTTGCTATTGTTGTCTCTGTAGTAGACTGATTAGATTTTAGTCCTTTGTGTTGAATACAAAATGTGTTTTCAGTTGTTTCGGCTCACCTTAGTGCACAGAGCATGAGCATCGTTCATTTTGTTTATTTACTATTTCATAGTTACTGGGATACTGACAAAAACTCAATCAAAAGTACCTTCTAGCCTATTGCTGAGTGTCTTTGGCCTGAGAACTCCCTCACTAGGTATGAATTTAGTTCTGAAATGATATTGTACAGGTTTCAAAATTATGAAAGCTCCTGTGCTTAGTGGTTCCTTGATCTATTTTTGCGTATCTAGGTGTACTATTTGAGTCATTTTTATGAGTTTTCATCCCTCTTGACTGAGGATTTAATCAGCAAGGACCACCACCACACAATAAAATGTCTGTAAGTTGTCATAGACTCCCAAATTTTACCCATCATATTGATGTCTGCATGTTTGTCTCCTCCTCTCCCTTCCTGGGAGAGTATTTCTTAGAGGTCCAGTGACAATAAATGTGATTTTAAGACATGGTTTTGTCTTTGATTGTTTTGAATGATGTTGGATATTTCATGCTGACCTTCCTGTAATTTGTCTATTGTTGAATTGTTACAAGAGCCAGTCTACATTCACAGGCTTCCAGCTACATTGCATGTATTTGTATTAATAATTTGATGTCCTTATTAGTTCCATTGTTTTTTCACAGTTGCTCCTGTTGTGCACAGAGCATTTCCCACGCACTCAGTTATTGCTTCAGGGAGTTTGAAGAACGTGGTGACTAAAAGCACAGCATCAGTAGGAAAGTTGCCTCTCCCTTGTAGATATGCTGAGAGAATATCCACGCTTAGGCATGGAATTTAAGTGGCCATCAGGTGAAAAAAGAGCTTATGAATAATTGCTGGTAAGATAGATCAGGCATAGTTGCAGCCTTGTTAATGTACTGAAAGCACCTATATAGCCCATGAAGAGATTAAATTAAAAACCCTTTCCTCTAGGCTAATGGGACAGTGTTAGATTTGAGGACAAAAAGATTATTTTATTGGTTGTCTTGTAGCTCTGCAAGTCAACCCATTGTGTTGTGTATACACTTAATTTATGTAGCCTAGACCTCGTAATCATGGTGCACTGGAGTTTCCCCTGTAATCTCTAATAAGGCTGTTCTCTGGATACAGAAACAAAGAATTGTGTAGAGCATAGAAGTCATAGTTATGTTCCAGGAGTGCAAAGTATCATCATCATCTTTGGGAGAGTTGTCCAGCAGGGTTGTCCAGCCAACAAATGATTGTGGCAAACAGCATAATGACATCTGAAATGTAAGTTGGCTGATAAAATAAGATCAGGTTTGGTACTCTCAGCCTATTCATACTGTGGTATGGCCAACTAGTCCAGAAATGAAGATCTCAAGTGAGTCACTGCATCTTAGAGCTGTTATTTGGAGCTGAAGGGTATGTTGGATTAGGGTGCGTTTTGGAAAACCACCATGGGAACTGCAAATACCCTTCTAAAGTGTGTGTGGGTTTGTGTAGGCTACTTAAGTAATGAGATGATTGCAGAGCAATGGTGTGATACATGGTGGGGATTTATCAAGTGCACAAATGTTTCCCACTACGTGGCTTCAGATGACAGTGGTCCGTTTATGTCTGGTACTTAATTATTACATTTTATTTTTTCTGAATAAAAAGAAGGTTAAAATGTTATGTAAATTTGAGAAATTTGTTAATAGTCCTTCCAAGATCATCTTGCTGAAAACTGAGAAATTGACAATTGCTGACAATGCAATGTGATTTGCTGTGTGTCCTTGGTGTGGATTAAATTTAGGACTGAGAGAGAAGAGGAAGGAGCAGGCAAGGTATGTATAGGGAAGTATGGCATCGATAACCATTCAGCAGCTGATAAGTATGGTATGGTCTTGGAGTCTGCTCCATTTAGCAATATGAAAAATATCAGACTGAAAATCAAGACGCTGACTTCATGCAGAGGGTATGGCAGACTAATTAAAGAAAAAAATGTGTACCGATTTGAGCCTATAAAACTCTTCCTGACCTTGAGAAAACTCCCAGAGAGCTGTGGGAAACTCCAGTCTGTCCCCTCTGAACTTTTTTGTGTTGTTGTTTAAATATAGTAACTGCTTTTTTAATTAAAAAGAAAAATTAGATGGCATTTCAAATTGTGTCCATGGTGCCTTGGGGACCTATTACAGTACAAATTACCCTGTACTATTTAGCGAGGTCTTGTTTACTATTGTGTGACGCGAGGGTTACCAGTGTAAGGATGTAGGACAAGAAGGGCCCTTCTTTGAAAGTCTGGCTCTGCACATGAAAGTGACGCCAGCAATTGGAAGCAATTTGTGGAATTGTTTGATTATATTAATTATGGCACCAGCAAACAGTGCTTGGGAAACAGTTTTGTTTTCTTGCATTCTTTCTTGATTGCTTGCAGCAAAAGCCAAGATACAAAATGTGCCTTTAAGGACTGCCGGAGAGCGCGGTTCAAGCCATTGTGTAGAATTGGCACTGAGCTTGAAAGGGTTGTGTCCAGCTTGACGTGAGGTTTTTCCAAATACAGCTTTGACCTGAACTTCACCTAGGTCAGCCTCTTGAATTAAAACAGCTTCTGTCTTCCTCATCAAGGAAGATTAGCTCTTTCCCTGCTAAGTAGAAGGCCATAATGAAATCCATGTTATTTCTAGTAGTACCGCCTCTTATAATAACGTCTTTCAATCCAAAAGCCTGTATAAACTTGACAAATTGATACACAAGACTCAATTCTACTCACCACTGAACTACAGCTTTCTCCGATGTGGACAGCTGCTCCCCAGTTTATGGGAAATTCTTTTTAGTTAAGGATTTCCAATCAGAGTCTACCAAGCTGAGACGGTGGGAATTGCTCTGCTGATGCAGGCTGGCAGCGACAACAGCGATTGGTCAAGACATGGGGCAGTCGACTTCTGCTCAAAGTGGCTGAAAGATATATTTTTTCTGTTCTCCATCATCAAACGTTGAATTACGGCTATTTTGCATAGATCATAGAATTACAGAATGGTTTGGGCTGGAAAGGACCTTAAAGATCATCTAGTTTCAACCCCCAAAAGATCCCAAATACCAGGCCAAGGCGTTTATGTAATTCTTATTTGGAAAAAAGGAGTCTACTCTCTGGTCTCCTTGGAGGTTGGTCACTCTGGCCAGCTTCATGCTGTGGTACTATTAATATTCTCCAGACAGGCAAGGTGATAGTAGGAGACCTTGTGCCAGTGGGAACTGAAAAATGAATCTACTCTGGAGGTTGAAACTCTAGCAGAATCCTTGAGAGAACTGACAAGAGATCTGGGAGGCAGTGGTGTGAATTCAAAATAGAATTACTGGAGAATTGGGAAGGTATTTACGTAAGTAAAATTCATTGCCTGATCTCCAAAAGTAATTGAAGCTCAAATCCTGGGCTACTGAGCGTAGCAAGTAAAGGAGTATCCCTTTTTTCTTGAGTGAATCTCTGGTCAACCATAACAGAAATTCTCTAACTTGTTATCGTGATGAACATCTAGGAGCAGAGTAGATTGGCTCCTGTAGGAGCACTGTGCTTAAATCTTTTTACTAAAAAGGTTGGTAGGTGTTGAGATATTGACCCAGGTGTCTGGTAGGGAATTCCTACCTGATCCTAGGCTCTAGTTAGCTCAGGACACAGTTTTCATCCCTGCTCTTTCTGAAACACCATGTATTAATGACAGGCAGGTGGGATGCCAAGTTAGATAGGACCAGCAGTCACTAGATGACCAGTCACCTGGTCCAGTAGATACGATCAATCATATCTGATATTCCTATTACAATGGTTTTGGGCATATTAACATAGTACTTTAGTTCTTGGAATGCTTACAAGCATGTTAGTTTTCTTGATCAGCTTTAGATCTTTTGCTGGGATATTGACCACCTTAGCTTGAATAAGGTAGGATTCTGGATATCTTTAGCAGAGGAGAATAAAAGCAGAGTTGCTACCTAGTAGCTTGATGTAAAGAGTTCAAGCAACAGGATGTTACATTTTCTTTTTATTATTGTCCTTTCTGACTGTAGAGATGCACAGATTAATGGTAACTTTCTTCTAGAACTGCTGACATGTTTTTGGACAAGGTGGAGAACACGTGTGTGCGGGCTAGTCTATTGTGAAACTCTGTGCTGGATTTGAACCTTGTACCTCTCTTTGTACATAGGTACACATTTTTTTAAGTCTTGGGTGAATATACAGAGATGTTGCAAGAAAAAAAAATCAAATAAGTTTATAATCATGTTGTGCTAAAGTAACGGATTCCTGAGTCCTGCAGTACTGGTATAAAGTTTCTATTTCCTTTCAACAGTCCGTTGTTGCAGTGAGCAAGAGGAGAGAACGGTCTTTCTCCACTCTCAAATGCAGCCCCTCTCATCAGAAGGAGGCAGAGATGTCTCCATCTGGGGCTCCCATCATTTCTGATTTTCAGGTCAACCAGCTTTTGTACTCTGTTAGCGGGAGAGTTGATGCAGACGCACACTCCTGAGCTGTGTAATGAGGGTTCAGACTCTGAAAGTTCAATTTAAGGAAATCCTGAAATTGTGAAAAACAGCTGTTACAAATAATCCATTGTGAGTGAGGATTATCCGCAACCCTTTGCCTCTTTCAAGTTTTGCTCTTTTTCCCTTCACTCAGGAAGAAAGAAAAATGTCTGCCTCTCATATTAGAAGGTTAAGTGTGCCTCGGATAAAAATTATTTCCAACATCAAATGTGCTGTGTTACCTTGTGCTCTGATGTTCAGTCATTTTTTAACATTTGCGTGTTGACAGGAAACAAGAAATTGCAGGTGGTTGAGTCTTCTACCTGTGATGTTCAAAGGAAATGAATAGTATATTGTGTTTACAGAAGGGAAAAACTAAGTTCCATTCCCCACTGAACCTCTGCTCACAAGTTTCTCAATGGAATGGGAGGTTTAGAGATAATATCAACAGGTCAAGAGTAGTCTAGGAATTTCTTAATATTGAGTGCAAAAAGGAATATTTTCTGTTCCAGTGAGTGCCACTGACGTAGCCTCAATGTGTTTTTTCCTAACATGGTGGTAAGAATCCTGCACCGGCGTTTTCCCAGCAAACCATGGCAAGTACCACTGCAGGCAGCTGGTGTAGTACGTTTGCTGGTTTTTCTGTTGGCAGGATGAAGTTTCGATTTTGACCTGAAAGCAAAGTTTGTGTGAACCAGGAGACTTGAAATCTTTTAACATGATTTTTTCTTTTTTCCCTGTTACAATTTTTAGTGCTGTAAGAAAACTGGGAAATCATCCATGCAAATACCATCACGTTCATGAGTGCTAGCTAGGATAGTTAGCAGTCGGCTTTTTTCACAAGTGTGCATATGAGAAGGGAGTTGGTGAAGTTCAGCAAAATGAGTTATTCTCCTTGGCTGTGCTGGAGAGCTTGCCCTGCACCTTTATTATGACACCTGTTTTCAATGATGTGTTTATCAGTTGCTTAAAAATTACTCCCATCTCTGGCTGGGCCACAAGGAGACACTGCATTATCTTCTCATCTGTGATGTGTCTGGCATTCGGTCTTTAAAATCTTCCATTCAAACACAACCTTTTATTAGCTTTGAAAGAAACAGGACTACTCCTGAATATTGAAGGGATACGTGGAAATAGAAATATGGAGATGGGAAAACTGAAAAATAACATTGGGAAAGGAAAGAGAGAGAAAATTCCAGAAGGGCAGAATAACAAATGGAATGGGGAGTCAAGGAAGAAGGAGCTGGACTTCAGGAGGAAGAACAGAGACCACCCTTGGAGACCTTTTCAAGGAACAGAAGACTGATAAGGCAAAGAATAAAGTCAAGAAAGATGAGAGAAGATGTTGATAAGGAAGGACAATATTAAGTGAAGGAGGATCCAAAGTGGGGAAGTTATGTAAAAGCTAAGGTAGGATCCAAGCTTACAGGTAACAGCTGAAATAAAAATATACGTGGGGAAAAAACACAGCAGCGCTCCTTTGTCCTGCCCTTGGGTTAACAAAAGGAGTTAGGAGAGCAGATGTTGTATCAGCTTTCATCCTCCTTTCAGCTGAAATATTAGTAAAAAAAGCAAAAGCCAGTTCTGCTGCTTATGGATATTTATGTGCTTTATGTGTTTGTTGTGATTTGTGGGCCAGCCGCCACTGCCAGCACTCTGGTCCGGAGACTTCCCCAGGCCTGACCAGCGCCTGCAGGCTCTGCCACGGGGTGGGTAGCACCAGGCTTTGCTGAGTTCCTGGGCAATGGAAGAAGAAAAGGAAGCATTAGGGAAACCTTAAATCTCATGTAGATGTGAGTAGCTTTGGGGCGGGAGGGAGCAAAGCAAAATTGATTTCCTATATTTGTACACAAGAAAGGGTCCAGAATTCTGCAAGGTGAAATTTCCATATGAAGTTATTGAAATCTGTGTTCCTATGCAGTCTTCTTGCATAAGTAATTATAAAACTCCAGGCTGCAGTGCTTTTAATTATGTAAGACGCTGCAGACCTCTAAGCACCTAGCTTTTATTTGTGAAAATTGTGTAAAATATTGCATTTATCATTTATTTTATGCATGTGAAACTGTTCTTAGAATTGGAAAATATTTTTCCTGATGACATATCACTTTTCGTTTGAATTTGAAAATTCACTCTTTTTTTTTTTTTCATGTAGGAAAGGTTTGTTTTGGATTAAATCCTTGAGACAAAGGATATGATGTTAAGAGTCTGTATTCTTATTTGTTAATTATTAACAGTAGTTGAAACTAAAAGAATTAAGTGGATTAAACTATTTTACAACTAGGTTTTCATATCTAACCTAGGCTAGTTGATGCTACAAGTACTTTTTACATAAGATCTGTCTGGGCACTTCTTGTTACAGACATGGTTATGATGAGTGGGAATGAATTTGCTAAGCTTTCAGATATCTTATGTGCCTCTAAGGACTGCCTATTAATAGTATTAATATGTAGGTATTTCCCACTGTTGTATGCAAGGCATTTCTTAGAACTTTGAAGCTAAAGTCTTTTTTTAACACACGGGCCTTTTCAATTTAATCCATTAGCAATTTGGCAAAATAAAGTAATTGTCCAACAGAGGAAGAAAAAAAAATCTATTAACATTTGCTACAAATCCGAGTAGTACAGGCAGCACTTAATTAATGGAACAGATTTCTCACTATGTATTCAAGCTAACATAGCCATTGTTCAGGAGAGATTAGACCCTTAATGTAAGTAAGTTAAACTAGACCTCCATCTAAAAATATCCGTCATTTCAGCTATTAAAGGTCTGATGTCTTCTTTGGTGACAGATATATTTCCCTTCATTTCCTTGGTTTTGTAAAATGTAAAGTATGCATTGTGTGTAACGGGAGAAATCCGTGGAGGTAGATGAAACCCCGATTGTGCCTCCCCGCCTGTCTCTCCCTCCCTGCTCCTTTGTGCTGCTCCCTATCACCGAGCCTCTTCAGCCTTTAGACCTCCTGGCACCAGAGCAGAAAAACAGAAAATGCCATTTGTTAGGGTACGATGCCAGCCACCTAATCTGTTTGCGGAGTGAGGGCCATGGAATCTGATTAGGTAATTTAGATACCATGTGAATTGAACAATACCTGAGCTGCCTTTGGCTGTCAGCCCGTCATTTCACTGGTAGGAACTACCACGTTCTGCCATTCCTTCTATAACTCCTTACCCATGATAGGTGTTAAGGTCTGCAGGTGAGGTATATCTTTACTTCTCCATACGTGGAAGTTAATGATAGAGTGGAGGAGGTGAGACTGCTCAGTTTTAATACGCTTTCCCCAGTACAACCTATCTTTTATCCTTGAAGATGAAATTTTTCAAACATGAGATGCTTTAGGTGCTTCAGGTGGTGCATGGGGCCTCAGATGTGTTGGGCAATCCAAGAGCTCACTGGTGTGTCACTGGCAGTTTTTGAAGCTGGGTTTATCCAAAGTGGTTGGTTCATCCTCACGGCGAGGAGTTGCCCTGCTTGCTGCCACAGCCGTGTTGCTGCGGGACAAGAGGCTGAGCTGGGGGGGCATTCAGCATCAGGGTGGGCAGACAAGGGGGTTGCGGTAGCTGTCCAGTGTCTCACTTCAGATACATACAGGGGTAAATTTTTGGCTGCAATTTCAGTGCCACATCTCCTCCCTTCCTCTCTCCTTTCCGCCAATTAGCATTTTTTGGAAATCAGTCTCGCGAAGCCTACTAACATAAATAGAAATGTTTTAGGATTTGTTTGCTTTAATTAATTTAAAGTGTGTCTTTCTGAGAGGATTTAGTTAAGCATCTTTCTTAAACAGTAACGTGCCAGTAACAGCAACATTAGTAATAGTGATAAGACCCAGAAAGGGAAACCGACTAGAAAGCAAAACGAAATGTTTCTTTGTCCAAAAAATAAATGATCTTCCCAGGAAAGCAGAGGAAACCCTGTTCAAGGACACTTACAATTAGATTGGTCAAACTAGCAGAAAACATACAATGTGAAATAAATCCTGCAAAGGTAGAGAAGAGAGCAGGACTACGCGAGATCGTTCTTTTTGCTAGTTTGGTTTTATTTTCCTCTTTTTTGACTGTTGCTGCTTTTTTCCTAGTGGCATCCAAGACGTTCTCGCAGCTTTCCAAATACGAAATAAGTTGCTTTTCATGTAATGGTAAATTGTTTTTCGTAATGAAGATGGAATGATTGTAAGACTAATGATATTAACAGGATTTATATGAAAGCATCCAATTAAAAAATCGAAATGACTGCATCAAACATGACTACACAATGTAATAAAACCATATAATAAATACGTGGTCTAGCCACACCGTATTATCTTGTTTGATTAATTGAACCTTACATGTGCAAAGATAGTCATTATCAGACTTCTCAACCATCAAGGAAAAACAGTCTCAATTATTTTCACAATGAAATAATCATTGCCTTTTTTGTGTTCTACCATCTGAAAAGAGAAAACGGCTGCTACCTTGCCTGTGAAATACAAGATCTTGCAGAGCTGTACAAAGTTGATTCTGCTTTATGCTGAACTTCTGCAGCCTTAGTGTAGACTGTAATTTATTTAGTTATATGCAAAATGTGTTGGTTTTTTCCCCTTCTTTTGTGTTCTTTTCAAAAAAGCAAGACCCCTCTGTCTTCCAAAGTCTCCCCGTGGCTTTGCCGCGGGGTGTCAGGGCTGGTTTACACCTTCTGGTTATGAAATGGCAAATGAACAGTTTCCTGGTTTTGCTTCAACACTTCCTCGTTTCCTCCCTTCCCTTTGCCACGGGGTGGGGATGCCGCCTGGAGCAGTTTGCTCCCTGACACGGCAAGATGAGAAGGTGGGCTCTGGTGCTGCGTCCCCCTGCAATCAGCTGTAAGTACCTCTGGATGTATCCGTGCCGGAGCAAATCACCTGTGCTTGTAGACCTCCTGTCTCCAGTAAATCATACGCATCTCAGTCTTTTTGTCAGGCTGTGATATGAGAATCCGCATCTGAATTTCAATATGAGGGGAGAGAAGCTGATTAAGTGTTTCAGATAAGGTTATACGACACCACAGGTTAAAAATACCTGAACTGAATTTGGCCAAATGCCCAAGAACCACATTGCAGCATATTCGGGTGGTGCTGAATGAGCTTCCAAGGAGTTTACTGTCCTCTGCTTTAAGAAGCAATTCTTCAGGAGTGGTCTTTTAGGAGCTGCATCGTTCTTGTTTTACGGCGTATCTTTGGACTTTGCTATCTTGCGTTTCTTATCTAAAATGTCACCAATGTGTCAAGTTAAAAGAAAATATAAAAGTGTACTAAACCCTAACCATTTAGGAAGAAAAGGACAAATATTTTAGTTTGGCTTAAATGTCTGGAGAAAGACTCAAGTTAGATCCCTGGAATCCTACACAGGTTAATTCTAGTTTCCCTAAAAAGTGACTTTCGAAACCCTTAACAAACACTGTATTTCAGCCGAAAAAACCAACCCAACAAAAAACCCTGAATAAACATAAAACTGTGCAATTTGTTAAAACGTAAGCGTTGTGCTTTTGGCAGGTGTGGAGAATGGACTAAAGACATTCAAGAACCTTCTGAATTTTGGGACTCTATAATTTTAGAATTTTACCAGTTGTTGTTTTTCATTTATGACTTATATTTTTATAAATATTTGTAGTGATGAGAACAAACTTTGGGAGATGTGAGTAAATAATAGGAAAGGTCTGCTGAGCAAAAGGCTTCGACCAGGCAAATTGGACTGACTTCTTCAAATTTTTGCCTGTATTTAATTCTTTAAAAGCTGTAGAAGGATACAGCCAGGATGCTGCCCTGGATTTGGGGCATCACGTTTGTGAACTGTGTTGGAAGGCTTCTCTTTTCATGTGAGCTACCATTTTCCAGTAGTGCGATGTGACTTTTGTGACATACCTGACCTACTTTCTAATTTTCTTTGGTGGATTTCAGAAGTAAACTTGCCTGTTGATTTTTTTTACAGTTATACTGAAATGTGATGTTGAGCATATTTGTCATGTATGTTCTTGTTTCTTACAGATGGGCTGAAGCCAGATACCAAGATGCTCCTTACTGTTGCCTCCAAGAAGAAATCTAAGGCAGGGAAGGGGGATGCAAACAAAGAGGATGAAAGCAGCAAGAATGACTCAACTCAGCCTGTGACCATCTCTCTTCTCTTTAAAAGATACGTCTTTGATACGCAGAAGAAAATGATTCAGTCCTGAGACAGCAGAGAGGCCTCTGCACATGAAAGACTGGACTCTGATATGAATTCAGGTGAAACACATTTCTTGTCTGAGCACTCTAGACCTGTTCCATCCTCACAGACAGAGCCTGGGAGATGCTGCCAAATATGTGCCCACTTCTAAAAGTTCTGCGATCTGGTGTTGTTCTGTTAGAATGTGCTTATTTTGTTGTCTTTGCAATGTGAACCTGCATGGCCTCTCGGAGAATGTCACCTGCTGGATGGGCACATGAGTTTGCATTCCAATAGTGATGTTTTTCTGGAGAATTGTAAAGTTTCTCTTGATTTAAAACTTTGCTACCAATATTAATCCAAATGCAGTCAAGATGTGAATTTCATGCAACCCACAAAGAGAAGCTGATTAGTCTAGGTTTACTTCCCCAAGCCAAGTCGGGGACAGAAAGCACACAATATAATAGGTGAAACCTAAAATGGATATTTCACATTCCTTCAGCTGCAACTATGTAAGATGCTATCTGAGAGATGGTATGGATCTTTTTTTTTTTTGAATGTGATTTATATCTAGAAATGTTTTTCACATTAAACATAATGATGTGTGTAACTGAGAGTCTTTAATTGTTCTGTTTGCTGTTCCAAAGGTTCAGAACTTCCCTTCAGTGGTATTTTATATAGTTTTTCTGAATTTCCTGCTCCTTCTGCAATGAATCCTACTCTAGAATTGTTTCCTTATTTTTTAACCAAAATGTCTTTGTGTGTGAAAGAAAATGTTGCCTGTGGAAATAGTCAAAAGCTTTATTTCATTAAAGTAATGATAGAATATTGCAGCATATGCATAAGTAAAATTAATCTAGAATGATAGAATGGCTTGGGTTGGAAGGGACCTTAAAGCCCCTTCAGTTCCACCCCCCTGCCATGGGCAGGGACACCTCCCACCAGCCCAGGCTGCTCAAAGCCCCATCCAACCTGGCCTTGAACAATTCCAGGGAGGGGGCATCCACAGCTTCCCTGGGCAACCTCTGCCAGGGCCTCACTACCCTCAACGTGGAGAATTTCTTCCTAATGTCTAATCTATATTTTCCCCCTTCCAATTTAAAGCCATTCCTCCTTTTCCTTAAATATTTCCCAGCTCTGTCCTGCTCCCTTATCCCTGAGGACCATTTCCTAGGGAGTCCTACTGAGTAACTCTTTGAAGAGCTGGAAGTTTGCTTTCCTAAAATTTAAGGTTCTTACTCCTCACCTGTCCCATATCCCTCAGGACCTTGAGCCTCACCAGTGACCACTGCAGCCCGGGCAGCCTCCGATAATGACATCACTGATGATCTCACTTGCACTCGTGACCATCAGGTCCAGAATTGCATCCCCTCGGGTAGGAGTGTGTATTATCTGAGTTAAGAAGTTCTCTTCAGTGCTCTCTAGGAGTCTCCTGGATTGCTTACAGCTTGACATGCTACTTTTCCAGCAGATATCAGGGTGGTTGGAGTCCCCCAGTAGGATGGGAGCTTGTGAGAGTGAAGCCTTCTGTAGCTGGAGGAAGAAGTTTTCATCAGCAGGCTCCCCTTGATCAGGTGGCTTGTAGTAGACACCGACTATGTTTCCTTTTGTTGCCTTGGTCTTCTGTTCTCACCCATAAACTTTCAACGTGTTCTTGGCTGTTCTTCAGGGACAGCTCTTCACACTCTGCATTTCCTTATATAGGGGAAAACGCCTCCGCCCCTCTTTCCTGGCCTGTCCCTTCTGAACAGCCTGCAGGCATCAATAGCCACACTCCAGTCATGGGATTCATCCCACCAAGTTTCAGTAACTGCAACCAGATCATAGCTTTCTAGCAGCATGGTAGCTTCCAACTCCTCCTGTTTGTTGCCCAAACTGCATGTGTTTGTGTCGAGGCCCTTCAGCGGGGCAGTTGGGCGCATCACCTTCTTAGTGGAACACCCCTGATTTCCCTTAAGGCGTTCCATGGAGGTTTCCTTGTTGGTTCTTACTATCTTGGGAGCGCTCAGCTCATTGTCACAAGACTCCAACTGTGCTTGCAGCATCGCCAGCAGACCCTGGAGGAACAGGTGAAGGGTCCCTACGAGCACTGCATGATTCTAACTGTAATGTGTCTACTCGCAGCTTGTCATAGACAAGCCTGATACTATCCCCTTCCCCTTTCACTTCTAGTTTAAAGCCCTATCAATGAGCCCTGCAAGCTCCTGAGCAAAGACCCTCCTACCTCTTTGAGAAAGGTGGCTCCACCTGTAAGCCCAGTGCAGTGTAGACCATTCCATTATCAAATAAACCCAAAGTTGTTACAGTGACACCAGTCACAGAGCCATGTATTAATAGACAGGACCTGACTGTTGCTTCCAATGTCACTGCCTGTAATTGGAAGGAGGGAGGAAAATGTCTCCAAGATGCTTTAGAAACCATTAGTTGTTTAATAGGGATTTCATGGCTGCTTTAGTTCCTCCTCTCAATTCCACGTCCTGTGCTCATAAAAAGGAGAGCACTGGTAATATCCTTTTTTTGTTATTTGCAAAAGCCTAGGACACCTCAACATGAAAACTAATAATTCCAGAGATATGAGACCTGCAGTCTGGAACTGAAATTGGACTCAGGTTTGGCAGGATGGAAAATGTTAATTCCTGCCTTTTGAACAAGAGTACTTCTGCTTGTTGATGTTAAATGGCAGCCTGTGACCCATTTGCTGAGGCCAGCCAGAGAAGATGACCACATGTATAACCTGACTGCATTAGTTGCATGTGGAAGTAAACAACTGTAATAGATTGTTATGTTCATTCTCACAAATCACATCATTATATTATTAGTAACACTCGAAGTCTTATTAGTCAAATATCCATTGATGGGTGTGAGTCCATCATGCTAATATAAACCTGGGGTTTTTCCGTCTTTTTCTTTCATTCTTGTTTTCCAGGTAACCAGAATGGATACAAATGGCAAAAATATCAGCTATTGAGAGGATATTTACAGCTGGACAGTTGTGAGACAGCGCAAGCCTGGTGTCTAAACTAGTTTGATGGTGCCCCTTTAAATCAGAACAGAATTAGTACTTTGTGGAATAATCCCAAACAGTTTCTGCTGAGTGAGTCCCAGCAAAGCTTTAGCACATCCCTTAAGATTATGGGGTGTGCTTTCAGTGTGATCCCAGAGGAATTAGGCAGGCAACTTTAGCTATGGCTTAATGTGACTTGTGCTGGCAGCCTTTCTGGAAAATGTATCCTTCTAAAATGAAAAAAAAAATGCATTTCACACCCCTGTCACCTCTCCTTCCCCGTTTCTCTCCTCTTCCCAGTCACCCCCAAAGGCAGGCTTTGGAAAGAATATTATGTTATCTTTCTTTTAAGCCTTTATCAAATCCTGTTTTGTGTACCCTAAGCTGTTACCTCTGCTGCAGGTACTGCACTGATGGAAGCTCGAGAAACAGATGACATAGAAGGAATGCCGTTATTACCATCCCAGCTGAGAACAAGAATTATTGGTATAAAAACCCTTCTCATTAAAAAATAAAAATCAAAAGTGCATTATTAAGGAACTTAAATTTTGATCTGTACAGTTCTAATGTCCTTGCCAAATTTTAAATGAGTCACTAAATTCTGGCAACTCTGCTTGGAATTCTGGGAAGAAAAGGACAGTCATGAGGAGCAGTGTCCTTCTGTAGGATATTGTTGGCTGCTCCAGAGTTGTTAGCCTTGCACTTGCAGAGTTTTGTCTTTCTCACTTCTAAGGCATTTTTAATACTTCTGGAGAGGAGGCTGTCTGTAAATGGGGGGATATATTTTTACAAAGCACTGTCTGACTCATGTTTTCTCCTCTACACCATGGATTGACCGTGGCAGGATCACTGAGTCAGTTGTTAGGGAACTTGATCCCTATTGAAAACTCATTAGTTTTGCAGCCCTCTGCTTGGCTGAAAGGTCTTCTAGTGCTCAGGGTCCCATGGTGTATTTGCCTGGGTTACTCCAAGGGGTAGGACAGCAACAGATTCCAGAGTTGCTCTCCATCCCTCTCTTGTCCAGTCTCCTGTAATATCCTTTTCAAAACCTTTCTCCCTATCTTGTGACTCATTTCCAGACTAGCATCTGCCATTCTCTCCGTCCAAGACCTAACCTTCTCTTCAGTGTTCCTATTTCCCATCTTTTGCTCATTGCTTCTGGCTCTGCTCTTGCCTCTGGAGAAGTAAATCAGGGTTCTGGCAGGGCTCCCATGACGTGTGTTGGGAGCCCAGAATGGTGGGAAAGGCTCTTGCCCTACAGCTTACCCAGCTCCTGTGTGCGGTGCACGACTGCCTGTGTTCGGGCACTTAGGCTGTGACTGGGCAGCCTCGTGGACAGCTACTGCTGACTGGAGGAGCCGCTCAGTGGAGCCATGCGTGCTGTGCCTCATGTGAGTTCCCTCACCCCCCCGCCCCCGACGTCCTGTCCTTCTGCTTTACAATTTTCTGTGTAAAACCTCTGTTGCAAAGCCCTGTCCGTTCATTTTGCTCCCCTTGTAGAGGTCTTTGTGGGACGGATGGTGGGGGAGATGTCTGCTGCAGACTGGAGTTTGGGGTTGTGTTTTTCCTCATTTTTAATTCCAAAAGGAAAACTTAAGTGTGCCCGGGAACTTTGATTAGAATGTGCTATTACCGCACATCTCTGTCTGCTGTCCTGAGGCTGTTGGATACACATTCGAAAAAGGGTGAAATGGTGGAACAAAATGATTATGGGAAAATCAAAGCTTTTAAAGACATTTGTAGGATGAACAGATGTTCAAACATTCTTTTATTTGGTTTCCAGACAGACGTGGAGACTTTCCTTTCATCCTTGTAATCAGTGCATTATGCTGTAATTTGTAAAAATGGCATTAAAAAAATATTAACAGGGTCATATTGTGATCTACTGACTCTGTGTCATTAAGCCATGAAGTTGAGAGCGGCAACTGGGAACGGGGGTTAAATGTTGCAGAATGTACTGTACTAGCATATATTGTCAGACTGTGTTATAATGAATCCAAAATGGAATAAAGATGTAAGGAGTTTTTTTAATGTTGCTTAGGTTGTCAGTGTTGCAAAACTAGGAATTATTATGGCTGTGCAGATGTTCAGTGAGTTAATGCATTTTTGGGTTGTGGGGAGAGGAACAGTGAGAAAGGCTTTGTTTTTCCAAGCATGTTTTCTGCTTTTCCTTGGAATTTATTTTGGGACTGCAGTCTGGCTTGTGATCCTGCCAGAGGTCTTGAGTTGTGAAGGTCGCAGAATCCTAGAATTATCAGGTTGGAAAAGACCTCTGAGATCGAGTCCAACCGTACTGTCCCCTTACATGTCCCCAAGAAACTCATCTGTCTGTCTTTTAAACCCCTCCAGGGCTGGCGACTCCACCACCTCCCTGAACAGCTGTTCCAGTGCCTGACCACCCTTTCAGTGAAGAAGATTTTCCTAATGTCCAGTCTAAACCTCCCCTGGCACAACTTACGGCCATTTCCTCTCATCCTATCGCTGTCACTTGTGAGAAGAGCCCAGCACCCACCCCGTCACAACCTCCTTTCAGGCAGTTGTAGACAGTGATGAGGTCTCCCCTCAGCCTCCTCTTCTCCAAGCTTAACAACTCTAATTCCCTCAGTCTCTCCTTGTAGGACTTGTTCTCCAGCCCCCTCACCAGCCTCGTTGCCCTTCTCTGCTGAGCACAGGGGCACAATCACCTCCCTGCTCCTGCTGGCCACGCTGTTTCTGATACAGGCCAAGATGCCATTGGCCCTCTTGGCCACCTGGGCCACTGCTGGCTCATGTTCAGCCGCTGTCAACCAACACCCCGAGGTCCCTCTCTGCCAGGCAGCTCTCCAGCCACTCTTCCCCAAGCCTGTAACGCTGCACGGGGTTGTTGTGACCCAAATGGTGGACTCTGCACTTGGCCTTCTTGAACCTCATCCCGTTGGTCTCAGCCCATCAATCCAGCCTGTCCAGATCCCTCTGCAGAGCCTCCCTTCCTTCAAGCAGATCCACACTTCCACCCAGCTTGGTGTCATCCGCAAACTTGCTAAGGGGTGCACTCGATCCCTTCATCAAGATCATTGATAAAGATGTTAAACAGGACTGGACTCAGCACTGAACTCTGGGGAAAACACTCGTGACCGGTTTCCAGCTGGATTTCATTCCATTGACCACAACCCTTTGGGCCCAGCCATCCAGACAGTTTTTAACCCAGCAGAGGCTGTGCCTGCGTGTGCCGATGGCAGCCAGTTTCTCCAGCAGGATACTGTGAGAAATGGTGTCAAAGACTTTACTGAAGTCCAGGTACACAGCCTCATCCATTAAATGGGTAACCTTGTCATAGGAGATCAGATTGGTCTGGTAGGACCTGCCTTTGGTGAACTTATGTTGACTGGGCCTGATCACTCTGTTGTCCTGTGTGTGCTGTATAGTAGCACTCAAAATGATCTGTTCCATGACCTTCCCTGGCACTGAGGTCAGACTGACAGGCCTGGAGTTCCCCGGATCTTCCCTCCGACACTTCTTGTAAATGGGTGTAACAAGTGCCAGTCTCCAGTCAAGCGGCACTTCCCCAGTCAGCCAGGACTGCTGGGAGATGAGGGAAAGGGGTTTGGAGAGGACCTCTGCCATCTCCCTTAATACCCTTGGATGGAGCCCATCTGGCTCCACAGACTTGTGTGTACCTAATTAGCCAAGTGGGTCTCTAGCCAGATCCTCCCGAATCCTTGCTGCTTCATTCTCACTGTCTTCTGGCTCAGGGGGCTGAGTATCCCTAGAACATCTCACCTTACTATTAAAGACTGAGGCAAAGCAGGCATTAAGTACCTCTGCCTTGTCCTCATCCCTCGTCGCTACTGTCCCTCCTGCATCCAGTAAAGGAGGGAGATTCTCCTTGGTCCTCCTGTCGTTGTTAATATATTTGAAGAAACATCTTTTATTGTCTTTCACCAAATTGGCCAGTTGAAGTTCCAGTTGGGCTTTAGCCCTTCTTATTTTCTCTCCACGTGATCCCACCTCACCCTCACAGTCCTCCTGGGATGCCTGCCCCCTCTTCCAAGGCTCATAAACTTTCCTCTTCTTCCTGAGATTGATACAAAGCTCTCTGCTCAGCCAAGCTAGTTTTCTTCCCTGCGTACTTGTTTTACAGCACACAGGGATGGGCTGCTCTTGTGCCGCCAGGATTTCCTTCTTGAGGAGCGTCCAGCCCTCTTGTGCTCCTTGGGCTTTTAGAACTGCCTCTCAGTGATCTTTTATCAAGCAGCCTTCTGAAGAGTTCAAAGTCTGCCTTCCAGAAGTCCAAGGTGGCAGTTCTGCTGATCCCCCTCCTTACTCCTCCAAGAACTGAGAACTCTATCATCTCATGATGGCTGTGCCCCAGGCGTCCTCCAACCGTCCCCTCTCCCACAAGGCCTTCTCTCTTCACGAACAGCAGATCCAGCAGGGCACCTTCTCTAGTCGGTCAAAGCATGCAATCATGGTAGCAAGGATTCAGTAGGTGGCATCCTTTACTTGGAATCAAAACTAAATCTCTTCACCTAAGAGTTTACTATGCAATGGCATTGATAATGAAATGTTTGAATCAAGCTTGCAACCCAGCTCTCAAAGAACAATTTCTGTTAAAAACAACAGAGCATTTAATGACGGGGGCAGAGCCATTACTTCCAATCTGTTGACCAAAGTCTGCAGTACCGGTGTCCTTTCTGGGTGTGTTTCTAGCTCAGTTGAAAAGAGCTCTTTTCCTCAAATCCTACCAATTGTGTTAAGTTGTGGCAAGTACCTGAGTATGGAAAAATGAGCAGTCCACACTGATGGACTTCTTGGCACGCGCAAGATATCTTTTTCTAGGCAATAGGCACTTTACCTGCTTGTTGGAGCTCTGCAGTTGATCAGCCACAGGGTGGCAGAGCAAAAGTGGGAGCCCAGGACGGTGCAGAGTTGCGATGACGCAATCATGTCCTTGAACAACCGTGTTCCACCCCACGACGGTCCATCTTTCACTGCTGGGAGAGCAGCTCTGTATTTTCATCTGTAAAGTGCTCTGGGATCTTGTGAAATGAAGGACGAAAGGCAGCAGAGGAGTGCTAGTTGTTAGCAGTTTTTTAAAATGTTTGCATTCTCTTTTTATTTTAATAGGCACAGTGAGTCGAAAAGCTCTTTATTTACAAACACATGAGTTTTAAATCACCTTACAAGTGTATAAATAGAATAATTTTAAGGTAAAGCCTAGCACAGGGAAGCTGACCTGCTGAGCCGGGGAAATGGAGAACTGTGTCATTACAGTTTGCAGTGAGGCCTGTCTTGCTAGACAATGGGCATCCAGAAGGAATTAAAGGCTTTGGGGAGGTTGTGTTTAGGCAAAGTATTGGAGAAAGGGGTACAGTCTTCTGGGATTCCCCACGATGTCTCCTACTGTTCTTTAAAAAAATAGTTTCAATTTTAATTTGATAGGGTTGTAGTTCTACCATATACGCTGTATAAGAAGAGAAAGAGGATGGTGGGTGTGCTTATTTCCTGTTGCCAACACCAGAACATGGGAGCCTTTCTGGCATCTGCTGCTGTGCATGCAGACCTGCTTTTAGTTCCAGTTGTTAATAGACTTTAGGGTTTAGAATAGAATGGAGTTTCTGTTTCCATAAATATTAAAATTCTTTATTTTTATTTATGTGTCTGGTATAAGTGCTTTTCCAGGATCGCGTAATTGGTCTGCAAGACTGAAATCTTTTTCCTGCCCTTTAAGGTAAGTCAAAGATGAATGCTCTAAGGGACCTCTTTGTCTCCAAAAGCCATGGGTTTCTGAATATGTGTTGTTATTCCTTCCCTGATAATTGACAGAAGAGGGAATCCCATCTCATTCTTTTCTTTTTGGAGCTCGTGCTCAGGATCAGCTGTGAAAGGAACTCATCAAACCGAATCAGAAAAACACTGCAAGATCTTTGGTAAATCTGTGCCCTACTCAGCACTACAAGTCTGCTCCATGACCATCTTTTTGACTACTGTGTCCTTGCAAGTCATGCCTATTCTTTTCATGTTTCTTAAACAAAAGGTAATTTGAGATCTGCATCAAGAGCTGCTAAACTAAAAACCCCTGTAGTAGTGACTGCGGTGCCAGCTAGCACCATTGTGGTGGCATTCTGGCTAAACTGATCTGATTACTTACGATCTTTTAAGAAATCTAGGCTGTTCATTAGCTCTAGAAGGTTCTGTTTAGATCAGTTTCTTCTCCTTTTCTTTGACTGGAAGTCATGCAGTCTTTTGGTGTTTTGGTTGCTCATTCTTAGATTTCCCAAGGGCCTCATTCATGTCAATCAGAGAGACTCCATCCTCCTTGGACCGCAAAATTGCTTTTATTAGACTGTATATGGCCCCATTCAGACGTGTAGGAATTGGTTCTTTTATACAACTTGTCCGTGAAAACTGATATTTTAGTGCCTATAACTTCAGACTGACAATTAGGAGTAATCCGTGCCCGCATGGTGAATTCATTCCCAAAACAGCATTCCATAAGGACAATCTGAAACTTACACCCCACACAGTGTTTTTGCCTGAATTTCTTCCTTTTAGCTCAAGCAAGCAATCCATCATCTAGTTTTCTTTATTAAGCTTCACTTTAACCAAAGTTGAACTCTGCACCCTTTATGAGAATACTGGTTTATTACCTTGAAAGATCAACATCTTTCAGAAGATCTTCTAGACAATGTCAAGTTACTCAAAGATTATCTATATTGGTATTCTATATTATCTATATCAGGAAGTCTCACTGAGAAGCTTTTTTTTCTTCAGTGTACATCTTGGTGTCAGACTGTTGACTCATTCCTTGGCAAATGTACTCTATTCAGCCGAAGGGAAAGGTGGGATGGCATTAACGGAGCATTTTGGCGTGAGGGCAGAAGGTTGTAAGGAACACACAAATGGACCAGAGGCATGGAAGGGGGAAGATTTAGATTAGATATTATGAAGAAATTCTTCACAATGAGGGTGGTTGCCCAGGGAAGCTGTGGGTGCCCCATCCCTGGGCCAGGTTGGATGGGGCTTTGAGCAGCCTGGTCTGGTGGGAGGTGTCCCTGCCCATGGCAGGGAGTTGGAACTGGATGAGCTTTGAGGTCCCTTCTGACCTTCTGATTCTATGAAGTGAACTCACTGTGATTTTGTCTGGAATTATTTGCTTAAAATACTGAAGTTAATATAGTCTATGAAAGAGCAACAAAGACCACCTTCAATTTGTACATAAAGCTTGTTAATTTGCAACATTAGTTTTGCTGGTTAGCATTGTCATCCCTCCCCCTCCTTAATTAGAAATTTTAATTAGAGCATGCTGTGTATTAAGATGTTAAAGCTTTGACTGGCAGTTCGAAATTGCAGAAGGATCAGCTGTCTCTGTAGGGCTGTAGCACAACAGGGATTAGCTTGCACCTTTCTGCCTGCAGGTATATTTTACTTCTTGAGTTGAATCACCAGAAAATGTTCTTCAAAGTAGCTTTCATCTTCCTGATCAGACCGTGTCTGTTCCACAGGACTCGAGTTTAGAGGATATCTACAGACAGGGTGAAAAGGCAACATCTGAAAACTGAGTGACAAATACATGAATTGTTGGACTGTTTCACCATGGCATTGGATCAGCTTTGCCCCTTTGTCTGTTGAGATTCTGCCAGTGCAGGAAGGATTCCCTGTCCCTGTCTTTGGAGGTCAGTTTCTATGTTGGCACTTCCTGCAGCTCTCTTTTTCAGTCCTGTGTAGTAATATAGAAGTGTTTTTACCATCTTTGAATGTTGCTAGGTGTGATGAGGGAGCCTGGAGGGCTGATGTGCTTTGAGTTGCCCAAGCTCCCCTACCTCATTTTTCTTCTCTCCTGCTTTAAAGCAGATTCGTGGCAAGAGGGATGGATTCTAAAACATTAGCATTCAGTGTTTCCAGTATCACACATTTGGAAAGTATAAAAACTTCTGCCATGGGTAATTATGGAATAATCTACTTCTAAGGGAACTGTTTCCCCAAACTCTTCACACTTGATGGGTATCTTGTGTCCTTTGAGCCTGAGGATGCGTATATTTGTGTCTGTCTAGTGCAAATGTGGGTTTTTTCTGTTATCCAGACAAATAATCAATCATTTAAAAAATTGCTGAAATGCATTTTCCAAGATATCTTGTGTCACTCTAAGCCACGAACTAATTATGAAACTGCAATTTAAATTTGCTGTTTTCCCTTGATTTCGTGTTCTGCTGGAACAGAAGTCGTGATTTCCCTTCCTCTTGCTGTTGGTTTGTTTACCTTTATCAGATGTCATCTGTCTTCGGAAGCGCAAGTTTTTCCAACCTCTTTTGGTATAGAAAACTGTCTGTGTTCAAATGGTTTTATTAAATCAATATGCTCTTCAAAATGAAAATTGATCAGTAACATTTTAATAATTTTAATATTTTCCCTTTTCTTAAGCACCTATTCCCCCGAGTCCCACTGTGCTGCATCCGTGTTCTATTGAGCTGTTCATAGTGATGCCCAAATCCTTTTATCTCGGATGCTTCTGTTAATGTATCAGTGTAGTTCAATTTATACGTTCTTTGTGGTTACCTTTCATTTGTCAATACTCAATTTTGGCCCAGCTTTGGTGCTACTTAAGTTCTTCCCTCCTCCTCATTCCGCCAACTAAATTAACTTTGGGCTTTTTGAAAATCTTACCCACTTATAGTTCCTTGCTTTCTGGAAGGTCATTAAAGTTAAGCAACACTGAGGCTAGCGTAGAGTTTTGTAGCACTCTCTTAAACTTTCATTTGGTTAAAGTCAGACTCTCATTTTACTTCTGTCCTTTTCTTTCTTTGCTTTTCTTGCAGAAAAGCTGTGTTAAGCCAATGATTTATGAATGTGTGTGGATAATTCCAGTAGAAAGGAGCTGCCCAATTTTGCTTTGCTTATTTGGTACATACTAAATCATGGTTATCAGGATGATTAGCCAGGCTGGTTTTGATTGTTGCCTCACGGTTTTACCTGGCATTGAAATAAGTTCACACAGGTCTGTAAAATCCAGGAGAATTTTTAACTTCTGTTTTAAAGAAAGCGGTAACATTGGTAATTGACTGCAGTTAAGACATGTATTTCTGTTAGTGTGCAAGTCATTTAATAATACTGTCAGTAGTGCAGTGAGGCATTTTAGCAGTTGTTTTCTGCTGATTGTCCACTTAGTGGACTCCACCGTTTTTATGCCAGTCAATAGAAGCGAGTAAGAATACCCTGGCTACTTAAAAAAAGCTACTGTAGTTTAGAAGAATGTTCCCAATTGGCTTATTTTTTTGCCATACCGTAGCAGAACAACCTGACTCAACAGCTGATAATTACTGGATGTTGTCGAGCTTCTCCTCTTTTTGCTGAGCAAGCCTAGTCTAAAGCTGGTCACAAAATTGACTTGGGCATCAACACAAGTTCTTGTGTTCATCACCTGATTGGGAAAGCAGCTTCTGTTTTAAATTATTAAAACTTAAGTTTTCATTCTTCTTCTGAACTTTAAGGTGGTGCTGTCAGAAAGCACCGTGCAATGGGTTTTCGCTGGAAGGGCTTTTGCAGGTATCATGCATCTTGAGCAAGGCAACCATTCAAGCTTTGAGGAGTAGTTGAGCAAACCCAGCATTACTGTTCTGCCCTCGGCTGCTCCTGGCTTCTGCCTGTTGCAGCAACTTCTGTGTCCCGCATTTCAGTGCTTTATTAAAGTAGCATCAGGAGAGCCTTTGCAACAAGTTGAAAATGAGCAGTGATGTAGAAAATACACCATAATTGAAAAAAGGCTGATTTAATTAAACATTTATGGCTGGGATGCTCTGGTGTAAACAGCCTGTGGCTCCTGGGTTGCAAATTAGATGTCTTTCTGTGGCTGATGTAGCTGTTTGTGCTTGTGGTATCAGACTTTCTGTCGGTCTGAGCTCAAAATACTGAATCCAGGTAAGTGACTATGTACTATATGAGGTAAGAAAATCACTTAGCCACAGGTGCGCAGCCTTCCTTGGAGGGATAGTCAGCAACAGCACAAGTTAGAGTGCAGCAGTGCCACATCCATTGCCACTTGTGGCGTTTGTGTGTTGACAGAAGGAGCTCTGTTACATGTAGGATTTGAAGGACAATACAGTAGCATCTCATGCTAAGATTGCACCAGATCAGATGAAAAGCTGTGCTTTTTCAGCTCCCAGTCTGACATCTCCATTTTTTTCCCTTGGAATCCCATGGCTTACTTTGTCATGTGAACTTAGCAGAGATGTTCAAAAGAGTAGCAGTTATTGTTTTGGAACTTCTCAGCGAGTCTTGCAGCAACTATGTCCAATATAGGATCAATATAAATATATTAAAAAAGCACGCCTTCTTTTGTCATATACATTAGCAAGATCTCTTCTGAATCATCATTGATAAGCATCTCTTTGTGCCTTTTCAGTAAGGAGTTGTCATCTATTAGATGTGTATAGAATAGCAGGGCTATCACTTCTTGAAGGGAATCCTAAGGTCAACTTGTCCCTCTCCCTACCAAAAGAAGGATCAGCTGTATGCATGTTATTCTTTTCAGGTGTCCAGCTGACTTGTTTTTAGAGATTTTGTCACTAGCTGTTGCAGGCCTTTACTACAATTAGGGTGGTAAATTTGGGAGAGAGAAGGGAGCAGGTTCTTTCTTCCTCGTATCTTACTTGGATCTTTCATGTTGCAGTGTAAGCCTGTTTGTTTTTTTATCCTTGTCCACCTTGGCACAGAGAACAGACTATTCCTTTTCTCTTTGCAACTCTCTTTTATGTGCTTGAAGATTGATCACATCCATGCTCAATCTTCTTTCCTCTGGACCGAATGTTCTTAGTCTGTACAGTCTCTCTCCTTCAGAGCCGTGTTTCCTAGATCCAGAGTTGTTTCTGTCTTCCTGGGTTTCTCCAAATGGTCCATGTCCTACTTTAAGTGCATTTTTCTCCCCTAGGCAGTTCTCTAGCTAAGGCCTCTTGAGCACTGACTGAATAAAGTAAGATTTTAACTTTGGCCGTGTCTCAGGCCGTCTTCCTATTTACACTTTGCCATCTGCACATTAGAATCTGCACCTTAAGTTTAAGGTGTGAATTCAGTATTCTGATGCCTTTCTATAGGTCTCTTATATTGGCTTCATTTTCCATGCCTACTTACACATTTCTACGTCCCCGCTTAAGTAGCTTTCTATATTTTCAGACTACTTCCCCAGTTTGCCAGGATCACTTAAATTCCAGTCCTGTCCTCCAGCATATTCATTCCCACCTGATCTATCCAGTCATCGAGATCATTAATGAAAATATTGAATGGAATTAACTCGAGGACAGACCTCACTGAACCATGCTTAATACATCCTCCCAAACACCTTACAATTGATAACTACTCTCTTAGTACTTTCCAGTGTCATGCTCGACCTATAATGAATTTCTCTAGACAATTTTTGCCTAGCTTGCTTATGCAAATATCTTCTGTAAAACCATCAAAAGTTTGTTTTAAATCAAGCTGTGTACACACGTATTCTAGGTGACTTTTTCAGAGTTTTTAACTCTGCTTTCATTTGCCTTCAGCTGCAACACTGGACCTGTGTGGAGCTGGCTGTCCACAAGGTATGCGTTTATTTTGGGGTTTGTTTTTTTTCTAGAATCCAATTTCCAGAGAAAAGTCAGATTTTTTTAATGTGTGAGGATGCTCAGGAATGGGGACTACTTTGGTGCAAAACATGCTATAAGTAGGTGACTTGCAAGCTTTCCTAGTTCTGTAGGTGCATTTTAATCTTGACCTGCAAGACTCAGTCTTCACAGTCTTGACTTTCTCATTAAAGTAAGCCATAGTGACAACCGTAAATCAGAGCTGTCATCAAACACTCAGGTGCCAAGCATCCAAACCCAGACTGGATCCAGTTTCAGCACTGCAGCCTTTCTCTCTCGTGCTTCATATCTAAATCACAGCATGGATGTCTTCTGGGGCTAAGAAACCATAAATTTTGCCATTGAATTGAAAGTCATTTTGGTGACAAGGATGGATCCTAGAAAGACTCTGAGGACACATTCAGACTCATTTTCATGTATGAGATAAGCAGGGATTTGAATTGCAGGTGAGTATCCAGGTCCATTTCAGTAACACGATGCTTTAATGTGTCATTAAAATGTTTTTGTTAATATATAAAAATCAAATAATACATTTGCTGATGATTCCTTCTCTTTTCCTAGCCTTGTAATAAGCATATCATAAATTCAACAGCTGATGTTGTGAGGAGCTATTGGATTTAAGCCTATCTGAACATGTAGATATTAGGACGCCTTCTGCACCCTTGTGTGTAACAAATGGGTCTTAGTTATTATAAAGTGCTCCACAACTTCACCTCTGTGCTAGGTGTTAGGCAAACAATCCCCAGCAGAGAACATTTGCTGTTGCCTAAGCCATGGGAAATGCTCTCTTACTCCATTAGCCTTGCTGCACTTGCTCATTTTTTTCCTCTACTCACTCAAAAGAGGAGGGAAACATATCTTTGCAACCACACAAGCACGAATTAGCCCAACTGTATTTTACAGGTAAACTAACAAATGAGAGGAGAATCTGAGCGATCCCCAGGGACCTGAATTTGTTTGCCACTGGGCTGCCCTATCTGCAGCTGGCATCGGTGGAAACCTGAGTGCTCCATTAAAAGTCGACAACCTCTGTTTGCTGGGGCACGGGGCAAACAGAGCCAGCCTGTTCTGCAGACAGACTGACGGCCTTTATCTCCCCTCACCCAGCTCGTGATGGGAAATGATGAGACTCTAAACAAAATAGCTTGAAACTAGGACTCAGTACTCTTACCCTGCATCATTTGTACCAAGGAGTAGTAGTGGCACAAGGTTGCCTTTCAGGGGCCATTGGGGAAATGCACCGAGTGCAACACATTAAATGAGGTTTGGGGCTCATCTAGGGGTGCTGATAGGAACAAGGAATAAATACATAATGCTGGTGTGGGCTCCAGACAATGACCAGGAATGTTCATGTCTGAAAATCTTCATTCAAAAACTTTGAGGATGCCCGAGTTAGTTACCACTCTAAAAGACAATGGGGACAATAATCCATTATAACATCCAGCGTTTCAACTACACCCATGGACTAATGCCTTATGCAACAGCTTACTACCTTCTCACCTACCCCAAGGAGGCTCTAACCTCTGCTGTCCTATAGCATTATCTTGCAGTAACGTGACTGCTGAAATGATGTCTTGATGTGCTGGTTGCTTACAAAGCAGAAGGTAGGGGTATGTGTGTCTGTGTTGCCATGATGCAACAGGATTAAATTGTACCTAAGACCTGTGGGGTTAGGAACGATTTATGTGAAAATACCTAAACTGGATGATTTTGTCTTTTTAAAAGACAACATTTCAGCCAAGGACAGTGTGCTGCACAGGAAGTACACTGGGCTTCGATGGTATCATAGTTTGAAGGAAAATGCATGATACTACACCAAACGCAAGGGAAGTGGTCTTTCCACTCTGGGTCTGCAGATATTTGAATGGTAGATTCATCAGTTCTCCTGTGCAGAAGAGCATACCTTTACCCCATCCTTGCTGCTCCTCTGTCCCTTTGTTCCAACTACTGTTTTGATCAGCAGAGCTCTCTGGTACAGCCAGCTTAAAGGCTATGTTTTGTTACCTAACACTGCTGTCGTTACTTGCTGTTTTCTTTTGGAGTCTGGATATGGGAGCTATTCTGTAGTAACACTGAAGTTCTGGGGTTATTTGGGGTTTATGTGTAATCCTGCTCTCCTTTGACGTTTTATAACAGTGTCTGATAGAAATAAGTCATGTAAAGAGAGGGTTCCCCTAAGTTCATCTTTATCTCTAGTCAGTGTGAGTGATCTTTCAATAGCAATGAAGACAGTTGTTTGTGCTGTAAAATCTTGAACCATAGAAATGAACACTGCAAATATCCTTTTGCTCTTAGCAAAAGAGCAGCCCTGTGCTGGGTACATAGATTGAACCATTGTTCAAATTACCTTTTGAAAGTAAAGATGGTATCCTATGAATGTGATTTTCAGAAGCTGTAGCCCTAAACCTGCTCTTAGAACAGTCAAAGTGAGTTTTATGGCCGACTTCAGTGGGATGGGCATGCCCATAGCATGAAGCTGAGGGCCCAAACCAAGGTCACTGCCATACGGCTGCGTGAGTGACCTTGGTGATGTTCTCCATTGCACCAGGTGGGTGTTTACAGAATTAGGACGCTTTCCTTGAATCACAAGGCCATTTCCTCTCATCCTATCTCCTGCCACTTGCAAAAAGAGCCCAGAACCCACCCCACCACAGCCTCCTTTCAGGCAGTTGTAGTCAGTGATGAGGTCTCCCCTCAGCCTCCTCTTCTTGAAGCTAAACAACCCCAGTTTCCTCAGTCTCTCCTCGTAGGGCTCATTCTCCAGCCCCCTCACCAGCCTCGTTGCCCTTCTCTGGACAAGCTCCAGCCCCTCAATGTCCTTCCTGTAGTGAGGGACCCAGAACAGAACCCAGCACTCGAGGTGTGGCCTCACTGCTATGTGTCACTTAATGCAGAAGTCTTGAAGATTTCAGAGACTTCCCTGGGTTCCCTAGCTAGCCTGAGACAGCACTGGATGCGTAAGGTCTTACCTTTTCATAGGCATATCTCAAACTGGTGTGAAGGTTTGTGGTGAAGAGGGGACAGCAAAACTATACAGGCCCTTTTCCTTGACTTGTGATTAACTTCAACTTTTAAGCCCCTCTCCCTGCACCATGTGTAGATCCAAGCCTCTTGCTTGACTTTGTGGCTTCTGAGACTTCAGAGGTTTTGGAAGAAGCCCAGTGATTAGAAGGTCCACAAGGATTTGGCAGTCCCGCAGCCCCCTTAGCAAGTCTCTCTGGGTGCAGGTTGAATATCGTCTGCCAAGTAAGTGAATCGTGTCTGTTTGGTTTTAGTTTCAGCTACTTTGTGTCTGTCACCTTTGGCCTCCACGTTGCTGTGGGTGTCTCATGTTCTCAAGTGTGCCCGTCTCTAGGCATTTTGGTAAATGCCTTTGGTTTGCGCTTTTCTTTCCCTCTTGGTTTGTGACCAATTCTTTTTCTTATTTTGGGGTTTTTTCTGACATTCTTCTGGTTGAGCGGTTTTGTTTCTTACAGCACCCAGAGCAGAGTTGGGGCGGAAGCAATGCAAAACTCTGATATATCCCCATCTCTCTTCAATCTGTTTGTCTTCCGCAGAGGCCTGATAGTGAATGACACTCATATAAACAGTGGGTAAAAGACCTGATGTGCACAGTTCAAACATCCTGTCATGATCTGGGCACATGTACTTGATTGAAAAATAAATACGTAACATGCATAAACGTCTGATGAGTTTTCCTGGTTAAATTTTTGTGTCCTTTAGCTGTAGTTTTTAAGACCTACAGTTCATTCTTCCGTTTTCCTCCCATCCATAAGATTTAACCTGTTTTTTATTCTACTTCGAGCCACTGCCTGTGACTTCATACCTGCTATAGACAAGTTTACCTGAATGCAAGTTTATGTGAGGTAACAAACAGTACTTCACAGAAATACTTAAATGCTTTCCTCTTGCCAGCAGTGACCCATTAAACCATTTTACACATTTGAATTTAACCTTATCTCTCCTCCTCAATACATTTGAGGCAAAGGACAGTGTTTCAATCTAGAAAGCCATGTTGGTAGGACTAGGCTATCGTTTCAAATTTTGGAATCTCTGTTCTTGCAAATTTTCCAAGACCCAGCTGGGTAAAACCCCGAGTAACCTGGTCTGAACTATCTTTGCTTTCAACAGAGGTTGGTGCTAGATGGTCCACTAGTCTTTTCCACTCTGAGTGATTTTATGAATTGGTGTTAGTTTGTGTGCAGAGACATTTGAGATCAGGTGGGTTCATGCTGAAATTCCTGTAGCTTAAAAGAAAAGAAGCAGCAGCTGTCAGTTTGTCTCCTGGGAGGTTTTCAGCTTTGGAGTTGGCCCCTTGTTCTGCCAGATAACAGCTGAAGTGTGAGGACCTTCAAAACGCAGCACACTTTTCAAGGATGTTTGGAAGCTGATTCCATGTGATGGGAATCCAGCTATGCAACTCTAAAATTCTGGAAAAGAACAAACTGGAAGTCATAGGGAAAAGATCATATAGGCCTAAATAATAGGGATGTGAACACATGAACAATGTGGAAGGCTGAAGGTGTGCGCTAGCATCAGTCTTAGATATCCTTTTCAGTGCCAGCCTCCTGCAATAAGACTTTTGACCTCAAGACCAGATGTTTTCAGGATCTGAGGGAAGGCTAACAGATAAGTTGCTGAAAAGACATAGCCAGAAGGTGCAGTTCAGCTCTTTCAGAGACATCTTTTGAAGTAATCGTGGTTTGGTTTGGTTCCTCCTGTGCTCAGTGCTGGATTGTCCTTGAACATCTCTGGTGCTGCTCTGGCTGTGGTGACCAGTGGATCCCCTGTGCTGGGCCTGTGAAGATAAAACTGATCCAAGGCACACGGCTGGGAAGTCACTGACCGTATGCAGTGGTTTCGCTGTGCTCATCTCAGTGGAGCGACATGGCAGAACATCCCAGAGCTGTGTTTCCAGAAGTTTCTTTGTTATACAACAAGAAAGGTATGCGCTATCCCATATTACTCCAGAGGCAGACCTTGTGGCAGAGACCTTCAAAGTTTGTGCTTTCTCCTACATCTGGGTCAGCAGATGGCAAGGCCAGGTCAGAGGCTGCTGATGGTAGAGAGTTACAGGTTTTGAACCTGAAGGTCCTCAGTGACAACCATTTTAGCATGTGGAAACGCTTGGGAAGATCTCTGATAGAGGTTTACATGTGCAGTTGGCAGTTTTGTCTATGAGAAGAAGTTTGGGTTTACTACAAGCTGCATTGTGTGTGTTGTTCATCGCTAGCTGTCTCTTCGCCCTCCTGCTATCCTCAGCTCTTTTCAGAAATCTTAGATTTATCGCTCTTGGATCGTCTGTCTTGTTCTGGCTTTTTAAAATAAAAGCTTCTCAAAGGGCCTTTGGAACAGGCTGTGTTGCTTTTGGCTCGGGCTCTTAGTGACACTCGTTGCAGAATTAAAACTTCTAATTACAAAGCCAAAAAAAGCGCAAAACACATTGCTGCAAAATTAAGGTAGATATTTTAATTGTCCCTGAGGCAATGGAATTCAGGTCCATTGCAGAATTTGCTCTGCCTCAGATCACTGCAGAAAATGATCGCTGCTTTCCATGAGTAATCTAGAATCTTTGAATTTTAATACTTCTAACAAGCACCTCTGCTAAAATACTTGGATGCTGCCTCAGTTAATGCAAATTTCCCAATAAGAACCATTTAGAATTTACACGCATGATGTGGAGAGGATGAGATACCATGAGAAAGTAGTAGTTAACGATGGCAGGAGAAATACTGTGGTAAAAATTAGATGCAATGGAAATAGAAATGCAGATGACTTTTCTGACCTTGGATTTTTTGAGTGGTTCGTTTCCCCTGCGTAAACTCCTTGAAAATTGCTTTGAGATCATCTGCCCACAGGCTGTGCACTGTGGGGGAAGGAGATGTGTGTTTGTGGAAATTCATATGGGCTCCTTCACGGTTTGAGTGGGTGCTGCTTGATGCTCCTCTCTTTCCTTTTCTGTGATGCGTGCTTGGCCCTGGCCAAACTCTTAGACTTTTCCATGGTACCTTTCATGGGGGTGGCAGTTTTGTGCTTGTTGGTATTTTTATGTGTTTGAATCCACCAGAACCCCTGTGAGATCCCAGTCGTGATCTCTGCAAAGCTGTTTTGAGAAGAGGGGAAAAAGAAACAGAGAAAAGGAGATGATTGACAGTAGCCCTTTAGATTTCTGTTGTTAATGCACCAGTAATAAGATAAGGCTTATCTTTAAATGTTCGTGGAATCGAGACTTTGATGGAAACAGGCTTTTGGGTTAATATATTTTTGATAGATAAAGCAGAATGAAATGGAAAGACCAGGGGAACATACAGTATATGGAGAAAGACATATTTTTCTCCTAAACCTTTCTCCTCACACGCTGTCTGTGTGTGAGTGTTTGGCACACGCACATGAACGGTGCGTTTGTAAACATGCGTTCAGTGCATGTGTTTTAGGGGGGACATAGGGGCCTAAAAGGGGTGTTACTTATGTAAGAGGCAGCTGAGATGAAAAATCTCACCCTCTCTCCATCCACTTCCGTTCAAGTCCAACTATTGTTGGGTGGGTATGTTTGAGCAGATAAGAGGTTGCAATGTGGCGTAGATTTTGCCTCTCCCTCCTCTGTTATGGAAAAGGAGTCGCATGCTGGCCCCTTGGAGGAGTTTGAGCAGCAAAGTTCTGTTGGTTGAACTGCACAGGGAGAGTTTGGGATGTTGTAGTTATTAATGCATTTCAGCTCAAGCCCATCGTATGATCTGGTTTGCATTTTGCACATTTGAATAAAATTATCTCACCACCATGCGTAGTAGAGTGTCTGGGAAGGTTGTTCCAAAGGGACACCAACTCCTTTCAGTGAAGAGCTGCAGCAGCTGTAGCTTGGATCACAGGCCGTTTGCTCGCTGGTTTTCAGTTGTGTATGTAAATCACAACTGTTGAATTTTATCTACCTGGCTCCCTCCCTCTCTTTTATTCCTCTTCAATGAGGAGTCATCTTTCCTTTCTTTTCTCTCCCTGCCCATGAATTCCTGTGCTGCAGCCCCAGCCATCTGAGCTGTGCAAGTAGATTCAACAGAGGCTGAGGAAGAAAGATGAATCCTGGTCATGTGGGAAAGAAAACAAGGTGGAAACCTCCTTCAGTACTGCAGTACAACTCTGTGGTGACATATGAAGTTCATCTTGGCTTCTAAGCAGGAAGGCAAGTTTGCCATTGTAGCTTTAGGGGAAGGTATAAAAGAAAGATAGTGGATTTAATGGTGTTGTGTAGAGTGGAAGTGAGAAGTGATGGAGGAGGTGAGCCTCTAGAAAGCCAAAGAGAATTTAGCTGTGGATGGGTGTGCGTGGATACATGTCCATCCTCGCAAACAGGATGATTGCAGAAGAAAAGCAAATGGAAAGCTGGGTGTTAATCAGCCCCAAATCCACATAGCCTGGAAGAGGGATGGGATCAGGTCCTGAAGTCACAAAAATAGAACCTCTTTGCAACTCTCCAAGCTGTTTGTTTTGTCTGTAGCCCGCCTGGACTCTCTCCCTCTCAGGATGCCCTTGTATACCCCCGGTATCTTACCAGAGCTTACGAAACAGTACTGTAAAATACTGTTAGAGCATCATCGTTGACTACTACCGGTGAATGTTGCCTGGCAAGTGAATGGCACAGCTGAGAGGGGAAGGTTCCAGGGTCTTTGAAGACAAACAGAAGGATTAGTGGGCCTAAAACCAATGTAATTCAGATCAACCTGGGAGAGCAAGAGACGCAATTTTTCTTTTATTTTCACCAAATCTTTGGTGTGGCTATGCCAAATCAGGGCTGCGATTTCTCTTATTGTAATAAAATCTCTTCAGCTTGGTTTGGGGTTTTGCTTGGTTTTTAAGAGGTTATGGTGTCAGCTCTGAAAATGAGTCTCCTGGGGCAAAAACTTTGGTTCTCTTCAAGATTGGTGGCAGAAGTCTGACAATGCCGTTAGGACTGGCATCAAACCCAGACAATTTTTCAAGGAGTAATTTTTCATGGAACAGACTGCAAATGTAGTAGGATACAAATTCCTTGTGTATTTATCACTTACATTCATTTTAGCCTTTCACTGAGCGTTAGGCTCTTGGCTCTGATGTCCTGAGCTCGCTTATCCCTGGTTGCGGGCACGCTGGTGGTGGTCTGCTCTTAGCTGGGTGAGTTTATCAGTGCTACCAGTGAGCATGTCACCTGTCCCAGGTGCCAATATTTGCACCACCCTGAAATTAGCTTCCTTTCAACAATTTCTACTGGTAAAGCTCTGCCATTAGGAACCACGTGCATTTTGGAAGCCTGTGTGTATGTTGGTTAGAATGTATTTGTGTAACTCATGGACCTCTATATTTAATTAACGTAAAGCAACGGTCTTGAATCTAAGCAGCTATCTAGTTGCAATTAGTTCTTGTTTGCTAATTAATTACCAATGGATGATTAAAGACTTGTTTACTGAGGTTTAGCAGCTATCAAGACACACATCTAGTACTCAGGGGATTTACCATGCTGTAACTGGATTGTTGAATTAAATTCTTATTGGAGACCTTTAAACTGTGACCAAAGAAAGCTGCTCTGCAGCCAGAGTTTCCTCTAACAGCTCACCCGTGTCCTCCTGGATCTGCTGCCGTGGGAAGTGTTGCTCCTAAGGGGAGAGGTTACATGGATCCTCCTGACTCACTGGGGCGAGTAACTTGCTTCCTTCTGCAAATTAAAGGTAAGGGAAAAACAGGATCTCTGGGCTTGCCTGTGTTGGTAGAGCAACTCTGCTCAGAGACGCTCCCAAATGCCGTCGGTCTAGTCTGACAGCCGTGTTTCATCTTTGTCTCTTCACTAATGCTCATCACACGTCTTGCTCCACATAGACTGTTGTGAATGGGGTCTTCCTCTTTTCTATTGAGATTCATTTGCAAACTGGCTTTGCTTCTGCACGTAGATTCTGGGGTTAGCTTCTTTTGACAATCTGCTACGTGGTTTTGTTGAATTGTTTTAAGTCTGTGGGTTTGTTTGCAGATTTAGTCCCAGTGTTCATGGTCTCTTTGATCACTAAAACCTAAGTTTCTGCCAACCACTGGATGAATGAGAACAAGATTTATGGTGGTAATTAGTGACATTTTCTGGTAACCAGCTTGAAGAAGCTTGAGAAAGTGGTGCATTAGCTGCTCTTGAGGTGTCTGGAGATGGACAACCAACATTGCTCCCTGCTTTTGACAGCCGTGTCCTGCACATTGTGGATTAAAACAGCAGACAGGAAACTTAAACACTGATATTCACATGAAGAAGCTCTTGGGTTTACCAGTAGAGAGTTGTTTCCTAAAGACTGGTGTGAGCAAAAGCTGTTCATGCAGGTTTTGGTGAATAATAAGGGACAGAAACATGGCTTATGAAAGCAACAGTTCAGCGTTTGAAGGGATGGCTTTAAAGCTGTATGGCAGGATCTTTCAGCCTCTCTATCAAGGGCTGCTCTTCATTTTGCCTTTTAGCCTGTAGGTCATAAAGGGAAGCCGGAGACCAGCAAGGGTCCTGGGAGTTTCTATACGGAGAGAAGCCTGGTAGGATTTTATGAGATGATTTCATCCATTCTTTCATTTTCTCTAGTGCTTTCCTTATTTATAACCTGACGTTTGGATTGCCTTTCTACCAGCCTTTCTCACTAAGCAGAGCTGACAGGGAAAAAAAAAAAAAAGGGAGAATGAGCAACTGCGGCAGAAAAGTGATTAAAAAGAATAATTAGCATTTGCCCCTGATAAATGAGCAAAGCCATTAATTAGACTGATTTACTCCTGGCTTTTTTTTTTCCTTCTCCCTTTCCTCTCTCTCTCTCTCTCTTTTTTTTTCTTTTTTTTTTTTTTTTTTTCTCTTTATCAAATGGCAGCGCCGTGACTGCCCCTTTGGTACGTTTTCATCAGCTTTTCAGCAGTTGTCAGAGCTAACACCCTCCTTTCCTGGAGCCCAGGCAGCCTCTTGTAGCTAATGGATATGGAATGCAGCCAGAGCTGATAGCTGCTAGATCTCCGCTGGCTTACAGGTGTTTCCATCATTACTGCCGTATTATCTGCCACTGGGTCCCCTTCCTCCTCCTCCTCTTCTTCTTCTCTTTTCTCTCTGTTTTTGCCCTCTTTGCAGTGTTCTAGAAGTAATTACAGTTTAAAAAAAAACTGGCAGATTTTTAAGAATTTTATTTTATGCAACACGATGTCCCGGTGATCAAATCAATTTCTTTTTTTGGCATGGTGACAAGCAGCGATGCTGCTGCTGTCGCCTGTTTGAATGTAATTACCAGGATGAAAGGGAGAATTTTAATTAAGACAATTTCCCCCCCATACCTTTTTCCCTCCCCCGTATTCAAATCATGTGCTGGGGGCTGTGGGTTTTTTAGCGGGTTTTATATATGCTTTTTTATTACGAAATATTAGTAATCATCAGGTTATTGCATATAATATCACGAGTATGTCCTCCCCCCTGCTGAGAGCTGGCTGAAGGTGGGGGTCTGTGCAGAATGGGAGAACGCTATGTACATGGTCTCAAATGGGGGCTTGGCACTTTACAAGCAAATACGAGCATAAAAGACCTAAACGGTGCAAATGTGATCACTGGCATACATATGGTGCTTGGAGCCTTTTGTGATTAATTATTATATGCATTCCTGTAATGCCCAGGGGCCAAATTCTTCATGCAATTTAGGGCATTGGAAGCAGACACAGGCCTAAATCACTGCCTAGGAGCCAAACACCACAGGAACATTGCAAAATCTGGATTTAACCTTCATTCTTCAAGCCCACCTCTAATTAAAGGGCGTTTGAATTGTATGCAGGGAAATGGGTAGGAGAAGGTTCTTCTGAGGTAGGAAAAGGAAGAAAGTTGCTGGCAAAGGGGAAATGTGAAGTCTGACAGGAGAAGAATACGTTAGGGCTCCTTGGAAGGAGCTGGTAGGAAGCTGAAGAGGTGTAAATGGTAGCTGCTCTCATGGAGCTTGGAAAATAAGGGACTGAGGCTTTATCGGGAACCTTTTTCAGGTTCAAGCAAATACAAATGGATATTTCTTGTGAACCTCTGGCATGAGAGGGAGGTGTATTGGCGATGGATTTTGAAAGTAAAGTAAATTAGAGTTAGGGCTTCATGTGGAAGGTGTGAGGTGCTGAGCTGAAAAATCTGCTGGTAGTTAACCAAATTCTCTAGTCATCCAGTCCAAGTGAGTCTTTGATTTTTATCTCAGGGGGATTACATACTGGGGATTATTTTAACTGGCTGTCATCTTGGAGCGGCATGTTACCCTGCCGTGCTGCCATCTCTCTGCTCTTGAATCCCACCATTTGCAACAGCAACGCAGAGGAGTTCCTTGGGAGTACCACAAAGCAGCAGCCAGGGAAGGAGCACGGAGAGGAATTTTTGTTGTGGGGGGGACAAGGAATATCTTCCCAGTCCTGCTCAGACGTGACTGACTTTAATCCCGTGCCTTGCATCACAGCCCCCCTGTGCTCCCCAGCTCCTGTGGCCTGGCCACGCAAGAACCTGGAGGGGCTGGTGCAGGGTGGCTCACGCTGCTGCCTCCAATATGCACTTCTTAACCTGCTGTCTCGGGAACAGGGCAGAGCCACTACTTGGGATCAAATTAGGTCTTCAAAGGGTGTGTTTTGAAGGGGCCACAGAAGAGGAAATCCATTTCCCAGCTGTGCTTTTGGAGCATGTTTCATGTCAGCTGAAGATAATTTAGATCAATCTGGGTGCTTGATTTCCCAGAACTGCAAGTTAAGGTGTGAGCACCTGGGAGGTTTGTGGCAGGTTTCCTGAGCAGCACTGGTCCCCAGAATCTCTGTGCTTCACCCCGCCTTCCTGGGGATCACTTCAGGCATGACTTGAAGATTGCTGGACAAACAGGAAAACCTGCAGAGCAAGGTAGGTGCCTGCTAAAAAATGAAGGAAGCCAGCTCTGTTTGAGTCTCTTCAGCTATGCAGTGATATTCAGAGGGCTTCCACCTCTACCTCCCACCTTGCCTGTGCCACCAGCTGCCACGGAGCAGCAGAGCTCAGGCATTTGGGCAGAGCTGGTTGAAACAGCTGAATCAAGGGAACTGGTAGAACTTGAACCTTGGCTGAGTGGCTGCCCTTGTCCTCCACAAAGAAACCATTCCTGCTTGTGAAGTCCATGTGCTTCCACCTGTGCTTTCCAGTCCAAAGTGGAATATTTCTTTCTCTAATCATTCCTGAGTGAGCTGGAGGAAAGGTGAGCTGTGGTGGGGTGTGAGTACCAAGGTTAATGGGTAGGGGAAGTCGGAGGGAGCCAGGTGAGGAACAAAACCAAAGACAGAGAGGGTGGGATGTATCATTGTCCTTTCAAAGGCCTTGGGCTCTGCTGGATCTGTCCTAAACCTGACAGACCCATTTATTGGCTGGCATCGACAACCGCTATGGCCAGTTATGTTGGAAGAGGTGGTTTCTTTTGGATGCCAGCCCTCGAGGGTTTGGCAGAGCTTGGATGCACTGGGTAAACGAGCAAGGATCAATATGCGTGCCTCAACCACACACAAACTGATGCAGTAATCTGAATTATTCGTGTGTAGCCCAGGTCCCAGTCTTGCTCAATCCCAGAGTGGAAATTGTGCCTGAGGTTAATGCACTGCAAAGAATGTACGGGAAATGTTTTGCATTTTAAACAAATAAAAATCGGTGCATATTTTTTTAACGCTTGCTGAGCAGCTCTTCACATCCTGTTAAGCTAAATATTTGCACGGCAGTAGTGCAAAGAAGGCTGAGCAAGGAACCCCTGTGTTTCGTTTGGGTGGCTGTATATTGTGATCAGCTGCTCTTTCCTCTTCTGTCTGTTTTTCTTAGCAGGGTCAGGACAAGTTTCACAATCTGAATGGTTCACTGCAATTCTCTACAGGATATCCTCATTTTACTTTAATGGGGAGGAAATTAATGAAACATACAGGCCCTGGGGCTTCGAATACTATACATTAATATTATCCCAACGCATTGTGGTATGTGTGCTCTCTCAGACTAAACTTTACACTGGACAGAGGAAGCTGTGATCAGATTCAGGTGCCTGTGAAATTTAAGTGTGGAGGGGAGGGGGGAAAAAAAAAAAAGGGAAAAGAGAAGCTTGAAGCAGTTTCCTTCCGTTTCAGCCCCTGTTCAGTGTGAGAACAGGGATGTTCAAATGGGATCAGGTCAGTACAAACTAAACAAATTATCCCAGCTCCTAGGACAGGACTGTTTAGCTATATTTTTGTATCTGGGAGGTTCGTTCTTTTGATTTTTTGGTTACCTTCTTTGGAGAGTGCATTTGTCCCGCCCGCGAGTAGACCAACAGTGATCTGTAAGGCAGTGGTGGTCTTTGCAGAAAACGGGCTGCAAAAGGATCACAAATCTTCCCACCTCCCTTTCCTCCAACTGAAAAAACACCAGAGTGCTTTCCAATGCCTGCAAGCAGGCAGGCAGAAAAATGGGAGAATATCAAAACAGTAAAAGAAAATTAAGTGAAGCTCCAGTTTTCTTTGGTGGTAGTAAGGAAGAATGAGAAGACAGGCCTGAACACGCAGCCCTTACCTTGTGTACAAATCACCTTACAAGGCAACGATTTTCATGCACCTAAGCGTGCTGGCTGCAACACAACCCAAGACCTGAGGGCTGAAGGTGTCTTGCCCTGGTGGGGGCCCTGTAGGCTTTTGAATTCTCTCAAAAAGACCAAAAACTTTGGCCGTGGACTGCAAACTGTTTAGGCCCAGGGCACTTTGCTGCTGTCTCAGTGTTGCTCTGAGCTGCTTAAATATAGCCCCTCCGTGGCAGCTCCTCCCGGGGTTGGAAGGGGGTCATTAACATTGGGCTGTGTCAGGCCCACTACTCAGAAAGCTGCTGACAGTGAATTCTGTCTTTCCTTCTGGGAATTTTGTTTTGTTTTCTTTCCCCTTGTGGTGCAATTTCCTCATATTACAGCAACTGGCACTGTCTTTGCATCAAAAGGAACAGAGTCCTTCACAGTTTTGGTGGAAGAATGTGGAGGAGGGGACCTTGTTTGGAGAAATTGGCTGCATCAAGGAAAAGTAAGAAGTTAAAAGGTCATCATGGTTTTGTCTTGGGGATGTAGGGGGGTAACAAGGCATTTTTTCTTAGAAATACGCTAAAATACCAGAAATTTTTTTATGGGCTGAAGAAGGAAGCAACCCCCTCCCATTCCCAAACTCCACATCTCCAATTCTGTCCATTTGATTTTAAACGTTGCTGAACCGCTTGCCTGGTGGAGAAAACCGCAACTTGAATATTACCACATTTTGCAAACTGAAGGCTCTGCCTTGGGATACGGGGACAATTTATTAGTGGAAATATCTTTAATTAATTTGTGCACAAGTTCGTGTTTTTCTTTAATTCTTCTCCCCAGGCACTTGACCCATAGTAATGAAATCTGAGAGCCCTTTTCAGAAAACGACTTTCTCAGCATTTTTGTTCCTTTTAAAGTTAAGTATATCGCATAATGACCATGAAATGTTATCCTTTATTAGGAACACACTTTTCACTGAGAGTCTTCAAATAGACTTTATTACGGAGAATTCTGTGGTAAGCTGCTGTCCACCGCCTTACAGTCAGACAGGCTTGGCTTTGAACTCCGCGTGTGAGTATCTTCGGAGACAAGTGCTCTGCTTCAGTGACTTGTTTGGGACTGGCCATCACTGGGAGGAGGTGGGTCCTTGGTTTGGCTGCAGCCTCAAAGACCAGGCTGAGGAGAAAACACAGGTCTGACTATGAGTGGCCAGAAGCCAGCGTATGGCATGCAATGCATATGTGACGCCAGAAGGGATGTCATGAACCGACACTGATGTTTGGGACCCTTGTGTGTGACCTGATCCCTAGGCAGGCCTAGGTGCCTCCAAACGTTGTGGGTGGAAACAGACGTTTTTTCTAGGTCTGTGTGGAGTCCATGGCCAGGGTGGCTTTTACTGGCCCAGTCCCTGCCAGTGTCATATTGGGGTGGCAATGACTAAAAGGTTTCTTCTTCTTCAGATGGCCTCTAGGGAAAGTTCTCAAACTTAAAAAAATCAGGACATACCTCAAGAGTTGCTTTGGTGTCTTGGATACGTTTTGCCTCTCGTTGCAAACAGTCCTTAAGGACGGAACGGTTTTCTTTTACACAAAGATGAATCAACAGTCCCCTGTGGTTTGGCATGTGGGAATGTTAGCACTGACACAACAGACTCACTGGTGATTGAGGGGTTGTTTGGAGGTAATGCTGCCAAAGCAGAATGGGATTTTTTTGGTTTTTTGAAACCGAGAAAGATGGGAGGGGGTTGCTTAACAACAACAGGCGATGGACAGTTGTAATTTATAACACATCTGAAATGTGTTATCTCCCCACCCCACCTCCTGCCCCTTAACTGCCGCTCTCAAAGTCTGGCACCTTCTGATGCAACATTTAGGGTGCTGATTCAGAGTGGACTTGGAGGACGTGGTGTCACTGTGGACTAGCTAAGCCTGGTGTTTCTTAGAAAATCTTATTCACGTACTGATTGGGCTTTTCCCCCACCCTGCAAGTGTATCGGGGAATTGACCAGGCTGTAACAATATCACGTCGTCCTGGAATGGGCAGTCTTGGCTGAAGCAATAGAGTCCCCTTTACCCCTCCAGCTCCAGGTGTGGATCCTTTTTTTGGGGGCAGTAACACAGGGCACTCGCTACTCCCTTCTGTCTCTGATGCTCAGTCCAAGTAGATTCAAACCCCAGAGGTCGGGGTCAGCTCCATGGAACCAATTCACATCATCCCTAAGTGATTCGTCTTATCGCAAAGATATTATTAGTGTACAGAAAGCCCCCACTGGCAGCAGAAAGGGCTGTTTCACAAAGGGCCCGTCCCTATTGTTTTGAGGCCATCCATCTCCCTGTCCTGGACCCGTTTTCACTCTAATTTGTTTAGACCACAGAATGGGCGCGTGAACAACTCATTTTGTTTTTGTTTTTGACAGGCAACCACAAGAACATTGGCTGCATGTGCTTTTCGTTTGGTTGCAGTTTAACAGCTGTTCTCTTTGAAATAACCCCATTTCTGCTGGCTTTATTTCTTAGTTGCTCTTACCCAACTTTTCCGACCAGTAAGTCTTCACCCTTCTCCCCACCCACCTGGCCCTGTTCCCTCCCCTCCCCACCGCTACCCTAGGAACCCTTTTGGTTATTTCAACCTCCGTGATTAAACTGGCCCCCAATTGTTATCAAGAAGATTCAGGAAGGAGGATGAAAAAAGGAAACATAATCTTATCTGAGAATAGAAAATATGATAAGGGCCCCCTATCTGGAGGCTGCAGTGTCCCTCGTGGTAGGGCTGCAGCAGTTCCTTTGAAAATAATCACTGACACCATCTCTGCTAAATCACCTTTCACACAGCTCAGGCCTTTGATACAAAGGCCCCCAGCAAAATTAGAGCAGGATTGTGTAGACCCCAGAGCAAACGCATTAAATGCTCAAGAGATCAGAATTAGGGGGCACCCAGCTATAATTGCATAGGAGGAACTCGTGTTATTGGGGGGATGGGGGGTGTGTGTCTCTGTGGGGATGTGTGTGTGTGCATTTTTGTGTCTGTCTGGTTGCTACCAGATGATGACTACAAGTTATAAGGCGTGACATGAGGTGCTAATCAAACGGCCTTTGTACCTTTAAATTATCCTTACTGGAGAATTAATGCTGGACCAAATGCAATGTATATTGATCCCGAGTGCTCAGCTCTTTCAGAAAGTCTTGGACAAAGCACAAGCAGAGCAGTCCTGTGCTGGTTATGTGTGAACAGCAAGACTAAGCAAGACTTTCTTGCTTTTATTTTCTTTCTTTTTATTTTCCCTCCCCACCCCCCTTCTTGTTTTGCTGTCAGAAACCTCAGGGTTAAATTTTTCTAGTTTAATTTCAGCTGAAGTGAATTTCACAGTCTTGTGTGCTAATAGACCCTACTGGGCACACTGGCAAAAAAAAATATAAAAAATCAGTGCATTGCTCCCAAGAACTTGGTGGGCTTCTGCACGCTGAAACGGTGCTGGTGCAGTGAGGGGAGGCTGCTGGGGCTCAAAAGTGAATTATCCTGCAGGGCAGGATGGAGGTGCCTTGGGTGAATGTGTGGAATCATAGGAAACACAAACGTATGGGCCATTTATCTAGATAAATTACAACTACTTAAAAAGGAAAACAAAATGTCCCTGTAATCGCTCCGTCTGTATAGATTAAGGTTCTAAACAGTGCCTGGGGATTTGAGGTACTTGGTCTCTGGGTCCCTGGCCTTTCCAGGGACGATATAGAATAACCCTCTCTAAGCAATTAGATTATTTTAAAATGTCTGAAATGAGTCACTTAAAAATGGAGGCTCCCCAAATCCCAGGTCACTTCTGAAAATTGTACGTGGCTGCTTAGCGTCATACGTTTGTGATGACCATGGCTTGCATCTTTTAGGAACCGGCTCAGATTGAACTGGAAAATCTCCCAACAACAACCCCACCTTGCAGGTGTCAACCATCAGCCAGGCTACCCATTTCCAAAGTAATTCCAGGCAAAACTTAAATACACTTAAAAAACCCCCACAGCCCTCAAACCCTCCTAAAACCTCCAACAACGAAGCAAACTCTGCTCTTTTGTGAGTATCGGGTTAGGAAGTTCTGCTCTGGGCATAAGAAGTGCTGAAATTTGTCACATCTTGTGCAATAATATATCCAAAGCATCCAAGCAGAACCTTGGCAAATCTCATACTTGTAAGTAGCTCCTTTGCAACATACTAATCTGGAATGAGGTCCCTGGGTTTTTTTAGAGAGGAGAAGTTATTTTTTTCTTATATTTTTGCTATGGGATGCTGCAAGGCAGGGGAAGGACGTTATAGTGTTGCCACTTGCTGTCTCAAGGCAAGATGTTGACTCCAGGGCTGCACTGCTTTTCTAAGTTAAAAAGTTTTTAATGTAACAAAATTTTAAGTGCTGGCCTAGAAGCAAAATACAGTGGTGGGAAACTGGCCTGAGAAGTGATAGATAAGCTCAGAACTCCTTGTCTTTCTGCAGATCTAGCTTTCACGGGCTGGCATTTGTGAATGCAGCCCATTGAAAGTAAGTGCTGTAGCATGTTGGGCTGTAATAGAGACGTGGTCCATGTGGGATAATGTTGTGGATGGCTGGCAGAACCTTCTGTCCAGTTTTTTCGATACACAAAATATGCCCTTTAGGTCTTTTCCTCCTATTCTTCCCCCTTGACAGCAAGAATTATGGTTGGAGGTGCCAGCCTCAATTTAAATTTCCTGTTGAATGTTGATTTGTGGGATATTTGTGCAAGTGAAAAACACATTGATTTGTGGAGCATTCACAGAGGGCTGAACAGTGAATTTGAACATAAATTCATTTTACCTTTCATAGATGGGTGGAATCCTTTCACTTCTGTAGCTGACAATGATATGCACCTGAATCAAGTCCTCAAATTTGCTTGATCCTTGTGGGAAGCTTAAATTTGAGATGTCCCAGAAGGGGCTAAAATATAGGTTTATCAAAATGACTGTTTTACAGGCTGTTTATAATTGGATGTAATTGCTGACCCAGAGACACCACACTCCAATTTGCTTGCAGATGAATGAACTGTGGGCTCATCTGCAGAGCTGCTCATGGGCATCGTGGTCTGAAGGCATTCCCACCCTGCAGCGGGCACCCCTGCCTGCAGACCATGCAGTTTTTTAAGGCTGTGCAGCGAAACATCTCAGAGAACTGATCTGTCTGTAGAAGAAAACGCCTGCTTTAGTGCCCTGTGTGGTTCCTGTCCTAGTGGGTCGGTTCCCCTGTCAAACCGATGCCAGGCACCGCTGCAGCAGCGCACAGAGGGGATCCCGTGCTGTGGGGCAGAGGCAGTCGGAAGGGAATCCCCAAAGCTGGTATTGCTGCCGAATTTGTAATGAGAAACCATAACCCCAGCAAAGGAGGAGAGAACAAGTGTGTGAACAGTCTAAAGAAAGAAAAAATAAAAAACAAGGAAAGCTGCTTTGGTGGAGAGAGTACTTTAATAAACGACACCACCACCACCACCAAATTAAGCCCTTCTTCATAAGAAACAGCTCAGGAGCAGTGTTCTCTTGCCTGACCCCACAGTGGAGAGGGGAGCTGTTTGGGGAAGCTTGCAATGCAGAAGGGAGAGAGGAAAGAAAACAAGCAACATCAACAAGTGCACAGTCAGTGAGGTTTAAAAATCCTCCCTCATCTGGGTTATAACAGCAGGAGGAGATGTGAGTGACCGTGCTGAGAGGAAAGCTTTCCTATAGCGTCTGACCCCAGCATCCTCTTTCGTGCCGCTAGCAGGGGCTGCGTGCAGACCCTTTTTATGGCCGCACATTTTAAAGAGGGGTTCCCAAGCATTGCTCACTCTGTAACCTTTGTGCACTTCCTGTGGAGCGCGCTCTTAAATTATTTTTTTATCAAAAAGGCCCAGAAATTTGATAGGGGAGATGAGAAGATGGGCACGACCAGGGAGGATAATAAAGAAGAACTGTCACTTCCCTGGCTGTAGCTTTGTTGGCCCTCCTGCTTTCTGAGATAAAGACACAGTGGCTGGTCTGAGTTCTATATCAAAAGGCTGATTTGGCTGCTTGATTATATATGAAATATAGATTTAAAGCTTAACTTATGTTCCCAAAAGCAAATCAATCGTAGGGTAAAGCCTGACACATTTGTTATGATCGCTAAAGAGCTTTGCTGGGCTTGTTGATGCTCATAGTGGCTGGAGGGGCTTTAAAAAGCTGTTTGGAACCAGTTTACTGAAATCTTACCTGTTCAGAATACGTTATTTATTAATAGCAACTCAGAGTGGGAGTATATTTCACTCTCTGCTATCCTTCTACCCCTGAGTTTCAGGAGCCACCTCCAAAGAAGGAGTTAAACCTCCTTTTACCATGTGGAAAGGGAAAGAGGCAGAAAGACTTCCAGAGGCACCATCCAGAAAGGCTGTGATCTAACCAAGTGCCTAAGTTCTAAAGATGACCTTACTCAACTCCTCGGTAAATGCTTTGCTGGCTCTGCTGCTCTGGGCTCTGTTCCTGGAAAGCAGAGTGTATTAGACCTCGAGAAAGGCCGCCCTAGCATGAGCAAAAGGTTTCGGATACCCACGCAAGCTCTCATAGAACAAGCTGGGGCATCTCTGTGGGTAGTGGAGGAAGGAATACCTGCAGGGGCTGTGGTTCGGTGCCACCTTCACCTCCCTGGCAGCGCTGCAAGCACGCAGCCAGGTCAGTGCAACAGCGTGAGTTTGCCAGGAAGCAGCGGTTGGAGCCCTCCTGCCTCTGGGGCTTGTCTGTTCACAAATGACACACACATGCATGCACAAACAGAACCCTGGCAATCTCTTTCTGCAAGAGCTTTGCTGCTTCCAGGGGGAAGGAGTGCAAAGTAATTTGATGCCTTCATTATCTTCATAACACGAACCAATTTGTCAGCAAACTACTGTGCGGCCTGATTCCTGATTGTGGAGAAAACCAGGCTGGGAGAGAGCACTGTTATTTGCAACTAGTTCAAGCATTGTTCTTTTTCAGAGGAATGTAACTATACTGTGTAGAGCTGGCTCATTAGACACTTATCCGTTTGTATTTATGGTTTAATTTAATTAAATAACGGCACAGGAGGACTTTGGGTTGTAATCACAATAACAACGATTTTCCCCCCCTTATGGCAATTTCATTCTGAGGAAGGTTTTCTAGGCATGAGTGTGTTTAATCTGTTACCTCCCATCCCTCGATGGAAAGAAGTGAAATATTTAAACCCCCATTGTACAAATGGGGGAACTGGTGGGTAAAGAGTCTCAGTGACCAACCCCAGGTCACCCAGAACACCTAGTTTTGCACCTGAAAAACAGGCTAGGATGTTAGTGCAGGTAGCTGATTGCTCTTTGCTTCTGAAGGGATAGGCCCCCACGGGTCCGTGTAAGAGTTGCTTTCACCTCCTTTCTTGTTTCGTTACTTATTCCAGGCTTAATCCAGCTTTGTGCCCCCCCGAATCTGCTTTTTTTTTAGATACAGAAGAGATTTTAACGTAGATTGGAAAGGATGCAATGTACTGGATATGATACCTCTGAAAGAGGCAGTGATTTGACTTTAAGGCTGAATGTTCTCTCTGAAAAGTCAAGGGAAATCTAAAGGAGCTGCCTGTTGCTTAGAGAATAGAGAGGAAGAGTGCTTTGACATTGTGTTTTGTTGTTTCTAATCCCTGTGGTAGCTGATGGTTTTATTTTATTTTTTTTTTTACTCTCTTCCGTGTTTAATGTGGTCCCTCAAATTGCTTAAGCTTCTTTTTCTTCTCTTTAACTCAGTTCAATCAGATTCCCCCCATACCCTGAAATATAAAGTACATCGAGGTTCTCTAAAGCATAGTTTATGCAAATAATTCCCTCTCTGCATTCCTGTGCTAGAGTCAAGCACTGCATATCTGATTGGGCTCTTAATGACTTTTGGGAATCATTTAAATATCTAGCTGACTAGCCCAGTTAATAATCAAAGCTGCAGCTCCTTGAAGCAGGAGTGACTCGTGGAAGAAGAAAGCTTCTGGTTATTTCTAAGCCTCGCTCCTGCACCTTCGCTGACGTGCAGACTCTGAAGGGCACGGCATTATCAGATGTTCCCAGGCAATGTGCATCCTTTCTGTCTTGCTCCCAGTCACACGTTCAGGTGGTGCGAACTGCCAGCGCGGTTTCTGAACATCTGTTGCCTGTGCATCCCATTGCAGGGAGATCGCTGGAGCTTGCAGATTAAGCAGTTCAGGGGCAAATTTACTGTTTGAATTGCAGATTTTTCAGGGGGTGGGGGTGGAGGGAACCCTTAGATGTTACCGTGGGGATAGTGCCGTGGAAACAACTGTCTTTACTCCTTTGCGCTTTCTGGTGCCCTGACGCTGCCAGTACTCCCTGTGAATGAATCACAAAGCAGAGAACACCAGGACTTGCCTTTGAGATTGCTAACGTAGTTCAGGGTGTCCTTTCCGAAATGAGTGTTACTCTGTTTTGATGGTTCTCCCAATTTTAAGGTATTTTCGTATCATCTCACCTAATGCTTCCTAAAGTTTCATTTAATTTCTAGAACGAGCTTTTTTTACAAATTTTCTATTCCAGAGTGTCACGGATTGTTGTCATGAGCTGTTGCTTCTGACTGTACTGCAGCCAGACATAACTTTGATAATGGAAAAATAGTAATTGCTGTATGTTTCCTCTCCTTCTGTCCCCCAGAATTGCTGTCCTGAGCACTAACATGACGTTAGGGACTACCTTTGGCATCTCTGTGTCCTCTGTGGTGTCCTGATGACAGTTTGCACTGAGACGTGCTGCTTTTCTGATTTATGAATCGAGATATATTCCAAAAGAGAGAATGAGTGCCCGGGGGAGGAGAGCAGGGCTTTGATCTCGCTGTGCTTTTGAAATATGACTGTAAAATCGGAATTAGATTGTAATCTCTTTGGGGCAGGGATATCTTTGTTTGCCCTGTACAGTGTCTGGTATGTTTTGGGTGCCACGTTATCAATGACAGAGATTGAGTAATGAGCGATGCTCACAAACTATGTCTATTGACCCTGTAGAGCTGAGGGGCTGTTCCCTCCTCATCCTACAATTACTAGTATATTTTGATTTCTTTCCTGTGCTCCTTATCTCCGTAGTAATTGGACTTTGCTGAGCTGCGTGGTCATAGGTGTGGTGGGATGGATCTTCCTAGCCGTTGCCTGCGTGCTCTGCTGTGTAATTCTGCCCTCGTATATAAATGGAGAAGAAAAGGGATAAGGAATGACTTAGGCTGAGCGCTGCTTGCCTCTCTTGTGTGCGTTGTGTGGCACTATGGTAAGAAATGGGTAACATTGCCATGCTGTGGACAGCGGGACAGGCCTGCCCCTCGGCTCCGCACAGCTCTGTGTCCTGATGCACGAGCAAAGTCAGCTGCTCTGGCTGGCCTGTGATACTCACCTGTCCGTGGCTGGCCTTGAGCATGGCCTCAGGAAGCCTGAAAATTACAAAGATAACAAGGTAAAGCACAGAGAGGGATTTAGTCAGTGAGCTGAGATGCACTAAGCCCACAAAATGATCTCCTGAAGTTTCCTTTCCTTCAAGGTCTCCTTCTTCGTTGTCCATATGTGAAATGTGGATATTTTTGCTTGTTACTCACCTGCCCTAAATCAAAGGTTTCAATGAGAGGCACGGCTGAAGCTATGCTGTCCACATCCTTCCAGAACTGCTTTTTCCCCAGCTCTAAAACCAACATGAAGTACCACGTGTAACAAATTCACCAAACTTTTGCTGTCACTGCTACTAAAAAACACTCATTGCGTTTTAGTGGAAACCTTATTCTAGATCTACACAAGGAGCAATAGCTGTGATTCCTACATGGATTGAAGGTTTTGATATTGAAAGAGTGTCCATGTCCTCCTAAACTGTGTATGTGACTCTGCTTTCTGAGGTGAAAGATGGAGTTTCTGTCTGTTCTGCACCTGGTGGTTCAGGTTTGATGATAGTGGCTTCCATAGTCTTGGCGGCTGGAGTTACACAGCTTTGGGACAGAGGGCTGCCCCACTCCAGGACACCCTGTTGCGGTGGGGAGGTTGTTTACCATAATGACAACCATTTTTTGAAGAGGGGGAGCAGAATGGACTTTCAGATTATTTGAACTGAGCTGGCTGCGAAATACCGTTCTTGCGGAAACTCTTTCAGAGAGGACTGTTTTTCCATTTGTCATGATAAGATGCAGGAGCATTTTTTAGGTGATTACACTTTCCGAAGAATAGGTTGTGATTCAGAGAGAGGCAGAAAAGATGCCTTTTTTGAGACCCACCAAACTATGAGTTAAATCTGATGTACACTTAGGTGTCATTTCCAGCTCAGTTGTGTACAGGCACTTTGCTCTAAAATGGCACATGCTGTGTCTCATTTCACATGGGCTACTGAACGGTGTCCTAGAACTCCCACCTTGGTTTTCAGGCTACAAGAATTCACTGACAGAGACAGAAATTTCTTGCCTCCCCAGCCAGGATGAAAAAGAAAAAAGGACTCATGAAAGGGAGGGGAGGAGAGCTCAGAAGGAGACTTTGCTGGCAGATGACTACGGTGAATCTTGCAGCCCCGTTTAGCACATCAGTCTCTCCAGAGTAGCCGATGGCAGATGTGAAATGCAGCAAGTCCTTGGGCTATTGTGTAACTTGGGGGATGCCTGCAGCCGCTGTTCATAATTAATCATTCATGCACAGTAAAATCAAGTGACTTTACTGACAGTATCCAAACTGCTGACCTCAATGCATTTTAAAAGTTCGCTGGATACTGAACCTCGAATGACCCATGGATGAAACTGGAATAATAATTTTCATAATCCTCAAGTCATTATCTTAAGAGGGAACGTATTGTTCTCCTAATTAAGTCCATCCACACGCTGTGCATCTTCCCATGCAAATGCACTGTGCATAAAGTAATTAAAAGAAATATACAGCCACAAGGACTTAAACTGTCTTTTATGCAATCTCTTTAAATTATAAGGAGTCTCCTTCCTCCCCCCTCACACATACACTCTAACAAGGAATTCGGCACCATATTCAATAGGGAAAACCACTGAGCAGTTTTGGATCAGAATCTGAAATTCCACAGACTTTATTAGAAAGCCTTTGTTTTATGACATTTTTGTGAGGGCCCTGGATGTGTAGAAGACCCTAATTAAGAGAGAGTTACGATCATTTAATAGGAGACAGTCCCTGCCCTGAAGAGCTTACAGTCTAAACAGACAGGACAGCTAAAAGCTGGAAGAGCCTTGTTTTGCAGTTAAACAGCTCAGCCATTGAAGAGTTGAATGACTTTTTCAAGGTCATACATACAGAGCTGGAAACTCGAGGCAGACCTATTCCAGCACTGCAGGTACCTGGTTCTCCCACCTTTAGCCGTAGACTCAAAAGACACAATATAAAGAAACCTATTTGATGCAACAGCACCAGTTTCCCAGAGAAACTCAGTGATATTTGGTTAGCTGGGGAACAACTGTGCGACTACTTAGCTTCTTTCAGTAGTTGCTTTGTGTTCTCAGGAGTGGTGGAGGCTGTCCCACTGGAAAGCAATGTGTTAGAGTCATGTGACCATCTTAAAACATTTTCTGCCATCTCCCTCTACTTCAGTCTCAGCAGCACCACACAGATGCAGCAGAAGCCCTGCGTGCCATCACTCCGCGTGTGCTCATACTGTGCGCGCCTCATGTTGGACCGTGTTTTTATTGAACCTGGACCAGGCTCCATTTGTGTTTGGTTGTGGCAAGAACGTGAATGAAGCAGTTGAAGGATATCGTCAGGGTCAGCTTTTTTGCCGTAATCTCCCTTGGGACTGTTGCTGACATTGCCTTTGACTTCTAGTTTGCAGAAGAGGAGGGGAAGCTCTGCATACGTCCTGCTTGCTACTTCCACTCCTCTCATAGGCTGTGATAGCTGCTCATTTGAGGAGCACTGTGACACTACTGCTTGCTCTTCTCTTGTAAGAAATCAAGTACAACTTAAGTATTTTGTCCAATACGTCATCATCGTCTCCATGGGTGCAAGAAAGAGTGTCCCTGCATACTCAGCTGCTCTGACCCAGGTGCAATAATATTAGCTAGTGGATGAAGATTGGGCTGTGTAGCCCACAGCCCTGCAGAAACCCTTCTGAGTTCTGACAAATAGCCGTTATTTGGTGCCCACAGCTTCTGAACAAGTGATATCTGCAATTATTAGAGCAATGGAGAAACAGCCCATTAGTGTGTGTGAATGCCATCCACGATGGGACTAGCTCAGGGGGAAATGGCAACCAAGCCCTCAACAGCCTTGTCCTGGTCAGATAAGAATTTGCACATAAATTTTGAGAAAGCATGGAGCCTTCCTTGCTCTCTCCTTTAGCAGGTGTATGTAAGTGCAAGGAGGAAGATGAAATTTCCTGAGGTTGGTGTTGATTACAGTCTCACTTTCTGCAAGCATCCCTACCAATGCAGCAGTCATGGAAAAAGGCAGCTGGGAAAGGAGGATGAAGAAGGGCCTGGCTCTGTGGCTGGGAGGCCCCTCAGCACAGGATCAGAACCAGAGTGAACAGGCAGTTCTCCTCTTATCTGATGTAGCCTGGAGAGCAGACAGATAGGACTGAGCAATCAGTATGATGGGAATGTGGTGGGTGGACTCTACCAAGAGAATAGAAACCCTCCCCTCTATGGATGAACCTTCATCTCTCTTTTTTCCCCCCTCTCCAGTCCTCATTCCGGTAAGAGGGAGGATCTTTTCCCCATCCAGTGATGAGATGAAAGAGTGCCCCCCATTTGACACTTCATGAGTTGGCTGAACCCTACAAAATGATCTTCATAAAATCCTGATTCCAAAGCATCAAAGCCTTTTCCTGACTGGTAAAAACCCTAAAAATTCCTGGAAGAACTGCCAAAGGGCAATGGGGCTGATTCTGTCAACTGCCTTTGGTTAGAGCTGGGTTTGGTTATTTATGGGGGTTGGGGGAGGCAAGAACTTTCCAGATGGGCGGCTGAACCAAATATAACAATGATAAAAATCAATGTTGTTATGTGAAGGGAAAAGAATGCCTGATCTAAAGGGCTGCATGAGGCACACGTTTCTCTGTGCTGAAACAACCCGCAGCACTGAGCTGCTCGTGGCATCCCACTCTGCACTTTTTCATCCCCACACATTGCAGACACGTCCTCTGTGTCTGCTGAAATGTGGCCTTTGCTGGGGGGATCCTGGCTGGATTTAATAGTACCTACCTTACAAGACTCTGCACCGACTGAGGAGTAAATACCTTAGCCTGCTTAAAACATGACTGGGAGAGTAATCACCCAAATGTAATGAGATGTCATCCCACCACAGTGAGACTAAAAGAACTCTCAGTCCATTCAAGTAGCCAACAACTGATTAGCAGTGTGAGTTTTGTCTCCCCGGAAAGGCTGCAGTGTTCTGATGTCTGGGTCATGCTGGGACTCCAAAGAAATGGATGTGTGTCTCGTCAACCCATGGCTCGGACAGAACTGATGCATGAGGGGTAGAGGCTGGGACACAGAATATAAAATGTGTGGTTGCATGGAAGCCCTTGGATGAAAGGCAAGGTGTAAAGATGAACATTTCCTGTCTGAAAAATCTGAAGATATTTGATGTTGTGATATGATGGTGTAAAGGAATTGAGTGGTGGGACAGCCTTCAGAATCATCTGGGTTCTTAAATTATCTTGAAGTAGTAACTGTGATCTCTTAGAACCCTTTTGGTGTGTGTGGCACCGCACAGTTATGAGTCAGAGAAAAAACTATCGCTCCTCTGAAGGCATTGCAGTCTAGGTGTACAAGGGAAGAGAGAGCAGAAGAAAGGCAGAACACATGGGATTGTGACTGACAGTAGGGTCTTTGCACACCTCCAAGAACAGAGGAGGAGGATTCAGTAATTCCTTCAAGAAGGAAGCTTTCTCACCATCTACTTTGTGAGGAAGCTGAGTATCTGGTGCAAGTGGGAAGATGGCTAGGAGTCAGGAATGAGTGGGAGAGCTGACATGTCTGATGAGACAAGGAAATTTCCTGGAGAGAGTTGGAGTTGGTGGTTGCAAACTGCCTTTGTCTAAGCGCATCGTCGGGTTTCCTATGTTAGTGAAGTTCTGAATGCTTGCACAGGTTGTTAATAGCCATACAACTAGCCAGTGCAATATCATCATCTTCCCAATGGTGATCTTTATTTTTGGAGGTGTCCTTTAGTGGAAAACCTTCAGTACTGTCATGGAAATAAAACACAAAGGATACACAAAAAATTTTCCCTTGGGCAAATGCTTTTTTCACTGAGTCCCCTTGCACATCTTTCAGTCTGATGTTTGTACTCTTTGGCCTCACCTGTTGACCAATAGGCATTTGTGCTGTTGAAAAAGTGGTGAGGTTCAGCCTACTGAGGTTGCTGTTCATCACTCTGCAGTGAATTCCAGCTCTCTAGGTAAGTAATGAAATTGGGGGAATTGCTCTGCCTCACTCTCAACAGACAGAGCCTTATTCAGTTTGGTTTCTTTGCCTAGGTCAGGTTCTACATGTACACATGTGGTCCCACCATCAATTTGCCTTTCACCAGCCTGCTACTTCATGGGATCCCAGCTCTGGCCACTCTCATCAGTCAGCCAAGGTGCTTCCTCCTCTCTTTGTTACCCATGGAGGGACCCTGCTTGCAGCTCTTCAGTAATTCAGCAAGAGAAGACCAGGATGGAGGTGAGCAATTTGTTTGCAAGTGGGATGGTGGGACCCTTGTTTCTTGTTAAAGGCACATGAGATAAGAGGTGCTATTGATGTTTTGAGATGTTCTTATCACAGGCCTTGGTCTGAAATGACACTGCTCATCCTCACTTTCTCTCCAGTTTGTTGATGAAAACTGAGAATTTTCTCCTGCTGTCTCCAGTCTCTGGGAAGTCCTTAGACAAAAGAATTTTTTAGACACATCATTTCCTTTTGTGAATCAAACTCTAACCCCTTAATGTTCAGCAAATAATTTGTTCCAAAGGGACTCTGTTGTATGTGATCGTAATTACATTTGGTTTTTAATAATCATAAACACTCTTGTTTTCTAAGAACCAGCAAAACTGATTTCCAAGTCATTTAATTTGAATGGCATGTTTTGTGTTTGTGTAGCATCTTCTCCCCCACACGCACTTCTAAAGAAAAACAAACAATGTATTAAAAATAAAAAAGCAAGTGTGAGGGGAAAAAAACCTTGGAGAACTTTAAAAGACTCTAAACCTGAAAAGGGAGGGTGGGATCAGCTAATTTGTCCCTCTTTTGTGTGGTTTATTAAGCCTTTTGTTCTGGAACGCATGGGTTCAGTGGGAAAGCGGTTTTTGATATATAATGTATTTACTTTTGCTAATTAATTAAAGCAGTATTCATATGAAAATGCCGACTGATAATGGCTTTCACAGCAACAACTGTGTTTTTTAAAGTAGCAACTTTTAATTACAAATTGACTGGCAGAAATATATAAACCCAAATATTGTTCCACTGATTTCCTTTTAACTGTGTTACTCTTGCTTGATTTATCGGATTAGGGCTTTTCACACATAGTGCGTACAAGATATTGTTTTTAATGAGAATTTAAAAGATTACCAACAATACCCATAAACCATTAAAAACACAAACTCTAGATGAATGGTAATTAGACAGAATGATTTGAGGCTGATAAATTGAAAGCAATTAATGTATTTGTTTGGGATTCTGAAGATAGCTCTGGGTGTTCCAGAAAGCATTGAAGGGTTCAGATTTGTTGCCGAATTGCATGTGGAGATACCTGCACTGCTTCAAGTGTCTGGGGCACCAGTAGAGCACCAGTGGTGAAGATGCTGACAGGGCTCCACTGGGCTTTGAGAAGGGGGAGAAGTGAGGAGTTATATAGACGGATTTTGTGGGGAGGGCCAGAGGGATATATCAGAGCAGGGCTTCCTTGGACCAGACCTTTCTGTGTTTCATTGTTATCTGTAACATAATTAACAGAAAACTTGCAGAGGTATGAGGAGAGGAAAATGCTGAGGACAAGCAAAGGTCTCTCATCTGTGCTTTGGTTTATCGGAATTGCATCTTCTACCCAACTTGTGCAGTCCTGAGTCATTAAGCCTGGGTGAGGCACTCTCTTTTGGGAGATGAGGAGGCTGCATTTGTTAATGGTGGCTTGTAATCCCAGCAAAAGCATCCTGTTTCTATTCTTTCTCTTATTCTTGGCAAAGCAAATGTTTTGGAATTCTATTACAGCAAAAGGAAGTACTCTCAGGTGATGATGCCGTTTGATATTGTTCCTTGGTCTCAGGTCTAGAACAGAGCTCACCAGGACACCCCATCTCAGGAGAATTTCTTAGGACAAGAAAAAGAGCTGAAACCAAGTAACCTCCTAAATCAGGATAGTGATGCCTTTTCTCAAAAATCTTAAAAAAGTAGCCCTCCCCACCACAAAACCTGAAGCCCCAGGCTGCTTATTATCTGAGCAACTGAAACATCTCATTTCAATATTTACTATTTTTATTTTCAAGTCTGTCAATTAAAAAGAAAGTTGAAATGAAGAGTCATGGCAAACAAAAACCTGAAACCTTTTCCCTGTTTTTCCCCAGGTCAGGGATAACCTTCAGAATCAGCCCTTCCCTTGTGATAATTTGGCATTTCTGATGGTGGATGCGGTGGGATGTTTTTGTGAAAACAAGTCTTGACTTGGAATTCTGCAAGTGGAACTCCCTCCTCCACCATTGAGTTATCTATTTCCTTTCGATGTATTTCTTCCATGAGGCTTTTCAGTGCTTATCGCTGCAGAAAGAAAAGCATTATTTAATGGGGCAAGAGCAAAAGAATGGTGCATGCCCTTCATGTCCAACCATTAGCTACTGGTATCTTGTTCAGGGAACCTGATTTCCAAACGAGCTCCTCAAGCCCTTTAAAGGACTTAGCGGAGTGGATGCTGGTGGGTGCTCAGTTCTTTTGAAAACCTGATTGTCGCGTTCCTAGTGGAAACTGTTGAACTGAACCAGATTTTTTTGAGGCTTTCCCCTGAAAAAATGGTGTTCTCTAGGGAAACTCTGTGGCTTGACAAATTTAAAGCCCAATTCTTTCATTTCTTGACTGTTTCTGGGCAAGTCTTGCAGGTGCTTTGAAGCTCCCATTTGCAGGAGCCCTGTCTCCTGTCCCGGTAGCTCCATCCCTGTGCAGCACACCCTGACTCCTGTGGGGTGATTTGTTACAGCTCTCCTCCATCCTGCTGGAGTCATGGTTGGTTGCAGAGAAAAGTAATTGTGTTAGCAAAGAGTATCTTGCTTCCAGGGACTGGACACGGTACAACTTCACTCAGCGGGCTTACTCAGGGGAACACTTGCTGGGTTATTGCCGCTGCTGTGAAGTAGCATCTCGGGCATTTCATAAAGCATTTTTCATTCCTCACACACCAGTTCAACCATCAAATTAACAAATCAGGTTTTTGGAGGAGCCACCTGGGACCTATTGCAAAATCTAGATGCCAGTAAAATACAGTTGCAAGTAGGAAAATAGAAAAGACCAATAAGGAAACAATAACAGAAAGCTCTATTAAAAAGGCATATGGATACAATGTTACTGGCCCAGTTAATGAACCTGTTATATTCAGTAGTGCAATAAAATCCAAAGTAATTGCAAATGAAACTTAATGCCTTGTAAAAGAGTTTAGCTCCTTCCTTCCATAGCTACAGCTTTTTGAAATAAAGGCCTGATCCAGCAGGAGGTGTAGGTGTGCTGCACGGCTTAAAGAGTGTTTAGGAAACATCTGATTAGCTGTGGGCAACGTTAAGGTCGTTTGAAATGTTCAGGCTTTTCTGGCCAGCCCAGCCTTCGGCAGGACGATGTGGAACAGGGTAGCACATTGACAATTTGACCCCGACCCTTTGCATGTGGGATCCTGCATATTCTGGTCTTCCCTGCAGGCGCAGGAATCACTTCAGACCAGTCCAACCAGGAAACTGCTGAGGTGTTGGTTACTTTTTTTGTCTATTCTCAAACCAAAATTTTGACTAGAGCGGTGAGCTCAGAAGCAAGGCAGAGGAGTCCTTCTAACCTTGCCTGTGTGCATATTCCTTCTGGGCTTTGGTCCAGAATTTTTCCTGACTTTTTACAGCATGTGATTCCTGCCTGCTCCAACCAAACCCTATTTGTTTGGGGAAAATAGACTCATGGTTTTGCTCTGTAATGTAGATTTTGGATAGTAACAGTTTCTTTAAGTCATAGAGCTACATCCTGATCATCTTTACTTAGCTCTCAAGTCAAACTTCCTTTATGTGAATAAGAAATAGGTAGCAGGAGGGGATTTGCAGCATGAACATTTTCTGGTGATGATAGTGATATTTTTTGATTGTTTAGTGCCTGGTCCTCGAGCATCAAATAACTGCTGAAGAATTTTATCTTCATTTCAAAGGCATGTTTCTAGTCCTTACATTTGTGTGATCTCCACCCCTCCAGGTAATTTGAAAGTGTGACTTGGTTATGCCTGAAAGACTCAGGATCCAGAAGGCAGAGAAAAATAACCCAAAGCTGACTGTTATTAAAAACAAACAGCACCAGCCCCTTCCCACACTGATGGTATTCCGGTTCCTGGGTTTGCATTGCTGATTTTGGGCCATGGGAACTGAAGGCAGGCAGACGCCTGACTTGCATGAGATCAGAAGCAGGAACCTGGCAGTTTGCTTGAAAATGGCCTGAGCCTGGTGAGCCTGGTGAACAAGCACCTGCAAAAGGGGATGAGCAAGGACAGAGTGCATGGTGCAGAGGGAAGTGCCAGCCCTTAGAGAAAATCCTTCCTGCTTCCACCCATAAAACTTATTTTTCAGGAAAGAAGTATCAGTTCTGCAAAGGGTGATGTCCTCTCCTCCTCCTCTGCTAGCAATCAGATTTTCATTTCATTTGCAAGGCTTTGTTTCCTCACAGTTGACTACAGTTGATAGATAAAGCTGTGAATCGCCCTTTTAAGTTCTAATGGTGGTTCTAGATGCGCATTCCTCAGCTTAAAAAGTGCAGAGTCCTTTCCTGGCATGTGCTAGCAGAAGTCATGGGGTGCACTCTGAGAAATAGCCCCTGCTTTCTTTATTATTGTTCTTTCCTTCCTCTGGTGGCATGAGTCAGGGGTACTGTCAGTCTCTGAACCGACACCGTCTCTAATTCGGTGGTTACTCTGCCCAGTTCGTTGTTTGACCGAGCTGTGGCGTGCCATAAGGTTTATCTTGGTTCTGGGTAGTTGACAATAAAGGGGCAAATTTCTGAAATTCTAGAGGGATTTCTACAGAAACTTCCTTCCCCCTCTTCCCCCTCGAAAGGAAGCGACCTCCTGCAAACACGCCAGACCACTTCTTTTCTTACAGGGTTAGCGCTGGCGTCCTTTATTATCTTCCTGTGTAACCATGGGTTTGGCTTCTCTCAAGGTTCTTACTGAAAATGGTCCAACACTTTATCCTCACATCCGCCCACGTACGTGAATTCCTCAGTGTCATAAGTTGGTTAAGATCCATGTAAGTCATGGCACCTCTCCGTCTTTGACCCTGTGAAAAATGTGCGGTGCTGTAAACAGAGGCAATGCAAATATATACGAGATGAGGAGCCTTAGTGATATGAAACTGCGAGGTGAGGGCAGCAAAGTCACAGTTTGTGGGAAGCGTGAAGGCATTTCAATAATGGAGTGGAAGGCTGTCCCTGAGCTCTGGGTGTGAAGTTTGCTAAAGTCAGTGGAAAGATTTGTATTGATTTCAGTGAACTCCAAATGAGTCCCTTCAAAAGCAACAAGGAATATGGTCCTAATCAGATTGATACAATTGTGGCTAATTACTCCTAATTACTCTTTTATTGGCAGCTGGATACTACAGGGCTAAAAATAGCGCTTAACACCTCCGCAGGACCCTGAATAAGACTCCAAGTATTTCAGAAGTGCTCATTAGAAACAGGACAGATCCTGTACTCAGGGTGTATTACAGCAGAGACCAGTGGATGTTGTGTGTTTTGGAAACTCATCTCCTTTGTTTGGCTAGCTGAGAATACCATGTATTTTCAAATCTGTTTCCAGTTGTAGGTGTTGAATGCTTTAAAGTCTGTTTCTGAGCAAATTTTAAAGAATGCCTCCCTTTCCATTTAAAAACTGAATTTTGCAAGGTGTTACGTTCCTTCAGATTTTAGGGCTTTAGGAGGATCACTGCTGGGAAATTTAAAAAAAATAAAAATTGGCTATTTAGATCAAGGATATGAACATTTGAGATCATTTTAGAAATGGCAGGCCAGCCAGCGATTTCACAACTAGATCTTGATTTGAACTCTGAAACCCCAGCAAATTTGGGGTATATGATCCCAAGACTGGGGTTGTCTAAACATCGAAATCACTCAGAGCTCCACTCAGCAAAAATATATGTAAAGGCACTGAATAAATGCAGTGGTCACGGGCAGCTAATCTTCCCACCCAGGAGCTCTGATATTCTCAGTACGCAACCATTATCATCTAAAATACTGTGTGTCCCATTGCTGCCTGGATTTGGTCTCCTTGCCTATGGGTTAGATATAAGGAATATAAAACAAAATACATGCACAAAACCCTTGTGTTTCCTTTGCAAAATCAGGCTGTGCACATAGCTAATTCTTTTCATGTTAATCTACGCTTACAACCCGATAACAAGCTAGAGCTTTCTTCTAACCAGGCTTGATTAAATTTGGAAGATTTCTTCCCAACAGGAGAACCCTTTCTGCTTTCATGCAGTAAACATGATTTTGTGCTCTCTGTATTTCCCTTTTTTATTTTTATTTCAGGAAATCTTTTTTTTTCCTTATTATTATTATTATGAATAAGCTAGTTTTAAATCAATTTCAACAGCTGGAATTAATTTTCCTGTTACTGACTCTTCACTTGGGCCTGTCACAGAGCGGGAGGCTTTCTATTAGCATAAACATAACTGAAAGCTCTGGAATTTGCATTAATGTACTTTTAACAAGTTGACAGTCTTTTGGCACACGCTCCTGAGATCTGAGAAGCAAGGGGAAAAAAAAGACTGTATTATAACTTACACTGGCTGGATTGTAAGAAGCTGTCAGGTAAAACCTCAGGTTTCTTTTCCTACTACAAAAATATGGGACAAAACATCCACTCATAAGCAGGTGCATATATCTGACAATTTTGTGAAGTCCTTACTGCTTGCCTCCTGGCCTCTGCAAGTGCACGCTCACAACTAAGGAGCAAGCTGTTGGATTGTTACTTAATGGATGTGGAACTTGCACAAGGGCTGGATGTGCAGAGATGCAAAATATTTTGCAAAGTTTTTAAAGGGTCTCGGGGAATGTGTATTTTGAGCCCTTTGAAAAGCAACCCAAACCCTGCTAAATGAGTTGGAGAGTGTGTGTCGAATAAGGAGCTGGTCCTGCGAGCTCCTTACTATCACGAGGAAGGAATCGAAGAGGACTCAGCATTGCAGTTTTAGCAGCAGTTGACAAAATCGTAGCGAAGACCCAAAGACCGAGACGATGGTTTGATACATCTAAGCTTAAACCAAATAATTAAAGTGAGGGTCTCTCTATTTGCTTCCAGCTCTTAAGTGGCAAGTGAAGCACTGCGGTTGAACCTGGCCTTCATTAGCCAAAGAATCAGAACCCAATTCATGATAAACAGAAGCTGATGTTCCCACTTTGTAGCAGCAAGGCCTTAAAGAAGGATGATTATTAGGAAAGCTGGTGTCAGTGATGTTTGGCTGGACTCCGTTGACTTTGCAGTCATTAGTTTGACTACTCCTGAGTCAGTGTGGGCAACCAGTGGGCTGGTTTGTGTGCTGCTGTCTGCTTGCAGGGGTGTCTGTGCGAACGGGCTCCGCCATACCTGGAAGCGAAAAGTTAACTGAGCCCCTGCACTGCAGGCATCAACTGTATGGAAAGCAAGGCTTGGGTATCTCTGGATCCCTCAGCTATGTAGATGTTCTGCCTGCAAATCAGCGGGGTGATGTGTGTATTTAAAGAATACAATACGTTTTCACCAGTTACTTCGGATAAAGGTGTTAAAGCGTTTGCAAAAAACGTACAAGCCACTATCAAATTTGTCTGTATTTTTATGTGTATCTATTTCCTGTTGTACTAGAAAAGTGGGCAGGAAAAAATACTTGGGCTGCAGATCAGACTCATATCAGTTGCCATGGGAATAAAAGGGATACAGAGCACTGAGGGAATCCTTTAAACTACAGGACTTTTTAAAACTGAGTTCTGATTTGACTGTTTATTTAGGCCCTACATTAAGACAAAAATGTGTGTTTAGCCAGCTCCTCCTGCTGGATCCAGAGCAACTATTAAAGCTTATTTCCATAGAGATATTGCTGATCCTGGCCCCAGAACAGAGAAGCAAGAGGCCTGGGAGAGCTGCAGTGCTGAGTGGCACTCTGCTCGCTCTGTGGCCGGGAGCTCACGCAGCCCCCTTGCAGCTTGGCAAACAGAGCCTGGCTTTACGCTCACATGGTAAAGCTGCTGCCAGTGGTTTGTAAGGCTGCGGTATTAATCCGCTCCAGGCTTTGCTCCTCAGTTTGAGTTTGGAGAGACCAAAATGGTACCACTTTAGTCTGGAAACTATGACTCGCTCTGGCCGGCACAGGAGCGATATGGCACTGCTTACAGTCAATCGTATGGGAATAGTCTCACTGCTGGGAAGAGTCATCGAAAGGTCTGCTAGTTAATTAGCAGAGGGATTGTAAATAGCTAAAACCTGACTGAATTCCACTGTCAACTCAGGACAGGATCCTCCTGCTGCTCCTCTTCCTGGCTCTTCACTCTGACCACAAACGGTTATTCTGGAGATAATTTTCCCTCTCATGACTGCTGTACCAGTTGATACCATGAAACCCACTATTGCTGGTTTTTTGTTGCCTATAGGCAAAGGAGAAGCTCAGCACTGTGGAAAAGTACTATCTCCTCAGTCCCTTTCTTGTCCTTTGTAATTTTTCCCTTTTCCAGGGAAAGGCCTCAGGGATGTTGATTGAGAGCAGAGCCAGCCCACCCAGTGCTGCTCGGCTCGGGTGCTGCTGTCCTCTCCTGCTTCGACTGATGGAAGGCACTTGTTCATCTGCTGAGCTGTGTCTGGATCACGTGATTTTTCCTGAGCTAATCTGCCTGTGTACTTCTGGCTGTATGGACTCGCTACAGGTTCCTAGTCCAACCAAAACCCATGTGTCTGTGCACAGCCTGTGCCAGACTGGGTGGTACAGAGAGACTTGGGTGATGTGTTGAGTTCCAGTCACTAACAAGAGCACAAGGCCAGATCAGTGGAGTGGGGAATGGGACACTTGATTCACTCAGGCTTCCAGACCCTCGGATCATAAAGCCAAGAAACTTTCTGGAAGGTTTATCTAGCTTCTATCTAGAAGGTATTACCTTTGTAAGGGTTTATATGTCTCCTTCTTCTTAAGGTACTTCAAAGAACCCCTGAAAGAGATCAGTTGTGTTGGTTGTGATCAGTGCATCAGGGCTGCCAATGCATGAGCGCATCGCCTGTCTCTGTGCCCTCTCTTGATAAAAAGGAGACATTTCTTCCCTTTCACTAAAAAGATTTTTTTTCCTTAACTGCCAAACCAATCCCTTCCAACTACATGAGCCCTGAAAATTTCCCAAATGCAGGAGTGATGAAAGAGTAACAGCTACGTTGGAGGCAGGGGTCAATAACTGTGCCTATGGTGAGGGAAGCTATCCAAAGCTGAGGGCTTAGTGCCTACACCAGCGCTGACTTCATCAGCATCAACGGAGGGCATTGCATGAGCCAACACTGACAGCACCGGGCCCCTGGTCAGGGTTCGTGTGTGCGAACGGTGGGCGGAGGAGCTGTGGGCTTGGAAAGCTTTGCAATGATGGAAAGAAGAGTGTGGGAGGGGAAAAAGGAAGAGTAGTTTGGTTTAGAGATACTGTCCGCAGCGCTGATTCACTGGGCTAATCGGATCTTGGTGGCATTTTTCCTCCGATATCTGCTCTAGGCGTCTGTCACTGTTTTTGAGAATTTATCTTTCTCATCAGAGCTTGGGCTTTTTGTTGGTTTTTTGACTCTCTTCATTCAATGCCTGTAAGAGAAAAACATTTGAAAAAAAAGTCCTTTTTTTTTTAGAGCTCTGTTCAGTAAGCCTGAGCTGTGATAAAGTTTCTTCTCATGTTGATTGCCAACGAACGTGGGTGCCCTGTGGGCAGTGGCCAGTCAGGACTACCTACACCCTCTACTGAATTCTTTGAGTTTTGGTAGGAGTTCTCTGCTAAGCCCAGTCTCAAAACAGCACTCCAGGGCCGTGCAGCAAAGGCATTATTATAGTACTTTTTTGTTGGATCATGCCCTATGGCATAAATCCTGTGAGTAAGGGGCTGGGGTCTTTCCTTAAGTCACTCTGTTTCAGGCAAGTGTGAGAAACGATAGACTGTGATTTAAATTGGCAGCCCTAACGTGCAACAATGTAGAGCATCATCTTGCCTAATGGGTCCTTGTCCGTATCCTCCTACAGAAAAAGCCTAATGAAAAATAGTTCAGAAGCTTTAACTGCAGCTCAGGTTCTGGTACCGTTACCAGAGGGCGCTGAGCAGCTGTTCTGGAGCTCTACTCTGTCCTGTACAATCTGGTCTGCATGGATTGAGGGGAAGACATGAGCTAAGTGGAGCTTGTGATGACCGGTGTGCCCAACCTCCAGACTCTGCAGCACGGAAAAAGAGGTTCAAGTATTCATTATTACCTGGCAGCTGAAACGTCCCCTGCAGCCCCTGTTGTATGTGTGAAGCCGAGCACAGCACGAGAGCGGGGCTATTTGGGGAACATCTGATAGAAGAACTTTAGCTGAGCAAAACTCCATTGGCGAGACTTCTCCATAAACATCAGCTGTTGTTAATTCAGCCTTGCATGCTTACAGACATTTGTGTTGATTGTGTGTGCTTTCTGGAGGAGAGACTTTTAAATATGGAAATGAATGGAGATATTTGCACAACCGGTTAGCATCCATTTCATATTATTATCGAATTTCTGTATTACGTAAGTGCCTAGAGACCTTAGATTATAGTAGGGCTTCACTGAACAAGGTACAGAATATGCCTAGGGGAGATACACCTTGCTACAAATAGCCTGAGACAGTCCTAGCCAGGGCAGACAGTCAGGCAGAGGGAAGGCTAGCACAAAGGGTAAGGTGACCTGCTCAGGGCTGTGTGCAGGGAGGCAGGAGCAAAGCTTTATAAATCAGTATATTTGCTTGTCTAAATTCGAGAACTGGGATGAGACAATGAAAGGAGATCAAATACAATTGTAGGTGGAGACGCAGGCTGTTCTGACCTGTTTTAGGATACTTTGATTTAGGGTTTGGGTGTGAGTGAGAACTGGAATCCTCCTTTGCTTGAGCTGATGTTTTGTGTGTTTGAATTTCTACCATCTTGAACATGAGGATCCTCAGGAGATGGTGTGAAGGTAATAGCCTTCATAACTGCATCCCAATGGAGCAGATGTGGAATCAGCCCCTACCTGTTTCTTGCAGACAGATTCTCACCTAGAAAGTTAAGTCATTATTTCCGGACACCAAAAATGCAGAAATGCCAGTTGGCAGGTGTGTCCCACTATCATGGAGTGACACTTGCGATGCCTCTGTTCTTGCTGAGTAACATCATAACCCAAAAGGCTCATACTAGTTTCCAGAGGCTATTCTTGAAGTAAAGTGTGATTTACATCGCGTGCCTTGTCTTATCTAAGCTATTGCTGTCATCCTTCTCACTTTGCAAGTGCCTTTGGCCTGATCTCTTATGTCCCAGAATCAAGTATCTCTGTTAATTCGTTTTGTCCTTTAGTGAATGATTTCCAGCAGCCTTCAGGATTGGCCAAACTCTGCTCCTACTGAAACCAAGGTATTTTTCCACTGAATTCACTGGGAGCTGTTAGAGCAGGGCTTGGTGCTGTTGGAAGTCCTGTGCCAGCTGACTGAGCAGGTGGGGAAGGGGCTCAAGGGATCTGGCACGTTTCATAACAGAACCAGTATTTTGGAGGGCTGTTGAGAAAACTGTTGCAAAAGGCGGGTTTTCTGTCCTGCGGCACGTCACCTTGCTTAGGGGTGTTGTGACGGGCACAGGACACACAGCGCAGTGCAACTGGATGAAGTGGAGGAGTCAGTGGGGCTGTATGGGAACATCTGTTTCTGGAAGAAGCTTATGTGTTTCGTTCTGCCTGGTCTATAATATTCATCTGATTAACTTTCTTTTTAACCCTTCAGACTATATTGATTCTTCTCTTAATGCTGCAACGTCTCTTTTCTGGAATATTCATTCCCACAAGTCTTAAAGCCGCACCAGCCCCACAGGGACTGGAACAATCGTTGCAACGCACAGGACATGTGCCAAGCCTGTATTTTTTGGAACCAGCCATAGGCCACAACCAAGAGCACTCTCTTATCTCAAGGTGAGCAGTTCTTTCTGACACAGCTGGCACTCTGGCAGCAGGACCCCAAATTGAGCTTTAAGTGCATGGGGAGGCTATACAGAGGGACCTCAGGTTAATGTGGCTTCAAGGGAACCAGTCCTTCACCTTCATTTTCTTGTTGTCACCCAAAACTTCAGAACCTTCCTGTGATACTGGGATGGCCATTTGTTATGGTTATCACAACGGTAAAATTGTCATGGGTAAAAACATCCCATTGTCCAGAAATACAAGACAATAGCATCAGCAAAGAGGGCCCATCCTCCACACCCGCCTTCCCCTTGTAACTCCTCCACACTCAGGAAGTGGCAAGTCTGTAGTGTGTGGCCAAAAACAAGGCAGAAAAACTCTAGTGAAGAAGGGAGTTAGAGCTGATTGGTAAGCCAGGCATGGGCACTGAACATCTCTCAAGAGATAAGTTTCTGATGCTTGATTCTTTTCAGTCCTTTTGGAGACCATGATAAGGAGGCGGCAGTTGCTTTGTCAGGGTTGCTCACGCTCTTTTGTGCAGCGTGTTCAGTCACTGAACTTGTTCAGATAAGACAAACATCTAAACTCCATTTCCGGAGACACATACCAGTCTTTGCACTCAGGCAATGGTTATACCAGGGGTGGGCTACTGGGGATAGGACTGATGTTGAGCGTCTGTGAGAAGGATGCTCCGTAGTAGCTGGTGGTCCCCTGTCTCCTTTGTTTCCCTGGAGCTCCAAAACTGGAGTTCAGACTTTCCAAGTGGTCCAGAGATCTGGGATATTTGGCAAAGGAGGCCACGAGCATCCCAGCAGCAGAGAGGGAAGAACTTTTGAAAAACTCACCAAAACTCTGATTATTTTGGGCTGGAAAAAGCTGGGGCCTCCTAAAGCCTTCACAGGCTTTGTGAGTCTTCAGCCATCAGAAGAAAACTTGGAGTTAGCAAGTACTTCAGTCGCTGCTGAAAGGCAGCCACGAGGGAATCAAAACATGATTGATTAAAGCAAACAATGTCTGGGCACAATTGTTTAGGACAGACAGTGCAGGAAAATAACGTAGGCAACTGGAAATCTGCAGAGAATTTCATAAGGTATCAGGATTTGATAAACGCCTGAGGTAGAAAGCTGTCCAGGTGTTACTTAGCACCCCTGCTGCAAGAAGTGCGTGGGGCAGCTCTTCTAACTGCAGTTGGCTAGAGTTTCTTTCTAAAATCTCACGCAAAGTAAGAGATTTCTATGGAGACCAGTCCTGACTAGAAGAAATGAGCACTCCCTGTTCAGTTGCCCTGTTTTTTTCAGCTTCTATGCTTTCTGTAGAGGGCTCCCAAATAAGTACTCATCTTTCTGTTACCTGTGAGCTTTGAGAAATCTTTGCCTGGGTTGGTTTGGCAGACATACACCAAATGGCCAGGGCTGTCTCTGCTTCAGCAGAAAAAGCAGACTGAGAGCAGTGAGGGTTATGGGAAACTGTATCTGTGGGTGTTATATTTTCTGTTATTTCTCTAGTCAACATGAGAAGGCTGAGATATTGTTTGTGTAGAGACCTTTGGGTTTCAGAGGCATTGCAGCATGTCTGAACACATTTTGCTTCTATGATTTCTGGCATCTCCCAATCTGGCAAGAAGCGATCAAGCTTTTGGCTTCTCCTGGCCAGGCTGGGAAACAAATACATCTAAAAAACCTTCACAGCCTAGAAAAAACTTGATTCCTTGGGAAGGGGATGATACTTCAAGTGGAACAGTGGCAGCCTGAAAAATGCTTGTCTCGGTCTCTTGGTCTGGGGTGAAGCACGTCCTTCCTGTGTGCTACCGACCATGAGTGACCTTCTGAGGTCCCTTATCCCCATAAAAGCTCTATTTTGTAACCCATGGTATTAGTCCACAGCTCTGTGCTCATCCTAATGGGAAGCTGTTCCAGTGAGCCTTGGAGGAGATGAGAAATATGTGAATAGTGAAAGGGAGGGACTGCAAGAAGGGAGAGGCACTGTTTGACTTTTGTGGGAGGGACTTCCTGGTAGTTTTGTTTTGCAGAATAGAAATAATGGGGTTAAACTTAGTTACATGGTGGTGGGCATCCCTGCCTCCCAACTCAGGTCTAGCCCCTTGCAGCCTCCTTGAGGCCTGGGCTGGGTAGTGCTGACTGTACAGCCTAAGGAGCAAAAAGAGCCCGGTGTTGCTTCTGAGGAGATCTCTCATGTAACTGCTGTCTCACAAGGGTCAGATAATACGCTAGGATACCCGTAGCAGACTGACGTCGGCTTGGCCTAAACTGCGTGCCTAATTTTGCTGATTTTCTGCATTGAAAATGGATGTACTTCAGATGCCTCATAGGAGTCCTGGAGGGAGAGGAATTGCTGAAACATTGAGAACTGGTTTAATTGTTCTGTCTGAACCTCCTTACGAATGAAAATACTTTCTTTCCCTTCTTCAAACAGATGTCAACTAAAAGCCACCAAGAGAGCTGGGGATCTTCAGCCTTCAAGGGTTTTAGTCCCCATTGAAAGTACTGTCACGACTGTGTCTCTGGGAGATGTTCCTCCTTGATGACCCTGTGCAGTGCTCAGCTTAACCTTCGAGCAGCAGTTGCATCACTTAAGCATCTAATCCCATTTGTAACCTGAGATATCAGCTATAAGTTGCCAATAAATCTTAAAAACCCTGCAATGGAAAGGCCTGTTATTAGGCCATATAGGATGCAGTTTTGTTAGTGCAGGTTATTCAATTAACCGGGATCTGACTCATTAGTATGGTACATATTTTTTTGTTAATTAGTACAACCAGAGCAATGATTTAAAGCATTTCTGAATTTCAGTGACATTTCTGTTCAGTGGTAGTGGCCCATGGTCAAATAGTGGGCCTAAGGCATGTGAACAGCAACAGAAAATCCCGTCCTGAGAGATGCTCTTTCTGGGAGGAGCAGATGCACCTAGACCTCCTCTCCTTTCTCATGCTGTGTTGCATTCTCTTTTGCAGGTCGCTCCAAAGTGCTGTGCAATTGTGTGGATGTCCCAGCTTTTCTTAGGCTGTTTTCTCCAGGGGCTGGGAGCAGTTTTGGCAAGCGATGACCTAGTCGTGGTGCCAGGCACCAAGTGAATTCACGACCTCGTGCTTCACAGGTTTTCCATGCGTCCTGCGGATGTGCCGTGGAAAGGTGAATAACACATTCTGCATGTGAGTAAAACCACCGAGTCCCACTGTCCTACAGCACTGCTTCTGGGGTGTAAATGCTTTTCCTGCTTTATATGAATATATCATCCGTGTCTGAGGTAGGATGCACCTGCTGTGCACCTGTTCCCCACAGGTACCCAGTTCATTCTGGTGCCCTCTTCTTCCCCCAGGCTTTCATTTTGTTCTTGCTCTTCCCACCCCTCTGATGGAGAGGCTGCCTATGCCCATCTTGTGGAAGGCAGCTCCCTGCGTCAGGGAACGCCAAGAGCTACCCAAGCCCTGAGCAGCGAAACTTTGTTGTTTCAAAGTCACATTGACCTGAGTGCTGCAGCAAACGCGTGTAGCGTCTGCTGCCGTTGTTTCGCATGAGGGAGCTGCAGTCAAATATTAAAAAGGCAGCAAGAACATTAAATTATTCAGCAACGGAACATTGTCATTCCTCCATAAAACTATTTTGACCTGTAGTTTTCTATGGAGTCCATTGCTCTTAAATGTGCAGTGAGAAAGGAAATTAAAAATTAATCTTTATTTCCATCTCAGAAGAAAACCTTAATTCTCTGCATTGAAATTATACTCGTAATCCAGGGTAATAAATTATAGTTTTTAATTGCAGCTAGTCACAGCCAATCAAACGGGAACGTCTCTCTTTCTTTCGCTTGCTTTAACTTTGCTATGCAGAAGAACTCATGGAGTGCTGGAAAAAATTCACGTACATTGACCCAGGCTCTTAACATTGTGCAAAATAAGCCCAGGACACTCGTCTGGCACCCTTGAGCCAATGACCTGAAAGTACCTTATGGGTACTGATTGTACCATACACACAAGCACAGAGAAATGGGTAAATCTGGCCCTGTTTCCACATGGAGAAGGCGCGGCGTAGCACCATGTTCAAGGTTATGTAGTGAGTAAATGTTGAATGAGCAACAAAATCTTGATCTGGTTCACCTGCTTTTGACAACATCCTTCTGAGAAGGGAACAGGAGACAGGATTCTCTACTCTGGCCCACTGACTAATCTGGCTGACCTTCAAGCATCTCAGCTCTGATGTCACACCTCTTCTGACAAAAAGGACATTCGTTGAAGCAGCTGCTTGCTTCTGCTTGGTGGCTGGTCCAGGTAACCTGTGTGTTCTTTCACTTTACAGTGTGTTGAAGACAGATTAACTGTTTCTTGGGATTTGAGATTTCTGTATCGCATATGACTAAAGCTACCTTGGAACTGGGCTTACTAAAGTATGGCATGCTTTAGCACAGCCAAGGGGGGTCTCTGTCCTAAGTAGCACTTAGGCAGGGGTTGTTGCCTCTAAGAGCAGCCCATAAGGTGTTCAAATGCCTGTGCACTGCAGGTACCCAAAATGTTTACGCAGCATCTTTCTCGAAGTAACACAGCCTGCCATATCCCAGACAGTGCGATAGACCTGTGCTAACAAGGAGGATTTTCAAGGTGCCTTAGCACTTCCAAGCTCAGCTAGTAAAAGGGAGAGCCAACAGGAATGCAATCCTCAGGTGGAGGGAGAAATCATGGTGGATGGAATTTACAATTATTATTATTATTTACAATTATTATTTACAATCCTAGCTTTTTTCTTTTTTTTTTTTTCTTAATTGTACCAGTAAATGGAAAGTGGACAAGGGAGAGAAAACATGGAGAAGTGGCTACAATATCAGGCACAGCCATGGGAAATGAGGTTCATCCGACATTAAAAGCCTTAAGAGGTCATTATGGCTGCAATCACGGCGAAGGTGTTTGTTACTGATCAGGATTAGGCTGGCATGTCTATAGCCATTGATCTGAAAAAGACTGTAGAATCTCTGCAGTCAGGGTCTTCAGCCTGGGAGCGCTCCTTGTGCAATTTGACAAGGGAACATGAGAGCGGTCTGGTTGGGAAATGTTGTCCTCCTGCCATGTCATGGGGGAGCACTCATTCGTGTGCTCTGCTGCCTCAGCCCTACAACAAACTTGGAAGTGAATCAGGAGATAAATTTTGCCATCCTGGAGTAGTTGTGCCATCTCTGGACCTCTCAACTCTTTCATGCATCTGTCTCACAGAAATGTGTGTTTTCACAGGGGCTGCTTCTTTCTGAAGTCATGGAGCCGCAGGTGAGCAGCTGGCACTGACATATTCTGGTTATTTGCTGCTGTCAGAGTGCAAGTTTCAGCTGGATTCAAGGTAACGTAAGTGTGATTGATCATATATGGTAAGCACACCTCTGATTTATTTTATTTAAGCTGCTTTTAAATGTGAATTCTATCCCTTTCGTAGGCAGGATTCACCCCAGCATAACAAATTGAATTGCTTGGAGGCTTTTCCCTGGTGGTCTAGTTGAACTTAACTTCCTTCTCTTCGGGCTCTACACACTGGGTTTACCTCTATGTAGTTCTCCATTTAAACATGACTCAAAGTTGGGTAGCTTTTCCCCTCTTTTGCTGTTTTCCCTCCTAAATATCTTCCTCATAGTGCTTAGTAATTTTTTATTATGTCTTTATTTATCACTTTCTGAATTTCCTACATATAATGCAGTGGTAAACAGAGCATCCAGATGGCTGTTGAGGTAAGTAAGAAATACAATTTCTTATGGCTCCTGAAAGTGATTCTTAAATTTTGAATGAGACACCTTTGTGATGCAGAAAGCACTGACTGCCAGTTACACACTCACCCAACCCCCTCTGCTTCTCCACAGGGAGAACAGGAGAACACCCAATGGACTACAACTTGTATGTTCACACAGACAAAGCTTCTTCTGGAAATGAAATGATTTATCTAAAGTTATCAGACTGCTGACTGCTCTTTAAAAGAGGTACTTCAGGGCTGGGGAAATAACTGCAGTTCTACTTGTCAAATCCAAAGGAAGAATGATCCTAGAATTTATTATCCTATATGGGTAATTTTTGTGTTTAGCAAAATATTGAAACGAGGATTTATGAAAAAAACCAACATGTTTCCGGAAGATGATGGCAGCTGCGTGCCTTTAGCAGTGGTGGCGGCATGGTGACTATATCTCATCAGAAAATCTTTTCTTTTATAGGACAATAAAATTAGTGAATGAAAGCAAAAAGAGAGGTATAATGGATCTGGGTTTTAACAAGCATATGAATCAGTATCTCATGAGATCTTGCCTGAAAAAAAGTGTAATCGTATTTGACTGAGCAAGGACATGTAGAGAATAAGGGAAAGAGACCAGGGGAAAAGAATAGGAGGGGTAGTCTTGTGACCATGGTTGGAGATTTGACTAAGATGAGGTGACCTGGTTTTGAGGGCTTCAGCCAGTGGATTTAATTCCTTGCTCTGTCAAGGACCTCACAAGGGCACATAATTTCTTCTCTGTGGATCTTGGTTTGCCATCACTAAATGAAGAACAGTACTGTTGCCCTTCTTGCTTGTAAGAACGATGGCATTTAAAATTTAGAAGTTCCATGAACTGAGGGAGTGGAGACCATGTAATAATGTAAGATTTTTCCACCCTGCCATATGAGCAATTACAAGAAATTATCCATTTCTCATCGTTTCATGCTTCATGCACTGAGGGGACAGGCTCTGGTTCCTGTGGGAGCAGTGGCATATCATATAGGTTTTCTACCGGTGCAGTTACTGATGCACACTGCAGGAACAAGAAAAATAAGGTAAAAGGTCCTTGTGACTGTGGGACAGTCCTGTCCCCACAAATAACTGTTATACAATTGATTTTTTTTTTCTTTAATTTGACTAGGATTGTGTGGGAGGAGGAAGAAAGATTTATCTCGTGTTTGGAAATTTCCTGTAGTGACAACAGGAATGAAAAAACATGTTTTGCTTTTCCTCCATCCTAAGAAATATGTAAGAAGAGCTCTTCAATGGTGCTTCACGGTGGTCGTTCAGGCTCATGGCCATGCCATTCAGTGTTTGCTTGGCTTTCTGATGACTGGGAAGGAAGGACGTTGCCTTCTTTGTCCCCCTACAGCCCAGGGACACTGGGCCCAGAAGCATTTGCTTTTTCCCACTTCTCCAAACACGTGTGCTCACCAGAAAGACTGTCTGTAATGTGGGCTGAGCAGCTCTTCCTCACGTGCTTTTCTGTATCAAACACTTCCCACCTTGAAAACTTCCTTGGTTAACTGCTCATTTCAAAATCATTATTAATGTATTTGCACAGGGATTTTGGAATTTAATTAGCCTCTTTTGAACTGCTCTTAGCGTGTTTGTCTAGAGAAACAGAAAATCCCTCCCTGTCTTGTTTGCTTTCTTCATTTGTTGGTTTTCACTGGAAGGGAAAGATACCGATGGGTTTTGCAGGGTTGCATCCTCCTGGTGCGACTGGTGCTGTGTCTGAGGATAAAGCTGCGGGGCTCTGTGAAGGAAGCTGCTGCTTCTGCAATGCATCAAGGCCTCTCCTGTCCAGGGGAGGGTGCGTGAGCATTGCCACAGCCTGGGCTGCTGAGCGCGGTAGGACTTGGACAACTGGGGATAAGGATCTGTGCAGTGCTGGAGCATATGGCTCCCTCTTACTCCGAACCCTGACACGTTTGTACCACGGCAGCTGTGCTGGCTGAACTGGACTCTGTTTCCCTTAGTTTCCCCTGGGAAATTCAAATCCCTGACTGTGATTTGAATGTACCCCGCTTCCAGCAGCCAGAGGCCAATTGGCACAACATTATTTTCATCTCATTTCTTGAAAGTGCATGTTCAGGGCAGTTCTGCTACACTGCGTGCAGAGCGTGTGGCAGGGGGTGTGTACGTGTGTGCAGATCTGCAGGCACTCAATTCTCATTCGATGGCTGTTCGAAGGTGGTTTTGGATTGGGGTTTTTTTTTTCCTTTTATCCCATTCTGCTTGAAAAAACAGCTGGACGGAGCAGGACAGGGTTTCTGGTGTTCCCAGCCACTGCAGGAGCACACACATGCGCCCTCTTTTTCTCTCGCAAACCACAGTGGTTATGACCACTGCCTCTGGTACTGTTGTATTGGTCCCAAATTGAGGAAGGATGACTAACTTAATCACTTGATAGTTTTGATTTCTAAAATTAAACAGCCTGCCATATGTGCAACACTGTTACTATATTTATGCTAGCAGTTAGCAGTCAGCACCAGCCGAGTCAGAGGGGTTTTGCAGCTGCACGTTGTGCCTGTGCTGCTGGTGTGTGCACAGATGTTTCTTCACCCTTTTCCTATACGCAGCCTTGTAGACATTTCTCTTGTAAAACCAAAAGCACTTGTGCTCATAGAGCTTTCTGGACAAACTCTCAGCCGTTGCTTTGTAAACGTGTCCTGATGCTCCTTGCTGCTTCTCAACTCCAAAGAACGTGTGGAAGGGTTGAGGGACTGGATCAAACAACTGCCTGAAAGGAGGTTGTGACGGGGTGGGTGCTGGGCTCTGCTCACAAGGGACAGCGATAGGAGGACAGGAAATGGCTTCAGGTTGCGCCAGGGGAGGTTTAGACTGGACATTAGAAAGAATTTCTTCACTGAGAGAGTGGTCAGGGATTGGAACAGGCTGCCCAGAGAGGTGGTGGAGTCGCCATCCCTGGAGGTGTTTAAAAAACGGGTGGATGAGTTTCTTAGGGACAGGGTTTAGTAAGGAGACAGGCATGGTTGGACTGAGTGATCTCAGAGGTCTCTTCCAACCTTATGATTCTGTGATTCTATGAAACCTGGGAGACAGCACAGCAAGCCAGAACTGAAGGCTCCAGCCCCACTGCTAAAGCCACTGCTCTCTCAAGTATCAGGGAAAGCGAATGAGCTGCAGAACGTGGCTTCCCAGGAGAAACAGGTGTGTTCTCCCCAACAGTCACTTCGAGAGCCATGGGACATGTGGCAGCTCGCTGTCCAGGCTGCCTGAGCTGTTCGGTGGATAAGGTGATGAGATGCCTTTCTCCCACCGCTTGCTTTGTAGGAGCGCAGTTAGCACCATGCACATTTATTTGGATTCTAGGAGAGAGGAAATAAGAGCAATAAGTAGTGGATAAAAGCCAAGGTGAAACGTACTGAAATGGAAGGAGTTGAGCCTTGTTCTTTGGAGGAGGACAGACTGAGGGATGAGATGTTAGTTGTTTTTTCAGTTCAGGCAACTGTGGTCTTAGACATGTAACTTAATTTTATTTTCTAGCAGGAAATCTGGCTTGCCTAGCAGAAGTATTAAGAGATGGAACAAATATTTAGCACTAACTAAGACTGTTTGGGTGAAACTGAAATATTTTGACATATTAGATCTGATTTTACCAACTGACTTGGTGACTTATATGTGCTTTTGTTTGGTGTTGAGCAAGTGTTGCTGCAAAGCATTAGCAGCAGTGTGTTTTGGTAGGTTTACATGTGCTTGTTGAGTAGGTGGCAAGAGATGGTTTGTTTTTAATTTGCTTAAGGCTTTGTATTTAAAACAATTGGAATCGTTGGGAGCTATGTGGATCTGGCAAGTGTATGTGACAGAAGCAGAGAATATCTCTGTCCCTTAGGACAATGTCAAATTGAGAAAACTTTATCAATTAGATCAGAAAAAGCAAATTATAGACAAGTTTCTGTGCGTGCTGCACCCTCTCTTCTAAGGAAGCGTGGGTGATCCTGGGGCATGGGGACAACTCAGAGCACCTAGGGATGACCCATGCACTTCATAGCCCTGTGCGCTTACCCTGTCACTTTTCCCTGCAACAGTTGGAGGTCATCTTCCATACCTGAACATAATTCCAGTCCATAAACTGTCTACAGCTCGTTCTTTTTTGACTCCTAAAGTTGCATCAGAGTTGCATGCACGGACCAGTTTTCATTCTGGAATTTCCCCACAGCATGCAAATTCTTTTGAATGTCACTGACATATAGGGGCAAAATGAAACACTAGCAGGCTGCTTTTTCAAAAATCTTCCCTCTAGTATTTTTCTGGGGGATGGGGGTGGTTTTTTCGATCCACTTCCTTCTCTCCTTGTTTATTGGAAGCCAAGGAGGAGGTCTGTTGAACGCTTTGCTGTTGTTTATTAAACTTGCTTCCTTTAGGAAGATTTTCGAGCCCACTGTGGCCAAGGCAGGGAAATGCCTTCCTATGCTCCACCTCTGCTGAGAGGGCAGGAGTCTGGCATACAAAAACAAACAAGCAAAAGTAGAGAATATTCCTTTCTTAAAGAGCTAGAGATCATATTCACAGCATTTGAAGTTTTCTTCTGAAACCAGGGAGCAGCATTTCCATGGAATGGCTTTTGTACCTTAAAACATCATTTACCTTTGCAGGAAAAAGGAGTCGTTGTGATTACAGTTTTGCTGGAAAGCATGGAGTGCTGGGAAAGGAGGAGGGATGCTTCCGAGCCAGAGGCAGCATGGATAGCAGGCAAGTGAGCTGGCTCATCTCTCCAGCTCGTCACCTTGGGTAGCTCAGCCTCTCTGCTCAGTTTCTGCATCGGAACAGTACTGTGTACCAGTATTATTAGTAACGATACAAAATAAATTATTAACATTTGGAAAAGGCTTGAGTTTATTTGGAGAAAGCTGCTCTGGTGATGCAAGGGTGACCGGTGGGGGCTTTTCCCCTTTTTTTTCTCTTTTAGTTAACTAACTGAGACTATACTTGGACTCATATTTTAAAGGGTAAAACTGCAGTGCCAAGGAACTTCTTTGTGCCAGCAGGGCATTTGCCTGTCTCCTTTTTGCCATGTTCTCTCTGCCTTCCTCTGAAAGGAAATGGGGGATGTATTGATCCTAGCTTTTAGAACTTGTTCTATTTGTGAACCCCGATTGCAGTATAAAGTATCATTTGAAAAGGGAAGATCTATGTTAAGAATGACAAAGAGTATAAATTAAAGCAGCATCCCCTCTCTAATGGTCTGCTGGGCTGCCATTCCGGAGGGAAAGCCCCAGTGCTGTCTACCTGAATGATGCTTTAAAGTCTCCAGCATCAGGGGATTTTCTTGAGCACAGTATTGATTTTTGTTACGACATTAAGCTTTTAGCTTTGCAAATGGTTCCTTTGAAATCGTTAATTGTGATGCACAGTGTGAGGGGTGAAGTAGCTCTGCTGCTGTTGTGTAGGTACTGTCTGCCATCGCTTCCTCCTCCCCTTCCTCTGTGGAAGCCCCATCCGGCTGAGGTACCTGGAGGAGAAGGAGGAGAGAAGCAAGTAGAGTTGCAAACCTGGATTTCCTCTGAACTGGGTGAGGAAGACCAATTTCTCAATAAATCGAAGGCAATAGTTTAAGCTTTCTTGGTGGTTGTGAGTGTGGGGTGAGCGAGTCAGAGCACAGCCCAGGGCTGTGGTTGGGGTCCTCTGGGTGAGTACATGGTTGTGTAGAATGGATGTGGGGAGGCTGTAACACCTCAGTGGGGGCCAAGAGCTGTCATCAGCATGTTTGTTTCTGGTTGAATAAAGAATCTTAGATAAACTCGGTTGTCAGGTAAACTCGGTTGTCAGGTAAACTCAGACTTTTCCACCTCAGGACTGAAGATGACAGTTAAAAGTGGTGACAGGGCAGGATTTGGAGGGGTGCTACAAGCATTGGACTGAGGTTTAGACCAGGACCCGGATTTGTTCCTGTTGGAGAGACTAACGCAGTAAATCAATAAATCCAGATGGTTATGGTTTTTTTAAATCTATCCAGCTCCGTGTTTGATGGGAGCTGCTTGCAGACAGGAGCGTGTTACTGCAGATGCAGCTGTGCTGTTTAAAGCAACCCAATCCCTTTGTCCCCTCTGCCCTCCATCAGTCTTCCCTCTCCATGCCAAGCTACCTAGCCTGGCTTCCCACTTTCAGGGCTATCCCTCACCCCAGGAGAGTGGGAGGAATATTCCAACATTGGTTGATGCTGCGAAACTGTCATCCTCTGCCAAAGATTGCAGAGACACCCACTGGGATGCCCAGGCAGGGTGGGGATTGTCCACAGTGATCTCCTCTTGCAGTCGTGTAGTGGGAGGAGGATGTTAGTATCAGCTCTTTTGCTCTGGAGGAAAGAAGGGGAGGAGGGTTGGCTTGCCTCTTGGTTGTTTGTATTTGCTGTTGGCTGTTTCCCAACCCTTGTGCAGCATCACTGCTCTCTCTAAACAACTGTCCCAGGAGTTTGAAGGGCTTTAAAAACTTCTGTGTGTCAGTCTTCCTGCTGCTTCCCAGTGGAAGGATATGGGCCTGCTCCATTCTCTGTGGATAAACCAAGGTCTCACGCATGCCAGGCAGCCATCTAGCAGGACGCATCTGACATTCACATAGTTACGCTTGACCCTAGACATTATTTTGTGTAATGGATCACAACTCCCTATCCGACAGTACTGTCCCCTTTGCAAAAACACCTAAAAGCCAGTTTTCACAGTGCTTCAAGTTTCCCACTGGCTGGGACAGGATCCAACTCCATGCTGTTCCTGCTGATCCACAGTTTCAGGAAGTCCAAAGGCTGCTAAAGATGTTCCCTTTCAGACTGCACGCACCACCTCCCTCCCCTTGGCTGCACAGCAGCTGATAAAGTCCCCTATCCTTTATTACAAGGGATGAAGCAATGATATAGGATGAAAATAATCTTCCAGGTCCAGAAATAAACCACCACTTTCTCAGGCTGTGATTAGTCATTCTTGGATCAGTCTGGATCCCTGGTGCTCGGAGTCTGAGTGCATGAGCCCAACAACCCGGGTCCTTCAGATCTAATAATATTGTTTTATTTCAAGGCAGGACAAGGAGCTTTTTGGCCTTAACAACCCTGACTTCACTGCTGTGGGGAGTTCCTGGGAGACATGGAGGTCTGTCTCCCGTTACGGAAAGGTTGTGATGTGGCCACAGAAATGACAGGAGCCAAAGGCTTAGTGGCTTCTGTGTCATCTAGACTTCACAGTTATTTTAATGTCAGTCTTTCAGAAGAAGGAAGGCTGGAGGGTACCTGAAGAAATTGTCTAGTCCCCTCCACTGCCCCAAGATGGAGTCAACTCACTCAAAGGTTTGGTTTGGTGTAGCATAGCACAGGATGGGCTCTGCGTCTCTGACCCTCTCTGCTTGTTCTACTCCCCCCAGACCCTGTTGGACAACCCTCTATAGCGTAAGTGAATGCTGCTCAGGTAGGAAACTTCTCTCTGCACTGCACAATCATTTTCGAGAACGCTACAAAGCCAGTGCCCAGTTTGCCCAGTTTATTTGCAGCAGGAGTTAAAGACAACCCATCCCATTGGTCTGGAGTCATGATGTTCAGTCTTCTATGTTGTCATCCTTCACCAAAAACAGTAAATCATGCACAAAAATTGTTTGTGTAAAGCTGGAGCATCGGTAACAACTCTGTTTGCGCTTTGATTTAGGTTGTAATGTTTTGTTCTCTATCGTGTCTCCATCCAGACAGCCCAAATAAGAGGCAGTTGTGATCATCACTAGAAAGAGTTTCCCAGGCTTGCTGACAGCAGGTGTGCTTGGGGAAGTGATGAGCCCCCTGCCTTAACAAGCAGCAGAGAAAATTTTCTTTTCTGCAGTCTTCCCCCCTCCCCCAGTCCACTAGTGTGTCAAAACCTTGAGTTTTGTGTAAAGTTGTTAAATAAGCTTCTAGGCAAAATAAAAGATCAAAAGGGGTCTAATTAGCTGCAGTCTGCTTAGGAATTGTGGATGTTCACCTAGTTTTATAAATTGACACTTTTAACATTAGAACTCAAAGCAAAAAACGATGTAATTATTCCCTTTTTTTGAAGCTTAGGTTTAATGTCTTTATTGAAAATTGGGTACTTCTGTGGCATCTCAAGATGCTTTATTCTATCAAATCTGGAGCAAGTCATTTTTCATTTTGGATTGTAATGTGGTATAAATGATAAGGGCCTGATTCAGAAAGCTCCCCCCGCTGCCACTGGCAGCCTGATGAGAAAGCTTCATAGTCACATCACAATAACCCTGAAGATAATCTATGGTTGGAGTCTTTGTGAAGCTGCTCACTTTAATACAAGGGAAAGAGTGAGATTTTGAGCTCTTAGTTAGGGTGCCACAACCTGGCTTGTCATCACAGGATTTTTGGTCCTTATTATATCTTTTACCAGACATAGGATGCCAAGGCAAAAGTATATTTCTCTTACATTTTTTCTATGCTGTCACTGTGTCTCTGGGAGTACTTTGGGTCTAATTTAAATCTCAGAAAAGGCAGTGGGTAGTTGAATGGGGAAATCTCGTGGTTAAAGAAAAGGAGGAATGGGAGATAGGTAAAGGAGTTTTGTTATAAATTTTTCAGTTTAGTTCTGATATGACCTGGGCGTGCGTATTGTTTCCCAGTATCTGATCATTTGGACATATCGTGTATTATTTGCTTTCATGTGTACTTAAACCTCACTAAATTTGACCTCAATAACCTAGAGCAGCATGGAGAGATGAGGGGAATGTCATCATGAAGTCATGTGTAAGAGCTGGAAGGGGTAAGAATTTTATTTATACTGTGGCAGGACACACAGGCTCCATTTGGAACCAGGGGTTGATGGTGCTGGCATTTTACTAATGCATAGGAAGTCCTGGTGCCTGCCCTATAGACCTTACCACCCATAAAGACAAATGGCAAATACAGGATTTGTGTGAGGGTGACTGCAGAAAAGGGTCAATCCCTCAGTGAACTTTAAACTTTTTTTGAATGTTTATCTAAAAGTTCATGCAAATGGAGGTGGATTTCTTTGATCTGAGATTCTCATGAGAACTGTCTTTTGTAATTTCGACTGTTCCCTGGCTTGTGTCAGAAATACCATGAGTGGGGTCTCCCCGGGGATTTGGCATAGCCCGGGTTGTAGCTGGGCTGGAAGGGAAGTGCGACAAGATTTGTGCATAAGAACAGGGCTTACAGTAAAGAAATTTTTATTGGCATCGTTTATATTGTCCTAATTTAAAAGTTTCAATTCTTGATCATCAGGCTAGGCATAGGTTCAAAGTTTCATTTGCATTTGGCTCAACTCAGATGCTGGAGAAAACTTCTGTGATGGCAGACAGATCCTTTTCCTTCAAAAACATAATTCCTCGGTAGACGGCAGGATTGGATTAGAGCTTCCTTTAAGAATCCAGTAGGGATTTGCTTGAAGTTTTCCAACCCTGCTTCTCTGATGCAATGCGGTGATTAGAGGAGAGCTTTTCAGGTGTCCCTCTGAGAGCGGTCTGGCTACTTGCTTCTGTGGGGGTTTCAGTAATTAGACCTCACTGAAAGAAAAGCTTGGTACATCCATTTATTGTTGATTCATAAAGGTTTTCCTGAGAGAATGGATGTGCATTCTTTATTACTTCTAAATCATTTTATTGGCTAACAAGTAACTAGACATTGTTTTCTAACCCTGAGGCAGCTGCTCTCATGAAAAGATTCAACTACACTTCCTTCGCGCACACTCTGCGTGGACTGTGCTACCATACAGTGTATTTATGGTCCAAGGCCTCTTCCCATTTGCTACTTAAGAAGATGCCCAGTGGCTTCGATGGGAAGAGAACGAGCCCAGAGCAGCTCTGAGAGCAAGTACAGTTTGATAAAATGAGCAGCTGGTGCAATTTAAACATAAGGCAGCTTTTGTTTGGGAGTTAATGAAGGGGAGTCGTCTGCTCCACCCAGAGCAAGAGGAGATGTTCTCTGTGGCTGTATTTTGGGTAAAAAACTCAACATCCAATGAACAGACAGACAAATGTTGTGGAGCTGCTCTGTGCTGTAGGACTTGTGGCTGGGAGGGTTTATGTCATGCAGAGCACTACTCCTGGGAAGCTCAGCCTGGACAGCACAGGGCAGCTTGCATCTGGTGCTCGCACTGCCGTAACGGTCACTAAAGAACACTTCCGTGTTTCAGACCTCAATGGGTTTGTTTAAGTATTAAATAAAGGGTTTCTTTTAAGGGGATTAGCTTAATCATCTGGTTGCATTGCTCACTTGAGTAGGAGCACTGAAAGTCTGAAAAATTCCCAAAATGCACCACAGAATCAAAGTCCTTATGATTTCGTAAACTATACAAGTAACTAGACTAATGTGTTTATGCTCTGTAACGGAGGGGCATGAATGCGTGCTCATGTTCAAGGTAGGAAACCAACACTTCCACCAGAATACACAGCTGCTGTCTTAGGGGAGGTGATCAGAGTCTTTGGTTTTGCTTCACCTTTCCTAGGTTGCTTATGCCAACACAGTATAGTGTTTCATTTACAAAGTATGTGGTTTTTCCATTTTTTCTTACTTCTCAGGAACATGCAAGTCTTGTAAATTCCAATTATTGTTTAACCCCTTAGGAATTCACCTAAGTTGGCCAAAACAATGTACAACTGTCTCTTGAATCCACTCTATTGCCTCTAGATAACGCCTGGTGCTTTAGTGCCAATCTAAAAATTCCCAGAAAGTACATCACCAGTTAGATAATAAAGAGAGAATTCTTATCTGAAGAGGGGGGTCTAGCTACACATTAAAGAGTTGGATTAGATGGGTTATTATATGTACTATTACTTGGTTTAGACTACCTACAAACTAGGGCATTAATCATGTAATTATGTAACTTATGATTACCTAAAAATGCTCCTTCTTCAAACAGCCCTTGCAAATTTGATCTTTCCTCTGCTGAAGTGATCTGTCAGCTGCTCATTGTGATTCATTAAATATGTTGCAACTGAGTTACAATCATCCCTAGTTTTACAGAATGCTTCCAAACCCAAGGATAACCTTTTTTTTTTTCACTCAAACAAGCTGTCATAGGTGTTGAAGTGTCTCCCTCGCCTAGAGAAGTCTTGGTCCTAAAGCTCACTTCCAGTGTTTTTGGTTCTTGAGAGCTTCTTAGGAGTTTTCAAGAATAAGAAAGAATCTTGAGAGTGACATCTCAGCATACAGAAAACAGAAATTAGTAAAATCATATTAACTTCTATAACTTCTTGGGGTTTAGAAACTTAATTTCAGATCGCTTTCTTTTGACCGTTTTATTCTCTGAAGCGTTCATCGGAGCACTGGGTTTTCATTTCCTTTCAACCGACAAATTTTGGAATCAGACGAGATACGTCTCTCTGATTACGGCTGGACAAGTCTTATAGGTAGAGATAATGTCTTCTATTAGACAAAGTAGTATGTCTGGAGAGCTGAAGGAAACTTTGAGGCATATGAGCCTATCAAGTCTGAAACAGCAGCTTTCAATACTAAGTACGTGCTGAATAAGCCGCTGACTGGGGTTTGGTTAGATTCCTGTCCACTAGACAGTTTTAACAGAGAAGACAGTGATACAGGTATAACATAGTCATAACAGCAACTACGAAGTATTGCTACATTGTTTGTAAGCATCATCTGGGACACAGATCAAGGGTGGCAGAATTTTAGGAGGAAGAGACTTCCTGTGTCTTTGATGTGGGAAAGATCTGTTTCTCCTGAATGATCTAATAGCAACGTATGAATGTGAAACTTCCTATCTTGTGTTTAGGGGAGTGTGGGTCTTCCAGAAATGACTCAAATATGCTTCAAATTTTCTTCCTTTTGCAGGAAGCTCAAAAAAATGGCTTTTACATTTACAGCCTTTCTGCTCTAACACAGGCCAAGTGGTCTTCAACGTGGAAGCTGAAACCCTGTCCCTGGGATAGCAATCCCATGGAGAAGGTCACATATGACTGACAGTGCTGAGCTAGTGAGATCTGCCGTTCTGGTTTTGTCAATGATTACCCTGGCCTGACAAAGGTTCCACCGTGAGCATTGTGGTAACTTCTTAAGGTTGATTGGGAGCTATTAAAGAGTGATAAAAATCAGATATTTCTGACCATGGTGATCAAAGGAGGAATTCAGTGATACTACAATAGGTGCTTGGAGTTCTCCGGGCATTGCCATCAGTATTGTTTAATGACCCAAGTGCTATGGCTATGCTGGGTAAATAGCAGCTTTGCAGGTATATAGAAGAGAAGCTCTTAGGAGACAGGGGTTACACAGCAAAAACACGACTCGCTTGCAAAATGTCCACTTTCCTTGAACACTGGCAGTTGTCATATTGTAACTATCAGCCAGGAGGGTGATCCCATTTCCAAAATCCTAATTTATTCAGAAACCTGCATATTTCCTCTCTCAGGTTTCAAAAATGTTGCTTGTGGTCTAAAGGCAACAGTTCCACCAGTTGAGCAGCTGAAGGTTTCTTTCTGGCTGAGGTTACAGACACATGTTAAAAGCTGGTGTCAGGTGAACTTTGCCTAATACGATTCTGAAATTTTCCTCCTCCTCTAAGAACGAGGGTAATTTAATGCTCCTGCCCTACCTGTAGGAATATGCTGGTTTGGGAGCACAAATCCTCCACTCAGCCATGCTGAAAGATTTTAGCAGCCTGTGCTGAGAAGCTGGGAGGCTCAGTGCATGGGAAGTGTTACACTGAGAGCTTGGTGAGGGTAGCCATGAAGTCTACTGGCAACCCAGAATGCTTTTTCCCCGTGTTATCTTTCATCCAAAACTTGTGGGCACCCTCACACTGCTTGGTGTGTGGAACTGTGGCTGGGGGGAGGCTGGCTTGCTGCATCCCAGGGGAGGTTCAGATTGGATATCAGGAAAATTTTCTTCATTGAAAGAGTTGCCAGGGACTGGAACAGCTGCCCAGGGATGTGGTTGAGTCATCATCCCTGGAGGTATTTAAAGGACAGCTCAGAGATATGATTTAGTAGTGGACAGGTACGGTTGGGCTCAAAGATCTTTTCCAAGCAAATGATTCTGTGATTTCATGCCTGAATCTCCAAACTGCCTAAACCCACCACACACTGGAACTGTGTGAATCGATTTGTTCCTGCTAACCAGCCACCAGCAATTTCCCAGATGTTGAGGACATGTGTGTGTAGTATTGAGTCATTTCTTTGGGGCTATTGTTTCAGTCTTCAAACCATGGGAGGAAACTGGGAGCCTGTTTAGATGCCTCTAAAGGTCACTGGCTATTTTTATAGATTATATTAAAGAAAACCAAAACTGCACAAAAAGAATATTCAGGTTGTGAAGTCAGGACTTTGAAAAGTATTTTTGCTGTCAATCTATCACAAATTGCTACAGAGCATGTGCAAACTGATTTTTCAGAGGCTGATAGCTTGGCCAAAGGTGTACTACTACTCTTGCAAAAAGTTTTTTCTCTGGCATCATCGTAACCTTTCTATCAAACTTAAAAGCTGTGCTGCAAACTGCGCTGAGATTGTTTCAACCAGACACTCACAAGAGCTATCGGTTGGTTGGTTGGTTGGATTTTTTTTTAACTTGGGTAAAAAGTTCCTATAGTGGATGAACTGCATTAGCTGAAATTTTCACCCTGAATTCCAGCCAGGGCAGACAACCAGCATGGAAAGCTTTTAATTCAAAAGATTAAAGTCTGGCAAAATTCTAAGCAACCGGAGTGGTATAATAGTGCGTTTTGTACAATGTGGTCAGCCTATCAAGGGGAAATAATTTTTTCTGTCTGTTTTGGTTTTGATGTCATTCCATCAAACGTTTAATTGGGAGACACAGCATTAGCTTCAAACTCATTTTCAAGCAATGAATATTAGTCAGACATAAACAAATGGGCTGGGGGCAAACTGCACGACTGCTAAGTGGTGGGAGAGATTTTAACAAGGGGCTTTGCAAACTGCTTCCCTGAGTGAACAAAATTGCCGCAGAGCAGAAAACAGACCTCAGCCTGGGCTCTGATGGAAGGAAGCAGGGCTTGTGAAGCAAACAGGAGGCACCTAAATTACACATTTTTGAGCAAGGTGTACGAGAGCGCAGAAAAGGCAGGTCAGGTTCGGAATGCTCTTAGTGGGCAGGGCTGGCATTGGAGTGATCCGGGCAAGGAGGTGGTGGACTTTGACGATGTGGTGGAGCTGAGCAGTGGCTTGATCCAAAAGCCTGCCAGCCTGCTGTCTTGGGGACAGTGGGGTAATATTCTGGTGGTTTAGAGGCAATTTATGAGGTTAAATTGGAGGTTATGAGGTTAGATTGACCCAAATGAAAATGTGGGTCAAAATGCTAATATATACATACACGAAAACTGTGCAGGCTGCAAGCTTCTTGAAAAATTGTACTTGCAGTGACCAGACCTCAGGCATCATAAAATAAGGAATAACCTTTGCTAATTCTCAGTCATCGCCACTGCAGAGTATTACAGTTGAGGGACCACAGGCCAGAGAGGCAGGTGGGACTTACTCAAAGTCTTATCTCAAGTCAGAGCACAGCTGAAAGTTCATTCCCAAGTCCATGGGCTCACTGCTGGAACAGGCTGCCCAGCAATACTGGGAATATGTTTGTTTTTAATCTTTGCCCTGTTTTCTTGCTGAGGTGACCGGAATTTATCTCCAAAATATTTTGGAGGGGAAATGTGTTCATAAAGCTAAAGCTTCGGGCTACGCGTGCTTCTTTTCAGGCTCTCTGAAATGGGTGGGTGTTACTGACCTGCCTCCTTTGGTTTTTGATAAGCAGAGTAATTAAAAAAAACCCCAACCTTCTAATCCTTTACAAAGAGATCATATTGGCTTTAGCTTAACTCAGCCCACATTGCAGGAGGTGTTTTCTGTTTGTTAAAATAGATTTGGGTCTTTTGTTGCTTTTATGACTGTCGTGGCTGGGGCCAGAGCCTTGTCATGTCATAAGGGAGAGAAAACCACTCAGCTCTGGGATGAGGTTTGCTGAGAAAACAGTGTGCCCAGCCTTCTGTAGACGGGCTGAGCTTTCAGTTCCTGTCCAGCTTCTTACACAAAACCCTGTGCTTCCTTTCTTGTATCTCTGGAGCCTCATAAGACCCTTCCTCTTCCCAGCATATTGAATTGCAGCTGTCCCAAGCTGGCTGGCAGCAAATGGACAGTCCTGAGTCTGCTTTTGTTCTTTCCCAAGCAGAAGGAAAAGGCTGAAAGTTCCCAGTTTCTGCAGTCATCAGCCAGCTGTTCCAGCAAGCTCATATCTGCCCTGTTGAGAGACATCTGCACCCGTCTCAGCAGGGAGAGAGCATGAATGTGGCTGAGGAGCACCGGTGTCAGGCAGGCATCGTGCCTGCCTTTGCCAGGCTGATGGGAACAGACAGGGACAAAGGTAAAGCTTGTGGCATGAAAAGGCTTCTTGTTGCAGTGTTTCATGGCCAGTGAGCATGACCAGCCTTCAGGGCTAATTACCAAAGGAGAGAGAAGTATGTTCTTGTCAGCAGACCTACAGGGTTACTATTTAATGAAGCAGATATGCAGGTAGCTTGTTCAGTGGCACGAGCAAGTTGACTGACTTGTGTCCACAAGGATGTAGGTGTGCGTGACAGGGTGCTTCAGGTGGCTTTTGACCCATGGTCTTCTCTCTAAGTGTAGCTGGGCAGAACTCTCCTTCTCTTAGCAGTGATCTGCAGCCTGCGTGCCTTTTCTTCAGATTTTCCTCTCTACATTCTCAACTCTCCTTTTTCCTTTTCCCTCTACGGTTTTCCCCCTTTTCCTACCCCAGCATCTCTTGTTTATTCCATCCCGTCCTTTCATAGCTTTCCACCTTATTTTTCCTCCCCTTTTTCAATTACTAAATGACATTGAACAGTGGTGTCATCGCTATTTCATCAGGCTTGCCCTGGTTCCCTGGTAGTGGTTTGTGGACCATGTGTGAGCTGGGAACAGCCGGTATCCTCTGTATGCTTGCATCAGGGTTCCCTGCTGATCACAGTTGCTCAGCACATCTGACAAGTGTTACTTGTCCTTTTCTTGAGACTGCCCGTGGAGGTGTGCAGGGGGCTGGCGAGCTGTGCCAAACCCTAATGTTGTGCTGGCAGGGTTACAGCCAGCGTGAGGATGTCTCCGTGCTACAGGAATCCCTTTGTATTGCTGTGTAGTCATATGCCCAAAAGTTAGTTGTGTGTTAATCCAGTTCCTGAGCTGGTGTCCATGGGAGAGATGGGACAAAACACAGAGGAATTAATCAAATGGTTATTTTTTATTTTTGCCTAAACTGGTTGGTGTGGGCAGACCTAATGGCTCTTTCTCACTCCTAAACTCGTACTCTGAATACATACAACTCACTCTATCCACTGTCATGTCACAGACTTGTTCTGACTTCTAGTCAGGAGGAGTATGACTCCTGTCCAGGTACGACTCCTGTCAAGGTTTTTATGGGAACTACTCATTCACTCCACTGCAACCTATGTTTTCACCTGACAGGAGAGCTATGTTTGACAAGAGGATCTTTCTAACACAAAAGTTGATTAATATACATATTAGACAGTTATGGGTCTCCTCTAATAATGTTCTTTGTGCATTTACCAGAAATGATAATTTGATTGTCAGAATTCAGCTGAGTTGATGGTATTCCCATGGTATTGGGAGGACCACGCCAACTGAAAGTTTAGTGTGACTGCAGAGCTTTTGAAACGCAAGAGCTTAGGTGTGTATGGAGAGCACAGATTGCAGCAGGGAGGATGTTGCAGGTCAGAAATGAGATGTATTGGCAGAAACTTTGGGAGAAGACACATCATGTCTGTCTGACTCGACCTTCCATTTCCCTGCCTGTGGGGATGATGCTTGGATTCTTTTTGTAGGGGGTTCACTAGGGTATGACGGTTTGAAAAAGCACACTTGTATATTCCCCGGAATTCATGCTGTAGAGAAAGCTTCCACCCCTCACCCTGAGATATCAAGCAAACTAATCTTGGGAAAGAGTCAACCTTCTTTTTATTCTCTTCTTTGTCTCTGCTACACAGGTCACGGGGTATGAGGCACTGAAGATGGTTTGGTACACAGTTGCGTGCAAACTGCAAAAGTGGCTGCTACCCACTGGAGAGCATGGGGCTGGGATACAAGGGTCAAAGCTGTGCTACCGCATGGACCCAGGTCCCAGCCTCTTTCTCTGTGTCTCTGTTGAAAAGACAGGATGTTAAAAAGCAGCCCTTGCCGGCTCCAGGACCTGTCACTTGTTCACTTGCAGTGATGCTAGGAAATGCACTTGCGGATAGTTGTGCTGCTTCACGCTCTCCGTTTCTACCAACAGGATTTGGGCCAGCTCTACAACTCTGCAAGCCTGTGCTGTGCCCTGGGAAGGGTCCTCCTGCTACACTGGCTGCTGGTGATCTTGCAGGGGACATGGAACCGCTGACTGCCTCAGCACCAGAGGGAGCTGAGAACGATGTACTAGCATCACGAGCCAAGGTGGAAGGAACAGAAAAAACAGCTGCAACAGAGGAGGTGGAAAGCCCAGAGGGAGCTGGTCCAGGTGGAAATGTGGTCAATCCTGAAGGAGCAGCGGTTTTGGAGGCATCTGAAAACCACGAGACAGATAATGTTGCTGAAGCATTTGTCCGGGCGGCAGAGAGGATTGCAGTATCAGAAGTAGCCAAGGTGCTGCGGTCAGCGATAGCTGAGGTAGACACCCAGCAGCCTTGGGTTCCTACTGGGGTGGAGGAACTCTGGGTGCATGCTCATACCCACTCTCACACCAAAGCTAAATCTGATCTTTCAGCCTTGCCTTCTGCATGCCTCAGGTGGATGGGACAGTATTTCTCCTTAGCCTCAAGCTATGGGAGAGATCTTTATTTTGAAAAAATTGAAAGCAAGGAAAAAAAATAAAAATTCCCGTTCCCACTAAGAGTTTGTGCTCTTTCCCATCTGGTTTCCCTCTGTCTTTCAGATGAGTTTTTTTTCATGATAGCGGGCACTTTATCACGCCTGGTACGGTTAGGGATACAAAGCACTCTCCATTACCGCCTCGCTGGCCACATGCTCATCCTGTTCTAAAGCATTCATATTTGGGGATCAAAAAAGATCCACGCGTGGTGTTTACTCAGTTGAGAATTTTTATTTGACATTTGAGCAATTATGCCTTGTGTTGTTCGTGAGTTTGCTGAGGGTGATAAACGCACTTTTCCCATTTGAAAAACCTGTCTTTTAACATTGACGATGTGGTGACAGATTTTCAGCAGGGCTTGGAGTTGGATTTGCCAGGGCTCAGTGCCCACTCCGAGCGCCAGATTTTCAAATGTGTTCGGCACCCAACAGCTCCCCGTTGGTTGGGAGGCCCTTGGACATGTTTGTTCCCATGTGTGGACCTCATTTGAAAAGCTGCCTGTCTGCAGCACTACTGAGCATCCACCTTCTGCTCACAGGAAAATCTGGATCTCATCTCCCTGGGCTCTGATTTCATTTCAGTCTGCAGGGTCAGCTTGCAGCTATCACTGTTTCCTGGGCCTCAGAGCTGTCCTGAATACATGGCATTTCTGTAAGATATCTTCTTTTAACTTATCTCCCAGTCTGGGCAAGTAGCTTCACTAAGGAAAGGCTATTTAGTGTGCATTTGTGTTGCAGAGTGGTTTCATGTTTTGTAGAGATGAGCTGGATTTAGGCACTTGCAAAACCAAGTCAAAACCAAGCCTCTAAATCACCCTGTGAATAAGGACCTTTATTTTTAAGTATCAACAGCTTACTTTCTAGTGACTTTTCTAGTGCTCATGTATTTGTTTGCTTGACTTTTCAGCTCAAAGAGAAGAGGAGGAGCACGTGTCTAAAGCCAAGCAACACCACTCAGCAGGAGGAGGAGTAGGATTGGGTGAAAGAGGGAGAGATGAAATGAAATGAAATGAAATGAAATGAAATGAAATGAAATGAAATGAAATGAAATGAAATGATGAAGAAGAGGTGGCGTTCCGGGTGATACCTAATGTGGGCCTGGTACCCTAATGCTCTGACCCCTCCTGGAACACAATGGGGCTGCCAATTACATCTCTTTTGTGACTGCCTATACTATTAAAAATAAAGATATGCCATATTCTGCACCATAGTAGTGTTCATGGTCTTTCAATGGCCCTTGTTCCTGGTTTTGTTAAACGGCAGCTCTTCACCCACCTCTTCCTCAAAGATGAGGGAAAGCAAAGCATGCTCTTCATGTTAGAAAACACACTACTGACATGAAGTTACATAAGAAAGAAACACTGTAAATATGGTGTCAAGGTTTTATGCCTGTAGGCCAAGAGATGCTCCATAGGAGAGTAACTAATATGAACAAGTTCCCCATCTTAACAGAGCAGGTGTATTTACCAGCAGTCTATCCAGCTTGCTACAGCTCTGAAGTGTGTTTCTTGCCTAGATGGAAATGATGAGTGTGGTCTGCTTATTAATCTGTAGGAAGAAGGGGAAGGTCTCTCAATCCAGATTGATAATGGTGAAATGCAGGACAGAAGTCATCCAGAAGAAATTCAAGAAATGGGAAACTTCATCTTCAGAACTGTGGTGGACTTGTCAGCATGAATGTTGTTCCCCAGGCAGTGCAGGTGGTTTTCTCAGCCTGTAAAGTATAGGTAAGTCACAGAATCATAGAATTATAAGGTTGGAAGAGAACTCTGAGATCACTCAGTCCAACCGTGCCTGTCTCCCTACTAAACCCTGTCCCTAAGAAACTCATCCACTTCTAAACACCTCCAGGGATGGCAACTCCACCACCTCCCTGAGCAGCTGTGCCAATCCCTGACCACTCTCTCAGTGAAGAAATCCTTCCTAATGTCCAGTTTAAACCTCCCCTTGTGCCACTTGCAGCCATTTCCTCTCATCCTATCGCTTCTCACTTGTGAGCAGAGCCCAGCACCCACCCTGTCACAACCTCCTTTCAGGCAGTTGTAGACAGTGATGAGGTCTCCCCTCAGCCTCCTCTTCTTGTCTCTTGTCTCTTCTTGTCTCTTGTAGTAAGAGCTGGATGATGGGGCCGTCACTGTAAGAGGTAAATAGTGATGAAGTGTTACTGTACAGAGAGTACGGGATTAGAACAAAGCTGGTCTTGGTGTGCGTCTCCAAGCTTTTCCTATGAAGGATGATCACGACTTGGAAGCACCTAATGCCTCCAGCAAAGGTCTGCTTCATTAATTCCTTTCAAATACTTCATGGTTTGCTGCTCCAGGCTTGGGTTTAGCAGCCTGGGGAGATAGGGTCAAATCTGTAGTTGGACAGAAAATTTCTGAACCAAATGCAGGTGGTAGCGTGAGACCTGTGTGGGATTTGTTGTTGCACCTGAGGTGGGGTGTCTGGGCAGTGCCTCCCAGAAGTCCCTATGAAACAGAAAACAGCTCCCTGACCACAGATGGTCATGAGAAAAACCGTAGCACTTTTGGAAAGAGTAAAGATTGCAGACCTGGAGTCTGCCTCAAACCCCCTATGAATCTTGACAACCCATCTCTAAACTGCTGGATATTCTCCATACACCTTACTTCCATCTTTCAGTGGTGTTTCTGTGTGAAACACAGTGTTTGTTCTTCTGTATCCCAGAAGAGACAGGGTGTTGGTAACAGCTATGGCACCGTATGGAGCTCTCCTCTGCATGAAAGGGGGTCTGTTGGGATCCCCGATGCCCTCCCATTATATCAGGGATCTGCTGCTACCCTGTCCTGAGCCGGCTGGCAATGAAGATATCTCTCCATCTCCTTCTTGGGAAATGTGTCCTTATATCACAGCAAAGTCAATGGGGTTCCGTGCCAGGCTTGGATCCTTGCACCTCTACAGCACACCCAGCACCCAGTGCACCTCTGCTGGCTTCTCTATCCATGCAGTGACAGGCTGGGGAGGAGAGAGGAGGGGAGAACAGCAGTGTCTGATTAAAACTCAGCCCCCCTGGCCCTAGATCTGAGGAGACAGAGCCCGCCCTCCCTTCCCTTACAATAATTTTATTTTATTACAAAAAGAGCCCATATTAAAAAAGCTCATGATTATGTTTTCTGTTCACCAAGACTTTTCCTGTATTCGACCTTTGGATAACCTCCAAGGCTTGCAAACATTTGAAAGGAGTAAAGGAGCTGGTTTTATTGCAGGGCCTCAGCATACATTCTTTCCAGCCTATCTTTAACATCAGTTGACAAGAATTATATAATTGCAGTCTGTGATCCCTTTAAGGCTAAAATGTATTCGTTTTCCCTCAAAGAACACTTCAGGTTTCAGAGTTAAATGTATATTTTTTTTTCCATCTGGGTTATTCTGTAAAAAAGCCATTTTCTCTTAAACTGGCAAGTCTCTTTCTACCAAGTTGCATGGATTTATTTTTTACTGTGGTTTTAAGCTCACATGTTAACAAGTAGAAGAAATAGGCTTCAAATCCCAACCTGTGTTTCCCATTCCATTTGGAAAATTAGTGGGTTACAGAGAACACGCAGGGGGAATTATACTCCTTAGGTGGAATCAAATAAAATTTCAACATACTGATTTAATCAAATTAGTGTCTAATGCTAATTGATAGGCAGGCTGCAGATGGACAGGTAGCTGAACTGGATTTGATCTTGCATTTCAGAAGCATGACGTAACCTGCTGGGTCAGGAAGGAATTTCTGGTTTCCTATCAGAACAGCATCTGCCACCATATTTTTGGAAGCCTTGGACATTGGAGACTTGGATAGGAGCCGGGGAATGATGCTAAAAAAGAAGTCTGAAGATATTACCTGGAATTTAAAAAATTAATTAGCTGGTGCCATGATGACATTCTGTTTGCATACGATCCTTGCCGGTCAGGTTTTCACGGGTGTTTGAGCTCCTGGAGAGTAAAAAACCCACATAAATGCGTGAGTATTCCTGGGAGCTTTTCAGGACAGTTGTGTTTGTTTGTCCGGGCTGGTGGTGCTCGGTTCCTCTGCTCAGAGACAACAGAAGTGATGCTGTGAGCACACCCGCCGTGCTGCTTGAGAGAGGAGTAAGAAGTTCAAAGAAACTGCAAAAACCTCATCCCTCTGAGTATTTCTGGACAATGAAATATGGAGGGAGCAGCAGCCTGGCCGAGGTATTTGTATGCAGGGAAAGGAAGTGAAATTTATTTGGTAAATTGGCTATTAGGAGTGATTTAGCTGGTTGAAGCTGGAGAGGAGACTGGGCTCATGGGCCAATTGTCTGCCCTGGTGCAGCAAAGGGGACTGGGTGGGCTTGAAATCATGAGGTTTGGGGAGTTTTTGTCAATTTTGCCACGCACTTACCCCAGACCTCAGTGTTTGTACCTGAAAAGAGGAGGACAGTGGCAGCCAGCACGCCTGCCTTCATGCTCTTTTATCTAAGCACTTGAGGAAGGGCAAACTTTTATTCCAAATAATGTTTGCCAGTAAAAATGGGTCCCTTCTTCAAATATTTAGTTAATCTAACACTGATTGCCCCCATTCCCTAAGGGGAGGAGGGCGCAGGGGCAGCATTCCTGGTTTTATAGAGGGGCAGGTTTGAAAGGGCTGTAAATGCACGTCGCGGGGGCTGGATACAGTAACCTAAGAGAGACGAGCCGGTAACAGAATCCTTTTAATGAACTACAAGCCCACAGTTTATAAACTTGGACACAGATTACACTCCTGCCTAGTGTATAAAAATAACCGCGTTTGGATGCCTTTGTGGCCAAAGGATCTTATAACCTGTTAAGTTTTTGCTGCTTGTTTTTCTAACGCAGGCAGGACCTGTGTAATACCCTGTGTTGTACTGAAAGGGAAAATCTCTGCTCTGTTAAGCTGTTCCCTGCCTTTGGTAGCCTCTCTGTATCAGGATTCACATTCTTGTTTCCGTTTCAAACAGGAGACTAGTTTACAAGGCAAGTTCCTCCTTGGAGATCACAAGAAGCTTTCTTTCTCCTTTCTTTTTCTGAGAGGAAGGATTAGGTCACCAGTAATACCGTTTGCTTTCTATTTTTTTCTCCTTTGGCTAATCTGCTCTCCAAGATGTCCATGTTACAAGAGAAATAAAAGGCTTTAAGTGAGCGCGGGATTTCTTCCCCTCACCTCAGCACTCCAGCCGAGAAGGGTGATTTACAGAAATCACCGCATGGAAAAGCCTTAAACCAGAATTTCAGATGCTTATAAGACAAAGCAGAAAAGATAGCAGAGCAGCAGGTGCCATCTCCTTACCTCACAGGGTTGTGTTCTGCCTGCTCTTAAGGCGTTTGGTGGATGGCGATTACAAATAGGTCTGCACCGTATCTGGGTGTATTGTACATGCAGTTAGAGCTTTGTATAACAGGCTTGTGTAGTCCCTCACCTGCAATCAGGAGGCTTATCATTAGTCAAAGACCTTTATTTTCTATTATCTTTGTGCATTTTACGTGGTGCAAGCATTAATGGTACCACATTTAAAGATGTGCTGTTTGAGTCTGGCACCTTTCCCGGTAACGGCATGCGGCGTCCTGTACATCGCTTGGCTTCACCCAAGAGGAGGATGCATGCTAACACCAATTCTTCTCTGCAGAAAGTTTTGGAGCTCTCTAAACAAAATTACTCTGGTCAAAACATACTGAGCACAAACCAATTATTGCTTTAGAGAAATCTGTATTATTCTTGTTCAAATACAAAATGCTGGTACCAGTTCGCAGTAAGGTATAAAGATTTTGCAGCAATAAATACGAATCTGCAATGGGTAGTTTCTACCTAGCATGGGTACAGGTTGTTTACACTGGTCATTTTACTTTTTCCAAACTATGTTTAAAGGGCCAGATCTGCTTTGATTTAAATTAGCACAGTTCTGCTGAACTCCGTGCCAGTCTCCACTATCCAAAGTTCTGGCTCTCAGATGTTTCGGGCTATTTTTCTTTCAGTTCTTTCTTTCCAAAGCGTTTTTAAAATGCAGTTAAATGGACAGTAATACTCAGCAGTTACGCATAGAAAGCTGTTTATCTAGGGATATCAGAGTACTTGACAAAGGTGAGTAAGTCTCACAGTGCCCTTTTTTTGCAGGGTGGGATGCTGGCATGCACAGACAGCAAGCGGTTTATCTGAGTAACAGAGTCGGTAGCAGAGGTAGTAATTAAAACTTCGGTCTCATGACACCCAACTCTGTACTGTAACCACTAGACAAACTGCCTCCCACAACCGTATCTCATCTCTATCTCCCTACATATGCACAATAAAGCCTTTGTAGTATATGCTGTACACTTGCTATTGATAGTTGTATCAGCTGAAAGATAATGCTTGCTCTTCTAACTGGCTGCGAGTGTGCACCACACAACCTCAATTATCTGAACACAATGGGGAAGAAGGGGAGAATTTTGGATAATCGAGGCTTCAAATAATTGAATGAATTTTCAGTGTAATTAATAGACAAGAGGGGAACACAGCATGTTTTGGAGAGCAGGTTCGGATAACTGGTGTCGAAATGGGCAGTCAGTTAATAACCGATGTGTTGCTGTTTGGGATATGATTTGCGTTGTCTTTTTTTCTGGGAGGAGGTGTGTGTCTTCCTCGCTTTGTTTCAGGAAAGAAAAGGACAAATGCATTGCAGACGTGTTGCTAGTATCCCTTTAAGGTTGGTGAAGACCAGCAGCCATCCTGATGCTTAATGGAAAGCTGCTTATAAACGTGGGTAGTTTAAAAACACTGATCAATAGGCATTGCGGAGCCCGGACGGTGGCGGGGTCTGCTCTATGTGGGTGGCTCTGTCTGCAGAGAAGTAGGACCAGAGATCATCTGAAAAATAATTTCCCCGGCGTATGCCGTAAACTTTAGGATTTCAAGTATGACCCAGCTGTTAATGAGCTCCATACAGGCAAACAAATGTACGGTTACTGCAGAGACGCATTCACTTATGAAGATAAACTTGGTCTGCAGGAGCTGGTAACTGCTCACATAGTGTCTTTACACTGAAAGCTGACCTCCTTGTGACAGGAGTCTTTACCAGTGTGACTTTATTATAAATTTCACCATCTATGCAAGCCTCACATCACTGCCTACTTTCCCTACAAGCTAATATGTTTCTAAAAGCAACAGAGAAAAAAGATGGGATAAAGTTTGCAAAGTGTAGCATGAAGCTTTGCTGACCCTGTTCAGCTTTCATCGCGCAGTTCGCTCTCACCACAACTTGCTTTTAAAGCCAGCACTGTCCTCTGCCTCACGCCAGATGCAGAAATTAAGAGCGACTAAGAGATGGGTGCAGGTAAGGCTGAAAGACCTTCAGGAAGGGATTAACTTGGTTTGGTTTTTATGAGAAACAGAGTTAGGTATAGGATGGGTATTCAGCGCTGACCAGCTTCCCGGTTCGTCCTGAAGCATTGATCTATTCTGAGACCGTGGCAGTTACGTGTCCCCCATCAAAGAAGCACACACACACATTCACATTAGGACCAAAGCCCCAGTTTGGTTTATTTTTCTCAGCTATTACCTGAGAGACAGCTGGGAGCTGATGTCTGACTTCTTTTCAGAAAAGATCAGTCCAATCTTAGTTGCTTTAAATTATAATCTTAATATTTTCCGTGTAAGTTTACAGTGCCTGATCTCATCAGCTACACTAAATGCCTGAAAAATAAATATATTTTCTTGTGTGCTTTAGTGCTTACCCCAATATTCATGTTTGAGCAGAGAGAACAGGCACATTTATTATGTTTAATACAATCTGGATGTACACACACATATGTAATTCTATTTCTATTTAGACCCCAATCTGTATACATGTATTTACGACATCTTCAGTGGAAACAGGACTGACCCCAACATTTTATGTATTATTAGGAGGAGCAACAGTTCACCCTTTAAAAATGACTATATTTGGAAATCTGATTCTAAACTCATGCTGGTTTAAGTTAATTTTGTGGCTTTTCTCCAGATTTTCATAACCAGTGGAAGTGAGGACAGGATCGAGAGGAACATTTGTGCTCCTTGAAGGTGAGCGTTCATGTAGACACACTGGTGCGTTAACTCCTGTAAGGGACTTGGGTAAGCACGCAGCTTTCATCCCCAGCTTGAGAAAATGACTGCACTGGAGGGCACTGCCTTTACAATTCTAGTTTTGTGCCTTTTCCTTGCCACGCTCTTTTTTCCCCACCACTTGGGTCATCACAAGTCCCATCTATTATTGTTGTTATTATTATTATCATTATTATTATTATTATAACCATCATTATCATCATTACTATCATTATTACTGTCATTATTATTACCATTATTATTATATTTTTAAAATATCACTTTGGTGGAAATCTTGTGCTCCCTCTTCTCTTCCTGGGTCATCTCAGCTCCTTTCGGGGATTATTTCGTAGTACATGAAGTAACGAGATAAAGCACAAAGGGCCCGTGATAAGGCCCGGAGTTTTGTCGAACAGTTCCGATAGTGAAAGTTTACAAGGGCTGCAGTGGGAGCGCTGTGCTGTGAGCGGGCCCGTTATTGCCATTATCGCGTTGTTGAGGCCGGTGGGCTGGAACACCGCCGTTTCGTATTTGTGAGGCAGCGTCCCGGAGCCGTGTGTTTGTGCTCTCCGTGGTGTCGCAGCGCTGCCGGTGACATCAGCGGGGCCAGCGGTTCCCTGCCGGTTTGGCAGGCCGGGCAGCCGCTCGTTACGCGGCGGGAGCGCCCGCGCGGGAGGGGCGGCTCGGCGCTGCGCGGCTGCGGGCTGGAGGCGCCGACAGAGGGCAGCAGCCCCCTACGGCTGCGGGGCGAGCGGGCAGCGCGCAGGGCTGCGCGGGCAGCGGTCGGAGCGCGCAGGGATGCGCGAGCAGAGGATCGAGCGGGCAGAGATGCGCGGACAGGAATCTGAACGCGCAGGGGTCCGCGGGCAGCGAGCGCACAAAGCTGCGCGGGCAAGGGGTGGGCGGCGCGCAGAGCTGCGCGGGCAGCGGGCAGGGGTCGGAGCGCGCGGAGTTGCGCAGGGACCAGGCACGGGTTTGAGCGCGCAGAAGTGCGCGGGCAGCGGGTAAGGGTCGGAGCGGGCAGGGGTTGGAGCGCGCAAAGCTGCGCAGGGAGTGGGAAAGGGTCCGAGAGCGCAGGGGTCGGAGCGCACAGAGATGCGCGGGCAGGGCAGGGCTGCACCGCTGCTCACAAATTTTACTCCTCAGCCCCTTTCCCCAGCTCCATACAGAGCCCAGCTCCTCCTTATCTGTGTCTTTATGGTAACAGACCGCTGCAATAAGTTGGGGGGTTCCCAGTGTATTTTCAATTTGCGTGTGCACCATCCCCGCTGTGCTGGCGTGGTTTCCTAGATAACTTTCCCCGTAATTAAAGAACAAAACAAACCAATCAAACACATAGAAACAATATTGTGTTGCTTGTGCAAAAATAACCCCTGAAAAAAAATCCAAGTAAATGTGTGTACAGAACATAGATGTTCTTGTAAAAGTAGGATTTTATTTGTGTGTGGGTACATATGATACCCAAGATGATATATCGTGTTCTGCTTAGATCTTTGTTTCAAGATATGGCTATGGGTAGATTACATGATGAATTGTCTTTTAGTTGTTATTTCAGCACTTCTTACTCTCCTATTTTCAGTACCCACGGCACCCAGTATTAAAAGCCCATGGTTATTACTTTTTTCAGCTCTCTCTTTGCCTGTTAACAAGATCCTTTAAAAAACAAAGCAAAACAAAACCCTTTTACATCCCATGTGGATTTGTTACTCCAGTATCGGTAGCATTAGTGTCCAGCTCTGAACTTTGCAGGAAAGTTGCTTGCCTCGGCGAGTTTGCAGTCAAACGCACACATAGGCAGCAGCCGAAAGCACAGAGCAAATGGTGACAAACAAATGCTAATCCTCAGTTCCACAATTTTCTGTTCATCTTAAATGCACTTTATTGCACTTTTTCTGCAGTTCATTCCAAGGACAGCAACGCTAATAATCCTTATCCAACACAGAGGAATCCCCCTCCTGGCTCTCAGCTTGAAGCCGTGGCTGGCATTCTGCTGCTCCCATTTGTTGACTTTGATATTTTTTAATTATTATTCTCTTGTTCGAGTTGCTTACCTCAGACCACAACCTGAGACTGAGTAACGGTTGCTCTAAGCTAGCCTCTACCTTTTCCATCGCTGTATTTTGAGGGCTTATGATTTCAGCAGAGTATATGTGTCGTCATTTCAGCCGGGCTCAAACCGCGACAACCGTGAATTCAAAGTGAGCAGCCCATGAGAGAGGCTGTGAGCGTGTGTGGGGCTGGGCGTGTTAGATATGGGCAGCCTCTTTAATAAATTGAAAATATTTTCGATCGTTGGTGCTCTGAAAGCTTTTTATATTATTTTTTGCTCATGGCTTGAACTGTTCCCCAAACTGAAAGTAGTGGCTTTCCCCGTATTTTGACAGCAGCTTCTAAGAAATGAAGGCCCTTCCTGGTATTTAGAAAATCAGTGTATTCAATACTTGCTGAGTAGCCAACACAATTCTTTTTGAAGTTCTGTATTGTGAAATAATGTTTTATGTGTTAAAAACAGTACATGCAATTCCTTGCAACTGTTGCGTTCACTTTAAACAATGAAGACTTTCCTCGGGAATGGTCCTGTGTTCATTGCAGAATAAGCGCAGCACTGGCCTCAATCAATAAATGAAGTTTGCTTGTGGCAGAACTGACAAAGCCATCGTGTAAGAGCTGGGTCTATGTAAGTATTTGATGATTTTTCTGTGGGTTTTTTATTTGCTTGTTTTCAGGCAAAATAGTGTCAGAGAGCAAGTAATTTTTTTTCTTTTAAAAAATCTGTGAAAATAACACTGAAAACTTAGCACTGAACCTTGGTCTTACAGGATTAGTTCCCATCAACTTCACTGATTCCATTCACGAGAGTAAAGGCCACAGGAGAAATCCGACACAGGAAAACACATTCTTTGCCCTGGAAACCTCGTTATCTTATATGATCCAGGTATAAACAGCTGTTTCATTCCCGATGCACAAAGGGCGATCTCCTGCCTTTCTTACTCTGGCAGAGTTTTGCCAGGACAAATTTACTCCTGGCTTACACCTTCTTTAACCTCAGAGGGAGGAAAAATTCAGCCCTTTAGCTCTAATGGGGGCCTGTTTGATCTAGACCTTTATTGCCAAGTGGTATCAGGAAGGGAGCTAAGCACAGAAACGTGACTACCACCGAGCTGCTATTTGTTGCACCACATTATCCTTGTCATTCTATAAACTTTTTTTTCCCTTCCTGGAACATTTTGCTGCAACAAATGAAGAAGAGAGGAAAAAAAAATTGAAGAGCCCTTCATTTGGTGGCATAGAAAATTTGCATAAAATATCGCTCTAAGCATTGAAGGATCTTATTACATAGGGTTTTGATGATAATCTTTGTTGAAATAATATTTAACACATGCTGCACTTTTAATTAAGTATCTGAATAATCTCAAATTAATACCAGAGGTTTAAAAATAAGTTTTCATTTTAGTGAACTGTAACATAATAGCAAGCTGCATGGCAACCCCCTCCTTTACCCTTTGATTTAATTAAATGCCCTTCTGTGTGCTTCTTCTCACTTTAGAAATGCACATAAAGAAATCAGACCCGGACATTTTATTTAGGATTTTGCCACTTTCCTTCTTCCTACGTGCTTACTTGTTTATTTGTCCTGCTTCCTCTAGGGCTTTGATTAAGGTGTTTCTTTGGGGATCAGCTCATCTGGGGCTTCACAAACTGGCCTGCCTGTTTGAAAAGGACAATTACAGTGTGTTGTGTTTGCGTTGGTGTCTCGGTGCTGTGGTGCAGACACACCGGTCCCTGTTTGGAAGCAGCAGGCTGTGGCAGGGAAGTGTTGGGTCGCGTATGGCGACAGGGAGAAGGCAGCCCGTTAAACACCGGGGCAGCCTGCACGGCACGGTGACACGCTGGAGTGTGTTATGCTCCTGGAGTTTGATTATAAGGTAAAAAGGGGCTTAAGAGTGTAATGGTTTCAGAGAGCAATCAAACCATTGCAAATAAATTCAGGTTTATTCTATTTATATTTTCAAATTAAAAAGACCTGATCCAGCCAATTTGTTTGCCTTCCAGTTAGGCGTGTTTGACAATCACTGCTTCATTATTCCATCTTAAGAAATTCCATTAACCAAAGGAGAAAAAAAAAAAAGACCTCGCTCAGGTCCATGTCAGCAAAATTGTTTCGCTGAAGCCACCTTGCTCGGCAAGCGTTGGGCGCGGGCCGGGGGGAGGCTGTTTACAGCCTCTATGAAAACATATTCACAATTTGGGAGCGCGAGGATGTGAAGCAAGCTGGCTTTGAAGGCTTTCTGTTAGATTTTCCCCTTTATCCCTTACCATCTATCATTGTAAAGGAGACATATATAACCGCCGCACTTTGTATATTAAGGGGAGCTGCCTGCTTTTTCCCTTTGCTGAGATAATGACGCTGAGGGTTGTTGACTGCTGTTATCTCTGATGACAGCCTTATCTGCATGGCTCTGGTTCCCACTCCCGGAGTCAGAGATATCCAGTCCTTCGGAAACTGACCACTGCTCCCATTACGGCTGGGTGGGCTGGAAAGCAAATATTCAGGGGCAATAGAGTTCTTAGCCAGTTGTGCAGTTTGCTATGTTCTCCTGCCCCAATAAAAGCATTGAACGGAAATGCTGGGTATAAGGAGAAATGACACCCTCAAAATAAAGTTGGATAAAAAGCAAATGCCCCCCAGCCCTCCCCAAACAGCCTTTAGTAAGGGTGAAAAAAATGCGATAACCAATTGTTGAGTGGTGTTGGTACATGGCTTGGCTTCTCCATACGGCCAGGACCCCTCACTAATGGATCTAGGAATGTTATTTAGACAGCAGAGGGGACTGTTACACCCTTCTGGCTGCACCAAGGAAGAATCCAGGAGTTTATTTTAATTCCTCTAAACATAATAATCTGCAGTTAATTGGCTAACGTTCACCGTGCCTCCAAGGTGTGCAGCGCTGCTGTGGTTTGGCACGCCACATTCCTGTTCCTCGGAGATCTCGAAGCAAATTTCAAATATTTATGAATTTAGCCTCTTAACGCTCTTAAGAACTGCCTTGTTTTACTGCAGCAGAAAGTGAGATACAGAGATAGTGTGTGCACTTGGCTGGGATCCCCCTGCACCGGGAGGGCAGTCAGCCATGAAGCCCAGGTCTCCTAACACCTCGCCAGTACCCTGCTCATCAAACCCACCCAGTCACCCAACCTTTGTGACAACAACCCTTAAAAACAGACAACTGAACCCATTTTCCACAGCGTGGATATCTGCGAACACGCTGTTAAGAAAAGCACCTCTCAGGGTGCTTTTTATTTTTTATTCTCCTTGTCATATCTTATAATATATGTTTCGATCTGAACACCTACACCAATTGTATTGATATATGATCCAGCCTGTCTGTGCCGAGTTGCACCTCTTCATCAGTTCTCTGCAATCCAAGCTTGTCTAAGCTGCAGTTCGAGGCAACCAAGGTTAACTACAAAGCAAGCGTTACTGGAAATCTGCATCGATGAAGTATGTTGATGCTTTTTTTCCCATTTTAAAAATGTGTTGTACTGGAAACTGCAGAGGGGGGGAAATACTGAATTTGTCCTAAAAGTTTAAAGGGATGTTTATTTTTCCAGTACTTCAGAAGAAGGCAAAGCCAGACTTTTTTTAGTACTGAAGAGCAATTATTGATTAAAACCCAGAATTTGTACAGAAAAATCGCTCTGAATTTCACTATTAATTTTTCTAGTTCAAAAGGCAGCATCATGTAACTGAAAAGATCCAAGCATTTTTTGTTCAAAAAGCCATTATTCATGCAAGAAGTTTTTTCCTCACACCCAGCAGGGGTTGTGCAGTGTAATGTGTGACCACTAAGGGCTTGGTCTGCACTTTTCTTGTGGCTGACTTGCGAGACTGTTTTCCTGAGATGTATAAAACAGTACTGATCTACTGTGAATGTTCAGTAAGATTGTAGGAAATCTGTTTAGGATATGATTAAATAAGCAGAAAATTCAGTTGTAGACAACCGTGTGGAATATTCTTACACACACTGTTTGAAGAGGAGCTTGGGTATTAATAACTTATCTGTTTTTTCCCCTCCAGTGCTTCCAGCTGGTCTAATAAAAGTGAATACCTCACTCTGCAGATCTTGCTTTGCTGTTGTACGTGAGGAAGGAATAGGTCAAGTGCATAACACTTATTTTCCAAAGTTATGAGGTACTGAAAGGGGTTTGAATGGGATCGCACTGTGGCAAAAATTGGAATTACAAGACTTTGATATAACATTTGCTTTTATCTGGCTCTGTCTAGGGCTCCTGCTCAAACCCGTTGGCTCTGGGGCTTCAAAACTGATGCCAGGAGGGACCATGGCCACCGGTGTCCTGGCTGCTGGCTCTTTGCTCATGTCACCAAAGGCACATCCTTCCCCACTGAAGTCTTATCAGGCATCACTGAGAGCAGAGCTGCATGGTGGTGCCTGCCTGCACTGAGCTACCCTGTAAGTTGCACACAAAGCCTGTGCCAGAGCTAGACACCATCTGCTGGGATTTTAACCCCAGCAATATCATCGTTCGGGTGCACTGGTACACAGCCGGGGTGTTGGTAAGGGTAGTTCAATTCCTGCATTTGCAGGATGGAAACTTTCTCCCTGACCATTTCTCTGTTGCAGTTCCCCAACCCAGCACATGCCATCCTTGACCATGAACGTGATGGTTTTTCTGTATCATTTTCAGCCATGCAGCACAGCACCACTGCAGCACCATGGGCTCCTTTCCCACAGCACTGCCCTGCGCTGGGAGGATGTTTCCCCGTATGTTCAGGATGATAGTGGGAGCAGGTTTTGTACATTCACGAGACTCATCTGTGACTGTGGGAACATGTTCTGCCAGAAGCCAGCGTCTCCCAAGCATTAATTACACAGCTCTGTGTGTTCCCCTGTTCCCAGCTGTAAAATGGAGACACCCTTCTTCACTCATGCCATCGCTTTACTTCACCACAGCTTGCAAAGTGCTTCTGGATCCACAGATGGGAGGCAGTGGAGAAGTGACAAAGATGATTAATAAGAAGGTTATTAACAAATGCCATAGGTCAAATTCTGCGCTGGTTCCCAAGTTAGTGCTTGACACAGAGGTCAGTGTCATGAACGACTTCCCATGTGGCTGGGAGCCGGATAGGCAAAAATTAAGTTGAACAGATTTGACCTGCACCTGATAGGAACATTTCCGAGGGAACTGGGTGATTTCTGTGGTATATCAGAAGTAAAAACCCCATCTCCCCAGGTGAGTTATGAGTGGTCCCACAGACTGATGTAGTTGTTTTGCAAGGCAGTTTATCTGAAATTTTGTGATTTGCCACACTTAGCAAAATCCCTGAATCTCTGATGGTCTCGGACAAGCAGCAAAGTGCGTACTTGTGGTGAGGGAAAAGCACCTCTCTTCTGAAGCATGGTTTCTGTTTAAACTTCCGTAGGACTCCTAGCTCTGGCCTGCCTGTGTTTATCTGTGCTGAGTATGAATGGGAATTGGAAAAAGGCAAAGAAAGAATGGCTGCTTTTTAAAAAGCTAATTTAAAAGCAAGTGCAGTCTTCTGTAAAGATGGTTCTGATTGTCCAGAGCACTTTTAAAGAGACAACGTTAAATGCATTTGTATTGAGAACGTGGGATTAGACACATGCACAAAATGAACAACATCGTCTTTATTTATTTCATTCTTAAATGGCCAAGAGTGTAAGTCAGTCAATTCCTGATGAGTCAGGAATGCAAGGGGATTTTCTGTATTGTTATTTTTACTTCATAAAGCTCTTTATCTCTAGCTTCATGTATTAGCTATTTCTAAATTGTTGCCAACCTTCTGACCAAAGTCCTTGTGTAACCAAAGGGGGAAGATACGTGTCGAGTGTAAATGGCAAAATTGGTTGGAAGCTACAGGTAAAATACTTGTGAGCCGATTCCCATGTGCCCCAATTTAACAGTATAAACTGCCTTGCATGGGAAAGGCTGGTATTCGTACTGCTATTCCATACAAGATCTGAAATGACCGAGGGTTTAAAACAACTCCATGAAGAAGGAAATCTCAGTATTGTTTACAAAGTGCTGATGCTTTGGCAAAAAACATGAACAGACCCAGTTCAAACTGATTACAGTCTACGGTCAACACTGTGTCTGGAGCAGGACTGCCTATTCTTGTATATTTTTACTGTGTGATTTTAATCTTGGCTGCGCCTGTTCATTGCCATTGTAAAAGGGAGAAATCATAATAATTTGAAGAAAAAACCTGGGGAAGTGGGAGTTTCTTTTTTGTCAGCTTTATAGCCAGGGAAACTGAGGCATAGAGAGGTCCTGGAGTTTCGTGGGTGAAGAAAGCTGGCAAAGCAGTGGAGGAGGTGGGTAGTGCCTGGGACTCCCATGCTGTGGTGCTGGCAGGAGGTGTTCCTCATACACTGGTACCATGGGAGAACAGCCCAAAGCGTCTTCAGTTGACAGAGTTTGCCCACACACAGCAGCAGCACCTTTTGCCCAGGGAGCTAAGGGCTGGAAAGAGACAGTGTGCCTCATCAGTTAAGATTTGGTAGCTTGGTGTCTGGTGGAGCAAGCCAAAACTGGCTGGAAGCAACTCAGCTTAAAATTCCCTTTAGGTGAGCACAGCCAGAAACTTCAAGGACTCGCCACATGGGCTTTGTGAAAGCAAACTGTGGTCTCAATCTGAACATCAGTCTTCAGAAAGGTATTTCCCACCATTGGAGCCTCTTCTAAGCAAGAAAGCAAGCAAGAAAGACCACAGCTTATTCTAGCTTGCCATAGATTGTCTATCTTGTCTCAGCAGTCTGGCTTCACCCTCCCACCCTTATTTTGGCAGTGTCACCTCTCTAGATGCTGTCTTCCCTTTCTGGAACAAACGCAGTCTCTTGCTTATGTAGAATGGGCCAAGATCTGCTGCAGGAAAGCAGTGTGTCCCTGTGTGAGTTCAAAGGAGCTGTGTTGAGTCACACCAGCTGAGGATCCCGCTGGCTGGATTTATTGCTGAGAAAGACCAAGAGTGAACACCCAGCACAAGGGAGGTTCTGTCTTATGTGCCCCATAGGCTTAATTAGCATGCAGATTTTTTGTTCGCTGCTATTTCTCAAAACCAAAACCACTAACGAGCAAATGATGTAAAGAAGAAGGGCAGAAAGTCTGTATTCATGGCTTATTACTGTTTATATAGCACCAAAGTTGGATAAGGCGCTCTAAAGGCATCTAACAGGCATGATGGCATGAAATACTGAACCTAATTAAGCCAGATGGGCTTTGGTGATGAGTTTTGTGGAGTCAGGATTGCCTTTTCTCAAGCAATTCTTCTTTTCGGGGTAATTCTTGCCTTGAACAGGGGTTCAGCAGGCAGCAGAATGGACTTGGTTCTTCTGGGTGAGGTCTTGACCTGGAGGAGCCCCAAATGGTCAGAATGAGCCCTAAACACCGCCGAGCAGTGCTGCCTGGGGATGTCTCTCTTCAGCGAGGGCATGTCCCAATGGACCTATTACTAACCAGACATGCTGGTTAAACTCTTGTTATTCGTACTGTATCATAACAAAAACAGCCTCCTACAACCAGGACTTAAGTTTTCTGTACGTTCCTACTTATTTCTGTGTTCCAGGTTTAATCTTGGCTGTGAATTTTCCAGGACTTTTGTTCAGAGGTGAGTGGACTATGCTTTCCCCAGATCCTCGGATTAAGTCACTATAAATGTGTTATTTCCTTGCTGTGGTGTTATCCAACATTTAGAGGTCGCAATCCAATGCATCAGCCAAAATAATGACCTTGGCTTGCAAGCGAGAATGTTTTTGAAAGGTTCATTGGATTGCTGGAGGTTTTTGACTGCTTTCTGTGTCTGAAACTATTAGGGTACTTAAAAATTACATTTTCAGGCTTTTCCCAAAGCTACGAAGGCCAGATACTCATTTTTTCCAGATTTTGAGACTGTTTGTGCCGCTTACCCTAAGACACCTGTCTTAGGTACCTGAGTGGTGAAGCTCCTCTTCCTGATTTGTTTATGCTCCTCTGGAAGGGGCATTCAGAGAACGGCCTCCCAGAATTAGACACCGAGGTCACAGTTTGTGTGAACACCCCTCACCTCTGGCTTCATCGCATCGGTTGTCTCTAGGAGCCAAAACTGAAGCTGTAGGGAAAACACTGTATATTATAAGCTTCAAGATAACAACACAAGACCTGGCAGCACTGCAAGCTTGTGCTCTTAAACCAGCTATGAAAACCTGGGTGAGGGGAAGAGGGCCCAGCAGAGCTGTTTCCTAGAATGTGGAAAATACTGTGGCGAGTGTTCTAGGACTGGAAATTTGATTTTTTAACCAGCCATTTCAGCTACATTCTTGCCTCTGTCTGGTTCCCATTTCTGTTTGTGCCAATATATTTCACTGGCATTTACTGTTTGTGCCAAGTAGATTTGACATGGGTGAGTACTCACCCCTTCCCTCAAAACTGAAAGGGATTTCTGCTTATCAGGCTGAGAAGCCGTTTCACATGCCTGTGTTGCCCCCGATCACAGATGAGCAGTACAGCAATAGCCGTAGTACGAGTAAGAATAGGGAATGGCTTTAAATGAGTTTCAAGCAACTGCAGTTCACTTGTAGATGCTCTACAGCCATAAAAGTTGGTGAGAGTTGTTGCATCAATTGCTCCTCTCAAGCTCTACTCAAGATCTACTCTTTCTACTTTATGACCACGTGAATGAGGTTGCAGATCTGTCACCGCAGGCTGCTGCCTTCTGTATTCATGTGGCGAGTGCTACAGGTCAAACTAACTCTCTAAGTGGGCTCTGGATCCAAGTCCAGAGTGACCCTAGAACACTAGGGCACAATAACAGCAGTGCCAAAAGGACCAGCAAGTTGGCAGAGGTATTTCTCTTTTTGCAAAGCTGTTTGTCTAAAGCCTCTGGTTTACATCTCTCACATATTTCATTCAAGCTATTCTCTTGTATCTGGAAGTTTATCTGCTGGAGTCCCATCTCATGCTCAGCAAGAGCTGTTGAGTGGAGTTGGGAAGGACCTAATGGTTTAGTTTTACTGTGCCCAAATCCCCTTCATTGTTTTAACATCTATGTAACATTTCTTTTTGCTTTTCCTTTCCAGAGTTGAAAGGCCATTTCATGGAGCACAGCGACCTGCCCTGGAGGGCTCTCCCTGGCCTGTGGTTTTGTGCTTTGCAGTCTCATCCAAGACAACTGCATTTGGGGTTTCTTTTCCAGCCTGTCTCCCACAGAGCACTTCAGAGCGGGTACGTTTCTGTAGTGCAGGACTGAGCCCGGGGAGCACTGCAGGCCATGTGTGAGAAGATGTCCCACACAAAGTCTGCCCTTACACACTGCTCCGCAGCCCCACACTGGCAGTTCCTGGTGTGTTGTATTTACATAGTGTACATAAACTAAAATAGGTCTTAAACAATTACACTGATATTACAGTATCACAGTATCATAAGGTTGGAAAAGACCTTTGAGATCATTGAGTCCAACCTATGACCCAACACCTACACTTACACCTACTCCTACTCCTACTTGTCAACTACTAGTATGCTTTTTCCCAGCCAAGCAGCAAAGGTACCACGTCTCCTGTTGCGAAGGGTGTCAACACTTTAAATACAGTCCTGCCAACATCCTATATACATGTCTATCTAGCCTTCCCCTGTCCTTCTGGAGGTTGCAGTCCTGGTATCCCATCTTGTTCTTCAGGTATCCAGGGAGTTCATTATTTGCTCTCAGGTACAGTTGACATTTGACATATTGAGATGGGACGTGTCTTGGAGCCTTTCTGCTCTGAGGACTCCTGCTTCACTGCAAATGATACGTGATCGCTCTGTGCTTCCTTAGAGCATCATGTAGTGGACAAAGCACTTGATCTTACCATTAATTAAGTTAATTTGGTTGAGAACCTTCCCTATGCTATCTAACCCCAATTTATTTTAACTTTTTTGAATCGGCCAGGTTTCACACCACAGAGGAGGAGGTGGGGCCTACACTGGTGAATCTGGAGTGTCTCCCTGGGACTTAGAACATTTCACATACTTCCAAAATACTGAAAACAAGTGAAAGGAGAAAAGCATTAAGAAAGTGTTTGGGTATGAGATGCAGCCAGAACTCATTTACTACTCCAAGAAGTGGAGAGCACTGCCTTGGTTTGGTAGCACTGCCTTGGTTTCATGGTGAACACACAGGCTGCATCTCAACCCGGCTGGACCAAGCCAGGCACACCAGGTAAGCACAAGTCAGGGAAACGGGCAGTGAGTCTGTGTGTGAGGACTTGAAGCCAAGGGGTTCCTCCTGTCGCTGTCCTTGTGGCATGGGCACATCTCTGTTGTTCGTGCAGCAAAGGGATTGTCATCAGGGTGAATTGCAGCATGCAGAAAAGCTTGTAAATTCTGCTTGGTGGCTTGAGAACTAACTGGAGGGCTTTGGGAGAAGACTTTCTCCCTCTCCAAGGGCTTTCACTTCCCAGCAGCGAGAGAGCAGAGCAGCGGGGCATTAACTGAGGGAGTTTAGAGGATTGGGAAGAGTCTGAAAGGGGAGGATTTGGTGGTAGTTCCTCTGGGCATGGAACGTGGCGTTCAATGCTCGCATGCTCCTCATTGTATCGGGAGGATAAAACGGGGCGGCTGGAGGGACTTGGGGCTGGGGGGTCCATTCGGCGCCAGCACGGAAGAAGTCCAGCCCCAGCGGGAGCCCTGCCAGCCTGAATAGCCAGCCCGGCTGCTTTGCAGGCCTCCCTAGCACCCGTCCCTCCTCACTTTGAAGCCCCCGGTGCTGCGAGAGGGGTGCTTTCTCTGGCTCTTGTTTGCTGATGATCCCCAAATTAAGAAATGCAAATCTATTCAGTGCAGATTCCTTTTGCAAAGGCAACTTGCCTCAGTTGCTAATTCCCTGTGTGACTTCTATACAGACCCCTCACAAACACCTGCAGCTTATTTTTTTCCTCTCCCCCTTTTTCCAGGGAGCGGGTGGCAATGGGGAGTTTATTGAAAATCTTTGTTTTCTCTGGTGCAATGAAACTTGCTTTGCTCTTTTGCTTCCTTTTCTTTTCCCTTTTCACAGAATAAATACAGCTGATCCATTTCCAGCCCTTCTGCACGTGCCAGAAGAATAAATCGTCCGCCTCGCCCGCAGCCCCCTCCTTTAATTCTTTCCCCTGCTGCTGTGTTTGCTTATTCTCGCTGCAGCTGTAGTGCTGGTCGCAAGCGTGAGTTGACCTATTGCTGGTTTGTTTGGCACTGGCCCTGCAGAGCCATCCCCCAAAAAAAGACTTTGAAATCAAATGTTAGAGCCCTCGCTGGGTGCTTTTTTCTTGCTTCCCCCTCCCTTCCTATTATCATAGCACTTGTCTTTTGTTACCAGTGCAAATACAAACACACACACACATATCCAGGCATGCAAGCGCGCAGAGCGGAGGGGAGCACAGCCCCTGAAATATTGCACTGTCCAAAGTCCACGGGTTAAAACAAACATCAACACTGCGTCAAATAGTTTGCCCGTAAGAGTCTTTTGTTATGAAGATAAGCTTGTTATCTCTTTCATTCAGATTTTAATCTGACAGGTCATTTGCATACTGCCAGCCGACTTCAGGGTGTGCATTAGATCCACTTTGCATTTAAATCCTCTGTCACTCAGGCAAATAAAAAAGGGGGGGGGGAAGGCAACAGCAAAGAACCTCTTTCAGATCCTCACAGTTATTGCTATTACTTTTTCTGATCATTGTTGGTGCATTTGATGGTAGGAAAGTTCTCCCGGCTGTTGGGGCTTTGCTTGTTTTCGGAGCAGCCAGGATGCTCCCAGGCCGTGAACTGCATGGCCAGGGTCTTCCCAAAGAGCCCGCTGTGACCCCTGGACCCCTTCCTTACCCAAATCTCACTTCAAACCCTGCATTTGCAGGCTCTTTCCCCAAACTGAGCTCTGTTGCTAGCTAAAACCCAGACCTGCTCAGTGCGTGGTCCTGCCTTCAGTCAAGTTAATCCTGCCCTGAGTTTGCGTGAGAAAGGATCCAGCCCTTGGTAACAGGGGACAAGGACCAATGGATGTCTTGGCCACAATGCAGCTAACAAGTCACCTATTTAGCAACTTCCATGTAAACATGTCTCTTCTCTTAGGCATTCCACTTGTCTTATTGTGTGTCTGCATAATCTTTTCATCTCCACCCGAAGTCTGATCCTGTACCCTTACTTCTTGAGCTTCATGACACGCGCTGGAGGAGCCCAGGCTGTTCGTGCAGGTAACAGAGACACATTGTGTGATGGTGAAGGACAGGAGCTGTGGGATACAAGCCATCCATGGTGCAAACGCAGGTTGATGGGGTTGTGTTGCACTGTGGGCACAGCTTCTGGGGTGTGCAAGGTACTGTAGGCACAAAAGCAAACCAACCAACCAACCAAAACCCCACCTGGTAAAGGTGTGACCAAAACAGATGGGGTTTGTGGTTCTTGGTACCACCCTGCAACTTTGCACCTGCCCTTTCCAACCCTGTTGTAGGATAGGAGAAAGAGGGCATCTGGCTAGCGGTGGTCTGAAACCACGGACAGCACGTTCTGGGGTCCTGGCTCCCTGCAGGAACATTGTGCTTGTCTGTGAGGGACAAAAACAAGGATTAATTTCTGGATTTGATTCCTCACATATCTTCTGTGCTTGGACATGGCACCCACGCTCACTTTTCTCTTCCTGACACCAGCACAAAGAGGACTGAGACTCCTGTGTTTCTTGGAGCGCTGATCCCAGACTCCAACCTGCCCTGGTTTGAGTAGAGGCTGCTACCTGGCTGTCCCTGCCAGCCGGCCGCGGAGCACCAGGTCCTGCCTGCTCCTGCCAGCACCTACCTCCGCTCGCAGTGCTTTCTGCACCTCCTCTGAGATGCTGAAACAATGAACTGGGGACAAGATTAAACCTGGTGCAATTCTTCTCTTGTGCACAGAGGTGTAACCATGGCTCCACTGAAGACCACAGGAATTACCCTGGGCTAAGTGAAAGGTAAAACTATGATTCTCCTTCCTGAAATACAATGGAGAGCCTGTGAGATAAGGTCACAGTCCCCCTACAGAGAGAGGGATGGTGTCCCCACGGATTGTGTCCCAAGCCACAGCAAGCGGTGCCACGGGAGAATGTTTCCTTCAGCCCCAATGGGTTAAAGATCGGATCTGGTGCAATTAGTGTATCCAAAAGCAGGGTAGTGAATAGTTGCTGGGCATTTATTCAGCTCTAATGTGACAAGTTCAATTCTTCTGTTCAGAGCCAGTGATTTTGTTACATATATTAATTATTTGAAATAATTCTCTGAATAACATCTAGAAATAATTCAGGCAATATATCTTGATAATGAACCCGTTGCTACTGAATGGTTGAAGTCTCAGCTGTGCTGGTGACTTTGGCTTGGGTGAACATTCACACGGCATTGTTTCTTCTCTTAAATAGTCATACGTGACTTTCAGAACCAGATTCTGGCCTGAATTGCTGTGTTTATGAGGTCTTTATTATTTTCCATTTCTGTAAATGTTCCTGACCTTAAATACCTTTGTTAGAATATTATTGGTAAAGCAAACATAGAAAGTGTGTGAATGAAGTTGGACGAAATCTGAGCCGTTTATTTAAATGGATAGTTGGGGGTGGAATAGTGGCATTCCAAGGTATGTACCCACCTCCAAGCCTTAGATGAAGCTGCTGGGAGAAGGGTCTCTCTTGTCAGCTGACAGATTCTCCCTTTCCCCATTTCTTGTCAAGACTTCTCAGGATATTAAAAAAAAATAAGTATTTTGAAAAAAAAAAAAAGAGTATCTTTTTTCTTGCAACCCATGGTAACAAACCTTTACAAACAAAATCCTGCATGATGCCACAGTATTACAAAAGCAGCAGTGTTCCCAGTAGTGTCCTCAGGCACAGATTGTGGAAGGGACAGTAGAGGTGTGTGCTCCTCCCACCGGAGGTGTCATCTTTGGAGACAATTGGGGCAAGGTGATTGAAATGTCCAACACACGCTGGAGCTGTCACGTGTGTGTGCTCAGTTATTTCTCATCCAGTGGTGCTGCCAGTATTACAGAGACTAAGGTGGCACAGAGCAGTGTCCAGCAGTAGCAGGCCAAGCGAAGAGGAGATGAGGAGATGCAGCAGAGCCATCACCAGCCAGCAGCAGTGAGAGCTGGCTGGCACTGAAGGTATGACTGCGCTGCCGGAGCTGGGCCAGCCGCCGCTCCACTCCCTGCTTCAGCCAGCTGGCCCTGTAGGCTCACAAGCATGGGAGTTTTGGAGCAATTGTCTGTCCAAAATCCAGACCATTGGCCGAGGATGGGGCAGAAGGGAAAGGGAGAGAGACTCCTGTGTAAATAAGGAAGAGCTCCTTTTGCACTCCAGCTTCTTACTCAGGCCCTAAAACTGACAATGCTGAAGACCCCTGGACTAAGGGCAATGAATGCAAAATGAGAGCTCTGCAAAATCCCTTGGTTCCAGGCCAGCTCCTTTGCTTTGCTTTGCTGCTCCTTGGCATCAGTCTGTCAGCCAAGTGAGCAAGTCAATGGCTACCTTTATGGCCAAAAAGGGTCTTCCTAGCTGTTTTCTGTGTAGCTAAGAGAATGCAAATGTGCCAGGTTTCCAGGCTGGGTTACAACCTTTGCCGCTTCCTTTCTGTGCGTGGTACTTACGTGCCTTTCCTCTCACCATGAGAGCTGAATGCTTTGCACTCACTGGTGGGGTTGTCCTCACGTTGCAAATGGGAAATGGAGTGTTTTGGGTGGAACGGCAAAGGAGGATCCAGAGTCTCTCAAACACCTGCTCTGCACTATCCTTCCACATGCCGTCCCTGGAGGGTTAAAGAAACACCAGTTTAGAATTATAAAAGCGGGCAAGAAGAAGATATATCTTTGTAAGTCAGATTTCATGCCAGAGCCAAGGTCACGCATCATTCTCACTACTGCAACCAAACTGTGATTGGGCAGCGTAGGGCTTCTTTTCTGGGCTCTTCTTGGGAGTTTTCCTTCTTCTTGATGGCACTCAGGGGTTTTCTCATCCAGAATTGCAGCAGTAATGCTACTTTTCTAATCTCCCATAAAAAGGTTTCTCATCAGGCTTGGAATGTGCTATCACTTACAGCTTTGGAGCAGTAACTCTGTTCACGCCTTTTGCTGTGCTTCTCTGTTGAGGAGCTGAGCTTCTCTTGACCAAAACCTCCTGTCCCAGCTCTGCCTGTGTTCTTCCTTGGGTATGGTGTCATAGGCCATTATAAAACCAGCCTGGAGTGCTTTCCAGCTAGCCGAGCCTGGACAGAGTCCAGGCAGTGTCCGCAGCCCTGCCTCTCTGGGACGCGCTCCTTGCCTGGCTCCCTTTCTGAGGATGTTGGATCAGAGATGAGAGCTCAGTAGCTTGTGGGCATTGTCAGATCCACTGTCCTGATGGGCACTCTGGACTCTTTGGGGACCGTGGGCACAATTCAATAAAGGGACACAGCGTCTGCGTAGGAATTTTTTCCACACAGACACACACACACATTTCATCCCTAGACAATGCACGAGCCCCACAGAGCGAGGCGAAGCCGCCACCTCCTGAGCATTGCCCTTTTCTCCGCTCTCCCGTCTGGTGTGTGTCTCCAGATTTGCCTCCAGTCTTTAAAAGAGCCCAGGTTCCTCTGGCTGAGACTTCCCACCCCGGCCACCAAAGGGCTTCCTCTGTCCCTTTTAAAAGCAGCCTGACATCTTTCCTTTGTTCCTGGCTTTCCACTAGGATTTTCCATGATGCAATCCCGTATGGGGTTACTGGCAAAGGACTGTTAAAAGTCAGTAGCTGAGCCTGCAGCAAACCCATTGTTCTGCCAGCAGAGTCCTTCAGTGCTGCTGACTCCTGCGTGGCCTCGCTCCTGCTTCCCTGGCATCGCCGTCGAGAGGGACGCGGCTGTAAACGCAAGGCACAGCACAAAGGGCGATGCGTGATTAGACACAGACGCGGCCCCTGGACTGCCACACCAACCAGTAGCACCAGGCTCAGCCATGGCTGGGGACTGGGCTGTGACTCACCAGAGGCATCTCACTTTTCCTGGGGAAGTTTGCAGGCTGCTGCTCCAGCCAAGAAGGGTTATTTTGGAGTGGAAAGTGAGAAGCTGTAGCTTTTATCCTTTTGGAGGAGCAATTTGCAAGGAAAACAATGCAGGATTCTCTGGAATAAGGAGCATTAGCTGCATCATCTTTTAAAAATAATTTAGTCAAGTGAATGTTGGCCGGGATTAGCACCCTTGCAGGCACTTGGGCTGCAGTGAGGGGAAGTTTGCTGAGATTTATTGATGTTGGGGATTGTTACAAATGCATAGGTGACATCTAATGCCAAAGCAGCTCTCTGGCTCTCTAATGAGATAAGTCAAAGGCTCTGCAAAGTTTTCAGCAGTGTAGCCATTAACCCCGAGATTACAATATCCTTTGTTTTTTTCCAGCATGTTCTGCCAAGATTTCGCCTTGAGCAGAGGAAAGATGAAAAATGCAGGGCCAGAGCGTCTCTTACAGCTGAAAACCACTGTCTGCTGTGCTGGTCTCTGGGACCGGGAACAGCCTGTGTATAATCAGCACTGAGCAGGGAAACATCTCTACTGCCCAGCACAGTCATTTTCTTCAGTGCTGGACAAGTGGAAAAAGGAAAATAAGCAGAGTATGTTTCTATATGGGGAGACGCAGTCTTACATCCCCTTCTTGCCTCTGCTTCCAATACTTGAATATATGGGACTGCTAAACTCAAACTTCAGAAGGGCTTTCTAGGTAGTTACATTGGCTGCTTTTATTTAATCCAAACAGGTTTGCTTAGAGGAGGGGTTTTTTTATGATAGTAATGAAGTTTTCATCTCTACGCTTCTCTAAAGATTATACACCCAAAACAAGACAGGCTGCAGGTGAATTCCAGTAGTAACGGCCCAGTAACTGCAAAAATACCTCAGCCAAAACATTTGTAGGAAATAAAAAAATGAAGTTTTAGCAATGCTGAACTTTTTAGTGACTTAATCTTGCTATGTCTGAGCTATTACATTGGAAGGACCTCAACTTATATTTTCTGTCCTTCTCCCACAAAACATGAAACACGTTTTCCTAGAAATTTCCTTCAGTTTTATTTAAATCATTGAAAGACAAAAAATTAGTGCCTCCCTCAAAAAAAGCCTTGAATTATACAAAACCTTTTGTTCTGCTCTGAATTTTTGAAAAAATCAAGAAGAAAATCAAAATGAAAACCAACATGTTTTGGATGTTTGAAGCAAAAGTCTTGTTTCCTTTTGTTCTCTGTAGTTCCTTGGTGAAGAATTACTTCCACTTGGGATACTTAGACAATGATTTGCAGATTTATTTAAAACAAAAACAAAAAATGGAACAACCCAGGGTTGTAGAAGTTTTGATATCAGGGTAGGTGCTGTGGGACTGCTCTCTAAACTTCACTTGGAGAGCTGAAAGAACCAAGGCACTGACACAGGCATGAGCTAATGGATTACTTCCAGCCTTCAAGGAATAAAATCAGATAGCTGTGATAGCAAGATAATATCCACCCTGTTATTGCTAGAAGCATACTTTAGTCTCATCTACATGCTGAATAAACAACTTTGGCCTCTTTGCAATGATATAAACATTTTGTATCACACATTCTCCTGTGAAAAAGACTTTCCTGACCACATCGATATTTTCACGTGAGGAGATGATTTCAGTGTGGATCTCAGTGCTGTCTCAAAGACTGGTGATAGCTAATTCTCCTGTCCCTGAAGTCATTCTTCATGTTCTTTCTTTAATGTCTGAAACAGGAGCTCACCTGCCCTTCCAATCCTCTGGCAGAGACAAAGCCCTCAGCAAGACCTTGATTGTTTCTGTGGTCCCCATTTTGGGCCACTTCAGATAGTGGCTGACTTTGCTTGTGGCCAGTTCTAACTTTGGGTTTTACAGGATTGCTATTCTCAAAACACACGTGCTCTCTGGCCAAGGATGAGCCAGAGGGATGCTGTTAGTGGTGCACTGGGTGGTACAAGTTAGTCTGTGTTTGTGGGAGTCCATGAGCAATTAAAGGAAGAAAAGTGTAATTAATGCCAATCAGCATGAGTTCATGGAAAATAGAATGTGATGGCTCTCTTTGGTTTAGTTGATAAAAGTGATAGTAGTGTACAAGAATTCTGTGAGACATTTGACTGGGTACCACATGACATTTTGATTAAGGATCTAGAGCAGTATAAAATCAAGAGGGTGTGCATTAAATGGATTAAAACCTGGCTCCCTGACAGGTCTCCAAATGTAACTGTAAATCATCTGACAGCTGGGTTTGTAGCAAAGTCCTTCCAGTATTCTTGCATTTAATATCTTTATCAATGACATGGTAGAGAATGTAAAATCGCCACCGATGTGGTCTGCTGATGCTGTAACAAGCCAGGAACCAGTAAATAATGAAGAGGAGAGGTCGCTCATAGGGGAGAATGCAGAGCGCCCGGGGAGCCGGGCTCAAGCAAACAACAAATGTGGCGATGCAGGTGAATGCAAGAACAAAGAATAAAAGCTGCATTTATAGGACAGTGAGCTCAAGGAAGCAGGACACTGAAGAAGGTTTGGGCAAAAGCCAGCTGAAGGGACGGTCCCAGTGCTACGCTGTAACTGAGTGGGAGGACTTGTGGAGGGAGAAAGAGCAGAAAGGGGTCTCTAGTACATTTGCTCCCAATTGTGGTGCTGTTGCGGTGAGTAAAAATATCAATATGTTAGAGGGTGTTCAGGGAAGAGTCAGGAAAGATTTAGAAGTGTGGCAAAGCCCTGAGTGGTCCTTTGAGCCACCAAAGTAAAGTTGAGGATGGAGTAGATCTTGGTTTGTAGATGTGGGGAATGAAATACATACCAAGAGGGGGGTTTTGCCTAGCAAACCACTGTGTAGCAACTGAAGCTGAATGTGGAGGCATTTAGATAGAGGAAAATGCTTCAGCTTCAGCCTTCAATGAGTCTTCTTCACCAGGAATTAATTTGTGTCATCTGGGAGCTTCAGCCAGGCTCAGTAACTCATGGTATATCTGCTTACACATTATCAGTATCTCAGCAGGATTAAACCAGCATTGCTACAGTACCATAGCCAGATTGGTGACTGACACCTGCACGTAAGGAAAAGCTGAAGTCCTGCTCCTAATGAAGTCAGTATCAAAATTGCCAATGGCTTAGGAGAAGCAGAACCACCCTTAGAGTTCTTAAACACTTTTTATCCTAGTCTATACACAAAGGTGAAAAAACCCAAAGCTAAAGTGATTTTTTAAACCAATGTAGTACAACTTCATGGATGAACATCTCAAAATTAATTTAAAACCACTTTTGGTGGTGTTGGTTGCATCTCCGAGGTTTTAGATATGCATTCACTATGCAAGGAGCTGTGCTAGCTGAAATGTTACCTTACCCATAGCCTTCCCAGACAAGTGGTAATTGTCCCTCTCATCTTCAAAAGATTATATCCATCAGTGTGGTTGTAGGGTGGCAGCCTCTTCAGGGCAACGAACGTCTTGTGGTCAAAACACCAGCTAGCACGGCAAGACCTGAATGATGTGATGTCCAACACAACCTGTATTCACAAGGTGAAATAACATTTAGGAATGATTTAAGTGTGGTTGCACTGGCGTTCCTTTGTGTTTAAGTTGTTTGTTAAACAAGATTTAAAGCAGTTCAAGTGTCATTGAGAAGAACAGACTATTGCCAGGGATGGGTTTACTGCGGCTTGAAGGTTGTTTAGACTAACGCATTTTATGTTGCAGGATCAGACTAGAAGAATGTATTGACAAGTGGCAGATCAGTTACTGCTAATGGTTTATATTTTGTGAGCAGAGAAACGCTTCAAGCAGATTCATTTGGATGTTTCATGCCAATACAATGAAGTTCAAGGGAGTCTACAACTGATATAATTTACAGACCATAAAGTCAGAAGACATTGAACACTGTATCCAAGAGGGATCTATTTTAGCTAACATTGAATTACAAGGCTTTTGGGGACAAATTCATGTTCTAGCTGGGTACTGCATCCAAAGGGGAAAGCATTGCTCTTCCCCTTAGCGCCCCATCTTGTGTCTTGTGTTGGATGAAGCAACCACACAACCAGTTGAGGAGCTGGATTTGCTTGGTGCTTGGGTAGACTTTCTTTTGGTGAGCTGGTTTCTGCTTGGCTCACAGAACCAATATAACTTTCAGAGTTGAATGTCCAGTAACTACGGTCCAACAGTGTGAGAAGGATTTTTGGGGCAGCAATTGCTTAGAAGAGCTAGAGCTTTCCATAACATCAGGATCTCAGTTGCTTTTCTTACTTGGCTTCTTTGAGATGGCCATTGTATTATCTTAAATCTCTCTACATATTAATAAAGCAGGTTAGTAGCATATTCTAATGGCCAAATTGTGCAAGAAAGCAGAGAACAAGTGTAGTGGTGACGTTACACAGGAGTGGAGCAGGCTAAGCAAAGAAGGTGAGTCTAAGCTGAAATAACATACAGCACTGCGTAGGACGGAAAGTCACTGTAAGAGACACGGCTGCAATTCACCTATCTGTGTGGTCCGTGATGACACTGGAAGAGCCATCATTTGTCTCTTCCATAATCTGTCACCCATCACTGCTGCCTGGAGCATGGGAAGTTTAATTTCCTGTGAATCGTGGTGTCATTTGCGAAGTTTAATCCTACATCTTTCCGAGCCGCTACTGACAAAACAGTTGAATAAGTCTGTCGTGGTATTCCAGCCTGCTCAGTTACTGTTGGAAGTTGTCCTCTGGCTGGCAAAATCTCCATCGGCTTCAAGGTCACCTGTGGGCTGGGCGACTGTGGCATCCCAGGTTGGTGGACTGGAGATACTTATGGGAGGATTACTTGAGTTAAAGATGAGTGTCTGATGTCAGGGGACTCCTGCCAGTCATTGTTCTGCTGCCTGTGTGGAAACAGGCTGAACTCTGCGGTTTTGCTATGTAACATTCTTATGTAGCCAGCCCAGTCACCAACATGATAAATGCAATTATTTTTTCCAATTGTTATTTTTGCCCAAAGCATGCAATTGACACTAAACTCTGCTGGGCAGAATGGGAATGTGGCGGCTGCTCACAACCCTACAGCGACATGACGATGTGAAGGCATGGATTGCAACGATGGGAAGCAAACATGGCCCTGTGGTGTGTGTCGGGGGCAAGCACCCATCTGTGCCTCTGCCAGTCCCATCCTCGGATGCCAGTGGTTGGGGGATAACCTGCTTTCTTGGTGTCATCACAGGGAGAAGGATGGAGGTTTCTAGGGCAGTTGCAACCGTGATTTTTCCCTTGGAAGGTGGGAGGGAGAGGGGTTTGGTTATGCAATGTAGTCAAGGGAGCTGTATTGCATCACCTGGGAGGGGAGCAATGGCGCCAGAGCTGCTTCCCTCTTCGCTGCACCCACAGAGGCCAGCAGCCTCCCTGACTCCCAACAGGAGTGTTTCCAAAGGCAAAAAAGGAGGTTTGGGGCTCTTCCTTAGGGGAGGCAGGTCTTAAATGGACCCTGAGCTCAGGAGGGAGTCATAGCTCTCCTGTAACGATGGGTCCAAGATTGCTTTCACAGAGTGGGGGATGATGTGCCAGGCTAACTCGAGCCATCTGCGCCGATGGGAAACCAGCACTGTGAGTTGACCAGTGCTGCGGGCTCCCTACACCACAGCTTATGCAGCCAAGTAAAAGGACAGGCCAGCCAAACTCCCACCGTGGTCGTTAAAGTTTGTTTTAGCCACCTTATCTAATCTCCTTCCTAACTTTTGCTGGGGGAAAGCGTTTATTGCTTATATCGTGTTACTCCATGAGCACTTGCTGGCTGTGGCTGTTTGCGTGTGTATATGTAGATGTGAAGCCAGATAACTTCAGGCCTTGCAGTTTTATGGGTCAGTCAATCCAAACTGCTTCCACTGGCAGATGTGGGGATGTGCTGCATTTGTTACCTGTGGGCTATGTGCTATCAGGGTGTAAATCAGCAAAACAGGGCTCTGTTTATACACATAAATTGCCCCAATCTGACAGTTTAATACCCTTTTGACTTTTTACCCTCTGCGGGGGAGAGCCTCAAATGTCTTGCGGCACTGCTCACCCCAGGGATGACGGCAACGCGGGGGAACCAGCTCCGCTATAAAAGGAGGGAGCACGCTTTGCTCCTGCGCGTCTTCAGGCTTGGCTGCGTAGCCAGCAGCTCCCCGGAGGGGAAAGGCCCTTCCAGCAGACCAGTCCAACAGGAAATTATCTGCTAACCCTTTGCTAAATTACTAGCTGGAGAGCCAGTCACAGGGTCCCAGAAATGCCAGCTCCATCTATTCCCCTACGGACATGATTCCCAAGCACGCAAGATCCTGGCTTGGTCACCAGGAGGGCAAACCCACCCTTCTGTACCTCCCCTGCAGCACCTTGCGCAAGCCTCGATTTCATCTCTTTTGTGGGACATGAAGGTCATGTGGGTGAATTTTCCCTGGGCAACTGCAGTGTAAAATCTGCCAGGCTTCCTTTGGCTCCAGCTGAGGGTTTTGTAGCTTCAGGAGATGCTTTATTTTTTTTTTTTTAGCAGCTGAGAGGGTGTTTCCAATGAGATAGTAAGGACTTGATGAGAGGAAAATTGAAGTGTCAGGACATCACAGTGAAATGGATTGTTGTGATGTTTTGAGGAGCTTCCCAAATTTAAATGATGTGGGAGCGGGGCTAAGATTGTTGAAACTGAAATTCCCGCCGTTTGAAATGTCCTTTTTTTCTCCCCCTCTGCTGCGTCCTTCACCAGCTTGGAGAACAGAGCTCATGGCTGTATCCAAATCTACCTCAGCTTTTTTTCTTCATGTAGTGCATCCTAAATCTGGCTGCACTTAACCATCCTAAGCCCAACCTGGAGAGGCTCTCTTAATTAGAATTTTGCTTGTAGTGGCACTGGACAGCCCTGGTGGGCTTATTAGTTTACACTGTTGTGCTTTCCAAGTCCTCCTCCTCACCAGCACCTGAGCTCTGTAGGAGCACAGCAGCTCCCAGCTCACCTCCATGCTCCCACCCCAACCAGTAGCATCCCCCGTGCCCTTGCATGAGAAAGAGGCATCTACAGGTTGGCCTTTCCCAACCTGCTTTTAAAGTGCAAGTCAAGGCTGAAAACTGATGCTATAGGAGACAGACCTTGTGGGAGCATCCTTGCCTCTGGCTGATCTCAAGTCTAACACCCTCAGTTTACAAATTGCCAACTCCCACGGTAGCTGGGGTGTTCCTGCCTCTGCTCCTGCTCTCCCGAGTTGCAGGAAAGCCCCTGCAGCTGGGATGTTGCACAAAGCAGGTGATGACCCCATCCCTGCTCCTGGCCTTGCATCTCAAGAGGTGGGTTTGGTACAGGAAGGGCTGAGGACCAGCTTGGGTGGAAGGAGGGCTGGTTCTGGTACTGGTGCTACTCTATGACTGCAGACACCTCATTTTACCTGGTTGGGACAACTTCCCTTGCTGACACTGCTCTTATGCGATTTCTCAGAAAGAGGGGCTGTCAACTGCCATGAATTTAAATTGTCAGTGCGGAGCAGCTCTGCTGCTGCTGTTCCTGCAGCTCACTTAGCATGATTCAGTGAAGCGTAGCTTCCTGCAGAGATACATATGAGGCAGCTCAAGGTTGGATGCTCTGGTGTTCAATATCAAGTGAGCACACGCTGCAGTCTTTCTCTCAGCGTGGGCTCAGCTTTCTTTTGTCTACCCAGCCCCAGGAAAACTTGTAAGCAGTTAGTTTCTTTGAGGACTCTGCCCTTCTGGCAAACTTGCTTGAAATTGGCCAGTGAGTTCAGAAGTTTTATTAGGGAGAGACAGGCACACCCACAGCACGATCACAAAAGAGTTGTTTCTCTAGGAAACTAGGCTGGGAAAAAAAATGGTTGCTTAAGTAAGCAAAGACATTTCTTGGAGACACCAGAGCAGGAGAGGCGGTAGGGGAAATGTGTGTTTATGTAGCTGCTGACCCAGCCTCCTCTTAAGCATTAGTTTCTTGTTTTAAATGTTTTTATCCCTATTAAAGCTTGTTTTTATCATGCTGGTTATTAGTTCTAATTACTTGCACTGCCCTGTACTGCCGCTTCCATCTCAACACCCTCCCATTTTGCTGCAGGACCCCACAGACCACTTTGCTGAGATCAGCCCATCAAATAACTTTACACCTAAAAACAAAGCACCCCGTGAAGGAGAGAGATTGGCTCGGCCCCGTGAATGCAAGGCGTAAATGTGAGCAAAATTAATTGATTGCACAAGCTCTCCTATAGATCTCCATTTCAGGATTTGCAAACTGGCTTCCTCTATCAGCTCCTAAGCATCAGAGCTGCTAATCCCAGGGCAGTAAAGGCCCTTTTGGTCTGAGCTGTCAGCCAAAAATTCAAGCGCCTGTGAGTTGTTCTAGTTTTGCCGAAAATGGGTGCAGCGGTCAGGTGTCCCTTTGATGCACTCCTGTTTATTTACAAAGAGCCTGAAAGGTCCCGTTCCCCCCGAAGGTGGCAGGAAACAGGCAGGGACAGAATTTGGTACCGCGTTCTTCCTGTTAGAGCTGCTCTCACATGTGAGTAAACAGCGGGTGCGTGGTGCACCCCTGGATGCCTGTGCAGGTCTCCCTTTCACTTTCCTCCTGGCTGGCTCAACACAGGAAATCAGGCTGATTAAAAACTAAAGGGGAAAGAAAGTTATTTAAAAAAAAAAAAAAAAGGGATGAAAAATGTGTTTCTTTAAAAACAGAAGAAAAAAAAGTTAAAGATCATTTTAATTAGTTTTGAAAAATCTGCAGCAGAGTTGACAAGCGAGCTGACAAGGCTCCCTTTCACTGGATTGCCCAGCTCAGGACTTTTCATCTTGCGTGCAGAATATTTTGACATTCGTGCTTTCTTGGCTCTGTTTGTTGAGCCCAGTGGAACCTGCAGCCTAATTAAATGTAACAATTCCTGAAAATGAGGGTTGTTATTTTTTTTCCGAAGGATAATAATAGAGGTTTTATTTAAAAAAGAGCTAATCTATTTACTCTAGGCTGCCTGCTTCCTGACCTGGCCTCAGCACCTGAGGGGACAGGAACAGAACATATTAGACAGGGGCTTAGTCACTGGAAAAGATGAGGGTGTTAATGTGCATGTGTGTGTGCACATGTGTCCTGTATGCTTCACTTCAAGAGTGGAGAGGTAGAAGGTTAGCAGGCTCGGATTTTCCCTGGCAGCTGAATTTTTTCCCTTACTTTTGTGGTTCTGTGCTGGTTTTCAGCCAGCGTCAGACCCAGTGGGTTCTAGAGGGGCTGCACAGTCCCTGCTGTGGCTCCTCCACCTCAGCCACCAGTCTGCAGGGGAGAGGGAGCTGGTGGCTTTGCAAACCCAGGACCGTGCAAGCCAGTGGGTAATGACAGAGCCTTTGTATCAAGAGCTGTGTTAAACAAAGAGGCAAAGGAGAAGGAAAATGTGAGTCAGTATTGTCAAGGACTGGATGTGCCCAACTATGCACCAGCAATCTGCAGCTATTGGTTCCTAGAGCTTTCCTTCCAGAGCTTTTAACTGCACTGTTTCATTTTGACCATGGTGTAACTCCTGGTCCCTTGAGCAGATCTCTGCATCCTCATGACCACGAAACATGGCCAAGCTCCAGGAAAAAGCTGAGTTGGAGTTGTCTGCTTATGTCATTCACTGTAGGTCCCCAGTGCTGTTGTGTCTCGGGTCTGCCAGCTGCCGTTGGTGCACCTGGGGATGCTCAGCTCAGGCATCATTTTTTTTTGGCTTCCCGAGGGCTGCTTGGCTCTAAGAGTGACTCTGTTGTGAGGGCACTGAGTTCCTCTTTCATTTCGATGTGTGATGTCTCCCAGGCTGATACAGAGGTGACAGTGGCAGAAGCTGAGGAACATTCCCTACCATCCCACACATGCTGAATGGCTTCTCTGTGCCGCTTGGTTCAACTACACTCATCAAACCTTGCCGTTAGCTGTCGTGCCCATCACCCAACCAAAAGCAACGCGGTAGGATACAAGCAGTGCAAACCACTTGCAGGCTTTCCCTCTCGCCGTCCCCTCCAGCACCAGAAATCAAAGCTTCGGGGCCGCTTGCCCCCGGCTGGGCATGGCGGGGCTGGCTAGTAGTGCCCAGTGCCTTTTCCAGCCCGCAGCCTGATGGCAGCAATGAATCAGCAGCCGGTGGACTTGTCAAAGGCATTCCTCCACTTTAATCCTATTGACAGGGACTACTGCCTGGAACAGGAACTGCGGGGTGAGCCATGTCAACAGCAGATTCTTATTACAGATAATATTGATGGGGCCTTTACTTGAATAATGAAGGGAAGAGCCCTCTGCTTTGACGTTTGTCTCCAAAACCTAGAATTACTAAGAGTTTAACCATAGGAGGGGAGCTTAAGATAGTTGCATCTTAAAGGATCTGCTTTCTTGTCGCATTCAAGGCTGAGGAAAGGAGTTTAGCCCATACGCTGGGAGCTCGGCGCTGACCTTTTCACTGCTCTTAATAAATGTTACAGTTAAATAAAGTCGGATGGATTTTTTTCTATCTACTCTAGTGTGTTATCCACTTTCTGGGAAAAAAAAGTAAAAAACCCAAATCCCTGTTTAATATCACTGTTACTCATTATCTCTGCTAGCTGCAGGGCAAAAGGCAAGAAGGAAGGGCAGGGCAGGACAATTCAGGCTGTATTATCAGGGTAATTCCTACCATTGCACATGATTATATGTGTGTCTGTGTATGGATGAATCTGGGCTGTTTAAATCTGTTGTGATCTCATGGCCAAAGTTCAAACCAAAATCAGCAGCTCTGTGAATGTTTGGGGGAAAAATTGTTGTTTGTTTTTAATTTACTTTCTTATTTTCCATTCTTTAAAAAAAAAAAAGGGAGGGGAGGGAGGAGGGAATCCTCTGTTGGGTCTGCATCACTTGATTCCCTACAGGAGTGGAGGCTCCAGATCTACAGGGCAGAGGCTGCCTGGGAAGTCAAATGAGGGCAGAAAGCATCAGCTGTTCCAGGAAATAACCTGTCCTTGCACATTTCCTCATGTTTTTACTTCATTATTGTGGTTGCAAGCACTGTGATGACAGAAGGTAAGGAAGGAAGATGGGGTTAAATAGTGGCATCCCTGTTCTTGGATTTTAAATGTAACCAGGACCTCAAAGGCATCCCTCGAAAGTCTTTTTCTTCTGGACTTCTAGCTCCTATTGGGACATATGAGGAAAAGAGCAGGCAAAGTTGGCTTTTGGCCACATTTATACCTCCCAGATCCTAGAGCTGGCCCAGGACTGAACCGGCAGGTGGTTTAAGTTAGAAAAACCCTGTGGCTGCTCTAACATAAGCCAGCTGGAATCTTTTCTGAGGCTGGTTCTACCAGCCAAGGTTTGTTGGATTACAGCAGGGCCCTGAAAGCCTCCAGCCCCCCAGTATGGCCTGCACAAGAGGACCAGGGGAAAGATGACACAAAAAATGTCAGGGCAGTTCCCGACTGGTGCTTTAGGACAGCTTTAATTCACACTTCTGCAGAAAATTAGTATCTGGTCCAAGCGAGCTTGTTCTCACAGTATTTTTAGTCTGATTTTGAAGACTGTAGGAGTTTTGGATTGTCCTTACATTTCTGAATTTTCAGCTTTCTGACTGGAACTGTTAAATATTTTCCATGCATAAACAGCAGCCACAAAATTTCAGGTTGGATGACTTGTGTTTTATATTTTTTAAAAAAAAAAGCCCAAACAAAACAGAAGAAAAGTAAAATCTCCAAGCAGTCTAATTACCCTCCTCATTAGAGTGTGTCTCCTCCCTCTGAAACAGGTTCCTGAGACGTGAGTGAATGAAATGGCCTCTCTTGGCACAGTTCTTAAAAGGAAAAGTGCAGCAAGCACAGGTTGCCCATCCTTGGAGTTAGTGAACAATCCCCCAGAGCACGATGGGTGCAGGAGAAAGCAGCCCGTGCCCTCTGTGTGCATCCCACGCCTCTGAGCATTGTTTGACTTGCCATCTGTATCTATATGCAACGTTTTAACCTCCTCACCTCTTCTGTTTTATGCAGAAAAGCCCGTGGCTCACATGGGCACTGGTTTTCCTGTAAGGACAGACCCCCCAGGAATACCTCTCAGAGCAACTGTGGAGCCCCATGGAGCTGCAAGCCTTCCCTTCCAGCTGAAGTTTATGCCCTTTTGCTTCCTGACAGCCAAGGTGTGGCATAGAAACTCAGCCCTGTTCCTAACGACGGGGGACAATCAGCCTGACATCAGGCACTGTGCTTACACATGGAGCCTTTCCCAGGAGGGACAACTCCAGAAAATGCTGGCGGAGGAGGGGACACCCCACGCTGAGCAGGAATGGAACAGGCAGGCGCAGGGCCGTGAAGCTGCCAACCCTTGGGCCAGGCAGGGAGCAAGCAGCTTTGGAAAAAGCATCTGACGTGTGCCTGAAAAGGACTGTAAAAATATACGTGCATGAGCTCTTGCTCTGCAAGGTTTTTCAAATTGGTAGATGTTTGCAGCGAGGAGGGAATGAGACTGTTCCCCTGAGGCACTGACACAGCAGTCCCGAAAGCCCGATTAGAAATGTCAGTCCTCAGCCTTTTTGTCTCGACCAGGTGCCCACAATTTCCCACACTCTGGGATCTGTGGTGGGGGTCCCTGCTCAGCTGCAGCATGAGTCAAGTCCAGCCTGGAAACGCCTGCACCAGGCATCTCTCAGAGCTAGGGAAAAACCCTGACCAGGCTGTGGGAGGTGGTGGTCAGGAGGTCAGGAGATGGAGAGATCAAACAACTTGAAGCCCATCATGTCCTGGGGAAATGCCACAGTCTCCTCATCTCCATGTTGCTACACTGGGAGATGAAATCTGGTCAGTGCAAGCCGTTGGTTGTACCTATGGAATAAACTGACCCTTCACATAACACCTCAAGGGCTCAAAAACCAATTGGGTCCTTGAGGTCATGAGGGGATTTTTAATCACCTCTGTGAAAAAAAAAAAAAAAAAAGAAAGAAAGGAAAAAAATGATAAATATTGGTTCCCTCATGCTTGCTTTTTGGTTTGGAGGGTGTTTTAGGGTGTGCTGAGCTTGTGTTTTCTCAGCTTTTCTCTAGAACCTTTAGGCCCACAAACTGCTTTTTCCTTTTCCTTCTCTTTTTAAAATGAAATCCGAGATTTTTGCGTAATACATCTGAGCAAAAAGCTGGGGAGGGGGTGAAGAAAAACATCAAGTACTGTGGGACTAAAATTTCATGAGTTGGCAACACTGGTATTATTTTGGTTTTCTTTCTGTTTTCCAGAGAAAAAGAAAACACTCCCCATTTTGCTGAGCCCCCCAGCAGGGTGAACAGAGGGAAAAGGTGCTTCAGGGCAGGAAGAAGCTCTGAAGAAATAGGTTTGCAAACTCCTTTTATATTAGATTGTTTGAAAATTATCCTGAGAGCTGCCTTTTGGGGACAGTTGTCCTGCTCTGAGTAGGGAGCAGCAGAGATGCGTGCAGGGAGGAGATGTGTGTGGGGAGAAGCTATGTGGGGCTCCTGAGCTGGGACAGGACTCAGGTTACAGTCACCTCTGGTTGTGGTTGGGTGTCTGCAGTGCCAGCTCCTCGAGGAGGACCAGGACAGGCTGGGTATGCAGATGAAAATCTCCATGAACACCCTTCTTCCCCCCCATAGGAGCAACATCGTCTTCTGCAACAGCTAGAAGTCCTGGCAGGTAGAGAGAAGGAAAAGGACTAGCAATCGGTGTCTTTACCCCCAGGTCCCCTCCCAACCCATCATCTGGAACTCATGGCAGTGTTGCAATGCCCTCACGCTCAAGGAAGCCATGTGGAAAGTCCTCAGTCTGTGCTGGAGATGTGGGTGGGATGGCGGTACCCAACCCCAGCTTTGGTGCTTGCAAGACTTCCGGCCCACCGGCAAGTGCAGGAACTGATAAACGGAGCTCAGCGAAGTAGGACATCACCCTTCATGTATTGCATCCCAAGGGATGTTGCCCCTGGGTGTAAGGATGCTGGCATGGATCTCCACTAATGCATCAGCAGCCAGGATCTACTCTGGGCTGTTTAACAACAGAAAATGTGTGTGTCTCACCTTGGCTGCACATGGCATGCACAGGGAGGGGGACTGTTACTTATTAGCGCTTGCAATCATTGCCAAGAGCTGCTGGAACAGAGGCTGAGCTCCAACTCCTGTTCCTGCCTGTCCTCCTTCACTTGTGCTCGCATCTTTCTCGGACTCATTCCTTTTAGGTTGAAATTTTCCATGTTTCGCCTTAGCCCAGTGACATGTTTTTGCTAAACATATGGACGTGCTGGTTGGAGTCCTGTTCGAGGAGCTCCTTGCTAATCTCTGCCTCATGGTGAAGGTCCATCTTTCATGTCTGAGGAGACATCAGGTTGAAGAAAATCTTTACAGGATGAATTCTGATTTATTTACTTGTTTATTTATTTGGAAAAGTGACTTAGAAGTTTACATTTCAGTCAACTGGTACTTAAAAGGAAATCTTTTATTTAGATGTCCCCCAATGGAAAACTGAACAGCTCTGGCAAAATTAGAGTTTTTCCATGGAACATTCAGATTTTATTAAAACTACACTTTCTATTGAAAAAAAATATTTTGATCATTAGTTTTCTATCTGCTCTGCTTTTTAAGGATAGTTCAAAAACATAAAAGCAAAGATCTCCACTTCCTATGTCTAATATATTGGCTTTTTTTTTTAGCGTGACTTCAATTCCATCTCCTTAGTGAGGAGGCTAGAAAAATTATTCAGCTTAAGGAAAAGTATTTTATCAGTTATAAAGTTGTGGAAATTTAAAATGGGTATCTTAGTGCAAGTACTGGATTTGCAGCTTGCCTTTCTTCCTATCTGGGTCAAGGATGCCAGACTTAAAAACCTGGTGTTAACTTAGTTAAGAGTATCTCTGGTAGAGGGCTTTTGATTTGTTGGTGGGGGTTTTTTTTAAGGACAGCTGGAGCACAGAAAAATCTGTTTAGGACTGAAAGATTAAAAATTACCTCTGGGAACTGGGAGACTGCCATTCATAGTGATTCTGTAGCAGCGATTCCAGGGTTGAATTTATCATTTAAGAGAGCTTTGTGGTTTAATACATATTTTTCCCCTGGATTTTCAAACTTAAAGGTTGTTTTCCTTAGACATCCTTCTTTTTATTAGAAAGTTAGGATAACCAAATACTTAGCTTAACCAGTTGAATCTTCAGTAGTTAACAAGTACCAGTCCAAGGATTAGTGGCATTACAAAGATCATCATGCAAATGTAGAATTTTCTCTGTTCCCTTCTCTGCCCCATTGGGATGAGGCAACTGAGTAGATACCAGTTTGGTACTTTCAGACACGCACATACGTGTACAAAATTGGTGCAATCCATGCACCAAACACAGGAAATATTTCCTTGAATCAACGCGTTCAAATGGGTGATTTGCAAAATGCCCAGAATGAGTCACGGTAGGTTACTTGATTTGAAATGTTAGAATAGATGATAATAAAGTCATGCTATCGAATTATTTTATATATATTTCAAATAACTCCCATCTAAAGTGGAAAAAAATCTTTGTAATTAACACGACGGATAAAAGCAACTGTGACATTTTAAATAAAATGCTATGTATTTGATTTCGAAGTAGAGTTTAAGATTCTAGGGATGTTTTCAAGAGAGAAAAAATATGTGCTTAGTTGAAAATGAAGAGATATAATAGATTGTATTTAAAATTGAGTAGCCTCATAGAACTCCCCTGTTCTGAATGGCCTTAGCATGGACCTTCCAAGGAAATGGAAGTGGGGCTAACTAAAAGAGAGCTGACAAATGGAGGTCCTAAAAGGGAAGGTTTAACAGAGGGTTCTTTTCCGTGCCAGTAGCTGTGCAAGGAGACATCCAAAAATCTTGCCATGGTGAAAGTAACTCTTGAGGAACGTTCCCTCCTTGCAAATTTTAAAATCAAATGCAGGGCCAATGATGGCTGAGATGTCAAATATAACGAACATTATGTTGGTCATTGGGTGGAGTCTCGGTAGTCTGTTCACTGAATAGTTTTGCTCAGTTTTTTGAGTGTGTGATCCTACGTTCTGTGTTGGCCTGAGTTCCTATGGCTCGTCTGAAGACATGTGGACATGAGCTAGAGGTGAGCAGTTGTACAGCAGAAGATGGAATGGGCATATTCAGCAATCACTTTTATCTGCAGAGCCCATTGCCAGCATGAATTAAAAAAAAACTGATTTGCACAGCACTCTCTTCTTGTTTCTTAACTGTTGCTTATGCAAAGCTGCTATTACTTCAGGAGGAGTCTGCCTGAGCAAGAACTCTCCAGAGTCCAAAATATTTTGCAGAGAGTAAATATAAGAATTATTCACCTACCACAGAACAGCATCAACCTCTGGGTGGAAAACAGGAGCTGTTTAACAGCGCGCAGAAATGTTTCCTCACAGGTTTGGACAGGAGTTGAAGGTTTTGTATGCCCAATTGAAACTACAACTGAAAGCAATAAGCTGGGCCCCCTCCCTTGCATTGGTACTGGACGGGCTCAGAGGGGTGAGCACCACCTACCCGAGTACCACACCACTTCCTCTAGGAGATTTTTCTGGAGCTCTCCCATCTAACCCAGTCCTCCACATGAGATCTGGCAAGATAATTGCTCCAAGTGTCTGGGTAAGTACTGTAAAATGCTTCAAATAAATGAATAGAAATCATCTGCTTCATAAATGCCAAGGGCTTTCAACATGTCATTTCTTGGTAAACAAAGAATTTCAGCACGACAGTATCTTAGAATGTTATTGGCCATATTTGTTCCCTCTTGCATATTGAAGCAAATGTGAACAGAGTCACACAGCTATCCTTTACGTCCTCCTTCAGCTTGGAGGTTTTCTCCCTGCTATAGTGGAGATGAGGGGGCTGCTTTGGCTTCCCTTGGACAGACTGATCTGCCCAGAGTCCCCAGAACTCTTATTTCTGTGATGGTGAAGGGCAGGTGGAAGTTCTGCTCATGCTTAGTTTTGCACAAAGTGCCACATACTATGATTAGAAAAAAACCAAAACAAAAATGTTCTCTTTTTTTGCGGACATTAGAATGCAATAAAAATATGTGTGTGCTTCCCCCCTCGCCCCCCAGTTAAATTGATTACATCTGGTGGCATGAAAAAAATAGCCAAAATGTCAGACTGAGTCACACAGCCCCCTTGGGTGGTTATATTTATTTCAGGGTTGGAGCACTCATCAAAACAATTTATCCTTGGCTCTCCCTCTCAGCCTTCCCATCTCTGCGCTTACAAATCCTTCTCTGCTCCCCAATGCCTGTATTTAGCCCCAAACCCCCTACTTCCCCTGGTCTTTTCTTTCTCCATCTTTTCCTTCTCTGTGTCCTCTGCCTGACTCTGTTCCTCTCCTCCTTTGTCCCAGCAAAACCTGTAGCTGCAGTTCTCCACTGCTATCAGGGGAATCCAAAACATACGCAAGGCTTGATGTTTCTGATGCTGTGTCACCTATTTAGTGTCTTGCTTCACATTGCTTGGGGTGAAGGAACATAGTAAAAATGTGTGAGTGAGCTTCCTACCGTAGTTTCCACCATTGCTGCAACCAGCAGGACAGCCCAGGCAGGATCGTTCCTGCTGAGATGTCCATGGTTCTATCTCCAGCCTTGCTTGTTCTCCTTTGGCTGCTCCGACCTGCTGTGGTGGTGGATGTGGATCTGCTGGCTCTCTTTTAGAGAATTAGTTTTGAGGCTTGGTTCACCTGTGTCCCATGTTTCATCCTCTGTTGCTCAGGCAGGGAACAACATTAGAAGCACCTGCAGGGCAAACAGAGTCAGTGCTGCAGTGAGTGAAGATGACCTTATTTGCAGGCACACAAAACCTTCTTCCCATCTCTCTTCCCAAACCTCATCCTTCTGCTGAAATTTCAGGGAGAATGTCCACCTCCTGCCTGCAGCCCTGGGGACACTCTGTACATCTTAGTCTATAAATCATGTTGTGATCTGCTGCCAGGTTGTGCCTGCTTTCATGCCTTATGCCAACAACAGTTGTAGAAGACCAAGCACTCTAGGATGTGCTTTCCATGGATGAAAAATGCTGCAGAAATGCATTCCTCTGGTTTTTTCTCCATGATGATGGAAGATCCTGATCTGGCAGGAGCAGGGACTGAAGTTCTTGGTTGTTCTTTCTCTTGGGCTGGAGGATTGCCCCACACAGAAAGACCCCCTTGCTGTCTTCGCTGCTCGTACATGGATCAATGACAGATGAGGTAGGCACCCACTATCTTGGCTGGGGGAGGACCTGAGAAGCTCTTGACAACACGCCTCTGAGCTTAATGATCTCTGCACCATCCATTGTGTCTCTTGCTCCCTGCCTGAGCAGAGCAGAGGGCTCTTGTTCTATAGTGTGCCACATTTTTCTCCTGTGGTAAATCAGAGCCCCTTGGGATCTGGTATTGTGCTTTTCTTTTTTTTTTTTTTTTCCCAGGTATTTTTGTCTGTGAACCACAGAAAACTGAATAGCAGGAAATGAAGTGCAGATTGAGAACATGGTTGAGTGCACTTGCTAAAATAAAACATTAGGGGGGAGGGAGAGATTCTTTTATAAATAGAAAATGAAGTGTGTTTACTTTTTATTGATGAAATATTTAATTGGGCTGAGGGTTTGAGAGATGTTCTTAGCAGCATCTCAGACTGTGCATTGACTAGAAATGTCTGCTGGTCTTTGGTACAAACGTCTTACTAGATGGAACTCACCTGTTTTGTGGCTGGGAAGGGCAAGGGGTTGTCAGAATTTTTTGATGATCTCTGATATGCCACAGTTGTGCCAGCAGGGCCAGAGAACTCCACTGGTATCTTCTCCAAACAGACTGGATGCTAAGATGACCCAAAGGCTTGTTTAGTAGATGCACTTGACAGCAGAAGAGAAAGTCTGTGCCCACTGCCCCTGACTGGTGTACTTCAACTTTGGCTGGACAGGCTTACCCAAGTGGTGACTTCATCTCTGTGGTCTGTTCAGCCTTTGGTCTCCACACAGTCTGCCAACAAAGCAGTTCACACCAGAGAGCATCTGCTAAGACTGTACAATGTCTACAGATACCTGAGCTAGTGCTGAAATGGCTCTACTGATGAGCGCAGGTTGGCTCGGACACTGTCACCGTGCTAACATCACTGTGCTGTTCCTGGATGCCTCTTGAAGCTAACATACTGAGCTCTGTGGGGCTCCACATGGTATCATGGAGCTGTGCCGCAGAGCCTGCTTACTCTCTGTTATGCCTCTGACTTTTTTCCTTAAGCCAGCCAAGAAGCTTGAGCGATTGGAGGGTGTGGAGGTAAGGCTGTGACCTTTTAGATTATTCTGTAGCTCTACTAACAATGCTGGATGTGTCCAGCCAGGCAACTGTGTTCTTTTGTGAGGCTAAATTAATCTCATTAATTCAGATGTCTAAAAGTAGCAGCCTTTAGTCATCAGTGACCTGGACTGCTTTCTTGTGGGGGGTAGATCTCTATATGGTCCATCTTCCATCTGTGGAGCTGTCCTGTTCTCCCTTTGTCTGAGAGTCACTGTCATGAAAGACTGAACTTTTATTTTGTTTGTTTTCATCCAGTGAAGGATTGTAAGGCTTCAAAAGCAGAGGAGGCCAGGATGCTTGGAGTCTCTGTGACAGGTCTTTGCACCTTTACAAGAAGTATGAGTGCAACCAAGAGGTATGTCCATAATTAGTGAAATGGGGCTTCTTTTGTTTGGAATTTTGTTTGGTCTTAGCTTAAAACTTGTTTGAATCAGATTCTAAATGTACAGAAATTGGACATGCTGGTTGCTATTCAGAGGGACAAATTATTGATCATCCAAACATCTATGGAGCAAAAGCATCAAGAATGAACACCAGGTGAGCATCCCATCTCAAAACAGCCTTCTCCCCTTTCATGCTATGCCTGTAGAGGGAAAGCCACTGTTCCCTTTAGTCATGACAACTGGTGATAGTATACGCTGCTGCCTTCACTTCCAGGTCAGATAGAAGCTGGAGATCTGTTGCAAATGTTCAAGTTCTTTCACTTGTCCTTAAGACCATAGAGTAGAGCACGTACAGATGATCCAAGCCTCTTTGTCTTTTTTGTCTTCCCTATTTACACCAAGTTGCTATTTCCAAAAGTCCTGTCTTGACAATGTCTTAGCAGGGGAAAATTTATGCAGCTTCCAGATGAAATAGCCACCAGCCCAACAGAGGAGACCTCATCTGTGAGGAAATTGCAAGTTCATTTGTCTTCCTTGGGGATGAAAGCCTCTCAGCAGCTTGTTGTGAGCTCCCACAAGGGAAGCTGAATCCTACTGCATGGGAGCAGGTAGTGCCTGTGCTGCTCAGCTTGCCAGCGGATACTGGAAGGGGGATTCAGGCAGAGAAGAAATTGTAGATGGGAGAGAATAGATGCAAGAAATTCCTAGGAATGTTACAGAAATCAACATATCCCCCCCCCCCCCCCCAGCTCCTTCCAAACCATCCCACCTAAAAAATGCCGTTTTGTGGGCTGTTTTGGAAAGGAGTCCATGCCTGGGGAATTTTTGGCTGATGCTTATGGCTTTTAGAAGTTTCTGGGAGATCAGACGAATAGAAACAGGAACCAGATGGGACTTCTAGCTGCTAGAAAGAAAGGAAGAAAAAATAGTGGGGAGAAAAACTTTGTCCCTTGCTTAAAATGTGAAGAGCACTTGTTCACTTTTCCAGAGTTTCCCCTTCACCCTGGATTTTAAAATAATTTACCTCAGTTCCATGATGTTCTCATAGGACATTTATCTCTGTTGTTGTTGCTAGGAATTTTTTTTTCTTTTGCAATAAACCCCAGTTTATTTTTAGGAGAATTTAAGCCTTTGTCTTACTAGATAAAAAGAAAGTCAGTAGTTGGTTTTGTTCTTGCAGCAGCCTCAACATCCCTTGGCCATTTACTCACTGAGTTTATCTCTGCAGGGCTGCAAAATATGGAAAAAAAAGGCAGTGGTAGCAGGGAGTAGAGCATAGTTGGAGACAGCGCTGAGCTAGCAAAACAAAGTGTGCTCAGGTCCTATTTGATGTAAATGACCGTCAAAGGGAGAGCTGCACCGCACTGGAACGTGCAATAGACCCAAACATGGACTTCAGATGCATCGTCCCTGCAGCGACACAGCTTGTCAAGCGCAGTGTTGGATTTGTGGTATCTTGGCTGTTGGGTTTAGGGGTTGTAGATCCAAAAACCAGGCCTGGTCCATTTTATCAGACCTTGGCTCTGGAGCTGGTTCATTTCTGGAAAACATCCCAGAGGCTGGGTAGGGGCCAAGGAGCATTTTCCAACTCCTGGGTCCAAGCTGGACTCTGGGTTGGAAGTTACAGTCCAGTACTCTCTGACACCATGCTGGGACTGGGCTCAGTTTTTCTTCATCCTCACAGCCCGTTCTCTCAGGCTGGCGGGAACTAAAGGACCAGGGATATATTGCACAGTGCCCCACTCTACTTAAGAGAGCCATGAAATCTTATTCCCTAGCTGGTAGGAAGGAAGCAGAGTAGATAGAGCCTTATAGGGGAAGATAACTGGGTATTACTATACTTCTACCACTAATCTTCTTTTAGGGGTTCTGCATTTAAAGAGTTCTCTTAATCATCAATTTGCGTGGATTTCTTTTCCTCCCAGTTTTCCAGATATTTACTGCTTCCTGGGGGGAAAAAAAAAAAAAAGGCACTCTTCCCAGGTTCCTATCTTGTTTTATGGTCTTCTTTTTCTTGATATCATTTTGTGTTATTTCTCATGCTCTCTGATCTGTGGCCATTCCCAAGATAGGGTCATCAGCACAAAGCAATGACCCTTGATAAATCTTCACCCATGGTTTGTGAGTCAGTATGAGAGGAAATCCATCCCTGGGACTTAATAATATATAAACTGTATTTCTAGGAGACTGATCGGGAGGCTCCACAAACAATGTTAAGTCTATACTGTGTGCTATGATACTTACTAGTAGGGATGCACAAAGTCAAATGTAGAATATTTTAAGACACAATAGTTGATCTGTTGTCGGCATTTTCAAGTGTGCGTGTATTTGTACACATGGCTTGGGTTCTAAGGCAGCTGCTTGAACCCTTTTTTATGGTGACCAGTTGATTAGATTAGTTTAAATGAAAAAAATGCCTCAAAATGTAAGGCTTTAGGTTTGAGTGCCCAATTTGAATTCTGGCTTTTCTGGCTTTCTTTTTAACTTTGCCTTGGGCTGGTCCAGCAGGATGTCCCGTATTAGAATGCTGTTCAGTTGTTGTTCTTTGTGGTTCCAGTGAGCTGGTTTTCAAGAAATGTCTGGAAGGAAAGAGGCATAGGGGACTTGGTTCACAGAGTTTGTACAAAAGCTTTTCTTTTCCCTTTTTTCCCTCCTTCTTTTTGCTTCTGATGGCTCTGATGTACAAGTGTTCTCAGGAGTGACATGCAGAGATTTTTAAAGCAAAGTGCTTATCACATGACTCAGGTGACTGCTGTTGTGGCTGAAGCAGTATCATCCTAGGAATTTTGTTTCTATTTAGCTTCCAGCTCAAACAAGAGTCATCTGAGTAGGCAAGCTTTTACTGGTTTCACTTTGGCTTCCCACATCGGTTTAATTTGGCCCATGTTTGCTCAAAACATCTCCAGCTGTCTAGAAACTTGTTCCTAGCTTGCTGGAACATTCACAACCCTTTTGGCCAGTGTAACCTTAGTTATAAAGGCTGGCTGTTGCTTCTTGCAGATCATTTTTACTAGCTCTATTATATATAAGGCAACTCACATAATTGAAAGAGACAAATATACTGGTTGCTATCCTTGTGTTCGCAAGTTATAAGTTACTGCTGTCCACAATGCTCAGGCATGAGATCTGCCAGAGAACACCACCTCATTTTGTTCCATGGGAGTTTTTGCTAATATTTTCTTTTCTATTATCGCTCTGTTTGTTTCTCTGTTGGAAAGTTTCCATGTGTTTCACACTGTGGACCAAAGTGTCAGAAGATTAAAGGACTGTCTTTTTGCCCAACTAATATGACTTGGATGCTGAACTGTGCACTACTCAGAAAATGAAATGCCTTCTAAAGAAGTAAGTGGCTGGAAGGAGGCAGTGAAAATCCACCAGATTTGCATGACTAATTAGCTTATCCATTAGTTATTATCCTTGTGTTTACTTGTAACGAGAAACTTCAAAGATTATTCTATATTGGACCTATAGCTAATTTTTTGCTAATGTAATTTTTTCCATACCAAGATACTAGTGTGATATATGCTGTATCTTGACATATATAACTCTCTTTTAGCCCCTCTGTCCATCCTCTGAAGGGTGTTTCCTCTGAAATTTGGTCTGATTTTCTGAACTTCTTGGCAACCAGGGCCCACCCTCATTTCATGAGCTGCAAGTGCCTCTGGGTGTCAAGTCCTGATTTTCGGTAGCATACCTTCAGTTATTCACTTCCCTTATTTTGATACAAGTGATCCTCTTCTAGAAATCAATAATTAGAACGTTATCCCTGTGGCAAGGAGAATGTAAATACATCTAATCAAGAAAACTTAATTCAGCGGATGATGTTGTTGGGTGAGCTAATTTTGCCAGCTTCATGATATTTTTCCTTTGCCAAGAACCTACAGGGGTGTGCTGGATGCCTGTTGCCCAGAATCAAAGTTCCTGATGTGTTTGGGGCTTTTATCACCATGTATTCCAGACTAAGTGAAAGGTGGGAACTCCTGTCCTCTCCAAGTATTTGCCCATCATTTCTGTGTTTGCTATAGAGCTTATAGAAAATACTATCTCCATATTTTCTGGAGCATCTACTGCCTGGATAGAATCATAGAACAAAATCATAGAATGGTTTAGGTTGGAAGGGTCTATGAAGGTCTTTTATTTCCTTTAAAACATGCCTAAATTTCTATGGTGCTCTCCATGCCTTGATTCGCGAAGGTTCCCTGTGCCAGGATTTCTTAACAAGGACATTCCCAAAGCATCTCAGGACAGCCTGTTCCGTGGGGTGTGTGTCCCCAGTTGAGATGGAGGAGCAACGTGCTGAAGATGCCAACAGGCCCAGCTCTGCTCCAGGAAAGCCCGACCAGCTTTGATTCAGCAAAGCCCATCCATTGCTCACCTCCAAGTGCTTGAACAACCCTGGGAGGAGACGCATCCCCACGGGCGTGCGGTTAAGTGCTTTGCTGAACAGTGGCCAAGGTCCAGCATGGAGCCACCCTTTCCCGCCGGCTCCCTCGTTGGCGCCGCGCTGTGGAGTCGGCCCTCGGCTCGAGCCGGAGGACGTTACGAAATCCTGGCCCTGACAGAGAGCAGATGCATTATTGGGAAGCCCTCAGGTCATGACAGGGCTAATAGTCACATTCCTGGCTGGGATGGCGAAAGATTTACGCCGGGCCCTCGCTCGCCTCGCCCTGCACCAGGCCGGCTCCCTACTTCACCGGCCCCCTTGGCTTTAATTGTTGTGTTAATGGCCCTTTTATTTGAAGCAGATCCCCTGGCTTACAGAGGAGAATGTCATTATGTCGTATTTTAGATGTATTTACATTCTCCTTGCCACAGGGATAACGTTCTAATTATTTTCTATAGCTGACAGCACCAGCGTCTCTGGTATTAGAGACCCCTTAGACCTGATTACATGGTCTGTTTTTCTTCAAATCACCCACAAATGACAGCGTGGAGCAGGTTTATTATCAATTGACGTACCTTTGCTTAACGCAACTCGCTCCTGAAACAAATGTCCTGAAAAGATAATACATGTTTAGAGCATATGTCTTCGCTTGCATGAAGGCAGATGGGCTTAGGAGGTCAAGCCAACGGTTCACCTCTCCTGACTCCTCAGGCTTTGCCACACACCCCCGGCACGGGTGCACAGAGGTGGTGCGGTGCTGTGTAGTGTTTCCCATGCAAACTGTACCCAAAAGCCATCAAAAAAAAGCTTCTGTAAGTTTTACAGCTACTGTGTCAAATAGTGGAGAATGACAGCATGGGAAGGGGGTGGTGGAATTGCAGCAGGAAAGGTGGGAGAATTGGAGGATGCTGGTCTTGTTTTGCAATGAGGTGTAGAGAGGCACCAGAGCACAACGTAGATGATGCTGTCGTGCCTGTGTGAGAAGGTGTTTTCAGGGAGAAAGCTGTGCAACACACAGCGGACTTGATGGACAGGGTGGTGAGAGGAGACACTTGGCAACAGGCTGTGTGGGGCTGGTGGACAGAGACTGGGGACTGCACAGAGAAAAGAGTTGCAATAGAAGATGAGAAAGAAGAAGCCTGACAGCTTGACAAGAGGAGGTGGGATGGAGGCCATAGCATCACTGAAGGCAAAAGCAGAGAAGGTGGCTTCAGAGCAAGGGACAATGCCCAGGAGTAGGTCAGGGAGGTGCAGAAGCTCACAGAGTAGGGACAGCAATTGAGATAAGGAGAGTGAGAGACACAGTTATTAGAACAGAATTATTTGATTTATCCCAAGTCATTTATTCACCAAATTTCCCCCCTGAGATCTTAAACAGACTGAAGTGGTTTCAAATGTTGTCATTATTTAGAACAATTCAACAAAATGTTGCCCTGAAAAAACAAGGGAGGGGTGAGGGACAGAGGGAAGAAAGAAAGAGGGAAAATAAAAGCCTGGATGGTCCAGTTTGCCACATTTGAATTTTATTGCTGAATTGGGATGAGTCAAGAAAAATCACTCTTTTGGTTCTCTGAGTGACAGTTTCACTTACAAAGCAGCTTCTAATGTGGACGCTTACCCGAGCTCAGATGCAGTCTCCATGTGTATTCAAACATGAAACGACAAAAAGGAAGTATTTTGTGCAAACCCTGTCAAAGAAATTTTTGTGCACCAGGAAGGACATCTCAACATGGACACAATTTCATTACAAAATTCAAGTGTGTCCTTATGAAGACTTTTCTCCTTGCAGCTCTAGAGATTATTTTATACTTTAAGCTACTGGACATACAAGAGTTTTTAAAAGCAAATAGAAGGCAAAGATGCTGCCACAAGGGAGACCAAAGCAGAGTGAAAATGCTGGGTTCCTGGTATCAAAAACCAGAAGGTCGGCGCTTTTATTTGTAAATCCAAGGATTCCGCTAAATTATTTAGATTTTCTTATGTGCATGCGTGGCTTCTGGAGTCATTTTTAGCCTCGGATTAATAGAAATGCGTCTCAGTCCTTATCCTAATAATGTCAGAACCTATCTGCAAGGTTGAGTGAAAGGTGACAGGAGGGTAGAGGTCTTAAAAGTACTGGTTTACTGTTTTGTTTTGTAAAATAAAAAGCTAGGAGAAGAAGAGGCAACCAAACATTATTTCAAGTGAAAAAAAAAGCTTCTGCAAGTGCAGAAGCATTATAACTAGTCTTCAAAAAAAAATCTGAGAGAGAGGAAAAGAATGATAAGTGCATTCTTGCAGCCACTGGGGCTGCAGCCATTGGAGAAGATTCCACCGTGTAAGAATTGTACCTTTTAAGACACAGGATAATTCAACCATTGGACACAAAGTCCAGGAAAACAGGATCCTTATTTCCACCTCTCTTGAAGTTACCTGTTTGCTATTACTTGACTCGTATGTATTTGGTGGCGGGCAGTTCAGGGATGCTTCTTTCAGCTCAAAGAATCTCAAATGAACACAACATCTCCTGCCTCTGCTGGAGAGCATTTTAGGGGTGGAGGTGCTTGTGGATCATCATCCAGTTGGCCACAGTGCAGACAGGAGCTAGAAAGAGGAAGTTAACATTTTTTTACCATTGTTTTTATTTTGAACTGAGTAATAGAACTGAGTATCTGCCTCTCTGATTTGCCAATTTGATCAGTCTGTTGGTCTCAGCAGGGGATGAAGAAAGACAGATTGTGGGACTGGTTCTGTACCAATGTCCATTTGTGGAGTTTCGCTTGAGAATATTCAAGTACATATGTCTTGTGCAGATTTGCTGCCCTGTGAATGTCTGAGCTGTAATGAGGTGAACGCTACTGGAAAGCAAAGGTTTAATTAGCTCTGCTGTTTCAAGACTTTCCTAAAGTGCATTTCAAATCATACACATAGTTGTGAAATCACTCATTGATGCTGTGTTTGATGATTACAGAAGTTGTGTGATTTTCCTTATCTTTTTCTGAGGAGCCCCAGATCAGATGACTTAATTTTCAGAACACAGCACAACAGAATAAATTGCAAGTACTCTGTGAATTATTAAAGGAGACTATTATGAATAACTTAAAAGAGGAAATGCTTGCAAGAATTTTGTGTCATGTTGGCTAATTGTCCAGTAGCAGAAAGGAAAAGAAAGGCTAAATCGATTAGTTCATCTGGTTTATTAAAAGTTTTTTCCTGATAACTTCTGGGTAGTTTTGCTTGGCAAATGAAATGTTAGTGTGAAGAGTGTACCAGAGATACGGGAATTTGTTTGATTTTCTAAAATGAAAACGTTTGGATAGCAGCACTGATTGATAGAAAAGCAATATAATATGCTTCTGAAGAGCTCTTCTCAGAGTGAGTCACAAACTATACTGATATATCAGTCTTCCAAAGAGGTCAATATGTAGTGCAACAGAAAGATAAGCAGGCCCACAGTTTTGCCAGAAGCACTGCAAGACTCTGGACACACAGACCAAGACATGCAGGAGCAAAACTCTAGAAAAGCTTGGGATCCATAAATCACTTCTAGTGGAGCACAGGCAGGATCTGTGGTGTGAACAGACCCGGGGCGCATCTCCGCCACGTAATGAATCCCCTTCTATCCTCTAGGAACCACCATCATTTGCTCTGCTCCAGCCAGGTCTTGGCCAATGGAGACTCATGAGTCACACTTTTGCATGGATCTCACTTTATCTTCATCAGGAGGTTGTAGGGCTGAGTCAACCCTGCTGGGATTTGCACCAATGGTTCCAGGAAGTCTGAGTATTTCAAACCTTAGGCTTAGACCTCTAATCATCCCCTTATCTAAACTGCCTAACTCCTGAGTCTGCAAAATTGGGTTGGAAATCTCACACAAACACGCTTTCCCCAGCAGCATTTCTGCATTTGTTTGCCAGTGGAGCCCCAAACTACAGAAAGGCACAGAATATTCAGCTTTGAAACCAAAGGTTTAATCAAAGTGTTGCGTGAAGGCCTGGTCCTTTCTTGATTGATGGCTTGCTTACTGCTTGTTGACAGCTGGAGAGGTTCCCCCTTTGGGGTAGAAGCCCAGAGGGAACACTGACAGAGGCAAGTGTTGACTTTTTTAGGCCATAAGTTTAGAGGAACCCAGTTTTTTTAAATGAATTTCTGCATCTCATGGGGATGGAAGGAAGGGGTTGATTACTTTCTCCTAACTTACAGAGTCTCATCCTAAAAGCCCTACTGCTTAAAACATGGAGAAATTGTTTAAATTATCTGAAGTGGTTTTTTCAACCCAAGAATTCAAATACAAATGGTGTGAGGTCCTACCTCAGGCCAGCATCTCTGAATCCCTCCCCATGTAACTTTTTCAATCTCATTTGGCCACAATGCCGAAAGAACTCAGAGATATGAAGCTCTCACAGGTTTTGTGAGAATAGCTGGTTGAATGGGCATGACAGACTAAATTAGCACCCCTGTTAGGAAGAGGCTGCAGTGCTAATTCACTCCTTATCATACAGCAAAGGATCCTAAGCAGAGGATGGGTCAAAGGGAGGCAAAAGGCTTTCTGATGTCCCCCAGCTGTGGAAAAGCTCCAGTCAAAACTCTCACTTTACCAACCACCTCATTGTGCAGTGGCACCTTAAAGAACAAACAAACTGTCTTTATTTGTTCCCGCTCTCTCAGGGCTGCTTACTTATATGGCATTTTCACCGATAACATAAATCCATGTGGAAGTTCTTTATCTTCACTTTAGTCCTGTCACCAAAGGAAAGGAGTATCCCGTGACTGGATGCTACACTGAATGGGGTGATACAACAGAAAGGAAAGTTTACAGTTTTGTTCCCTAGTCAAGAAAGAGGTCTGATGTAAATAATTCCTCACAAATCAGTGCTGTGATATGTTTGGCTTCTTTCAGAGTATCTGTGAGCAGATGCATGATAAATTTCTCATTTTAACCAATGTTAGCAACTCTCTGGAGAAACCGAGCGCCCATCTATAGTAGTTAAGCCAGATTCCTCTGTTCTGATTTGTCAGATAGAGTGACTGATGATGTTTGTAAATGTAAATTTTAAGTTTCCTCAAATTCTAGTGTGTAAAGCTTCAAAATAGTCATTTTCTGTAAACATTATTGCTTGAAAAAATCCTGCCACTTGGATATCTGGTGAAGATGAATGCACATTGCACGCAGAGTTGGCAAAGAGGCACCCATCTATAAACATACAGTTACTATTCATGGAGAGTTCTTTTATCCTCTTTCCAGTTGTACAAACACAGCACCAGCACCACCCCCGGCAATATTGCATTGTAAATTACCTTCCTTTTAAAAGCCCTCTCCCCTTAGTGCTTTTCATTCAGGAGATGGGAGACAGCCCTGGGCTTGTTGTCTTCAGATCAAATACAAGCTGCAGACTCTGGGTATTCACCTGAATTATATGAACCTCTGTGCCGCAGCTATTTACTTGTTGTGATACATTTCCTTTTCTTGATTAACTAAGCTCTGAAAAGACACATCTGTTTCAGCATTGCCCCCTCAAGGCAGTCCATCAGCCCTCTGTTTTGTAGCATCTTTTTCTCTCACCTTTTCCTCGCCTGTTCATGATTTGTGTTGGACTCCTGGGGCAGGAGCTGTGTCATGGTGGTTGCCTGTGAAAAGCTGTGTATCGTGCACTGGGTATGAGACCTATTTAGGGACATTCAAGTGCTGCAGCCTATTTTGTGGCTGAAGCCCCAAAGGTTGATCTGATGGTTATTTCTAATTAGTTACACGGTGCTAACTAATCTATCGTCTCCTACAATTCTCCAAGGTTTGGGTACCCTCGATTTCTTATTAACTTTACTGGTGGTTAGCATCCTGTGCACCAGGCAGGTCTGGTCACCAATAACATACTAATGTGGGCACTCTTTAGCATTTAAAAAATATGCAGTGAATGCTACTTTTAATAGAGACCGAACAAGACCATGATTTGCAGTTAAAACAAATAGAAGAAAATTTATTAGAATATCCTATTGGAGTCAGAGACTCCACAGGGTATTTCCTTCTGTTATATTGTCTGAGTATGGGGGAGTTTATGGCATGGTTTACTATGTGCCATCCAAAAATCCTCTATAAATAGCTATTGATTTGCACCTCGGAATCGTTTTAGGGAGAAAGGAGAGCAGGAGCCCTAAGCTGATTCTTTGGTGAGGGGTCCCATGGGAACAGCAGTGTCTTCCCACCACCCTGAGCCAGAGCTGGCATTGCTGTGCAGAAAGGGTCTAGAAGGAGGTGTCCCTGCCCATGGCAGGGATGTTGGAACTGGGTGATCTTTAAGGTCCCTTCCAACCCAAACCGTTCTATGATTCTATGCAGGGCTGCCCCCAGCCCTTGCCAAGGCCCGTGCCCTACCATCCTCTCTGCAACAAAAGCAGCAAGGAGATTCACCCAGCGCTGGTGGCGTCTGCTGCTGTGTTCTGCTCTCAGGCCTCTCTTGCCCTTTGAAGATTCCCCATTGTTTGGGCTATTAACATACTTTCGGGCTGGATGTTTATCTTTTTTGAAACTTTTATGGCAGGCGCATTGTTAAAGAAAACCCCCGAGAAGCTCTTTGCAAGAAAGCACCACCAGAGCCCTTTGCTGAGTGTAATGCAACTCTGAAGCAGCTCTTCCCTTTATTTGATCAGCTTCTAATACCTAACAGTTCTGTAAGTAAACATTTATAGATCAAATCAAAAGCTCGCAAAAGGAAGCACTCTCGATAGATTAGAAGCTAAACTGATCTAAATTAGAACAGATGCAGAGATAACCTTGCCTGGCTAAAAAGCATATACTATCGGTTGCACGCAGATAATTAAATGAATGAACCCTTTTCTATTGAACAACTGATGTGCAATTGATAAACTTAATTAATAATTAACTTTTTAATTAAATATCAATTTAAAACAAGTGTGGTAATATGCCACTCGCATTTAATTTTGCTGCCTTTTCTTCATTAAAGAACTGTCATTAGGGTTACAGGTATCTGTTTAAGATGCCTCTGTGTGCTGCACAGGGAATAAATGTGTCCACTGGGCCCTTGCCAGTGAAGCGATGGTTATAAACAGCAGCAACTGGAGACAAAGCCAGTGTGCAACTTCAGAGAGGCAGAAAGAACCACAGATAAAGAGCACATCCCTGGCTGTGGCTTTCTTAGCAGCAGAAGGTCTACTTGGGTTTATGCCCTTGTTTGAGATTAAAAGAGGCTGAAATGGGTACAGAAGAGCTGAGCCCTCCTCGTAAGAACTCTTTGGGATGAAGGTTCTTCCCTAGCTTTAGAAATGAAGTGGCTGGATAAAGCCATGACTGTTCTGGGTAGAAAAAGTGAGGAGGGAGAGGTGCATCAGTTGTTGCCTTGTTTCAGCAAAAGAATCCTGAATAAGTGAGGGAAAGTTGCAATCTTCTTGCATGTGTCTTCTCACATGATGCCTTAGTGCAATTCCTATTAGTGCTAATGGGGTAATTGGCTCCCCTCAATGTGAACTCCCTATAATGCATCTGTGTAACTTGATTTGAGAGTGTAAATCTCATTAGCCTGAATGGCGATCTTTTCTGCCTCTAATTTACCCATTTGATCCTGCAAGCACTAACGGCCAATCTCGTCTCCCTTTGAAGCAATAAATAGGCATCTGACTTCCGCTAAATGGCGTTTGCAAACGTGCATGACGCTACCACACCTCTGGGTTGCTGCCCCTCTCTGCGCCCCTCTCTGCGCCCCACCGTGAATCTGCCCTTGCAAACAGCTATGTAAAAGGGATATTGCTTTGCGGCTGCCGCCGAATGCCTGCTTTTTGCCTGGCTCCCCAGGGCAGCCCCAGCTCTCAGCCACATGTGGCAGCTGCGTGGTTGTGTCTGTGCATTGTAGGACGGCCACGGGTGGATAGAGCTCCCAACTAATTTGGATGCTTTCTCTGGGTGCATGTAGTCCGATACTGTAGTGCTGGAGTCACAGCAGCTACTTGGACCACCATCAGCCACTCTTATTGCCTACTGGACATCTGGACATTGTGAATAAACACAAGAAATCAAATGAGAATAAGGGAGCCATTGGCTTCTTTGCTGCAGACTTTCCTATCCACCATCCACCAAGTCCATGTCTCGTCCTAACTGTGCTTTTTTATTTTTCCCCTCTTAAAAAGTTACCTAGAGAGCTCAGCTGTGATCTATGTACCTAAATGCAACAACAGAGGTGAAGCAAACAGCTCTTGAGCAGCCTTGGCATTTGGGATGGTTCCTTTCACCTAGCTAGTAAGCACTTACAAGGAGCAAAGAAATACAGAGGAGGCAAGAAATTTTGTTTGCAAACTGGGAAAAAAAAGTGAAAGGCTGCAAGAAACATTGCCACCAACCCTGCTAGCAACAAGGAGAAATGTTTGAGCACCTCACTGAGGATGTAAGAACATCTTTGCGCTGTGGTGGGGGATCTGAGTGAAGATTAAGAGTTGCTTTTCTTATTGTTGTTAATATCTTGATTTGTTTCCAACTGAAAGAAGTAGGGTTGAGGATAAACCAGTGGGCTCTTGTCTGTCCTGCTGCAATGTAGGGCTTGAAGCCAATTGGAAATGACTCCTTAGAAGGTATCATCATGGACACAGCACCAGACACCTATCCGGTTGGAATACACCACCAATGAAAGGATGCTTTCTTTTCCTGCCCTGCCTCATAAGAGGATATTCTTGCTTCTCCACATGTGAAGGGAAGATGGGTCCCTCCCGTGGGGAATGTTACTGCTTGCCACCACTTCCTTTCTAAAAGCCCCATTTGAAAAGGAGGAAATAGTTGGTGGAGGAAGTTCCTGAAAAGGAATCTTTCAAATCCTTATTTTTGTCAGGTTTTTTTCAGGGGACACCCAATATGATGGAAATAATTGGTGTGGCTGCCTGAAGTGAAGGAAAAATTGCAGAAAACTGCAAAGGGTGTGACAGCAAGAAAACCAGCTTATTCTCCATTTATTGTACAATATTTATCATCAACCCGTTTTGTATATTTTGCTTTCTTTTGTGTAATCTTATCATCACTGGGGTTGAAAACGATGTAATTTTTGCTCCTTTGAGTAGTTGCCAAAAAAGCACTTACGTCGGAGTATTAGTGTATCATTTGGCTAGCACATCACATAATGGTTTTTTTACAGCAAGTATTTAACCGTGTTTTCATCCTGTGGGAAAGAATGATGGGTCTGTTTTGTAAAAATAAGACCTTGTGGCAATGTGGACATGCAAGAGATAGAAACATAATGCAACAAATTAGTTTCAACACACAGAAATGAAGTAGTCCAGGCTCCATATACATTCAGCAGTGCTGGTTTCTCTCTGTTTTGTCTCCCTTTCTTTTTTTTCTCTTATTCTGAGATGTATTGTTGGATTTTATGGGAAAACTTTGGAAGCAGAAACTATTAAAATTCCATGAGCCGCCTACTTGATTTGGGTCCACAAAATGTTATACTTGTATACATACATATGTTTGTTATATGCGTGCACACATATATGTAAAAATAGTATTTATGAGTGCACGTGTGAGTGAGAGAGTAGTTATGGGTACCAAGAAGATATGATCAAATTCATCCATTTTGTGTGACTTGATGCAAGTTCGTGGTGTTATAGCAAGAACCAAATTAGCTTTATTGTAAGCTGAAAAGACACTTTCGTTTTTAGCAACAGAAACAGTATTGTGAAGCAAGAGAAATCTGATCATTCTTATTTCATCATAGAAAATGAAGACCTGGAGCAAAATATAATTTGTCTTTAGGTGCTCCAGAAATAACCAAGGAGTTAATTATTATGATTTGAAGTCATCCCATCAAATCCCTCCCAAATAGTGGTTAAGAGAATCTCTATTACAACCTGAAACCCGCCATTAACTTGAAAACCATTCATGCTATGACTCTCCTCTTTCCAATCTGCATGTTTTACAACCTGCCCCAAATAACAGTCACTCTCACCTCTGCCAGAAAAAAGGTTAGAGATGTTGTTTTAAAGTTCTACCATTTCTAAATGTCATTCATTTTACTGAAATGTCCTAGTGAGTTGTGACTAAGATTTCTTTTTATTTGTATGTAAAAATTCACCAGGATATCTCTCAGCTTTTGCCAAGTAATTGTAGAAGCTGTTTGATGTTCACCTTCCTTCTTTCCAGCAGCCACTTACCCATTTGTGCAATTACATGCACATTTGTATTTTGTCATGTCTGAATTCAGACCCAGAGCCCGGAGATGCCAAGTACGTGCCTAACTTTACTTAGGCAAAGAGGAGTGGAGTTGAGCATATGGCTACATGGTTCCTATGTAAAATAAAAATAGCCATTCAGTAAATTTATTAGAGCTTTATAGTGAGTTATCATCAGTAGCTGCTCTAAAATACAACTCAAGAAAGACTCCAGAGCAGAGTGAAGTCTATGATGGAACAGGCCTTTGCTTGCTAATTTACAACATTCCATAACGTCCAAACACATCTACGAATTGTTCCCTGAAAGTCTTTCATCCTGAGAAGTGCTGGGAAACCACACTGCTCAGGACATTTGTGTGAGTAAGGGTGCTCAAAACCAGCCCTTTGGGTGCCCAGGTCTTTCTTTTGAATCGAGGGGTTTTATCATAACAGAAACATGTTTAGGGAGGGTTTCTCCAGACTGGTTACTGCTTTGGGACTATTCCGCTTTGAAAAACAGGAAACCCCCTGTTGTACTGCCCTAAACGAGTCATTAGGAAAATGAGGTTGAAGAAAGGGGATGAAGACTGTCCTACATGTCTGCAGTCCCACTAAGGACGATGCCTAACCTATGGCTTGCAGGAGGGAGATGTGTCCACTGTTTTCCTAGCCAGTTTGCTTTCTTAACCAATCTCGCTCTAGGTGTGAGCAGAGCTTCACCTTCCCTACGCTGTAAGAAGGGTGATTAAAAGCAAACAAGAGAAGGTGAGTCAACAGTGACTAAAGACCATACATAAATTCCTAACAAAAGGCTGGCAGGGGAAATAAATAGCAGAAACATGAAGCAGCCCAATTTTACTTTGAACAACACTTTATCTTTACAGAGAGGTCACCACTGTGTTCTATCATTTCCTCTCCATGGAAGAGCAAGACCTTCCCATGATGGGACAGCACAAGCAATTTGGATATTTTTCATGACTGCCTCAGGAGTGCCATCAGCCATAACAGAGCAAAGACTCAGGGCAGGAGATGTAACAGGGGAGGGGAGCTAATAAATGACTTTTGCAATAGTGCAATCGAGTCAAGCCCACCAAAAACTGATAGGTGAGGTAAAAGTTTGTTCAGGAACTGTGTCCTGCCCGCAGGGTATAACCGGGTAGTCAGGTAGATAGAAGCAAACTTGCAACACTGGATTTTTTTTGAGGGCTTGTGTTATCCTTGATAAAAATCTCATTGGTATTTGGGGCAGAATGGCTCTGCTGGACACTTAGTCTGGCTTTCCCTATGCTCTTCCATTACTGCTCTGCTGAAATCCTGGTGTTTAGTTATTCTTCCTCCAAATAAAATTCTCTGACCCGGGTGTGTTTCCTATACTTTTAGGCATTTCTTTGCAATGCCTATGCAGAAATCAATCTGCTTCTGGTGGGGCTGAAGTCCTTTGGGATCCCCATCCCGTGCTGTGTCAGCCCTCCATAGGCTGCTGCGAAGCCCAGTCACTGTGTAAACCCCAAACCCAGCAGTGATCATCACTGCAGGACGTCTTTAGCCTTCCTTGTAAAAGTCTCCAGAATAGGTGTCTTGTACAGAAATAAATATAAATAAAACTTAAGAAGATCTATTTTGATTTATGCTGGAGAAACACACCCCACCACCATCATCCACAGTGAATTCACACTAATTTTTAGGTAATGCGCTATTTTTCAGGATCTTGCAAGATGGCAGCAGCCAAAGGACTGTACGGAGCCTTGTGTTGCAGTCAGAGTTCAAAAAGGTGAGTTCCCCCGAGAGGGAAAGATTGGTTTTCTTGTTTAATGCTGTCTTTTGTTTAAACTTAGGGATTTGAATGGCTTGTTTCTCTTTTCTTTTTTCCTAAATATGTTTATCTTCATGTCTGAAAAGCAGTTTGCTTTTCTGTCCCTGTAAAGGGTATCTTTTAGATAAGTTCTTGTTTCTTGTTTTTTCCATCTATAATTGCAGAGTTGTAAGAGAAAGAACGTGCATTTTCATACAACAGTCATCTGGAATGAAGTTATGGTAAATGTATTTGCTCTGCCTGTTTCCTCTTTATATTGACTTTCCATTAATATCCTGGTGTACACATACTTACATATATATGTATATGAATATGACTGGCAACGGATAAAATAGGCTAATGGTAGAGAATGTTTAGTAGTGGGGGCCAGTTTTAAACTCTTTTTATGTGTTTTTCCATAGTTTTTGACCACCTAAGTGAGTATAAACAAGCACATGACAGGTTTGTACATGCAGAGAAGGATTTAAATTTCAGTTTTCAGATGACAAATGCTTCAATGAGTGATACAAGTGATGAAATTTAACTGCAGAAAATTAAAAAATGTATCCAAAACCATTGCGGACTATTTACTTGCTGTTTGGAGGAAGAAAGCAAGATTCATTCAATAAATAATTTGATCCAAATGATTTGTCCAGTTGCTAAAGGAGCTAGTAGGGTATCTGGACTTTTGTAATAGTTTGGTTATGGCTATAGTGACGAGGAGTGCAATGCAGGAAATCTGGGTTGTTTTTTAGAAATCTACTTTCTGCTTGGCTGAGAAAGAAGCACAAGCAATCTCTGGAGATGCTATTTTCTTTTCTCAAAATTTCCAAACCAGCATTGCCAAACACTGGGGCCAATGTGCTTGGTAGAGAGCAAACGAGGCTGGTTGACGTGGTGGAGCAGTGCATGATGCAGCACGGACTTTGGGGCTGCATGTGCCATGTGGAGGGTGTTGGGAAAGCTTCTCATGGTCATCTCTGCTGCAATACTGCAAACTGCTCTGATCCTTCTGCTGTGAGAGGGGAAAAGGGCAGCCAGAAGTGTTCAGAGGATTGTTGCCGCTGCTCCTCGGGGATGGCCGTGAGGGTGCTGGTGCCACTGGTGCTCTGCGTGCTCCAGCCTCACCACCTGTGTTGGTAAGAGAAGACTTTTCCAGTCTAAAAATAAGCAGCTGGTGTCTGGAGTCTGCTCGTGAGAGTGTGTGTCTGATATGTAATTTGAACTTGATTGCAAGGGCCTCGTAACCTCTCCTGGAGCCAGGCCTGCCACCCTGGAGCCAGCTCCTCTCTCCCCTAGGTGACCAGACTGTTTGCAAATCTGGGCTGCAGTGTGCATCGCACTTGGTCCAGGTATGCTCCAGCCTCCCAGCCAAGGAATTATCAGGCAGAGATGATTCACAGTGCATTATCCTGTTTTAACTCCTCTCCCATTGCTTTGCATCAAGCTACTGAAACCCATTTGTTTGGCAGCTGTGGAAACTTGACACTGAGTAAGATGAGCAAGACAGGGAGAGACCTGGTGTTTCCAAGGGTGAATCTTAACTGTAAAAGCTTGATGTTTGCTGTAGAGCCTTTCAGGAAAGCTGTTGGTGTCTTGTGATGTTGTTGTTGTGAATGAGTCCAACTCGGATATTCTTTTCTGAATTTTATCTTCCTTGCTTGGAAACATTTGGATCTGCAGTGCTTGACCAGAATATCACAATAAGTTTTTCCTTGCAGATTGCTTATGCGTACTGGATGGACTTTGCCCAGTCTAGACTTTTAATGCAGTTAATGAATTAGAAGAGAAGTGGTACAAACAGGGAGATGAGACATTGAGTTTTGGTGTTGATCCCATCACCAAAATGCTGATGCATAAGCCAGATGGTAACACTGCTCTGGGATTGGCCAAGGAGGATTTCCAAGCAGCTCAGATAAACTATGTCCATCTTGGTCCCATTTGATAGCATTCAGTTAGGAGGAGTTTTGGAATATGCAGTTGGAAACCAGGTGCAGTGTCATTGCAGTTCTCATTTTGTCCAAATAACCAGATTTCAGAGAGAGTCTGATGGAAACGGGTTTGGCAGGCAACAAGAAGACGCCTGGTAAAATTTCTTCAGTACCAACAAATTCCCCTGGCCTTCCATTCAGAACCACCTCTCCAACTCAGGGACCCCTTGGCTATGGGTTTTCTGTGTCACAAAGACTGGCTCTGACAAACATTTTTAGAATCACCATCTGTCAGCGTTTCCTTCAGGGATCCCCATTTACAATAGCTTGTATCCAGGCCATGTGCAAATCCCACTGGGCTGAAACTTGGCCCTGCACAAGGTTGGCCTGGATGCAATTAACAAACACAAAATTTATTCAATTTAGTTTGGCCAAAAATATAAGATTCTTTTGTTTGCAGATGCTGAAGTTTAGATGCCTTTCCAAACTTATCAAGGACAAGGGAACCACTTTGGAGAAAATAACAGCCAAACCCAAAGTCATCCTAGAATTCAAATTGAACTGGAAACCTACGCACAGAGTAGTTTGTGAAGCTTAGAAATGGATTAAAGTGATTACTTCAATTTTTGCTGCTGTCTCTGAGCGTCATTGTTCTAGCTGGGCTTTAGACAGAAACACTGAAACACCAAGAAGAAGAAAACCAGTGTCTGCGGCATCTGGGGGGCCCAGCAGGAAGTATCAGAAATCTCCCAGGAATTTTTCAGTTCCAGGAGATTTGGAGAAATGTCTGACCCAAATCCCAGAGTTTGGAGGTTAGGACTGTCATGGGCTGTATGTCTAAATTGCTTTGGTCAGGAGATCTGGCTGGAAATCTTGTAAGATTGGAATCTGTTTTTCTCTTGATTGTCCACCAAGGCTCTCCATTTTTAGGTCTTATCTGCCAGACTCAAGCATGATAAAGCTCATGGTGCCTGATTTATCTGCCTCAGAAAGATGCAGGGCTGAGTCTGTCCTGCATTCACATCTTTGTTTCCCAGTTCCCACAAAAGCACCAGAATGCTTAATTTATTCCTACCCTCCATGCAGGTACTCTTTATCATAAAATAAAATTCATACCAAGAGCACGTGCTTTCTTCAAGTACTTTCAAGCCCTATCTACGCCAGTGACCCCTGTTCGAGGGAGGCTGCAATAGTTCTATGTGAGCTGTGGGATGGGATGAGGAGCTGAAGGAGAGGTCCTCAGCACGTATCTAGCAGCAAGCAAGCGTGGGACAAAGAGCAAATTCAGTGCCAAAAAGGATGAGTATGGCCTTCAATGTTTGCATCCCCCGTATTACTATCAGAGAGGTAATATCAGAGCATTTCATAAACATGATTTTTATTAGTTAAAGGGAAGCTTCCCCAGATATCTTCCATGAAGCAAGCACCCAGAGGTGCTGGGGGTGTTCGGCCACCCCTCCTCGTACTTCCTAAACCTCCCTCCCGTTAGAGGAGAGGGAGCAGATTGGGTGTGATAAACCCACCCAGCGCCCTCCACAACAACGAGGCCCATTGCTGTCAGAGTAGTTAGTATGCTGGGGCTGTGCGATTCCTCTGCCATCTTCATTCACCTTAGAAATGTGGAGTTTGAATGGTTTATCTCTATTAATCACCAGCTCAAAAAGCTTTGTGCACCAAGGGCCGCAGATAATTAACTTCACTATACTGCTTGTCTTATCAGTATCAACCTCTTGTCCTCCTGTGAAATAGTTAAAACCATCAGCCCCTTTTTACTTTTCCATTTAACTCTAATGCTTTAACACTGATGTTCTAAATGGCCCTGCGATTCATACTTATTAGACAAACCTTTCTTTCTGCATCTCTTATATTTTTTGATAATTGGCCATGTACGTTTCTAAGGGGCTCAACATCTTTTCATGCCACTATACTAATAATTAAAGGTTTCTCACAGCCTTTCAGATTTCTCTTTACCTTCTTTTCTTTGATAAGTATAATTTGCTGTTTAATTGGGGAGGAGAGGAGAAGAGTGGGAGCAGCAATAGGCCGACTGCCTAGGAAAAGGTTTTGTTTTACAAAATTTTCTAATGTTGAACAAATCTTTGTTGCTTCCTCACTTTTGTCCTTCTCACTGGACCTCCCCTCCTTCTCAACTCTAAAATCTTGTCACAGTCCAGCAAGAGGGATAGGAGTGGCCGGACAGGGAGGTGAGATGTGTGGTGAGGGATGGATGGCGGCAGGAGACCAGGGTTCCAGTCTTCATGGCGATGCTTGGTTTAGCCCTTTGCTTTGCTCATGTCCCTGTCCCTCTGCTTGTTTTTCCTGCTGAGAGCTGATCTGGGAACAAGCCCCTGCTCTGTCAGGGATGATGGCCTTGGCACTGCCTGGCTGTGCCAAGACAAGGACAGCGAATCTGCAGGAGGATTCTTACACATCCAGCCTGCCCAGCACCCTCTGTTCAACAAAAGCACCCCTTGGCACTGGGACTGGGTGCCACAGGCCAGCCAGAGGATAACCTGTGAGTGCCAGCCCTATGTGCATTTGTGTTGTACGTACTAGAAACACCTTTCCAGTGTGGCTCCCCACAGAAACCCTTCCCAAGGGGGTCCCACACCCACAATCAGTCCTTTTGCTGCAGCTCCCTTCAGTGTCTTCTTGGCTCTCCCAGTGGGTGCTGTGGCTGCTGCCATGTGGTGCTGCCAATGGGACATCCCTTGCATGGTGCTGTTGGAATTTCAGCCTTTCACATCCACGTGTCATGTTGGTTTTTAGGGGTCTCTCCTCCCAAGAGGTATGGTGGGAAGATGGGATCTGGAGTACAGAAGCTCTGCTGCTCTGACAGCCCATAGCTCCATTCACACAGGTGAGGCCATTTGAACTCAGAGGACTGACTGTCTTCGGTCTTCACTAAAGCGACTCTGAAAAATATTACTCAATAGCTCCTATTCTAATTTTTAAATTAATTCATTCTAACTGCCTATCTCTTTCTCGTACATAGATTTATTGACATTAATGCTCCTGTGGGACAAATGCTAGTGTAAACTTCTAAACTCTAGCTCTTGGAGTCATGTGATGGAAGGCTCTTTTGCTTTCCTTCAAATAAGAATGTTTATGCAGTTGCGTAGAGAAGGATGGAAGTGAGACCCTAGTGTTCCAAAATGATTACATAGAGGAAGACGTGCAACACTGTCTTTTAAAACTTAGTAATTTTTACAGCATCTCTTGATATGGGATGGAGGTGGGAGCAAAGGGAAGAGCTGATCCAAATTTTTTGACTGTTGAATATGGGCAACACGGTGTTGGGCTCTTCCACTAAATGTGCAGTGACTACTTCTTATCAGTGCTAGTATTGAATTGCAAAACAAGTCCGTGCAGAAGTCATTCAGTTATTTTTTGAGTGAAGAATTCACACAACCCGTGATCTATTCTAAGATTATTCTCCCACAGAAGAGGAGGAATAAAAAGGCTGGTAGTGTTTCTGTTGTGAATAATTCATCCCATCCTACTCGTGTGGGTGTTAGGTGACCCCTTTGCTTAGCTCCCACTAGGGTTGGGGAGGAGTGCGGGAAGCCTCCCATAATGCTGTTAGCTGCTGGGGGTTAATAGGGGCACTCAACACACACATGCACACTCTAAGCAGGGTCAGGGGGCAGCGAGCACATTGTGACCTAAAATTTGACGGCTTTTACTCATTTCATGTTAGGTGACCCCATTTCTCTTTGGCCAACTATCTTGCCCAGTGCCCATGCCTGGGGTCTATGGTACTGTGGGATCCTGGCTGGTTCCCTCTGAGCACAGGGGACAGCAATGACCCCCTGCACAGGTGCACTCTTTACCCTTATGTTCCATATCCCAAATTGCTACCCAGTATCACAAGGGGAAAGAAAAAGCGGCAGCCACTGCTGAACAGCTGGCCCCTACCTCTCTGCTATCTCAAACAGAATGGCTTGAAGATGCTTAATTCCAGATAATTTGTATTTTAACCCACCAGGTCCTGGTGCAGTGTTGCAGTATGACAAACCCTTCCAGCTCACCACGGGGCTATGGCAGTGTCCAAGCTACTAAAGTATCAGCGATCTGACCCTGATCACCCCCATGTGTCGCCATCCATCCCATCCAGGGATTTATTTTCAGTAACGGCAATGAGAATAGCAATGAGATCTCTTCTTAAGCTCCAACAACCAACATCTCTGGGAGTTCTCACTTATGCTTCAGTTTTCTCCCCTTCCGCTGAGATGACGCTTTGAGGGCAGTTCTCTTATCTCTGCTTGCTTTGTTTTGGTATCTTATGCAGCAGAGTGTCTTGAGGTGTCTCTTCTCTTTCTTCCTTTCTCTTGTCTGTCTCCCTCCATCACTTTGTCACCCTCAGCTGCTTGCTAGTCTCTCTGATTTCCTCCTCCTTCTCCCTAGTTGGTCCATTCGTCATTTTTCCTCAGTAGTCCATGGTCCTTTCTCTCCCACTTCTTCTCTGTCTCTTGTTTCTCCCTTATTTCTCTCTTTCGTTTTTCCCCCCTAGTGTCGGAACTTCTTTCTTTGATTCCCCCGCCTCCACCTCCCACCCTTTATAGTGCTGTTATCTGTGATTTTGGCAAAGAGCACATTTATTGGGGAGGAATATCCCCATGGCAACGCAGCAGATGGTGACTTTTGATTAGCTTGGCTTTTTTTTTTTTTTCCCCGACTGCCAAATCACAATCCGTCTTTGAAATTAAATCAGGCTGTGATAGCATCAGTTGTTCTGGAGAGGGGACGAGAGAGAAACAAGACTGAAGTATTGCAGTGGGAGCCAGGATGTAATGCAAATTCGTGTTTTTTAACCCCAGCAATAAAAACTGCTGTTCGTTCCAGGAGCAGGAAGAACCACAAGAGAAGGAACAGTAAAATAAAAAAATAAGATTAAAAAAATTGTTATCACCCCCACATGAGCACTTCACTCTGACCACATTGGAGAGCATCTCTAACACCGACGACACTCCTTGCCAAGTCATCTGGTGCTGCTGGGCCTTGTTATGCGGCTGTTTAAACACCATTGAAGGTTTTCCTTGTGTCATAAGTGGTGGGAAGAGACAAGGTTCTTAGCTGAACAATTCAAGCAACTATTTATTTATCACAGGGCAGTGTCCAAAGGAAGGAAAGCATCAGCAAGCAGCAGGAGGAGGGAAAGAAGGAAAGCATCCTGGAAAGCAGTGAAGGAAGATGAGAGGAATTCAGGGTAAAGCGAGGAAGCAGAGGAGCTGGAAAGGGTGGATGGCATCACCAAATAAAGATTCTGAATGATCAAGGGCATGGGAAAGTGAGGAGCTGTCTGTAATGACATTGAGGAGGTCCAAGTCTGCAGAAGGAAGGGCACGAAGTTCTGCCAGCCCCAGAGACAGAGTTACAGGGCATAGCCCCATGGAAGATGGGAAAGTAGATACCGAACTCACACAGTAAAGAACTTTCTTGAATGCCTCAGAAGTGGATGGTATTCAACTCCCATGAGTTCCTTTGCCTGGTGCTTTTTAGAGGGTGACCAAAGGTGAATGAAATTGAGTGCTAATCATAGGCAAAGGTAAAGGAATGCTTGAAAATGAAAGCTGCAGAGAGGAGATGACTAATGGCCGAGAAGTTTCATGGGAACTGATGGGTTGTTTCAGGCTGCCAGTCTGCTGGGCTGCTATTTCCAATTACTACTGTTCCCAATACAGGAGTATAGAAAGCTGTTGTCTGGTCTCCGCGCTGGCCTGTTTGGATGCAGTGAGTTTAACAGTTATGGCTAAACGCACATACAGGGTCATATTCAGTCTTGATGAGTTTCATCAGATATGAAGTACCTCAAGGGTTAATACCTTTATTGTCTGGGGTTGTCGCATGTGTTTTTTCTAGTACTGTGGAGAGCAAACACAGATGAGCACTTGGTATGAACTGTGAGATACTCAAACTCTGTCACTAGGCTCTCTTTTGCCGTTGCAAAGAGGTTGTAACTGTGCACGACATAGCCTGCAAAAGATGCTCCTCCTGGAGGAGCTCTGATTCAAACCTACACCCCTCTGCAAAATCTTTAAATATATGGGATTGTCGTGACCCTTATGTTAAGAGAAATAAGAGAGACGCTCCCACTACACTTTTGGAAAAGCAGCCCATATTCTCATGCTCACTAGGAGCTACGGGCCACCACCATGCCTCTTCCAATTTTTAGTTAAGACAGTGCCTTTCCCTGCTCTGCTCAGGAGGCTCTGTGGGCTGTCTTAAGTTCTTCCAGAATAAACCCTTTGGCCAATAGATAAAATTTTGCTGCAGGTGTTGTTGCTTCTGTTGGAGACCTCAGTTCAGGAGTGTTTTGTGTATGCCGTGTTTTAGATCTGATGTTCTTTGAGGAGAAGATAAGAATTGGATGCAGGAGATAAATCAGGTAAGGACACTACTGGCTTAATTGCCAAAAGATATCTCAGGGCCGGATTCTTTCCTGTCAAGACACAGTCACAAAGAAGAGCTCCAGTCTGCAGGAGTTCACATGTTGGTGGAAAGCATCAAAGAAGTGTTTCATGAGCATAAAAGGATCTAAAATCCTGTTTGAATCTCAGATGGCTTGTCGGGGGGCGGGGAAGGATCCTACCCATGGTTCATTCTGTTTAGATGGTAATCCTGGTTTAGACAAGAGTTTGTATCTGCTGGCTGATGCTTCTCCCTGTTTTGGCCAGATTGCTGCTTGGTTTCTTGCTCCAGGCACCTTGCCAGTGTCTGTCTGCCCCCAAATCTCTTTTTCCCTTGCTTGTATCCCCCCTTTCCCTGCACAAGCACCTTGCAACCATGCTGTTCTCTTCGCTTGCAGGCAGCCCCTGAGGGCTGGTGGGCATCCAATGTGTCTTTCTGCAGGAACGACACATCACAAACCTGTGCATTTGCTCTGCCCTCTGGTACCTTTGTGTCCCAGCTCTTAACATCTAACAGGGTGTGGGAGCTGCTGATGGATGAAAGCCCGTGCCCTGCCCTTGCAGCTTATCCCGTTAGCACAGCTTATGAGTGCTGAGCGGTCCCAGCACGGCAAGTGTGGCATCCACAGGGCTGTGATCCAATCCGTTGAGCTGCACAAAACAAACTGGCTGTGACACCACGACAGAGATCTTGAGGCTCTCCAGCTTGACACCACATCGTTATATATTGATGCCATGACACCAGCGCTCAAAATAGAATCAGGACAATTTGATTTCCTGCAGATCTCAGGATGGGGTCATAAAAACGGAGACTGTTCTGGAGAAATGGGATAGGGTGGAAATGTTTGTAGTGACATCACAGCCACTTCCATGCCAATGGCCTCCTACTGCTGCAAACATGTGATTGTGATTTTGCTGCACGCTCCATCAGAGAAAAGCCAGGCTGGCCGGGGAAGAGGGAGGGAGGAGAAGGGATGGAAATATTCTGTTCTTATACCTCAATTCAAGTATCTGACAATAGCCTTGCAGCCCAGGGTGCTGAGTGATCAGGAATGGGACTGTGGAACTGAGACTGCTGCCAGATCAGTGGAGCTCCGGGGGCTGTGGCAACATAACTGGGGACTGAACAAGGACCTTTGATTTTATAGTGGAGGACCCTGGCCTGCATTGGTGTGCTTTATTAGAGAATTGGGTGGTCTTGTGCTTACTCTTCCTCACTGGGTCCATTTACTTCTAATATCACTTTTCTTGGCAAGACAAATCTAGAGATCTGAAATATGGCTGAAAAAGCCACTGCATAGCTGTTGCCTTTTAGGAGTTTTGGTTATAGGAGGAATAGGTCTCAGTTTTAGAGTTTCACCCACAAAGCCAGGAGCAATGGGGAGAGATTCAAGTAGCTTGAGGTAGAGAAAGAAAGAAAGGAGAAAGGAGGAAAGAAACAGAGGTCAACTCAGAAAATAAAAGTAATTTGTGTCAGAGGACGCTGCAGAAGAAAATCTCATGTTGGTTGCCCCACACAAGACAACAATGGCTGCAAAGCCCATCTTAGTAACAAAGTCCTTCCTGAGAAATAGCCTGCAGAGACCAACCCTGGCTGTGTCCAGCACATGCAACCTTTGGGGGCTGCGAAGGGGAGCAGTATCTGCCTGGGGGGACAGGGGAGTGAAGAGATCCAGCTAATGCACCCATCTATCAGATTAGGCTGTCAAAAAACTAAACCGCTTCCATCACTGTCTGAGGAGAGACTCTCACTCACTGCTTAATGGGATGGCGTTCCTGTTGTTGCCACTCCAGGGAAAGGGGCCACTGCCACCACAGTGTGCAGCAGGCTGCGAGTTTAAAATCCTATTAGGCAGAGACTAACAGTTGCAAAAAGAAAGCAGGTATCCCCTAGTGGGGATTTAAAGATGTTTAGACATAATTGGATTTTCCAAGCAGATGTCATTATTGTTAAACAGTTGCCCACTTGATATGTTCAAGTTGTTGGCTGTAATTGCTAAAATTAGCAGGTCTGCATAGAGCAAAGGTCAGTCGGTTAATATTGTGATTTAGTATTTTATGAAGTAATTCCAAATGCTTTTATGTATGTTTTTGTTTTTGCAGCCTAAGCCCACATTAAAGTAGTTGTGGGGCCTGCTAATAAAATAATGACTCAGCCTCTCCGTACAGGCTGCCGGCAGGGCTCGGCAGTGATGCTCAAGCCGCCTTCTCTCCCTGCCCTTCCCTGTGCTGTGGTCCAGACGGGGCCACGCACTTGGGTTTGGTGCTGCAGTCAAACAGGAGACTTCAAACTGCCCCCAGTATGATGTGTTCAAGCAGAGCTGGTGTCTGAAATGAGCCCGTCATGTCCAGTCGTGGCTGCAAGGATGAGGGGCTGGTTTCCATGGGCAGCTGAGAAAAAGACTCTGCTGCTGCTACCTGTGATCCCCATAGGTGGGTCAGTTGCACAAGCAAGCAGTGCAAACACCTTCAGCCATGAACACACCTGAAAGATACCTCTGACCAGGTAAGGTCCCAAAACACAGCTTATTAGAGAGAGAGCACATTTCTGGAAGAGGAACAGAGATCTGGAACTGGGTGAGGCTCCTAGGTTGTGCTATGACTGGACATCCGGTGTGGCCTCCTCTGGCACTGCACCTGCTAAATGGCATGAGAAAAAGCTTTAAAAAAACTCCTTGAAGGTGTTACTGTTTTGCTGGCAAGCTGAGTGTTAGTCTGATCTCATGTTCTGGGACAGACAAGGGTTTTCTTGCAAGGTTAGATTTGCTGGATCTCATTTATCTTTCCCTGTAATAGAATCACAGAATCATAAGGTTGGAAGAGACCTCTGAGATCACCCAGTCCAACCGTGCCTGTCTCCTTACTAAACCATGTCCCTAAGAAACTCATGCACCCGTTTTTTAAACACCTCCAGGGCTGGCAACTCCACCACCTCCCTGAACAGCTGTTCCAATCCCTGACCACCCTTTCAGTAAAGAAATTTTTCCTAATGTCCAGTCTAAACCTTCCCTGGCACAACTTGTGGCCATTTCCTCTCGTCCTATCGCTGTCACTTGTGAGAAGAGCCCAGCACCCACCCCGTCACAACCTGCTTTCAGGCAGTTGTAGACAGTGATGAGGTCACCCCTCAGCTTCCTTTCTTCAGGCTAAACAGCTCTAATTCCCTCAGCTGTTCTTCGTAGGGCTTGTTCTTCAGCCCCTCCCCAGCCTCGTTGCCTTCTCTGGACGCGCTCCAGCCCCTCAATGTCCTCCCTGCAGTGAGGGGCCCAGAACTGACCCCAGCACTCAAGGTGCCACCTCACCAGTGCCGAGCACAGGGGCACAATCACCTCCCTGTTCTTGCTGGCCACGCTGTGTCTGAGACACAACCCGTTTCTGTGAGTGGTTTGGGCACACCTGGCAGATTTCTTGCTATTGCAGGTACGCAGGACTTTGCTAAGACGGTCTGTTCTGAGTCTTACCACCAGACTTTTATGGTTGACTTTTTTTTTTTCCAACCCCAGACATTTTTCTTGTTGTTTCATGGCCTGCAGAGCACAGGGAGATGCATAAGAAGATTCGCTGGTCCTTCTGGACTTCATACTTACGGGGTGAGCTGAGTCCCTTTCTGATCCATGTTCCCATATTCCTAACAGGAGGTTTGGCACGTGGAGCTGCCTGACCTGTCTCAGGAGCTCTCTGCTCCTGCAAACAGCAATTGAAACACTCTAACTCAGGGATGGGAGAAGAAAGCACTTACTCATAGATGTTACCTTAGATAGCGATACAGGAAAGGGAATTGCTGACTCAAGGTAGGACAGGTCTGAGATGTGTACATCCGCATCCCTTAATCTCAGATCAAGAAATATTGATGTGTATACATAAAAATATCCCATCAGAAACAAAGCTGAAGCAAAGTTTTAGCCTTAGCAAGCTGGAAAGAAGAAGAGCTTGGAATTCAACTCTGGTCCAGATTTTAAAACATGTTATTTTGATTCAGTTTCCAATCAAAAATGTGGTGGTTTGGTTTGGTTTTCACCTTGGACTTCCTCCAAAGTAGCATAAGGTAAATTCAAGAAGCTGTCTCCCATTGGGTGCGTCCACAGAGATGGTGTTGGTAGAAATATTTAGCCCTTAACACAACAAATACAGTTTTGGTCTGTTTTTCCAAACTAGGCATGGCATCAGTTGCTAAATATGGTGATTGATGCTAAATTTTTCAGTTTTGATTGAGGGATGGCAGTATTGTGGCTAATTTAACTCACTGCTTAATGTTCAGAGTCCTTTACTAGCATCACTACCTCACAATCTCCTTCAACATGTGGGAGGCTGTTATTCCCATGTTACAGCAGAGGAAACAGATGCAAAGACCTGCCCAAACACAGGCAGCAATTGCAATCTGAATTAGAGTGACAAAGTCTCTCTGAAAGCTAGTTCCAGTCTCCAGGGAGACATCAGTGAGCAGGGCAAGCTGGGAAACCCAAGGGGACGTAGCATGGGACCAAAAATAAGAGGCATGTAACATTTTAAATGCCTAATGTGATCTGGCCAAGCAAGAAACAAGGCTCAGCAGTTCATGTCAGCACAGGGGAGGGCAGAAACACGGGGAGCACATTCCTTAGCTCAGTGGAGGACGAGACCATCATGCTGGCAGGCTGTGCAAGAAATGCATTGTGAACTGGCTCTTGCAGCTGTGAGCAAGACAATAAGGATGGTAAAGCACCATCCAAGTCCCCACATCCAGCTTTGCACAGAGGGAGCTAAACTCAGCCCTCTGGAATCTGTTTGCTCGTGGTTTGAATTTAGCTCTTTTTGTTTGAATGACTCCAAGCAGGAAGGGACCGTAGGTTGTTCCATTCCAAGAGCCAAATTCACCTTCTCCCTGCACACCTTTAGCCCCCAAGATACACAGTGAAGCATTTACTCCAAACCACTGAGAATTCTGCACCAGTTTTGTCATGAACTCAACATTTATTAGTGCTGCTTGCAGTAGATCACATCCATTGAGCAGTGAGAGCATGTTGCACAACTTACAGTTGATGCTTGTGGTCGGAGACACTATAATTTCTGGTCATTCTTCTTATTTACTGTCACAGACTTCAGCTGGCCATCTTCTTCCACTTCTGTTCTCTCTTGCCCGTTCTCAATGATTTTCCGGACGGTGATCATCTTGCCATTGATCACTTTAGTAGTGATTAACACTGATCTGGCTCTGTGTGACCCAGCTGAATCCTCATCAAAGAAGGATGTGTGCTGCATGCTGGAGCTGAATAAATTCCGTGGCATAAATGACTCCATATAATCAGAAAACAGGCTAGAACTTCTTCCTCTTCCAGTTGTCCTGTGCCGGTTTTCACTGAGGTTGTTGAAAGGGTCCCAGAAAACATGTAGAGAGGGATCCATCCTTTCAAAGACATCCCTAAAGACCTCTTCGTAGTCATGGAATACAGAAGGGGAATCAGAGGAGCAGTTATGACCCTCTGTGGCAGTTCTTCCTCTGCAGGATCTGCTCTCCTTAACAGACCTGTCATAGAGCGATCGTTTCTGAGGGTCAGACAAAATCTTGTATGCCTCAGTGATTTCTTTGAATTTCTTTTCAGCTTCTTCCTTGTTATTGGGATTCTTGTCAGGATGCAATTTTAGTGCCAGTTTGCGGTAGGATTTCTTAACATCATCCTGTGAGGCAGTTTTTTGCAGTCCAAGGACTTTGTAATAATCCATCAGCTCAAAGTAAAGGTGGGGCTGTTTGGAAGATGCCTGTTATATATACAGAGGCTTCTGGACACTTAACGCTGTTACGCTCCTCTGAGGTGGTTGGATGTTCAGCTCACCCCTTCTTGATCTGCTCTGTCCTTCTACATTGCCACAGAGTGCTACCTGACCGTATCCTCTCTGTGTTGGTCACAAATCATGAGACTGTGATGTCACAGTGGGCCAGTCGTTGCTCAGTTGACCTGATATCATTGTAGGGCGGAGTTGGCTGTTACTGGCCTAATTTTTTTAAACATAGATTGACCATGTGACATTGTAGTTGCCTGATGAATGTCACAGCTTTGATATATGACTTTGTCAGATTATTTTTTTGCGTGCACCTGCCCAAAGGTGGGATTCTCAGATAGTCAGTGTTGCAGTCCAAGAAACTGAGGTGTAGTGAGGCCACATTACCCCTACGCATCGTATTACCCTATAGCACCAGCTATAGGAAAGCTGTTTGCAGTTTGGCTACCCACAGTTTGGGAAGAATGTTAATAAGCTGGAGAAGGCTCACTCATAGAAGCACCATAAAATGTGATTAAGGGTTTGGAAAATGTGCTATGGAGTGAGATGCTCAGGGAAAATGTCTTGATATTAAGAGACAGTTCAATGCCATCTTCATCATAGTCTGTCAGAACCTGCATGGGAACAGAAATTCAATGACATAGGGATCTTCAGGCTCCCAGACAAAGCATTTGGAAAGTGACATTAGCCGAACTTAAACTCAAAAGACATTGCACATCCTTCATTATGAAGGTAATGAATCATTGGAACCACATCATATGGCCATTCTTAAACCCAGAGTAAGTCCTTTTCCTAAAATCATTGTTAGATGGCCTTCATGATCCCTTCTGAACACTTCTATAAAAGCTTGGCTTTCATGTTGGTATCAAAATAAATGCCCAGAATGAAGTTCATTAACAATTTTAGCCTTTTTTCTATGTACACCAGAGATACACCATGACCCTGACACAGTCAGCTTCAGTGTGATGACATGATCTGCGATGGTCCAGTCTGGAGTTATCCTGCATCTGTTTCTGTTCCCTGGATTGGCCATTCCTGTGGGAAATGCTGTATCCTCGCATGGAATCATTGCATGAAGAAGGTCTCCAAGTAAGTGCCAATAAGGAGAACTCATCTGTCTGTAATGCAGTGTCATAAACCTCTACTCATGGCAGCATGTGTTGCAGATCTTTACCCTGATTTCCATTATTCTGCACTTTGGGAGGGAGTCAAGAGCTGACCAGACCAAAGAGCATGTGCGCAGCGTGTGAGCTGGCTGCTGTCCTAACCCGCATCATACGTGTAGGGCCATGAAACCAAGGAACAGCATATCAGCCTGTAGAAAGCAATGTGAGAGAGGAAGGAAGAGAGGTTATTGAGATGACACATGTTGGGGAAGGGCTTTGTTTTGCTGCTTTTCTCACTGATCAGTGATGGGTTGGGGGTACAGAGGTATTTGTCATATTTTTCCAGTAAAAGTAAGGCAGCGCAGTGCTGGTCTGGAGGCTGGAATTGAAGGAAGTGCAAAGCAACACAGGAGCTCACCGTCCCATGGGCTGGGCTCACCTCATTGGGGAAATCTGGGCTTTTGCCTCCCTTTGCACAAGGGAGTTCTTCTTAACTACACAGTGGTTGTGCCGTGTGAATTATTCTGCTGGGTGTTGTCTGTAGTGTAGCAATGGCAAAAGTTTATCTGGGCCCAGCAGCAAGTTGCTGCTTCCCATTTGAACTTGAAGGGCTCTTTGCATTCCCAAAGCAACCCAAAGCGCTCTTCTACACTGAGGGGAGAGCTAAGGACTCATGACTCTCTTACACTGTAGAGCTTTGCTTGAAATCTTCACCAGAGGTTCTCATTTATTTGGACTAGCGTTTTTGTAGGAATGTCCATTGGACTTGAGGATAATCCAAGCTTGAGGATGACCCACAAACCACTGAAAGGTGCCAACAGCTCCTGGCCACTGCCAGTGTGGGCTATTTGCAGATCTTAGGAAGAAATTTCAAGACCAATTGCTGTTCAGACTGTCTGTTAACCAGAAGGGAAAATGGGATGTCAGAAAAGACTGTTGGAGGGCCCCAGGCTGGTGACCTCCTGCAGGGATAGGGCTGTGCATGGAAGGAAAGAGGTGACTTTGCCTTGTGCTGTCCTTCCTCAAATCGTCTCCTCCCATACTTGTTTTTGATGATGAGTGCCCGTCTCAGACTGGCTAGCGCACTGGATTATCTACCTTGGATTTAGGGCATTCTACCCATCTGAAAAGTAGGGAGTGTTTTTCTCCTGTCATCCCTGAACGGAGGATGCTCACTGCCTGTCTGTCTCGTGCCTGCAGCAGGCGTCAGAGATTAGCAGCCATTCAAGAGAGGCCACTACTCTGAGCCAAAAGGGTTTGCAAGGAAAAAAAGAAAGGGTTGAGGAGAAGCAGGGAGAAAGGGAAATGGGAGAGAAGCATGCACACATCGAGTAACTAGACCCAAACTAGCCTGGCAGCTCCATCCCTAGAAACCAAGGCTTTGAAATGAGAAATGTTTTTCGTATCTTAAATCTCAAGTACAAACAATAAAAACCAGCCCAGACTGTGTTCTTTGAAGAGAAAGTACGAGTGACCTGAACAGTGGTTATCAGCAGCGTCATTAAGATAAACCCTTAACATGATTTAAAGCATCCGAAACTGAAGGCAGCACTTTCAGATACTAACAAAATGGTCTGACATTGGGGATGAAAATCAATAGTAATCTGATGTCACTAAAAATACTCAAAAGTGTCCCATGGCTGATGGAGGTGAGATTAGTGTAAATATTTGTATTCTAATCAGTGGCACGCGAGGGCTGGAGGCGGCCTTTCTGTCTATTTAATTAATGGAGTGGCTTTTTAAAAGGATCCTAATCATATGTGATTGTATCTGCTTATCAACATTTTTGCTAATTAGATGATATGGAGGCAGTCACTCTGCTAATTCCCTCATCCAAACAGCATATCCTGCACAGATAAAGTACAGTCTCTTTTTAATAAGAAACAATCATGAGACAGACTAACCTTAATGGTGCTTATTATCCGAGGATCTTTGGGATTTTCTCTTCTACCCACCCCCTCCTTCCTTTTCCTTCGTTCACTGCTTCAGTATGCCAGATGGATGCAGAAGCAGCAGTCCCTGTCTCCCCTCATCCCCTACTCCAGGCACCACCACATCCAGCCTACTGTTCCCTCCCAGCCAGGCACAGGGTCTGCAACAGCAAGGGTTGTCAGCCAGGTCAGGATGAGAATCAAAACATAAGACATCAAGCAGCAAAATAGCCCAAACTTTTAGTCACCCAGACCACAGGTGATCCCAAACCTGCAACTGCAATCCCTGACCTTGCTTTTGGCACCCCAGTGTGCCCTGCTCCAGAAAGGAGTGAGCGTCTCTGAGTTGTGAAAACTTTCTTCTATTATTAATATTATTATCATCATCATCATCATCATCATTATGTTGGATGGCAGGAAAAATTTAATCACAAAAAACGGTATTCAAGCATTGGAACAGGCTTCCCAGGGAAGTGGTTGAGTCACCATCCCTGGAGGTGTTCAAAAGACTCGTAGATATGATGCTTCAGGGCATGATTTAGTGGTAGACTTGGCAGCGTGAGCTTTACAGTTGGACTCAATGATCTTAAAGATCTTTTCCAACATAAATAATAATAATTGTTGTTGTTATTATGTTTTCTTCTGTTTTAAAAGTATCTGAAAACAGAGGGCATCTACACAAGTGGTTTCTCACCAGCTACGTTGATCCTGTGACAAGGCTGCTGTCCTTTTATCTAAATCAACATAAGTCAGAGACATTTGTTCCAAGTCCCTTGACTATCCAAACAAACACAAGTTGCGCTTTGCTCCACCAGTCAAACTGTCATCAGATGCCTCCCCTGCAGGGCGACCTCATCAGAGGAGAGGCTGGGTTCACCCCCAGAGCCCTGTTCCTGGGGAGCATGGCCAGTGATGGGTGCATTGCGCTGACCTCCTGCTGGGGGTCAACAAAGGGACCTGTCTGACTCCAGAAGATGATTAAAAAACAAATAGAAAATTTGCCCGAAAGAATGTCCCTTTGATTCTTGAGATACAAGGGTAAGGTCTTAAGAAGGAGAACCTGTCCTAACCAGGTGGAACTGCCACCCCGAGAGCATCTGGGTAGAGCAGAGGAGAGAGGAAGTAGGTCCCTGGTGTTTAGTGCTGGGAGTTCAGAAGTTTGCCCACTGTTTGTGCAGCTGTGAATGTTGAGCAGAAAAAGCTTAACTGACATGGATTCCCACCTCCACGGGCAGGAGGGAGGGTTTGTGTATCCCATGCATTGGTCCCATGTGTCGGGCTCAGCATGGAGGTTGGCTGTGGGATTGGAGATAGAGTGGCTTTGGGGATTGCTGGCTGGGAGGGAATCCCAGAGGCTGGAGACAAAGCTGAAGGAGGATCCAGAGCGTTGTGTCTGTATCCAAATTTTCTAAGAGTCAAGCTGTGGCCTGGGGCTAAACCAAGGTTCAGGCAAGAAGACCCAGCTTCTAGGTGGTGATGAGAGGCGGGATCCTCACAAAAAACATTCCTTTCTGAGGTATGAGGCCAAAGAGGAGACCTAGTCCTGCTTAGTGGAGTCAAGGCAGAGGCCTGGAATGTTTTTTGTGTTAAATCATGCCCCGTGCCCAGGGCAAGGCCTTACTCCAGCCTTGGAAAGTCCAAACAGTGCTGTAAGTTGTGTCCATGGACTCTAACCCCAGCAGCACTCAGAGTAGTTTGGTTTCATTGCCTGGGTCATCTCCATGTGTCATCTGCACTATCCTCGTCCAGGCACGATTATTTTGAGGTTGTACTCAGCAGTCTGGTTGGCTGGTCCTTCCACTATTTCTCCTCTTTGGCATGGTCCCTAGCCCTCCTTCCTCTCCAGGCTACTCACAGGAATTAATTTAATATTGACCTCTTTCCCAGAGCAGCTTCCCATTGCCAGTTCCATGACCGAGGGCTACAACTTGAAAAGAGGAGGGACTTGTGGGCTAAGGATTGCGTTGCAAGCCGTTGAGTCCTGGGGCTTAATGAGGCACTGCTTATCAGTAGAGCATGCTTATCTGGAGCCTGCCGACAGTGTACCTGCTCCAGCCCCATCGTGAGCGAACATGTTTTACCACCCAGTTGCAGGGAGCCGGGAGCGTGCGCGCGGTCAGAAAACACGGCTCAGCTGATGCGTGGTAACTTGCGAAGCCACAGCAACTTTATCACTTCACAACATCCATACATAGCCACAGCCTTGAATCTTCTCAGGGGAAGAAAGGATGATGAGTTACTGTCCTGGGATTTTCTCTCTGTCTCCAGTCAGTGGGAAGTGGTATGTGGAGCATTCATTTAATAAACCAGAGGGGAAAAGCTGTAGATCAGCTTCTCATTATTTCAGTGCTGGCTCACGCCATCGCTTGGGTTTGTGCCTGACAGTTCAGTGTGTTATTTGAGGCCACTCAAGCATTCTGCAGGAATGATGCCACCCTCTTCAGAAAGCATGGGGTTCGTCCAAGCAGGGACGGCCTGCTTCTATTAGTAGGTTTATTGGTGCCAATTCCATCTTAATTTTAGGTCTCGGTTTGTGAAGGAGGTGTCCACTTTGGAGACTGATTCCTGTTGAGAGCCACTACTCCAGCAGGAAATCTTCTAGAGATGGTTCTTTTAATGTGGACCTCTGAAGTAAAGCAGTTCTAGGTGGGTAAAAACCCACCAGTGGAGTTTGGTTTGCAGGGGATGAGAGGGTTCTAAGTACTGTAAAACTTAGGTAGGGGACCCAGTGATGTGTATATAGAACTGAAGTCCCCTGATTAAAAGAAGTAGCCCGCTTCTCTAGAAGGTAGGAGGGATTATAGGGGATCAATGTGTTTGTCCTCCAGAATTTGCCAGTATGTTATACCTACATCTGATAAGGGCCCCTCAGTAACAAAGGTAGCAGGTGGAGGACTGATTAGTCACTATGACTTTACTGGGGTTGGGGAACTGGAGAAGAAACAGCACACTGAAGGCATCAGGAAGCATGTTCTATTCCTGCCTGTGGGCACCTCGTACATAGGGGGCTGCTGAGAAGAGTGAAAACACTCCCTTTACAAAGGTTTAGTCCAAGTTTATTGCTGAGATTAAAAGACTGGAGACCGTAAATTGTGAATGTGATGACATAAGAGCCCATAAATTCAGAATACAGCCCCATTCCAGAGAGTTCGTGTGCAGAGCTGCCAGGCTGCACTGGGCTCATGAGTAGCCCCTGCTGTCATTGCTGAAACCCATGCCCTCCAAAGAGCCCTCTGCCCTGCCTTGGCTCCCAAGTTGGTGCGTGTGCATTGTGTGCACAGATGCTTGGAGACGCGCACACACACTGACCAGGGATGCCATCCTTTCTGTGCACACTGTGATGTTGCTGCCTATGTACAGACATGGACTTCTGCCACTTCTTCAGCCAAGAAACCAGTGGCAGTGCCGGAGTAGTGTTTTTCCATATCTGGCTGCAGTGAGGGAGCAAGTGGAAGTCTTGATGATGTTGCATCCCTTGGGAGAAGGGACAGTACCCCACGCTGCAGAATCATTTGCATTAACATGGGGTCTAATTGTTCTTGCTTGGTGCTTGCAAAGGAGCTCTAAGTTCTTACCCATGGTCTTGTGTGTGGGCAGCATGAACCGCCTGGGTGAACTGGCCACACACACAGAGTCAGCCACAGCAGTGTTGCCTTTGAGCTGTGGTGGAGACTGCCAGACTGGGAATGATGTATCTTCTGACCAATGCACAAGTTCCTCCCACAGTTTTCCACTTACCCTACTTTTGTCCCTCACCCTGGAACTGGCAAACCTCAGTAAGCAGAGAACTGAGGAGGGCTTTTCGGAGGTCGGTGTGCTGGGCTGTTTCTGGGGTGAGTTGTGATGAGGTTTCTACAGTTCTGTTATGCCTGTCACGGAGTTTGTCCAGGGCAATGTTCCTTGAATAAATTGCTTAGATATAAGCACCTTTGGCATTATGTGCTTTTTCCTCTTTTCCTAGGAAAATGGAGAGCTGGAAACCAGCCTACTTCTAGCATTGATGCAGCCTGTGCAGAGGACATGGCTTTTGGTCTGGGAGCCCTAGCTGAAGCCAAGGTGGGAGTGCAGTATCTATGCCAACTTGCTGTCTTGCTGGGAGCAAAGCTCATGACACTGTCTGAGCAAGAAGAGCCGGGGAAAAATCCTAGGGGCACACCAGAAGATGCCGTGGGATGCCTTTCTCCCAGTCAAGAGGATCAAGCCCCCAGTACACCGTAAGTGTGGAGGTGATGGGCTCGGCAGGTGCTTGACACAGACCTTGTGGCTCCCTGTCCTTGCGCAAGAACCTAGGGGTCAGTGCTTGGAGCAGGCTGTGCTTTGGGTGGCTTGGGGTAAGTCCCAGCCTGCATTGGTGAAAGCAGAACTCCGCATCCCCGTGTGCACAAACCCCAGCTGTGATGGCACGCTTGAGTCAGTGCCAAGCACTCCTCTGGGCACCGGGGTTCACTTTCTGGGTCCAGTGCAAGGACTGATGGCAACACTTGCAAAAATGTACACTGACCTCTCTCAGTAAACCAAGTCCCCGAGCTCCTGCCAGATTTCTCTGAAGAAAGTGGGCCAGGCCTCACAGGCAGCGTTGCTCAAGGTTTCCCCTCTTCCAGGTCCAGGCCTGGAGAAGGCAGTTTTGGCAGCATTTTCACTTGGAGGTGGCTGCACGGCACCAATTCCTTGTAGTGGTGTAGATGCTCAGGGCTGCATTGGGTACAGCTGGCATTTGCTCATTTTGCAGGCCTTCTTTTACCAAATAAACAACAGGGAAAGAAGAGGATATCATTTTAAAATCATTTTTAATCACTGTAAAAGCCACATTCCTGCTGGTTTGCTTTTTGATCAGACTTGCAGTTAAAGTGGTGTTGATGCCACGAGAGTGTGTGGGACTGTAGGGTTGGGTGTGCAGGGCTGGGTGTGCAGGTTTACAGCACTCTGAGCTCAGGGTTGTGCCTGGAGATGGTGATCCTTCCTGGGCAGACTTGGGACCATGCTGCAGATATTGGCCAAACCGTGCTGCATCCTACTATTCTGGCTGAAGTCTTTGGTTTCCTTCCACTCAAACTCTTGAAAACTGCAAATTCACCCAAAATGTTTACCATTTCTCAGCACCTCCTTTGTGTGACCCACCATAACTGCCTTTTCCCGGGACTCTGTTCAGAATGAGAAGCAGAGATAACGTTTAATAGGCAAGAGTAGATGAAGAGGAGATAAAGGAGTAAGGGGGGGTGAAAAAAAGGGAAAGGAGGGAGGGGAGGAGGAATGCAGAGGTATGTGGCTGCATGTTGTGCTGTGTTTATGCATAAACAGGCATGCTTATCAATATCCAGATATAAGCATATGTGCAGGGTAATATCTCCTGAAACAATAGGCACTGCTCGACTCGGGGAGCGCTGCCGGAGCCTCCCTGTCAGATGCTGCCGTGTTATCAAGTTGCAGCAGGCGTTCCCATCTAATCAGGGATCTGAGCCCCATGAGCCGCACCCCAGGCTTTCAAAACCTCTCCTCCAGCCTTCAGCCTGCTTTACCTCTCCGAGTAGAGAGGGCAAGAGGGGACAAAAGGGGCCAAGCACCTCCAGAGGCGATGCCCAGAGTGTCTGGCTGCCTGGCTTCACAGCTCAGCAGGGCTGTGGGAGCTGGCGTTGCAGCTGTGCTTTGGTGGGGGACGGCAGCGGGTTGACCCTGAGGACCTCCCAACCCTTACCAAGAGAAAAGAGCTCGTCCAGAGCCACAGCAAAGCACCCACTTTGTTCAGTGTGGGGCAGATAATGCCAGAGGGGCCAAATTGGCCATTTCTCCTCCATCACCCTTGCTGCAGCAGGCACAATAATCACAGAATCATGGTTGGAAAAGACCTTTGAGATCGTCACGCCCAACCGTACCTGTCCACAGGAGCTGGGGGCACTGGCAGCAGAGAGCCTTTTCTCTTTAATTTTCTTCTGTGTTTTTAAGGAAGGCTCCAAGAGCAAATAAAGCTTATAAAACCGGCTTCCCCCCACTGCTCTCTAGCACCAAAACGCAATGACCACTAATCTTACGTGGTTCATAACTGCAAATAGCTCTGGAACTAATTAATTTGACAGTGCGGTGGCTGCCTGCCTTTTTCACCAAAATCAATTAAGGAAAGGCACATTTTCCCTTCTCCTCCCTCCCTGCACTGCCTTGCAACGAGGCAGAGGGGAGAAGGGGCAACAAGGATGGGGCGCTGCTTTCCCAGGGTTCCCAGGGGGGTCTGGGTGGGGAGCCGAGTGCGGGAGCACAGCGAAAGGGGATTAACAAGGTGGAGAGAGACGCTGCTGTTTTTCCACAACAGGAGCAGAGATGGTCCCTGGGGATGGGTGGCAGTGGGAAAGCTTGATTGCCACACGCAGCCACGCCGCGCTGTGCTCCTCCCTCCCTCCATCCCGGGTCCCTGAAGACCCCCATGAATTGCCATTCCTTGCTGGTGCAGGGGGGGAAATTGGCTGTCGGGCTCTGGGAGCATTTTTTATTTGCATGGCTAATGAGCCCCTCCAGAAGGGACTGCAAGGGAGAGGCAGGTGGGAATTTTGGCAGTGTTTCCTTGCCAAGCAAGAGCAGAGGTGTGTGTTAAAACCGAGTCGGTGAGGAATTTAGGGAGGCGAATTTTGCATTTTGCGGGAGGTGGTGGTAGGAATCAGATTGGGGTCTCATGCAATTTTTAAGGCTCCTGGCTTTGGAGGTTTAAAACCATGGCCAGGGAGTGAAGGCCAGGAGCGTATCAGAGGGGCTACAGCTCCCCCCTGCCTTGGGCTGAGTACGGTGTGGGAGGGTCTGAGCTGGGGGATACTTGTACCAGCATCACACCATTTCCCAAAAAATCCAGCAAGAACAAAACCCCACGCCGTGCTTCTTCTTCTGACTCCACATGCTGGTGGAAATGAGAGCTGGGTATGGAGGAAATGGGTTGGGTGATGGCAGGGCTCTGTGAACATACAGCTCCCTAAAAACACCCTTTTCAGGGAACTGGAGGCAACTGTTCTCAGAACACAGTGTTGAGACACCTGGCCAAGCTGGGTAAAACCTCCTGAGCATTATTTCTGTAAATACCTCCATTTGGTCCATATCAACTCCTCCGATCTCTATTGAAATGTCCTTCTATTAATAAATAACTCCATTCTCCATTACCCCATCTCCACAGCTCACGTTGAAGTAACTGGGAATTTGGGTTTGGTTTTTATAGGCATTAGAAATAGATTTTATCTTTATTAAGGGCTCTCTCTCCACTTCCCCAACCTTTGCTCTATTGCACTGAGCATGGCAGCGGCTGGAGCAGAGGAAGCAGGACCCCAGGCTGTGCGCCGCATGGGGAGAGGAAGGAGAACTTCTCCCTGGTCTTGGCCAGGGCAGAAGGTGTTTAAAAGGGCCGGGTTCCTCCCTGTGCACTGGTGACCTGTGAGTGCATCTCCATAGCATCGTGTAAAACAACTGAGAAAACAAAGGAGAAATTCTGAATGAAGGATATTTAAGAAATCGTGTATCTGAAAGATTTAGTTCTCAAGGGTTGGTTTGTGCTTTTCTTCATGGGGATAGATATCTGGCTTGGGAAATACCTATCAGGAAACCTCCCTGAACACAGTCGTAATGCTGAGCCACCACACGAATTTGGGGAAGATTTTCTTTTTTTAAGCTGTGGGTTGCAAACATTCCCTGGAAAATATTTGAGTTTTGAAGTGCATGGGTTGGTTGTGATTGGGCAGGGAAGTCACAGGGCGGCATTTTTAGAGCTGGGTTGGACGGCAGCACGGTTTCTGGCAGAGAAATGAGTGCATGTAAATTACAATGTGGTTTCCATGAATACTATCATATATGGATTGGAAGCTGATTTTCCAAGAGCAGTTGTGCCAGGAAAACTTGTGCTCTCACATAGCCCCAGGCAGCAAAAACACAAGTGACACAAACATGGTAAGGGTGAATTCATTTACAACTGTGACTGTTCAAGAAGTATTTCTAAAATTTGCCTTCCCTGCTGTTCCTCCTCTGTTCCCCCTTCCTCCTCCCCTTCCAGCTATGCTGGAGTGAGCTAGGAGGTTTGGTATCCAGCCTTACACAGCAGCTGGTGCTTAGCTGGCGGGGATAGGTGCTGCGGCCAGCGTGCACCTGGGCACAGGTAAGGCTCCAGCAGGGTGGGGACTGGATTCCTTCCTGGCCCCTCTCGGCAAACAGCTCCTGCCCCGGAGCCCTGCGTTCCTCTGCCCTTATCTCCCTGCACAAGGCAAAGCTATAAATGTTATTGGCCATGAAGTTATTCATCCCCTTCAAAGTTACGCATACGCACAGTGGGCTCTCCTGCAAGAAATGGGAGCCTGCTTACCAAGTGTAAGTGTTTAAAGATTAATTTTTAATTGAAAATCTCTAAGAAAGAAGCGCATCAACATATAACGACACTAATAGCACTGCATCTGCATGGACCTAATTATGTGTTACCACAAGTAAACAACCACTGCATTTCTTACAAGGTAAATATATTCTTGCTCCTGGGATAGAGCTGACTCCATGCAGTTGGCAATGGAGAGAGTAAGTAAGAAGCGACATACAGGAGCTTGACTTGGGACACAGGTCCTGCCTTCATCACAGGCACAACTCAACCCCCTTTGGCTTCTCACCATCCCTGTCCAGGGGATGGGTCACCAGGTCCTGTCCCTACAGCGCTCTGCAGCTGACCATGTTGACACGGAGCAGACTCTGTCCTGGCCAGGTGCAATGATGGTCCCACCAGAGCAGCACATGTTGGTGGGGGCTGTCAACAGAGATCAGACTTTCAAATCTCAGAAGACCCCACTCCCTTCTTCTGGGAGTTCATGTTTTTTATTGTTTTAAACCCATTCCTTTCCGAGGAATGACTCAATAAAGAAAGGCAGTTATTTTATTTTTATGGCTAGCTAGGAGAATTCGATGACATACAAAGGAGTGGGAGATCTGTTACACCTCTCTGACTTCTGAAGCTGGAAGAAGCCATTCCCCCGTTTCTGGCACATCTCTTATTTTATTAAGCTTATGCATGGGCTATTCTTGCCTGTATCAGCCATCCTGTTTTCCCACCGTGCTGTCTGTTGAATGCTGAGACCAAGACCTTTGTAAAGCTTCAATTCAGCTGAGACTGGAAACCTCTGGATGACATAGGCAGTGGTTTCCAATTGTTCTGTTCCATCCCCTTCCCCAATCCTTTTCCCAGGCCGCTGTCTGCGAAGGGTGGCAGTGCCAAGGCAAAGCAATGTGGGACCAGGCTTTTTCAGGGAAGTGAACGCAAGACCTTGACCAGCTTCTGTCCTGTATTTCTACTCCCACAGACCAACATCAAACATGTCACTGCAGCCTGAGCCACCACGGGTCTGACAGAGGAGCAAAAAGAGAGGGCTGGAGGCAGCAGATCCTAATCTTTATTAAATAAGAACAAAGCTTATGCCAGCTAATGAGAAAAACAAACTGATGAAAGATCCGGCAAGCTCCTCAGAAGGACACAAAGAAATTCTCTCTGAACAAGAGCAGACTAAAAATATTTCTGAATATTTATTTTGCTGGCAATGGCTTCAGAGGCTCCAGATTCGATGCCGTCTGGGGATTGGCATGCCCACCACAGCAACTTCAGAGGAGGGTGCTCCAAGTTCTGCACGACACCCAGAGCCACAGCAGAAACAGCCTCACATCCAAGATGTGAGGGCATGAATTGCCTCAGCTACATGAGATCACTGCTGGTCCCTGAACATCTCCATTATTGTATGGACAACAGGGTACGTTACCATCATTGTTGAGTCTGTCATCTTGTTTGGAGCTGGAATGAAAAAGCCAGAGATGCTACAGTCACTTTTCTCCAGTTTCACTCCCTTTTTTGACATGGATCCCAGCACACAGGGTGCTGAGCTTGCTGCCACTGAGGCTTGCAATGATGCTGCACGCTCTCTGCAACATCACATCAGACTCATTAGGGACCACTGGCAGAAAACTGGGAGCACTGGTGGTCTCATTCCAGCTTGAGAACAAAATGTTCCTCAAAACACCTCCACAACCTGCTGGGCCTTGCCAGCTCCAGGTCTCCTCCCCACAGCCAGTCTCAGCCTACACAGTCGTCATCAGCAAAGATACAGGCACCTTTGCAACCAAAACCCAAAACCATGTGAAGCTGCCCAGGTTGCACATGTAGTGTAATGAACTCAAAGTGCAGACCATGCCTTGGGAAACCAGTCCAGGCGGGGAGGGTTTTGGGAGGTTGTGATCAGCTGGGCATAGGTTGCAGCCCCCAGAGGGTGAGCACACACCTGCAGGGGGTTTGCAAGGATTGGGTCAGCCTGGTTGTTTCACTCCTCCTGCCCTGACCACCTTCTGTGAGCCCCCACAACCTCCATACAGCCCATTATCTCCAGAGATGGTTAGTGGGAGGAGAGGGCAACCGCAGTGCTGGATCAGACCTTCCAGCTGGGATGGGCAAGTGGCTGCAGGGGCTGCTTAGAAATCACCTCCCAGGTTCACCTCCGCCCCCTCTTCCCATATGGGCTGTTATGAGCCCCAAACCTTAGCCTCAAGTGCCACTGAACTTGGCTGAAAACGTCAGTACTATAAAGGCAAAAGCAACACAGCAACAAGGCCTGCAGTTCCTCCTCCACCTCTGCCTTTGCTGGCCATGAAACCTCAGCCTCTGCTCTTTTAATGTGCTGTGGCTGAACTTGCTGCCAGGAGGTCAAAGGGAACATAATTTACTCAGGCTTTGATGCATTTGATACAGTTTGGGGTGAGAAGGGAGAGGGGGTGGAGAAGGAAGGAATAAGTGGTGGCAAGGAAGGAAGAAGGTTGCCTGTTCATATGGGAACAGGATTAGTTCGAGGATGACAGAGCTATTTTCTAGCCAAGAGGGACTTAGCAATAACCAAGAGGTTTTTGACTGGAGTGGAGGGCTCAGCATGGTGGGTAGGGGAGGCAGCCTAAGCATTTGTCTGTGGGCCCCTTTTTATCTCCTTTCCTAGTTAGGTAGTGTTTGTATTCTGTATTGCCTGGAAAGTCCTTCTACTTCTCAGGCAGGACTACAGGAGGATCACAGGTCCCTCTGAGCAGCCAGCTCTCATCATGTTCGCATCTTCTTAACACCCCTCTTGTCTTAGAGCCCTTTAAAAGCTGCTTCATGAGGCCTCCATGCCTATTTTCCTGCAGGAAGGAGGTTGCAAGGCACAGAGCAGGTAAACGAACCCATGTGAGTACAAAGTGGCCTTTCTGGAGGGAGAAGCTGGAGGTACCAATTGCCCAGACTTCACTCAGAGCGTGTGGAACTCACGAACACTGAGGACGGGCTGAAATCAGAGGAGCGCAGCCCTTAACTCACACTGCTTCTGGCTGCATTTTTTCACAGCAAGTCGGTCCAGATGGTCTCCCCAGCCCTGTTCCCACCAGTGTTGTGCAACCCCCCAAAATACTGCAAAACCCCCATCCTCTACCCTTCTCATTACTCTAGTGACCACCATCAGTCTCGGAGAAGTCAGGGGCCATCACAAGGCTCTTGATGTAGGTTCTTCTATGGGTACTTGAGCTCTAGCGTGGCTCTTGGCTTCAGGGCAGGACTGAATTAAAGCAACAGCCAGCAGCTTTTGTGAAGAACCTTTCCTGATGACAGTGCTTTTGGGTCACACCATGCACCTCAATAGGCTGTCAGTGCTTGGACCAGAGTGTGATGCTTTCAAACACAGGTTGCTTCCCCCTTTTTTGTGGGAAAGAAATAGAGGAAAATAGCAACATCCCTTATGAAAACCTAAATATTTCACTCTCCATCTTTTGTCTTGACTTGCTGGTGTTTACACAGGCATAAAGACACCATGAGGAAGCGAAGCGGTGTGGCTGCTGTGGTTTCAGTTCTCACTTCACCTTGGTACTGAGAAACTGGCCCTGTGGTTTGGTTGGTGGCTGGGGAGAGAGGAAAGGTCCTTGGATGTGATCCCTGCCGGGGACGCTCTCCCAGCCCTGCAGAGGTGCCAGCGGTGCTGGTGGGAGCTTGAGAAACAGGAGAAAAAAACAGTGCCCCAACAAACCCCGCTCTGGCAGCTCACAGTGCATTAATATTCACTGCAGAGCGAGGGGTGTAAATTCACTGCTATCTCCTCGGAGTTTGCCGTTTATGCCGTTCATTTCACATAGATGTCACTACTGCCTTATGAGCACTCCTCTGAGCCAGCCGGTTAAATGGACCCAGTGCATTATAGTAATGGAGTAACTGTATAAAAACAATGAAATCCAATCTCTTTAAACTGATTTGATGTCTGCCTGAACCACAACATTTCCTGCTAATGGCTTCCTTCATTTTGTAACCGTGATCTCCACCTGATCAGATTACAGCTGTTTTTAATTACAAAGCTAATAGAGTTTGTAGGCAGTGTCAGGCAGACAGCGCATGCCTGGGGTGGGCACAGGGCGGAGGGGAGCTGGATGGGGCTCTGGGGGGCTCTGCTAACACACTCAGCACATTGAGCTGACTCTCAGAACACTGGGAGCAGGGGGCAGCTAGGAGGGATGGTGATTTTTTCGGCGTGGAGCCAGCATGCTGGTCTCCTGGCCGATCTATGTGACAGCAGACAGCCCTAGGTTATGCTGCTGCTCCATGCTTGGGGTACATTGTCACCCAGCTGGGTGGCTGGTGGTACCCAGGAGATTCATGATATATTTGGTTCTCCTGAAAGGGCAGTGCCATGGTGGTAGGAGGGCAAAAGAAGGGCAGAACCAGATTTGATTGATAATGTAGTGTAAAAAGACCAAGGGAAGAAAAGAAATAGAAAGAAAAAAGACCAAAACGGGGATGCATGGTGCCTCTTGACTTCTGCAGCTGATGGGGTAGGAAAGAGCATTGCGGATGACTGACAGTGGAAAAAGCCCTTGAGATGGATGTCTTTCTTATGGGATAGTGCAGTCAGCTGCAGGGTCAGCATCCTCCGCCTCAGCCCAGGCAACGAACCCCCAGGGTCCACAGTTCAGCCCTGTCCTCAGTGGCCTTATTCACCCAGTGGCTCATTTGTGTATTGCTTGCTCCATCTCTCTGGGTTGGGGGCATGGATCAGCATGACTGCCGGGAGATAAGCAGTTAGAAAGAGCTCTTCCCAAGCAGTGCGGGCCAGGGACATCTGTATTCAACAAATCCTGTGCATACACTGCAGGCAAGCCTTCAGTTTGACTCTGACACTGGAAAAACCTATGGGTGTGTTACCAATGGCACTGGGTCGATGTTTAGGATTCAGCTGAGGTTGGGCTTAGTTGAAGCTGCCTGAAAAATCTCAGCAGGGAACCAGCAGCATCTCCCTCTTTTACTGTCCTGCTGTGTGAACCTCTTCCGTGGGTTGGTGGAGCTACTCTTGTCTATCAAAGCATAATGCCAGGCAAGTGGAGTGGCTTGGTGGTGAACAACCCACTTAGAGCAGCTGGGTAAGGATGGGGAGGAGGCAGAAGGAGCCCTCCAACCCAGTTAAGCCTCTGGGGGGGTGTCCCCATTGATGTGGTCCATGCCAGCAGTGCCCTGCTCAATTTGCCCTGCTGCTGGGAATGCTTGTCCATCGCTGAGCTGCACATGTCAGGTTACGCACCGGCCTTGTAAATGATTCACATCAAGAGCACATCAATTATGTACCCTTGGACTTAATTATTTAGCCTGACAGGAGTCTCTCCCCTTAATTTCGTTGTCTTCTCAGTCTCCTCTTTCACAACAGAGCTATGGATGCTCTGCTGGGAAGGGTGTTGTCCTGCGTGTCTGCTCCTTCCCAGTATTGCCCAAGCTCATCTGTTTTCCCCCTTCCCTCAGCAGATGAGGAAAACAAGCCCCAGACATGACTCTCGGGCAAGGCGAGGGTCTGGGTCTGTGTGCCATTGCCGCTGTGCTGTGCCCTTGATATGTGTCAGGGACTGGACTCTGCCACCACTCCTACACTGTGCAAATTCAGGAGGTTCTGGGGATGCTGTAGGTGAGCTGGGTGCTGGAATGAAGTCTTGTGATTTCCAGAGTCCTTTCCACCACTTGGTTACTCACCAGCAACCAGAGAAGAGGGTTCCTGCAGCCTTTCCAGGTGCTCCCCGCAGCACTGGGGATGCTGCCTGGGGACGATGCTTGTCCATCTCACCAAGAGCCATCACTGCACGCTATCATTCAAGTCAGCTCCTCACCTCCCCCTTTCCTTCCTTCTCCTTCCACCTCTTCCTTTATCTGAACTTTTAAACCCCATGTTTGGTGCAGATTTTTACAGTAACTCAAGCCTTTGAGAATTGTTAATGCCGTGCTGTTTTCACAGCAACATTAATATGCACTGCAAAAATGCAGAGTATCAAAAGTCGGTCATTGCTGCTGAGAGGCTGCAGGAGAGCAGGAGGTGAGGGCACGGCCGTGCTCGAGGGACGCAGCCAGGCAGGCGAGGCCCTGGATTTGACAGGATTTCCTCTCCGCACCATCTCTTCACCGTGTCTTGGTATGTCTTTAAACATGTTTATTTTTCAACCCTTAAAAACTACCTTTTCCTAAAATAAATAAATGAAACTAAGACCAGGAGCCTAGGATTTTAAAGCAACCCTGCAATAACAAAGCAGTGTGTGCAGATCAGTTGTCACCAGCAACCCTACAATAACAAAATAATACACGCAACCCCACGCAACACTAAAACAGCCGCTATGGGCATGAGAGAGAGGAAATACATTTTCCAGCATCGAGCTTAACAAGACTTTGTTCTGCAGTAAACTCAGGGGTCAGAAGGGGGGATGTAAGGACCAAAACACCTTGAGAAGTGTAACTTTAATGTCACGCAGCAAGCAGGGTCGTCGAACACACGGCAAACACCGTTGCGTTAGCATGGGGCTTAACAGTTTGGAAAAGGAAAAGAAAGTGAGGTTTTTGCGATGAAACAGGAAGTTCCCTTGAATCCTGGAGCCTTTGAAGAATTGTCAAAGGAATGAGAAGTCTGCATGTTTGAAAAGGCTCTGGGTTGTGGAGCCAGAGGGGGCAGGGGGACACGGAGAGGGAGGCACCGAGTACAGACCTCCTCCAGTCCCACACTCCACTCTTTGTTCCCCTTTTCTTTTTTTTTTTTAATTATTTGATGCTCTTTCATTGCTTAATTTTTTTTCTGACACACACACACATATGCACTCTCTGAAGTTAGCAGGAGTTTTCTCAGAGTCAGTGCAAAGCCTCAACCGACCATCGGGCAGTTACCAGCGCAGCTTTGCCCACACCTTGCTGCGGAGTGGTGAGTGGAAGTAGCTCTGCGATCCAGGCTCTGCTCGTGCCTGACACAAACCCCATTTTTTTGAGGAAGTGTTTCTGGAGTTTAAAAAGGTCTGGTTAGCTGCTCTTTTTTTTTGTAATTTATTTCTGCCCCTTCTATTTTTTGGGTGCAGCACTTCTGCATGTCTGCGGGAAAAGATGGGCAATGCCTCCCCTTCCTGGGGTGCTAGGTTGGCTGAGAGTCACTAAAGAAAATTCCTGTGTTATTTCTGACCCTTTTATTCAGTGTTTGAAATAAAAATACACTGCAAAACTGTGGTTTGGGGGCTTAGCTTTTGCTAGGGGGTATCTGGATGCTACAGAACTGCTGTGGAAAGGCTGGTCAAGGCTAGATTTAGAGACCTGTTGCATGGCCATAAAGGGAATGGGATCTTAGACCTCAGAGAGGCCTTCAGCCAGTTGAAGGCAACAGGAGGATGCCCAGTGTGGAGAGATGCCTGCAGGCACAGCTCTGCAGGGAATGCGTTTCATTTCCTTGCAAGCCCAAGGCAGGAATCTGCCCTGCCCCAGGCAAAAACTGCTGGTCACGAGTTGCCTTTTCCCCTTGCAGGGTGCCCTTCCTGGTGCCCAGAAATGGCAAGACATGAGCAGCAAGGTGGCCAAGAGGGAGCACCCAGCTGCTCGCAGAGGGGGTGAGCCTGCTGAAGGGAGCCTGGAGGAAGAGCCAAGAGACTGTCATGACGCTGCGCTCTCCTCTGTGCTAATTGTACGCTTGGGACCAAATTTAGCCTGGTGTAACTCAGCTGAAGTCACCAGGGATTCATTTGGCCTCTGGTGGCTCCATTGTTTCAGCTAAATGAGTCAGAAGAAGCAGCCTATTCTTATCTGCGCACAGTGGGGTGGTGACAGTAATGGCTCTGCGAGGCAGACCCCCAAAAACAGCGTGACTAGGACCTGGGACTGGGGCTACCATGAGCTGAACGGGACTGCAAGAGGAAATGTTTTGACATTTGGGTTATAGATGGAGGCAGGCTTGGCTTGGGCACGCTAGCGGCACTCACCGCCACTGCAGGCGGAGGGGAAGGGGGCTGTCAGGTTCCCTGAATATTCAGCAGTGCCGTTTGGAGTTCCTCAATTCTTTGGCCACCGGAGAGGGAAGCTGTGGCTCTGGAAGGGGCACGTGGTATCAAAGGGGACTTCAGCCCGGTGAGAAAGGGAGCCCAGGCTGGAAACGTCCAAAAAGCACCGGCTGCATCCCTGGGCTGCCTGTGCGTCTACCAGTGACTGGGTGTAGGGAAGGGGTGTACAGAGCATGGGCTTGCACAGGGCTGGAGGGGATGCCTTGAGCAGAAGTCTTGGCTGCCAGCCCAAGGCAGCATTCTGGTCTGGTGTGCTGTGAACTCCCTCAAACTCCTGGGAAATTCAGGATGATCTGGGAAGTTGTTATTTTTCCAGCCTGGATTAGGTGTGTGGTGTTTCCAAGCAGAGAGATGCTTGCTGGATGGGCTGCAGGAGCTGGCATGGAGGTTTTGGAGAGGGAATGGAGCAGACAATGGAGCCAGGACTGTTGCCCCCGTTGCCTTGCCCTGCTGCCGCACCCAATCACCCCATTTTTATCCTACACCCACTGAGCAGATAAGAACAAGATTTCAGTCTCCGTGAACCCGGCCCCTTTCACCATGGCTAAACATGCTTTAAAGAGACTACAAAGGCAGATCTTCTAAGGATGGAGATAACAATAGGTAGGAAGGGAGCCGAGAGCAGACCTGGAGCCTCTCTGCTCCCAGTGCTCTTGCACCTCTGCGGCTGGAACAGGCGCATTCCCGGCGTCCGGGGGCCGGATAATAAGCAGAGCCACAGCAGCTATTCAGGAGGCTCTGACCCTGGCTAGGTAACTACATAATGAGCCTGTTTGAATTGCTCCCGTCCCTGCCAAAGAGGTGGGATCGGGGGATGCTTTTGTTTGCAATAATGAACCTGTAATTATGCTACATTTCTTGGTTTTAGCCACATTTTTTATGTGCGTGTTGTTCTCTTTGTATTGACAGATTTATGGCCAGGATACTCCACTGCACCACCAGCCGTACGGCTCTGTGTGGAGACTGTCTGACTGTCTCGAAAGGTGTGGGGAGGGAGGGAGAGAGGGGGTGTCTTTGCACTACTTCAGCCCCTAAAGAGTTAAATAAATACATTAAAATTAATACAAACTGTAGAGGCGCCACCTTTCCAAAAGTCACTGATTTCAGCAAGGCCAAAAAAAAAAAAAAAAAATCTTTTGAGCTCCAGGTGAATTAAAAAAAAAAGTAGGGAGCGATTAAACTGCATAAATAAATAAATAACACAGACCAGATTTCAGCTCCAAGGCGCTCAATAAAATTACACTTTGAAATGCAAGGATTAAGCAGGGTAGGTGACAAGGTAACTTTGTTAACAGGCTAATCTCTCGCCTTAACAGAGACAGGGGATTTACATGTGACTGCACAAAACTGCTTTATGGTCTCTTTTTCCAGCCGGAGATGGTAGGAAAGGGGCAGGATGAGATGGGACAGGATTGGATGTTTTAGAGACATTTGTAAGATGGGTTTAAACTGTTCTTTTTTTGTCTTTTTGGGGGGTTCTTTTGTGGGTTTTTTTAACAAGCCTGTATGGCAACGTGTCCCCGATAATCAGCTGTTTCCAAACACTTCAGGTAAGGGATGATGAAGATGTCACAGGATGATGAATAACTGGGTAAAAGCATTGGTGGTGTCATTTCTCCCTGACTGATTTTATTTGTTTTCTTATAAAAAGCCAACCAGCAGCAAGGGCTATTCAAAATGTTATGTCAGGACATCTTTGCCCTGAGTCTTTTCCCTGAATTTCAGCACTTCTTCACCAAGAGATGGCTGAAATATAAAAACAGGTTACTTTTTTCAAATGGCCCCTCCGTTCTTAGTAGTCGAAAAGGAAAAGCAAATAAAAAGGAACTGAGGAAAAAAAGGGCCTTAGATCTTAAATGTTACTAAAATGCAACAGTGATTTGGTGGGTGAATCTGAATGGAGGCCTGGATCTCCCTGCCAGGGTTTGTTCACCCAAACTATGCGGTCCCCACTTTATCGTACCAGGGTCCAGTCACGCCCTGCCATCCCTCCCTCCTGCAGCAGGCAAAGTGCTCCTTGCTTTGCAGTTTAATTTTCTTGAGTGTGAGTGAGGGTCTCCACAGTGAACCAGGGGAGCTGCGGGGGAGCAATCAGGAGTTCAAAACCTTCTCCAGGCTTCTTTGTTTCTGGATAAAAATGACAATGAGAAAGCCATCTCCTCTACAATGTTCATTTGAAATTCAACAGAAAACAGCAGGCTGAACACGTTCTCTGGTTTTAAATAGATCTGGTGAAAGTATTTATCATATTGTCTTTGTTGCAGCATTGCTGGGGTATTTGTGCTGGCTGCAGGCGGAGGGACTGATCCTGGAAGGAAACTTGGTTTCCCATTTACAGATTCATGTGTTGAACCATTTCTGGATGAGATTTCAGCTTTCTCAGGTCGGTGAAAGTGATCTCGTTTTTCAGGGCATGGAACTGAGTTCCTAATGAGAGAGGCTGCGGTCTCTCCTCTGCCACTGGGTCAGGGCAAAGTTGCTTTTCGCATTGCTTTGACACCTGGGTAGCAGGAGGGAAGATGATTTCTCACAGGAGGGTTGTGAGCCTCGGTTGAGTACGACTGTTTAAATGTTTCCAAACCATCAACCCAAAGAGTCTCCTCTACTACTGCTGAAAAAAAACCAACCAAAAAACACACACACAGACACACACAAAAATAATGTGGTCCCACATTACCCCTCAGCCTCGGAACTTCAGGGTCATGTCCATTCCTGAGTCTCAAGCTACCACTAGCAGTGGGGCGCATGTAAAGGCTCAGCAATTTATCTGCCCAAGAACCGAAAACAACCACGGCCAGCTCTCTCATGGAGATGCCAGCAGGTAGTGGAGCTGATGGGAGTCCCGACAGAGGCCGGAGCTGCAGCAGCGTGGCCAGAGGGGAGACAGAAAACAGGACAGGGCTGGCATGCGGAACCGCAGGTCACCATCTCCCCCGGGGAGCCATCCCACTCTGGTGCACACAGCACATTCCGAAGTAAATGCCCGACTTTGGGCTGAGTTGAGTGAACCCGATAGAAGTGCTGGACCAAGCCTGAGCCACAGCGTAGCTGCTTGGCACCTGGAGTGTTACTCTGAGACCCTTCTGCCCCTCAGCAGTGATAACCAGCACAAACCCCCTGCACAGCTTGTGGGTGACAGTAAAACTTGTCCTCTTGCCACTGGCACAGGGGTCAAGCTTGCGTGGCAGCCACACTGACTGCCTGTGCCAGGGCCCAGTGGGGCTCACTGGGAGCAGATTGCTGACTGATGGCACCACCAAGCAGTTTCCCGAGAGTGGATGGAACAGCAAGTACGAATTACCGACTTCAAAAATCAAATAGAACCCCAACTCCGAAGTTTATCCACTGTTTGGGCACTAGAAGGTATTCAAACTGAGCAGCAGAGCTTATTCCGTGCAGGCATCTGACCAGTTGTCTCCCTTCCCTCTCTTGGCCTTATACCTTAAATCATTTTGACCTTTAATTGGCCCTAATTTGCCCACAGACGGCCCCGGGACCCTTCAACACATTTGCTTGTAATTGGGTCCTTTTGTTATTTTTCCAGAGAGCCACTGCTGGTTGTTTCTTTTTGAAAACATTGCAGCGCGCCATTGAGAGTGGAGCCGCTTTTAAATTAGCCCTGCTGGGGACCAGGAGAGCCCTGTGAAAAGCCCAGCAGAGAGAGACAGGGCTATCTAAACGCAATTATCATATCACTGCGAAAATGTGAAACCAGCCTGAGCTTAAGCAAACATCACACGCCCCTCGGCTGGAGGGTGGTAAATCCTTTGCTGGGAGGCACGGGGTCCAGCACCACGGAAGAGGTTATCCTGCCATTGCACGTTTTGCCCAGCAAAGCAGCCAACGTGCCTCTGCCTCTTGGTCACTACAGCTGGGGATGTAATTTGGCGATGTGTTTTCCTTAATGATTTTATTTAAATCTACCTTATTTCAGAGCGGTGGTTTGCAAGCGATTGCTCTGGTCCAGCTACAGGGCACCGCACTGCAGAGCAGGGATGGGAAAGTCCAGGAGAGGAGCAGCAGTAGCAGCGAGTGAGAGAAAGTATTAGCAGACAGAGCTTCCTGAGTAAGGCCCTGTGTGTGCTATTAATCTGGCTGTGGCCACAGTTTGCCCCTAGCCCTGCTCATAATGACATCAAGATCTTAACTGTCCAAAGCTAAGTTAGAACAGCCAGGGATAATACCAGAGCTAGATACCATCTGCACTGCCTCCTGCGCTAATGGACAGTTGTTCTGTAACTGAGTCTCCCAGCTCAGTTAGCCCTGCAGCACAGAGACCTCGCTGTAATACTCACTCTGTGCAGACCTTAAAATCAAGTTAAGTTACAGTGTTGTCAAGGCTCTGACCACTGGTTGTTGTGCTGATGGTCTTCTTGTCACTGGCTGAGAGTGAAGTCGGCGCCCAAGCAGCTGGGAGCTGCAGTGTGTCCCATATTTTAGTAACCGATCCCAAAGAAGTTTGCCTTCCGTGGCTTAAAGCATCTACGCAGGCAGCACCCACAGACTTCTGCCACCTTGGAATGGGTTAGCAAACTACATCTCACATCATTGCACAGAAAATCAGGTGAGCTGTGGGTGGCAAAAGCTAAGGCTGGATTTCTGCCACGTAGAGGAGAGTTTTGTATCAGGTCAGTGCGTCCATGTGTGGCTCCAGCAAAGAAAAGACACTGATGTTTCCACCTGACTGACACTCATGGAGGTTGACAGCAATCAAGGAGGACTTCCTGCTCTGCAAAGGAACTCGTAATGATTACTAACATGCTACGACCTAATATGACATGGCACTGGTGGACGAGCCACCGTTACCTAACTTGGAAAAGGTGCACATACCGTGTGTGTGTACATCAGTAGCAGGTATGATGATGCTTTCTCTTCCTCGAGGTTCTGCACTGGGACAGTCATGGCAAGATAATGATTGCAATGCAAAAGGCACGTGTTTGGAGGGAAGGGAGAATCCTGCCCACCAGCATGGCTGTTAAATCTTAGCTGAAGCCAGCAGATGGGCACTTAGAAACAGACAAACCTCAAAAGTCCTCCATTGCCCACAGATATTTCTTGTTTTAAGGGACTGGAAGCTGTAGTTCCTAATGGTCAAGGCATCTAATTAGATTTGAAGGTGGATGGAATTAGCACAGTAAAGCGAGTCTTAATAGTTGGCAGCAAGGCCCCTGGTTGTGTCAACGCGTAACTAGTTGTGAGGTGCTGGGGGAAGAAGTCCATCAAAGTGTCTCCTCTTCCCTCCCCAGGTCACACCCTGCTCTCCCAGAGCCATGGAAAAGGGGCAGTGCTTCTCTGCGCAGACCTCCACCAACTGGGGTAGCTCACTCGAAACAGCGAGCCCCGAACACCACTGGCACAGAGAGGCTCCCAGTTGTGACCAGGAGCATGGGACCTACAGTCCTACAATTGCAGCCAAGGAAAGTCCTTTCTTTTCTAAAGGTAATGTTGAGGCCTAGGGGTGAGGTTTGGGGTCCACATGATGGACCCAGGCATGGCTGGGTCCTCCTTTGGAGGACAGGCTGGGCAGAGGAAGCGTGACCCCGTCAAAGCTTGGCTGGACAGTCTGGAGTCTGCAAAACTGAAAGTAGAAAACATTTTTGTAGTTGCCTTCAGCATCTGCATCTCTCTTCTGACTTAACTGTACATTTCTCTAAGCTTTTTCTGATGTTTCTGTCCAGCTTGCTTAAGATCCTTGCTAATGAAGTTCTGGTCAGACGTGGTCACTTACAGCAATGGATCCCTGCCGTACAGCTGTAAGAGGGGACAGCACACACCCTGAAGCATTTACAGTGTCCAGCCCAGAAGCGTTTACAGTGTCCAGCCCAGTCCTGGCAGACACTGCTCTGCATAAGTATGTTTAGACAAATAATCCTTCCCCTTCAGCTCAGAGTGCCCAGGATTCTTACATATGTAAATGTTTGCAGAGTCAGGGCTCTCTTTGTATTGTCTGTTTACTAATATAAGTTTATATTTAAGCTTCTGAGGTTCAGTTCAGTTTTTTAATCCATCTCTAATTTTAAGGAAAGGGTTTTTATGTTCTGCTGTTTAAGCAGATGTCTGAGTGCTCCTTGTGAGCCCAGCATCTCGCTGTGGTAGATATAAAGTCTGGGTCCAGGATTTTGGGTCGAGGTCTTTTCTTTTGAGCAATGACAAAGGAGAATGAGAATCGTACTGTGCAAAGACTTGCCAACCTATCACCATTCCTGATGGTCTTTTATCCCAGCTCCTGCTAGGATGTGGTTTCTCCATTTCAGCATCCTTTATGTCAGACCATTAGGTCTGTGCTTGGTGCTGAGTCAGAAAGCTGATCATCTGTCTCCTTTGAGCAAGACAAGCACAACAGGACACGCCTGCATACGCCAGCTGCTCTTACAAGCCCAAAGACCTTCTGGGGGCTTGGACAAATACAAAGTATTCTGGTGTAGGAAAGAGATGTCCATGTCATGGAAGCCCTCTGACAGCACTGGCTTGGTCTAATCCAGATTAGGCACAAAATGCCTCACTGGTAGGGGATGGTGGCGCGGGAGTTTGTGCCTGCCATGCTCTGATTGCAGTGCATGGAGCAGCGAAGGGCACTGGTCTTCAGAGCTGTCAGTCGAGCAGTAGAAAATTCCCCTTTCGACAACTCTCTTTTTTATTAAAACAAAAAAGCCTGAACAGCCAGGCAGGAAGAAGTCATTTTTCCAAAATACTCAGTGATGAATTTGGGAAAATTGGAGAGAGGCCAAGGAGCTACAGTGGAGAGTGAAAGTTGGGTGACTTTCCTGGGAGTGACCAGGGAAGCTTTCAAAGCCACCGCCCCTGCTTCCCCACCACTGCTGCAAGAGAGCAAAAACCTTGGCGGGCAGAGGAGTTGCTGCCACCGCAGCTGCCTCCTTTTCTTGCTGCCAGATAAAGAGGACAGACTCTCCTTTTTCAGCCCATTCTGCTCACACAATAGGAGAGGGGGATCAGCGCCAAAATTACAAGTGAGAGCCCTTACTGCATCAGGTTGAACAATGGGCTTTGGAGGCGTCTGCCTTGTCGTGAGGAGCAGTACAGCTAGTTCTGACTACCCAGTGCCATGGAAAAAAACCTCATTGTACTGGCAAAATGCTCCCCAGAACGAAAACACCCTCCTCCTCCTTTCTTCAGCTTCCTAATGGGAAGCAAAATAACAAACCAGGCCCACAATTAAACAAATATGCCACTAACCGAGTAGAGCTCAAGTGTAACAGATGTTGTTGCAGTTGAACCAGGCTGAGGGCCGGGAGCGAGCCGCTCTGGCTGGCTGCATCTCCCGGGATGCCATTGCTGCAAGGGTTTCTTTGCCACACCGCAACCTTCTTCCTCCACCAATTTTCTTCCTTTTTCTTTGGTGTGCCTTTTCCTGCTCTCATCCTCTTCTCAGCACATCCTTCCACTTGTCCCACCTGGCTGTCTCACTTCATCCCAACATCTTGTTCATTGCAGATGATGATTTTAATTTTTTAATACTCAAAACCACAGACAGCATTTCAGAAAAGCTCGGGACAAATGTACTTTTTAGATCTTTTTAGTGTAGGAAAACATACTTCTCTGCATTTCTTTTTTCTTGCTCAGATCCAGTGCAGGGACCAGGTCTGCCCCTCACTGGCATGCAGTCTCCACGAGGATGCCTAATGCCACCTCCAGGTTCCTGCAGCCCCCCTGAGTTCAATGGTTACAGAGCAGGTTGCTATGAAGCAGGTGCTGGGCACATGTGAGATCCTACTCTAAAAGTGCGCCATCCTTTGTTGCTCCCAAAAATCACTGGCATCTCTGCAGCACAAAAAATGTGGTGTTGGAGAGATGACAGAGATGGCTAAAGAAGTGCAAGTAAAAGGGAAACTGTGTCCTTTCCATATTTGGTTGAATTCATCTTCTCTAGGGCTCCACAGCCCTGGTGCTGTCCAGGATGGGGGCTTTATTACTCCTGAGGCTTAAAGTTCTTAAGTCCCCATCTGGCACAAACTGATGCTTCTGACAGCCCATGCATCCCTCAGCTCTACTGGGATTTGTTCCTTGCAAATCCATGTCAATGGGACCAAAATAATTTGGCACATCCCAGACCTGGAGGCAGGTTGGCCTTGCTTACTCTCCTGCAGAGCTGTGCCAGGGTCGTACGTTGCTGGAGGAACCAGGACTTGGGTTCAGTGAGAGCCCAGTAGCCCTCCAGTGCTGGGCAGTCTTCTTAGGACTTTCGGTCACTCCCTAGAGCAAAACCTCCCTATGTTGTCTGGGAACCATAGTCACCCACACCTTGCTGAGGTTCTGAAGAGGAATATAGGGCTGTAACACTGGGGATCTGTGCCCATACACATTTTTCCCTTGTCTTTTGTTCTACTTGCTCTTGCAAAGTACAAAGTCCTGTGCAGTGAGGTTTTGCCTTGCCCCAGGCTGCTGTGGCACGGCGACTTCTGCAACTATTAATAGAAGCTTGAAGATGTAAGAAAAGTTACTTCTCTTTTTCCTTTAAGAAGGGGAGCTGGAAGAAGTGGGAAGATCCCCCAAATCTTCCCTGAACTGTCTCAGAACAGGGACTGGGCAAGCCTGAAGGCCCCCAGAGTGCTCACCAGCACAGTTTATAACTGGATCATCCCCCACCTGCCATGCCCAGCAATGCTATGGGATAGGTCAGGTAAGCAACTCAAAGCGAAGCCTTGCTTGGTTTGCCCTCTCTGTTAGGTGAGATGTGCTGTGTACCCTGGGGCACTGGCAATATTAATCCACCACCACCTCTCAATGCTCTGCTTTGGAAAAGAGCCAGCCAAATGCACCACCAGTGTGGACCAGGACTGCTAGTTCACCATCCCAGTGCTCAGAGCACAGCCACAGCTACTCGAGCCAGAACTGGCTGTCATGTGCTCCCAGATCCCCAGTGCAGCACTGAGTGATGTTTCTGCTCATACAACAAACTTGTGAACAAACAACACGATACCCTTTGCAAAAAGCACCCCTGCTGTCAAATTTCCCTTCCAGATCAAAACAAAAAACAAGTCCAGGTGAATACCCAGGTACTCCAGACAAGGGCAGTGCTGAAGGTAAACCACAGCAGTTAACCAACCACATATCAGTTTACTTATCACCTAAGATATGGGAGGGGGGTATATTTTTAAATTACTTACACTGAGGCAAAGCATCTCCAGATGGAAAATTTGACCTGGGTATTTGTTTTTACTTCCTTTTTCACAGTTGGTGTACACAGTGCGTACACATATGTGACCGCGTGTTTGATAAATGCAGCAGCAGTTTTACAAGGTTGACCCTATTAGAACAGTTGATAACATGACCTAAAATGATGAGGAATTACAATCCAGAAGTGGATGTAAAACTATCAGTCTTCATGAAACTCATGAGAAATCCTGCCCTATAAAACACTGGTGCTTTGTTCAAAAAATGCATCTCTCTTCTCATCACCCTTCATTTTTCACCCCACCCCCTTCTTTCTCTCATTTGAAACTCAAATTTACCTCTGTTCAATTCCTGCTCTGTTGCCCACAACATCTTTTATTTTCACAGCAGTTCGGCAATGCAGATTTGGAGACTAAGACCTAGAGACACACCTTGAGATAGGAATGCATCTGGGCTATGGCTGCAGAGCAGCCTCCACCGTCATGCTGGCTCTGAGGCTCACTGGATCCTGCTCTGAGGCTGCTCAGGATGCTGAGCAGCAAAAAGAAGGTCATTCTTAGTTGGGTTAGTTTTGTGCCAGCTCAACATGTTGCAATTCTTTAGAGTCAAGTGAGAGAGGGGGAGGATAAAGAGGGAAACCGTGAAGGACGGCAGTGCTCGGCAGAGGGGTTGGTTAGGGATGCTGCAGAGCCGCTGCCTCCAGCTCAGTTTTTTTAATGCTGATACATATATATCTTGTAGAGGTGTTTGCCTTGGTTCTTGTTAAAGGCGTTGACCTGAATGTACTGTTTAACAGCAGTCTTCCTTTGTCCCATCCCAATGAAGATCTATGTGGCTTCTGTATTGTGAAGCCCATTTAATTTAGATCTTCTTTAAGCAGGGCTATTTTGATAGAGCTATGGAAGTGATGACACAAGGAGTTGACAACACAAATAGTTATGCTGGCAGATCAGAAGAGGTGGCAACCTCTGGATGGGAGCCATGAAAAGCTGTGGACAGACACCTCTGCACAGAGCTCAGCTGCAGCTGAAACAGGATGCAAAACCTAGGGCTTCAGTCACCGTTTCATGAGGTCAAAAGGAAGGGGCAGGGTGAATCAGTCCAGAGCAAATGAAAACTATTCTGAATGTCTGCTCATAAAACCAAAGGGAACTTTTTTTTTCTGAGATTTGGAAAGATTTGGCTAATCCTCTGCCATTCTGTTATTTCTGCTGTCATTCTGATGCCGGGTTTAATTCCCGTTGCAGACAAAAGCAGAAATGCCGACATACCACAAGTAGTTATTGGACTCTGCAGCTCTTCAGGCCAGGTAGAAGCAGAAGTAGTGGGGATTTCTTGTGAATTATCCACCTGGTTTCTAAAAGTTTGTCTGTACTTGAGTATCCCAGCCTCCTCTACAGTAGATTCTGTAAGGTACCAGCAATAGCAGCCTTTCCAACTGTGCTTTGGCTGCAACATCTCAGATGCCTCAGGTCCCATGAGCTCTTGAAAGTTATAACCTCCACGCATTGCTTCACATCCAACTGAGTATTTGCTGGAAACAGAAGGTGAAACGAAGAGGGAAACACCCTCTGTGGCACAGGGCAAGGAAAGAAGATAGGACAGAGTGAGGCTAAAAGATGCTGTGTGACAGCAATTCCCAACCATTGTAACAGCCCTCAGGAGAGCTGCTATAAACTGCAATAGTTTGTAGCAGCCCTGAGGACCCAGGGCCAAAGCACGGGAGACACCATCCAGCTTCGCCCCCCTCACAGGACTGAAGCTCAGCATGACTCGGAAAGCAAAGGAACTGTTTTTTCTCTCTGGGAAATGAGGAATAGGGATCTTCTGACGGAAAGTGTTAAATTGGAGCATTGTACAACCTCGTGATGTGCTCACCCTTAATCCAGTGATTGCTTTCTCCTTTAGACCCTTTTTCTGTCCCTCCCGGATGGACCTCTCTCTTTTTTAAAGCACTGGCAAGGTAATACCACAGCCATGCAGGCCTGAAGTGCCTTGCCCATTCCAGTGCCACCATCAGGAGGGAAAATGCGCCTTTTCTCTGCAGCCACACCAGCCCTGGAGAAACCTTTAACCCTCAGGCCACTGGTGACAAGATGCCTGACATCCACCTATGCCTACAAGCATGCAGTGAGATCCCTCTGATGCAAAGCCCCTTTGGCGTGAGCTGCTATGTGGGGCATCCCCCACGCTTTTTGCATTTCAATCGCATGCATCGGCATCCAATCATCCGGGAATCTTATCGTAACTCACATAAAGTCCCCTCTGCTCCTTAATTACGGGGCCAAACTAAGAGGGTCCTTAAACTGTTTGTGAGTCAGGTGATCGGGATGTGGCCTAAGGTATCAAGACTTCCAGCAATAAAGGGGACATCGGCAGCAGCCAACCCCCTTCAGGGGCTGGTATGTGGCAAGTACTGGAATGCACCACTTTTCTTCGTCTTGCTTGATATAATTACTTTCAGTGCTATTTAAAGCTCTGAGTAATCACATGGCAATGGCCAGGTTTATAATGCAACAGTGTGTAGCCTGGAGCAAATTCTGACATAATTACACTGTATAAATTCCCCCATTAGAAATGACACCGCATTGGCATTGTGTACAAAGCAGCCATGGTCCAGTCAACTGGCTCTGTGAAAATCTGTCTGACAATTGTTTACCCTGTTGGTATCTTATTGACACTTCCTGCAATGATGAAACTGTTACATGACAGCGAAAGAGAGCCAAAGGCCTGAACGAATCTCTCGTTTCCTCTCCCTCGCTTCAAGTGCGGTTGTTTTCTTGCCTGCTTTTCTCCGGATGAGGCTTGCTCTGCGCTGATCACTCTCAAATAAAAAGAGAAGCATATGGTTATGGTACGAATCACAAAAGCCCATAGAAATCCTGGTTGGGGTTGCATCATTTGCCACAAGGATCAAATGCTCCCCTAGGCCCTGTCCCCTCTCTGCGGTGTCATTATGGGCCGGTTTAGGATCTGTTCTGACCTGGCATTGCCTTGTGCCATGGCCGGGTAGCGGGAGCCAAGCTGCTGTCCTGCTGTCTTTGACATGTGCCAACAGAGCAACAGGGCACCATGGTGGGATGATTTGTCAGATCCTGGCATATTGAGCTATAAAATGATTGCATTTCCCACCACAGCGTTAGAGCTGTGGCACATTTGAAGGGCCTGATGAGAAGGAGGCTGCCTTTTTGGTTGGGAGGAGGATGAAAATCAATGGGCTGTGGCCGGCACTATTTGGGCAAAGGAATACAAAATCATTTCCAATTTTGTAGCACTGACTCAGTGTAGGGCAAGGAAGGGTTTTGTCCTTTTCAGTCATTATCTTCTATAAGGATAGGAAAATGGGAACTGGGAATAGTATGGTTTTGAAAACAAAAACTTGTAGAGTGCTTCAAAGGCAGTTTTATCACCTCCCTGAGGAAGGTTCAGGAAGGACCCACTGAAAACCTATCTTAACAGGCTTGCTAGCAACAGAACAGCAACAAACAGTGATGCGGTTCAGAGGACAGAGAATAGAGGAGTATGATTCCAGTCTCCCTTTTTCCTGGGAGACCTGAGATAATTTGAAGTTTGGGGAATGGGATCTGGACCCTCTCCAGATCTTTAACTTCAAGCTGGCTCAGGAGACTAGGAGGCCTCCAACATAGGCAAACTTAGAAAAATAGAGGGGGTTTTGAGTTATAGCTGAAAAAGAAGAAGTTGAATACCTACATCTCTACCTGTGGAGGGTTGTTCCTTGCAGTATGTTGTCTGTAACAGTTAATTTACAAAATCTCAAAAGACTGAGTTTCTTCATTTCTCCATGGAATAGACTATTCTGCAAAGGAGATATTGTCATGCCGATTTGGAAATCTTTGGGGCTTCGTGTGCCACAAGTAACATTGGTACCATTTGTCCATTTTCACCAGGTAAGAGCCAAATTCATTAACCACCCTTAAACCTGGAGCAATAACCCATGTTTTTTACTCTCAATTTTTTCAGCATCATCAGGAAAGCTGTGAACTGGATATGCCACAGAGTCTCCTTCCTTAACAGTAAGTAATACCCTGAAGACTGAGATTTTTCCTGATGATATTCAGAGGCTGGTGCAAAGTACTGAGATACTCTTGCACATATGGGAACAGCAGTGTAATTCCCTACTTGTGTTCCCAGATCCCAGTGTCCCCACACTGAGCTGGGTCACTATGGGCATACAGTGTTCTTCTCCCATCCCACCAGTGGCACTGTGGGACCTGAGCAATCCCCCTGTTTGGGGTGCATGTCCTTGCCTTGCCGAGTACCAGCGTGGAAGAAGTTAGCATTGCTGTTCCCTGTGGCAAACCAAGCTGTGGCTAAAGGAGTATTTAGATATCCTGGGCTGCCAATTCAGAACTTTCCTAAAACCAGCAGTAAAATTTGCCTCCGATTCCTTTTAAGGAAAAAAAAGCTGTAGTATAAAGTCCTATTTTCTAGGCATTAAAAGTTTACAACCCACACCATTAAAAGCAGCATTCTGTGTCAAACTTAATGTTTAGTCTTCAGGAACACTAGGAGGAAAAGAGAAGGTCCCCTGTTTGTTCTACAAAACAGGAAAGTGGTTGCTTTCTATACTGTAAATACGCATTAGAAAGCTCTTATAGGCTCGTGCTGGGGATTTGATGTTTTTAACTGACTACATTCCTTACATTTTTGAATAACTGCCAAGAAAGCTAAATAAAATGGCTTTTTTAGTGTTTTCTCTAAGAATAGCCCTGCTTCTTTGTAAATATAGCAAAGGAATTGTTGATAATAATTCTTTGGGAGAATAACTGGTGTTATTGATGTTAAAAGTAGAAGGATTGCTGTTTCTCTGTCTCAGAAATACAGTGAACCAAGTGGGCTGGGACTTCAGAAAGCCTGAGCATTCCTTAGCCTGTTACTGAGATTTGTTTCATCATTCCTGTGCCAGAAGGTGTAGAATCAGAGAAGACTGGCACTAATGCTCAAGTAAAAAAAAAAATTAAAAAATTTGAATTTTCTTTCAGAATGGAAAACTGAATGTTTTCCCTTGATATTTGCATTTCTCATTTTGCAGATGGTTCAGCCTTCTGCGAAATTACCCTGAAAAGCTGGGGGTTAAACTAATCAGCCTGACTCAAATATGCACAATTAATACTTCGGCACCCCAAACCTCTGCAGTGTTACGTGAAGTCCTGTCCTCCTGAGATACCAGCAGGCAAAGGCTATCACTCTCACCTAGAAGCTGACGCGTTGAGCCAAATTTTAGACTACAGGACCCTGGCTATTGCTGATTTGATGCCCTCCATATGGAAAACCTTAGATGGTTTTTGTAATGCCATATAATTAACTAGTGGTAAAACTAGGAGTGCAACATGAGAATTTGAACCAACCTGTGCCATGCTCTGGCTGGTAAGTATTGCTGCCATCCAGGACTGGTGGAAGGCTCATAACCCATTTTTATGTCACTTCCAGGAAACAAAAAGGCTAAAATTCTTTAGGGTTGACTGAAAGCATCTGCCTTCGCTACAGCTGAGGCAACCTCTCACAAAGGTTCCCTGTCATTAACCAGACCTGCACTTCAGTTAAGCATGCAGAGATTTGGTGCTTGTTCAACTTGGCTCTGTCAGGGCTGGTAGCCTTCGTTAGGATTATTTTTCAAAACAGAGACTCGGTGGGGCCAGGCTGTAGCGTACGTTGCCCAGATGCTGCCTTCTGTTTGTTCTGACTCTGCCTCCTCCTAGTTTCCCTAGTTGCTCCCTCCTCTGCCAGAAAAGGTGGTAAACGGTTGTTCCTGATTTACCTTTGCCAGTGCCACTCAGCAGTTTATAGACCTCTATTATATTGTCTCACTTGTTTGCTTCCCAGACTGAAACACCTCAGTCTCTTTAGTTATTCCTCATAGAGCTAGGTAAAAATAAGATAATTTGGCAAGAAAAAGGTAACCAGACAGTCCCATCATTAATTTTTTCCTTTATTGTCAGTTTGGTTACATGGTCTCCTTGTCAGTGAAGTTTACTCTGTGCCAGATGGCATTTGAGGCCAAGCATCTTGGCATCTCTTGAGCCAAAGGAATCATTCTATGTTTCACCTTCAAGCCTGTGCTTGTGCCACAGCTTTGATGATATTCTCTACCCAAAGCTATGATATCCAGAATGACACCAAAATTCATGGAGCCTATAAGGGAAAGACATCTCATCATCTCTAAGAATGCTAAATGTGAGGTGAAGAAAGCTGGAAGACAGAGTTCCCACCCTGTAAGTATTTTGAAGATTTAAAAAATTAAAACAACCTCCAATGGTCCTGCTAGAAAGAAACCACCAACACCCAAACCCACTTTGTTTTTATCAAGATTATCAAGGCTGACTCCAGCATTAATGAGCCTGTCTGTGGTTTAGGAAATACAGATTCAGATCCTCCACCTGTTATCTCCAGAACACATCTGGGCTGTTGGCTGCTCTGAACGAATCCCTAGATCTCATACTGTCACTGCTGGTTACAAATTTGGGTTAAATCTCAAGCAGGTAGGACCTTGTTGAGGTCCAAATAGCAGCCAACTTACTAGGCTCACAGAATTTCAATCCTGAATGAGGACAAAACTATGAAAATTACTTGTCCTATGAGATTTCTGTCATTCAATGCTAAACTTGACTTGTCTGCTCCTTTTAGTGCTCTTTGGAAAAGTATGAGCGCTGTCACAAAGACTGTGTGGAGTACAATGAGAGAAGAATAGGTTAAACATTGCAGATGTGCTCAAATCAGGGTTAGTGAGAGAGCCCAGTGGGAGAAGAAGACAGGGATCCAAACCACTTCGTGATCTCTGCATAACTGGAGAACTGAGCCATAATGGCATGCAGAGCGTCTGCATGTCTATCTGCCCATGATAGGCACAGATCTTTTTAAGCTGTCTGAACCACAGGGCCCAAAAGATCTCATCCTAACTACAGAATAAAATAACTGTTGCCTCCCCGAATCCCTCCATGGGCCTAAGTAAGAGGGTTGTGAGTGAGGGCTCAGTTCCCAGGGTGGGTGCTGGGAGGACAGTGTGAGAGCACGCAATGCTCTACAGAAACACAGCTTAAGGTCAGACTCCGCTCTAAAGCTTCCCCAGGATCCCAAATCCTCTTTTTATATGAGTTTCACTCAAACACAAACAATTAAAGAATTTCATCTTCTCCTACTATGGTGGGAAAGCCTGGATGCTTCTCCAGTCTCTAAACTTTATTAAGTAGCTCCAGAGCGTTCCCCAGACAAGGGTCCTGCTTGGCTTCAGACAACCCATATCTTTGGTTTGATGTGAATAAATTGGTCACTGATGCCAGTTGGCAATGGGAGAGTGAAATAACACAGCCAGTTGCAAAGGAGAAAAAAAGAAAAAGGCAGCTATGAGCCTCAAGTCTGCTCCTATGATGGGAGTTCCACCGGTGGCAGCTTTTCAGAGGCCCCGGTGTGGGCTATTGCACACCTCTGCTATCTGCCCCTATTTATGCCTCCTCTCTGAAGGACAACACTCACCTATGCCAGCTTTTCAGCTTAAGCCCCGTATACTCCGAGCCTGCCCGGAGCACAAGGAGAGACATTTTTTGTAGTTTTAATTTTGGTATTTGCCCCATTATCAGCAATAGTCTGGTGGAGTGGGGAGAAACTTTCCCTCTGGGCCGGATTGCTCTGGACGCCAGCAACTCTCTCATCACCAGGGGTTTGTCAAAGCGTGCAGTATGCTAACATCCTGCCAGCTCACCTTTCGCAAGCTGAGTCAAAAGCATTAGTCTCACCAGTGCAAATAAGGTGTCTGCCACATGTCTGCTGGTTTCTCCCTAGTGCACTGAGGCAAAGCAGCCCTTCCTTGTCAGTCATTGACCAAACTGTTGATTCTGGAACAACTGACTGTGCTGGTTGTAAAGGATGCCAAAACCTCTTGAAAGCTGGGAGGCAAAGGTGTTTTCTTTTTAAATGAATTAAGCTGTAGAAGGAATTTCTCTGAGAGCTTGTTTGATATCTGGAGTAGAAATGGCTTTCCTTCTCCATCTCCACCTAATCAACACTCGGAGTCACATCCAGAGAGCCTTTAGACACAATGCTCCTCTCCAGATTCCCTGCATTGGAGTTCCTCTGCATTCGTTTCTAGACAACTGACGAAGGTTCTGGGTGAGTCCAATTTGAATGTATTTGATGGGTTAGCGTAATGGACTTAGCTCAGCCTAGGGAGAATACAGCAGTTGTAAAGCACATTTTCTGTTGTAACAGACGTTTCTGGCAGGGCTGAGCTGGAGGAAGTTTAGCCCAGTTTGGTTAAACTGTCTGTTAAAATCACAGCCAGTTCCTGAACTGCTTGTTAAAGCCCAGGTCTGGTACACCCCACTTGGCGCACATGCTCTCTGCTTTCCTGGGAGCCACTCCTGCTCAGTTTAGCTGTCAGTTTCCCCACTTTCCTCTTCCCAGCAGCAGGCTGAGAGGGAATTTATTGCCATCTCCAGGCCCCAGGGTCACCAAGACACCTCCTGACCCCTCTGTCTCCCCTGAGAAACCTAGCTGTGCAAAAGGAAAGCACATCCCAAGATCTGCATATGCCCAAAGCTGCACGGACCTGTCATATTGCTAAACACTGTCATGTGTCTTGTGAGTGAAGTAACCTTGCAACACAAAAGGCATTTTTCAGACACATAGGAGAGCAACCCCAATATTAAATTGGCTTTTAAAAAACAAATCTTACTGAGAGAAGTGGTAAACTCGGCTCTGCCTATACCTAAAGATACAGATAACACCTGGTGGCACTGATGAAGTGGTGAAACTGTGAGCCTAATGCCCCTTAGCCCCCCATAGGAAACAGGACCTCTACCAGCATCCATGAATAAATATGCTTCTGTGTCTTTACACACTCAAATACCTATGCAAACCTGGCTGCTTGCCTATTTCCCCGTAGGACTGCTGCTTCATTACTTTTGCACAGGAGCAGGAGCAAGGAGCTCAGCTGTAATTTGGGGTTGTGTTGTGCTAAGTGCTGTATAGGCACAGAACAAAACACCTCTGACCGCTTCCCAGCATCTAGCTGTTGTTTTAAAAACAACCCTGCCAGGTTCTCTCTTTTTTTCCTTCTATTCATTGTTTTCTACTTCCTTTATATTCCTGGTGCCTCCAAGCCAGAATACCTTTACTGAGCTCCTGAGTGAGCAAGGCTGAGTAGCCACATGGAAAAGACTTTTTCCACATCATACCTACCTGCAAGTGTAAGTGTGGCTGGAGAGAAGCTGCAAGGCTTGAAATGAATGGTGTTAGGGGTAATGCTGCACAATAACCTTAGTGCTTCAACGTTCCCACTGGGATTAGGGAATATAAGCACTGCTGGAAAAAAAAATTCAAAAGTTTAGCCAACGGAGAGCTGAGCAGATGCAAGCATGTGACACAAAACTGAAAAGCTGTGCTCCAAGAGAGGCAAATGTGCCCCGGTTGTGCCTGGAGTGGGTGGGTTGCACTTTTCCTGTGCCCAGGCTGTTCGTTCGACAGCAGCTACCAAGATGGGATTTCCTCCAGGTTTACGTCAAGAAGCTTAGTTTCTTGCATCTTGAATCTTAACTAGGTAAAAGTTACTGTATTAGCAAAAAACCAGCACTGAGTCTGAGCTCTGAGTGATGATTCGCATCCACCCCTGAGTTACATAAATCTAAGCCACCATATTTTAAAGAAAAAGATCTTGAGCTGGAGTTTCTTGTGAAATTCCAATGAGAGAAATGTATTTTCTGAGTGCTTTGATGCGTTTCAGGTTGATTTTGGGCCTCCACAATTCATGGCAGCTGGTTCTCTGATTATTTTACATTAAGGACCAACTTCCAGTAACATCAGTGGGAGCAGGATTTTAGCTCTAAAGCTATTATTAACTAATGCAGCACAACAATGCCTGGCTTTCCTTCTGTTTTGTTTTCTCCCAGGGTCGGAACGTGTGTATCCCATTAACTCTGTCCTTGCTGCTCTCAAGATGTTCCGCACAAATGATTTTATTTTTTTTGTAAGAAAATATATTTTACTAGGCAGTTTTATGAGAGCTGACAAAATGCCTCATAAATAACCCAGCAGGAAATATGGGGTAAATAAAATTTTTACAACTTTATCATAAACCTGAGAAGTCTTTGGTTCCTTTTCGAATGGAATGAGCAAGGTATTTCATTAAAGGAAAAGACATGCTCTCTAAAGCCCAACAATTATAGACACAATGCCTTTTTAACCTGCAATTCAGTCAAACAGGTTTGGTGGCAGTGGAAAATGTTAAAGGCCCTGTTTTGACACTTTGGGTCATGCTCCCCACAGATCAATTTGTGCTGTAGGTTCCTTACACAGCGGAGCAGGAGAACTGATGTGTGCCTGTCCTGCCCCCAAAATATCCGTGACCTCTAAGGATAGAGGTATCTGGGGGAACACTCTTAGGAAAGGCTGAGGTTTTCTGTTGCTTTTGAATATCTCTGAGTACAGGGGCCTGTGGCTGGGCCCCTAAGTGCAAAGGGAGTACAAACAAATATGGCCCTCAGGTCTTCAGCACAAGCCTGAAATGTGATGTTTTGGTCAAAGACCAAGAGTCTGAAATAGAAATGCTTGGAACAAGCCTCAGTCCTTGAACGCTGCGTGAAGGGGGAATTCAGTTCTCAGCAGGAGGATCTTTGACGTGTGATATTTTGGTACTGTGGGAAGAAGGGAAGGGTTGTCATTTTTAAGTCCTTTGCACTTGTAAAAATTCATATTGACATCTATGACTTTTCTACATAGAGTGAAAGAAAAATTTGACAAAATACAACCTGTTTCTGGATGTATAAGAGGTATGGAAACTAATTCCCTCCAAAGTAAGTGATAAAGTGCCATTGTATGCCTATTTGATCTGATGAGATACCAGAGGAAACGATATGGAGTGAAGGTCTTTGCCATTTCTCACACCTCTGGTTCTCTGATCCACCCTATTTGTGTCTCTGGGTTGGCTAAATGCTGAGAGAGAACAGTCTTGGAAAGGCTGAGCTTCACAGAAGAACTGGAGATGTTCTGATATGCTGTTATCTTCCCTGCATTGAGAGCCGGGCTCTTAGATTCATCAGAGGAGGACCAGAGGGGACTCCAGCCTCCCAGGCCTCACCTTGCTGGCACCACAGGTTGTACAGCACAGCTATGGCCCTCACCCCTCCTCCAGGGCATTATTGCATAAAGCCCACCATCCAGGATGGGACGGGCCCCACCTTCGCCTAGAGGCACAGTTGCATTCCCCTGCTTTCCCTCCCAGTCCCTCCCTGCTAGATAGCCCTTCCCCACCCACCCACCAGATCATCTAGGTCCTCAGGTGATCTACAGCAACTTCCTACAGGAATGTCATGTCAGGAAAGCATTTAAAGTCTTTGTAGCTCTAATGCCACATAAACAAGGAGGTAAACTCACCCCACACTGCCACTCCAAAGCCCTTTTGATGTTGATTTCTTTTATGGCCACCAGCTACACTTTGAGAAAGAGACACTTACAGGAGAGCTGGTCCCTGCACCAACAGGTTTGCGGTCCTGCAGCCTGACCCTCCCTAGTGCTGAGTACTCAGAGCCTTAGCTGACTTTCAAGCCAAGTCAGGGTGTCCCTGGGAGCTTTGCCTGTGTAAGGGCTCCAGGCTCTGGCACGTTGTCTGGAAAGCACTGTGTAAATAAGAGAGACAATTATCGCAGCCCTTTCCCAAAAGGAAATTCCATATTGGCACCGAACAGCAGACAGTACAGCAGAGCACAGCCCCGACGGAGCAGGCTGGGCTGTGTGCAGGGCTCTGCCCTCCCTCGGCAGTGACTGACAGCAAGTCGAGGGAAACTGGCTTTGCAGTGGGGCGTGCTGCTTCAGAGAATGCCCATACGCTATGGAGTTATCTGTTCTGAACACCCCGTGTTATCCCCATGCCTGTGTCACCAACCCTCTGCCTGTACCCTCCCCTCAGGCCCCCAGCCCGATGCAGAGGTTAAATAAAATATCATTTCCTTCTGATTCAGCCTTTGTCTTGGGCGATCATAATGCTCTTCAGGCCCCTGTGGATTCAGCCTTCCAGGTCAGAGTAGGACACGGGAAACCCCTTCCCAGGCATTTCACTGTTCATAACGTCGTGGCTGATTCATGAAATCATTCAAAGTGCTGCCTTCCACTGCCACTGCTGCCTTCGGTGCTGATGCTTCTTGGTTCGAGCTCTACTTCCTTCTCTCCCTGCAACGCCACCTCTCCTTCTGATGGGATTTTACAAACCATTTCCTGAGCAGCTGGGAGACACAGGAAAGGTGCTCAAAAGGAAAAGAAAAATAAAGGGCAGGTTAAGTCTACTGAAGCAAGATTCTTTGCAGGGCAGGAAGAAGTTGAGTGAGTCAGGAGAGCCAGTGAACTCTGTCCCTGCTCCAGCAGGGGCTAAGCCAGGGAAGCAGCGATGCTGTGGCCATCCTGCTGCTCCTGTTTGAAACCCTGAGTGCCCGAGTGGACAGAGGAAGCATAGGAGGGCTCCTGGTGTAATGCTGCTGGGCTATCTGCAAGAGATAGGCAAACATAAGTATACCTCCTATAGACAGCAACACTCAGCACCATCTGTGTGTCCTTCCTCAGCCTGAGGATGCAATACAAAAAAATGGCATATATTTTTATATATTATAACTCCTCTAATCTCCTGCTCAGCATCTCCCTAGAAACTCCCACTAACATAACACCCAACAGTGATCATGTTGGTGAAAGAACCGGTGGTATAAGAAGACCTATAAAGGACAGTATAATATCTGTCTTTTATTACTGAGTGCTGTTATTTTAACCTCTCCTTCCTTGTGCAGTTTTACATACTCGGGTTGAAAGTGCAAAGAGCAGCAGGGAAACAGAGAGCACTGACTTCACTCTGTAATGCAAAACACAGGTGAAAGCGTAGGAAGACTGACAATGTCTTTTATCCTTTCTGTGGTCTCCAAGACAAGTAGGAGAAGCATGGAAGGAAAGTCTACTGATAGAAGAAGCAGCATTTTTGGTATCACTACAGCATTGTGTCTCATGTATTTTGCTGACTGGTTTAGTACATTTCTGACACAGTTTAGCGTGCAAATGTGTGGCTTGAGGTGAGCCTGCTGCCGTCATGGATGTGCAGCAGGTATGTGCACAGATGCGCTCTAGGTGAAAGCCTCTGTGCATGCAGGCTTTCATCCACCTTCCTGTTTGATCAAAACTATTCTGATTCAGCCCCATGCAGGGACACACATTGGTAGAAAATCATGCTAGTGAAAACAGTCTATAAGTAGTCATCTAAAATCTCCAAACCAGTGTCTATTGGCATGGCTCAGTTATGGATACCTCTGCCGGGTCTGTCCTAGGACTCAGTCCCAAGTGTCTCCTCACCGTCTGCTCTCTGTAGGAGACCAGGTAAGGATGTAGGAAAAGGCAAGCACGGAGTAAAGGACAAGGTGTGGATTGTGTGTGTGCATTTGCTTTACCATGGAGTTATTTGTGGATCAAATCACCCTGTATCTTCAGTGGACGGAGCTGTAGGGAATTAGCTCATAGGAGTTTGGGCTTTGAGGTCATTCCCTAATTTTCCTTCCTTGCAAAAATAAAGCTTATCTATCTATCTATCTATCTATCTATCTATCTATCTATCTATCTATCTATCTATCTATCTATCTTTAATCAGCAGCCTCTTAAAAATAACTACCTAAAGCGTTTCAAAAAGCCAAGCTGACAAGACATGAAAATCAGAGGGAGACAGCAGGGAGGGGAAAGCGCCTGAGAGCCGGGAATAGAGGACAAATGGCCCCCACCCAGCAATGGTCCCAGCCCCCCATTCTCACCCTGCTAACATCCCTCCCTTTGGTAAACAGAGACAGGCAGGTTGGCACCTTGTCTCCCCGGACAAAGGAGCTGGCTCTTTGTTTCGCTGTGTGACTCCCTGGCAGATGGGGGCTGGAGGGTGCCTGAGGGGTCTTGTTCAAGGAAAGCCTCCAGTATGCAAAACGCGCCCACGGGCAGACAGGAGAGCGATGGGTTTGCTCCTGTGAAAGAGCTGGGTGAAAGAGTTTCTGTCTCCTGACAGTTGTCTTTGGACTTTGAGAAAACCTAAGTAGGCTTTAGTTCTCCAAATTGTTTTTATAGGAACTGAGAGGGAAACCTTTTATTTCTGGAGAGGGAGAGAGCCAAAATCCTGACAGCAGGAATGTGTGCATATCTTAAATATTTAAAATTCTTGCACAAAATTTCTTAGGAGGTGAGAATCTGGCCCACAAAGCAGTGAGATGTAAGTTTTGGAAAGTTCTAGTACTTGCAAATCCCTGATTCCAGCCCTAAGGTATTTGCTGGATTTTATTCCTGTTGCTTTCAGGAGGGGTGGGTGAGGCAGTCAGAGAGGAAACGGCCAAGCCAAGGCACAAGAATTGAGAAGCCCAGAGTTAGTTGGTCGGTCTATTGCCCACTGGTGTTTTAACCAGGTCTTCTTCCAAGGCCGCCGCTCCACATGCATACCCCAGCCTTGGTGTATGTGCTTTCTCCAGCCTCCTACAACACAAAAAAATGGGCTCAGGCAATTAATCACTGAAAACATATTAATTTCTTCAGGGAAGGGGTCAGTCACTGCATGGGGAGGCTCGTGGCACATGTCCATACCCAGGTCTACCGTGATGGTAGTTCAGATCTGCCCTTGTGGATGGGGAGTCTCTGGGTTGAACCCAGTCTCAGTTAATGGACCTGTTGTGCTGGCTTGGAGGTCGCAGACCAGCTGGTAACAGGAAGATGCCCGCACTGCCGTTGGCATGATTTGTCCCCTTGTTTCATTATTTTCCTTCCCCACTCTGACCTATTATTAACAGACCCACCTTCTACCTAGTGCTTCTGTTTCCCCTGATATATTTGTAAAAGGCCTCTTATTCTCCTTAATCCCTTTGGCTATAATTAACTCATTCTGCATTTTTGCTGCCCTTATCTTTTCCCTGCAAGACTTAACTGACTGAATATTCTTGTTTGGTTGCCTCCCTGTTTTCCATTTCTACTAAAGGTTTTCTTTTTAATCCTTAGATCTCTGAGCAGGTTTTGCACACTCTTATTTCTTGCATTCTTCTTTATTTACTCTTCTTTTTCTCTCTCACCTTACTTACTGTGTGTGTAAGGACCTTATCTGCCTTACACATAGATAGATTTCAGGACCCCCACACATGGCACCTTACTTACTCGATTTCTTAATTCCCTTCAACGCATTCGCCTTTCTCCTTTCGCACTACGTGATTTTTTTGGCTATGTTGAATTTGTCCTTCCCACTTGGGAGATTCCCACCTTCTCAGGCAGTTCCTTGTTTTCATCCAATAACTTTTGTTCTAGAGAAAACATGCAAAATAAAAATTACATCTTTAAAAAAATGTTGTGTATTTAATTTTGATCCAGAAAACTAGAAAGACTGAACACGAGCTCTGCACTATTCAGAAAGGTGGATCTTGGCTTTCGGTGCCTTTCAGTGTCTCTAGAGTTTGGGTTTTTATAACATCTTGGGTTTTTATAACATCTTGGCATCTCTTCTCAATGGGACTCTCTGGACAGCCCTTTCCTTTATCCGCTTGGTCCCCAGCTTTTCCTCCCTGCCTTTCAGCTGGGTTTGCCTTTACCTTGGTGGCTTTAAGCAGGTTTTATTTTCTTCTGATGCATTTTACCTCTTGTGCCAACAGCAAAATCTCCAAAGGGGCTGCTGCTGGGGCTCAGCTGGGAAACAAGGTGTTCCCCCACACTCAGGAACAAATTTGTGGCACATGGTGGCGATCTGGTGTGTTTCCTGAGTGGAACATGGTAGGAGCTGTGATGACACCGTGGGCTGGGGCAGTGAGAGCCCCTGGGGGACGGTGGAGGCCCTTCTTCCATTGTGGGGCTGAAGCAGCCGGTCTTGACCACGATTTTAGTCTGCAGAAGGAGGGGACTTGGGCCACCCTCTCGCTCCTCAGTCTGCCTCGGGACCAAGCATGGTGAAAGGAAACTTTTACTGCTAACAAAGAGATGTAAACAGAAGTGGAAACAACAGCCATGCTTTTCCTCTCCTTTCCACACCCATGGGGGAACCCCAAGGAGAGGCCACTGGGCTGTGCAACTCAGTGGGTGGGAATGGGGTTAAATAGCCCATTCTTGCGCCCCTGTTATTGTGGAAACTGAAGCTAAAAGAGCCCCCCTTGAAGAACAGTCACAGGTGAACTTGTCCTGTGTGGTGTCAGCGCCCAGGAGGCTGCAAAGGTGGGTGGTGTCCATGAGAAGACAGGGCCACCTGAGCCCTGCAGCCCATACTCCTCACCCTGAGAGAAGACAACCGGCTCACTGTGGTTCAAAGAAGGGAGAAAGAGAACTATATTGACCATCTTGACCCAACTGCCACCTCCCTTTGCCCTTCCCACCATGTTCCCCCAGGCCCGGGCCTCCATGGAGATAAAGGGCTGGGATCTTGAACAGTGGACTGGAGGCAGGGAGGAGGGAGGTTTATGAGGGGTAGCACGTGGGCTGCCTTCCCTCCTCAGGTTGTCTCGCTGGCATCAAGCAGGTCCCGCCAGAGCTGGCAGCAGGCTGCCCACGCTGGTCTGTGCTCAGGCTTGAGTGATGGCAGCAGCAGCTACAGATGGCCATGCCCGCAGCCAGTTTTGCCAGCCTTAGCCCCCAGCATCACTCTTTGCAGCAGCCACGGACATTTTTTGCGCTCTTTTCTCTCCTTCAGTTTCAGGCTCTGCCACTCCAAGGCTGTGGTTCAGCAGGGCAAAGTGGGGGAGGGAAGGAGGAAGAAGTAGGGGGCTGCTTTACAGAAAAAAAAAAAAAAAGAAAAAAAGGCAGTCCTTTGGGCCTGGGCACGCTGGTGGTTTCGCCGCTTCCGTTGCGTGATCCACCTTTTCAGACATGCATGAGGAGACTTCTGAGAAACAGCCCTGGGCTGGCCCTGAGTGCTTCAGCGTAACTCGGCACAGGCGTGCGTGCAAAACACGGCCCCGCACACTCGCTTGCACACCGGGAAGGAGCCCGCGAGGCCAGGCTGCTCCCCAGCACACCCGCGCATGCACACCTACCATCCTCCTTCCACAAGAGAGGTTTGTTTCATTTCCTGCAGAGAGGAGGAGGTGGGAGAGAGGGAACTTGAAGGCTGCAAATTCCTAAGCCATGTATCTCGCCTCCCTCTCCTTTCCTATGCTGCCTGCCAGCTCCATGTTCTGGAGCCACAGCTCCTGCTTCCCATACAAATAGGCAAGGCTGAACAGCTGTGCTTTTAGACCTTGTGAGACGTTTCTGTTGCTTTGTGTATTTTTTTTTTCACAGCATTTGTGTGCTCTGCCTGTCAGAGTCACCTCAAGGCTGCGCTAACTCTGTAGGGCCAAGTGGCTGTTCAGCTGGTTGGGAGCACAGGCATGACTTGCGCTGTGGTTGAAGCATTTCTTTTCCCAAATTCTCCCCTTCTCGCCCCTAGCCCACCCCAGGAAGCTTGTCTTCATGCATATCGACAATTACCCTGTACTGGAGCAAGGCTTTTCCAAACCCTGAGCAGTATAGGTGGCACTTCAAAGAGACACTGCTGTCAAGCACCCAGCTTGTCACAAAACTGTGAGCTGGAGCCACTAAAGCAGCAGGTGGTACCCAGGTGTGTTAGGTTAATCCTCAGCTCTCCTAAGCCAGAGTGACTCTCCCTCATGTGTAACTAGGGCAAGCACAGGAGAGACAGACAGTGTTTGTTCCACAGGGTTTTGGTGCTCGCACCCTTCCCCTGATTTTCTACAAGGTAGGTACTACCTTGCTTCTCCTGCGTCAGGGACAGAGACCTTAAGGATAGTGGCTAAGATCTAATTCTCTTCAGAGCTGTGGCAGAGCAGCTTCCACCAGCCATACCTGGGCTCATGCAGCTGTGGGGTGGTGTTTGTTAGCCCATTCAGAGCATCCTGATGCCGTGTTGTGGCTTGGTTAGAGCTGCCACTGACGTAGGAGGGAGTCCAGCTGGCTCTCCTGTTTTTTTGCCTGACACTGCAGGCAAAGTAAGAAGTATTAATCAGAAACTATGCCTGAAAGGCAAGTAGATTTTGAGTTATTCTAAACAGGGGAAATCCTGTGCACAGAGATTTCAGGACCTGGTGGCTGGAGTGCAGAACGCGTGGAGAGAAAGTCCGCTTTTGCAGAACATTTCCCAAGGCATCCAAGGACTCTCTCAAACCCACAAAGCCTGCCCTAAAACCACAGCTGCAATAAAAGAGGAAGAGTCCACGGCAGAATTCGGAGCATATTAGACCTTGCAAAATAGGTCTCTTTCTGTGGTGGGGATATGTATATAAATACATACATACGTGTACGTGAAGAGAGAGCTGGGTTTGTTCAGCATCAGAGCTAAAAGTGAAAGTAGCTTGCAGGAATGCTGAGCAGGGGCTGTGATTTCAGGCAGGACTAGCAGTGGCAGGGCTGGATTGCGTGGAGGAGCGGCTCACAGTGGTGGCTTTGCGAGGAGAATGGCCAGTGTTCCCAGGCCTTAACGCAGCAGAAGTAAAGGAGACTGGCTGTGAGCCACGGCGGTAAATTTGGCAAGGGTGTAAAGAGGAGAGTGAAACATTGGAAAGAAAGCACCAAAAAAGAGGATGCGGATGAAAAGATGTGCAACTGGTGCAGGGTGCATAGGCCAAAAGGAGGGTCATTTCCATGTGGCACTACGGAAGGATGTAGAAAAAGAATGTAAAATGAGTGTGTTAAACTACAGCCAGCTGTCTTAACATGTTGGTACCATCTCTGTTCTTATCAGTTCTGACTCAACCAAGTGCAGCTGCTGTTGAGTCCAGAGTTGTGCAGGCTCCCATGAAGGTGTTCAAGGCTGGCCCCAGTGAGACTCTACCTGAGGTGGCTGCATTCCTGTGCATTGAGTCAGGAGCTCTGGGTTAACTCTTTTGAGGATGCAGGGCCTTTGCTAAACGGTGTGGAACCTTCATGGACACCTTTGCTGGAGCTGCAATGACACCAGCCACAGGGATCTCAGCAAAGAAAGGAAATTCAAGGAGCCTGTGCTTGGCACAGTGGCTGTAAGAGCTGTTGCTTCTTTTGCACAAGCCCCTGGCCCACACCGCTGGTGCATGGTTCGTGAATGTGCCTATGGTATGGTTTGCAGTCAGAGCTGCGTATTTTGGCTGCTGCATATACCCAGCTTCAAATTTCCATTCTTGCGATGCAACCATGTCCAAGGCCTGCACTAACACAGACAAATGGATTGTCACAACCTTATGCGAGGTAGATAAATCCTGCCTTAACTGAGCGGGCAGAGCCACAGCTTCTGAGTAAAACGAGTGTAGAGACTCTTCTAGATGTAGACTCTTCTAGTTTGTAGCTCCTGGGCGCAGTGGACGCATCTCCTGCATCACTTTACAAAACACAGGAGAAAGAAATGCACTGGAGATCCCTGCTCCTATCTCAGTTCTTGTGAGCACAAGGTCAGCAGGTGAAAAACTACTCCATGCTATGTCAGGACTGCAGGCAGACAGGCTCCACTGGGCAAGCCACGACCCTTGATCCCTGGTCATCTCATCCAGGCCAGCAATGTGCTTGGAGCTCTCTGACCTCCTTTAGTCCACACACTCAATCTTTCTTTCCCAGAGAGACAGAACTGAGCTACTCTAACCCTCGAGATGGATGGACCAAGGGGTGGCTGAGACGAGGGCTTGCAGTAGCACTTGCATCTCTGGATTATCTGTGCCTCATCTTCCACTGCAGCAAAATTCAGTTGCACAGCCCTCAAAGTCAATCTGCTGTGGAAGTGGTGAAGAAAGAGAGTAAAGCAAGCAGATAAAGCAGTGAGAGAGCATTGCTTTCCATCTTTCCTGGGTAGAAACATCATCTCCGTTCCCATCACTTGCAGGACTAGCTGTGGTTTCTGGCAATGCCATGCACAGCCATCACCCTCTGGGTTCCTTTCCCTTTTATTGTCCCTCTGGAGAACGGGACTCCTGTTAAAAACCCTGCAAGTGTCACTGAGAGCCAGCTCTATTATTCACCAGCCAGTGAAGCAAGACGGGCATAGTCTCCCACAACCTAGGGATGCCCCTCTGATCTGTTACCAATGAGGCTATCTTTAATGGGATCAGAGCCTGCCCTTTTCCACATCCCAGTGGGACAACACCTGCCCACCAGAGAACAAAGAGGAAACCTGTTGTGATGGGAAAAAAGACAGAGTTCTCCCCAGAGAGGCTGTGAGACCGTTTGATGAAGAGCATCTTTCTCACAGCCAGCTGGTTTGCTACCAAAACAACCAACTAAACTTCATCTTTATGCGAAAGAAAATCTCTGTGAAGCAAATGCCGCAAGTCCAGTTTTACTCCCCTATACAAACCATGAGAAAGCTGGAGAAATAATTGCAGGGAAAGACTAGGAGCAAGAGGGAAAATAATTCTGCCTAAACCCAGTATTTAAAATACATATTTTTAAGAGGCAAATTCAGGCCAATATTTTAAATGCTGCAGCAAAGAAATCTAACTAGAAGCTTCACCTCTATTTGTCCTTCTAAAAAGACCCAACAGTTACCCAGTGCTGTACATTGCTCTCAAGTCTCAGTCTTTCCAGAGATGCAGCATCCCAGTCTGATGGGTCTAATTCCAGCTATGCCTTGTCCATTAATACCCTCTGGGGACTGCCGGTCTCACCTGTGCACGTTTGTCCTAGCAGTGGCCTTCACCTGAAGCATTCTCAGCCTTGTGGCAAGGAACCAGGACAGGACCAACCAATCCACATCTTCTCGACAGTGCTACCAAACTCCAAATCAGACTGTGCCTTATTTTTCTCTGTTCATTTCTCAAATCAGAGACCACAGCCTTGCTTGCTCATGCTTATGCCATGGGCTCCCTGGAGCATAACTGGCACATGAACATAGACTCAGTCTCCAAGGGGTCAGAAGAAAGTTAGCTATGACCCAGAGGGCACTTTGTGGCACGTGGTTCATCAGCCCCGTGCAAAGTTGGAGTGGAACGATTCAGGCGTGCTTGGATGTGTTTGTGCATCCTGGTTTCTTTGGCAGTTTTGTGATTGTGCTGAAGTGTAATTGCGAGCAAAGCTTTATTCCAGTAGATGTGGCACGTAGCAAGTTCACCTTCAGTTAGAGAGGATCTTAATATGACCTTCCGTAAAAAAGGGGCATTGTTTTGAGTTGTTAAACAGCTGCTGTGTTCCACCCCAGTAATGGTTGCAATCCAGCAGTGAATAATATAAGCCTTAGATAAACAGCCGGTAAAATAATTTGGGATCTTTCCTGGCGGGGGGAAGCAGGCAAGTTATTCTACAAAAATAAATTATTATTCTCTCTGCCTAGGAAGTGAAGTGTTCTCCTTTTCATCACCAAGTGGGTTGTCGCACAAAATCTCTTCCTACCCTTGTGTGCCGGAAGCAGCCCAACACCGTTTAGGGTGTTCTCTTGCCATCTTCACCTTCATAGGAAGCAGGAGGCAGCTTTAGTTTGGGTTCACACACCTTCTCTGTTTTCTCCCCCAGCCCTTGTCTGTCTCTCCACATTATCCCCAATCTTATTGAAAATAACCCTCCGAAACCGCCCACCGACAGTTCTGCACAGGCACAAACGCCATTCCTTTCTTGAAGCAGCCGCAACACGACTGCAAGAGAGGCAAAAGTTTCCCTAAACCACTCCCTCCTGCGAAACGCCGAGTGTCCGTTCGGTCCACGCCGCGTCTGTCTGTGCTGGGGCAGGACTGCAGAGCACCGGGCCTTGGGTCTTGGCCTCCATCGGATGAACAATTTCCCGTTGAAGGTTACTCACTTCCTGTTTTCCGTATTTAGACAATCTGGGCCTATGGGGAGGCTTTGATTTGTTGTAAACTTCAGCTGGTTTAAAAGTTAAGTCGCGGGAGACCGAGGCGGGGGAGGGAGGGGAGGAGGGGAAAGGCCTGGAGACAAATTAGGGCTATTTAATACCGTGACTGTGTTCTCTTGCAGTTTTGGAACGACCATTAGAGCATGTGAAAGGAAGGTCAGGGGCTGACAGCACGGGAGATGGAGAAAGGGCTGCTACACAATGGGCTGGAGGCAGTGCGTGCCTCGGTGTGTGTGTGTAGGGCTCCGTGTGTGCGTGTACAGCGGTTGGGGCAGAAGGGGGATACGCTCTAATGACTAATTTCTCCAATGTGTCATTTTTGCCACAAACAGCTGTACGGAGAGGCTAACGGCAGTGCAACAGCTCCATGGTGAAGGCAGGGAGGAGCCTCTGTCCTGGAGAGGAGGGTGCTGTGCCCTTTCCCGGTGCCTATCAGGACACACAGCGCTGACATTGTTCAAACTTGCCCAGAAGTCTGCTAGGCTGGAGCACGTTAACACTTGTACACAGCTGATAGGGCACGGCACGTTTTTTGATGACTGTTTTGCAAGGGGAAACCGAGGCACAGGGTTCTGTAACTTTGTTGCTGTCAGAAAGTGGCTGTGTGAGGGACTGGGATGAGTCCTGGCACCAGTCAGTTAGTGGTCTGCCCCAGAGATGTGCTTCTTCATAAAGAACATCTTCCCTGTGTCGGTGGGGGAGACGCTCAAAGAGAGAAAAATAGTGTGAATGGGTTTGTTCTCTTCCTTTTTGTCCATCTGGTTCTAACAGATTAACTCTCCAAATGGGGTGCTTGTACTTCCAAATTTTACAAGGGGTCTGAAGGAAAGGGAAAGGAAAGGAAAGGAAAGGAAAGGAAAGGAAAGGAAAGGAAAGGAAAGGAAAGGAAAGGAAAGGAAAGGAAAGGAAAGGAAAGGAAAGGAAAGGAAAGGAAAGGAAAGGAAAGGAAAGGAAAGGAAAGGAAAGGAAAGGAAAGGAAAGGAAAGGAAAGGAAAGGAAAGGAAAGGAAAGGAAAGGAAAGGAAAGGAAAGGAAAGGAAAGGAAAGGAAAGGAAAGGAAAGGAAAGGAAAGGAAAAAGGAAAGGAAAAAGAAGGCAAGCAGATAGGCTGAAATGCAGCAGGAGATGGTAAATAAATCTGAATTTTACAGTGAAAGCCAGTAGGGATTTCCAGGGATGCCCCGAAGTCACTCTAGCAGTATAACCTGCTGCCAGAATGCCGATGTGGGCAGGTGGGAGAGTATGAAACAGAGATAAACCACCAAGATAGGCACCATAACGTTCTTGCATCCCAGGTAAAGAAATCTGCCACGGACTTTCTGCCTGACAGAGAGGAGGCAGGAGCTCAGTCAAGCTCCAGATGAAGGTAAAAGTGCAGGGGAAGACTGGTGAAACATGGGTCCATGTTCAAACTCTGCCATTGACAGGGCCAACTCCAAATGATTTACACAAGCTCTTGACCCTCCTGAGCTGGAGTCAACTTTCCTCCAAATAACTCCCTGCAGCCCAGAGCGCAGACCCCCAGAGAGAGGCATGGAGCAGGATATAGGCAGGTAGCTGACTGCTCACTGGCATCGCTGCATAGGCTGGGTTAACATTATACTTCCCCAATTCAGTTTTTATAGACCTAACAGTAGCAGTTCCCTCCCTCAGCAGTGTGTTGAAGGCCTTCCTTGAAGGAGGGGTTAGTTCTCTATTGCATTGCTACCTGCTGGATGGTTTTTCTTCTGTATCTCCTACGCTGTGATTGCCTTTTGCTCTGCTGAGCTTTGGGTGCTCAAAAATGCAACTTAGCTCTTACTGCAAATGCAGTGGCGTTCTTACTGCAGCCTCTTCCATTGGTTTCTTCTGATGGGGCCCTTGACCTCCCAGCACACATTGGTGCAATCTGAGCCCTGGATTTAGGATGAGCTCCGGGTCTGACAGGGATATGTCAGACTGAACCAGGATTGACTGCAAAGCCGGCACCACGGAGAATTACACCCAAAGCTGTTCAAGCAAATGGTGTCTCTGAATCAGCACCAGCCGGCTGCCCTGATGCTGAGGTTTGATCAGTTAGATCCAGAGCAACCTGGTTTGCACTCATATCACCATGCTTAAAGAACAGTCACTTAATCTCACTTAGAAATGTTTACTTGCGAGGACCAGATGGCCCAGAGAGTTGGGCTAAACAAAGCATTTTACTTCTAGGTCATGCATTCTAATCCAGTCCAGGTTGGTGATAAATGAACGTATTCACCTGATAGCCACTCTTGGCTTCGTTTTTGGTGTTCTTCAGGCTGGTTTCCAAGGGGAGATGTCACACCACAAAATCTCCTTCTGTGTCCTGCCACAGTTGGTACTGATTTGACTGTCTCTGTGGAGAAGCCAAGGATCAAATGCTCCATGGCTCCAGACTGTTTTCTTTTGCAGCCTGCAGGTAAGGGGAAGTTGTCCTGTGTCTGGTTGTGTCGTGCCTGCTCTGTGGATGGGCAGGATTTCAGTTTGCAAAGCTGCCAGTCCCACCCCCTCCACAAACGTGGAATTTATTTAAAAAAATAGGGAAATGTTTAATTGCAGTTGACATATAGGCACTCTCTGCTATGAACTTTACACGCAATCACAGATAACAGCATCAAAATTAATGCCTGCTTCCCACTTGTCCTGCTATAAGCAATAAACGTTTGGCAAGCCAGTAAATAACAAAATTCTCATGTGGCCATCTACAGGTCACCGGGATACTTAAGAAGTTTGCGTTAATTATACCACGTTTTCCATCAAAGAGGGGATATTAACCCTTTCGAGCTGTTGCAGGAAAGCCGCGGAGTCATGTGGAAGTAAGTAAAGGAAATCTTGTCACCAAAAGTGCAACCTTTGTGAAATAATTTTTTTTTAAAAAAAGATGTTTGAGGCAAAAACCTCACTAGACATCATGGAAAATACGGTACCTTTTCAGCTTTCTCTGTATTTATTTTGTATTTTGACATCAAACACTCCCTGTAACCTAATCTTCTTGGCTTTTGATGTGGCCGTGGAGACATGACAATTAAGCATGGCTTAAAACAATAATCCCAACAACGGGAACCAAAGGCAAGTAATGTCAGGGTTCCCCCCCTCACAAAAAGCCTGTCCCCCAGTGTTTGGTGGTAGTAAAAGGACCGTAAATCCCAATTTGTTGCCTCGATATCTGCTCTGTGCTTACACTTTACGTTGAACTTTACACACTTGCTCCATTTCCATTCCCTGCTGTTTGTTTTTCTTCTGCTATGCAAAATGTCTGGAGACAAACACGATCTACACGTTGCAGAGAGATGGTTTGATCTTTCACAGATTAGCGCCACCTGACAAACACGGGATTATTTGTTATCTGTGTTGCAGGAACTCCTGAAGACCCCGCTCAGGAGAGACAGGCTCCTCGGGGCGCGAGGGGCTGCACCACCCGTCCTGACAAGGTGATGGATTGTGGCCCTGATTCTGCAAGCGGATCAGACCAACTCGGCAAAATGCCTGCAGAGAAGCGACACCAAGGTAAACCTTCATCAAAGTCTGAAAACAGCTTGATTATTCTGAATTATTTTAAAGTGATGCCGTTAGTTCTCCTGTTCTAACCTCATCTCAGCTATTCAAATATGGAGGGAGAGTGGCAGGGTTTGGTTATAACCCCGTTGTAAACCTGTCTGAAAATGAACGTTTCTTTTTACATGAAGCTTGCGCAGGACACTATAAACCGCCTTTTTTTTTTCTTTTTTTAATGGGTATTTGCACTAAACCTTGCTGAACAAGTTGGAGAGATGATTAACTCATCTGAAATGATGCGGGAAGGCCTTGTCCTGGTTGCGTGTGTTTTCTTCGAGCACATCTAGAGCTGCTGCGACTCCTGGTCGTTTGTGAGCAAGGCTTGCAAACAAGCCTGGGAAAAAGGCTGCACAGTTAAAGAGAAGCAGTGATGGAAAGGGCTGGAATTCGCACACACACGCTGAAAAAGGAACTCAGGTTATTTTTTTTCTTAGTGAGTAAGGAGTTATCCCCAAGTTCGTTTCCACAGAAGTGAGACACAGCTCCCAGGGGGTCAAAGGAGGAAACCCAAGGTTCATTAGCAGTTTTCTTGAAAATACTGTTTTAATAGCAGCACTATTCACCCCCACACATGGCAAGGGGACTTTGCAAGACTTCGCTTCACTTTGTAAGGCCCCGAAGAATTCCTTGTGTGGGTCCGACTCGACTGTGGGTTGAAAGCAGCTGCAAAGTTTTGGCCATGGGAGAGCACCTGGTAAGCGCTCTTCTCCGTCCTCATGGACCCCCTGCACCCGCGGCCACGACCCTTGCCAGTGGTTCCCAGGACAGCACTGAGCAGCTCCGGGCTGGCCATCCCCCCTCGCTCCCTTCGCAACACGGTTGATGCCAAATCATCAGAAACAGGTTTCCAGGTTGCCGATGTTGGCTGTTACAGCAGTGCAAGAACCTACAGAGAACTTTGCCCGGTCAAATACAGGCGCTGCCTTGAAACCCAGTAGGCACCTGGCTGCTTTTCCGCGTTTACGGTGCTTTTAAAACTTGTTTTTAATTCAAAGGCATTTCTCCAAACATTAAAAAATAAAGAACACAATAAAAAACCACCACTGCGTAGCCTCATCACCCCAAAACACCAGAGAATGAGCTTTTGTACCTGTGCTTTTTGTACTAAATCATTCACCAACCACATTTTTGTCCTGCCCTGGTAGGCTTTTGAAGTATCAATAGACCACTCTGCATAAAGTTTAAACTAATAATTTTACAGGCAACAACGACGATAATTTTTCCTCACTCCCTATTAAAAGCAGGCTTTATGACACAAAGCTGGGCACAGGTACTTTCACAAAAAAAGTATTTTATTATTCTTAGCAATATTCACCTTGAAGGAATATGAGGAAAGCATACACTTTTTACAGACAATATATAAACATGTTGTACATAATTAACAATAACTTAGTTCACTAATCCAAAAATAAGCAAAATAAAAATTAAAATAAAAACAGAAAATACTGAAGATTTTTTTTATGCTGATACAAGTACAAAATAATTTAAATTTTGACTGCCGTTGTCTATGCTGCAGTGACTGACAATATATTGCACTTTGTCAATTGTATCAGTAATCCCTGTCTTCCACCCACATCCCTTCCCCGCCCCCCTGCCCAAATCCTACAGAAATTTGAGTCGGATACAAATATTGTACAACTGTACCATTGTAAAAGGTAAAAAACAAAAAGGACCCAATTTTTTTACTTCAGCAGATTAAAAATTCTTATGATTTCTCCCAAACCATTCAGCTTCCTGTTTGTTTCCACTTCTTTACAAAGTGCACCTATATGCCTACACAGATCAGAAAAAGAAAGCAGGATTTTCATGGCCGCTCAGTTCTTAATTCATTATCAAATATTTAAATTATTGTTTAGAAAAAAAAATTAGCATACATCCATTTTTTATTTGTTTAGTTGTGTTTTCTTCTTTAAAGCAGGACTTTTGCAGTAAAGATACAATTGGCTTGATCCAAAAAAAAAGAAAACCCCCAACAACAAAAAGAGTTAAAAAAAAAAAAAACAAACCAAAAATAAAAAGCTTGTCACAGAGTTAAGCTTACGTGGTTTACATTATCAAACCCCTCTGTTCATTGGGGCATTTTCATCAGAAGTATAGCTAAATATGTACATTGTATGTTATACTGGAGCTTGTGTTCACGAGAGGCATCAGATCATAACAATCAATAGAATACACTTCACATTGGCAATAGCTTTGTTTTCGGTCATTTACCTACAATATGGTTTAATAATGGGAAATTTTAAGCTTTTTTCTCTTTTTTTTTTGTTTGTTTTTTTTTTTTTTTCATATAAAATACGCTACGGAAAACGGACGTTCCCCTTAGAACGATGCTTTCCCTCGTCTCATCAGCTGTCGCTGCATCTGGGATTTGACGGATGTGTGAAGCTCAAACTGATTGTCTCTCTCTTTCCCCTCTCCTGTGATCTCAACCTCATTTCTGCCCTTCCTCCCTGTGAAGTCCACCGGGGCCTGGTTGCCTGAGACAGCACACGGGCTGGCTTGGCTGCGTGTGGACGTGGTGGCCACACTGCCCTAAGTCTACCCAAGCAGCTCATCTGCATTTTTAAGCGACAGCTGCCCAACACAACTGAACAAAATGCATCAACCTCTAAAGTCTGCAAGTTGGATGTTTTTATGCCCTGTGATGGTTTTTGCTGTGACAGTTCGGTAAAAGCCTGTATCTCACCCTTTGCTAGTGCAGGATTGCCTTCCCGACAGTATTTTCCCAACAGTTTGTCTGATCCAGCTGTCTTTGAGAAAGAACAGGGTAGTTGGAAGGGGGGGGCTGGTTTTTATCTTTCATGTTAGGGAAAAGAATGATAAAATTGTGTCAAAATAATCACCATCTTAGGCACATTAAAGTCCTGTATAATGACTACATTCTTGCGTTGGCCCGGCCCGCCAATCTTTTCCCCCTTCCTAGCAGATATTTTGGTATGGAAGATAGATGGAGCTGATGCAAGGGGGCTGCTGAATACGTCCCCCCTCCTTACCCTTGTTTTGAAGGCAGGTTTTCTTACAGGGTAGCCATTGCAAACAACAGCACAAAAACATGCAATCAGAGGGGTTGAGGCCTTTTGTGGAAAACAAGAGCAAAATAAATATGACTTTGTGTCTGATTTAATTTTAAAAATTACATTTATAAAGATGTCCTTTTCTTTTTTTATTAATTTTTTTTTTCCCATCCCAAACAAAGTCCGCAATAGAAATCCAGCATGTCTGGCTTCCAGTGAGCCGATTCCATCCTGGGAAGCTGCTTATATCTCTTTACAGTATTCACAGTAATAACAAAGAGAGAAAGGAAAGCCAGTTCCAAGCCTTTTCCTTCAGCTTCTGCCACCTTTTGCTTCCTGCTGGGCCATTAAGTATTGAACAGGTGAGTTCTTTTTCCTTATACCTGAGGGGGCAAAGTGCATTACAGGCACCACTACACGTTTCTGCAGAAGACCCATCATTTGCAAGGTTTCTAGTCCAGCAAAAAGAGTTAAACCACATGGGAGCAAAGATCCCCTTTTGCCATCCCTACATTCTCCTCTTGGCAGAACATTTTCTTACTTGGTGTCGTCTCAGGCAAAGCCTCGTGTTCTTAATCTCTGGGTGGGTCTCTTGGTCTTCAGGTTTTATCCCATGGCTGTAACCATGCTGGATGGGTGTGGATGTCCGAATGAGATGCTGGAAGATGGGTGGATGGGGGTAGGTGTTGGTAGGATGTGTCCAGAGTGGCTGAAAGGTGGCAAATGCCCCATGGGTGCCATGTGACTAGCAAGGGCAGCAGCGCTGAAGGGAGACGATTTCTCCTGCATGCACTTGGACAGTTCCTCAAAACACTCAGAGCCTTTCTTGCTTTTCTTTGATTTGTTGGACATTTTCCTATTCCTGGTCTGAATTCCTTCCTTTTTCATGGTCAGAGGCCTGTTCACCTGCAAGAAATGAGAAAATCAGGCTCATGCAGAGAAAATGACCTTATTGTGCAAAAATGAAAATATTTGGACAGCCCCCATGTGTTTTTCCTGGATGGAGACCTTTTTCTGGCCAAAAAAAAAAATGCTGTTTCTCTCTACAGAACTTGTTTATATTGATTTGTTTAATAAAACCACACACACAAAAAAACCCTAGACATGAAAAACAAATTGAACTGAATTTGGCAGCTGATGACTGTCTTTCCCGTAGGCTTACCCTCAGTCCTCATTCATTTCCTAATAGAAAAGATCAAACCAGGAGGCACACATTGACCCAAATTCAGTCCTAAGACATGAGCGATCTTGTACCAGTAACCTGTTACTTACAGTTCAAATAACTTTCCAACACGTGAAGTGATTCTTACTAAGATTTTCTCTTTAAAAAAAAAAAAAAATAATAAACCAGAGCCTTAAATACAATTATTTGGGGAGAAAAAGAATTAAAGTGAGGGTACTCTATCATGATTAATTTTTGCATAAAGCCCGTTCCAAATGGCTTCTGTATTTCTAGAGGGAAACAGCACACAAAACACGCTTAGTTAAAACAAAATGTAGCTCTTTTTTTGCCTGGATTGCCCAAGCTTAGAAGCCAAGCTAATACATTGTAATGTCACTGAACTTAGCATCACTATGCCGACAAAGAATGGCTGTCACTTCCCAGGGGAACCTTAGAGACGAGGGAAGGAATAAAACAACAACCAAACCCCTGAAACCAATAAAAGCCTAGTGTACACCATGCAGTTAAGACATCAATCCCAGCCAGGCAAGCAGCGACACATGAGATGAGTAAATACTCACATTGTGCAATTTATAGTAGAGTCCGCAGGCATTACAAACTGGGTCCCCGTTTGCGTTACGTCGCCATAAGGTCGTGGTGGTTGTCTGACAGTTGGCACAACAAGTCCCTGCTCTCCTGGCTGCCGACTAACCAAAAGAAAAAGAGAATCAAATATGTATCGGCAGGAGGAGGGAGATCCTGAGAAAGGTCAGTTCAGACTCAATATCTAGGTTAAGTAGAATTAGTTACTAAAATTTTTACAGAGCGTCAGGGCTGAAGCTCCTGTCAAGATTTACATTTTGTGGCCGTTAGGTTTTTGTTTAAATACAAGTATTCTCCTATGTGGACCATGTGTGCAGGGGACATCAGGAGAGAAACAATGTACCCCTACCTCCACAAACAAAAATTTTAGAGAGGAAAATGGTATCTGGTTTGTCATTTTTTTACCTTTGCAGGATTCTAGAATGCATTCGTCATGAAAATATTTTTATATTTTCATGACGCCTTTTATTTTTTTAAATTATCGATTTAGTTTGTACCAGTGTTGGGACTGGGTTTGAAATAGGGAATGATCTTAAAGAATGTGATTTTTACCTCTACTCTGGCCCTTTAAAGATGGACACAAAAGAAAACCAACTTCATTACTTAACTGGGTGCAGTATTTATCAGAGCCACCACTGAAAATTCAGTTTCCATTTACAAGTGAAAGGGAGAAAACAAAACGGGCTCCAACTTTCTTTAAATATTTAGCAAACCAAATTTCATGCCTTGCAGCAATGATTCTGCTGACCCGTCTGCCGCCTCAGTCCCTACTCAGTTCCTTGGCTGACAAGCTCTCAGATAACTGTCTCAAAAAAAAAAAAAAAAAAAAGAAAAAGGCAAAAAAACCCACCAAAAAATCCACCACCCTTTCTAAAACTATTGTTCTGCTGAAACCAAGGTGGGGGGGGGAAGAAAAATGCCCAAACATTCACCCACCTTCCAAAACAAGAACAGGAAAAGTAGAACAGCAGGCAGCCAGTAATTTCTGGATGGGCCCTTGTCTAGCAGACCCCACAATGCACCCTTTGTGCAAGCGTGCTGTCGTACGAAGTGTTAGGGACACACTAATTGCTCCCCAGATTTTAGAAGAAGTTTTGTATTAGATAGAGAGCTTCAGCCCTGCCTCTGGAAGTGGTCAAAACACAGTCCATTTTGTGCAATTGGATTAAGGCTGAGGACTCAATATTTTTCTCTTAAATTAGCAGAGTTTACTTCCTAATGCGTATCAATCGTGGTAATTTCCCCAGGGCCTTGCTCCCTGGATATTTTCGCAATTAAGGCACTGAGAGCCACAGGGTGAAGCAGCAGCAAAGCTCATGTTAACACGCGGGGCATCTTCCTGAGAGAAGAGGTCCCAGAGCAGTGAGATTCCCAGCTGAGAACTTCGTGCGCTTCCCTGCCTGCTGGCTCCACTGGGGACCCTGGTGCCGCTCAAAACACGGATTGAACCCGCTCTCAAAAAAGGGGAGCACTGGATTCAGTTCTCACTTGCTCCTGATTTACACCATGGCCCTCTAACTTATCCAAAGCTGATGGACAGCTCAGCAGCTAAAGGCAAGGATCAGGCCCTCAGAGACTCATATTTTAGTCGCTTGGTCTCCTGTGGGAACAGGCAAAGGCAGAAAGAGGGGGTACCCCCTACTGCAAGTAAACTAATGCAACCCAAACAAAATTAATGCCAGACTTCCAAAAGCTGACATTATTAATATGATCGCTTTGCTATTGCATGTCAGATGAACAAATTCCCAAAGATGGCCATCTCCTCTCCCCCACAAACAAGAAAAATACAGCGGTGGAAAAAGGGGCAATAAACAAAGCTGTAAATCAATTAAAGCGAAACAAAACATTAAAACATCTAAACTAAAACTTCTCCAGTGCCCCCCCAAGCTCCTCGCAAGTGAAACGCTCTCCCAACACACTGGAAGGTGGAGACCCATGTTTGCATACTTGAGATGGCTTAGTGATACTCAGCTATGCTGCTTAACTCTATGGCCTGTCCCATTCAGGCTGGAAAGCACTTGAGCCTGAGAGGCGATAATGTTACACTGTTGTCTTAACATTTTTCTATATGTCAGTCATTTTAGAAGGCAAGTCATTAAGAAGCTTGCATAGTTGAAATTCTGACTCACGACAGAAATCTTCTGTATCCCATCCCACTGTTAGAGGAGTAATGCCAATTTTCTGCTCTCCAAACCTCATTGAAACGTGCCCACGAATAGCTAAGAGACTTAGGCACCATAAATCAAAGCTTCAAAAAATATATTTATTATTCTTAGCATTTTACGCATTATTTGTGGAGTAGAGTGTATTAGAAATTTCAAAACAGCAAGCATGACTGGCAAGGCTTGCCTATAGAAACTCTCTAAAGCTTTTAGAGTCAGGAAACAGATACACGAAGTTTCCTTATCTTTAACGTACAGATATCCGGATAGGAAACTACTACCAGGAGCTTAGAAAGGACATTTTTTTTAAATCACTCAAATGAAAATACAAAGTATAGGTGACTCCATGGAAAAATAAGAGGATTTTTTTTAACAGTAGGAGATTGTCTGGGGAGGGAACCAATATTAATATTGCCAGAGAATATAAGAGCGAAAATTACTTCATGGCTTTTATACAAATAATTATAAAGCAGGGAGCAGTAGCTTTGACTCATCTGATTCATTTTCCTTTTTGGAGCTGGAACTTTTTTTTAGTACATGGTGGAGGACATTCACGCTCCTAACCCTTTCGCTCCCAGTATGCACCCAAAACATCCCAAGAGGCTGAATAAATGAGGAATTAAATTAAAAGCTGTCATCCAAGGATAAACAGGGAGACAGACACACGATATCCCACATGTATTGTGAGCGGCGGGGAGGCTCGGGACCGCAGCGTGCTCAGCAGGCTGCGGCGGCACGGTGGTCTGTGTGGGGAATTCTGGGGCTAGGGGTGCGGGAGGAGATCTGCCCGAGGCACGGCGGTGACCTCGACACAACTGACCCCCACGTACAGTACAGCTCGGCTCCACGCAGGGGCTGAGCAGAGATGAGATACGTTCGATTTGTGTCTGCGTGTGGTCCCTCTGCCTAATTTAGCCCCAAACCCAGGAGAAACAGACAGAAACACCTACCAGCCTTCGTTTAGGTTTAATGAGAGGTCGGTTTTGACCATTCATTTTGTGGTAGAGCCCGCAGGCGTTACACAGGTAATGCCCGGTGCCGTCTCTTCTCCAGAGAGGGGTTGCAGTTGCTCCACAGTTCACACACTCTCTGCCTTCTAAATGGAAACACGAAGAAACCGGATTTCTTTCTTTAAAAACAAATTCACAAAAGCTTTTTGCATTGTCCTTTAGGCATTTTCCAAAAGTCAAAACAGTGTGTTAATTCAAGCACAATCAGACAGCAGTGACATCTACAGCACATGCAGTGTTTCAAGAACACCCAGACTCCAATTAGTATTTTATGTCATGATCAGAACCACGCAGCTCTCTCTGCAAGGTGAGAAAGTGACACACTTATTGTGTCAGATGGAAGTTATCGTTCCAGTAAGGAGAACTCCCTTAATCCACGCTGGGCAGCGCTCCCCTCCCATAGCTATTGCACTCTGATGGTTAGGATCCTGTGTTCTGCCACAAATACACACATACACATGTCCACAAACACACACACCTGCAAACACACAAAATGTTAGAGTTGAAGGAAGAGGACAAGACCTCCTGTTCTGCGCTTTCCTTTTTGTAGCAAATACTACGGGATGAGAAAGTAAAGCCGAGTAGACTGGGAATGGATTCAGAATGCCAAAGGCTCAGTTATCATTTTTGTTCTAAAGGCAGAAAAAACACCATTAATGCTGATCTTTGAGAAAGTTCAGTTTCAGCAAGCGCTCTGAAATTACTATAAAAAACAGGCTTTCAGTTCTTTTCCATTTGTGTGATTTTCAACAATACGCTTTGGATTTGGTAGGGAGCTGTTTACCATACTACTGCTTCATTATTGGGTTTAGTAGCACAACGTGCGAAACACAGCATTGCAGAATGGCTCTATTAAAACCCAGCATGTAACTCTTAGATATCTTTTTCTGCCTCAGAAAGCTCTCTGCTAAAAGTTCATTTGCCTCTGATGGTTCGAGGGCAGGTCTGCTTAATATAGAAATCTCTCTTAATATAGTTTATGCAAATCCCACAGTATTTAACTGGAGAGGAAATTCTTTTTGCTAATAAGTGAAGCAGGCCACGTCGAGTTCAGCGGGGCTTGTGTCTCCTTTAATCTAGGGAGTGGGTGGCTTTTAAACAACACAGAGTCTAGAGTGAAAAATGAGGGGAGCTCCGCGGCGCTGCATTTGTAGCTTTTGTCCCTCCTAGGGCAGGAAGCTGCAGGAGTCGTCGTGTCGTGAGTCTTAGCTTTCCTACAAAAACACTGAGTGGTCACGAACTTTCCCCAGTTCCTTGCACAAGGGTGTCCCTTACAGAAAAAAAAACCCCAGCCTTAAAACCCAACAAAAAAAAGCTCCTTACTTCCCCCATGTAATAAAATCACCGGCGACTACAGGACAAAAATTTTAAAAGCTACTCGAGATCTCCCCATCTTCAGAGAGCTGGGTCTTGAGCCCGTGTCCAAACTCGAGGATCGGGCTGTTAATCGCCCTACTTACTATGCTCTGAATTACTGAAAGTTACATATGTATAGGAGCGAATACATTTAAATAATGGCAGAGGGAGAGTTTTTTTCCCCTCGGAGAAGCCATTTGAAACAGAGCTGATGAGCTCGTAAAATATCTGATATTTTTGTTGCAGAATTCGTTAGAGATCACATTTCTAAATTACTGTTTCCTTTAAAAATAAGTGTATGTGGTGCATTCGTGTATGTCCAATGATACATAAGAATACACCCATGAAAGCCTAGATAGCCATTTATTTTTGAAGAGCTGCCTAAATTTGGTCCTAATGTACCGTATTTAATTTCCTTCCACGGCTGAGGATGTCAAAGCAGGAAGGTTAGCACAGTTACACAAATTGTCTTAATTTATCTGTCTAGTTGTACAAGTGGGATCAAAACTCGGTCCATCACCTAATTTGCCGACCTAGGGCTGCACTTTGAGGAAGAAACACAAGGAAGGGCTGTGAACACGGGCAGGGGCTGTAGCCCGTCCTTTGGAAACAGCTATGGCTGGGTGAGGCAGGGGAGGAAAAAAGGGAGTATTTTCTAGTTAAAGTGATGTTGGAGAAAGCCATGACTGAGCACCTTAGCCTTCTGCACTGGCGTGTAAACTGTGTTTGAACTTCAGCTCCCGCGAGCCGTGAGGAACAGGGCCCGCCGCGATGCGGGGGACCGGAGAGGTTTCGCTTTCGCCCTGCGCGGAGGCCTCGGCTCGCGTTGATGGAGAGAAGGAAACCATTGAGGGAGAAACATCTATGGCTACAGTGTCCTCACTGTTTATCCTGGGGGTTTACTGACCTGGGGGAGCAGAGCCAGGCCTGAGCCCCTCGGGTGGCCGAGATCAGCTTGTTCTCCAATAAACCTATTTTTCTCCTACACACCCCTCTCTGCACAACTCGATTCCCCACCTCACCCCGCATGAGTGCCCTCAGCCCTGGTGCCCGGCGGCTCAGCAGCCACTCTGGATTTGGTGGCACCTCCAGAAGCCCGGTACCATCTCCATCCCTCACTTTAAAAACCCAGGAAAGTGGGAAGGAGCAGTCGCCTGCCCCTCTGCCCCAAAGAGGGCTGACACAAGCACCCAGCCTCGCAGCAGCCTCGCCCCCAACAGCCAGCAAAGCCCACCACGACACGCACGCACATCCTCGGTCCTTCCACCCGGGACACAGCCGGGCCAGGGACACTCACCCGAACAGGACCTGGCCTTGCTCCGCGGTTTGGGGGTGAAGCTGGACGCGGGGCCCCCCAGCAGGCTGCCCGGGTGGAAGAAGCTGCTGCTGTAGTCGTGGGCGGCCGGCACGTAGGAGGGGTAGGTGGGGATGGGGTGGTGGGTGGAAGGTTGGGCCCCCATGCTGGTGAGGCTGCTTCTCAGCGGGCTGGCACTCTCCATCTTCATCCCCTCCGACAGCGACACTTGGTACTTGATGCTGTCTTTGTCCTCCTGCCGGGCCCCGGCGGAGGATGAAGGGGAGGCAGCGCTGGTGGAGTTGGGGTCCGGGGACACTTCCTTGGGAGGGGTCGGGGGGAAGCCGAAGAGGTGGGAGCCGGAGTGCGAGGCCGGGGTGAGAGAAGACACGGAGGCGGTGCTGGATGTGCTGCTGCCCGGGTACACCGAGATGGCCCCGGGCGCTCCGGCCGCCGAGGGGTGCAGGGGGGTCTTGGTGAAGGGGTTGACGGTCCAGGGGTTGTGGTGATGGGCAGACAGTGCCGCCTTGCTGCTGTCCAGCCAAGGGATCCCGGGACTGTGGATAAGATGAGGCCGGCACATTTGACTCCCGGTCAGGCGAGCTGTAGGAACACAAGAGTATTTGGGATCAGTGAGGGGCAGCTCAGCCTGGAGAAGTCCCCCAGCTCCCCAGTCTGCGGGCAGCCGGGCATGGATTGAGATTTCGCAACCCGGAGAGAGCAGCCAGATTGGCACTGCAGCCCCTTCGCCCCGTCCCCTCCGAGGGAGATCCCAGCCAGCCCAGCGAAAAAGAGCAATGGGCAGTGGAGGGAGACCCATCCACCCAGGGCAGGAGTAAAGGCAACCCCTTTCCTCCCCGTCCCACCCGGTAAACAGTCAGCAAACCGCTTTCTGCTCTGTCTTCCGAGCTGCTGTAACAGGCTCTTTTCGGCTCCTAAAAACACCCCCAAATAAAAATCCATCGCCGATTTGAATCGGTTTGCATTTTGCATCCGGGAAGCAGCCGTATCTGAGAAGTTTTAGCCTGTGCGCACACTATTTCCCCTTCCTCTCTCACCTCCTCCCTTGCTTTCCCAGCCCCCCGCCAGCCCCTGGTTATCTCTAGGGTTAAAATCCACCCGTGCTTCCCTTTCTATCCTGTTTTCTTGGATCTCTTTTCCCATCAGCTCCGACTGACCGAGGCGGGCAGCGAGTGCTCATTTACCGTGTGCCTGGCTGTAGGAGACTCTGGCCCGGGCATGGGCAGAGTTGGCGTAGTAAGGGTTGCCCTGGGAGTCCAGGTGGTTGAAGAAGACGTCGACTTCATCCGGAGGTAGGAGCTGCGCTGGTTCCATGTAGTTGTGAGCCAGTCCGGGGTGGTGGCTCTCGGGGTGCTGCCCATTGAGCACGGCGTGGTGGGCCATCCAGCGAGGCTGGTCCGTGGCCACCTCCATGGCCTCGGGGCTCCCCTGCCACCCACCCCCGGACCAGGAGTGAGCGGCCCTCGGTGGGATGGGGGTGGTCTGCTCTGGAGGTGGATTTGAGCGCTGCTGGCGAGGGGGGTTAGGAGCTGGGGTGGCTTTTCTTAAAAAGAAACCCGCCGGGTGACTGGAGTGCGGCCTCGGAAAGGTGGGGGAGGACCCCCGAAGTCAGCGTGTCCCTCTGTCAGCAGGCGGGTGGCGGAGGCAGGTCCGGGACAGCACCTGTAGGGAGAGACGGGCGGGTTAGCGGCTCGGCAGCCCCGGGGTGCGGCTCCCACCGGCTCGGTGTCTCGGCTGTAAATGGATGGAGAGGGGGAAGCAGAACCCCTTCCAAAAATATCCTCTCCCCCATAGTCCTTGCCTTGTGCCCTCCCTGCTCGTTGCCCCACAAAATAAACAGAGATCCCATTTAAAACTCTTTACCAAAAAAAAGGCAAAAAGCTTCCTTTTTTTTTTTTCTCCCGCTACAAACGTCAACAGGAGTTTTTCCAGCTGGCTTCAAAAGCGGGGTAAAAAGAAGGAAGAATGGCAGATCTAATATAGCGTGGTTCTAGCGAGAACTCCGAACTGACACAAAAGGAAAAGGAGGGGAGAAACACGAGGGGGGAGAGAGAAGGAGGAGAGGGGGGAGAAGGGTGTTTAGCGAAAGCAGCGAGTGCGCCCTGGCAGCGGCCCCCCCGCGCCCCACACTTACCCGGGGCGGGAGGTGATGGATGCCTGCTTGGAGGATGCCGCGAAGAGGGGTAGAAAGGAAGGTGAAAAAAAAACCCAACAAAAAAAAAAAAAAAAAAAAAACACACCAAAACGAGAGGAGGGGGAAGGAGAGCGAGCGCGGGAGGAGGAGAGGAGGCTGACTGGAGGGTGTTACTCAGCCGGCAAAGCCGCTGCTCTGGCCGGCTCGGTCCCATCCCCGCGCATCCTATATGAGCGCTGGCGCCAGCTGGCCGCGGCGCCGCAGACGGGCCGGGGCGCGCAGGGCCGGCGGCCGGGCCAGCCAATCCCGCCGCCCCACACCGCCCCCAACCGCACCCCCGGCCCCAAAAGGAGCCGGCCCGGGGGGTGGAGGGGGGGCAGCGTAGCGCAGACCCCCTCCTCCACTCCCCTCCCCCCCCGCCCGCAGCATCCTCGCCCGGGGGCTTTCCCCGCCCGGGCTCTGCACGCCCCTGCGGGGCGGGGACGGCAAAGGGTGGGGGGGTCCCGGCGGGGGGTGTGCGGGGATGCTTGGAGGGGGGGGCAAGGCGAGAGGGTGAGCACAGAGTGCGGGAAGGTGATGGGGCTGGATCCATCGCTGCCCGGCCGTGGAGCCACTGGGATGCCCGGGGCTCGGGCAGCTGGAAGTCAGCAGCGGCGAGAGAAAAACGCTAAAATCCCTTAAATCAGGCAGCCGAGAGGGAGACGAACCCAAGGGTGGTCGTTCCCATAACGCTAGTTTAGAAAAAAAAAAAAAATTGCAAACAAATCAGCTCCGCGACGGCCCGAGGATGCCCGGAACTGGAGGGATGGAAACCGGCACCGGGGAGAGAAATACGCTAAAATCCCCCAGATCAGGCACAGTGGCGCTCAGCCGGGAGCGGGACAAACCCCGGCGCGGTGGCTTTCATCGCGTTAGTTTGAAAAAAAAAAATAAATTAAGAAGTGCCTTAGTCTGGAAAAAAAAAAAGGAATTGCAAACCAATCGGCTCCGCGACGGCCCCGGGATGCCGAGGGCTGCAAGCGGCACTGGGGAGAGAAATATGCTAAAATCCCTTAAATCAGGCAGCCGGGAGCGGGACAAACCCTAGCGCGGTCGCTCCCATCACGTTAGGTTGAAGAAAAAAAAAAAAAGAAAAGGAATTGCAAACAAATCGGCTCCGAGACGGCCCCGGGGAGGGACCGGGTGGGCTCGGGCAGGGACGGATCCTGCCCGGTGCCGGTTCCGCGGGGCAGGAGGGCGTCTGGGGACTGGCTGTAGCCCCCCCGCTGCGGCTGCGACGCCGCCACCCCGGGGGTTCCCTTCTGCCCTATTTTTTTTTTTTTTTTTTTTTTTTTTTTAAGAAGAAAAGCCCCACAGTTTTCCTCTGCAGCTCTTGGGGCCGGGGAGGAGGCGCAGCCCGAATCAACAGGCGTTTTTTTGCGGAGTTTGCGGTGCAGCTCGGGCTCTGCCCCCCGCGAAGGTGCGGATAAAGCCGTCTGCTTTTGGGGCGAAAAATAATAATAATAAAATTCACCACCCCCTCCCAGCGCGCGGCCGGGCGCTGCTGCTGGTCCCGTTTCTCAGGCGTTCTTCTCCCATTCCTCAGCCTCTGATTTCGGGGGAAAAGGGAAGTGTAATTAATCCCTTAAACCTCCTGGATACAGGGTAAGGAATCCCAACCCCCTCCCTTGGGGTTGTGGGGCAGGAGTTGGCGGAGAGCGGCCCCGACGGTGCGGCCGGGGCTGCGGGAGCTGCGCGGTGTTGGGGGGGGAGGTAGCGGGGCAGCCCTGGAGCTGGAGATGTTGGCTTTGCCCCCCCTCGGTGGGCATCGCTGGGGGCTGGGAGCCACAGCCCCCGGCCCGGCCGCCCCAGTCACCACGACGCCGGGGCTCTGACGTCACCCGCCACTGCCAAATTCGCCAGGAAATGAACTTTTTTAAAAAAATAATAACAATAATAATAATAATAATGGTAATAATAACAAAAACTCCCTTTCCTCGCTGCGGAGCCCGTCTGGGCCAGAGCGACGCGGGGCTCCCTCCCTAACTTTTCCCTCCCCCCCCCCCCCCCCCTCCATTGTCCCCCTCAAACCTCCTCCCAGAGGATCCCAGCACAGCCCCCCACCCGGGGGGACCCCCAGGGGACCCACAGCACAGCCTCTCTGGGAGGATCCGCAGCGCAGCCCCCCCCAGGGAACCCCCAGCACAGACTCCCGGGGGAGCCGGTCTGGGGGTCGCCGAGGCTGGGATAGAGGGAGCCGGCATTGCCCTCCCACCCCCCTCTCCCATATCCTTTCCTCTGCCGGCCTCTTCCACCCAAAGCCCGGGTTGCCCCCCGTCCCCCTGCCCTCGGGGCTGCTCGGCGCCCCTCGCCGCCCATGGAGAGGGGGGGTCCGCAAGCGGCGAGCAGGGCTGCAGCTCCTTCCTCGGCTGCCGCGGGAGGGGCGCTGGAGCCGGCTGCTCCCGGGCGGGCTGCTTGGCCCGGGAAGGGGTGGGCTTGGTGGGAGAGGGGCCGGAGCTCGAGAGGGGGAGCAGAAGCCCCCCACGCTGCGGAGCTGCGGGAACGTCGGGCCGGAGGTGCCAGGGAGGAAAGGGAAACAAAGCAAAAGAAAAAAAAAAAAAAAAGGAAAGTTAAAAGGCAGCGAGAGAAACAAGCGAGCTTTCTAAAAATCCGGCTTCTCTCTCCGAAACGATTTTCTTCTCTACACGCACAAAACCACCCAAAAAACAGCAAACGCACCCAAACATCCCCACAAAACGGACTTTTCTTTTTTTTTTAAGAAGGGTGAGTATAAAATAAACGCGGGCGCTTGCAGGTAGGTTCCCCCTGGCCTCGCTCGACCCAGAATCCAGGGGCTGCAGAGTTCTGTCCCGCGGTAACTGGGATCATCCTGGCTCACCCCAGTGCCTCGTTGCTCCTTATTAATTAATACGGATGTTTTAATTATTGCCCGCCTGCCATCAGCACGGGGCCGCGATTTTTTTTGGGGGGGGGGGGGGTGTGGGTGGGTGAATGGGTGGGCTGTTTGTTTTAGGCAGGTGATAAAATCGCAGTTAACGAGCTGATAATTCGTTCGTGTTTGTTTTAAAAGACAAATTGTAAAGATTAATCAGGCGGGTTGATTTATGGCGAGGCAGACCCCGGCGCTGCCCGGCTCGGGGCTCCCTGAAGCCCCTGTCTCGGGTTACCCGAGGGCCGGCGGTGCGAAACAAAAGGGGCGAGCGGGCGCCTTCCCCGCACCCGAATGCTGAGCTTTGCATCCCCCTCCCGTTAAAACCCTTTGGAAAATAAATGACCCCTCCAACAGGGATGATTTCTGCTGAAGGAGCGGTTTAATTCCCGTGGCTGTGCTGGGAGGTTTCCTAAGCAGCCGGCTCGCAGGATTTTACTTTATTTTATGTTATTTAATGTTACTTTATGTTATTTTATTTTATTCCCATCGTGTCCCGTTTCCACTGCCTGCGTTTGCTGGCTCCTCTCTCGGCCGCTAAATGCCCCGGCGGCACGGCTGGGGGTTTTTAATTGAATTAATTCACCCATCGGGAACATCAGCAGCCCGCGCTGGCTGCTGGAGGCGAGCAGCTTAGCTCCGCTCCGCAGCCCGTTCACACGGCTGGGTGAGCAGCTCTCCCCTCAATTTTCTGCCAAGCCTCCGGGGAAAGGGTCAGGATGCTCCCCGCTCCCTCACCTTACTCTTCCAAACCCTCATTCACCCTCTTTTTTCTCCATTTTATTAACTTTATTTTCTTATTGCCGTTGTAATTTTTTTTAATAAGGAAGCTTTCCCAGCTCTGGCAGCACAACTGGTTATTTGATTTGATTGACAAGTGATGTCATATCGTTAAAGGGAGGTGGGGGGAGACGACAACATGTTTTAGCAACAGTTAGCAGCGCCATGTGATGGAGTTGACACCTATGCCCGGGCAGAGGCGAAGGCAGAAAACAAATACCCCTGGCCACGCACACGGCAGACTCTATTTACGCGCCTGGAGTAGGGTTTCTTCCCCCTACCCCCCCCTTTTTTTTTTTCCCTGATCCTAGGTGCTTGAACCAGGCAATAAAGGGTATCTGAGCCAACGGGGCTGGGTGGGAGCTGCAACCCCCTGAGCGCTTTCCTCCAGACATCCCTCCTTCCCTGGGTGTCCCCCGATGCTCCCGATGAGAGGAGACGCCGGGGTAGCCGTGCAGCATCCCCACACACCCCGAAGTGAAACTTTGAAGCAAGGAGAGCAGGAAAAACTCCCAGAAACGACAGAAAAAGAGGGAGAGAAGCGCTCAGTCTGGGGAAGGAAACCGGGAGGGGCCCAGGTAGGAACCCCCCGGGGCTCCTAGCACCCCCCGGGAGCAGCGTGCCCCTCCTCGGCTTTATTTCCTTGCGTGTGTTTTTTTGGGAGGGGTCGTTCTTTCCTTCTGCCTTTTTTTTCCCGTCGTTTTCCTTCCCCTAGTCTGGGTTCTGCTTTGCTTTTATTCTCCCCCAGCCTCCCCCCCCTCCCGTCCTGCGTTACCAGCATGTATTAATGGCTGCTAATAGGGTTACAAAATGACACAGTTACCTCTTAACCACAAGACCCTATTTAAGCTGCATTAAAGAAAAATAGAAAAGAGAGAGCGAGCGAGCTCCTGGAACAGGAGTAGATCAAGGAATACTTAATAATTTTCTTTTTTTTTCTTTTCTTTTTTTTTTTTTTTTTGTAAATACGGTGGAATCCTCCTCGCTGTCCCCTCATCCCGCAGATGGGACTTGATCCCCGCCGTAGGAACCCTCGGTCCCAGCACCCCTCCCGGCGCGGTCCTGCACACTCTTTCACCTGCGCTTTGTCCACAATTTTCCCGGTGCCCTCCACCCCCCGCAGCCCCACAGCTCGCTCGGCTGCAAAGAAAGGGGAGGAAAAACCTGAAGTCGGCCCCAGCCTGCCCACAAAAACGCCTTTTGTGCGAGTCCCCAAAGAAGAAAGCGTGTGAGGGGGGACTGCACATGCACAGCTTTATCCAGAAAATGGTATAAACATTTTTTTCAGAAGCTGCCGGGAAAGCTTTCGTTCGCAGGAGCTCTCTTTAATTCTAGTTTTTTTTATTTCTTGCAAGGTTATTTCGGGCGCAGCTCTTGCAGGAGGGAGGAAAGAGGCCGATCCCGCAGGTTTGTTTTGTTTCTCTACAGGCAAAACTTCGCTGGGGAGGGACCCAGCCCGGAATGGGGAGCGCGGCTCGCGGCTGCCTTTCCCCTGCCTTTCCTGCCGGGCTCAGACCGGGCTTGGGTTTGGACTTCCGAGATGAAAAATAAATAATTGCCTTTAATAAAGATGCTCTGGGGGAGAACAATCCCCGTCAACAAAACCTGCACCTCCCTTCGTGATATCACTTTTCTTATTGAAATTGCCTTCAAATCCAGGCAGGGTCTGCTCCTGGTTGATTTGTTTGGTTTGGTTTGGTTTGGTTTTTTCGCCTTCCAGCCTCTGCACCCCAAAGCAAAAGGAGGATAAAGAGGGGAACTTTGCACGTACAGCAACAAAAAAAAAAAAAAAAAAAAAAAAAAAGAAAGAAAAGAAAGAAAGAAAGAAAGAAAGAAAAGCGGGGAGAGGGGAGTGAAAGAGCCCGCGGAGAGGAGCGGCCCAGTCCCCGATGTGGCTGGGTAATTTTAAATCATGCAAAGCCCCGTAAAGCTGCCGCACGGGACTGGGACGAGGAGGACTCCCCGGCAGGCAGGTGCAGGGGGAGCGGGGCCGGGCCCTGCCGGCTTTCCCGGGCAGAACAAACCCTCACATCTCTCTCTCGCTCTTTTTTTTTTTTTTTTCTTTTAATGCCCAAATCTGCCAACAATGGGAGAGAGGAGATAGGATGTGGCTGCGGGGAGGGGGCGCGGGGCTCCGCACACCCTGTCTCCGGGAAGTGGCTGTCTGGCCGCCCTGGGTGAAATGCAACTTTCCAAGATGGAGATTTAAATAATTACCCCGGTGACAATGGGAAAGGAGGGGGGAAGAAAATATCCAAAACCCAACCCAAAACAAAATCAAAACCAACAAACCCCGGCGCGGGTGCGGGGGGCAGCCCGGGAGCGCCCGAGCAAAGCCCTCGCGGTGCCTCCAAGTTACCGGGGATCCGGGCGTGCTGAAGTGTTTTTTCGTTCTTTATAAAACCCTACCAGGTTTGTCCCCGGGGAAATCTGTCCCGAGGGATGCACTCCCGCATCCCGGTGCGCTGGGGCCGTGGGGCCGGTGCGGCTCCTCCGCGCAGCAGCCGCGCAGTCGCATCCCCTTACCTTGCCTGCCTTTCGCCCGTCTTCTGTTTTCTTTCAGTTTTCCGCCGGGTGCCTGGAAAGCGCCGGTTCTGCTGCTCCGCGGGGCCGCTCCGCGGGCTGGGGAGGGGGCGCCGGGAGCGGGGGGTACGCGGAGCCCGGCGGAGGGGCTGCCCGAGGTGCGCGCTGCTTAAAACTGGCAGCAGTTTTCGAGCTGAGACGTTTGGTTTGGTGCTTTTTTTTTTTTCCTCCCTTCCCTCCTTCCCCCCTTCCCTTCCTCCCTCCCTCCCTCTCTTTTCCTCTCTCCCTTCTTTCCCTCCCCTTCTCTCTCTCACTCTCCTGCATTCAAGGATGGCACAGCGAGCCACTGTGTATTTATGTACATAATAAGGCAGCTCGTCCCCTCCACTTCATTTGCATCATTACAATATCTGTACAAGCACATCACATTGTCTGTTGCTTGCACCTTTTGTTACGGTTGCTGTCACAGTCTACGCGACTTGACTTTCATATTTTAAATGAATTGATATTACACCAACAACACACACTCACAGCCCAGGCGCTGGGAAACCGGGCTCCGGTGCCGCAGCCCCAGCATCTCCCGAGCCGCTCGCTTCTTCCACCGGATCCCAAGGAAGGTGGGGTGGGGGGAGCCGCTTTGTAGGATCAATTATGCGTATAAATTATTCCTATTCGTATGATTTTTTTTTCAATCCCTAATGAAGGGAATGTTTTAGGGGGTTTGGAGGGATTGGAATTTTTTTTTTTTTTAATTGCATTGGCCAGCCTGGCTTTTGTATAACCTCGTGTTTCTTGTCCCTCTCTCCCTTCCCAAACTCAGTCTTTCGGGCTATGCACCTGCACCTAAGAGGGGCAGCGGAGAAGCTGGAAGAGGCGCAAACAGATATGCGACCAGTCGTTATAGCTAGGCAAGAAACGGTAAAACACAGATCTCGTAGACCACTAAGAAATTCAGCCAGAACGAATGTTTTTGGAAATGACTGTGAACCCCGGCCCCGGTTTGGCAGTCTTCACCTGCTGGGTATTTTCCTCCCGGTGCGTGTGTGTGTGCAGGGCTGGGGGGATCCCCTGGCCCAGCGCCGGGTGCCTTGGATGGGGTGGTGGGTGCCGGGGCTGCGCCGCGGGGGGCTCCGCCGCGGGGGCCGCAGGGGCTGCGCCGAGGTGGCGCGGGGCGCGGAGCGGTTCTCCGGGGGGGTGCGCAAGCGAGACCCCCGCCCGAGGCTGCGGGAAAACCGTATTAATGGAGACACAAAGGCCGGACCGTCCGGCGGGGGCCCTGCGGGAGCGGGGGAACGAAATACGGTTCGGGAAGGGATGGAGAAAAGTTTCGCAGGAGAGGAATTATCATTATAATGGAGGTAAAAATGTGAGCGGGGGGGGGGGAAAGGAGGGGGGGGGATCCTATTCTGCTGGCATTTTCTGTCTGTCTTTGTGATATGGTTCGCGGGGAAAAAGGGTCCTTGATATGCGGCAGATAATTCTTATCAGCCCCACGCAGCCCATTTCCAAAGTAAGTGTTTTAATTACTCCTCCTGTATTACCCTTCATCCTCGGAGAGGCAGATACATCGCCAGATTTATGCAGAGGGGGGAAATACAAAAGAATGCCGTATTAAAATATATACATATATATATTCCCCTCTTCTTTCCCTTGTGCCCAGGAAGAGGGAGACGCCGTCGCCAGCCGCGCCCTGGGATCGCCCTGCAAGGAACGACTCTAAAACGGGGGAGCGTCGCTCAGGCACAAAAGCTGCGGGAAACGCGGGGTTCGAAGCCTGCAGATTTTTCGGGGGAGTCCGAGCCGGGGTTCGTGGGGGCAGAGACTGGCGGAGGCGCAGGGCTGTTCAGCCCAGGCTCGCCTCGTCTCTGCCTGCTCCCTTCCCGGGCTATCCAGGGCTGTCCCGGGGCCAGGGCCACCTCTCAAGTGCCACCAGAAACATTTTTGGGGCCGAAGTGGGGTGGTGGTGCGATTTTCCCCTCATGCCCGCTGGAAGAGAAGGATGGTTTCCTCTGTTGTTTAGCTTTCGTACTAAAGATGTCATCTGAAAGTCTGGGAGGAAGAGGGGACCGTGCTCCGCTCTCTTCCACGGTAACAACCATATTCTGCATATTGAAAAATATGATAGACAGTGAGGAAGGATTTTTTTTCCCCTTAAAAAAAAATAATAAAAACACCCCCAACCTTTTCAATATTGATTCAACAAAAAAAGAGAGGGAGAGAATTTAAAAAGAGAAGAAGCAGCACCAGCAGCAGGGAGAATATAGGCTCAGCAACTCTCCAGGTTCGCTTCCTTATTATTACTATCCAGGGGTAATTTTTCATCTCTGCTAGCTAATCTTTGTTCCTTGTGAAGATAATGAATAGCCCAATCCTTATCTCCTGGGCTCCTGGAGGCTGCTGGAGAATGGGGTTGAACAGGGTTGAAAATTGGTTCCAAAGTGCTGCTGAATAAATGGTGTTCCTTATCTCTCGCTTCCAGATTATCGGAACCCTTTCAAAACTCACACAACAAATACAGGCACCGCATCTAATGCATCATTTACCAGAGCAGATCTCCGCGTTTGATCGGCAGATAGGCAAAATCTATGTATTCCTCGCTTTACTTAGTATGCATGGACGCGGGGCTGCTGTGCATGCAGGGTGCCCCCAGCCCGGCCTGGGACACCCCCGAGGCTCTTAGTTCATGCAGGTCTTTGCTGTGGACTCCGTGGGGTGAGGAGAGTGTCCCTTGCCTGTCCCCAACCCAGGGTAGCAGGGTGGGACAGCAACCCACCTTGCAAGGTGCTCCCACAACACGCACTTGGAAATCTGGGCTTGTTCGGCTGGGGAGCTGGCAGATTTGCCGGGAGAGGGCAAGAGGTGTGAACACCATCCTGCGCACCCAGGCACCCAGTTACACTCACTGTGCACCCCCAGTGTCATTCACCTGCACCTACGAGTGGTCGCTGTTCCAGGGGTGCTGAGCCCGGCTGTTTCGCAGCTCCCCAGCCTCCCATTTTTTGACTCAGCCGTGCCCTAATCCTGCCCCAGCCCTCAGTGGTCTCAGGTCTCAGCCTGGTAAAACCTCCTACTGCTCCCCACATCTTGTCCCCCCCCCAGATCCCAGCGGCCCAGCCGTGGAGCCTGGTCAGTCCTTCCGGTTTCCAGTGGATGGAGCCGACTCCCTGTCCTCCCCATCGGTGCTGGGCGATTCTCCCACATCCCAGCTGCACATTTGGGGAGCAACTGGTGATCCTGGGGGAGAAAAATAAACAAATAAACCCCAAAGAAAGGGGTCCTGGAGTTTGTGTGAAGTCTGTCCCTGCTCAGGGCAGCATCAGGCTTGTGGGGTTTTCTTTCTTTCTTTCTTTCTTTCTTTCTTTCTTTCTTTCTTTCTTTCTTTCTTTCTTTCTTTCTTTCTTTCTTTCTTTCTTTCTTTCTTTCTTTCTTTCTTTCTTTCTTTCTTTCTTTCTTTCTTTCTTTCTTTCTTTCTTTCTTTCTTTCTTTCTTTCTTTCTTTCTTTCTTTCTTTCTCTCTCTTTCTCTCTCTCTTTCTCTCTTCCTCTCTTTCTCTCTTCCTCTCTTTCTCTCTTACTCTCTTCCTCTCTTTCTCTCTTCCTCTCTTTCTTTCTTTCTTTCTCTCTTTCTCTCTTCCTCTCTTTCTTTTTCTCTTTTCTTTCCCTTTTTCTTTCTCTCTTCTTTTCTTTCTTTCCCTCTTTCTTTCTATCTTTCTTTTTTCCTTCTAGATTTTCTTGTTTCTTATTCTCTATTTTTTTTCCCAAAAAATCTGCATAACAGTAAATGTCTCCCAGCCTGGCTGTGCAACCCTTGGCTCCAGAGCAGAAGATTCCCCAACCCAGAGCTGGGGACAGATGTCCTCTCAGCGCTCACACACAGTTTTTTTTTTGCGGGCAGCACCAGAACCTGTGCCCGGGTACAAACAAGGTGACATTTTACTTTGCATCACCACGGCACACTCCCGTGTCCCCAGTGGTGCCCTGGACACCCAGCCCGGGGGGGGCCAGCAGGTTCTTTTTTGTGGGACAGGACACCCATATCGACCCAGTCCCCTCTGCCTGTCCAGCCAAGCTCATCCCTCCCGTCTGGGAAGGAAGAAAAACTTCCTTGGGAAGTTGCAGGCAAGCAGCAGCCCCCGCCAGCCCCTGCCTGTGCTCAAGAGTTTTGCAAATGTTCAACTTGTACTAATTTTTTTATGGCTGTATTCACAGTTGTTCCCTGTAAAAAATGGACCTGTGTTAGTTTATTAATAACCTAAACATTACGTATTAAAGACCTATGAGTGACACAAGATGACAAAAAGCTGTATTTTTCCAATATACACAAGCACACATTTAATAACCTTCTATTGCATCTCAGCTAGGCCTTTTCTCTGATGGTTCCCATGGCAACTGAGATAAAAAAGCAGCCATTTTCCATATCTCTATGAAAGTCTATTATATTGCAGGATTAGTTCATCTTCTGCTAAGGTCAAACACAAAGTCATACAACCTGAAATATTTAGAATCCATGTACATTCATTTTTTTATATGCCCTTTCATTTTCCACAAAAGACTGGGCTCCTCTGAGGTTTTATTCCCCAGAAAATGCTAAGCAAAGCAATAAAAAAATCATGATTAGCAGCTGATGAAAAGTTCAATTGTTTTTTTTTTTTCCTAGGTTTTTTTTTTTACCCCTTTAAAAAAACCCACTATTGTTGGGCAGATAGTGCCTTCCCCATTTATCTCTATCAGCAGCCGTGATTGCAGCCGATACCGGCTGCCTAATTGGGCTGCGAGCAATTTGCAGGCAGACGGCGTCACCTTCTGGCTGAGGCGGGTGAGACAGCGGCGGTGCTGGGTCAGACCGGGGGGGGGGACACGAGCCTCCCCACCTTTAGCATCCTCCGTTTAGTTCGCTGACTGGGAAACCTGGTGAGGAGCAGGGCAGGAGCCCCACGATTCCCCAGCAGAAGCTCCCCAGGGGCAGCAGCTGTGGGACGGCACCGCTCAACTCTGCATCGCTTTGCAAGAACGAATACAACCTCGCTACGGGCTTGTGAACGCTTCAAGAGTCCGTATTTGCTTATTCCTGCGGTGATTAAACGTTTTTATTTGTTGGTGTGTCCTGGGGAGCTGCTCAAAGCCTTTCACCTGCAAGTTTCTGCTATTGTACGCTTGCAAAAAATAATATGTTGAACCCCGTGTTGCTCTCATGAGCCCCAAACTCCACAGAGATGGAAAGCAAAGTAACTTTTTTTTTTTTTTTATGAAGAAGTTGGCAGTGTAATTCAGCTGTGTCTTGGTGACACCTAGAAATGCAATAAAATAAAACTTAGGCAGCCTTCAGACGGTTTGAATGGTGACAAACATGTTATCGCCCATGACATGAAGAACTACAGCTCACACTTTTTCCAAGGTCACTCCTGTAAACCTGGAAAATCAAGGGAAAGAATTTGTGTATGTGGCCATCCACACTTGTGGCTTTGTTCATGGGTACCTGCTGCAATGTGACATTTATTCCAGCCTCTTTTAATGTGGAAAAATAGAGGCTTTGGAAATACGTGCAAAAAAGGAGACATTCTGGGTGGCAGAAGGATTGAAGAATTATTTTGCTCCTTGTTTTCCTCATCCCTTCAGCCCTCAGGGGACCACACAAGGGGTGCCGCGGTGATCCCAACCATGCAATCAGAGCAGCCCAGGGTGGGTCAGATGGAAGGCTGTGTCCCAGCCTATTCCTGTAGATCTCCTGTGCCTGCTGTGGTGAGGTGGAGTGAGGGATAGGAGCCAGCATGGGCAAAGCCATCTCCCAGCCCTGACCCCCATCTCTGCTGCCTCAACTTCCCCCAGCCTGGGTGGCAGAGGGTGCACACTTGCACGGTGTTGCCAGAAGTCAGCATGTACCTGAAGGTGGTTTTAATAAGCTGTTTGCAGGTAGGTGTTGCACAGCAATGACCAGAGCCATTCCCACCTCCCAGACCTGGCAGTAGCCCCTTGGCAGAACATTTAGGAAGGGGATGCCAGGGCAACTTCCCCACCTGGGGACCTGCTCACCTAGGACACCTGTACACCCATAAAAGCACATATCTGCACCTTTCCCATTTCTTTGGGCTCTGCTTCCTTCTGCTCCTTTTGGTGGAGGGCAGATGGCTGCATTTTTAGGGGTCTTGCAATGCTTTTAAGCCTTGGATCCTGAGTCTGGAGATCTTACCTATCTTCCTTTATTTTTAAAAATAAGTTGGCAATATTTCTGAGTCTCAACATTTTTACTAAAGGGAAGAAGCCTGAAAGCATGCTGAAAGTTTGAAGAGCATAGCATCACCGAACAGAAGTGTTTTTCTCTTTTAAGTCATATGGTTTCTTTTCCTTCCTACTTCAGCCTTGCCACCCTGGGCAGCAACTGCCTTGGTGTTTGCATGTCTGGGGCTTCCAGTCCTGAGAAAGCTTCTAGAAATCTTGGGAGTAACCATATTCTTCAGATAAAAAGGGATGTTCCCCTTCTGTTCCTTATCTTGGAGTGATGGAGTTGGTTTTCTCCTCTTGTAACTCTGACTTTTTTGTGAAATCTGCTGCTGGGGGTAGGTAGAGGCTGAGCTGCCCTGGTGCTGGCAGTGTAGGTGCTACGTGGGGACCTCACTGTGAGCTTCTCTATCCTCCAGCAAGCAGGGATGCTTGTGCATGGGTGCCCATTAGGGATGCTGGGAATGCTGTGGAGCTGTGCTGAGGGCTGTTCAAACCCAGCACAGAGCAAAAATGGGGAAAAAAACCCAAGTCCCCTTTGGGCTGTGAATATTGAGGTTATTTGCAGTAGCCGGTTACTGCTGGGGGCAGCCTGGAGACATGAGGCTGCTGCCATGTGGCTTTTTGCAGAAGCGGGGTGGCCACTCGTTCCTGTAAGGGGTTCCTTCTATCCCTAGGGGCTCGGGGGGCCAGAGGTGTCATTGAGGGGATGCTCTCTGCTCCCTCTCCCCAGTGAGCCTGGCGCCATGCGGTTGGGATTCAGGGCAGTGGTGAAATGCCCCAGTTTGGCCCCTGGTTGTTTTTCTGTCTCTGGGTGACATCTGGTGCATTGCTGCGAGTTCCCAGAAAGAGGCCCTGATGGAGGATGTCAGGGTAGGAAGAAAGGAGCTGACCTTGCTATTAAAAGACAACAGAAATGGAAAAGTTTCAGGCTGTTTCTAGCAGACATCTCTGGGAAGAAAATCTCTTTGCTCTGCTCCCTCAGCCCTCATGGGCAGCTTTTCTCTGCTAATTGTTCACTTGGTGCTGCACTGAAGATACTTAATTTATCCTCACTCACATTGCTGTGTCGGAAAAGATCTTGTGGAATTTGGGAAGGATTTAAGTCCTCTTGATCCCTCATGACTTCACATCTTCCTGGTCTTACAGTGACACCAACAGCTCCAATGTTCTTGGATCAAAGATGCTCATCTTGACTGAGAAGAATTTGGGGCCAGATTCTGCTCCAAGTCCAGAGCAATCCCACTGAATCCAGCCCAGCACTTCCAGCAGCACCTCTTTAAAGAGATAATCTCTTGCAAATCTCTGATCCCTGCTCTGAGCAGGGTCCCACCTTGCCATCCAACGACTGTTTCTGGTGATGGGGGAGAAGTGGAGTAATTATCAAGATTAGTGAGAATAAGCTTTGCTTACAGCATGAGATGAATGAATGTTTTAAACCCTCTTGGCTTTTTGTCTGAGATCAAATGTGGCATCAGTTTAACATCTGTATCCTTTATCTGGGGAGTGGGAAGACTAACCTTTCTTGATGCAGGGTGTGAACTTGATTTAAAAGGGCTCTCCTTCAATTTTTTTCTCCTGTGCTGTGTGATCCTGCTCGGTGATACCGTGCGGAGCAGGGGCTGCTTTTCCTGCCTGGACGAGAAAGGGAGGAGGAGAACAGCATGGGAGGCTGTGCTGGATATTTGGAGAATGAGAGTAGCGTGTGTGAAATGTGGCTGGGGGTGGACCTGTGTGCTTGAGGACAGTGTGGGCATGGTGACAGCACGGTGACAGCAGGCAGCCACCAGGACTGGGATGTGTGGATAGTCCCTGCTGGCCACAGAGCGATCGGCTCCCCGCGTTCTGTCTCCTCTGAGCTGTTTTCTGCTGAGACGTGGCTGACAGCGTATCTTAGAAAACCTGAACAATATATCTGCTGCAAAGGCACAAATTATCCCAGGTGCCCTTTACCTGTGCCCCAGCACTCATTCTGTGCCGCTGCTGCTCCTGCTTTGTGCTGGGAAGCGCAGAGGCAGGAGTGAGCTGACAGCCAGCGTTCGCCCAGCGCGGGTGGCGGAGGGGGCTTGGTAGCAGCTACCAGCACTAATGATGTAAATGATTAGCACGAGGAGCACAGGCAGCTGCTATTGATTTCAGCTAAGGTGCTCCCATTGTTCAGGCCGATGTTTAGCAGCCGCTGTCTGTGGAGATGCTGCCAGTGCTGCCAACAGCCACCGTGGCAGTGGGACACGTCGATGAAATGCTTCTCAGAAGCTGCGGGCACTGAGCAGGGACAGCCGAAGGCTTTCTGAGCTCTGCCTCCAAATGCTTTTTGGTGACAAAAATGACTCTTTGCTTGAGATCGGAGTGCCTGGCTTGGCTTGTTGAATATCAGCTCCTCTCACCTGTCCCAGGTCTGGGATGCCGAGTGTGGGTGGGCTGTGCCTGGGTTAGTGGCCCATGATGCCACAGTGGTGGCTAAAGTGGGGTAGTGATGCTGGTGTGCCTTGAGCAGGGAAGGTTGGTTTGCCCTGAGCAGGGAAGGATGATGTGACTGTACCTGATGCAGAAGCTCAGGGACAGGTTCTCCTGCTGTGTCTCTATACCCTCAGTGCATTTAATCTCTACTGGGCTCAAGGCACCGTCTTCACCTTCCCCATTACTTTCTCATGGCACATTAGTCCTGATGTGTCCTTACAGTCTTTAATGGTGACAAGTTCTTGAGCAAAAGAGTACAAAATGACTGTTTTGCACCTGAGAGAGGGAAGATGATATTTTAGTAGGGCCTAGAAGCCTTTCATCCCCCCAGGGGCCAGGTCTGGTGCTTGTTTGAATAAATCAGTCTGCACTGGCTCTGCTTGGGCTTTGCAAAGTGAACACCAGGCGTGTTGGCATGAGGTTTTGTTTGCTGGGCCAAAGAAAGCAAAACACAACCTAAGAGCAGGGCTGGAGACCAGCTAATCCAACACACTCTGGCGAGTGGCACATGAAGTGGCAGAGCCACATCCTGCACCGCTGGTCCTCAAAGCCTCTGCACCCCTGAGCAGCCCCTCAAAGCGTGTTGCTCTGGCCCGGCATGGGCAGCTCTCAGGTCAGCAGATGGACGTGATTCCTGTATCTGCAGGGTCTCCAGCAAGGTCCTCTCCCCTTCAGGGACTAAGGCAGTCAGTGCTGGGAGGCAGAGTTGGTCGTGCCTGACTGCTGCAAGCTCTTCAGAACCACTGGAGCATCTGGCCGAGCCACTGCTGAGGACAGGATATTGCAGGAGGAGGTATTGGAGCTGGTCCACCAGCCGGTTCCTGTGCTGCGTGGATGTGTAATGCACACCGGCATGGTATATACTGTGCAGAATGCATGTTTGTGGGTACAGTATTTATTTAGGCATTGAAGGTGAAATGAATCTGTGCTGTTTCCTTCTGGGCTGAATCTTTACCTGCTTCCCCAGCTGAAAGCCAACACTGCTTCTCTGGAACATGGGAACCTCCTCCTGGCACAGTAGGTGGACATTTCCTTGACTTCAGGACAAAAACCCTTTCCTCCTCCACCCCCTAATGAATCACTGCCCCTTACTCATCTTTCCATTTACTTTTGCCTTCTTTTCCAAAAGCTGGTTGGGCTGTTGCTGCTCTGCCAGTTTCCCATGTTTTTCCTGCTTGTTTTGGAGTCCAGTGGGTGGTTTAGGACACAAACCTGCCCAGCCCACAGAAGCCATAGAAATGCTTCCTATGGGGCTGATAAAAGCAGGGTGGTGGGGGTTGGGTTTTTGTTGTTGTTGCCAGCACCCAAAATAACCACTTGCAGTGCAACAGGCGCATCACCACCACATCAGCACTCTAACTGTAAATCCTGCTGGAGAGTGATGCTCCGGAGGAGGCAGTCAGGCTGCTGCTCTTTCCCAGTGTGCACAGGTGAACTTGGAGCAACTGCACTGGGACTGGAGGGGCCACTGGGACCATTCCTCAAAGAAATGTTTTCCTTAACCTGTTGCTCTCAGCCATTGCCTGCTGGACTGTTCTCAGGGCTCCTAAACAAAGCCTATCCTTCATTTGGTAACGAGGCTGCATTTTTTTTGACAAATGGATGGATTTCTTCATAAATCACTTTTTTTCATCAAATTCAGAGAGAAGAGAAGGGGAGGAAGGGGAAACCCCCCAGCCCTTGTCTTGGTGGCTTGTCATGCCTGCCTTTAATTGACAGACCTTATTAATGCTTTCCAGCCGCCTCTCATCCAGGGCTCAAACCTCCCTTTTAAAGCCCTGTCATGTTAAAAATTGACGTGTGTTGACTTTGGCCTGGGAGAAGCTGGGCCCTGGCTGTAGGTAGGAACTGCATGTGTTTAGTCTGGCTTACGTTTTATTTTCCCCTTTCATCAAATTAGTTCAGCTGTATTTTTTTTCTGAGGGAAAGAAAAGAAAAGAACAACTGTTTGACAATATGAGGCTCTGGGTTAGAATTGCAGCATTGCGTTAAAACAACAAAAAATAGCTTACAAATGTGGGCTGTGGTGGGCTGGGTGGAGATGGGGCCACTGGAGCAGGGATGGGAAAAGCTGCTGCAAGTAAACAACATCTCCAAGGAGGTGCACAGAGATTCCTCCTGCAACTCTACAGCCCTAGCTGTTTGTTTGATTTATTCCAGTCAGGGTAGTTGCATTCAGCCTCACTAAAATTAGTGCTGTCCTGATTACATCAGGTTTTGTCTCCTCCTAGGTCAGCCTGTGCAGCAGCCTTACAGTGAGTACCTGAGTGCTCCACTCAGCTCAGCCAGGGATGTGCTGCAAGCCCACTAAGATGACCACCTGGTTGAGCTGGGGCTGGAAAGCCAAGGAAATCCTGCTTCATGCCCACTAAGTGCCTGGGATCAGGAGCTATGTACTGCGTTTCCTTGGGATTGAGGTTAAGACCTAAACAGCATCCAAAAGGGATGCTCTTGCTCATGAACTTGGTGAGGAGAAGCTCCCCTGTGATGGGAAACCATGTCCCACTTCCACTGCTCAAGGGTTTTAACAACATCTTAGTGCGTCACCGTGAGAGGCATCTGCCGTCTGTTTTCCCAGCTGCTTCAGGGTAAAATGTACCTGAAATGTCAGTGGGGTTCACTTGACATCTAGGAGGTCTCCTCAGCCCCAAGTCAGTGAGGACCAGGGAAACACCAGATACTGTTTTGCTGCCAAATGGGAAAAAATAGATGAAGCCTCAGGAAGTTACTAATGTGCTCTTGTCACCATCCTGCCTGCACTGAATCCAACCCCGCTCTGCCCTGGGCGGATGAAAGACACCGATCCAGGGCTGGAAACAGTGTGGAGGGGATCCCCAGGTAGGGTTGCCAAGATGCTCCATAGGGGTAAGGAGGGGAGTCTCCACTCTGTTAAGAGAATGGCAGTGGCACGTCCCCATGCCTCCATCAGGGTTTCTCCTGCAGTGCCTGTGGACATGGAACAATGGGGGTCAATATCTGCTGTACGGTCAATGCTGTGTCCATGCAGAGCCAGCATCACTCCTGCAAGAAGTGACCGCCCTATTGCACTCAGACAGCGCAAGTGAAGTGGAAACAGGCTGAGAAGGCTCATTTGTCTGCGGCATGTTGAGGACAACCTGTCTTTGCCTCCTGAAAGGTCTTCTCACAGGTGGGTGCTGGCTTAGCATCTCCTCTCACAGCAATTCCCGTGCATCCTTTTTTTTTCTGCATCTCGTGATGGTGTTTCTGTGGGCTCTTTATCCTCAGCGCCCACGGAGCGCAGTGCCAGACCCCACCATCCTTGACAGCCTTGAGACCCTCAACCTGGATTAGCCTGTTGTTTGGACAAGAACAGGTCCCGTCCATGATGCTGGCTGCCCCACAGGTGTCATTGCAAACTGTGGAAGCTGGAAGGTTCCGGACTCCTTGATGGACCCATAATGAAATAGTTGCAGTCAAGGAAGTGTGGGGAGTTTTGGCACTGAGACCTCTTCTCCCTTTAGCTGTGATTTCTTTCCAAAGGGCCCATCTGGGCAGCGTGCCCATATGCAAGAGGACCCAAGGCCCTCACAGGAGGGCTGAAATATTTCCTAACAGCTACTTTTGTAACATTAGCAAAATCAAAGCAAAACGTGTCAAAATTCCCATTAAGACGCATTTAACTTCCCTTGTTTCAAGACAAAGTGTCTTTGCCTTGAGGCAGGTTTCGGGTTTGCTGTGGTGGCCGTGGGAGACTATTGGATTACAGGCAACACAGAGCCAGATTTTGCTCTCTTCAGGGTAAAGGCTTTTTCTAATCAGGATCAGTTTAATTCTGTCATCTGAATTATTAGCTTGGCTCTGTTTCTGGCCTGTGCAGGAAGGAGATGAGGGAAAGGAGCCTGTTGCTGGAAGAGGGGAGCCGAGTGAGGAGAGGATCTGAGCCCCAAGGGGCAGAGCCTCTCCCTGCCTGGGACCTGCTCTTTTGCACTGCAAAAACCCTGTGTTCGTATTGTAGAAGGTGATGGATGGTGGAAGGTGTGAAGGCTTCCAAGAGCTTGGCAGCTACAGATTCAGCCTCACCGAATGACTCTGGCATAGATGAATGTCAACCTGATTTACTGGTGGGGAAACTGAGGCACAGGGCAGCATCCACCTGCCTCCCCCAAAGCCCCTTGGTGGTGAGGAAGGTGAGGGGACGCGGAGCTGCGGTGCTGACAGGGCTGGGCTGCCCTCACCTGCAGAGAGTCGAGATGAATTCCTCATTAAGTAGAGGAGATGGCAGAATCTCTCCTTTCCTCCTGGAAAAAACAGCATCTCTGCATCCTGGCTTATGTGTCAGGGGAGGCTGTTCGGGCCTTTACCACATCCTTGCTTTGAAAAAGATACTTTTTTCCCTTCCTGAATGTGATTCCCATTCCTAAGCGGATCTGGATGCTTGTGCTACGGACATGCACAGTCCTGCTGCTTCCAACCTAACCCCACTCCAAAGAGCATTTTGGCTCTTTAACCCGCTCAGAAGGCACCAGGCAGCACCAGTAACAAATAATAACTTGATGAGTATTGCTGATGGCATCGTTAAGGAGCATGTGATGGGGCAGGTTAGCACAATGGTGCTGAGAAGGGTTTCCCTTGGGCAAAAGGACTGGCAAGCACATCCCGAGCAGCCAGTGTCTGCGGTCTGGGTCATCTGTGCCTCTGAATGGGATGACATCAGGCTGGACTGAGGCATCAGAGGAAAGCTGGCGGTTGCACTTGTGGGGAGCAGCTATCGCTGCTGCCTGCATGTTCCCAGGTGGTTCCTCCAAGTGAGGGGAAAGTTGCCAGCCTGAGGATGACCCCATTTTTGTTTCACCTGTGCTGTTCAGGGAAGAGGGGAGCCTTGCTTGAGTCCACCAGCTGGATACCTGCCTGTCCAAAGGTGGCATCAAGACACCTAGAAGGAGAGGAGGCAGGAACAGGCAGTGTGATCAGAATTAGCCAGGCCACCTTTAGGGTGGCTGAGGCTTACAGGAGCATGCAAGGACTCCCTTGCATCTGTTTGAAGCTGTTGGACAAATCCGTAGGCAAAGGCACTCAGCTTGTGGTGATGCTGGGTCTGAGCTGCATGGGCGAGTGCAGGCAGCGCTACAACAAGGATGGTCCTCCCAAAATAGTGGGAGGTGCTGAAGGAGACAAATAAGTGAGCCCACTGCTTGATGGTAGCATCTGGGAGTCCAGACTCCATCTGAAAAAGGGAAAAGGGAATTGCTTCCAGCTGCCTCTAGAGAGAGGAGAGGGGCCATGCAGGTGATTGCTGGGTTAGCCAGTAGGAGGGCAGGCAGTCCTGTGGCCGGGCTGGCTGGTGCATTCATCCACAATAGGCATCTCTGGGAGGCTCCAGCCTTTCTCCTGAGCTGCTGACATCTGCCCCACAGCTGGATTGCTGACTGCTGCTGAAGAGCACTTCCAGAGCAAGTGACTGAAAAAAGCAGTATAGTGTGTCCTCTCCCTCATGGCAACCAGGAATGTGGATCTTCAGATGGATTTACCTTGGGGCAAGAGGTAATTCAGTGAGACCTCTTCTATCCCATGGCAGTGAGACACCTCTGCCTAATAATTCTCCAGTTGTGCTCAGGCCATGGTCATTCAGAGGTCTGAGCCCAGCTTGGACCAAGATGTGTGGGCATAGCTGGTGGAAACAGATGAGCTGCGGAAGACCTGGGGACTCTTTAGAAGACCTATCACTGAGTTATGTCTTACTGGAGTTTTATATGATTTCCTTAACACCCAAGGAAGACCTAGTTGGCACATGAAGGGTCTTCAGCCCATTAGACCTAGGGACAAAAGAGCTCCTCGTTCCCTGACTGGGTCAGTCCTGGGGTGAGATCAGGAAGATTCAGCACAGGGCAAGGGATGGTGTGAACAGCATTGAGTCTGGTTCACCAGGGATGGGGAACCTATGACTGGTCAGCATGTGGGGGTCTCGCATATGGCAGAGCTCAGATCCGAAGGGATGGAGGCTGATGTGATGGTTTTGGCTTTGTTCCTTGCTGGCATAATCAATCTTCCGCAAGAGATGCTCTCTGCTCAGTATTTCTGACATTATCTCATTTCCACTGTCAAGTGCAGGCTGAAAAAGTGTCCCAGCACTTTCATTTTCAGCCACTTAAACCCTGAGCATCTTTGAAGCCTTGGCTCCATGCTTCCCTCTGCACCCTCATCTTCTTGCTGATGAGCAGCTGCTGCACAGGGAAGCAAGCCTGTGTCTTTGGTGTCCTGCCCCTGCAAGATTCTGCTTTCCCCATTGCCTGTTTTGGTCTGTAGAGTCCTTTGGGTTCCCTGTGTCAGAGATTATCTCTTTCCTCTAATCCAGGACATTATGGTTGCATGTATAAGTCCAGGAACAGAGTGATCCTGGAGTCCTCTTTTCTTGCCCTCCTTAGTCTGATGGAGTCAACATGCCAGATCTTTTGCTGGGCCCAAAAGTTTTCCAAAGAAGGCAATTTTCATATCATCTACTGCTGTGGGGAGTGCAGGTTTGTTTGCATTTGGGTTTGTGCTGTGTATTTTAAGACTGTTGAGAGTTGGGAGACGCGATGCCAGTGTGTGGGTTGAAGTCAAGAGTCAATATGTCTTTGGGTCACTGCTGTGGGCTTCTGCCATGGAGTTGCTGGGGCTTGTGTCTGTGACACGCAATGTCCCAGCTGGGCTGGTGCCTCTTGGAACATCTTCACCAACAACTTCCAGCCTAGTCCATGCATCTTGGAATTCCTTTTTCCTCTTCTAGAAAGAGGTCAAGGTGATGCCAGATGGCATGGGTTAAGGCCAATGGGAGCTTTCACCCTCCAGCATGAGTCAGTGAACTTTGGGTGACAGGGACAGCACTTCCAAGGGCTGTCAGCTGGGACGGCCCACAGCCACCCTCAGCAGCTGGCCAACACCTTCATCGTGCTTCGACAATGGTTCTTCTCCATGGAGGCTGGTGCCATCTCAAGCCCTGTCTTGCAGCTAATCCACAGTGAGCACAGGCCATGTCTGCAGCTCCTCTCTGGGCATTTCATGGTGTGCTGCCACCCACTCGTGGGAGAGGGACCTTCTTCCATGTGCTCGGGGTGGGCAGAGCTATGAGCAAGCATGTTGGGCTGCTGTGCCTCCAAAGCTGGCTGGTGCTGGCAGGTGCACTCCAGGGTGCCTCACCAAAATAGCTGCTATGGAAAGAGGTTTGTTGACTTTATTATTTTCCTTTTCTTTTTCATTCTTTTTTTCTTCCTGTGCTCAAACTTCCCCAGGCCTCCTCAGAAGGCTTTGGCATATCATCCCTACAGATGTGGCATAGAAGCCCTGGTTGCAAAATATATCCGGCATGGCAGTTGGTTGTGTTATGCAATCTACATCAACTTACGGAAACCACTGTGAGATACTATTAAAGAGAGACTCCGGCCCCATCCATCACTCCAGCCACAGTCATGTGTCCCGCTGTCAGGCAGAAGGGCACAGGCAGGCAGCACTGGGGCTATAGGCACCGGGAGAGCTTTCCCTTGCAGTGGGTGCTCTTGAGTGAGGGCAGATGGGATATGACCTCTCTTCCAGCACGGTTTGCTGCTCAGACCAGATCCGTTGCATTGCCACTTATGTCTTGCCATTAAATATTCCTCGTGTCTACTAGTGCTGTTGGTTTCACACAGGTGGTCAAAATCTGGGTGGTGGTGAATGGCCATGGGAAGCTCAGGGGTAAAATGTGACAGAGATGATGGTTACAGTAGCTCTGAGAGACCAGACATGGGATGTGAGTGTGAAAGCCACTGCTGAGATCTCAACACATTTTCCTTTTTCTTAAGCTGACAGACACCTTCCTGCGGGCTCCAGGGCCCAGGCTGTCCTCTGCAGTGCAGTGTGCTCCTGGTGTGGGACAGCCCATCCCACCACAACTGACATCAGCAGGCACATGTGAGAAGGAGCTGCGGCAGCCGGAAGCCCCAGGTATCTCCCTTGCAGAAGGATGTTGTGCTGTAGGGACCTGAAGCCAGAGTAAAGAAGGGTAGTGCAGGTGTTTGCAGGAGCAAGTGCATCCACGCTGTTCCTATGGAGCTGGGTTGCTCTTTTCAACTAGAAGGGAAGCCTTTGGATGAGCAACACCAAATGGGCAGCAGGACTCTACCTGCCCACACGCTAAGAGGCTCCTGGAGGCAGTGGCTGGGTAGTGGCCAGGCATCTTCCTCCCATCCCAGAGCTCTGTTCTCTGAGCCTCTTGCTGGTCACCCTCCCAGATAAGTGCAACCTGGGCCTCCTGGATTGGCAAGAACATCAAGGGCTTCTTAACTTGAGGACAGACTGGCAAACTTCAGCCATGGGCAGACTTGGGCAAAGGGCCACAGGACATGGGTCTCATCACACCTATCCATCCCTGTCCTTGAGACACCTTCCCCACCAATCCCACCAACTGTGGCAGACCCTGCAGAGCAGGGGGAAGGGTCACAGCGCTGGTGTGAGCAGCCATCTCTCACACATCGCTGATGAACCCTGCTCGGTGTGGCAGGCTCTTTATCACTGAGGCTTTATTGCACAGCACCTCCTGGCCCAGCTAAGCCTCCCAAGCTGTCTCTCACCCCTCTCTCTCTCCAGGCATATTAAATCCCCAAGTTCTGCCTGGGAGAAATTGCTGCTGCTCCATTACCCTGCTGTCAGTATCCACTGCACTTGTGAGAATCAGGCTCTGCATCAGAAAATAATAAAGGCAATATTATGAGCAGAGGGGAGAGGAGATTAAAAAACCTGTTTAAAGAGTCTTCTGGTCCCCATGCTGTTTATTGCACATCGTGACTTTCGGTTATTTTTGTTGTCACTGGAGTTGGACTTTTAATTTTCCTCTGATTGTCAAGTGACTGGCTTGCAATTTCCCTATGGCTCTGAGGATTAAAAAAGGCTGTTTTTTAAAGTACCTGTTGCTCCTCAAGATCAGCTAGTGATAGTTTCTCTGCTTGTTGAATTGTTAATTAAATTCTTTTTTTAGCCAGATCACAGTCATGGCATGTGCAGAGCCCGGTCCTGAGAGCCAAAATCATAGTGGCAGTCAGAGCCACCTGGGGAGGACTTCATGTCCCAATGCTGGGCAAGTTCTGTTCTCCCTGGGATCTTGCTGTCACGCTCGTGTTTATCCAGGACTTTCTTTTTTTTTGGACTTGATTTACTTTCCAGGGTGTTTTGGTCAATTTTCACCCTTAATGCCTTTGGCTAATGAGCCTGCTAAATTTCACAGAATGGTTTTCACACACTGACACATTTGTGCTGTGGGTTGGCAGCACTATAAAGGCAAGGTATTTAAGTCCTCCAGCCAAAAATGCCATCTCGTCCACCCGCATGCCAAATACTTTATCTGTGATAGGGTTTTTGTTGGTGATTGTAATGTACATAAATCCCGTAAGCTGCAGAAGCAGTGCTGAGTGGTGGGTGTTGGTACCATGGAGCAGTCACAGGCTAATGCCACAGCCAGGGCTGTATGGGTGGGTGGCAGCCCTGGCCCTGGAGAGTGTGCAATTTCCAGCATGGATATGTGGCTGCTTCTCTGGATGCTCCCTGTCTTGACAGCAGTGCCCATCTCTCGCTGAAGAGTTTGTGTTATACCTCCCCATCCGAGGGGGTCCAGGTTACCTGGGGTGGCTTAACTCATTTTATTGCACTGCAGGTCCTTGTCAAGCTTCGAGCATTTCACCAATATGCATCTGGGATCCACCACATAAGCAGCTCTGTCCGCAGCTCCAGGGCAGGGATAGCTTCAGCTGGTGTGGCCACAGGACAGGAGGGTCAGTCTTGGAGATGTTGGCTGGTAGCAGTTGCTGGTGGGCTCCAGACAGAGAGAAAAGGACTGTTCTTGGCACTAGATCGGCTCAACTCTGGCCTTGCTCAGTCAGGTCCTGCAAACCTCCGACGATGTGACTCCTCATCCCTCAGGGAAGCTGGTCCACTGCTGCGCTCTCATCCTGTCAACAGTAAGAAGGAGCAGATAGAGATGAGTGCGATGCTGCATGTAGCTCCATCAGGCACAGCACTCGGGCACAGGGCCATGGCAAGCACCAGCAGTGAGAAGGCCTGGTGAAGAAAGATGGGCCATGACAGATGTAGTCCCTGACTTCTGCATGGCAGAGTTGCTGCGGGCACTGCTGGAATGCCCTGTACGTGTCTCTCCATTTGGTTTACTTATTGTCTGAGCTGCGAGTGCAACCAGACCTGTGCTATGCACACACCCAAAGGGAGCCAGAGGTGAAAACCCACCTCAGGAGCTACTGCTTCATTTTCATTTGCCATCTCCTCTTTCCTTACCCTGCTCCCTAGGGCTTAGTGTGGGCAGAGCTCTGCCACCTTCCCAAAGACAAAGAGATTGCCTAGCTTTGCTGGAGATGAACCCAGATCCAGTCCCTGCTTCTGTCTCATTGCTGCCTGAATGCCACCACAGCGCTCGGCTGGTGGGAGGAGAACAGAGCTCTGCCTCTCCTCCATCCTTCTTCCTCCTCCCAATCCCAGGGAGCCAGGTTTGGGACTCCCCTACCAACAGGTCATGCTGGCACCAAAGATGATGTTAAAAAAAAAAAATGTAAAAAATCCACGTTTCTAAAGAAAACTCCAAGCTAAGCTTTCCCAGCTGGAGGGTAGGGGACGGTTGCTTTGTAATTGCTCCTGGCTTGCTGTTGAAAACATTTTGGTCAGATTTTTATCAGTGCCTGAACAGGAACAGCCTTGAAGGACTGTCTCTGGGGAGATTAGGTGGTTGCCTAGTACAGCAGGACACGTTCCTGCCTAGCTGAGGTGCATTTTAAGTGACATTGATTTGGTGTCCAGCCTGGGAATGGCATCCTTGGTGTTTCATGGCAGAGGTGTCTGGCACAGGGAAGATCATTAGCTGCAGGGTGATGCCCATGGTGGAGCATAAGCATGAGGTTGACTCCTGCTTGTGGTGTCCAGGAAGGGCTGGGGATGCCCAGAAGGCGAGTGGGACAAGTTTACCCATCCTTATAAAGGAGTGAAAGGAGAAAAGGGCAAAGAAGCTTGGGGCTGCCTTGAGAGGAGAGGACTGATATTGTAGATGAGGCTTGAGTTCCAAAGATGGAACTGCATGGACCTGACAGGGAGATGTCTTTGCTGCTGAGACGGGATCAGGATGAGACCAGGCCGTGTGAGGGGAGCTGGGCTGGAAACAGTAAGATTTGATCTGTGGTGTTTCTAAGAAGCCTTGGGGCTAAGGTAGGTCTCAAGAAGGTTACAGCATCCCCCAGGGGTGGTGATCGGGGCTGGAAGGGAAACCTGCACAATAGGAGGAAGATATTAAAGCAAGAAACTTCTTGTCCAGACTGGGATGTATGTATGATGGGCAGAGAAGAGACTAAGACAATCGCCTGGGGACGAGCCTGGGTGTGAGGCCGGGTGTTGGGAAGGAGTGTGGGCCGGAAAGCAAGGGGAACAAGGAGTCGTGCTCTCACTGGGCAGTCAGGACAGCTCGGCAAGCGCAAACCTTGCAGGTAAGAACCCTCTGCCTGGCTAACGCTGCTGCAGATCAGGTCGGAGCATGTTAGATGATCTTAAGGGAGAGCACCTGCCCCAAAAGGCCAGGCACCAAGTAGGATGTGTTGGCTTGCATTCCCCGTGGCCTTGAGTGCTGACATTGCCTTCCACTACCAGGCCTTGTGCCCTTCCTCCCCTCTACCTTCTCTGTTCCATCCCTTTTCATATCCCTATGGAAAGCAAACAAGCCCTTTGCTCCAGCAGCAGCACAAACCAGAAGGGAAGAGGCAGAGTGAGGCCATGGCTCACAACACCCCATTGTCACCTGCACAGTGCTAGTGGCCAGGCTGGGAGCACTGGGCAGCACTCAGGGTTTCCAGTAAAGTGGGGGGCAGGGACAGGGGCAGGAAGCGTGCAGCAGGCAGCAGGAAGCTGGCTGCTGCGCCGCCCGGCATTCCTGCGCACTGGAAACCCGAGTCATGCTTCCTGCAGCGTGCCGGGAGCGCCTCCGCCCTGAGCAGCGCCTGCCACCAGGTTGGACGTGTCCCTGGGGCTGCAGGGCCCCTACTCTCAGGGATGGGAGCAAAGTGATTCTTGGTGGCTTCAGTCCTCAGTGTGGGGTAGGATGCAGCCCAGTGGTCATCCTGAAGGTGCTCTGGGCACGGGTCCCAGCTGTGGTCCCTCTGGTGATGATGGCACTCAAATGGGGAGGCGGTCATGCCGAGGTGAGATGACATTTTACTGCAACAGTAGAGAGCACATACGCATAGTTTAGGTGACCTTGGTGTGGAAACAAGCAATGTGTCATAGCAATGAGTCCCAGAGGGAGCCCTGTGCCCCCATGGCAGTGACCCATCTCTCCTCTCTCACTGCAGGCTTGTTCCAGCACATCTCCTCCATGCCATGCACCCACACTGCCCGCAGGGTCCTGTCTCCATGTGCACCTCCATTCTGTGCCTACTGGGGTTGGGCCCCAGAGAAACCCAAGCTGCTGTGGGTTAGGACAGCTGGCAATGGACCCATCCCTGAGGGATGGTATTGTTTCCTCTCCACTACCCACATCCACCAGCAGGGCTACAGCCAATAGCTGGGCTTGTTACCATGCCCTCTCCAACGGGGAATTCCTCCTGCCTGGATTGCTGACTGCAATCCAGGCAAGAGAAGAGACTTTGGGATCTTCTCCCAGAACCTCTTCCACACCTATGCTTTGGATTATTTCCTTGAAGATGCTCGTGCTTTAGCTAGTAAGACCTCAATTGAGTAATAATCATTGTGGTTACCTGTGCATTCCTCCTAGATTTCTGCGATTCCCACTCGCTTGTGTTCACATGATGTTCAATTAACCAATGTGCCAACTAAACAAGACCAGGCTCTGCACTGGTACAACAATGCATCTCCAAGAAGGTTTTCAGCTTTATTCTCTTCTGACAGCCCACTAGGTGAGTTCAAACCTCTGCAAGTTACCCATGTCCAAGTTTACCCTTGCACTAGAACTCCCGTCCAGTGCTTGTGTCCTGGCTGCATTTCCACTGGCATCTCGCAGCCGTGCAAAAACCACTGCTCCACTGCTGCTGCCCTTGGTTGTGACATTGCTGGTCTGTTGCCCTGTCCTTTCTTTCAGCATGTAGCTGAGATTTCCCTCTCGGGGTGCTGGGAGGCGTTGACAGCCATTCTGAAGTTCACTGAGTCCCAGCTTCTGACATAGCTGGGGCAAAGCAGATGGGTACAGGAAGAGAGAAAAGTCCCACTGAGCAGCTTTTTGGATAGAAAGAGGGTCCCAGTGTTCCCATTTGAATCTGACGCATGCCACCATGGCTTAGGGGTGCAAACCAGAGCAACTGAAGCCCTACAGATAACAGCAGGGGAAAACATCATATTGCCAACCAACACTGTGAGGCCAGCACCGTGTATCCTCTGAGCCCAGAAATTTATTTTTCTGTCGGCTCTCTTTCTAGTACAAGTCTGACTACCTTGGTGAACAGGGCAAGCTTCTTCACTGCAGGGTTTTTCCAGTGCAGCTCTGCCGTGAAGAGTCAGTCTGGGTCAGCCTGCAAAGCCCCAGTGCTTTTCCCTTGGCAGTCCTTGCGCTGGGAGCATGAGCCTGCCAGCTTAAGCTTGGCCCACCAGCAATCCCTCCCTTGGACCTATCACAGCACACCTGGAAGCAGAATGATCCCTCTACCTGTGAACTTCACCAAACCCCTTGAGCGCAGCCCATGGGCTTTGCTGGCTCCTAAGCAGCTTGCAGCAAGCCTGTGTGAGCACGGTCCCCATGTCCTAGTCACCTCATCCAGCAGCAAGCCCTACTTGCTAAAAAAAACCCCTCAAAACCCCACCACCAGCGTTCCTCTGGCTGACGCTCCCCTGCAGAGCGGTCAGCCCTTTGCCAACCTGCTGCCGTAGGAAGCGAGAGCGTGGCTGGCGGCTGCGGTTTCCCACGCGGCTGCTTTCCCAGCTGAGATTGCAGGGCTGGAGTAATGAGTTACCCAGCCCTCCGAGGAGAGGAGAGCACAGCGGAGCCGTGGTGGTTCCAGAGAAGGAAATCCCAGCGCTTCGGGAGCTCCACATAATCGTGGGCAGCAAGGAGCAGGAAGCGCTTGTTAGGAAGGAGTGAGGAAACAGAGCCACTGCCTCAACCCAAGCAGACTTTTTAGGACCGGAAAGTGGGAGTAAGAAGGAGCAAAAGTGCTTTGAGCTTTCACAGAGGATTGTAAAGGGCAAAGGGTGAGGGGAGAGGGAACAAATACCGGTGCAGCATTCGAGGAGGGGGGAGCTAGCGTGTGCGTGTCATGGAAGGGACTTCATGGTGGAGCTGCTAATTAAATGAGAAAGGTTCGTCTCCATGCTTGTTAGGTTAACTCAGCAGGGATATTGCAAAAGCAAATTCCTCCCAGTAAGTGTAATTAGGGGGCCGGAATTCCTCCGGTTGCTTGTCGTCCCTGTGAATCCTGCTAAAGCCATCAGGTGAGGGCATGGGGTGAGGGGGCGAGGGGGGAAGACACAAGCCCTGTGCAATAACAACCCCCCTCCCGCCATGGCAAGGATTTCACATCAGCGCTTGACATTTTCAGTCTCTGATTATGCCAGTGTGGAAAATGCATGTTCAACATAATAGACTCCCTCTCTGGGCTGGGTTGCAGGGCTGCTTCCCCCAGGTCAATATTCTCATGTTGGAGGTGGAAAAACCATGAGGGGTCTGGGCAGGGCACCAGCAGCTCCCAGCCCACAGGATTTGGGAGGTGTCCATACACGGCATAGTGGTTCTGGATGGTGTTGCTGACTGGTCAGTGGTCTGCCTCGTCTTCCTTCCCAAGGGGCACGTGGTTCTAACCAAGCACACCACTGCAGCGGGACGTTTTGGGACTCATCTGGCACATTGTGGCATGTATTGCTATGTTTGTGCTAGTGCTGCCTTTGCAGGCCATGGAGGATGCTCACAAGAGGCAGCACACGAGGATGTGTCCCATGTGGCGTTGAGGGACACCAGGTATCTCTGGAAAAGTGGGGACAAAGAGTCATGCGTGGCATGAGTGGAAGGGGATGTCCCAGGGCTGGCTGGAGGGGATGGAGGGTGAGGGGATGGGAGAGGAAATGTGGGGGGAGGAGAAAGGGTGAGCCTGGGATCTTAAAGAGTAATTAGTCAAAGCTGAATTGTTTTTCTAAACTCTTAATGAAAACAAAGAGTGGGGCATGGCCCAGATGGTGCCAGGGGATCAAATAAATGTCGCACTCAGGAAGCAGCTGCTACTGGGAATGTTTCCTGCCAGCCCTGCTGCTGCTCACGGCCACTTTTATTATTTGTTATTTTTCAGGACTGCAGCTGGGGTTTCCCTCCAGCTGTGTGGAAATACGCTTAAGGCTGGTCCACGCCAGAGAGCCGAAGGGCCTGCTAGGGCTCATCCCTGGCCCGCAAGCAGCAAGCAACCCCAGAGCATGCAACCTCCCTACCTGACATCTCTGATGGCCCTTCTTCAAGGTGAGCGCTCTGATGGAGTCTTCTTGTCCTCCAGTTCCCACCCAGCCCAGTCCAGCACGATCCCTCTACATTGTAGGCCTTTATCTTGTGTAGGGTTTTACCCAGAGGCACCATTGCTTTTCCCTGCCCAATCCAAACATCCTTCAGGGGAGGTTCAACTTGTTCTTGCTCCCTGTGATTGGTCTGAATGACCAGAAATTAAGAACTTTTACAAAAATGAATGCTTTGGATATTATTTTCATCTGCCTGCTGCTTTATGGAGTCAGAGAAGGGTTTTTTTTCTGTAATCCCAAGGGCTAAAAAAAAAATCACAATCAAACCTAACCTCTCATGACTCCAGCAGCTGGGAGGTTTAAGAAAAGCACCAAAACCAGCCAGGTTAGCTCGCTAGCTGTGAGCTGGCAGTCATGCGCGTTGTTTAGTCTGGCAAAAGGTAGCTGAGAAGGGATGCGTGGGCCAAGCAGGTCATGGAGGGATAGAGGGAATTGTGGCTGAATGGGAGGGGACTGTACTCTGTCCCCCATGCTGGCTGCTCTCATCCAGTCCACCAGCAGTCCCTCTGCTCCCTGTTTTTGGGAAAGAGACCTGACTGTTCCATGCACAATTTTTAGTGCACATCAATCATGGAACCCCAAGGTGTGCCACTCCCACAGATATTTCTGGGCTTTCTGATACCCCTGTAAACACGTGTGCAAAAAGCTGACCTGGTAGAGAAAAGGGCCTGTTAGTGCTACCACTGAGGGAAAGAACACAATGTGTGCTCAACCCCTTATTAGACAGCAAAAACTCTACAAGGGGCTGCTCTCTTGTGGCATAAAACAGCTGGAAAGCTGGCTTTGTAGGGCAGCATCTTCCACACCAATATGTTTTTAAGATATAAGGACCATGCTGGGTTGGTGTGTATTCAAGTATTTTATTGGGAGACCAGACAGAGGGACAACTCAGGTCCCTCCTGAGGAACTGTGCACTCAGCTCCTTGCTTTCTATATGTGGAAAGAATATTTTTAAAACACGTGATGTTATGGTGCATCCTCATCGCTAGATGATCTCATTTTCCACCCAGGCTCTCGTTATCAAGCTGTGTCCCAGTAGTTTTGCCCCAGCCAAACCATCAGCTTCGGCTGTTGTGGCAATGCAGAGGTGCCTGCTGGGGTTTTCAGGCTGGGTGAGGGTGGGGGGCTGTTTCCCAGCTGTGTTGGCTGAGGCTTTGCCAGCTCATGCTGGAGACACTGCTTCCCTGCCCGTCATAACGTGTCCCGGGATTTGCGGTTATGTCCTCAGAGCTGTTTGATCCACTAAAATCACAGCTGATCAAAGGGGCAGTTTACGAGAACAAAACACTGGGTGACTTCCTCTGGTGGTGCCAGAGGCAGCCCTTTGGAGGCGAGATACAAGAAAAGAAGAAATCTTTTAACTGCTGAGTCTCTTGGCTCCTCAGAGAGCTGCTTCTGTGGGATAGCGCGGCTGCACAGCCCAGGCAAGAGTCAAGTGATGTTTTATTACAAAAGTAAATAATATATCTATTCTGATAGATGGCCTTGGATTTCCACTTCTACACACACGCACACGTTTTAAAAAACATGAATTTCTAGGCTCATCAGCAAGCCTGGCTGCTGCAGTTCCTGCAAAGCAAAAGCCCTCAATTGCTTATCTGTTGAACAAGCACAGAGCAAAAGCCTGATGGGCCCATCAGTTTGGGGGTTTCCACATCAGTTGGGAGAGGGAAATGATGACAAAATGAGGTACAATCACCTCATTCCCTCTAGTCCCATGTTTTGATTAATGTTTTAGTTGTTAACATAGGAATTAATTATTTCTGCTTGCACAGGGGAAGAAAGAGACAGGCTAATGATAGTTTTCCTGTAGCAATGAGCACATAGTGGTGGCCACACTTTGGCCTCTTGCCTGAGACATGGGGAGTGCCACCAGTATGGGAAGAGGCTCATCCCAGGTTGGTGCTGCCAGGCTGGAACTCAGCTGCAGACGCGCTCATGATCCCTGCGCTGTGTGATTCTCCACGGTTTCCTGACTCTCTTTTTGGCTTGTCTAGTGAATTGATTGGGAGGTTTGCTGTTGAACAGGGACTGTGTTAAGCACTGTTTCTGGAAGCTGGAGCATTCTCTGCGATCGTTGTACCGAGTCTGATGGTCTCAGGAGCAGATGGGTTGGGCTTTTTGGAGGGACTGTGTAAGAGTGACCACTCTGAAGGGAGCTCAGGTAGGGGTTTAGGGCAGCACTCCTGAGAGGGACATTTCTGGGCTGGTCCATTTATTACCAGAACATAGAATTGCTAAAAACTGAATCAGTCCCATTGCACAGGAATGGGAGGAGATGGGCAGAGAATGGAAAGTCACCCGGAGGTGGAAATATTAAAGAGGGCTGGGCAAAAGGGTGCTCCCCACCCCCCTCTGGGCTCTGGAAAAAGCCTGCTCCCCAGGTAGAGGAGGAAGCTGGCGGTGGCGGTGCTCTCTGGATGTCACCGTGCAATCAGGGATGCTATTTATAGGTCACTAATTGATCAGGGCAGCCACATCAGGAGGAAATGACTTTCAGGAGTGACAGAAAACTGCAGTGCCCAGCCAGCTTTGGTGAGGTCTCGATGAGAGCAGAAAGTCCCAAAGCAATCAAAATGCTTTGGAAAGAGGCATTTCTCTGAGATGGTGCCTGACTTGGATTATGGCCTGGAGAGAAGTTATGTACCTGCCTGTGCTGTTTGTGGGGGCCCTTGGTAGGACAGAGCTGTCATTGCTCTGGGAAGCTCCATGGAAGAGGTGGTGGCTGCACTCTGCAATGCGGTACATGATGGAGGTTTTGACTCTCCTCTGTAGCCACTCGCCAAGGGGCCTTCTGTCTCTTCTGAACTCAGGTTAGAGGCTTTGACCTCAAGAAGGGCTCTCAGGTTTAATTCATAAAAAGCTGGCAAGTAGAACTGACACCAGCTCAGAGAATGCCTTAAATGCCAGTTGACGTCCTCCTAGGTGGGATGCTTTTCTTCCTTCACCACCTGAGTGAGGTGTGTTCCCTTCAGCCATGGGCTGACCTCCCTGTTGATCATTCAGCTACTCAAGTCAGAGCTTCTTAGAGCAATTGCAGCTTTTCCTAAAGCCTGGAAGATGCCAAGTTGACCTCAAGAACAAACCTGAGCAACGTCATGTGCCCCTGACAGTGAAGAACCTGTTTTCTGGAGGTCTTGATGAGAGATCCCAGCCTGCAGGGATGTAAATAATGGAGAATGGGTCCCAGCCTTGCTGAGCTGCCCTAGGTGAGTGTGCTGAGCTGATGTGAGCTGCAGGAATGCACTGTCTCCAAGTCCGCTAGTTTGGAAATGGTGCTCTTTTCAACGGTTCTGTTATCAGATGGAGCATTTCCTTCATCAGTGTTAATATCCATGTAGTGAAACAATGAAAGGGCTTCCTATCAGTTCCAAATAGGACGTGAAAAGCTCTCAGCGTTAAGAGTAGAGGATGCTGGAATAGGGCAATGGGAAACGCCTGAGTCACTGAAATGCCTCTTTGATTCCATGAGGCTGACATGTTCAAAAGGGAAGAAGAAAAAAAATAAAAAGAGAGAGAGCAGAGCTAGTTAATGATCTGCAGGACAGAGGACAGGAAGGGCCAGCGCTTGGAGCGTGGGCCCTGCAGAGGAGGGGAGGCACAGAGGGATGTCTGGCAAGGGCTTTGGAAAGTGGAGAGTGCAGCAGGGAAGAGCACAGTGAGCTGCCTCATTTGTTTTCAGAGAAGGGGGAGGCACAGTGGAGAAAGACTTCCCCAGCTGAACCTTGTGCCATTCATCCTGCTGCCTCTTGGCACGTGCCAGCTTTTCCCTCCCTGGCCTGAGACCTGCTGGGCCTGTGATCCTGGACAGATGCAGGGCTGTGACGTGCAGCACAGTGTGGGACGCGGTAACAGGCCAGGGCAATGGTCTCCAGCAAAAACTGAAAGGGCTGAATGCATCCCCAAGGCTGCTCTGGGGATTCCTGGTGCACAGAGGCAGCACCAGCCATCCTTTGTTCAACGTGCAGGAAACTCCCCTGCAAGCTGCCTCTGCAGCCTATGGGATTTAGGCTGTCAGTGCTGCTCAACTTGGGACCGATGAGCTGCAAAATACACTTTTAAATCACTGTAATGTAATGGTCCCTCCAAGCACTGCAAACTTAGAGTTAAGGGAGAGGAAAAACCACTTTGCAAAGTGCCCAAGGTCACCAGCCTACAGCACAGAGGACATTACCTATTGTCCAGGCTGGAGGACACGCACAGCAGTTTGTGCTGGAGCTGTGCGTGCAGCCAGGAGGGAGGCATTTGCTGAGATTGGGCAGCACCTGCTCTCCAGGGGCAGAAGAAGCAGGATATCCCAACCCCACAGCGATCCCTGGCCTGGCGTCGGGCAGGCAGCCAGGGCAGTGTGGTCACTGGCTGCTCTTCTGCTGGAACTGAAGGTCTCCCTGCCGGTGCTCGCTGGCCAGGTGTAAATCTCAAGGCCACTGAATAAACTGTGACGTGTGCCAGGTCAGGGGCTGCGAGCAGATTTTTTGCTGTTACAGGAAGATCTGCTCTCTCTGTTTTTGCAAACCATTCCCAGTCTCCTGCAGGCGAACACCCATCAGGCATAATGACAACTGCCTTGCTGTCCTTCCTGGGGAAAGTCCTCCATGAAACGAGCTAGAAATTGCAAAGAGAAGGAACTGGAGGAGATGAGGAGGTCAGACTCACTCCTTCATGGTGGCAAGAGCATTTGGCACTGCAAAGCTCAGTGAAGAGCAAACCTCTCAACAAGGAGCAGGTTTCTCCTCACCCTCAGAAGCACCGTGGGGGGCACGGCTGCTTCCTGAGGTGGGTGATGGAGTGGTGCACACCCAAATCCCTCCTCTCCTGCCTGCATGACCACAGGTGGGAGATGTGGAGGTATCCCTTGGCTGGGAGCTGTACAGGAGTCCCTGAGAGACTTTCAAAGGTTGTGTCCTGCCCTCCATCCTGGCTTCCCAAGGAGATGCATTTGGCTCCCTGCTTTGCTTGCTCCATGGGGAGCCCAAACCCAGGGAGATCAGCCTCTGGGTGATGTGCAGAACAGGCTGCCCTGCTGTGGCTCCCATTCCCATGCAGGGATAGGGCTGCCCTTTGTGACAGGTGAGAGGAGAGGTGATGAAAAGCCTGAGGAAGATGTGCCAGGGCTGGAGGGAACCCAGCGCTGGGGGTGAGGGTGGGTGGTGAAGGCTCACACACAAAGGGCTGTCCTGTCTTCACACCTGCACAGTGGCCGGGGCGCTGACAGGGGGGATAACGCCGCTGACAGAGGCACATCACTGGCAGATAGCAGTAAGGTGCTTCAAATGAAGGCAAGCGGTGAGGTGACAGGCGGTGTGTCTGGGCTTGACTGCCCACGGGAGGGCAGCCACCATGGCCACGGGCTAGGGGCAGCGTTTGGGACCCTGCAGAGGCGGCGACAGGGGCAGGTCAGGTGGTTGCCTCTCCTTCTCTGCCTCTGCAATGCTCAAGCCTAAGCAGTAATTCGATGTTTGCTGGGCTGTGTCTTGGCAAGGCTCTTTTCTGCCACTGTGGGAGAAATAGGTGATCTGTGTGACCAGGGACTGGAGTCAGGGCTTGGACAAGGTCTTGGTGAGGTGCTCAGAAAAGGCTCCCCCCTATCTCCGCCTTCTTGAAAAACATACAAGCAAACCCCAACCACCCCACTGGGTATTTCCAGGAGTTTGATAAAGTCCCAAATGATGAGCCCAGGCTACCCAGGACCAAACCTCACTACTTCTAACACCAACATACTGATGTTGCCTCTGCTGAGAGAGATGTAGCTGTGAGGCTCCCCTTGCTCCCCAGGAGGATTAGAAGCCCTCAGGATCTGGAGGATCCTGTGCTGTGGGTTTGCTTCCTCTCATTGGGATGCTCGGGTAACATCTGCCTGGGGTTCTGCTCCCTCCTGCCCGTTGTCACCAGCGCGAGGAGATCCGTGCCCTCTTCTCATACTTCCTCTGTGGGGGTGAACAGGGTAGGGATGCTGGAGGAGGAGGGTTCTGTGCATTACAAAGCAGGCTGTAGATGTAAGCAGCTCTAACGTGTCTTTGCACAGCCTGACATCCCCGCTGTTTTAGGACAGTCTGGGGCTGAGCCTCGAGTGCTCCGACAGCCGCTCCCCGGCTGCGGGCAAAAGTGGGCGGATGGTGCCCTCCTGCGGCCCCGGAGCCCAGTTCCTTCCAGCCCCAGCACGGGGACCCCCGAGCGTGTTGAGCCATGCTCTGTGCTGGGGCGTTTGGATAGCTCTTCTGACTTGTTTGTAGCGATGTTTTCCCTCCTCTGGCCTCTGTTTTTCCCTGGCTTCCCACGTGCGGCACTCCCACCTCTGTCCCACAGCAGGGGACAACTGAGACACTGTGCAGGGATCGGGCTGCTCCTGCTGTGGGGTCCCTGCAGCCCCATCTGCATCCCCTGTGGCCCTACCTGAATCCCCTGCAGCCCCCTGGGACCCTGAGCCTGGCAGGCTCCCTCCCGTTCAAGGGGTGGCACCTAGGTTCAGGTGATCTGGGAACCATCTGGCCCTGGCTGGGCAGTGAAAGGGGCATAAAGGGATAGGGTGATCCTGAAAGGAGCCTGGTGGGACGGGCAGTTTGGAGTGGGCTCTGTTCAGTGCTTGAATGTCCATGCTGCAGGTTCTCAGGCCCCAAGCCACCAGCCCTTGGGGCTGTGAGTGAGGCAACAGGCAGACCCCAATGGGGGCTTGCAGGAATCTGTCCCCTCCAGCTGTTTTGCTGCAGAAGGAAAGGAGGAAACAATGGGCTCCTGGTGCCCTCTCCAACAGACTGTGCCATCCCATCTGCATGCTCACACCAGGCCAGTGGTGAGAGATGTCTCCTGGAACTGTCAGGGGATGACAATGCAGGATGGAGGCTCCCAGCCCTGCCCTACAGATGGGCTGGGGCAGGGCCGCCTTCAAAGCAAAGAGTGGGTGCTCCCTGGCCTGCCAGGACGAGAAAGTTAAGGGCTGGCATTGTTTTCCCTGGTTCAGAAGAGGTGGATACCAGGCAGGATTAGTCTGGCAAGGCTTCACAATATGCTCAAAGGGGCACAATAGGACCTTGAAGAGAAGAAGTTGCATTGATGACAGGCAAGAGTAGCACCTCTCAGCAGCCTCTGCCTCCTGACACAGGTGGGATGTGCTCAGGGCAGGTGCTTCTGCCCTGCGTCTCTGTTTTTGCCAGAACATCCTTCCCATGTGCCCCAGGACTCCTCCAGTACCGCTGGTCCTGTGGGCAGGCAGACGGGGTGCTGGGCTTTGTGTGGCAGGGAGAGAAAGAAGAGGTGATGGGAGTGAGTGATCTTAGTGCTTCTCTGCTGCTGACGGCCCAGGTAACCTCTGCGAGTCGCTGGGAGTCTGCTGCCTGTCCCTGGCTGTGGACATGGGCTGAGCCCCTTCCCCCATGCAATGCCTGTGCACAGAGTATGAAGGTGCCTGTATCGTGGGCCAGGTATTTGCTTCTCCAGTTATTGGTTTTATAGATTATATTTGGCTTAAGAGACACTGAAGACACTGTTGAATCTGGGGGGGACTCTGATAGTACCTTGGGGCAGGGGGAGCCCACTGTGGCATGGAGCACCCCCTGTGGCAGCCAACTTTTTCCCAGGGCATCTCTCTGTGTCACCCAAGGCCATTGCTGCCATCAGGTAGCTCTAAAGACCCCTGGGATGATGGGATGTGACACGTGTGCAGGCACCAGCAGAGCCCAGGAAAAGAATGGACATGCAGGTAAACAGGTAATGGATGCATAGGGGTTATATCTTTGGGGTTTTTTAATCATTTGCAATCAGGAGCAATTAGAAGCTAAAACATGGACAGCAACAAAGCCCCTGCCTTGTTGTGCTGCTGCTCCCCAGGACTTTCCTGCCTGGAGAACCACACCAGCACTGCAGTGACTGCTCTGTGCTCTGGCACAGAAAGCACGGTCACAAGGGGACCAGCAACCTGTGTGGGTGGCCATCCGTGAGGTGCAACCTCCTGCCTAAAATTGGGTGGGGTCGGGGGCTCAGGCAAGACGATGCCCTATGCAGGCCCCGGGCATGGGGGGCAGCTTGTGCCCATACATGGGATTTTCCAGAGCTGCTCTCCCGCTCCATGCAGGCCCTTTTATGCCTGCTCAGTCACATTCCTTCTTACCAGATTTTTTTGCTGATGCCTTAGTCACCGGGAGCCAAGTTTAACTAAGTACAAATGTGCACCTAAGCAGAGCTGTGGAGGTTGGCAAACCAGTGCCAGGAGCATTTACTGCAGTGTCAGGAGCTGCTCCATCAGTGAGCTGCAGTGATTGCCCAGGCTCTTTGCTGAAACCACAGCTTCAGCCGGCAGCACGCAGCACCAGCTTTTGTTCATCTGTGATAACTTATTAGCTCTGATAACTCATTAAGCGGTGGGGAATTCGAGTACGTGTCATCGCCTGCCTGGCCCAGCTCCTCCAGTATGGGTCGCACACGGGCTTGGCACCATCCTTCTCTGCAGCAGCCTGGCTCACACAGCTGTGCCTGGCAGAGGCAGGTCTGTCCTGTTCTGTGGATGTACCTGAGCTGCTGAGAGAAGGCAGATGGCCACCACGAAGCACAGCCTGCCATGTGCTATATGAAGCACTGAGGACCAGGCTGAGAACCAAAGAGGCTCAATACACCCCAGGCTTCTTAGCCACCTGGGCCCAGGATGGCTGGCCTGGAGCAGTGACACTAGACCTGGGCTGGGCTCACTTTGGGGAGGCTGCAGGGGATCTGACGGGCAGAGTGGTCTCATGGAGCAGCCGGAGCATCCGTTAGGCTGCGCAGGGCTGGCATGCCGTGTTTGTGAAACCTGCCACGCTTGCGGTTGACCAGAGCGCTGAAATAAGCCCGGCCGGAATTGGTGCACTGCTCTGTATCCTGATGTGGTGAGCAGCTCTGACTGGTGAGGGTGGGGGGAGCCCCACTGGGGTGACTGGTGGCAGCAGGACTGTGGGGACTTGGCAGCACCGGCACAAGGACTGTGCACAGGGCCCCGCCAGCGCCCGGAAAGCTCAGCCTGGCACTAACGGAACTGTGATAAAAATGAATGTGACCAGGACAGCAACGCAGGGGAGATTAATGTCAGATTGTCAGAGGGGAGGAAACTAGGGCAGACAGCACTCAAACAGATACTGGGCTGTGCTGGGGGGGCGAAGGGGGTAGATGCTGCTTTTCCCGGTATTATTACATCTGCAGATCTTCATCCCCCCCTGCAGCCTTTGGGCAGAGAGGAAGGGACAAAGGGTTTGCTTGAAGCATAAGCATCACCCTTGCCAATCCCTGTCCCATAAATCCCCCATCTCTGCAGGTGAGACATCTGCCCCTCCATACCGGCCTGAACACTAACATTAGCAGCACCATGGGTTCCCATCCAGGCTGGTGTTCCTTTGCAGCTGCCCAACTGTTTCCCACCAGCAAAGCTTTAGATCTGGGAGAACTCTTGGCTACAAGAAGGTGCTTTGCCATGGCCACCTGCAGGAACAAAGCTGCCCTCATCACTGCTTTCAGCTGCTCCGGCCTTGGCTGCACTGCCAGAGAAGCGTGGTTGTTCAGTGTCTCTCACATTCCCGAGTCCCCTGGTATCACCACAGCTTCTCCAGGACCCCACAGCTTCCAGTTGTGCAGGTACAAGAGCTTCTCAGATGCTCCTTTTGCTCCATTACATTTGGTGACCACAGCAGTGGTTTTCTCTCCAGCCCTCCTTTCTCGGCTGCTCTTTCGGGCATCATTCACATCTGATGGGTCCCATGGTCTTTCCCACCTGAATGAGGCAAACCATGTCCCATACTCAGCCTTCAGAGCATCACCCTCCCTCCTCACCCCTCACTGTGCCCTGGGCTCTTTGTGTGTCTCTCCTAGGGGTGTGTCCAGCCCTCCGAAATCTGCCCATAGCAGCGTCCCAAACAAAAAATCTCACCAGGTTAAGGCAGAGAAAAGGCAGCCACAAAACAGGGCTTAACTGGTCACAGGAGCTGGGGTCCGGCAAGGCCACCGCCACCCTGGTCACACCTTTGCGCCACATCCGTCCCCTTCCCGCCCCGCATGCCTCCCGTTCCCGCCTGTTCCTGCCCCACATCCCTCTCCGCACACAGAGCATGAGTTTTGGCTCCGTGCTGACCCGGCCGAGCCAGCAAAACACTTCCAAACTCCGATCCAGTGTGGGCAGAGGAACGCAATTGCCCCTCCAAGAGGTGCCCTCGTTTCCCCCGCACCCCCGCAGCGGGCCGTGTGCCCGCGGTGTGCCCAGCGCGGGCCTGCAGGGACACCTGGTGGCTGCCGGCCTCGCTGCGGCCCCGGGGCTGGGCACGCTCTGCCGGGTGGGATCGCAGCCTGGAGAGCAGCGGCGGGGCCGGGGAGCCCGAGCAGGGAGCACCAGTTTGAAATGCTGAGATGTGACTGCCCAGAAGGTCAACAGTGTCCTGGGCTGCATCCAGAGCAGTGTGGCCAGCAGGGTGAGGAGGGGATTCTGCCCCTCTGCTCTGCTTTCCTGAGGCCCCACCTGGAGCCCCGTGCCCAGTCCTGGAATCCCCAATATAAGGAGACAGAACTGTTCGAACGGGTCCAGAGGTGGCCCATGGAGATCATCAGAAGGCTGGAGCCCCTCTGCTGTGAGGACAGGCTGAGAGAGTTGGGGTTGTTCAGCCTGGAGAAGAGAAGGGTCCGGGGAAACTTAATAGCGCCCTTCCAGTACCTGAAGGGGCTACAGGAAACCTGAGGAGGAACTTTTTACAAGGACCTGAAGTTATAGGACAAGGAGGAATGACTTTAAATTGGAAGAGGGAAGAGTTAGATTAGACATTAGAAAGAAATTCTTCATGGTGAGAATGGTGAGGCCCTGGCACAGGTTGCCTAGGGAAGCTGTGGATGCCCCCTCCTTGGGGGTGTTCAAGGCCAGGTTGGATGGAGCTTTGTGCAGCTTGGTCTGGTGGGAGGTGTCCCTGCCCATGGCAGAGGGTTGGGAATGGATGGGCTTTGAGGTCCCTTCCACCCCACACCATTCTATGATTCTATGGTACAGAAGTTCATTTCAGGTGTAGCATTCCCTAAGCAGTTGGAGCTCCTTCTTTTCTACCATAAGAAGGGGAACTTAGACTTTTTCCTCCCTGGCTCAGCTCCCTCCCCTGAGAGGCATTTTCTACATCAGCACATTTCTCCTCTGACATCCTTCTCCCCTCCTTGCCAGTCTGCACAGGGAGTGCATGGCTGGGCCAGCTGCAAGTATGGGGTCAGAAGCTGACCAAGCTACTGCAAAGGTGACACTTGCTCCTGTTTGTGAAGTTGGGTGTGGCCAGTGCCACAGAACAGCCTGTCCCAGGAACAAACAGCAGTGATGGGTAGCAAGTCAACTTCTGTGAGCAGAAAATAGTAAATCTTGCAGGAGCTGCGAGCCGAGAGGCAAGTGTTTGTGCAAGGCTCATCAGTCTCAGCTGTACTTGGTCCCTCACTGTATTTGTTGGACAGTCAGGAATGTTCAACATAGGTAATAAAAATCAAAGCCTGCTTGTGACTCATTAGCAAAGAATCAGGACAATGAATGTTGGTGCTGCTCTCCAGCAGATTTATTGCCTCTTTATAAAGCTTACATACAGAGGCACCTTGTGGCACAGGTGGCCAGTATTCCAAAGGTGGCAAAAGCTCCTGCCTAGTATGAGATATCCCAAGGCTGAGGCTATCCCAGTTTTGGTGGGAGAGCTGGCGTGGGAGACAGCACGGCCTGTGCCAGTGAAGGCAGGGGGCACTGCGGGTGCAGGAACCAGCTGGGATAGGGTGAGCAGGGAGCACAGGCAGAGTGCAAGCCTGGCTTGCTGCCCATGGGATGTACATCCTTCTGTGTTCCTGTCTCCTGCGGGATGAGCTGGCTGTGAGTGCGATGCTGCTCCATTCACCACGGTGTTCTCAGGCTGTAGGCCAGGATAAAGCAAAGAGGTTTTTGCATCCACTCACCTGCTGGAGATCCGCAGCCTCGCTCAGAGGTCAGGCTCACTCATTACTTTACCTGGACCATGCTGAGCCCTTCTGCTCCTGCAGCTCTGCCTCACCATCTCCTTTCCAAAAAAGCCAGGTTTTAAATATCCTGAACACCTGCTATCAGGGACCTATTTCTGTGGGACAGTGAGCTTTGTTAGGATGCTTGCTCTAATACTTGGGTTCTGTTACTACTTTTTTAGCTTTCAACATCTAAGTAATTCACCTCCCCTAGTGCTGGTACTCATTTGATCCTCCATACCTCAGCTCACACCTTGTCCCTACTAGCTCACACCATGTGGATTTGGTCTTTCAGCACCACCTCCTCTAAATCCTCATCCATAGGCCCCTCTGAATGTCTTCAGCTTGCAGGACCTCCTCTGGTAGCAAAGGTTACAATTAAAGCGTGTTGACATACACACCAGTTCCACAAGCAGCAAGGGAGTGTGGTCTTGGCTGCCTGGACCAATGCAGCAGCAGCAGGATCAAGCAGGGAGAAGAGGTGTGTTCCTGGTGGCTCATTTTGGGTTTGTCCTGGTCCTTACTACATGCAAGCAGCAGAGGTTGTGGTGACAGGGATTAGCCCCCTTCCACAGCATGGAGAGGAGGGCCATTGTGCAGCCTTTGGGGCAACCAGATGAACCAGGCACCTGCTGGAAAATGACCCTTGGAGGAAAATCCACACAGGGATTTTAGATGCAAGTTGCTTGTGACCCTCACCCTGAGCAGCTGGCTCTGGCTGAGGGCACCAACCTGCCTTTTAAGAGAAGCATCCCCTGGGAGCTGGCCCTGACCTCTTCATTGTTACCTTCACCGGTCCATTTTTCTCTTTGCATGGCAGGTTTATCAAAGAGGTGCTGAACTTCACCTTCCCCGTCCCTGCTCTGAACTCTTGCCACCATGACATTGCTGCATGAGCAGTGAGCACAAGATTTTGCCTCAGGAAGACATTTGGTAAGCCAGCATCTCTGGTCTTCAGTCCAAGACCAGCAAGCCCTGGACCACTCCAGTCTGGACCAGTTCAAGAGTCAGAGGGTGAGAAGTGCCCAGAGCCTTTTTGCTCGTGTACCTGGCAGAGAGCAAAGACTCATCCTAATGACAAGCTCTGGGGCAGAGCTTTGCACAGCTGCCCAGTAGCCTCGTACAGCCAGGAACTGGGAGGTATGGGGAGAGTGGACCAAGTCATGTCCCCTGGCAGATGGATGTGGCAGGGATGGGCAATTGGAGGAATGATGACATGGAGGCAGCCAGCAGAGCCCGCATGCTGGGGCCAACATCATCTCTTGGTGAGGAGTGGCCTGGTGCAAGGTGCAGTGTGGCTCTGCTTTAGCCATAAGCTTGCCACTTCCGTGCTGCTGCCTCCTGTGCTCTTGGAGGAATTAGGAGGGGATCTTCTCTTTTGAGTGTCCCGTGCTATGCCAAACTCAGAAACGTGGGATGCTGTTGAGCTGTTCCTCGCTCAGGTTGTCTTTCTCCAGTCCACAGCTGTAGGGGCAATGCAGCCACGTCCCTGCTGGCCAAAAGACATTCTGCATCTCGCAGGTCTGCCATATGGACCACTGCCACATGCAGTCCTTATTTCCTCATAGGAGGAGAGTGCTCTCCACTGCCTGTGGAGCCCCAATACAGCAGCTTTGGGCCAGGCACTGCGTAGATCATAGAATCATAGAATCATAGAACGGTTTGGGTTTGAAGGGACCTCAAAGCTCATCCAGTTCCAACCCCCTGCCATGGGCAGGGACACCTCCCACCTGCCCAGGCTGCTCAAAGCCCCATCCAACCTGGCCTTGAACACCTCCAGGGAGGGGGCACCCACAGCTTCCCTGGGCAACCTGTGCCAGGGCCTCCCCACCCTCAGCGTGAAGAATTTCTTTCTAATGTCTAATCTAAATCTTCTCCCTTCCAGTTTAAAGTCATTCCTCCTTGTCCTATAACTTCAGGTCCTTGTAAAAAGTCCCTCCCCAGGTCTCCTGCAGCCCCTTCAGGTATTGGAAGGCCTCTATGAAGTTCCCCCAGGTCTGAGCAGGTGGCACTTACAGGGGACATCCCTGAGCCAGAGACATCAAAGCCAGGTCTTGCCCACAACCTCAGGCAAGGCCCGCACAGTCCTGATGGAGTTTCTCCAGTCGTGGCGTGCATGGTCATTGCCCTTGGGAGGAGGAGACAGCTCAAAGGCACAACATGGGGCCTGGCACAAGATGGCGGTGGGGCTGGGTAGGGTTCATGGGAGGTCCCAGCAGGCCCATCATGGCCCCAGTGGGGTGGGCCACCTTGGTTGTGCCTCGAGCCTCTGGGGCAGCCCTGGAGGAGCTCCCCAGGCCTGGGAGATGTTTCCTGTTTGCTGCCCGCACTGAAGCATCGGCCCTTCAACCGCTGCCAGTCCTCCGCTTCCGGCAGGGGCTCCCGCCCGGAGCCCCCCTGCACTATCAGCTCGCCAGATGCCTTTTTCAGGATACTGTGGTAAAACTGTGCCGGGCAGGCGCTGTCATTTGGGGTTTTCTCTCGTGTCAGCCTTGAAGACAAATTGGACAAGGAGGAGCGAGAGGGGGGGAAAAATAATAAATTTAAACCATAAAAAAAAAAAGAAAGAAAGATGCTCGCTGCCATCCTCAGCTGGGGTTGGCCCATGCACCAGTGCGGCAATGGGTGCCCCAAGCGTCAGGGCTGGAGGCAGCGTGGGGATGGGGCAGGTTGGGGTGGCCACCATGGCGGTGTGGCCTCCCTGGGCACTGTCGGCCTCTAGTGGTGGCGGTGGTGAGGCGCCATGGTGGCACCACAGACCCTCTGGGCCCCACTAGTGCAATGGGGACTTTCTCTTGTCCCTCCTTGGCACTTCTGCCCTCCGGGATGTGGTCCTCTGGGTGCTACCACCCAGTAGGACATAGTCCTCTTCTGGAATGCTGTGCTGGTGAGGGAGCAGGAGCTGCAAGAGGGGGTATGAGGTACCCCAGCATCTCTCAGCCATCCAGCAGCCAAGGGTGACCCCAAACCAGCCAGGACCACTGGTCTGCAGCCACCACACAGTGCTGAGCAGCCACCAGACTGGGTTGGCTGGGAGCTGGGCAGCCCTGCGAGAGAGAGCAGGAGGGAAATGGTGGAAGAGCATGTGGAGAATTCTGTCCCTCTGAGGAGCCATGCAAGGGGCTGCTGCCAGGTATGCCGTGGGCCTTGGGTACACCTTGGGTATTAGGGATGGTCCATGCACAGGTAAAGGGGTCCATGGATGGTCCATGGTCCCAGGTTTAACCTGGGAGCTCACCCAAAACCACAGTGCTAGTGTGGGGTGTGTGAGGGTGCCTGTGTGGGCGTGTGTTCCCTGAGACCGTAGCTCAGTGGGTAACATGAAAGCACAGTGGCTCATATGGTGCTTGGCAAGTGCTCTGGCTGTGCCTTCCTGCAAAATGGTGGGGTCAGGTCTGCTGGAAGAGGCATTGTGAAACCAAATGTGCTTCCTTGGGGTTTAAAGAGACACAGCACCCTCAGAGCCAGCTACAAACCTCAATAGAATCACAGAATGGTTTGGATTGGAAGGGACTTTAAAGATCATCCCCTTGCCCATGGCAAGGGGATCTCCCACTGGATCAGGTTGCTCAAAGCCTCAATAGAATCATAGACCTGTAGGATTTGCTCTGAGTTAAGCCTGGTGATTTTATTTTGTTGGATGAAAAAAAAATAAAAAATAGAAGAGGTGGTTGATCCCTGTGCAGCAGAGGGGAGGTGTCAGCACAGGGAGGCAGAGTCAATGGTGCAGAAATAGTACTGGGCTATCCCCACCCATGGAGGATGGATGGGGGGCTGGCTCGGGCTGGAGGGTGTGGGTGGGAGTTACAGTGCACCTGACTATAAAACTTGATTTTCTCTCCAGCCCTTGAGTTTAAGCATCCACTGGAGGATGCACAGGATCTCCTGGGTGGGTCTTCAGTATTTTCCCTTGGAGGATTGTAAGCGAGAAGTCAAAGAGGGAGAAGTTGTACTCTGGCTGCCCAGGAGAAGCTTTGGTTGTGAGTAGCACCCTGGTGAGAAGGGGAGTTGTGGGGGGCCGGGGGGAGCAATGGGGAGACAGGAGGGAGCTGCATGCTACCCTGTGCGAGGCAGGTGGCTGCACCAAGCTGGGGACCTGAAATCATGGCTGCTCGCTTTCGCCAGCAAATCTTGCATTTGTGTGGTTTCCTTTTCCTTCTTCTACATACACTTTTTTTTCCTTCTCTCTTCATTTTGTTCCCTTTGCTGCGGAGGCAAATTTTAGCCCTTCCAACCTCTTAGTTCCAAACTGTGCACAAGAGCAAAACTAATCACAGAGTCCCAGCAGGGCTCAGCCTTAATTACCCATGAGATATTAATCTGCTGGAGGGTCTCAAGTGCTCTCTTATCCAAGCCTTTCTTTTTCTCTTACTTCTGCTGTTCTGCAATTCCCCCAGCAGATGCCTCCCAATTCCTCACAGACTCCCCAGGCTATTTTTTTCTGAACAAGATGACAAGTGAACTTCCCAGCACAGAAAAGTCTACAAGCAGAGCAGCAGAGACAGAGAAAACCCAGTCCTATTGCAGCTCTCAGTCCTCTCTTGAAGGCCTGGCTTTTTTCAGAGGCAGTAGAAGGATGGAGGTCGTCTTCTCCATCAGCCTTGGAATCACTCTGCCCACAGATCTCAGGTTAGATGGCCAAGTGCATAGCAGAAGGGGAGTCCTCATGCCTGGATTCTCCAGTGACAGTGCCTGCATCCCTGCCCTACATCCCTGGTTGTGATGCTTTGGGAACCTGCTGGCTCTAGTTCCTCGTGCTTCATGAGCCGCCAAGCCTAGAAGGAATAAGGGATATCCTTGGAAAGCAGCAGCTGAGCCAGCAAAGGCAGCCCTGGCCAGGGATCTGCCTGGTCCATGGTGGAGGAGGCCAGCACGGTGACATTGGCTGAAGGAAGCAACAGCTACAGGAGAAAAGGAAGGATGACTTGAGCTACATAGAGGAGAGAATGAGCTCCCTGGGGGCCCTGCTGACTGGGACACTTTCAGGCTGCCCTGTAGCAGTTCCTTCCTAGGAAGTCCATCCTCAGCAAGAACCTTGGGAGATGCGTCTGGCAAGGGGCTGCTTCTCTGGTTATCACCGGGATCTGAGCAAGGATATAATTTTGAAACCTCCTTGATGGTTCGTATAAACCCAGCCATAAAAGAAATCTTGAAGTCAGAACTTCCCAAACTCTCAGAGCTGAAGGGAAGGATGGCAGGATATCAGTAGCTTGCTGCCTTTCTAACCCAATAAACTTCCCCATTCCTTTTCCCTCCTCATGGACTGGAGGCTGCTGCCTTTAAATACAGCAAATTTAAATACAGCAGAGACAAACAGCTGCAGACCTAATTGGCCCATTTGTTGTCATCAGGTGCTCTTGCTTTGTCCCTCCTTCAGCTCCCCCAGGCACTGAGCTTCTGGTAGGTGCTGTGGCTTTTCCTCCTCCTCCTTTTTCTAGTTTATTCTTAGGAGTAAATTTGCAGGAATCAAGAAATTGCTCTGGGTTTTAGGTCACTCTGCTTCTGTATGTTTGTTGAAGGGGTTCCCTGTGCTGCTGCAGGTGTTTGCCACAGGTCATGGAGGTCCACTTACTCTTTTTGTGAGGCTCAGCACAAAGGCTCTGGGGTGTGGCATGCCTCCTCGCTGCTGCTCCCCCACAGCTCTGGGTGTAGCTGGCACAGGGGAGCAGCTACAAAGGTTTGGGATCCCCCTGAGGGATGAAACTAACCTTGTGGAGTATCTCCATCCCATTTCATAACCCAGTTGGAAAGTGTGTAGTAGTCAGAGACTGTCTCCTTGGAGGTCTTCCTGCCCGCCCCAAGGACCCACACTGAGCCCCAGAGCGGGGCTGTCCCTGGGCCACTAGCCCCAAATTGCCCTTTCCCTGTGTATGAGCTGGCCCTGAAGGGGCAGTACTGGGGCAGAAAGGGCTCAGGGTACAGAGTGCAGGAGATGGAGGCTGCTAGGGAGGGCAGCAGAACAGAGGAGCAGGAGAGGAGCAAAGCAACTCTTCTTGGAGTGGCGATTTTATTCTCAGTCTCTGGAACTGGGGCAGCTCTCCTCAGGGACCAGAGGCCCTTTTTGTTGGAGCTGGCTGCGTTCATCCTCCCTATTTATAGCTGCTGTCTCTGCAGCTGTGGCTTCCGTTAACAAGTAGGATCTGAAACTGTCCAGCAGCCACGAGGGCTGAGGTGTGTGCTGATAAGCAGAATCCCTTGGGATAGAGAGGGAAAGACATAGACTCACACCATCAGCCTAAGGGGGCTTTGCTGTGATGGCACGATGAGTTCTGTGACATCTGGGCTCTCTGAGAAGCCAGGCAGTGGTGGAATGGGGGCAAAGCAGCGTGGCACTGCCTTTCCTTTATCAGGGAAAATGGAAAAGTAAGGGTATCTCTGGGATCATCAGTTTGATCCCTCTTCTCCTTTTCCGGGACCTGCCTGTATTGACCCCACTGCCACAGACAGCCCCTGTCAGGCTTTGGATGCCCTGGTACCTCCCTGAGCACTGTGTGTGTGTTTTGGCCCAACAGGGTAATGATTTATTAGGTTTTAGCTGTTGCTCATCCCCACTCTGGTCAAGCAGGACTGATGGTCTCAGGGTTTCCAATAGCACCGGTGTAGAGAGCAGAGAGGCAGGGGATCTAAGCTTGCCCACTGCACTGCAGGGTGAGGTTTGTGGGCACGGGAGGGAGCTGGCACCTGGCCTCAGGCCTGCAGTGAACCAGTCCTCATCAACACATCCACCTGGCAAGCTCTGGGGCAAAGGGCTCTCCTACCAACTGCATCCTCTGAAAGGCAAAAAGCATGCCAAGAGAGGATAAGGATCACTTTTATCCAGATAAGAGCGGCAGTAAAGGGCAAGGACAGTGAGTCTGTGACAGACACCTTGGCCCCAAGGGCTTGGGACAGAGGGACAGACAGTGTAGGTGGCCTGGCAAGGGCTGGAAGGTGTCTGGCTACTTGTGTGGGTTGAGGCACAGGGCCTATCAGACAGCGCAGGGCCACGGGGGTTGTGTTTGCAAGCCTCACACGGAGCCAGCGCAGGAACTGTCACACCTCCAGGCCCTAGCACAGCCACTCTTGGCACTACCATCCTCAGTGCAGAGCTGATTGCGCTGTGGTGCAGCCAAGTTTTGCCCAGTTTGCAAGCAGCCTCCAGCTCTTTTGCCGAGTGCATTTCTTGAGTTGGCTGTGGATGCCCAATGGAGAGGGCTGCACCCCATTTAACCATCCCTGCTCCTCTGCACCAGCACCTCTGATTCCCCTCACTCCAGCACAACACATACAGGCGAGGCAGTGGCAGTTTTATTTCAAAGTAGGACAAAGGTATCTTTATTCTTTCTGGAGCTGCAACATTCAGATTTGCCGTGAGCGTGTCTGCTCAGACTGGCTGTTCGTGTGCATTTAGTCAGGGCACAAACTACACAGGGGAAACCAAAAGCAAGAGACTTTTATAACCTGGCTGAGTCTCAGCTCTGGTAAAGATACCCTGCTACCCTGCCAAACAGCATGATGTCATGGTCCCTTGCACAGCACATGGTGCTGAGCAGACAGGCTCTATACAAAAAATCGAAACCCAGAACGTACTTTCAGACATATCACATCAACTTTTCCCATAATTTTGCTGGGAAGGAGTTTTGGCTCAAAGTTTATCCATTCCCAGGCTTCTCCCTTCATACCTCTCCCTCCACCTGGTCACTTAAACCAGGGAGTTACAGTGCATCAAGGATGTTGTCAATTTTGGTGACCAGGTCCTGGCGCTTGTTGGAATGGATCTTCTCATTCTCAATATATGTGTCCTTCTTGAGCTTGCCAGCTACCAGCCGCTCGGCCTCAACCGAGGACTTCAGAACGAGCTCCTTGACTTGGCCGTCGAGCTTCTGAATCTCACTTACCTTACAGGAATGAGAAACAAAGGGAGAGTTAGAGGAGACAGAAAACATCCCTACAGCGAAGCTAGAATAGAATAAATGGTAAAGCTGGAGCAAAAGATTAAGTCAGTGCTAAGCGGAAACATTTCCAATCCCTGAATATTGCCTCCTGAGCCATCACCTCTCTCTGGCATCACGTTATGAGGAACGTATCGAATGGATAATTAAGCAGTGCAGATAAAGGGGCTCTGAGGACCCAGGAGCCATACTGGGAGGAAACAGGTGCAATGACTGTTAAACAGTGTTCATGACAGATTTTAAAGGCTTCAAGCTAAATCACAACTATGACAGCTGGAAGCTGTGTCCCTACAATTAATGATGTGTGAGAAACAAGTCTGCAATGACAGAGCTACTCTTTGAGTTAATAACAGCAGATAAAGCAAGGTGGCTGTTGGTTGAATGGACCTTGGAGGCCGAAGTGTCCCTCACTTGGGGTTAAGTGGCTGTTCCAGGTAAGTGCTGAAATACAGTGGAGGCAAGAAAGGATAGCGAGTGTGTGCTCCCTGTGCCATGGCTTTCAACATGGTACAGCAAAGCACCTCCTGAGGAGCATCATGTTACCACAGTTCTGTCAACACAAAATTCACATGTGCAAGAAATTAAGAGATGAGGGAGAAGATTTTGGTTTAGCTGGTGTCAGTAGTAGAGTCAGAACTGATAACGTGTTGATAGTTCCCATTTTTTGCCCAAGTGTCGCTGCCACAAGCTCAATGAGAAGCACGAGGATTGTGTTACAAATGCATTAATCAGTGCTCATGCCGCTGGCTCAAGCACTGTTTAAGAAACAGCACAAGCAGCTGTTCGCCAGCAGACCTTACAGGGCTGCATAACCAAGATTACTGCAAACAGAATAAACCCATCTTTGCTCCTCCTGGCAGGGACTGAGCCATTTTCAGAGGAAAAAAAAATAATACAGGCTGCAAAAACTAAACCCCAAACTAAACCTCACCTAGAACACCTTATAAGAGCCAAGAATAGGAGAGCTTAAAAAAAAATATTAGGATTTCTTACTTTATCACATAAGTCAGAGCCTTCTGTCTTGAGTTTAGACTGCAGAGAGGCTATTTCATTTGTCAGGGCCTTGTGCTCTGTCTCCAAAGACTTTTTGCCACTGTTCAGGGTGGAGAGGTCCCGTGACTGCTTGTATTTATTCACTGCTTCATCAAAGTGACGATACAGCCCAAGTCTCTTGTTCACCAGAGTAAGCACTTGCTCTGTGATGCAGGCAACCTTCATCCTAGCTTCAGCAGCTGGATCCTGCAAGAGGATAGAGGGGAAGATCAAAGCACTTATATTCTTGATCTGCATCAAGCCATGCTTGCAATCTGTCACCGTACTTTAACAGGAGCAACTTCCCTTTAAGTTAAGTCAATTGACAGTAATTAGGTGAATAGTTCAAGCAATGACTAGGGCAGGCACCTTTCAACACTCAGTCTAGCCCAAGAAACAGCCTAACAAAAAGTGAAAACATTGCCATGGGCAGACATCCCTGCTTCTCAGGGAGGGATTCTTTTTTATCCAGAAGGCAAAACTCTGCGTTAGCCTTAGCACACCAGTTCAAATCCTGTAGGAGTATCAATGTTCAAGTAGCACAAAAACAGGGCTCCATTTAAGCATCCAGTAAAGTATCCAATTGGAGGGACCATTCAGTGAGAATTACTGGTAAGGAAAATCTCGAACTGTGAGCTGAGTAAGCCACTAACACTCCCACAGGGCTCTTCATCATACAGCACCTTAGTGATGGAGAAATCCAGCCTCACATAGACAATCACAGTGAAGAACAAGATGTAAAAGGCTCCAACCACCAACAGAGGTTCCTGCAGCATCAAGATTTTGTTGAAGGTGTAATGAACCTAGAAGAGAAGTTCAGAACACTGAACAGTGACCCCTGTTACTATGGGAGACAACTGCTTTCCTCAGTCAGTCCAACATGGGTGTTGTGACAATGCTGCTGAATTCAGAGGAGGCACAACTGCCCAAGCAAACCATTCACAGAGACCACACACTCACCACAATGTCCTGGATGTGCTGCTCCACCAGGTTGCTCTTGTGTGCCACAATAACTGGACGTCCAAAAGTGTCCAGGTAAGTGTAGTGAAGCTCGTCTGAAGCACGATTGATTTCATAAGGGCTGTCCACATGGATATTCCTGTGGACAAAACCAGAAAGTCCCATAAGACTCTACAGCGTTTCAGATGACGTAACCTAGGACTAGTCTGGCCAACTGTGGCCTCCAGCACAAGGCAAATTATGCAGTTTAAACAACACTCTAAAAGGAAGCAAAGCTGTGTTCCAAGGTCTCCTCCATATGTACAGTCATGGTTTTGTTTTACTGCCCTCAGGCCATCAGAGTAGGCTGGAGAATTGCCACCAACACAACACCATCTGCAGTAACAAGGCAGAAGTAAAGACACTTACTTGGCACCTTCCGGCAGGACGATCTTGACTGTCAGAGAGTCTGTAACTTGCTCATCAAACACATGGTCGACAAACCTCATTTTCAGGGCATATTGATCACCTAAGAAATTGTAGACGAAAGGGTGGTTACAGTTCCTCAAAGAACAAGGAGAAAGCATCAAGCTCAGCTCCTAACAAAAGCAAGAGCAGAATTCGCATGGATGCATTGTGCAGCAGGGGGCACCAGCTCCCTCAAGTATATTTTAACCAAATGTCTACAAAAACCTGATGGAAGCACAGAAAAGAAGGTGGATTTGCATATTCTAGAAATAAAAGCTAGCAACTGTTGTTGCTAAGGTGCAGCACACTGCAGCTTTGAATTCTTTACTGCGCAGCAACCGCCTTTAAACACAGAGGAGAAGGTTTCTTATTCCCGTCTGCTGTGCCACCCACCGAGATTGTAGAGGTATTCATAGCTTGGCAGGTTATAGCCAATGATGTAATGGGTTTTCCACCCCCCAAAAAGCGGGAAGCGGGGACGGATCTCCATCTCCACAGAGTCATCCAGAACAAGGAGGTGGCTGGTGGAGATGTTTCCAATTTCATCTCGGTAATAGACGTCCTGAGCAGCAGCTGGAAGAATGGTCTGTATGGAGAGAAGCAACAGTCAGCACATCAGCTAGGAGTTATTTCCAGGGAAAATGGCAAAACCAGTACTGGCTGTTAAGCATCGAGAAACCGCGCTCCCATGTGAGAGATGACAAAATGGCTATTCAGTTGCACTGAGTGGTAAAATTGTGCTATTATAAGCAATCAGCCACAGAAGTGGCTGCCGGCACTAAAATCACTTGGCCTCTAAATGAATGTGCTTTCTCCAGCTCAATTTCAAATACTCCAGGCAGCAAGGGATCTCATCATGCCCACCAGGACAGCAATTCCCTTTTCACTCCAGCTCGCTGCCCAAGCTCACTAAGCTTGCTGGCTCTATGTTCAGCAAAATGAGATTTCTGTTTGGCTGCACCACCTTAGAGAATCACAACAATCAATCCTGGAGGCTTCAAGCAGCGAAAAAGATTTTGGTTCAGATGAAAACAATTTTCACATGTGGCTAGCAGAGTCACAGCTTTAACTCTTGTTGTGTGCTTTGTGAGCAAGGAATTGAATGGGTAAGTTTCCAATTAATGCTGTTCAACGTGATGAGGATATGACAGAGAAGGCAACTCTGAAAACAGAGAGTGGGGACGGAATGAATGGCCCTTGCACAGTGGAAAACAGAGATGCCAACACAGGGATTAAAGGTTTTAGAGTGTTCCCCAAACTGGAGGGGTGGGGAGTGTGGAGAAACACTACCTGCCCTGGTATATGCACTTTGGCCAACAGAAGCAATGAAGCATATAACCTCCTAATTCTACCTCCAAAAGCTACTCCTATCTAGCATGAGCCTTCTCTGAAAACAGATCAGAGCTTTAATATGCAGTTTTTACTTGAGTACGTTTACCAAAGAAAAAAAGGCAAAGGACAATTATTTTTTTCCCTCTGGGGATTAAGAAAGGGGGGAGCCACAGTTAAAAAATAAGCCAACCTTAAAAGACTTGACAGATGAGATCCCACTGTCTGGCTGCCTCTGGTAGTCGTATCTGGAGAAGGGGCCTTTCAGCACTGCTCCTGTGTGCTTTAAATCAACCGTCTCTTCAACCGCAATGTTCCCCCAGTGAGACACTTCGATGACTCGGGTCATACTGGTGATGGTCAGGAATGGACTGTTATTTTCATAGTGCACCTTCAGAGTGTCCTAAAAGGAAAACGGATAAATAATAGACTTGCAGAAAGGAGCAACCTCCCCTCTCAATCTTCCGTCTCCGTGTCCCACAGAGAAACCTCCTTGACAGGCTCTGCAGAGCTGAAGCTGACTGCACAGGAAGGTTGGAGCCACCCCAGTTTCACGCAGGGCACTGTGTACCTGGGGTGGACTCACAGGTCACACCCCGCACATCTGGCTGAGTTCTACCACGGAGGGGGCTTGAGATGCAGTCTTCTCCATTGCAAATACACCCCTGCCAGAACCATGCACAAACTGGCCTGGTCTACAGGAGAAATCATATGAGGAGAGACTGAAGTCACGTGGTCTGTTCAGCCTGGAGGAGACTGAGAGGGGACCTCACAGCCATCTACTGCTTCCTCAAAAGGGAAGGAGGAGAAGCAGGCACTGATATCTTCTCTCTGGTGACCAGTGACAGGACTTGAGAGAATGGCAGGAAGACATGGCAGGGGAGGTTCTGGTTAGATGTTAGAAAGAGATTCTTCACCCAAAGGTGAAGGGGTGGTGGAGCAATGGAATAGCTCCCCAGGGAAGCAGTCATAGTGCCAAGCCTGACACTATTCCACAAGCATTTGGACAATGCCCTCAGACACACGGTGTGAAAGTTGGGGTTGTCCTGTGTAGGGACAGGAGTTGGACTCAATGATCCTTGTGGGTCCCTTCCAAGTCAGGTCATTCTATGGTTCTGTGTCTATGGTTTGCTCTGTGGACACCAAGCAGCGGTCAGCAATGACGTCTGTACTAGAAGCACCTACCCACATGCAGGCTAATTCAGGCTTGACCTGCAATTCTTACACAAAAGGCCCCACTTCCCACTCTCCAGCCTCTGAGACGCAGGTGCCATGTTTGCAAAATGCTGTCTGCAGACCACAACCCCTTTGCACAGATATTTACCTGGCTGTATGGAGGAATGTCCTTGAAGGGGCCATATTCAATTGTGTCTTCAGTGCGGGAAGGGTTGCCCAGCTTGGTGTAACTCTCCACGTTCCTAGAGGCCAGTTTGACCCGGGTTGTTTGGGTCTTGGTGAAGTATGGCGAGTAGAAATAGTGATTTCCTTCAAAGACAACAAACTGCTTCTCACTCTGGGTGATGTGGGTGGGGTAGGGCTGCAGGACGTGAGTGAAAACCATTTCGACAGATACACGGACCTTGGCTCCTGGTGCCAAAGGAGATGGCAGCTTCACAGAGAAGAATTTTCCACTGGAAGGGAGAACAGGTAAGTTGTGTGAGAACTCCCCTAAGGGAGCAATCAGATCCAACCCCTGCAACATCCACTGTGGATGGGAGCCAGTAGGTCCCATCTGTTGTGTGTGATTGGGACCAGCATTTGCTCCTCTAAGGTGTACACATGTATTGTTCCAGAAGGTGGGCTTACTCTGGGCTGGGGAAACAGGACAGGAGTAAGCACAGGGTGAACCTTGTCCAGGCACAACTACAGCCTACTTCACAAAACACTGGCTCCCATTTTAGAAGGGGAGTCCACAGGAAGTGACAAAGATGATCTGAGGGCTGGAGCATCTCCCATATGAGGGACAGGTTGAGAGAGCTGAGGTTGCTCAGCCTGGATAAGAGAAGGCTCCAGGGAGACCTTAAAGCAGCCTTCCCAAAAGCAGGATCACATGAGGCCTCCGGAGAAACCATGATCTGCTTTGGCAACTTCACAGCTACTGTTCTCTTGAGACTCAGCAGCACCGTGCTTCTGACCCACTTCCCAAGCACCCTTTGTTCCTCAGCTCTCATGGTCAGGAAGCACCTGCCTGCCCAGTCCTACGGCGTATGCACAACAGCCCAAGCTTGGCAGCACAGAGCCTCTTGCAAAAGACAGCATCCTTTCTCCCCACTGCAGGCAACAGCCCCTGCTGGGCCACAGCACCCAGCGCCGTGGTAGTCCATGTATCGCAGACTAAAAGCAGTGCTCTGGGGACACAGCCAAAGTGCTCTCTCTGTAACCACCACTGCCAATCATGTGAGACCTGAAAAGGGAACAGTGGGGAAAAGCATAACCACAGCTATAATGCTTCTTTTACCTGATGTCTCTTAATACAGGAACAGGGCATTACTTAAGGCACTGAGTACAAAAGACGAATCACAGCTGAGTCCCCCTGAAGGCAGCTGATTGTATTTGAGAGAGAGATGCTCTCCCTTCATTAACAGCCATGGATGGCTGTAAGATGTAGGTAACACACTGCTCCTGTTGGGTTCAGGGCAGAGATCTAAAACCACATGTGCTAACTCCTCCAAGGAAAGAGCATCTAGGGGAGAAGAATGACTTCTACTAGGGTAGCCTGGGCTGTAGGAATTGGGTTTGGCTGCCTCTCTGAACTGTGTTCCTTGGCTCTGAAGCACTCCAGGACGCAACCTGAGTACAGACTGGATCTTCTCAGGAACATAAGACTCTAGGATCTTTAGGTATGTGAGACTGGGGTAGGATTTCTGCTCCACATGCACAACTCTAGCTACTGACCTTAGAGGGTGACACTCACCTTTTACCCTTCACTTTATTCTCTCTCACTTCCAAGATGTTCTCCTCCTCTTCCTCCCCCTTCACCTGTTCCAAAACAACAGAATGATCAGTGTACTGCTGTTTAAAAGACCTAACACATTCAGGGCAAACTCCACAGTCCCTATACCCCTTAACAGAGGAATAGCCCCTAGAAAGCACAAGCTGTTAGATGACTACCCGATTTAAAAAAGGAGCCCTTTTATAATGTTTTTCATGAATACAAATAGCAGCGGAGCCAGCGTGCAAGAGCAGATACCAGAGATTCTTTATAACTCTCCAAGTCCTATAAAGAGTGGCAGAGGGACCCGGGGTTGTTTAGTCTGGAGAAGAGAAGACTCAGGGGACACCTCATCACTGTTTACAACTGCCTGAAAGGAGGCTGTAGTGAGGTGGGTGCTGGTCTCCCAAGCTACAGGAAACAAATGACAAGAAATGGCCTCAAGTTGTGCCACGGGAGGCTCAGATTGGATATTAGGAAACATCTTTTTGTTGAAAGGGTCCTCGGGCACTGGAACAGCTGCCCAGGGAGGTGATGGAGTCTCCTGGAGGGACTTCAAAGGTAGGTAGATGATGTGCTCAGGGATGGTTCAGTAGTGGACAGGTATGGTTGGCCTCAATGATCTCACAGGTCTTTCCCAACCAGGTGCTTCTATTGATGGAATCATTCCCTGATGCACCCAGTGCTGAAATAAAGGCTATTGCTTTCCAAAACCCCAACACGACCCCTTGGGAGTTTATTTGCCGGTATTTTCAGTGTGAGTTCACCCCGCGTTAGGACAGAAACCCTGGGCTGCAGCACCGCGAGGTAGGGGGAGCCTCTCCCACCTCCGGTATCCGGTACCGCTGTGCTGACGTGTCCCCCCGGGCCGGTCAGCGCCCCCCGTGTCTCCAACAGTGCCCTCCCCCCGACACCACTCACCTGCACGCCTAGGTAAGCCAGGTGCGGCTCCAGGCCGGGCTCCAGTGCCAGCAGGAAGGCGGAGGCGGCCGTGCCCCCCGGCGCATTGGCGATACTAAGCTCGGCCGACACCTTGGCCAGGTGGGTGCTGAGGTCCAGGGAGCGCCGCGCCTCTTCCAGCACCAGATCGGCGGCGGCGGCCGCCACGCACAGAAGCAGCCGACACAGCAGCCGCGCCATGGCCGCCACGCCGCGCGGGGACCGCACAAGATGCCGGCGCCCGCGCTGTACGGGCAGGGCACAAGATGGCGGCGCCCACTGCGGGAGGAGGAGCAAGATGGCGGCGCCCAGCGGCGCTTGGGGCCCCACGCGAGTGTACGCGGAAAAGGGGCGGGACCTTGCACGGCCCCGGGGCTGGTTGCGGCCTGCTTCTACGGTGCTCTCGCCTGCCCTCTTCCAGTGCACCCTTGCGCCCGTGGGATCCCGGCGGCCGCTCCCAGGAACGGACAAAGCCACTACAGCAGACGGCCCGGGGCGTCCGCGTGCTTTGAGTCTCCTCAGCAGCCGCCACACAAAGCAGCGCGCTTGTCCCCTCGTTCATTGCCAACGCTGGCTTTGGCAGTGGTGGCTGCCAGCGGCCAAAGACTTCCAGCCTGGTGTGGGACGGCACTGGAGAGGGCAGGCAGCGCTGGGGTTCAGCGTCAGGGTCAGAGTTAAGGTGGGATTCACTAGAGAAGGGCAGTCAGCACTGGGATTAGCACCAGAAACGGAGTTAGGGTGGGATTCGCCGGAGAAGGGCAGTTGACGCAGACAGCACTGGGATTTAGCACCAGAGATAGGCTTACGGTGCTTTTGATTACCCTGCTGGATAACTGAGCCGCAAATTGGGATGGTTGGTCTCACTGGCACAGAGACTGCTGTTGCTCTGTAAGACAAGGTTTTATGCAAGTAGATTTTAAACTGAATCCAAATCTTCTGCTGAAAACTACTGATAATTGACAACTAAACTTTGCCAGAGTAGAAGTGTAGGCAGCTGAGGCACCATAACCAGTCTTGAGCTAACTTGGACAAAGAGCTGGAGAAAGGAAAACGTTAGCGGTTTAACACATGCCCGGAGAAGAGGTGATTGACACTTTATTCCCAAATACCTAAAGGAGATAAAAGCGAGGACCGAGGAACGGATGTTGTCTGCCGTGATTGCCGGAGCAGAGCTTTTGCCTGTGAGCCCTGTGGGACAACAGGCTTTTTTTGTTTGTATAATGTGATCCAGGACTCGACCTTTCTTTAAGATCCTAATATGAGTTACAGAGATAATGTTTTGAATTGGCCTGAGATTTGCCAAGTATTGGAAGGGGATTTCCTAAATGTTGTGCGTTTGGATCTGGAGTCAAACAGCCAGCCCCTTGGCAAAGGCTAAATAAAATGGGATGTCTTCTGGTGTGCTATGTTCAAAACAGCATCACCTTTTCACTGGCCTTTCCTTCCTCCCCTCACTGCAACTCCCCCAAATCCTATCATGGAAATTTTCTTGGCAAATGACTTCACTTTCCCTTTGATTTATTTAGGCACCAGACCTGTGAATTTGGCAGCTGGCCCTGCTAGCATCTCCTAGCACAACCAGGTAGTTTTGTCGCCATGTTTTGGGTGACAGCAGGGCTATCTTTCAGCAGCACAGCAGGAGATGGTCACAGTGGTGAGTGTTCTTGTCCTCAGCCTCCTGCTTCCAGCTAGGGAAATGTTCCAGGGCCTTCTGCTTTCCAGGAAAAACATGTATATCTTGGCCCTATTCTCCAAAGAGCTGGGCTTTGGTGCCGTGGGAGCTGGGTAGGCAGGTTCGGGAAGAAACAACCGTGAAACATAGAGGGCCGAGCTAAACAGCTGGCTCTAATTTATGGCTGACCAGTGGTGCTGCATCTCGAAACACCCTCCAGTTGTTCAGGTTGGTTTTGCTGTGGAAAGTTCCCCTGCTAAGAGTGACTGTCACTGTCCTTCCTTCAACCCCAGCCTCCATGTCACAAAGAATAAATGAACTCCAGGCTGCGTCATTTATAACACGTGCAAGTCCAGCCTTTATTCCCCCTCTCTTCCTCAGGCAATTTCTCCTGGTAAAGGAAAGGAAAGAAATAAATGCACATTCCTCTTGTGTCTGGAGATAATTGGCCTCCAGTTGTTACATCCTGGGCCAAAGGTTGCTCTCTGATGGGTTCAGCCCAGAGCCTGGATCTGAGCTTGCTGGCAAATGCAAAAGTTTCAACATCTGACCCATCCCAGACCCTGGCGAGCTCTGAATCAGGCTGTTATACACTAACCCCGTGTTCGGATCCATTTCTAATTGTGATAATTGAGTCATGCTGAGCCTGCACAGCGCCTGTTCCAAGACTTCAGCCCTACCACATAGACTAAATTTATCTTTGGGTTGAAAAGCTGCTGCCTTTAGGCTTCTTGCTCCAAGGATGAGTTTGGCTGTGCTGAGCCCTCTCACTGTTGCTCTGTACCTTGTTTAGAGCTTTAAACTTGCACTGAGCGGCTGCTGAGCGGTGCTGGGCTGTTCCTTCATGCATGGGTTCAGGTAACAACTGGCATGAGGACAGCGAGGCCCCTGGCTGGGTGCACTGGTTATTCTGGCTCGGATAGCTTGTGGGCAGTGTTCGAGTGGGGAGAGGCTGCTTTCGCAGGCGAGGAGTGCTGTAGAGCTCACACCAGCCTCTGCCTCCTAATTGTCCCAGATTGGGATGCCTGTATGTGGATCTGGCCACTCACGGCCACTGGCAAGTAGCAGTGAAAACCAGGAGTCCAGACCCATTTATTTTTCTCTCTTTATACGTTTCTGGTTTTTCTTTAAACTCCCCACTGTGGGGAATGTCTTTCTCTAGGAGTGATGCCTCAGAGAGCTGCTGCAGATTGGGAAGCAGCATGAGAGAGGTGAGTAGACCCCGCTGTCCTCCAGGCACTGGCATAATGCCCCAGTTCCAGGTTACGTGGTGTGGAGAGGGCAGCTCACCCTCGGGGACACCAGGCAGCAGGAGAGGAACAGCTGTGGTGGAGCTGGTGCCAGTCCTGTCATCTGCCAGGGCTGAAGGATGAGACTGGTCTAATAAATGCCTCTGGCAGGATAAGCCACGGACAGAACTGCACCACAAGAAAAACCTTATGCTATTCTGTTTTTACAGGGTTGATGCCAAACTCAGAGCTGTGTCATCTGTCAGAGCAATTTGTTCTCAAGGAGAAAAGGAGAAGTTGTTTTGCTGAAGGAGGTCCTTGACCGTGACCAAGGAGCACACTGAAGCCTGTAGCAGCAGGGAACAGGATTTATCCCAATATGAGGGACAGGAGATACTAAACAGGGCTGTGCATGGTGTAGCAGAAGTCATCCTGGCAGCACCTTAGCTTGCAGATTTTAATACAAATCTAACAGCAATCCTGAAAAAAAAACAGGCGTGGGGCTGTTGTGATGACCAACAAAAAACTCTGAGCTTCAGATTTCATAGGTGTTTCACTGTTGAATCCTATGTAAAATCAAGGTGCCTTCTGGCTGCCAGCGGGAGGGTGAGGGCAGTTCTCTTTCTGTGCTCAATCGCAGTTCCCAGCCATGAGAGAGCAGGGATGACCTGGCTAAGTGATGGCAGAGTTTACTTGGCCTTGCTGAGGCCCTTGAAAAGCAGCTGGAAAAAAAAAAGAAGTCTTCCAGTTTCATTATTTTTACAGCCTCATTTTTCAGCTAGTCAGCACAACTCACGCTGAGCCTCTGCCAAGCAAAACACACCGTGATTCTCACTTGGGACTCGCCTGTGATTTCCGTGGGAGTAGCGGGCCTGGAGGGGGGCTGCTTGGGGGCTCAGCTCCTGCGCTTTGTTCAGCTGCCCTGAAAACGTGTAGTGTCTTCACTTTGAGACAGTGCTAATGGAGCACTGTCTGCTTGGGCTGCTCCTCCGGGGTTTCTTCAGATTAATTTAGGAATCTGCAGCAGCCCCCCTTACAATGTTCACCTTTCTTTAAAATAATTTCTGCCTGAGTTTAAAAAAAGTCTGTTTTTCTTTTCATATTACTGTGAGACTCAGAAAAACTAATGGAGAAAACTGTGTGCATAGCAATTGTACGAAGCATCAGGAAGTACATGGAAAAACCTGCTGAAGTGCTGTTTAATATTTTCATTGATGCTATAGACAGCAAGATTGACTGCACCCTCAGCAAGTCTGTGGATGACACCAAGCTGAGTGGGACAGTGGTCACACCAGGAGGACGGGATGTCATCCAAAGGGACCTGGACAAGCTGGAGAAATGGGGCTGTGTGAACCTGATGAGGTTCAACAAGGCCAAGTGCAAGGCCCTACACCTGGATTGGAGCAATCTGCAGTTTCAACACAGGATGGGGGATGATGTGATTGAGAGCAGCCCTGCGGAGAAGGACTTGGGGGTGCTGGTTGACAACATGAGTTGGCAATGTGAGCTCGCAGCCCAGAAGGCCAGCTGTGACCCGGGCTGCATCCAAAGCAGTGTGGTCAGCAGGGTGAGGGAGGTGATTCTCCCCCTCTACTCTGCTCTCCTGAGACCTTACCTGGAGTCCTATGTCCAGTTCTGGAATCTCCCACATAAGAAGTATATGGGATTGTTGGAAGGCATCCAGAGGAGGCTATGAAAATGATCTGAGAGCTGGAGCATCTCTCCTATGAGGACAGGCTGAGAGAGTTGAGGTTGTTCAGCCTGGAGAAGGGTCTGGGGAGACCTCATAGTGGTCTTTCAGTATCTGAAGGAGCTATGGAAAAGCTGGGGAGGGACTTGTTACAAGGGCAAGGAGTGATGAGGGGGAATGGCTTTAAATTGGAAAGGGACAGATTTAGATTAGACATTAGGAAGAAATTTTTCATGCTGAGGGTGTTGAGGCACCGGCACAGGTTGCCCAGGGAAGCTGTGGGTGCCCCATCCCTGGAGGTGTTCAAGACCAGGTTGGATGGGGCCTTGAGCAGCCTGGGCTGGTGGGAGGTGTCCCTGCCCATGGCAGGGGGCTTGGAACTGGATGGACTTTAAAGTCCCTGGCAACCCAAACCATTCTATGATCCTATAAGAAAACAGGAGTCTATGAGTCTTGTTTATTTGCCGGCATTTTCGGTGTCAGCGGTGTTCCCTCCCGCACTGCCCCCCCCGCCCCCGCCGTGCCCGCACACCCCCGCCAGGCGGCGCCCAGGGCCGGGGCGGTGCTGGCGCCGTGGCGCCCCCTGGCGAATGGCGCTACGCAGGTGGCGCAGGTGGCGATGGCGGCGCGAGGGGAGGGCCCTGCCCGGGCCGCCCCGCCGCTGCGGCGCTCACCTCAGCAGTGACAGCTCGTGAAAGGGAGGGGCAGTTCCCTTCTCTGGCAGGAGCCCCCATGAGGCTGCGTCCCCTGGCTGTGCGTGATGGGCAGAAGTGACCCCATGTGTGGGTGTAACGGAGCCCCTCACGGATTCCTCAGCCCCTCACAGGGATCTGCTGCAGGGATCAGCAGGTTTCACTGCATCCTCCCGGTGTCATTGCCATCCTGCCAATTCGCCAAGATCTGGGGTGCTCAGTGCATCTCCTGGGGCCGCTGCAGGAGGTGGCTTTTGATCTCAGGGAGAAGGGCTAGGAGAGGTGGCATGCATCTCCCTGGGGTAGAGAAAGGCTGTGCAGTAACACAGTGCCAGGTGCCGTGGGACCGTGTTGCGATGTAGTACCCAGTCGCTCAGATATGCAGCATTGCGTTTGTCCTTCTGACCCTTTAAGGTCCTGCAAATGTGGTGCCAGGACCCACCTGGGAACAGTACAGTCCCAGGGCCACCATCCTCAACAAGGAATCGTCACTGGCCACTCGTAGTACAACTGACTTTCCATCTTTGCATGGAGCAGCTCCTTCTTCTCCGCTTGTTTTTGGAAAGGAAAGGGCTTGCTGGTGTGTTTATTTTGGAAGGCTGTTGTTCACGTAGAGTTCAAACCTGGATTTTAAAGCCTCAGTTTTGCAGGATCTGCCACAGACAGTGGGAAGTCGAGGATCTCGCTAACAGCAGCAAGGGGGGGTCATTTGCAGATTGGCAGCTCTTGCTGTGCCTTCTGCTTCCTCCAAGAGCCTGGTGTTTGAGCAGCGCTTGCTGTGAGATTATGCAGATTTCTCACCAGGTTACTAAATTTTGGAATCCGCTGGGAGGGCCTTCCCTGGATGATGCTCTGTGAAGTGCCAGCTGGGATTTGCGTTTCCCCTGCAAAGGTGGCCCCTGTGTCCCTGCCAGGCTGAATCAAAACCTCTGCCCCAGGCTTGGCTGTTCATGGACCTCGGGCATATGTGTATGTAGCCCCTTCCCCAGAGACAGTGCCAGATGGCTGGTGGTGATTCCTTCCCACCACAGGCTGTTTGATGTGTAACCCAAAAAGAGGGAGCGTTAACCCTCTGTGAACAGCAGTGAATGCAATCACTCTTTCCTGATAAGCAAAACACTGATGATCAAGGAAAAGAAAAAGAAACTTGAGGATAAAAGATCATTCTTTCTTATTCTGTTCTTTACTAGCAGGTCTCAGGCTCCTCACACAGCTCTCCTACCTGCCTGCTAAGAAATGCCTGATACTGTGTGTTGTGTTTCCCTGAGCTGCAGGTATTGCTCAGGGAACTAATCCTCTCCAACAGAAAGGACAGCAGGCAGTGGAGCACATAGCCACACTCAGGTCAGCCAGAAAGCAGCCAAGAGACAGCCTTAGCCTCTACCCTGTACTCAGCAGGCCAGCCCCAGCTCTGATGTTGGGGTGCCCCTGGTGTCTGAAGCAATCTGGCAGAGGGCAGGAGTGCCATCAGCAAGAACAGATGTTCCTCAGGCTGGCATTGTGCTGAGGTATAAGCAATAATAAATCTTTTCTAGCCTGATTGCTCTCAGGTTGGCCAAGGACTTCACTGAAGAAGGCAAACAGAGAGATTCCGTTCATATAAATAAAGTAAGAGGTGTTGTTTTCTATTTGCCAGAAATTCAGGCAGGGATATGGAGCCAGCCCTGTGTGCTAGAACAGAATAATTGGAGCTTTAACACCCACCTATAACCATTTTAATTCTAGGCGATTGTGCTTTGCAGAGCATACCTTCAATTTGGTAGCTCAGGGATTTGCAAACAGTGAGTCATAACTCCCTGGGGTCAAAAATGCAGCTGCTGAGGCACCAAGCGTTGAAAAGTGTTGTCCAAGATAAAAGCAAAGCAAACCTCACTGCCCACACACCCTTATCCTTCAAGGCTGAGTATCTTTGTCACCCTCTTTGAAAACATGCACTCAAAATTATACAGGCTTCTCGTGGTTGCCATTGATACGGAATTTACTTCTTTTAGAGCAGACAAGAGGGGATTGCGAAAATCTGTGATTTGAAAGAGTCGAGGCAGATAAATCTGAAGCAAATATGCAGCACCCTGTACTTGCGGAGAGGTGGCTGGCGCTTGAGGAGGGAATCACACTGCGGGACATGTCTGTCCTTCCCTGGGAGGGTCCCAGAGGAGCCCGCTAGGTCCCTGTAGACAAACCTTTGCATGCAGGATGGACCTGCAGATCCTGGCAAGCAAGCATGCAGCCAGTTTGGTTCCTACCCATGGAGCACATTTTGGAACTGACTCACTGCTAAGGAAGAAGCAACATGCAAGTCACCTGTCCCATAAAGTGTCTCACTCACAGTGGTCACGTGCACCAGTCTTCTGTCCCATGACACATTCTGGGTACATCAACAGCATGACATGGCCATCTTTGCCACAGAACACCTGGCTGCAGTGCTCACGTGGCTGGTCCACTCCATCCAACAATGCCCTGTGCAGAGAGGAGCTGTGGCCTGCAACCTGTGGGTCCTGCAGAGCATTCCAGCCCTCAGCTTGTCCTGCCTGTCCCCATGGCTTCAAAGCCAATAGTGCCATGAGCTGAGAGGTCTCAGGCATACCACACCTTCACTGTGAAGGCTTCAGAGGTTGGTAAATAACAGCTTGCAGAACCTGCTGCTTTGGTAACACACTGCTCTAACAAAACCTTGATTCCTGAAGAAGGGCTAGTTTTGTTAAGGCCTATGGAGTTCTGTGTTGGCTGTGGGCACATCTCTCTGTACCTATTTTTATACCATTCCTCTGGTTTAAAAAAACTTTTAGAAATGTCCGTGTTTAGAGGAACCCAGATTTGACAAAGTAACTGACTCACTCTGGCCTCAGGGAAGTTACTTCACTCCCTGGATCATCTTCTCCACTTGAGTACTGAGACCAATCATAAGAAATTGCCCAGCATACCTCCAACGCAGCTGTAAAAAATTAATTAGCTGGTATTTAGCACTGGCTGTAAAAGTGGGCAGGTGTTGATGTTGTTGGAGAACCTCTGTAGCTGGGGTGGCCAGCCAGGAGTCCTGCAGGAGTCTCAAGTGTTTGTCACAATTGGTGTGACAGCCTCTTGGGATGACGGTCATAAATAGGATGCAGGCACTTCTCTGTCCCAGAGTCCACAGACTGGCCCATCAAAACACCCCTTCACCCTGTTACACCTGAACTTCCCATGGGCTCTGGCTTCCACCAGTCCAGGCTCCAGGTAACAATGCCAGATGGGTAAGCGCAAAGCTGTGTGATGCCCATCATTCACCGTGGCCAGCAGCATGTGGTTGTTTCTCTCTGTTTCTGGCAGGGCCAGCATAGGCACTTGTCAAAGGGGATGCCCCCTGCGCTCAGCGTGTTGTGCATGGCCTCTGCAGGAGGCTGACTCAAAGACAGAGCAAGGGAGAGATGTGGACCTTCACATCTCAGGGACTGAGCTGGCATCTAAGGGCAGGTGCCAGCAAAGCTACCTTCCAGTGTCAGAGATTGTAACTCTGCAGTGGTTTTGTGGCTCTTCCTATTGAGCAGAGGGAAGATGTCAGAAGAGTCCAAAGCCATTTATGTGCTCGTATCCCCTGTGTCTGGTGTGAGGGGACACGGCAGAATCAGGCTTTGCAGCACTGCAGCTGGCCCTCACCTTCTGTGTGGGGCTCAGGCTTCGATGGCTGCATTTAGACCATCAGTGCTTGGTTTTTTTAAGATGTCCAACCTTCAGCAGCTGCATTTTTTCAGTAAGTCCAGATGCTGGTAATCCCTTGCACTATGTCCTCTGCACCTCAGCAGAAGTTCAGATTGGAGATCTGCCATGAGATAGCATGATTGCAGTTGCTTCCTATGATTGGTATCTGATGATCAAGTCTTGTCCAGAGCTAGCTTTTTGCTTTCATGTGTTGCTGCTCTATGATTTAGAAATCAGCTGAGAATTGCAAAGGTGAAAGCATTAGTAGATTACCAGAGCAGTATTTGTACTGCAGGCAGGGATTAAAGAAGAGGGCAGGCAAAAGACTACAGCTGCACTCTTGCCAGTGGAAATGCATATGTGGTCATGCAATAGCAGAAGATTTCTGATGAACAAAATGCCAGCAGAAACAGAGTGAATCTGTTTTAGACAAGATAAAGGATGACAAAGTTTGGAGTACAAAAGCAAGATATTCTGTGTTTACTGTGTTTTAGTTCCCCTTTTTTAATTTTAGTAAGTTAGATCGTCATAATGATAATTTGAGGAAGCTGGTCTGGAAAGCCAAAGGTGGCAAGAGGAAAGTGTTGCATAGCTAGCTGAGAGAGGACAGCTTTACATAGGGATCTCCAGACAGTCAGTTTTCACTGAGCAGTACAGCCATTGTGGGCTGGTGCTCTGTCTTTCTGGGCACAGAGTCAAAGAAGGGTACCAGGGCCATGCCCAGTGCGGAGGAGGAGCGACTGCTGGACTCTGAAGAGCTGAAATACTCTGGACAATATCAGAGGAATGAGCAGGCTCTCCTCGAGGTTTTAATGTCATGGATGGTCAGGGTGGAGTAGATGCATGTCTGTAGAAGAGGGTGTATTCATCAGGCACCGTGAGGAATGTCAGATGTTCACAGCTAATGTCAAGGGTGTGTAGGTGCTACAGCCAAGGTGCTGTGCTCCTGGGATCTCTCTGCAGGCCATTCCCAAATTAGCAACCAGCAGGTGGTTTTGTATCCCTGTTTACTCTGCTATTTTATGGACTAAGAAGAGAAAGGGAGCATCCCCTTTGGTCCAAGGACAAAAGCAAGAGATGGTGTAAGACATATCATGTTTTATTGTCTCTAACTGAATCAGGAAGATTAGTAAGTAGAGATTAGATAACACAAAGGGAAGAAAATCAAAGCTGGAGGCATTTTTACTTCCTGGTTTAGAGGGATGTGTGCATGAAATAGGTTGAGGTTTTTGTACTGGTGAATGTCTTAAGACCTGTCACTATAGACCTGTCACTATAACCTTAGGGATCTCCTTACCTGTGTCCCTCAAAGGCAAAGAATGGATTTCTTCAGACTAATGTTAGTGACTGGGAATGACTGGCACTGGGTTTCAAATTCATTCATTTTTATGGGTTTTCATTGAGTTCTGATATTATGAAAACAAGTGGTCAAGTGAGAAAGAGTTTTCTTCACAGACTACTTAAACTAAGTGTGCTGGGCTGCTCCCCGCACCATGCTCTGGCTTCTGCCAGGCAATGTGTTTATTCTGGTGGGGAGGTGTGCGTGTATGTGTCCACAGCACCAGGCAACATGCAAAAGCCACTGCTTAGTACTTCCTTTTGCCACTTTCTTACCACTGTCTTTCTACTTTTATTCTGCCACTGTGAATGCAGCTTGCATCTGTGCCAAAAAGACAGGCATCTAGCCTGGGTAGCGAGGACTTCTCTGCTGACGTTGGTCCTCCTGAGCGCTATGTTCTTCAAGACTGGCAGAATCTTGCCTTGTCAGTTTGAGAAAATGCTGCATTCCCACAGAGGATTAGGAACTCATCACGAATGGCTATTGCATGACACAGCTGTTGGTCATGCCAAGAAAGCCAACAAATGACATGGGAACTTGGCGCAAAGTTGTCCTCTGTGTAACAAAGGTATGTGATAGATGGTGCCAGGATCACTCTGTGGTAGAGAAGGAAGGAGGAAATTTCACTTGCTTTTCATGTTGTGTAAAGAGAAAAAAAAAAGAAAACTTCTAGGAAAAAAGAGCTGAGGGGCACTCTGTAAATCACCATTTATATCTGTTCTTAACAGCCCAGTATGCAGGTCTCCTGTTACAGGAAATGGACTGGGACAAAGCAGTGCTCTGCCCACCAGCTGCTGATGTGCCCAGGGCCCACAGACCTGGGGCTAAGCTCAGAGGACACTTTCCTCCCTGTCCAAAGAAATCTTGTGTGTTTGGGAGGGTTTTCTGTCATTGCACTCATCAAAGCTTTTCCTCTTTTGTCCAGTTTGTGTTTAACTGGTACCAGGTTTTTCTGCAGCTCTTTGCATCTAATTTGGCACCTTAAATGCAGTAATAAACCATATGTAACAGGCTCCCCTCTCTTGTTAGATGGATTGGTAACAGTGATACAGTATTGCAGATGGGGAAATGAAGGTACAAAACTGATAATTAACTTTCCAGCATCATACATGGAGAGCTCAGCAGCCCATTTGCCTTCTCTTAGTCTGCATTTTCATAACTTAATCCAGCTCAGGGACCGGCAGCTGTGTCCTGCCTCACCCAGTCCTTCCCTCACATGAGGTGGGCCCTGCATGAAACCAGTTCAATGCACTAAGCTGGCAGAAAATTTATCCACACTGCTCTTGTTGCTTGTTATCAGCAGATGTAGAGCTGAAGTGACTCAGGGTGAGCACAGTCAAGAGCTGACACTGGTGTACAGGAGGGAGGGCGTGACCATGAGTACCTGCAGTTGCCTTGGGCTGGGCTGCCCTTTGGAGCTGAGGTGGTTCCCACTGCAGGCAGCACAAGGGCTTCTTGGCGCAACAGCAGTGTCAAAGCAGGCTCTGGCCCTTACACAACTGCTGTGTGATTTTCTAAAGCAGGACGCTGTAAGGCCAACCTGGATATTCCTCAAATGGGATTCAGGCCCAGCCCGTCAGGTAACGATGACTTCAACACTTGCTACGCTGAACTACCTTCACAGCATTGATCACAAATTGCTTCATGAGCACTAATGTCCGAAACCTTGAAGCATCTTTCCAAGGTCAGTGTTCCCGTTTCCAGGTGACACACAGAGGACTGTAATTTGCCTAATGATACGTGGCAGATTTGTCTCAGGACAGAAAGAAGAGCAAACGTCTTCTGACTGCCAGTGCTATGATCTCTCTGCAGATCAGTCCCAGTGTCCGACAGTGCTGGAAGCCGTCTACTCTATATGGCTCACAAGTGATTTTAATGTAGCCAGTAGCTTTGGTCCTTTTTATCTCTTTAATTAGCTCTAAAAATACTTTCCTTCTGCGGTTGCTTTCCCCAGTTCAGGGGCTAACTAAACCCACAATATCATGTGACTTGGATGAATGCAAGAAAATGTTCAAGTAATTGCCGAATAATAAAATGAACTTGCTGCCAACAGGCAGGGTAGGAAGTAACAGATTTCTCTTGTACCACCAGGGCGATTATTATCTCATGGATTGAAGTCACAGAACCATAGAATGACCTGTGTTGGAAGGGACCCACAAGGATCATTGAGTCCATCTCCTGTCCCTACACAGGGCAATCCCAACATTCACCTAATCCTCCCCTGGCACATCTTCCTGCCATTCCTTTAGGTCCCCCATGTTTCCTCTTTTCCAGGTGAGATCAAGTGACTTCAGCAGCCCTCCATACACTTCCCCTCTAGACCCTTCACCAGCTTTGTGGCCTCCTCTGGACACTTTCTAGTAGCTTCTCAGTGCCCGAGTTTACATAGTCCCATCGTACTTCCTTGCAGTACTAATCTCAGAACTAGCCATTGCCTGAGGAATAAACCTTAATGTCTCTTAAATTGTCGTATTTTGCTTTTTCTCTTTTCATTCCTGACAAATGTTGTTGCTATTACCTCACTCCACATCCCCACTGCAAATAAAGAGATCATAGAGTCATAGAATGGTTTGGGTTGGAAAGGGCCGCAAAGCCCATCCAGTCCCAACCCCCTGCCATAGACAGGTGCACCTCCCACCAGCCCAGGTTGCTCAAAGCCTCATCCAACCTGGCCTTGAACACCTCCAGGGAGGGGACATCTATGACTTCCCTGGGCAACATGTGACAGCACCTTCCCACCCTCAGCATGAAAAATTTCTTCCTAATGTCTAATCTAAATCTGTTTCTTTCCAATTTAAAGCCATTCCCCCTCATCCTATCACTCCTTGCCCTCGTAAAAAGTCCTTCCCCAGCTTTCGTGTAGCCCCTTCAGGTACTGAACGACCACTATGAGGTCTCCCTGGAGCCTTCTCTTCTCCAGGCTGAACAACCCCAACTCTCAGCCTGTCCTCACAGCAGAGGTGCTCCAGCCTTCTGTTGGTCTTCATGGGCCTCTTCTGGACCCGTTCGAACAGTTCCATCCCCTTTTTATGTGCAGGATTCCAGACTGGACACGGGGCTCCAGGTGGGCTCTCACGAGAGCGGAGCAGAAGGGCAGAATCCCCTTCCTCGCCTGCAGCCCAGGGCACGGTTGGTTCCTGGGCTGTGAGCACACATTGCCAGCACATGTCGAGCTTCTCTTTGACCAGCACCCTAAGCCCTTCTCTGCAGGTTTGTGCCCTTGTGTCACTTTACTCTTGAAACCATGAAGCAGGAACATTTCCGCAGCCCCTCCCTCTCCACATAGCCCTCCCAGGTGGTCACACAGGGTCCAGTGCAGCATTTGTCACTCTGGTGTGAGGAGCCCACAGACAAGGCAGGTCCCTCCCCACCCATCCCTCGTTGTGTCTTTTGGGAACAGCGGTCTGAGCAGCCCCACAGCCAGGTACCACCTCCCCTCCCGGCCCAATGGACCCTCACCCACCCAAAATGGCAGCCGGGGGGGGGGGGGGGGTGGGGGGGGGGTGGGGGGGGTGCGCGGTCACGTGACGCGCTGCACACAGTTGCCCCCCGCGCGCCGGCTGGCGGGCTGCGCGCTGACGTCACGAGCAGCGGGCGGGCCCCGTGACCGGAAGTTGTCGGGGGGAGGCGGAAGTGGAAGCGGGGAGGCGGCCGGGCCCATTAAAGCGGAGCGAGGCGAGTGGGGGGGTGGCAGCGAGGTTCGGGCGGGCGCCGCGGCACACGCACCAGGTGAGGCTGCGTGGGGCCCATCAGGGTCCTCTCTTCGCTGGGGTCTGGGCTGGAAGGAGCTGGGACTGCGGCGGGGACTCCACCCTGACCGCTGGGGCCGCCAGGCGCGGGGGTGGGCCAGGACTGGGTTTGGCCTGTGGCAGTGAGGCCCGGCTCGTGGGAGAGAGAGAGTGTGTGTGTGTCTGTCTGTCTGTCGCCATGGAGGGTGCCGAGCGCCCTGAGGCCGCGCTGGGGCCCGGCGCTGCCTCTGGGACAATGGCGGGAGAGCTCCCTGGGAAGGAGCTTCTCCGTCAAGTGGAGGCCTGTGCTGAGGTGAGCCTTTCTTGAAGCCTTTGTTGGAGCCACCTTTCTGGAGAGGTGTAAAAAGGCACGAAGTGGTGCCTCCGAGCGAGCAGAACGATTTGCCGGTGACGTGGTGCTGCTGGAGCTTCCTCACAAAGCGTAGGCAGGCTCCGGGGCAGCTGAAAGCAGAGAGTGGCTCGAGCGCTGGATTCTGGGCTAAGCACTGGGTTGGGATGCTGAAAAGCTGCTCTGAGTGTTCGGTGGCTATCGCGTTTAAGACGAGCAGGCTGCCCTGGGAGCAATTAATGTGACAAAACAGGCGGCTGAGGAGACCGGCAGTTATTGCGAAAGTAGCTCTTGGCATGTGCAAAGCCTGAGTCAGTTCTAAGAAGGCTTAGAGTGGATGTTAGAAGTGCTTTTGGCTGTGAGTGTATAATGAGGTAAATTAAATCATAGATATGTTGTTAGTCTCCAGGTATTCATCCAATACATATGGAAATATCTAATGATATTTAATGGTACTTAACATACCTACACTGTCTCCCCTGTAAATAGAGGGATTATTTTAGTAGTAAAGCAGCTGTGAAAAGGCTGTCTTAATCTGAAGGTACCTAACCTTAGCATCAAAATTAATGTATCTTCCCCAGTAAATCCAAACCTTTTGAGTCAAAGCTGGAATTGTCAGTATTTATCTCCCTAAAAGCTAAGCCCACTTGCTGATAAGCAGAGCCGTTGATATGTGTGTATGAGGCTTTTTATATGTAAACTGAGAACACATGGCAGAACAAACTCCTCCCAGCAGTAAGCAAGCTGTTCTTTGTTTGACAATTGCCAAAATGGAATAAAGCTTCCAGGACTTGCCACTGACTGGCCATCTTGGGCTGCTGTGTTTTGGTGTGGGAATTGGGGCTGGGGAGAAATGGAGAGCTCTCTTCTTAAGGGAATGGTGTGTGACCAGCTGGGCCGCAGCATTTGGCAGGCTGTGATTTAATAGCTTATTTGCAGCTGTGCCTCGTTTATAAGCTGTGGTGATACTGGTGGTGTATGATAGAAGCTGCAGCCTTGCTGTGCTTCCAGTAGAGCCAGGCTTCCGGAGCTGATGTGCTCTGTTCTCTCAGTATTTGAGGTTAAAGTGGGTGGAGTCATTTGAATATTCCTTGTTAAATAATCAGGGCTGTACTTATTCAGGAAGAACAAGTATACTTGTCTCCCTTTCCCCCTCTTGCTTGTGACTTCCAACAGCTGACTGAACACATGACTCGCTCTCCATGAGCTAATGAGTAGACCCACCATGCTTGGCCTGAGTCCTCAGAATCCAAAGCAGCTCTAATACTCTTGCTTTCAAGTGCTGGGGTTTTTTTTCCTCAGTGCTGTTATGTTAATACTCCTGGTGTAGAAAAGCTTTCCCTCAATCAGGAAAACTTCTAAAATCAATCACAATTTCTTGCTCTCCTCTCCTGCAGTGGGAACTATAACTGATAAGGTGCAAGGCAGTAGCTACATTAAACTTCTCTTTTCCCTGTGGTGTCATGCAATAGTCCATGTCCTCAAATACCCTGATAGTTCATCATGGCACACTGAGTTGTACACCTTAAGCCAAAGGTTAAGAATTTAAATAACTCTGTTGCGGAGACCATGCTAAAGGCATCCTTGCCCTCCTACCAAAGCCATGGAATCAAGTGCTGTGTTGAGTACCACAGGCACGTTGCTATGTTGATGGATCCTTAACTGAAAGTGGAAAATGTATAAGCTCTGCTCTGAAATACCCTAGGGAAGGTAGCACTTAGTTCTCTACCCAAAATGAGTGCCTGTAGGCAAGAGGGCTACCAGATTGAATTTCTGCAGCACCTTCTTAAAGCTCCTGTTTGAAGACTCTTGTGTTCGAAGGTCATGTGAATTACCTGTCGGAGCAAATCTCTGGCAGAGCTTGTCCTTGAGGAAACATGACAATTACAATCAAACCATCTGTGCAAAACTATAAATAGCTTTGTCCCCAACATGTATGGGATTTTGGTCTGACTTCTCTGTGAAAATGAGACTAGTTTATGCAGAACTTAACATTTGGCTGTAAACAAAATTGCTTGTGCTTGATTAGGATGCACTCTTAAATGCTGCATTGTGATATAGGTGTCTACCAGGCCCTGGTTTGGGAATAAAGGCTATGGAACAGGACACTTGAGTGTTGGCATTCTCTAAAACTGGTGGATGTGTGGGCTCACAGATACTTGCTGATGGCTGTCCCTGCTGTTACAATGCACCCATTTCTTCAATCACTGATGTAAACTGATAGACAAGTGCAGAATCCTCCCCCTGCATGCTGACAGTGTTCCTCAGTATCTCCTGGACTTCTGCTCTGCTATGACCTGTTGTGCTCTTAAGCCTTTGTTACTGGGGCCTGATGGACCTATGATTCCCTTGTAGAACTGTAGAGTCATTTAAAGTTTGTTGCCTTGGTGAAAAGGAGTCCAGATAAGACCTCACCTAAATGCTGAATTTGACTGAGCACTGGCGTTCTTGCTTGTTTGCTGCTTGTCTGACAGCAATCCTACATCCTTCATATGCTGAAGGACTTCATCCTTGCACAGCGTTGTTTTGATAATTGCAGTTTAATTGCCTGATGAGTTGGAGTTCAGTTAGCTTCCCCCTGCAGCTTCCTAAAATGATCTCTGGTAGTTGCTGTATAACAGTATGACTTCAGACACAGTTGTGACGGTGGACTGTGAGGGTAAAAGGGTCACTGTCTGCAGTGACAATCCAGGCATGGGCTGTGCATCTCAAAACTGAATTAAGTACATATAATTAATTGAACCACAATAGTTAATACTCCATTTTCAGTTCTGCAGTTGGTTGGTCTATTGAAGATCATATTTCCCTTTAAATGCACTGTGAGTAAAACTTCCAAATGAGTGTCCAAGGTCAGTGACTTCACATGTGCTGCTCAGAAATAGCAGGCAGTGAAGGAATACCCCTCTGTCACATGGTTGCTCTCTGACTTCCAGCATGCTTGTTGCTTTTGCGCTCTGTTTGTGGGGTTGCAGTTCTTGAACCTGGTGTGCTGCTGCATTTTCTGCTCGGTGGTGATCTGCTGTGGTGATGTCATTGTTGCTGTTAGCGCTGTTCCTGTGAGACTGCTCCTCCTTTCCAGTGCCAGCAATGAGTGCTCTGTCCATGGGGGAAGCTATGTCAACACCGCTGTTGCTAACTCATGGTCTGGGACAAGGGGGGAACCAGGCTTGTTGGGGCTGCTGGAAAGTGGTGATTTACAACTGCTGTCAAATAGCCAGAGAAGTCAATTCTTCTGTTTTCACAGGGCAGTGAAACTTCAGGAGAGCTGTCTTTGAGATGGGATGTAAGTGTAAACTTGTAGCACAGATTCGCAGTTGTATCACTTAAAGGCTCTTAATGTAGTGGGTGATTTGCCCTTGCCTCTCTAACTAAAAATGCCAACTTTAGATGAGTAATTATATCTAACTGTACTTACATGAGTTTGAAGCAGCAATTCCTAAATGAAGTTGAGTAGATCTGTGTGCTGTCAATTAAGAGAACACTTTTTCTGGAATCTGTCCCATTTCGCTGCATACTGTAACTTTGGCCACTTGACAGGCATCTGGACGTATGATGTAGATGAAAGTGAAGGTGGGCAGCTGGAGCTGCCTTCAGAAGCTGGTGGGCTGGAGTACCTTGGTTAGTGAGGCTCCTGGTCTGTCTAATGAGACTGTGCTGAACTCTTGATCTCTCCAGCTGGGAAGCATCATCCTCTTGCATAGGACCTGCTTGGTGCTTGTCTCCCTCAAGTGGGCTGAGTCACTTGGCTCTATAGCTATCTCTTCCTCTCAGTTCCCAGACAAGGATAATGATGTCTGAAGTCCAAACTGGCACAGTGGCAACAGTGCCTCCAGCATGAGCAGTGAGGTGGTTGGAACTGAGGCATGCCTAGGCCTGCTTCTCCTTCCCCCCTGCAAGAAGATGCACTTTACCACCACTGCTTTCTTAATCTCACTCTGGATCACTTCACTGAGGTTTTCTTTGACCTTTGTGGAGCTTCATTAAGAGAAAAGTTGGAGGATCTGTGAAAGATGTGGTGATATGAAGTGTGAGTCTGAAACCCATTCTCCACTGTAGGAATTCTTTGTTGGCAAATCTGTCATGGCAAGCTACCTGTTATACTCCCATCCTGGGACTGGTACTGAAATACTTGTCCTTCCTGCTCTGCAAACTGCATTAGCATAGTAAGAGCTGCTGAGAGTGTGTAGGATCAGAAACTGTGCTCACAGATCAAGGTTTAATTCTTAGATTGCAACCTATCCCTAGAAGAAGCCTCCTCTCTAGGAGACTCATTCCTGTAACATATATACAGAACTAAGGTTTTTTTTTTTGGTGTTAGTGTTGGTCTTGTAGATGTGGAGACGTACTTGTCTGGTGGTGGTATCTCCATTCAGTATTTGTCCTGTCTCTTCTATCAAGCTCCTGGTGCTGAAAGAGACAATATTCACTGTGATCTGAACCTCAGGTATAAGTTACAGGTCTGGCAGGCCTCCTGAAGACCATGATTTGACTTGAAGGCCTGAGCCTTGGTCAAAGTCTCCCTTCAGTCACTCATTTTCTGCCCAGCCCCTAGGAGCTGGTGGAAGCTAGCAGCCAGAAGCAGATAAACAAGGCATATTTGCCACTGACAAAGTCTGAGATCTCTGCTTTGCTTACCATTTCAAAGGTTATCTAACATCTCCTATTTGTGTTTCTAAAACTGAAAGCATGACAAGAATGTGTGAAACCTTAGAGAGCTGTAGACAAAACTAGAAATTAATCTGAGCACTTGAAAAACTACTGTCAGATCTGGTAAACATAGAACGACTTTGCTGTTTCTTAGTGGCCTGGGTAACTTGCAGTATTTTTGAATTGCTCAGCCTTATCTTCTGGACATGAAGATTAGAACACAGCTGCCCCTGGTGCTGTGCTTGATTTACAGAATGTGATGGGGGATTTGTGTTCAGTGGGATAGCCTGATGTGAGAACCATGCTGGGCCTTCTGTATTTGTGTAGGGGGTTCTGAAACAGCTGGTTGGCTCCACTGGTTGGGTGGCTGTTGGATACAGCTGTAGGAACTAGGCTGTATGGGCACCATAGCTGTGGCCCTGTTGTGGCAGGGTTTGTGTGCAAGGTTTGTCTTGCTTTGGCAGCTCTCCACTGAGGAGCCTGTTCTGGTAGAGGCATGGCAACATGGAAGCTATACTGGTACAGCTGAAATGCTTTGCGTAGGCAAGGCCCTTAGTCAAGACACATGGCTTGTTGCCTGGTGTCTCCCAGCAGCCAGCAATGTGCTCAAATCTCCTCCCACATCCTGAGATTGTCTCCCCCAGGGCAGAACAGGGGAAGTTGAGCTTGCCCTGATAAAGGGGGAGGGGTGTTAAAGCAAGCATGCTTGTTCTTGTAACAGCTTGATCCTTTGGGAAAATCAACTGGAAACTACCTGAAATTATGTAGAATTTACAGGGGAACTGCTTTGACCTGGGAGGCAGGGACACAGCAATATTGATTCTTGAATGACAACGTAACCTGAGCCTCCAAAAGAAGGATTGCTGAAGATTTTCAGACACTTGCTATCATCCTGTTAGGGCTCTATCTCTGCCTATTCCTGGGACAAAGATACCCTGTGGTGTAAAGGCTCTTGAATTGGTGGACTAAAACTTAATAACTGGAAACATCCAGCTTTCAGTGAAGGTTCTGAGCATGACTTCTTCAGACCTGTCTTCCTATAACCTGAAGGCTACCTATTCAGAAGTCCTGGTTTTCTCTCTGCGAATCCTGGTCTTGCTGCTGTGTGGTATTAGCTCTAAAAGGGTGTTCCTGCACTCCTGTCCTGTGCATAACTGCTGTCTTCAAATACCTGCTACCTGCAGTGGAGGTGATGGCCCTCAGGTTGATGAGGGGCAAAGTGATCTATCCAGGATGGCAGTCCAGCATAGCTGGGACACTTCCTGTGCTCCTTTCCCTCCCTCCCACCCTTTGACTCCAAGTCTTTATCATGTGGAAGAGCCTATGTGTGCTGCTGTAATCTTGGAATAAGCAGCAATCTGGGCAAGGTGATCTTTCTGTAGACAGCAAGAAGTGACCTCCTAAGCACACTGGTGGTCTGACTAAATGTGCAGGGACGCATCTGCCTTGTTACTGTAAGCACATTTCCATGCTTGTTTTGCTCCCACTTTCAAACCATGTAGTCAGATCAACAAGATCACCTTCAAGAGAAGGTGACTGCTGTGGTATCTAAGCTGGTAGTGATCAGTTTCTAAGCTTTACTCCATCGTGGATCGTGGGGATGGATGAGGGCAGTCCTACCTACTTTGTACTGTTCTAGGGTAGAGCCATAATTCATAGTGGCAGCTTTAGAGCAAGAAGCTTGTTCAGGTCCACATCTGGTATTTATTGTACAGGCATAAAACAACTCTGATCTGGAGAAGTGCTGGGAGGTGTAGCAGGGCTGTGAATCAGTGAGGCTTGGGCTGGAGAACTTGGCTTTAAGAACTCGGGCTTAGAGCCTGACTGATCATGTGTGTCAGTGCCTCTGAGGAATGCAGCACTCTCTAAATCTTAGCATGCATGGCCCTAACAGAGCCACAGCTGAACTGAGACCTCAGGCAGGGCAGACCCCTTCTCACATGCAAGTCCTGTGACTCTGTTGCAGACATGGCTCCTACCAGTGGCGTTGCTTCTGTCTTCTGTGTATCAGCTGGACTCTGGCAAACTGGCCATTGATTGGTGTTTCCCCTTCCAAGGAGCTCTTTGAGACCTTGCTCACAGCTGGGATATGTCCTAGAGCCTCCAGCTGGGGACTGAGGGTGTGTCTGAGGCAAGCCAAAGCCTTACTACCACTGAAAGGAGTGTCTTCCCCAGCACTGTCTCTGGGGCTTCCTTGATCACACCAAGAGTCTCTTCTGCTCGCAACTGTTCCAAAGCTTTTGCTTTCTAGCTGGGTTTCCTGCACATTTCCCCAAGCTGCATGTTGCCCTGTCATTCCCTCCCTTCAGCACTGAGCTGTCTTAAGAGCATTTTGTCCAGGAACAGGATGCAGCAGAGTGTGTACATGGGCCTGGCCTCATCCATCTGGTAGCTGGCTCACACCAAGTCAGTTGGCTATCAGCACCACGTTGTGCCAGTTTGGTCCTCACACTGAAGCAGGCAGTGAACTGAACTTGAAGTCGCATGGCTGAGCTGTAGCTGGCTGGTTCCTGAGCTTCACTTGGTCTTAGAGCAGCTCCTCTGGCACTGGAGGCTGCAACTCCACCCTCAAAATAAGGAGGAAACTTACTGCAGGCAGCTGCAATCTAAAAAGCCGATTCCTCTGGGATACTGGAATATGTTTTAAGATTTTGTTTTGATCTGAGCCATGTCAGTGTGCTAGTGAACATCTAAAGCTCTGGGCTGTTTTTCCAGAAGCTGAAGCTTTTTGCTTAGGACTCTCAGGTGGCAGTGGGAGACAATGGACAGCATATCTGCACCTGACAAATTGCAAGATAATGTTTTACAGAAGGATTCAAAAATTAATTTGTAGCTGAGGATTCCAGCTTGCTGAACAGAGGTAATTCCTGCCTCACAGGGTTGGCTGGGAAAGGCACCAACTGGACAGAAGCCTGCTCTTAGTGAAACTGCAGTAAGCAGCAGGCAGCCTAACTGCTCCTCCTGAGGAAGGAATGATGAGCTGTGCTTGGCTCTTGGCTGGGTACCAGCAGAAGGGAATATGTTGATTAGAACAGCACCACAACTGTGTGGGGAGGAAGGAGGTGTAAAGCAGTTCTGAGATGCTACTGATACAGCAGCAGCTAGAGTGTACCCTTCTGTGAAGCTGTTGCAGGAATATCTTGCCAGCTGCTTTTGGTGTGAACTTCACTTTGACTGCCTCTCTGTGGTGCATCAGTGAGGCCTGAAAGCACCTCTGACTATGGACTGTTGCCCTAAAAAGCAAACTATTTAGAGGTTCTTGCAAGCTGTCAATCCCAATAGCAAGATGTTCCTAATTTGCTTTCTAGGCACAAAGCCAGCATGTGTACCCACTAAATGGGGCTTTCTTAGATGGGGTTTTCTAGCCAGCTGGGGAAGCTAAGCTGCTAGTAGATCTGTCTTGGGAGTGGAAGAGGGTACTGCCCTGTTGGGGCAGCCCTTGTCAATATAAGACTTGCTGTTAAAATTTGCTGTTAAAATGTGCTCCTGTAGCAGTGCTCACTGCAAAGATGGTGGGCACCTGTTCCACTCATAGAGCACTTGGGTTTGGTATGGAAAATATGCAGGCTGTGTAGCAGCCAAACAAATCAATGGTAGGCTTATTTCTAGTTTCTTCCTTGAAGGCAGCTTGGCACCTCTTAATCCATGTTCATATGAAAATAACAGTCCCTGCTGATTGTCCTCTGGCTAGCTCTCAGCTTTTTCCCAGCTGAAAGGGTAGGGCTTCTGCTTTGCTTGTGGACTTTTGTGTCACTCTCAGGAGAATGCAAGTAAGAGGTGTTAAAGGTTGATATCTACTGGTCTTAGGTGTTCATGTTAATTGCTTGGACTGTCACTTGTGGCTTTGCATGAGCAGGCACCTTGTTGGCAATGTCTGTGTGTCCAGGTAGTTGGAACCAAGCTGTTGTTAAATTGTATTGGTATGATCTGTTCAGATCCACCTTGAGCTCCTTCTGCAATTGGAGGCTGAGGCTTCAGTACAAAAGGGGTCTGGACTGCTTAGGCACTGTACAAGTAGAAACTGTGATCCTGATCAACTAATGGCAATCACAGGCTATCTGTCTTTCCTTGGGTTGAGGCCTTGTATTTACAGGGTAGCTGAATTGGGACAAATTCATGTGTCTACTCAAAACATCAGCTAAACTTGACTTGATAAATCATGGCAGGGTACAATGTGACCATGGGGCAAGTAGTATATGCTAGTCTAATGTTCTTGGTCCTGAGAGAACAGGATAAACATCCCACGAGCATCTTGTTTCACTGGCTGAGGGGCTAAGCAGACATAACCCCTTGAGGTACTAAATGTGCTGGGGAACTTGCTACTTCTGGGAAGGAACTGGTTCAGTCTGACTGAGCTGGTCCTGAATCATTCTCTCAGCTTCAGTTTCCCTGAAGAAATGCAGAACCATTGGGAGAGAATTAAAAATAGCTCTTTGGTGTAGTACAGAGACTTAATGCTTTGCAACCTCCCCCATGTGAGAGAACAGTGAGCAGAGGTGGTGTTTCTGTGTCGGAAACAGTTAGCTGCATTTCAGGACAGAAGGTTCTTCCAGTGTTGAAGTGTGGCTGTTTCTGGTCTGGTCTGGTGGTGTTTGGTCACTGTGGTGAGTCCACTGCAGTGTGTGATATCCCTTAATGAAGTTCTGCTCTATTTGGACTGGCTTCTCATGGTTGGGTGCTTTTGCTAAATGTCCTGTGATACAGTTTAGAAGTGGGTGCTCTGCTTACCAGCCACAGGACCCAGAACAGACCTGCAATGCTTCAGGTTCAAATGTGCCATTTGTGGGCACCTACTTATTCTTGTGCCACCTGCTAGGACAGGGGAGAAGATCTAGATATTCATAAGGGATACAGTGAGTGTGTCTTTGCTTGGTGTTTGCTCACCTACTGCTTTGTGCCTTGTTGGCATTGTGTTAATTATCCCTGGCAAAGGACACAGGGTGAGAGGTGCAGTCCAGCAGGCTTGCTTCACCATTCAGCTGGTTTCTACTAGAAGGTGCAGACAGCAAGCTGGTAGAGGTAGGAGTAGAGAACTCCTGGATAGATATCCCAGTTCTTTTAGCCTCTGCATGAACATGCTTTGGTTCTTGGTTAGGACTGTCACTTGAACTGTTTAATAGTAAAGCTACAACAGTAAGGACTGCTCCAGCAGTTTGTCAGCAGATTCAAAACTGGTATGGCTATGCTGCTGCTTAGGGAGCCGTTGTCTTCCATGGAGGTGAGATGGCCTGTCCCAAGCTAGCTACTTTCATACTAAAACTGTCTGTGAACAACTTCATAGGGTGTTCCTGTTGAAAGCCCTACTTCTGTTAAAGGACAGCTAATCTAAGAGATCTGATGGGCTGCCAGTGCAAGTTCCTACTATTCTTTGCTTTTTCCAACCTAATTAATATAAAAATGCTTGCATTGTGACTTGACATGTGAACATCTCTAAGGAATCCTTAACCATCCATTTCTGCTTTTAGTTAAAGCAGCTGTCTTAATATAGCAAGCAAAAGGACAGTTGTGATGTACTGTGAAGCAACAAGGGAAGCCTAATTAGGTTTGGCATAGGCTTTATCTGCTCTTGCATCTGAGGAGCTGTAGCCCTATGGAGGTCAGTGGCTCTTCAGATCAGCTAAGGCAATAACACTTGCAGGTCAGATGTTGGAGGTTTTTCCTTGCTGCTCCTGCAAGCCAGCCTTACAAAGGTAAGAAGAGAGCATGCTCTGCAAGGCTTCCTCTGTTTGATTAGAAGCATAGGCTTTAAAAATTGAGTAGGACTCCTCTCCTGAATTTAGAAGCAGCTGTGTCATTCCATTGGCACCAGTTAAACCAGGAGGAGGAATGATGCTGACTGGTCTCCTGATTGATGTGAAGTTTCTGATAGCTCCTGAGCAGGGCTAGCTGAGTGTGCTGGTATGCTGTGTTCTGAGCAGTCACACAGGTGATCTTGCGCCATGAGACTTCACACAGTGTGAAACAGAACCAATGTCTTGGATCAAATCTGAACAAACAGGTTTTTCTTCATGGTATCTCTGAAAAAGGAAACATTTGCTCTGGGAACTGGATGTGAGCCCTGAGAGCTCACATACTGCCATCTTAAGGGCTTCTGTGACTCTTGCAGGATGCTGCTCTACAGTAATTACACCAAATATCAAAAAGCAAGACAAGCTACATACACAGTACAAAATAATCTTAAGTTTGGATACCACTGACTCAGCACTATCAGAGTTTTGATCTCATCTTGAGCTGAGCTTGCTCTTTGCAAGAGCATGGGGGGAGACCATGCACAGCCTACATCTCAGCTTGGCTCAGTAATGCTTCTTGCTGGTGTGACTGGAGAAACTCTCATGTGAACTAACTGCTCCTTCAGGTATTCAGACCTGCTTAATCTGTGACATAAAGCTGTATTCTTGGTCTCCCTTTGCTTTTGTACTAGCAAGGCTCACCAGAAATGAGATCTGTGTAGCTTAGAGCATGTATGTGGTCTCCTTTTCTGGGACACAAGGCAGTAATGAACCTACTCAATGCCACATAATGTGAGGAACAGCCTCTAACAAGGGGATAATCATAAGTTGCCTCTCACTTCAGGCACACAAATACTGAACCTGGCCCAGGATCAATTGGTTGCACTTTCTTCTGCTGACACAGCAAACAGCATGCTGTAACCAGGATCAACTGAGGTATTTCTGAGCCTACTTAAACTGCGTGTGGAAGCATCCTCTGCTATGAAGATGTATTTGCTGGTCACCAAAATCCTTTGTGTTATATTGAGATTGTAGTAAGCCTTCACTTCCAGTACTTCAGCTTGTTAAACACTGTCTGGAAGCAGATGTTGGAGGAGGCATGATATCCTGTTCTTGGAGTAGTGTGACCCTTTGGATTTGATGCATAAGAATCCTCAACTAAGATAATGGGGATGTCTTTAATCTGTTTCGACTGAAGATCTTACTAGAACCAGTGAGACCTCTGTTAAGCAGAAATAGCTGCTTCAAAGCTGGAGCTAATGTTGCAGACCTGCTCAACCATGCAAATGTGAGAAAATAGCAGAGATGGTGCTATAGAGAGCAACTTGATGGTATTTAGTTAGAGGGATTTCTGTCTGTAGGAAGGCTCCAGAGGTTCAAACAGTGGTGCTTCCTCCAAGACCTGGAGATGTGGTCTACTCTCCAAAGGCAAGGTCTCTTGTGCTGTGCAGAGAATAACTCTGAAGTGTTGATCTGTTTATACCTGTAATGAGAAGATTAAGAGGGCTTGACCCAATTGGGCTTCAAAGCACCATCGATCAAGCTTAGTAGGACAGAGGTGGCGAACTCTGGGCTTTGTCCACTGCTGGCCCCTGGTAGGACTGGAGTTCCTCCCTGTCTTGTGGCCCAAACCAAATGACATGCTGAGGCAGCTCCTGTGCTGTGGCTCATATCCATTGCATCACCTGGGGTGGAAGCTGAGTGTTGCACCTGACTGGTGTGCATGAGGCAGTAACATCCCTTTCCACTGATGGGATGCCTTGTCAGCTGTGATGAGAAGGCAGTGTCAGGTCTGACTCAGACTTCTTTTCCTGTGGCCACTCAGCTGAGCTGCTTCCAAGGTAATGAGACTTGACAGAGCAGTTACCCCTCCATTCATAGTGGGACTTCACTGATGTTCAACACACCCTGGGATTTAGTGTTGTAACTTAGGGCTCTGCAGATCCCTCCCTGAGCATGGAAACTAATGCCAGCTTGTCCAAAGCTGCTTGGGATACGAGGAAGCAGTGAGCTGCAGAATCCAGAGGAAAGTTATACTGGGAACACTCAGAGAAAAATAGAAGCACTACATGCTGGTTTCTGGCACAGTCACTTCAGGGTGAGCTGTTTACTTCTGTCCTGAGGAAAACAGGTGACTCTCACACTGGACTTGAGCCTACACAGATGTTTTCCATGATGGCTTAGTGTACACAGCTGTCTTTGAGCTGTTTCAGAGCTCTGCTTGCTTTTTGCTTGATCTGGGCCAGTTGTGCTGCAGAAGTCTGGCTTGGCTAGTACAAGTGTAGCTTGTGCTACATGCTCTGAAAACACAGGAGATGCAGTCTGCTTGAAGGAGCTTACGTGGTCTGTTCTCCCCATGGCTGTAAAGGAGACAAGCTTTGGAGTGTGGATCTTGGCAAGAGCAGAAGCAGGACTAAATGTTGAGGTTGTTGACAACTTTTGGCTAGCTCTGTCTTGGCTACCAATTGGGTCATTGAGCAATGCAGTCTAGTGTAGATGGCCTTGGAAAGGAGAGGTGTTTACATTTGGAGAAACTGTCCTGTGCGGGCCCTGTGGCATCTGTTAACTCCCATCATAAGCATGAGCTCTCTGGGTGGCCTGTCACTGCTGTTCACTCAGCAGCCTCTGCCTCTTCCCATCTAGATGTATGGCCAGAGGCATGAGGTGGGCACAGTCCAACAAGGTGGAAGCACACATCTACCTGCAGTGGGATGAAGCAGGTTGCAGTTATCTAAGCAGCTTAGGCTGTTGCATATCTCAGGAACCACATAGGACTGAGCTCCCCAGAAGGCTCCTATATGTGTGTTGTTGTGGAAATGAAGGTCTCCTTAGCTGTGAGAGTCAGGAATAGCTCCTGAAGAGTAGGAGTTGTGTGATGTAGCAGGATGGGAATTTTAGGGTAGCCAGGTCCCCATATAAGGGCTTACTTAATACATGAAGCCTGTTGTCAAGTGTCTTTGAACTCAAGTGGCACAACTATAACCATATTCTGGCTCCTCTTGCTGCACAGAACCTCCAGGGCTCCTCAGGGAAAGCCAAGGAGTCCTTCTGTTGTGGACCAAGTCAGTAACAAAATAGTCTGTGATCTGATCAAGCCTCAGCACCTAACAATGGTCAGTGGTTTGCCCTATCCCTTCCTTAGAGGTGGGGGAGAAGGGCCTCATGGGAGGCAGGGCATACTCAACCACTAATAGCAAGGCTTTGTACTTGCTCTCAGTGTGCTAAAGCACATCCACAAGTCTGTTCAGGCCTGCTGCAGCTGATGTACCTCTGGCTTCTTCACTAATCTGAAGGAGACCTGGGAGTAAGTAAGAGTGGATCTCTGGGGCTCAACAATCTCTTACTAATTGGATGGAGTGTTAGTGGCCCATTTAGTGCCACTTGCCTATAAAGTGGACTGGAGTCATGGCAGGATGCAGCAGCAAAAAAACTTGCCCTCCAACAGAGCAATAGACTGAATGTTGTGAGGTTTGTCCATGCATCATTAGTTGTCCTCGCACCAAAGGTGAGGTGGCAGCAGTTAGCCTCATGTGCTCCCAGCACAGCTGTAGAGTGGTAGCAGTTTGCCCTGTAATTTAGCTGTTCAGCTGCCCTGTGTGGTTGTGTTGCAACTGCTTCAACCACAGCATTGGGTCCTACACTTTAGAACTCAACTGTTTCACAAAGTACAGCTGCTAGAGAAAGCTATCACTTCTCCAAGCTGAACCTGAAAGGTGGAGGAAGCCCATTTTTACTTTTCTTCTAATGGGAAACTACTGAACAGCCTAGAAAACCTTGAGTGAAACACATCTCTGCCTGCACCTTACTTAGGAGCGTGTACAAGAATTGGCCTGTGTTGGGAGCTGGTCGTCTTTACTGCACTTCCTCCAGTGAGCAAAGGGAGGTGGCCTAGACTAGTATAGCCACAAAATGGCCTGGAAACAGCATCCAAAAGGGACTTGGTGCTGTAAAGGACAAGGGCTTGGCTCATCTATCTTTGGGATTGAGTTACCACTACTGATCTGCCATAACCCTGCCTCTGAAATGGGTGAACACCTGGTTAGTGCTCAAGTGTAGCCTTGACTTGAAGAAGCGTGGTTTCAGGAGTGCTGGGCTCTGCCTGTTGCTGGTTCCTTGCTAGGAGTTGGGTTTCTCTGACTCCTAACTTGCTGCTTTCTGCCTTGAGGAATGACATGCTAATGGTGTCTGATGGGATTGTTCCTTTTCCTTTCTAGTGTAAAAGATGACTTCTAGGAAGAAAGTGTTACTGAAAGTCATCATCCTTGGAGACTCTGGGTAAGTGGAGGAGCCTTGAAGCTGCCAATCTGCAGCTGACTGGAGCAGTGTTCTTCACTGGTGAGAGCCTGGATGCACTGAAAGAAACCAGCAGTGCTGGAAGGAGAGATTTTGCAGCCCCAGATAGCAGTGTTATCTTATAGCTATAAAAACCTCTTCACCATCCTCTGTTTGCCTTGCAGTTTAATATCCTGAGGTCCTGCTACAATATTAAACAGGGGAGATGTGGTGAGCAGACCACTCCAGCAGCAGAAGCAGATGCCCTTTCTGCAAGGAGGATGTGCAATGTTGGAATGAGCATTTACTTAAAAAACCAAACAACAACAAAAAAACCCCAACAACCCCCAAACCCACCAAAACAAAACAAATTTAAAAAAAACCAAAACCCTCCAAACCTGCTAATAAGCAATTTGGGTGACTTCTTAAAACTCTGCCTCTGTCAGAGGCATAGTCTATACTGAGCCATCTGCTTAGCTTCTCTCTGCTCAGGCTAGGGCCAGCCCCTTGGAGTAAAAGGCTTTGTGCTGTTGAGCAAGGAGTCTGCTCTGCTGTTACAGGTTACTTGCCACACAGGCTGTAACCTGACTCCCAGGACATACTGCTTATTTATACTCCTGTGCCCAGCAAGCTGTTGATCAGGGAGTGTTTCTTAGCCACAGAGAGGGCATGTGAGCCTCTAAGCTGGCTCTCTGGGGAGGATCTCCATCTCTGGGTGCATGGCAGATGTTTGAGCTGTTGTCAGCTTAGATTGTCTGTTTCTCCTCCTTCTGCACAGGCTGATGACGGTTTATGGTGGGTTTCTCTGGGGCACTTCATCTTCCACAATTGTCCCCGTGATTGTAAGGTGATGCATACTTCTAACCAAGGATCAGATTACTCATGGGGAAACAAAGTTTCAAGATTGTAATCCTTCATATCTGTAGGTAGCTTATGCTCTTGCTCAGCGTGTTGCCTTGGCCTCTGTGGCTGTAAAAGCCCCTTCTTGCAGAATGAATGTTTTTTCCCTGGCCAGGAGGTTATGATGGAAGAAAAGGCTCTGGGATGTTCTGTTCAGGGTGGTTAATTTAAACACTGTTGTAGGAATAGCCTACCTAGTCTTTTTTGTCTTTCTGTACAGGGTGGGAAAGACATCGCTTATGAACCAGTATGTGAACAAGAAATTCAGTAACCAGTACAAGGCTACGATAGGCGCAGACTTCCTGACAAAAGAGGTCATGGTGGATGACAGGCTAGTGACAATGCAGGTAAGGAGTGACTCTGCTCCCTGCTGCAAGGGGTGTGGAGCTGCCTAAACCACACTTGTATGAAATTATCTGCTCCAGCATGTTCCAGAGCGGGGCAGGGGTCAGTGTACTGGGTGTGAATCTTGTTTGCACTGAACTGCTTTTGGCCATAGGTGCTGCTGGGCTTCTGCTAATCTGTGCGCAGACTGAACAAGGGAAGGCAAAGACCAATTTGGGCTCAGCTAAGAGCAACTTTGCCAGGCCCATTTTAAAATCCAGCGTTTGGTACTGTCAGTAAAATAGATAGAAATGTGGTATAAAGATGCCCTTGTGTTCAGGAACTGGAAAGGACTGGGAAAGGACTCCTTAGTTAGGTCAACTACTTGTGTTGCCCTGAGTCCTGTGGGTATAGTGTTAACCTGCCAGTCTGCTTATGTCTCTGCTATCTGAAGCTTTCATCCCTCCTTGGTGACACTGACTGCAAGGCAGCAAAAGCCTTGTTGCAGCCATGAGTGTTTGGTCTGTATTGGTACCCCAGTGTGTACAAGCACTGCAGGCAGGTCACCTCTGTGACCCTACTGCCCAAGTCTTGCTTGCCCAGAACAAGTCCTTGTCCCTTGCTGAGGCTGAACACAAAGGGTTAACTGTCTTTAGAAGGGTTTTCCTGCCTCTTGATACTCAGTACTCACAGCAATTCCTTAACCTTCAGGTGCTTCTCTCTGGCTGGCTAGGGGCTGTAGATGCAGGAGGTTTGAAATGAATGTCCTAATTGTGGACTGACTATGTCAAAGTAGAGCTGGCTTATCTGCCCTGTGTTTTGCTCCAGATATGGGATACAGCAGGACAAGAACGATTTCAGTCTCTGGGAGTTGCCTTCTACAGGGGAGCAGACTGCTGTGTGCTGGTGTTTGATGTCACGGCCCCCAACACATTCAAAACCTTAGACAGCTGGAGGGACGAATTCCTCATTCAGGCCAGTCCAAGGGATCCTGAGAACTTTCCTTTTGTTGTGCTGGGAAACAAGATTGACCTAGAAAACAGACAAGTGAGTACTGGGACTTGCCAAGCTCCTCACAACAAATTGCTGGAGTGGGAGACCTTGTACGAACATGGGAGGGTTATCTGGGAAAAGGGAGTGGGAGGTGCCCGAGTGTGGCTCAGCTGTTGTGTGCCACTGGGGAAGAGTTTCTCCTGCCTGGAGGGGTCAAATGCCTGTGCGTGGCATGCTCCTGCCCACTGGTGGAAGGATTGCAGCAGCTCCCTGGGTAGATGCAAGGAGAGGAGCTGATTCTCCTCCTTCTGAGTTGCTGAGAAACCCCTATGGAAGCAAGTCTCTGCTGTGTGAGCAGTGTGTCCTGTGGTCTAATTTTCCTTGGATGTGGCACTCCTTGCCCTGATGCAGAGTGTATCTTGTGGTGGGCAGCAGCCTCCTGTGCCCTGTATCAAGGCTGTTGCTTTGAGGTCAGAACCACTGCCTTCAGTCAGGTTGGATATGAGGGGTCTTTGCCCTTGCCCTGGGAACAAAATCCCCTTCCTGTGTAGCTGAAGGTGGTGATGCTGCTCTCTGTCCATCCAGGTCACCACAAAACGGGCGCAAGCCTGGTGCTACAGTAAAAACAACATCCCCTACTTTGAAACCAGTGCCAAGGAGGCTATTAATGTGGAACAAGCTTTCCAGACGATTGCACGAAATGCACTTAAACAGGTATGTTGGGGGCTGGTGTGTGTCCTCTGCTTGCTGCTGGTCCTGCCTGCTGAGATCTGCTGCTCTGGGCAGATTTCTGCAGCCAAAAATGGCTCCTTGCATGCTGAAGCTGTCAGTAGAGCCATGGCACTAACTCTTCCTTTCTCTCCCACTAGGAAACCGAAGTGGAGCTTTACAATGAATTCCCTGAACCCATCAAACTAGACAAGAATGACCGAGTGAAGGCTTCTGCGGAGAGCTGCAGCTGCTGAGGGGAGAGGGAGGGGTTGAGCACAGTCCTTCACAAACGAATATCACACTTAGGCCTTCAAACACACAGCCCCTCTTCTGTGTTTAAAATGAAATTAAAAGAATTTCCATCTCCAGCTGCCAAAATCCACCCATCTTCCATGAGCATCTGAGAGTCCTGCACTTCAGAGCTCATGTCCCCACACCATCCACATCACACTTCATGGTAACAGACCTTTCTCTTAGTTTAAAATGGAAACTCTTATGTATGTTCGGAACTGAATCTAATTCCAGGTGTCCAATGGAGAGAAACTGTTTACAGGTAATCTGTGTAACAAGTTACAAACATTTTTAACTGTCTGGTGTTTTTCCCCTGTGAAGGCTGCAACTGGAAAGGCTGATTACCCATAGTTCATTGCAAGCTCAGCACTCAGTCCAACTAGGTTGAGTTTTGTATGTATCTCTGTTAATGCTTGTTACTTTTAACTAATCAGATCTTTTTACAGTATCCATGTATTATGTAATGCTTCTTTAGGAAAAATCTTATAGTACATGTTAATATATGCAACCAATTAAAAATGTATAAATTAGTGTAAAATTCCTGAATTACATGTTCAAGTACTGAAACACGGATTATGTAGAAAGTGAGGAGGACACTTGTGACCTGCAGCGTGCTCTAGCAGCACAGAGTCCAGATAGAGGCAGTATTCTGTACAGTAGAGATGAACTATGTAAGCCTTCTTGTTTTGAGGCCAATGAGGCTTCATCTTCTGGAAAATCTGTCTGGCTTCCTTGTATCTAAATTCTCAGATTTGCATAACAGCATTGATATGCACACTGGATTATTGGATTTAAAATTAAATACTGCTATGAAATGACCTCATTTGTTCACCTCCCCTACTGTTTAACTCCTAACATCTTGGAGTGCGTGTGAGTAGGAGCCAGAGCTGAGGTGTCCCAGTGGCTCTTTGTACTGTGGAAGAAGCTTCTCTCCCACCTGGGTTGTGGTAGCTGTTTCTTGATGAATGACCTGGACTATGAATCTTCCCTTTCTTCTTACTGACTGCTAATCTGGATTTTTGGTATGGAAAAACTTGGCAATCTAGTCCCTTTCCTCTCTTCCTTTCTTCCTGGTATTTGTTCTTGCATTTGTAGCTTGCTTAAATGGAGCCCTTCTACCTGTTTTCCAGAGGTCTACATTCTAGTACGTAGGCTGAGCTCTTATGTAAAGAGACAAACATGATGCCAATAAACTTAACAAGAACAAACCTCCTTGTTTACTCCTGTTTCTGACTCTCTTTTTTTCCCTTCACTAACATACCTTCTTTCCTCTGTCTGGTCTCCATTTCAACTACCCCCTGCCTGCCCCTTGAAGGATGCTTGTGCTCCCTCCTTACTGTGAAGTCTGTGCCTTTTGAGACTGATTTTTTTTTCAAGCATGGGTTGAGCAGGCCCTGCTGACTTGGCTGACCTGAGACTGTAGAAGGGCAGCTACCCCTCTGCTTTTTGTGAAGCTGCTTACAGTGGTGGCATGTGATTATTATTCTATGAGTGTGGTCCTCCAGCCCTGTCCTAAGCATATTGAAACCTTAGTGAAAGGCTGTGGAGGAGGGCAGTGATTTTAGAGCTCTTGCTACCTTTGAACCCTTCCCAGCCCACCAGTTAGAGGAGGAGTGAGGCTGGCCTAGGGTACCTTAGAGTGAGTTCAGGTCCTTTCCTTAGTCCAGCCTAGGCAAGGTTAAGCCTTTGATTTCTAGGCATGACTGTCTGCTTGCACTTAGCAAGGCTGAGCTCGCTACCCCTGTGCCCACAGGAAGATGGAAAACAAAGTATAGAGAAATTAGGGCAGTTATTTCAAGAGGCTTGTAACAGTCTTTGTGCTCTATCCTATTTTATAGCTTTGTCCTATCGCACTCTTCTCTCACTTGACTGGGCTTCTGCTGTTCACATCAATTCTAAGTAACTACTCTGCAACAGTGTTGTGTCCTGGTGGGACCACTTTCCTGTCTGTGTCTTCTGGAAAGACTCTGACATTTAAAGCATCACTCTGTCCTTGTGTGCTGTAGATACAGTTCTAGGGTGCAGAAAGTCAAGCTGGAGGAGGGGGAGTAATAACTACAAAATGATTTTTGTGGGAAAGGGGATGGTCTTAATTCTACACCTGCTTCCTGCTGGTTTGGCCTTGGGTGGTGGAGCTGCAGCTGCAAGGGCTGCACTGTGCAGCTTTGGATGAGCCCTGAAGAGACACTGTTTAACCTCTCACGCATCAAATAAACTGGTAGTGACACAAAGCAAAGGGAGAGTGCTCCAGAGGGGGTGGCACAGCTGGGGAGCTCCTTGCCACACAGTGTTATGCATACTAAAGGGGAGGATTCTGTTTACCACTTAGAAACCAGTGGGGTTTTAGGTGTGAGCGTGATACACGTGCACATAAGTGTACAAAAAGCAGGGCAGTGTGGCCATTAGTGCCTGGCTGATGGTGTCGCTGATGGCCACTGGTGCTCCTGCAAGAATTGTGTGTCATCGCTGTGGTCTGGAGAAACCTGAGACTGGAGGAGCTGGCTGGACAGATTGTCCCTGCAGGGTACATGTGCACTGTTCAAAACCACTCCTAGCATCAACAAGACCTCACTGCTTTTACTTCTGAGCTGACCTTTTTTTGCCTGATGGGTTGCAGGTGCAGTGATGATGCGTGCAAGGGTGACTTGCTGCTGGGCAAATTCCAGAGAAAACTTCACCTTGGAAGAGGCCAGGGTGTTCAGCCGATGCACTGAGAGCTCAGGGGCTGGTTTTGGTCTTTGCCCAGGTCCTGGCTGGGTAGGACGGAGACACCAGAAGAAGGAGGCTGGCTGGTGTGAGGGGAGGGGGTCTGTTCCCCAGTCCACACCAAGTGCAGCAGACAATAGCTACAACCTGAAATACCAAAGCAGCGTGATCCTGGCCCTGCTGGTGGGTAAAACCGCGGCAGGGCAGCCAGGTGTGGGGCTTGGCGGCTGCGGCTGCTCCCTGCTGAGGGCTTGGAGCCATTTGCGAAGGCAGCTGTGTTTTTTAAGACACTGGTGCAAATATGAAAGCAAAGGGATGGCACAATCGCCCCCTGTGCTGGGGGGCGTGCATGGGGGGAGTGGCATCAAAGAAATTAAAGACTGAACACTGCCACTGGTGCATGGAAAGCAGCATGGAGATGCCAAACTGTGGAGCCTGAGGTGAGAAAACTCCATGCGTGCCTTGGCAGCACCACCTGGGGGGGCTTTGGGGCTGGATGTGTCCTCATCGCAACCTGCCCCCACCTCCTAGTGGCAGCCCTCCTGCTGCAGCCACTGTGGGCAGGCAGGGTGCCAGCCCTGTCCTTGCACACATGGAGCCCCCCAAACGGCTGCCACCATTGCTGCCACCACCACCCCCGGCACCCAGGTGTGCACAATCCCACACACACACTCTGGGTGCCTGTAGGGAAACGTGTGCTGTAAGCACTAACGTGTGCTCAGGAATCCACAGGTACACAAATATCCGTAGCTAAACATCTGTGTCTGTGTGGTTTACACACATTTACACAAGCAGTGACGTGTTTATGTATATGTTTACCAAGACACATCTGTGAGCTGGAGAGCAAATGGGCAAGAAGCACAAGAGCACAACCAAGACCGCAAGGACACGGAGAGTGTGTGTGTGTTGCTGTATTACACTCACACAGACACCATTCCCACAGCTCAGAGACAGCACAAATGACTTCAGTTACAGGTTTCCATTTATGAGACATCCGTGGCTGCAGGCTTCCTGATGTACACATGTAACATAAAGTAGTTATTTCTCCATACACATAGAGAAAGAGAAAAAAAATATCTGACACATAGCTGGCTACTCTCATCTGTGTTTTATTTATATTAAAACATTTAAATATGAATGTATAGATATATATGTGTGTATGTCTATGCATTATCTATCACCCCATACATGAAAAGACAGAGATGATCACACACACATTTTAAATTATTTTATACTTACATGCTTGTATTTGTATGCACGTGCTTTCCTTCTGTCTACACACACAGATACTCCCATATTTTAATTTTTTTTACATTTATACACTGTGTGTTGTTTATAGATATTTTTCTATATATTTATATATAATTTCTATATTTCTCTTTGTGTTTGCGCTTGCTCACCACACAGACAGAGAATACAGATCAAGATTAATACACACACACGTGCATCCCAGCTATCACATATCGGGTCAGAAGAGAGAGTGGGAGAGATCACAGCCTTACACACAGATACCCAACATGCATTTTGAGGGGTGGGGGTTATTTTTTTTTTACCATTCTCTGCAGAGGGTTGTTTTTTTTTTTTTTCTCTATCGGGGGAGGAGGGGAAGACAGAGAGAGTAATAGAAAATACTGACATACACACCATTTGTAAACACTTAAATATAGTTTACGTTGCAGAGAATATGGGGAATGCTTTGTATGTGTGTGAGAATAGTGTGTGTGCTCTTTCATATACTTATATATGCACATATATGTGTGTATATATATAAATACACACCAAGAGAAAGAATGTGTGTGAAAAGCTTTCATGCACACTCTGTGTGTATATATATGTGCGTATATACACATACATATATATGTATATATGCATGCAGAGAGAGAAAGGGTATTGTGTGTCTAAGAATATTTGTGTAGATGGGCAATACAGTGTGTGAGAATATCTCTACGTTATAATATAAAATTATACATTAATCAAAAGAAAGTACTGTGTGTTTGTGTGAACAGTGCTCGGTGAGTATACATGTATATATGCATATATACACGTGTGCATATATTTATAGCAAGAGAGAAATAAATGTGTGAGAAGAACTCTATATAAGTGTGCATACATGTAGTGAGAGAATTATGTGAACAACTCACATGCTTTATATATGTTTTTGAACAGCACTTTAAATGTGTATGTATACATGTATAGATGCATATATATGCACAATAGAGAGAATGATGTCTGAACAGTCTCTGTGCATATGTATATATGTATCTATATAGACACAGCTATAACGAGAGTATTGTGTGAGTGCAGACATCACTCACTGGCTCTACACATGTATATACATAGAAAGGGAATATAGACCAAGATATAAACATATATCTCTATATATTTGTGCAGCCTGGAGATTATACATAAGGGGAGGGAGACAAAGAGATAAAAAGAATGACAGAAAATGTGCCCATGAGTGCAGGTGTGTTTGAAAAGCTCTTCCTTTTTTTCTCAAGCACATAGGCAATATACAGATAGAGAATAATGTATATGGGTGGATCTGGGTGCATGTGCAGCAAGAGAGACTGCTCTGTGTGTATCTGTGCATGAACACTAAATAGCTGTATATATTGGAAAGGGAGTAGACTGTGTGTATGTGAAAAGCCTTCCGTGTATGCACATACAGACAAAGAGAAGGGGGGGCTGAACAGTACACATATATATGTGTACTTGAAGTATATATGTATGTGTAGAAAGAGAATTATGTTTGTATGCATGTGAACAGTCTCTGAGTATATACGCACATATATCTGTATCTATATATATAGCAAGAAAGTATTGTGTGTGTGAGAACAGTGCTCTGAACAGCATTCGGTATATATGTATATATACATATATGTAGGGGGAGAGGGGGAAAATAAAGTGAGACACCGCCCCTCAATATCTAAGTATATATGTATATTTATATATGTGTGTGTGTGTGTGTGTGCATGTGTGTGTGTGCGTGGCAAGAGAGAACTGTGCAATTGCACGAGTGAACAGCTGTCTCTGGATGGATGGATGGATACAAATATATGCCTCTGTGTATAGAAAGAAAATAAGTGGATGTTAAAATATATACATGTAGTGAGACAGGAGTGTGTGCATTAGAAGAGCAGTCTCTATACACAGAACACATATATGTGTAGACGCATATGAAAGCGCTCTGAGTGAAAACAGCTCACTAGGTATATACATACGTGTACATATCTATGGAGAGAGTAGTGGGGGTTTGTATAAACAGTATGCACTCTATATATGTATATATGCACCTAGATATTCATGTATATAGCAGTGTGTGAGAACAGCTCTTGCTGTTTCTACTTAAGCATATACATACAGAGAGAATATATTGATATATGTACATTTTATATATATATATATATGCGTATATTAATGCACCACAGAGATGATACATGTGTATGGGGCAGGGTGGAGACAGAGTGATGGAAAATGTGTTTGCATGGATTGTTCTTGCTCATGTTGTTACATGTGTGCCAAAATATAGAGCTGTAACGAGAGACAGAATGTGTGTGAACAGCTCGCTCTCACTGTATATGCGTATCTATGCAAAGAATATACTGCACGTGCATTTGTGTACATAGGCACACATGTATATATATATAATTCAAGAAGTGTTTGCGTGAGAAAGAACAGGTCTATCTTTCATTATATATGTGTATATGCATATTTTTAATACAGAGAGAGAATGGTGTGTGTTTGGGAACAGCTTGCTCTGTATATATACACATATATATAGTATACATGCATGTGTCTGTATAGATATGTCTATGTATAACTACAGATATGCATACGGAGAGAGAGGAGGAGTGTATGGGTGAGAAAGATGGAACAGTGCTTTCTCTCTATATATATACACACATCTATACATAAGTATGTATGCATATGTATATATAATGCAAGAGAATGTGAACAGCGCTCTCTCACTAAGTGTACGTATATACATGTACTGAGCGAGTTACATATGTGAACAGCTCACTCCCTCTCTGTACACACATATATGTGTGTATGGCAAGAGAACTGTGTGCGTAGGACCAGCTCTCCCCCAAAGACTATACATGGAGTGAACTGTGTGTGAGAACAACTGTATATAGAGACAGTATGCATGTATAAATGCATATATAGAGCAAGAGAAAGGAGTATCATGTGAGAACAGCTCAGTGTATATATGTATGTGGAGAGAGAGAGGTGTGGATTTGTGTAAGCAATGGTCTCCCTAATTATACATGTATCTATGCACATATAGAGAATTATGTGTGAGCAGCCTCTCTGTATATAAGTATACATGTATATATGCATCTGTATAGAAAGAGACAGTATTGTGTGTGTGAGAAAAACTTGTTTGCTCTCTGCATATGTATATCCATACAGAGATATAAAAATATATATATACACATACATACATACATATGTGTATATATATATACACACACATACATTTATGTGCCCCAGAGATTATACATGTATATGGGGCACAGAGAGAGAGAGAATGATAGAAAATGTGTGTTGCGCTTTCATTCAAGTATATAAGCATATAGATCTGTACAGAGACTGCGAGAGAGTAATGTGTGACCAGCTCTCATGCACTGTGCATGTATGCATCTATGCGTATACATACATACAGTGAGACAGAACACTGTATGGTTTGGGTGAGAACAGCTAAGTATGGGCTTGCTCAGTCTCATCCCTCCATTTCTATATATGCCTATATATGTTTATAGGCATATATATAAAAATACATGCCTATATGCCTATATGTTTATAGGTATAAATATATAAATACATACCTATATGCCTATATATGTTTATAGCCATATATATATAAAAAAATACATACCTATATGTCTGTATATGTTTATAGGCGTATATAGTGACAGAGAACTGCATGGAACCTCTCACTCTCTCTGTATATATATCCATATGGTCTGAGATAGAAATGGGGGGGTGCCTATATATGTTTATAAACACATACGCATATACACCTATAAATGGGTGTATATAGTAACTGTGTGAGAGCACTTCTCTCTCTCAGTACACGCGTATATATGCATAGACAGAGCATTCCAGAGAGAACAGCTCTCTCTTTACATATATATAAATGTATATGAGATGTGTACGTGAAGAAGACTCACTCTCTGTGTCCATATAAGTACATAAAGGGAGAGGGAGTGAGTGTGTGTGTGTGTGTGTGTGTGTGTGTGTTTTGGGGCTATTTTTTCTCATTCCCTTGTGTATCTCTCTGAGAAGCGCGTGCACACACACACACACACACACACACACACACACGTGCACACATACACACGCGTACACACACACACACACAGAGTCTCCTCCCAGATCTCACAATCAAAGAATGGTTTGGGTTGGAAGGGACCTCAAAGCCCACCCAGTTCCACCCCCTGCCATGGGCAGGGACACCTCCCACCAGCCCAGGCTGCTCAAGGCCCCGTCCAGCCTGGCCTTGAACACCTCCAGGGAGGGGACATCCACAGCTTCCCTGGGCAACCTGTGCCAGATATTTCATTCAAATATATATATTCCTATATTTACATGTGTGTTCTGTTTCCTACCATCTCTTTCGGAGGAGGGACGAGGGGGGTGTGTGCGTGGGGGGGTGTGGGGTGTGTGGTCAGCCCCTGTGCTTGCTGCAGGCACTCACAGCCGCACAAATGTGAGTGAGGCCACAGCCCTGCCTGGCCTCTCTCTCACCCCTCCCATATATATTATATATATTTATATATTATATATATTTTATATTATATATATTTTTTATATATATTTTTATGTTGATATTTTAAAAACACATACCTAGGTGTTCGTGTGTATGCACGCACTTACATTTCTTTGACATTTACATACAGCTATTTCAAGAAATAACAATTATTGTGTATTACGAACAGATAAAACGCACACGAGTTGCACAGTGCCCTTGCAGAGCCGCACCACGCAGCCCGCTGAGCTGTGAGCTGCCGTGCGGTTACAGCACTACACCTACACACGTAGGCAGTGAGGTCCAACACACGCACAGGTATTTCTGCATTTGGAACACACACACGCAGAGGTGGTGGGTGCACACACAGACACACACACACACAGACACACACACACACACGTCACATTGCCGCCCCCCCAGTGGCTGAGGGGCTCCTTTTAGGGGTCCTCCCCCAACACCCCCCCTCTGCCGAGCCCCGCAGCTCAGAGGCTGGATACAGCTCATCACGGGGGGGCTGGCCAACACGGCTTCGGGGCAAGAGCTCCTCTTATGGGGGAGCTGAGCCCCCTGTTATGGGGGAGATGGTCCCCCGTCATGAGGGGGCAGAGCCCCCTGATATGATGGGCAGGGTCCCTGTCATGGGGGGGTGTCCTAGGGGGGCAAGAGGGAACAGGGCCCCCCGCTGCAGGACGGGGAGTGGCACAGGACCGGACAGGATCCGGCCCCGGGGACCCCCCCAGCACGGGCGGAGGGGGGGGAGGGGTGCCCCCCAGCGCGGGGGGGGCGGGCGAGAGAAATGGCGGAGAGGAGCCGGGGGATGGGGACAGGGGAGGGGGAGGAGGAAGGGGAGGTGGCGGGGCTGTGCGGGGAGGGGGCGGGGAGCGAGAGAGTGAGAGTGAGTGTGTGTGTGTGTGTGTGTGCGCGAGCCCACAGACCCGTCCCCCCCGGTGCTCAGGAAAGAGGGGCTAATCCCACCGCTCCCCTCCCAGGTGCTGGAACAGCAGGGGTGACCCCCCTTGACTCCCCCCCCCGTCCAGGTGCTGAGGGGGGGGGGGTGACTCCGCCGATCCCCTCCCCCAGCTACTGGGACAGGACGGGGTGACTCCACCGTTCCCACCCTCCCCCCCCCCTCTGGTGCTGGGACGGGGGGCTGATCCCAGCTATCCCACCGCTCCCCCCAGCTGCTGGGACGGGACGAGGGGTGATCCCACCTACCTCCCCCCAGGTGCTGGAGAAGGAGGGGGTGACCAAGGGCTGGGGTGGGGGGAGGCACCAGGCCTGACCCAGGCTGTGCGTGCCCCCCCCTCCCGGGGAAGTCTGGTCCCCGCGGTGGGGACCACCGCTGCTGCCACCCCCAGTCTATGCAGAGCTGCGGCCTGCAGCGATCTCAGCAGCCGCTTCCCTTCCCCCCTTCCCTCGCCCCCGCGGCGCGGAGAGGCTGCGGGAGCGGCAGCGATACCTCCCCCCCAACGTGCCCAGCCGGGGGGTCCTCCCCACTGCCCCCTCCCCGCAGCTCCCCAGGCCCCGCCGCGATGCCTGCACCCTCCGCTGCGGGGCGATGCCACCCGGGAGGGGGGGGGGGGGGGGGGTTGGCACCGGACACGCAAGGCTCCCCCTTCGGGGGCCCCGCCAGGGCGGCCGCGGGTGTGGGGGTCGGTAGGGGGGCGGCCCCCGTCGCCGGGGCGGGGACCCCCGGCCTCATCGCGGCTCCTCGGCGCTGCAGCTGGCGGCCGCGGGAGGGCGTCGCCTGTGTTAGTTCCCTCCGGAGAACTCGGGGCCAACGCCGCCGCCGCCGCCCCCCGCCGCTCGCCGTCGCACGCCCCCCGTAGCAGCGCCTCTTGGGCGTCGAGCGGCGGCGGCGGCGGAGTGCGGGAGAGCCGCAGCGGGGCTCCAGTCGCCGCCGCGCCGGGTGCCCCCCTCCTCGTCCCGGCCGCCGCGCCAGGCGCACCCCTAAAATCGCGTTGGGGGGCGGCGAGCGGGACTCGACGGGGCTCGACGGAGCGGCGGGGCGCTGGGGGGCGGCGGGGGGCGCGCGGCGGCGCGGATGGCGCGGCGGGGGGGCCCCCGGCGGCCGCCAGGGAGCCCCGCGAAAGGGCCCCAAGAAGCACAAGTTGGAGCTGGCGGCGGACCAGGCTGTTGTTGTTCTCAACGTGGTCCGCCCCGCGCTCATATAAAGGGCGGCGGCAGCGCCCGCCCCACCAGAACGCGGCGGCGGCGGCGGAGCCGAGCGGAGTCAAAGAGCAGTGAGCTGCGCCGGGCCCCCGCCACGCCGCCACCTCCCCTGCGGCCCCGGCACCATGTCGGTGGAGCTGGAAGAAGCTGATCTGCCCCTGACCGAGGCCGAGGAGGCGCCTCTCGGCCCGGAGAAGAAGGGAGTCGCTCGGAAGGCGAAAGGCGGCGGCTCCTCTTCGCTGTCGCCGTCGAAAAAGAAGAAAAACAACAAGAAGAAAAACCAGCCGGGCAAATACAGCCAGCTGGTGGTGGAGACGATCCGCAAGCTGGGTGAGCGTAATGGCTCCTCGCTGGCTAAAATCTACAACGAGGCCAAGAAGGTGGCCTGGTTTGACCAGCAGAACGGCAGGACATACCTGAAGTACTCCATCAAGGCACTGGTGCAGAACGACACGCTGCTCCAGGTCAAGGGCACCGGCGCCAACGGCTCCTTCAAGCTCAACAGGAAGAAGCTGGAAGGCGGCGGCGATGGGGGCGCGGGCAGCAGCGCCCACAAATCTCACAAGAAGGCGACGGCCTCCGCGTCCCGGCGGGCGGAGAAGCCGGCGGCCAGCAGCCGGAAGCCCGAGAAGAAATCCCACAAGAAGGGAGCGAGCAGCGCGGCAGCGAGGGACAAGGGCAAAGCCAAGAAGGCCGCCAAGAAGGGAGCCGCGTCCCCGGGGGGCAAGAAGGTGAAGAAGTCGGCAAAGCCCAAGGCGCTGAAGAGCAGGAAGGCATGAGAGCGGGGTGCGGGGAGCACCCCCCCAGCCGCCCCCGGACTGCGGGCCCCGCGGCACGGGCTGCGCTGAGGACGGACCCCAGGGGCCCCGCTTTGTCTTTGTGTCGTTGACTCGGCTCCGTAGCCGCCGCCGTGCGCGGTGAGCGGGGCTGCGGCTGCCTCCCCCCCCGCCCCCTTCCCTGGGCTTTTCTCCCCAATTGCGCCCTTTTGTTTTTCTTCCGTGCTCCTCCCCGCGTGTAAACGGTTGTTCCCCCCCCCCCTCCATTTCCCGGTGCTTCACAGGGTTTTTTTGCCAGCTCGGTTTCCATAGCAGCCATTTTGCGGCGCTGCCACCGCGCCACGTGGGCTTCGTTCCGGCTCCCGCGCCCCCGCCAGCCGCCATCGTTTCGAAACGCAACGGCGCCCCCTATTGGCTGCCGCGCCCCGGCGCCATGGCAACCGCGCGCCCATTGGCTACGGCCGGGCAGCGCGCGAGGGGCCGCGCGGGGACCCCGCGCCGAGCGCCTTCATCGGGGGGGTCTTTTTTTAACCGGTTTTGGGTTGGGTTTTGGTTTTTTTTTTTGAGGGAGGGTGGATTTGTTGGTGGGTTTTGTTGTCTTTTTTTTTTTTTTTTTTTTTTTTTTCATTTATCGTCGATTCAATAAATTGTTAAAAAAGGCCGTGCTGTGGTGTGCTGCCTGCAGGCACCGGGAGCGGGGGGCACAGCGTGATCTGCGGTCTTCTGTCACCACTGCCGTGGGAGCGACCTCTGGTGCCTGGGGTCGGCTTTCTCTGAGTGGGGAAGGACTAATCAAACACCAGGTCTGGCCTAGCAGCAGTACTGCATGCCCTTTGCTCGAACAAATTGTCTTTTACCACCCCTGGGAGCAGATAAAACCCTTCTCCAGATCCTCTTGCTGCGGGAATGCAGTGTTCTGTTGCTGTCACCAGTGCCAGGAAGCCAGGGCTGGAAGCAGCAAAGCAGGAGCAAGGCTGGACCCAGACCTTCCCCTGTGCTGGAGGTGTGTTTCCCAGCTGATGGGCTGTGCCTGGACCCTCTGGGTGACCTTGCAAGCAAGTAGGCAGAGAAGGGCTTGGAAGGGTCAGGTGGGAGAAGCTGATCCTGATGGGGAGGGAGAAGGCCTGGAGATGCAGGGCTGTTACTTATTCTGACATCCTCTCCTTTTGCTGGACATCTCCCAGTTTGCTGGAGGCAAGAGGAGGGTCCATGCTGCAGGAGTCCTTGTGGAGCAAAGGGATGGGGCTACTGCCCATGCAGATGCTACGGGCCAGAGCAGGCCAGGGGCTGCCTGCAGGAGACAGAAGCTGCACCTCTTGGGGGACAGGAGGAGAGGAGGCAGGATTCCCCTGCCATGGAGAGTGGTTCCTGCACAGCTGCCCTCGATGGAGTTTCTTGAGCAGCAGGAATGCTGCAGTGAAGGAAGGACCCGTGGTGGGGCCTCCTCCAATCGTTATCTGTGCTCCACAGCACCCAAGTTGGAGGGGGCAGCTCCCACAGCATCCCTCCCCCCCACCTTCATCCCTGCTTTGGAGCCCCAGCTGCAGGGAGGTTTTCCTCCAGGCACAGGGGTTCCCACTGTGTACACAGCTGCAGGCACAGAGCTGAGGCCCCGCAGAGCCACCCCTTGCCTCCATGGCTGTGCCTATTTATAGCTCACACCAGTGAGGTTGCATAAAGCCCTGCCAGGGATCTGGGCCATCTTGTTCTGCCTGGCTGCCAGAGCACGGGGGCGAGGGCTGAGCATGCAGCTCCCTGCTCCTCATCCTCCGCACACCAGGGACCCTCAGTGGATACTGGTGTTGCAAGAAATGGATGGGAAAGGAACTGGGCCCACATGTTTGCTCCCTGTGGCAGGGAGGGTGGGAGGGGGTGCTGCAGTTGCGTTGCACCTCACAGCTGGGCTGTGGTTAAGCCCCCAGCAAGTCTGTGTTGCCCTCTGGCCAGTTCCACTGTCACTCTGGCCATCAGCAACAGCCACAGACCATGGTTCAGCTCACCTAGAGAAGGATGAGAGCATCAAGCAGGGGCATCACCAGAGCTGCTGCCAGACCCTGCAAGGTGCTGTATCTAGAGCATCGGTGTGCTCCTGGTGCCAGGACACAGATTAGCCCAATGCACAAAACCCCTACAAACAGGGGACAGAGGGACAGCAGCCAGCCTGGGGACAGCCACCCCCCCCCCCCCCCCCCCCAGGTGACAGCAGGGCACTTCAGCACTCCCAGGAAGGGAGCAGCCTCCTTCCCCCAGGACCCAGCCTGGGTGGCTGCTTTACTCCTGTGCCTCTGGGAACATAAGCAGAGAGAAGGAGAGTGAATTTTATTCCCTGAAGAAAGGTCCATCAGCTCGATTCCACAAGGGAAGGCAGCAGTGCTCACAGAAGGGACTGGTGATGCTCTGCTTGGAGGCCGCAGCTTCCCTCCAGGGCTGTGTTTGGAGAGGCAGAGGTCCTACTGCCCCTGTGAGCCCCACACCAACCCTGAGCACCTGCCAGTCTACTGCCCCTGTGAGCCCCACACCAACCCTGAGCACCTGCCAGTGACCTCAGGTACCGGGAAAGCGCTGTTGCATTCCAGCGCTGACCTGCAGTCATCTCCTTGGTCAGATGGCACTGCAAGTTCTGGAGGGGATGCCCTCACCGCAGCCTGGCTGGTGTCAGGGTCAGCAGCTATGTGATGCTTCAAGATCACACAGCTGGCTGGAGCACACACAGAGGGGCTCCCCAGGAGGGGTGCTCAGTCCAACCACATCCCAGCAAGGGCACAGCTCTGCCCTCGGCACTGATCTGAGAGGCAAACGGCTCACCTGAGAAGGAGCATTACCTGGAAAGTAAACCACTGGTGCCATTCCTGCAGGTCTAGGGCAGGCGAGGGCTGAGGGAAGGACCAGCTCTCTGCAGGTCCAGCTGGAGCCCTCTTCTCTCAGAGGGCCTGGCAGCATCTGACCTCACAGACTGAAACTGCCAGGAGCTGCAATGCTGGAGCATCCCTGAGCCAGGCTCCCATGGGTGCTGCCTGCTGCAAGGGCTGGGCACAGGAGAGAAACCCATGCCTCGAGGACTCCCAAGGTCAAGCAACTCCAGTCTCATCACACAAAGACAGCCACTCCCACAGCTGAGGGACAGAGCTGGGGGACACCCTGCTGCACCCGGCAAAGTGCACAGCAGCCTCCCTCAGCACACAGCTCCACTTTCAGTCTGTGCTCATCTCACCTGCAGGTGCCCAGAGGAGGCTGGCTTCAAGGGAAGCAAAGACCAACAGACACCCTTCCACACTCACACGGCCTCTGGGAAGGCTCTGTTCAGCCAAGATCATCACATTTTAGGAGCTCAACTGCTCTGTTACAACGAAGCATTCAAAGAGCCAGGACCAGCAAAGCTGCTCCAAAAAGCCAGGATACGCATGTCAGGAGCTGCAGGCTTGAAGGTGACAAAGTCCATTCTGGCTTTCTAATGAAGACCAAGACTTACACTCTTCCACTCACGACGATGTTCGGATGTGAATTTTAGGAGGTGATAAAGGCCAAGCACTTTAGCAACGCTTGGCAAGACAGGCTTGGGCTTGGTCTTTCCAGCTTTTCCAGCTGGTTCTTCACATGGGTGGCAGAGGAAGTTCAGAATCCAAGCTGGACTCCAGCATCAAGGGCGCATGTGTGCCACCAGCTCCCAGGTATCACTGCAGGCATATCCCAGCCTGGAGCCACACGATAGCCAAGGCGGCTGCAAAGCTACTCAGCCCCATGTGTGCAGCACCACAGCCCAGCCTGTCCCTTCTCCCCACCCCAGGGAACCCCCAGCTGCTCCATACTCTTGTTCTGGACAGCTTGCCAGGGCAGAAAGAAGCATGCCCAGCAGAACCAGCCCTGCAGCACCAGTCCTGATCTGCACCTTCCATAGCCCAGTGCAGACCTTGACAACAACCAGCCCTGACCACACTGGAAGCTGTCTAAGCATTCCCTATCCCTTCCTCCCAAACCCAAGCAGGGAGCAGCTCTGGCTTGCAGACCAGTCACCAGGACAGCAAACTGGAGATGTCCAGCAAAAGGAGAAGGTGTCAGAATAAGTAACAGCCCTGCATCTCCAGGCCTTCTCCCTCCCCATCAGGATCAGCTTCTCCCACCTGACCCTTCCAAGCCCTTCTCTGCCTACTTGCTTGCAAGGTCACCCAGAGGGTCCAGGCACAGCCCATCAGCTGGGAAACACACCTCCAGCACAGGGGAAGGTCTGGGTCCAGCCTTGCTCCTGCTTTGCTGCTTCCAGCCCTGGCTTCCTGGCACTGGTGACAGCAACAGAACACTGCATTCCCGCAGCAAGAGGATCTGGAGAAGGGTTTTATCTGCTCCCAGGGGTGGTAAAAGACAATTTGTTCGAGCAAAGGGCATGCAGTACTGCTGCTAGGCCAGACCTGGTGTTTGATTAGTCCTTCCCCACTCAGAGAAAGCAGAGCCCAGACATTAAGCTGCCGCCAGAGAGCTCGCTCCCACAAACCACTGCCACGTTCAGTAGGTTTGGTGAGGTGACAAGACACAGCACATTCGACAGCATTCAACAGGGAACCAGTTTAATCAGATATTGGGTTTGCACTGTTCTTTTCATTATCACAAGTTCTGCATTTGCTAAGAAATACAAAGCTCTCCCGGGTTGTACAGAACGCTGGTCCTGGAGAAAACAAGAGGGAGAGAACAAGACACAGATACAGACACGTTGACCACCGCGCTGTGCAGTGTAAAGGAAGCCCCTCATCCCCACCTTGCCAAGTCACTTTACAGGAGGAAGAGTGATGCCATACCACCGCAGCAGGGCTGTACCCTGCTGCCCCCTTCCTCCCAAGGTCAAGGTACCCCCAGCATAACTGTGGGACACATCCACACCCCCATTAGCATGATATTAACGAACACACCGCTTCCACATTCCACAATGGAGTGAAAAGCCCCTTCATAAAACCAGCTGACAAGCATCCAGGTTGATCTACTCTAGATAATAATAAACTTAGAGCCAGAGCAAGTTACTTCATCCACAAGATTAACAGCTCATTCAATAGGCTGAACACATGCTACTTACAGCACAGAAATAGAAGTTGCTCTTTTTTATTTTTAACTTAAAAAATATGTTATGAAGGTATATGGTTTGATTGCCTAAACAATGCTGCATGCACACGACTATCGGCCTCCACAGAAGCGGGCTGCTCTGGGCAGCAGGGAAAGCTGTCTCTGCATCAGCTATTCCAGGTGTCACGGGACAGCTAGCCTGTCCCCATGCTCACACATTATCCACACAGCCATTAAATAAATACAGTACTAGCTAAGAGTGAGATTTAATACAAACTCTAAGGTCGGTTTTAAAAATAAATATTAATCCATAAAGGGTTACAGATAACAGATATCATCACTTTATTTCTCAGAACCAGAAATAGTGTTGAATGAACAAACAAACAAACAACAAAAACAATCCCACAGCATGTCATTTCCAGAAGTGCAACCAGGGTACAGGGTAGCTCTCAGGGACAAGAAGGGCTTTTACAGGCAGGAGAGGGGGAGCCACGGCAGAAGATGGCAGCTCCCACTCCCAGCAGGCGCCTGACCTTGCGACACTCTCCGAAGGGATTTGTCACTGCACCCTCCACCCCACCCTGCCAGCAGCACCCAGGGCATGTGGGACCACCGAGTCTCCCAGCACCCACCAAGCCAGGGAGCTGCAGGAAGGTACCCCAAAATGAGAGACCTTAAAATAAATAGGACCAGAGCTTTATAGTAAGCAATGCACTAGCTTTACCATGAACTAAGACGAACAGTCACGTCTTGCCAACAGAGAAACTTTTCCTCCTTTTCACATTTTCCAGCCCCCTGCCGTCCCCGCTGCAGTGCGGCCGGGACAGCATCGCTGGGGAGGCCGTGCAGCAGCAGCTGGTCCCATCCTCACGCCGGAGTGAACAGGGCTGGCTGGGGGGCCCCTGCACGGCCCCAGGGCTGGCAGAGGGGAGAGGCAGCCAGGGATGCCCGTGCCCATCCTCATACCAGTCAAAACAATCCTCAACAGCTACCAGCAGCTTTGCACCGTGACCCAACCATACGGCTCCAGATGCCACCACCAACTGGGATCCAACTGCCTCCTCCAAAAACGCTTCTTCCAGAGGGAAGAGAGGCAAGGCGGGGGCACAAGCAGGGTCTGATCTCACCCATGCTCCCTATCCCAGGCTGGGGGGGTGTGGGGGGGCTAGTGGAGGATTAGCAGGGTGCTGCCAGGGCTGGGGAGCAGGAAAGGGACCCTCAGCCCCACTGGGAGGGGAGGTGGGGCAGCGGTGAGGAGGGAGCCGGGGAAGGGGGAGCGCAGCGCTCACTTCTTGGAGCTCTGCGTCTTCTTGGGCAGCAGCACGGCCTGGATGTTGGGCAGGACGCCGCCCTGGGCGATGGTCACGCCGCCCAGCAGCTTGTTGAGCTCCTCGTCGTTGCGGATGGCGAGCTGCAAGTGCCGCGGGATGATGCGCGTCTTCTTGTTGTCGCGGGCCGCGTTGCCCGCCAGCTCCAGGATCTCAGCCGACAGGTACTCCAGCACGGCCGCCAGGTACACGGGCGCCCCGGCGCCCACCCGCTCCGCGTAGTTACCCTTGCGCAGCAGCCGATGCACGCGGCCCACGGGGAACTGCAGCCCGGCCCGCGACGAGCGCGACTTGGCCTTGGCCCGCGCTTTGCCGCCGGACTTGCCCCGGCCCGACATGGCCGGCAGGCAGCGGCCCCACAGCCGCCGCCGCCGCCTTCCCAAGAAGCGCCGCGCACAGACGGTCTCGGCGCCTGCAGGGAGACAAACGCCGTTACACCGCGCCGGGGCCGCCGTCCGCGCCCGCGGTCCCGCGCCGCCCTTACCCGCAGCCGCTACTGCCGCTCCGCCCTGCGCACCGCCTGCCGCCGCACTGACAGCGCCGCTGCCGCCGCGCCGCGGATATCGCTGCGCGCCGCGTCGGGCGCCGCTTCCCATTGGCTGCCGCCGCGGCCGGCGCGGCGCTGATTGGTTACTGCCGCGATCCCTGATTTGCATAGGGCTCGCGGCGCCACCGCGCTGCTGCGGGGCTCGCACCCAGGGCAGCGCCCGGCGGGGAGCGCCCCGGCCCGGCCCGGCCCGGCCCCTGCGCTGGGGTCCCGGCTCCCAACCGGGAAAGCCTGGCTGCAGCCAGCGCTCCCCCACATCCCGGTAGCTCCGTCCTCGCTGACCGAAGGGCTTGGCTGGAGCCCCCGTGGGTGTCCCGGCAGCGCTGCTCCTCACCGGCAGCCCCTTTTCATAGGATAAACGTAAAATAATAGTAGAATAATAATAAAATATTTGTAGAATAATCATAGACTAGTCATAGAATAATCATAGAATCGCCTGGTTGGAAAAGCCCTTTGAGATCATCGAGTCCAACCGTACCTGTCCACTATTGAACCAACCCTGAACACCTCATTCACCCACCTTTTAAAGACCTCCAGGGATGGGGACCCAGCCACCTCCCTGGGCAGCTGTTTCAGTGCCTGACAACCCTTTTTGTGAAGAAATTTTTCCTGATGTCTACACTGAGCCTCCCCTGGCACAACTTGAAGCCATTTTCTCTTGTCCTATCAGCTGTCACTTCGGAGAAGAGACCAACACTCACCTCACTACAGCCTCCTTCCAGGGAGCTGCAGACAGCCTTGACCAAACCCACCCCCCCTCCAGCCAGCGGGATGCCTCTCCTATGAAGATGCCAGGGCCTGCGGGAGAGGAGGATGCTCCAGGGAGGGAGAACCTCCCTGCCAGAGCATCATGCATCAAAGGGGAAAGTTGCTCTCAAGGCAGTGTAATTCAGCAATAAAACCTCCTCATTAAGCCCTCAGTGTCATTTTATTTTGGTGATGATGCTGCTGGTGTTCACAGCTTGCAGGGAGTTAATGTGTACCCTGCTTCTTTGCATCATTCCTGCCTCCCCAAGGGAAGGATTATGTTCCCCAGAGCGGAGAAAGGTGAGCATCCTCCACTCTGCTCAGCATCTTCACTCCCTCCTCAGCAACTGGAGACCTGAAATGAATTTGAGATGAGCTCATGACCTTTGGAAAAGCTTGATGAGCAGTTAGTACTGACCAGGCCAAGGCAGCTGAGATGCTCACCTTGCAGAAACAATGGCTGGGCAGGGAGAGAAACTTCCCTGGTGGCTCCTGCAAGGATAGGCATCCAGGTGACAGCTCCAGCACCCAAAGACTTATTTATTCTGCCAGGACCTGCTAACACAGCAGTTCTCTTGCCTCAAGTTGCTGTAGGAGTGATGAGGAGCCAGCTTGCAACAGGCTTTCTGGCTGGAAATCCTAATCCCATCCCAGATTCCCATAAGCCAAGAGACCTTCTGAGCTCAGCTGCCTCCATGGCACACGAGGGATTCAGACAAAGATTTGGCTTCGAAAGCGCTTGAGTGTCCAAAGGTGCCCATCATCCAGCTCCTGTCCCAGGTCCACCATCCCTCCCCATGGACAAGCCCCTGCTGCGCCGCACCCCCTGCAGCTCCCCAGGCACAGATCATTTCAGAGGAATCACAGAATCATGGAGTGGTTTGGATTCAAAGGGAGTTCAAAGCCCACCCAGTCCCAACCCCCTGCCACGGGCAGGAACACCTCCCACCAGCCCAGGCTGCTGGAGGCCCCATCCAACCTGGCCTTGAACACCTCCAGGGAGGGGGCACCCACAGCTTCCCTGGGCAACCTGTGCCAGGGCCTCACCACCCTCAGCGTGAAGAATTTCATCCTAATGTCTAATGTAAATCTTCCTCATTCCAGTTTAAAGCCGTTCCCCCTCATCCTATCATTCCTTGCCCTTGTAAAAGGTCCCTCCCCAGCTTTCCTGTACGCCTTCAGGTACTAGAAATACACTCTGAGGTCTCCCTGGGGCCTTCTCTTCTCCAGGCTGAACAACCCCAACTCAGCCTGTCCTCACAGCAGAGGGGCTCCAGCCCTTTGATCATCTTTGTATCCCTCTTCTGGACCCGCTCCAACTGTATTTGGGGAGTTCCCAAATAAATCTCTGGGGAGTATTTCCCACTGGGAAATGGCAATGCTCCAGCAACACGGCCCTGCTGGTGCCCTGAGAGCTCAGCAGTTTGTAGCTGGTCTCCCCTGCAGCAAATCTTCCCAGCCTGTGGTTTCCTCCTGGTGCTTATTGCATGTTCCTCTGCCTGGAAAACAGGAGCAGTGGGGCTGCAGTGGGCAAGGGAACACAGACATGGACAAGGACACTGCACAGTCAACCAGTTTATCCTGTTTTATTGTTTCTGATACCAGTGAAGTATTCCTTTCCAGCGAGGGTCTCACTGTGTAAAGCTTTTGGTCTGTAACAGCTGGCTCTGTTTACAAAATCCCTGACCTCAAAACAGCTGCCCAGTGCTGTTCTGTAACGGCACTTTGGTTATCTGGGCTTTGATGAATGACCTCTATGGAGAAGGCAGAGCGCATCCCTCCACAGATCAAGAAAATCCTCTCTAAGTCTTCAAATCTCATTAACAAAATGATTGTGCACACAACGTGACCAAGACACGCTGTCCCACCCCGCTGCCGACAGGGAAACCCAAGCAAAGTCCAGTTCCTCCCAGGCACTGCTTAGATAAACATTTCCCTGGCCGATCTTCCCAGCCTGGGGTTTCCTCCTGGTGCTTATTGCATGTTCCTCTGTATTGCAGCCATTTTTTGAGGGTGAGAGCATTCAAAAGGAATCTGTACAGACTTAACATGGAATTAAGTGAAAAAGTATCAGTTTACTATCGAAAGGAAGGAAAAGAAAAGGAAAGAGGAGATGTGAGCTGTGAACACTGGCAGAAGGCAGAAGCTACTCCTCTCCAGCAGGCTGAGATGCTTCTCACAGCTTTATCTGCACTTGGCATGAGCGACTGCCAGGGAGGGAAGCCACCAGGTTATATCCACTCCCACCAGCACAAGACAAGGCCAAAACCTTTAAAGACAAACACCAACTTTTAACAAAACACGTAGAACAGAGACAACAACCTAGAGCATCAAATCAATATCTGAGAGGCTTGGACAATCTGCAAAAAACTGTTTCTTGTTCTGCTTAGGAAATCAAAGAAGGAAAAGGATGGCCAGCCACCCGTGATGGTGCCTAAGCCTTGCGCTTCTTCGCAGTTGGCTCTGCCTCCTTCCCCAGCCACTGCTGCAGGATATTCGCACTGGTTTTCTTGGGTGAAGGGTTCTGGATGAACTGACTCGTCCACTTGGGCAAATCATTTTCTTTCTTCTGGGGAGAGCCCTCCTGGGAGTTTTTTAACCAGCCCAGCATCACTTTGCTGCCTGGAGTGGCTTTGACCTCCTGGAGAGATAAAAGACAGCGGGAGAGAAGTGAGAAGCAAGGCGAGAGCAGGGCAGGTGGCCAACCACGAGAGCTGGTCCCAAGCGGGACGTGGAGGCTGGAGCCACAGCCCTGCCTGCAGTCAGGCACATCTGCAGGAGGTTCCCCAGGCTTCTGGGAACAGCCTTGTTCCAAGCCCCATTTCATACGGAATTTGCCTCATTTGGCAGAGAAATTCTGGCATGGGGTGACAGTTTATTTCTGGAAGCGAGGGGAATCTGTTTGGAGCTCTGCCTTCCAGCATCATGCACAGGCAATGCCCTGCAGACACTGCCTGCTGCTGCCCCTCCTGCAGCCTGGCAGCACCATCCCTGCTCAGGGACATAACCCTGGCCAAGCTCCCCCCTGCCAAGCCCCTGCCAGGCCTCACCGTCTTGGCTCCCAGCTCGATGGGTGCAAGGCACTCAGGCGTGTCATTGCGGGTGCTGTTGACAAAGGTGGACACTGGGTGGAAAACGATGTTCTCTGTGGGCTGGATGAGTTTAACTGCTTCTTGGGTTGGCACTTCAGCAAAGTCCAGCCATTTCCTGATGGCCTCGTCCCCATCCAGGATGGCTGGCATCCTAGGGGACAAGACAGTCAGGGCCAAAGCCCAGGGCTTATATAGCAAAAACCAGGCTTGTAAGCTAGCAAGGAGTCGGCAGCCCAGGGGAAACAGGGAAAATCAAAGCAGGAGGATGCTCTTCTGCAAGGCAGTGTGTGCATTTGCTTTGCTTAGGTAGTTGTTTGTGCTGGAAGAGGCAGAGGGGTTGACTGCCAGGTCCCAGTCAGGCGGAGAGTGATCCAACCCCAGAGAGCCATCCAACCCCAGAGAGCCATCCAACTCCACCCACTGGGGCACAAATAATGATTTATGGAAAGGGCATGAGCCGGTGACCTGAAACAAGCCGGCAATGTAGACTTTTGATCCAAGGGCATCAGGAGGAGGCAGGATCCCCTGCCCGTGTGCTGCCAGACTGGTGTTTAAATGCACAGCTTTCCACCTCTGCCCCTTCCTCGCTCTCACTTGCCTGTGGTGGATGAAGCTCACATCCTTGGATGCATCCACAGTGATGATGGTGTAGGTGTACAGTGGTTCTCCTCCTGCTGGCGGCTCCCAGCAGTCAAAAATTCCAGCCATGGTGAGCAACCTCCATCCTTTCCATTCCTCATCTCCCTCCTTCCCCTCAGCCTGCAGGACAGAGGCCCCATTGCCTGGGTCAGTGCCAACCCATGGGCAGCCAGAGCATCACAGCCTCGCCAGAGCCGCAGCAGGGCAATGACTCAGATCTAAGTCACGAACAGAACACATCTGAGAGGTTTTCAGGAGCCCTTCTACTAATTTGAGGTAACTCCAAGAGAGCTACCAGGAGCCTCATCTTCCCACGAGCAAGCCAGTGCCCTCCTCCCCTCTGAACATGCCAGGCACTGACTCAGCCAAAGGAAAGAGGCAGCGAAACTCCCAGCTCAGGCCCCTGAGAAACACATTGCCCACCCATGCAAATATCCGGCACGCAGGGAGCACCAAGCATGACAGCGGGGACGCTGCGGTGACAGAGGGATGCAGAGCCCACTGCAGGATGGAGCCCCGGTGAGAAACAGAGACTCCCAGAGAGGGGCGCAGCTGGAGGAAAGGGGACTTTTTGCCAGGCAGGTGGAGGGAGCAGGGGCTCAGAGCTCGGTGTGAGCGTTTGGACTCCGTACCACAGTGCCCTTGGGCTGGGGGAAGTAAATGAAATAGGGCTGCTTCCCCGCGCTTTGCTGCTGCCACTCGTAGAAGCCATCTGCCAGGACCACGCAGCGCTTGCCCTTGAGGAGAGCACCCTGGGGGAGAGAAAACACAAGTGAGCTGTGAACAGCGTCCTCGGGCAGCCTGCGAGGGAGGGAGGACAGGGGCCTCCTGGGACCACCCAGCCCACTTGCTCCTTCCTGGGGCTTCCCTAAGCTGCTCCATGGGGTGCACAAACATCACCACCCTGCGCTGTGACGAAAGATGAGCTTCACCAGAGACAATCTTTTAATTACTTCTATTTTAAAGAAATCTGCCAGCTCTGCAGTACTGGGACTCATCTATCATAGAATCATACAATGGTTTGGGTTGGAAGGGACCTCAAAGCCCATCCAGTTCTTAACCCCCTGCCATGGGCAGGGACACCTCCCACCAGCCCAGGCTGCTCAAAGCCCCATCCAACCTGGCCTTGAACACCCCCAAGGAGGGGGCATCCACAGCTTCCCGGGGCAACCTGTGCCAGGGCCTCACCACCCTCAGCATGAGGAATTTCTTCCTAATGTCTAAGCTAAATCTTTCCCCTTCCAATTTAAAGCTGTTCTCCCTCGTCCTATCACTCCATATCTTGGTAAAAAGACCCTCCCCAGGTTTCATGTAGCACCGTCAGGTATTGGGAGGCCGCTATCAGGTCCCCCCGAAGCCTTCTCTTCTCCAGGCTGAACACCAGCTCTCTCAGCCTTTTCTCACAGCAGAGGGGCTCCAGCCCTTGGATCAACTTTGTAGCCTCCTTAGGACCCATTCCAACAGCTCCATATCCTTATTATGTTGGGGATAAACAAATTTAGGAGGAACCTTCTCTGCGCAGCAGGCAGATAGTGACTGACTGGTACTTGCTAGGGAGATGCTTCAGGTCTGGTTTTGCTGACTACGAGATTTCTTCAAGCTGGACACAAAGACAGCAGCAACTGACCTTGTAGGAGGACTTCTTCAGCATGGTGTCACTGCGGCAGTTGGAGGTATTAAATGGCATTTTGGAGGGGTCATCCTTTTTGAACCAGGAGGGGACCAGGCCCCAGCGCATGTCCATGAGGACCCGCTCGGAGGAGTCAGCATCCTTTCAAACAAGACAGACAAACATCTCGGGTCAGAGCCACATCGCAGCGACCACGAGCATCCCCACAGCTTGAGACACGGGCTTTGGAGAGCCCAGTGAAAGTGGCTTCTCCCTCCGCAAGGGGGAACATGCTGGCATCTTCTGCCAAAAGCTGTGCTGGGCCTGGCAGCCCCTCCAGCACTGGATCTGCCTCTGCAATTTTGCAGGGATGCCACTCATAAACAGTGCAGAAATAGTCACTAATTATAGCCCTTTGCATATTCTTAACGGCTTTCCTGTAAGAATTAATCTTCAGCAGAAAGCACAAGATTGTTTTGCAGGAATAAATAACTAGTAAGTGTGTGTCTTGTTGAGACTTGTCTGATGATTTTCTAGAGGAATGAACACAGCTTTTCTTCAACGAGAAGTGCCTGGACACGTGAGCTTCCCAGCTCTTAAGCAAATGGCTATGTCAGGTGGTGTTAAGGTCCTCAAAACTTACAGCGAGCATCCCAAAGGGTGTAAGCCTCACCTTCATTTTAATAACGTGATTTCTGCTGTCCTGGTTCACTTTCACTCCTTGCTCTTTGCATACCACCTGCCTCCGGACAATCAATGGAGAGGGCTTGTGGCTTTCACTTCTCCCCCAGCTCGCTCTCGCTTCCACCCGCAGCTGCCAGCGCAGGCACTGCTGGGGCGAGCGAGGCCCCGGCACGCGTTTGCTCCTCAAGAGCTGCAGCACATACGTGTCCATACACCTACTATAGGGGTGCGTGTACATATATAAATGGACATGTACGTGCCCAGTTTTGTGAAGTTTTCCAGATCAGTAGCAACAAAAAGGGGCACTTTACACCGTGCCTGCATCTCAACAGCTTGGATAGAGATGGACAACCATGCAGGTGTCTGCCTGTGATCTGTATCACGCTGCCAGGTCCCAATTCTTCTACTCCACCAGCTTATCGGCTGCTCTCGGGGGCGTATGGGTGCCCAAGGCAGGAAAGGAGGGTACAAAGGATGCCCAGTGGCACCCCACCCCATCCCCTCTGCCGGTAACAGCCGCAAAGCACAGCAGCTGCAGAGGAAGAGCAGAGGGAGCCCAGATTTGGGTGTCTCGATTCAGCGCGCCCAGCTTCACCCCGCTGAGCACCAAAGAGCAGCAGGTTCGTTGGGCACCCCCTTATGCGGGAACTAAACGAGATGCACAAGCAGTTGCACAGGGTGCTCAGGTTGCCTGGGGCAGGTCTGGCGGGGCTTAAATTAGCCGGGATAACGGTCACCACAGGTGTATGGTTATTGTACAGCTTTCAAGACGAGATTTTTTTTTTTCTCTACTCCCTCTACCAGTGCGATCTGGGCACCCACGGTGGTGTTATGAAACGAAATAAAACCTCAGGAAAGCAGAATAAAACAATCAGAGAAATTACAGACATCGAGGAAAAAATCCTAACACAGTTCATCACTCGCATATGGGTTTTTATGGAAAATATAACCCAAAGCTGGAAGCACGGTACTGATTCCCCACCTTCCTGAGCAACAGGTAAATCTAATACCATAAATAATAAATAAATACTAACGGATAGGTAAATGCTAACGCGAGGAGACACCTTTGCAATTAGGAAATTCAACCTCTAACAAGAGCACCCTGTGCAAGGGGAAGCCAGACAAGCCTCCAGAACCAGATCCGGCATCTCAGCATCCACCCCGCTCCCACCACCCGGCCAACCGGGAATCCAAGCCGCAGGATACGCAGCACCCACCGGGGGGGCTGGGGCGGCAGCAGCCGGAGCCGCTGCCGGGGAGGGGAGGCGATACCTGGTGCAGGTGCCGGCGGGACAGCAGCACGGGGCCGCGGGACTGCGGGCCCTTGTTGTAGGAGGGCCGGTAGCGCTCCGCGCCGACCCACTCGGGCTGCCGCCGCCCTCCCCGCCGGTCGCGGTAGGCGCAGGCGCGGCGCAGGTTGTCGGCGCCCAGGGAGCAGGCGGTGCGCCCGCACATCCCGCACCGAGCAGAGCGGAGGGACCGCCGTACCGGGCGCTGCGCGCAGACACGGCGGAGGGCGGGCCAGCGGGGAGCGGGACCGAACAGGGGGCGCGGGCAAGCGCGGGACGGGTGGCGTGGCCAGGGCCAGGCAGGGGGCGTGGCCAGGGCGAACAGGGGGCGGGGCAGACGCCGGGCGGGGGACGTGGCCAGGAGCGGGCGGGGGGCGTGGTCATCGCGGGGCAGGGGTCAGCATGGGCTGGGGGCGTGGCCAGGAGCGGGCGCGGGACCACGGCCAAGATCGGGACCGTAGGGTGGGAACGGGTTTCCTTCCCGGAGGGACGAGCCAAGGCCAGGACCAGCTACAAGACGGTTTTATTCGAACGCCATAAAAAGGACAGGGAGCGGGCGGCAGGGTCACCTCTGCCACCCTCACAGAAGCCGGGCACGTGCTACGCACACAGCGCTTCATAAAAACAGATCGTAAAACCAGCGCTGTGTCATAGCCAGAGCCCCACACGGCTCTACTGCAGAGAACACGAAAGCTGCTGTAGTGAACGAGACACCTGTGCTCCTGCCAGAGGCAGAAGCTTTGCCCACGGGGGCTTGGGGTTGGGACAGTCCTGGAAAAGGCAGTTTATCCAACCGAGGCCATGATCACATCCACCGGGAGCTCCTCGGCGCTGCGGGCAGTCACCTGCATCGTCACAGTATCGGTCAGGACGAGACGAGACCGTACCAGGAGGTCGTGGCCACCCCGGAACACACCTGGAAGGGAGAGTGGGAGGAAAGAGTGAGTGCTCACCTGCAAGCCTAAAAATGAACACTACTGCTTGGCAAGGGCAGTTTCCCTACAGGTGCTCCAGCACTGGGCCAGGAGAAACCCCTGGGCTGCACAGTTCTCTCTCATTATAACATACCTGGGACTCTTGCTGCTGTTAAATTTATGAAAGCAAAGTGCAAAATAAACAGCAGCTGGGAAGAGGTCCAGGCACTCCTTCAGCATCCATCAGTCACTCAGCTAAGAGCCCCAGTACACACCCACTCTGCTGGTCAAAGGTGCTGTGCTTTCCCCCACCGGCTCACTCCAAACCAGGAGGCCACAGGACAGCAAGCTCTACACAGCTGAGCCTGGGGCTGATCCCAGTACACCTCCTTGTCACAGTACCCTCCCTGATCCCAACACCAGCTGCTCTACACTTGCAGAGACAGAAACCATGGCAGGCACAAGCTTCCAATTCCTACTCAGAGCACAGTGGGCTCCTTCCAAAACTCCTGCCCTCGTTTTCAATGGGCAGCTCTGTGTGTCCTCCTGCAGAGCTGCTCCTCAAGCAGAGACCTCACCATGCGGCTCACCTGCCAGGTACAGTGTGTGAGAGTTTTTGTTGTCTGGCACTTTATCCGATCGCTCGCAGGGCTGCATCCCCAGAAACTTGACAATATTACTAACTGCCTCTGTTAAGAAAAAACAAATAAGATACCTTTGACAAGAAGCCTAACAGTGACACACAAAGAGCATCTAGAAGTAACTTGAGCCCTTCCTACATGCTAGGGTTCTCATTCCTTGCCCTGAGAGACACATAGCATTGGCCAGTATCATGTTTTTGAGGCTGCCAGGGAGGCAAGGGCCACACAAAAACTCCACCACCACACAGCAGTTTTGTTATCTGATACAGCAAAGGTGCAACAGAAACAGGAGGGCCAATGAGTCAGACAACGGAAGCACGAGAGTGCAGCTGGCTGCACAACTACTGCGCCGCCCTGACAGCCTGCTTGCTTCTCTGGGGACAAATGCAGAAGGAAGGAGACACAGGTCTTTAAGAGGAATCTGAAAAGGCCTCAGGGAAGGTATCTCAAACCCAAGGCGCTGTGCAAAGAAGCACAGAGACAGCTATAGGAGGAAGACACCTTTCTATGCCATCAAAAGGACTGACTTTTTACAACCTTCTCAGAAACAATAAAAGAAGTCTTTAACATATGATGAAAGAAGGCTTACACCATAGCCTGCCCACCAACCTCATGCCTTCTGCTCTTTGCATCTTTTTATTAGTCTTGCATCCTAAGGTCAGAAGGAAAGTGGGAGTTCACAGTTGAACTATAGTCTGTCTGCTCAGGAAGGCAGAGCATGAGAGCACAGCAAGAGCATGAGAGCACAGCAAGATGTTCTCTCTTGCCTCTCACAATCCAGCCTGGTCTCCACAGAGCCCAAAGTATTCATTTTTTGAAACCTGAACTAACTCATTATCACAGTAACTGTAGCTCCACATTTAAGAGCTGCAGTGAAATGGCCCATGAAGAGTTTTGCTCAATTGGCCTCTCTGTGAGAGATCTTAAGTGAGCCAGACTGTGCCTCTGGACTCTGACAGTTGGAGGGAGAAGAATGTTAAGAGCTCTTCTGTGCTCAGACACCCCCTTACCTTCAAGGGTTTTAATAGCAGATAAAGTAAAGGTCTCTTCCTTTTCATACTCATCACCCACTTCATCCCAGGCTGCTCCAAAGTTTGGCTTCAGAACTCGCTGGATGTGATCAGCCACTGTTACCTCCAGGTCTTCAAGCTGGTGGCAGAAGAGGTTCAGGTGAAACATGGTTGTTCCTAACCCTGCTCTCTCCAGAGAATGTTTTAGCCTGGATTCCCTGAGATCAGGTGAATGTAGGAGACAGCCTCTGCTTCTATTCATGAATGTGTGAGAACAAGCCCTGTCTGTTCTGATTTGCTCATGTAAACAACGCTTGGCTGAGCAGCTGCTTGGCCTGGGAAAGCCACTGGTCATGCCGTTTCCAGGGTTTACAAAGCAGGTTCCTGTTCTGAGCACAGAACTTGGCCTGACAGAGATCAAAACACTGGACAAATGTCCAAAACAGAGGACAAAAGCTAAGAAATAGCTGCTGGTGCTCACACAGATGTAGCGTTTCCTTCCCCAAAATGCATGTAAGCTTTTATTTCGCCTTTCTGGCCCATCATTTTGTAGGCTGGTACAGTGAGACACTGTCAGACATATGCTATCACCTATTGCTGTATGCAGGCTTAGCTGAACTGCTGCTGTGACTCCGTCTGTGCAAGATGGAACCGAGCCTGTCCCTCCAGAGCATCTATCGAAGAGCAGTTGGTGCCAGAGCTGGCCAGACACCAGCCTGCATTCATTTTAGCAATCACTGCAGGAAAGATCCTCCTCCTGATTCTACTTGAAACACACGGAAGAGTTTGTTTAAACATCACTAAAATGCCATGGTGACTGGTGGGAAGCAGAGAGAGGGGTTAATCTGGCACATTCCATTAGGAAAAGCCCTCCCTGCTCCTTCTGGGAGGTCGCTGTGTCCTCTGTGACTCACTGCACAGCAGTGCCTCTAACCAGATTCACAGCAGTGACAGACCAGGCATAGAAAACAGCCTCTGGAGCTAACAGGGAAAGCTAGGTTGTGCCACAGCATCCCTTCTCTGGAGGGTAAGCACCACCTTCTGTAAACCAGTCTCAGTTTCTAACCAAGCATAAGTTCAGCTTCTTCCTTTGTGATAAGATAGCTTGTCATTTCTGGAAGCAAGGTGCTTGTGCAGCATTGGTGCTTTCATCAGTCTCTGTGCTGGGGAGGAAAAAGTCCCACCTTGCCCAGAGCAAGAACAAGGATGACAATCTCTCTGTATCAGGCAAGCCATTAGGCCATGAACTGTGCCACCACAGAGAACAGATGTCCGACGGCCCTCTGTCTCCACAAACCTGACTGTGCAATTTCTGGAGCCCATAGGGCACAGCCAGACAAGCCTGGAGGATGCACCACGGCCTCCCAAAACATAGGTATCCTGCCGCCAGGTGTCCTCCTAGAGAGCATCAGGATACTCCTACTGAGACAACCAAGCTCTCCAAACCCACACCTGCATCCTAGGACAAACACCACAGATAGAGCAAAAACGTCCTCTTCACGTGATGCCATCAGTGGTCACATCATTGCTTGCAGGGACCCGAGTACAGCAGTTTTTACGCTCAGGTAGCTGCCCAGCTCCTTACCACATACTCATCCTCGTAACCCTCGTCGTCCGCCTCACCCGTGTTGGGATCGCAGTCCTTGACAGTGAATTTCATCATGCAGCTGAAGGTGCAGGCCACTGGAGGCAGGGGAGGCAAAGGCAAAGCTCTCATTACTACCAGACCAAGGGGCAGGGAGGTTTAGGGCAGCTGGATTCTCCTCCACTCTGTCATCAGCACAGGCTTCGCCAGTGACCTAGAGAGGGCTCTCTGACAGTTCCTGTCTCCCACGGAGAGGGTATTTATTTGTAATATTAAGCCTAGCAAACAGCGAAAGGCAGGCTCACGATGGTTGTACAAGACCACAATCCTCAGATCAAGAGCTATTACCGATGAACCTCAAGTTGTATTGGCAAATAGTAACAAAACACATCCCCCCAGCACCTCATGAAGAGGCGAGATCCTTATCTAGTGCTCAGTTCACGCGCCTCAAATGAAACCGCCTTGCACTGCAACACAGCATCTCATTAATACCGCTCGGCTGGGAGCGGAAGCGATGATTCATCCCTAAGAAGACGAGGCATTGCTGGGTGAGCGGCAGCACTGCACACAGGTGGGCAGTCCCAGAACACAAACCAGGGAGACCAAAGCACAGGTGAGGTCTGGTTCACGTTCTGGACAGTGAGAAATAAGGTGATGGTCACTTCAAATAGACAGCACTGAAATTCTAGTGGTTTGTCTGAAATACTCCTTTGCTACTCAATGCATCTGGGCACGCACAAGTACCAGCCTCCCCATATACTAACACAAAGAACAGACAGGCTTAAAGGGCATCCCAGGGTGCATGGGAGAACTCAGCAGAGAGCTGAATGCTCATCTGCCAGCTCTCATAGCCTGACTTGACATTGCTACAGCACAAGGGAATCAGGAGAGGTGAAGCGAGGCCCAGCAGCCCCCAGACAGCAGAGAGAAGTTAGCATCACTCAAGGCTGCACCCACACACAGGCTATAAATATCTGGCTAGGATGCAAGGTAGAATGTGTGGGGGCGAGCAACACGGTACGGTTAATTTGACGGATGTCAGGAAAATAGAAGGCAAAGTGTTTACCTGCTGTTGGATCATCTTCAGACAGCGCCACCAGTGTGTAGCAGGTACCCGGCTGGTTGTACACCAGGGTTTTGGCAGGTATGTAGCCTATGACCTCATACCCCTCTGTTGGCTCCATCTGTACCGTGACATTCTCCAGGATCTGATCGTTCAGGGTGTTTGTGCAGTCAAACTGAACAGGGAAGGGGAAAGCATCAACAGCTTGAAGCTGTTCACTATAGATCCAATAGCAAACTAACTCTAGGTGGTGTGGGAGCGTGGTGCCAACTTGTGAACCCCTAGGCTCTTTGTGTTCCGACAGTGCACCTCGCTATCAGCTGGCTAGTCATAGGGGTAACGCATTCCAATTGAGTCACAGAGCAAATGAGACTAAAAACTACTCATTGAAATGCTTTAGGAGATGAACTAAAATCCTGCAGGGGACTCCAGTGCTCCAGAAAACTTTAACACGAACCAGCACACAACTATCCAATGCCTTCCACCTGCAACCCAGACAGGAGCACAAATTCAGCGAGGGCACAGATGTGCCAGCTTCTCTCTTTCAGTTCACCAAACAGCAGGGAAATTTTTCCTCTGTGTACTTTGTCCTTTCTCCCTGGGTGGTAATACACAGGTTAACTCTTTGCTGTATGGAAATATGAGTACAGTGTTGCCCACATCTTCTCACTTGATGCTACAGGGACACAGTGCCCCACAGCAAATGGGAAGATCATCTTTTGCACAGCTGGCGTAAGGGATAGTTTGAGCAAGTTTCCGCAAGCTTCATGGTTTCGGCAAGTCTAAACTTGCTGATCAGACTTCGTTCCAGCTGCAATGACAAGTCCCTTAACCTCATACAATTACATCTGCTGGAAGGACAAAAGAAACAAAGATCAACTCCTGCACAGACTGTGTAAACAGTTCTAAACTTTTGAAGAAGGAGCTGGCTAAGGACAAAACACTGCTGCTCACAAGCCTGCATTGCACTCCATGTACCTTGAACTCCTCGAGACCCAGGCAAAGATGCTGGCACATTGATCCTAATATCTCACCTGTAGCAGCAGGGCAATACAGCCAAGGCCAAGATGTACAGAAAAAAGCACCACTTCTACACAGGCTAAAGTAATACGTAGGGAATAAAGAGCTTTGCCCCATTGCATCCCTTTCTTGGGTACCCTTTTCAGCCTCTCAGATACAAGCTTCATTCTTATGTCCAAAGAATGTGCTTGGGGACCCTGAGGAAAGAACACAGCTCCCCTTGCCAACTGCTCAATGAGAATAGCCCCACCTAGTGCCTGTCTGATTTATTTGGACTGTACATGTAAGCACTCTTCAGCCACACACACACGTGGCTCCCTAATTAACTTTTTCGTGGGGCTGTGTTGCCCTGGATGCGATACTAAGGACTTCTCATTGCAGTGACATGTCCTGAACACAGATATTCCTGAGCTACTTCTTCCCAGTGGAGCTTTTAACCGGCCAGGAACTTATTTTCCATTTCTCTTTTAGCACCACATGCCATAGCTACCCACCTGGAACACCATGTGGCTGACAAATGTGTGCTTGGTGCAACGAACGACATACTCCGTCTCCAGCTCTGTGAGGGCAACAGGCTCTGGAGAAGACTTGAAGAGTGGGCCCAGTCCCCGAAACTCTGGGATCGCCCCCAGTTGCTCTGAAACAGAGGACACAAAGAAACCATTGCCTTCCCCAACCCACAGGAAGGTGTCAGCAGATTCAAAGCACTCATTTAAGCTGCCAGAAGCTGCAGCAGCAAGGAACTATCCACCAGATGTCTACAAACATTCACTAGGGCCTTTCAGAATTAAAGGCAGAGTTATCCTTTGCCCACATCTATTGCAAGATAGAAAGAACAGGACTGCAGCACCCCATCCCCCAGGAGTAAGCAGTTGACTTAAAGTTGGGAGCCCATGTCACTCCCTGAAAGGAGATGGGGAAAAGCCAGATGGGCTTGACAGGCTCAGCAAGAGGCAGCTATGTTGTTCTCACACACAGGCACAGGAGAGGCCTTGCATCAGTTTACCTTGGAATATTTCTTGCCGTGTTGCTGCCACCTTCTCTGGCTGTTTGACTACAGTTACAGGGGCATTTTCTGCAAGAGAAAAAGAAAACAAACAAACAAAAACCCCAAAAGATTCGAAGGTGAAGAGTAAGAAGTAACTAAATCATAAAACAGATCAATGTCTGGATTTGACTAAAGAAAGGAAGGGAGCTCATTTCTTATCTTGCTATGAACTAGATATCCTTATTTAGCTTCCTAAAGACCTTTGGAACTGCAGCAGCTCCAATGAAGATTACCAGCTATTAATATTATTAGTGTTTCAGTTTAGTCCAACTGCTAATGTGGAAGCAACCACATGCTGGCTTTAGCCTTTACACAAGACATAATTCCACCAAATTCAAATAGGATGGAGCTCAGCAATTCCCACCAGATCCAATACAGTCTACTGTCCAGGGTCTGGAGCTGTGAGGGAACTCCTAACAGTCTGGACCCGCTTTAATGGGACTGTCCCTCACCTGCTCTTTGCTCAATGATGGGAGCTGTTGCCAAAGGAACAGATTTCAAGTCAAAGGGTTTCTCGGAGGGCTCCAGGGTGTACTGATGCAGAGCCCTCTCCAGGCCCGGGATGGACACCGTCAGACCTGGGGACAGAAGGGACAGGTCACTGAAATCACAGATAATGCCAGCTCTTTGTCACTTATTAAATCAGAAAAGAGGTGCACACTTGTTTTGAGGACTTCCTGCATTACCATTCAGGATGTAGCCAGCATTGAGGGCTTTCTGCCTCTGCTCCAGGACATTCAGGTAGAAGGTAGCTCGGTCCCTCACTTCATTGTCATCATCCATCACACACCTGAGAGGAAAGTGGAAAACTTTCTTCAGTGAAAGGCAGCAGAGTCCACGTGAATGAATCCAGGTGACCAAGCCACCTTACAGGGCCAGAAAGAACACACCATAAGAGACAACCAGCAATCTACTAGTAGCTGTATTAGAAAAGCAATCATCTGCCACACTTCTATCCACCGTGTGGTGCTGAAGGCATCATCACAGGATCCCAGGTACTCACTGTACATTCTCAGATCCAGACATAGAAGAGAACAGACACGTATGTGGATGCTAACAAGCTCTCAGACAGAGGTTTTCACCCAGGACACTGAGAAACTAAGATACAACTCACCGTTTCAGTAACACCAAGATACTGGGCAACATCTCCTCATTCTGGGCTCCGAACTTGGCCAGGGCACTAACAGCACCTGTAACACAAGTCACGAAAACAGAGTTAGAAAGCAAAGAAATCACCTGAAGTTTACTCCATTTCCTGGCCTTGTTCAAATGTCACAGAGATGCTAACACTAGCACAAAGCATTACTGTGACTGGAAAGAGGTAGATGTATTACAGTAAAGTGCCTGCAAAGTTCCTCTGTCTAGTTTCAGAGTCACTGTGTCTCTCTCCCCATTCCTCAGTTGCAGGACATCTCTTCCATCCATACTACAGCAAGATCTTTGCTGTGTTAAAAGACCTGCTCAGGGCTAGAGTGAACTGCAATCCTCAAAAGCTGAGGTGCTCATACAGTGTATTTCCTCAAAGATCTGTGAGCAGGCAGACAGCCCTCCAGGTCTGCTTCTTACCTGCCCGGACTTCTTCATGTTCCAGGACAACCCTGTTGTAGATGAAGCGAATGTATTTGGAGGGGTTGTTGGTTTTGGGCCCTTCTTGCCCTAGGAGGTGGAGGATACGAGTGGCCAGCACAGTGAACTCGCAGTCCTCAATGAATTCACAGAGGTGAGACAGGCCTGTCTCTTTGCTCTCCGAGTTCTCCTCGATGATGCTGATGATGCAGTCCACGATGGCTCGTTTGTATTCAAAGCCACCCTAGGGAGCAAAGGGAACCACTCAGCTGGAAATCTCGAAGTATTTTAGAGACTCTGAACTAGCCAGACAGGAAAGAATTTCCTTTGAAAAGGTCACTCACACTCAGTGCTTTTCATCTGTATTTGAAAGAAGGGCAGTAATGCTGCCCCCACTTTTGACCCTCTTTACACTCAGACAACCAGCTAATATCCAAGCTCTCTTGCCAGCTCCCTTCAGAATGGCTACAGTGAAGAAAAACAAGCCTTAAAAGAGGGTAAAAAAATAAAAAATAAAAATCCATCAGCCTGAAGAGTTTACATCTCCTTCAAAATCCTCTGTTGCAAGAATTAGTGCATACGAACAGCCATATGGAAGGAGAAAAAAACCAACCCTCTCCCTTTTAGTACCAGACATCTGAGGATGAATCACAAGTGAAATATATTAAGGATCATATCTGCCACAGCAGGACCCAGCAAATAGCCCCATTAGCATGGGAAGACAGGCAATCAATCCCTCCGCAGGCACACCCTGTAACATTCCGTGCTGTTAACGCTTGATTATCTTCAGACATTATTCACTCCTGTCCTCAATACACACCAGGGGATTAGAACTGCACACTGTCCTCTGCCAATTACATGCTCAGTGCTGGGCATTTGGGGGATCTTACCGAAGCTACTTTCGATTAAAAAAAACCCTGAAAAACTGTAAAACAGAATGGTTTTAACTACAAAACCACATTCAAAACGACACCATCCACCCACAGAAAATCTGTGAAAGGAGAATGGTCCATTTTTCATAGCAGCAAAATGAGATGCTGTGGTTTGCTCCCAAACGAGAGGCTGTAATTGGCAGAAAGTGATGTCAGAGCAAGCAGTGGTGCCAGCTGTGTGGCAGGCACACCAGCTATTTAGAAATGGCCTCAGCAATCCTCTGCAAAGCTGTCCTGCAATTCTATGTCTGACTGAATGCAGAGAATGGTTATAGGTACTCGTGATCCCTTCACTGCCACAGCACAGAGAACAGAACAAAAGTGGTCCTGTGTCATCAGCAAATAGGTTGTTATCAAATCTTTGTGTACAATACAAAACTTCTTGTAATTTGCTGTCAAAGTATAAAAGAAAGCTGGTTCAAATGTGAAACACACGTGGACTGCCAACAGATCTGCTGCTGCGTGCGTCTGCTTTGAGAGTTAATAAACCCCCAGAAAAATCAAATCACATTAAAGATATGCCTGGCAGGACATGTAAAACTATTGTGCACAGGTGGACATTTCTGCCAATTATGACCGCAAGTCCTTTAGAGAGAGGCTCTTATTGCACAGCATTAACAGTAAAAGCTTGATTCTCACAGGGGCCACAGTGCTATCCTGCAGTTCACACATACAAGCAAGGGACACAAAGTAATTATCGTGCAAACTTACTTCTTCCCGAAGCATAGTGAAGAGAAAGTTCATAAGAACAGCGTGTTTGCGAGGGTATTTCTGACACAGTGCATTGATGGCCTGCACCACTACAACCTGGAGGAAAAGGGAGACAAGTGAAAAGGGATTCTGTCTCATTAATTGAATTGTGTCAGTTTTGTGTTGGTCCCTAGTCTGTCAACTATGGATTTGATTTTGCTTATCCAACAAATGCAGTTCCAGGAGGTACAATCCTAGGATTTGGAGGAGATTCATCTTCATGCACTGGCCAGCCTGTAGCAAGAGCCCGCTCCCTCTGGAAAGATTTAATTCTCAAAGGGCTTCTCCCCAGAAGAGAGCATGCGACTTGGAGCTGGGTGCTGCACGACTGAGGGGAAGGCTTAGGCTAATAGCCTCACATTCTTTCTTTTCCCTACAAATATGCTGCAGCCCAGCTGCTGGAAGGGGGCCCATGTGGTTTTCAGAGCGCACACACAAACATGGTCAAAGACCAAGGGGTTTCTTCAGGATCGTGTGTGTTCCTCCTCTTCCTACTTCCTTACTTTGAACTCATCTGAGATTTCTGACATGAAAGAGGAGATTTGCTTCATGAGTCGGTCGATGCTGCTCTCACTGCCAGTTTTCAGCAGCGTGGTGATGGCCAGGGTGGCTATGCTGCGGTTGGAGTCTGTCACAAGGTTCTCCAGGTCTAGATTGCAGGCAGTCACAGCAGATGGGTGCTTCATGGCCACCTACAGCAGAGAAGGGTGAGAATCACAGAATATACACAGAAGGCCTCGATGGCAAAAAAACCCTAAATCTCTATAAGCTCTTACTCCTTCCTAAAAGAATGAATGCTACAGACCATACACAACTGTCATCTTAGAGAAACAACTCATTCGAGGTTAAAGTAACACACTCTTTCTTCCTGCAGAATTGCATCTCTTGCTGGAAGAGAAGCAGTAGTAAAAAGCAGTAAAATATTGTCTGTTAACTCCTTCACTCTCCTCTATACAGAAAGATTCTATACAGAAAGCTATGAACTCCCACCAAAAATTCATCAGCTCTAGCTGTGCAGAGCAGCTTTGTGGGTGGAAGTACAGCAGTTACCAGACACTACCATTCTGTCTTCTTAGAGCTGACAAGATCAAGGGAAAAGCTGGAGCAATGACTGCCACAGAGCACACAAGAAGCAGCATCAAGGTTTGATCCCTGTTTCACAAGGAGCTTCTTGGCCATGGGAAGCTCAGAAGGGAAAGCAGTAACTTGTAAGACCAGTGACACTCTTCCATTGAACACAATTGCTTTTTTTTGTCCTTCTGTAAAGTGTTCTTCGAGATTTTATTCTACCCAGAAAGCAATGAAACGTAAGGCTGTAGTCCAGGGTAAAGGTTATTCACACAAAATCATCACAATCTGGCCCTCTTTCTCTTCTGAAGTCTGCACCTTCCCGTACATAAAAAGGTATTACAGCTCCCGAGAGATCAGCTCCTACCTTGTTGAGGGTTCGGACGGCTGCATACCTCAGTGCTGCTTTCGGGGAGCTGCAGAACAGCTGCAAAACTGCAAGGTGGGAAAACCAACAAAGGCAATTTAAGCAATCTATTACTGAGAAGCATTTCCTACACAAAACAAGAGCTTCAATGAAGAGAGAGCTGCAAGCACCAGACAACTAGATGCATGTTTAAGAAGCAACTATGTGTTTGCCAGCTTCCTCCCTCCCTACTGTCCACTTTGCCACACATCTCTGCTGACAACTACCTCTTACCCACCTCCCTCTTCTTCCACAGTACTGCTGTCTTTTGCTCCTCTTGAAAGCCAAGTTCATCACTTTGTCATCTTTTCTATCAAGTTGATTTGAACTGCTGTTCTCCATTTCTATGCAAACCCTGTTCCTTTCCGAGGGCTGGCCCATGAAGGGCATGCTCCCTGCGCAGAGAGGTGGCACATGGCCTCCCCACCTGCTGCCTCCCATTCCCAGCTCAGGAGAATCTCTGGACTGGACTGAGTTGGGTAGGCAAGACCCCAACACCTCAGCTTCTTGCCCTATTACTCTTAGTCTAAAGCAGGGAGATTTATCAGCTAGAACTCAGCCCCGTTTCACAGAAAAAAAAGATCCTTCTGGTAACCCACACTAGAACACACCAGACAGAGACCTTTACAGGAGCAGAGCTGTTCATGCACATCACAGGCTCTCAGCAGCAGGAGCATAAAGCAACAAAGGTACGGCAGCATTACAAGCCTGAAACTACACAAGGTTCTTGTTTCTTGGGGTAATCAGCAGGTGCCACCACCACAGACTCACAACCCCTTCAGCATTGCCATAAGCATCACATTTACCTGAGACAGCCGGAGCCAACTCTTTGGCAGTGCAGTTGGGCAGGTTAACGATGGCAGATGCAGCTTCGTAGACCACCATCTCATGCTTGTTTCTCAGGCAACTCTCAATGAAATCAAACAGGGGGCTATCGCGGCTAAGGGACAAAAACCACAAGAATTAAAATAAAGGTGCCAACAGAAATGAAGAATCTGACAGGAGAAATGGGCAGGTCCCATAGCCTGTGGAAAGGTAAAATAAATAAATCCAGTGCATAAATCCACTGTCTCCAGATTTTGCAGTGGTCATTATACTGAACTTCTATCACGCTTGGTCTGGAAGTCAGGTTGCCTTCTAAGAAGACATCCTCTGTCAGTAAGGCTAAAGGGAATCTCCCTCAGCCCTCACACACCGAGAGCCAACTGTACACCACACAAGTCTTACCCATTAGGAAGCCACACTGGAGACATGGTAAACAAAATGAAGTAGATTGCCTCAGTAAAGAACAGCTATGCAATACAGTCCAGAGAAACAGGAAAGTATTCTATGAGTAAGGCACAGACATGACTCACAGAAGCCAACCAATAACAACCATGAAAGCATTCTCTATCTTCCCTACTGCCTTTTACCCAACAACAAAAGGGCAGAAGCTGCATACTGCTCTTAAAGGACAGAAATAATTGTCCCCATGAGATGGCAAGTGAGCCTGCAAGAGGAGATGGAAGTGGGATCTGAGGAAGGAAATTCTTCCAGCAGGACAAAGGAGCCCCCTCACCTGCCAGCCTCTTCCTCCAGCAGCTTGCTGGCTACTCGAATCATCATGCAGTAGGCAAACGGTGACTTGAGGCTGTGGCGCGTGAACTTGCTGAGCATCTTGTTGACTGCCAGGCGGTCGTTCTTCCTCACATGGTAGAGCAAGCCCAGAGCATGATACTGTGCATGGAAAGAGACTGTCACAAACTCTGTGTTCTTTCCACTTTTATCCCCTATGGTGCCCAGAGTTGCCTGGCTGAGCTCTAGCAGTTTGCTCTGCTCCCAGTTGCTTCTTGCTATTCCCCATGCTGGCAGCAGCTTTCCTACCTGCACCATGATGTTGTCACTGGAAGCTGCCTCCTGAGCCTCGTTCACCCAGCGTTTTACTACATCATAACTGGTCTTCAGCAGGTGCTGGGGGGAAACAAAGCCACAGACAACCCATGAGAGAAGGATGAAGTTTTGGGAATCCCAGTTCATTAAGCAGCAGTGAGCCTTCCCCATGAGGGTGCTGGCAGCAGCAGCTTATAGAATAGCAGAGAATCAGCATGCAGAGACTTGGCCATGACAGCTGTGGCCTCAAGAGGTCAATGATCTCCCACAAAGTCAGCACTGGCCCCTCAGTTCAAAGATCAGGGAACAGTAACAACGAAACTCTGAAATTCCCAAGATATCCAGTCCCACCACAGATTAATGCTTCCCAGCTTGACTGTCCCTCAGGCCCACCCTGCAGGGAGTACCTACCAAGGAGGACACCAGAGCAGAGCTGGATACACTTGGCACTCTATCAACAATCGCCTGCTTCATGTAGCGCTCAATGGCCTGCAACATGGTACTCTGCAGGGAGAGGGAGACAACAGCTGATACGGAAAAGCCATCAGGACTGTGAAAGAGGAGACACAAAGGCATGAAAAGCAGGGTGAAATGCGTGATGGGGTGAGGTAGGGCAAAGTGAAGGACCTAGGGCTGTCTAGAGGGAAACAACAGCACTTACGTCAGTGATTTGACAGAGCGCTCTCACAGCAGGGCCTCGGTAATTGTCATCCTTCCCAGTCATGTCTTTGGTTAAGCTGGTTGAAAACAGGAAGCTCTCAGTACTGCACTCCTGAGCCAGCAGCTCTCAGGTGCATGCACAGTGCACACAGAGCAGCGGGCAGCCAGCATCGCAGTTGAATGCCAAGCAGGCAACTGCAGCTCTCAGGCAAGTCCCACCAGGATAGGAAGGCAGGAGGAAAAGATCAGTACTCAGGTTCCATCATCAGGCTGTACAAGTTTCTGTGCACACACACGCCCCTGAACCATTTGTCTTCCTCACTGAAGGCTCATTCCTGCCCTTTCCCCAGGATCCTGGTCAGTGCAAGACCATCTATGAGGGGACAGGAGTTCATCACATTGCAGCATTTGGGACTGGCTCCTGCCTTCTGCCTGGCCTTGGCTCTCAGTAGACTCTGTACCCTCACGCTCCCGTGCCCCAGTACAGCATCAGCCTTTCAGTGGGATGAGCAGCAATTCAGCAATGACTCACAGGGAATTTTGTTCCCTGAAGTTGCATCCTGTGCTGCTACAGGAGGAGCAGTAAATCCCTGCCTACCTGCTGAAAGCCCTGGGATTTACACCAGAAATCTTCAAAAAGCTTCAAGGCAGGAAAGCGAGACTTAATGAAACAGCCTTTTGCAAAAGGAGAAGAAACAGCAGTGCTGCCACATCATGTAACCAAAAGAGACGATCCAAACATCCGCAGGCATGGGATATGGGGGGGCACAACAAATTTCACATAAATCACTAGGAGTTCAGGGTCTGTATTTTAATAGTCTCTCAAAGGAAAAAGCTTCCCTCACCAAGGACATTCCCTGTCCTCACTGTGCTTAGGGACTACAGTTATCTCCAAGAAGTTGGACAGGAACTACTGGAGGACATGTGAATGTAACAGTAAGAAGAGTGAAGTGACTGACCTGCTAGTGACAATGATCACATCTTCTGCAATAGAAGACATCTCTTTGATAGTCAGGTAACACATCCTGCGAAGAGTTGGCTGACAAGGAAAGAGGGAAGATACATATCAGCTGACAGGATCCCAGATAGGGAGGGATCTCAGTTTTCCCTGCTTCCATGATTTTATGGTGAAGATCAAAAACCTGATACCTTCAGAAAGCCCCAGTGCTGAAGTGTAAACGATATATAAAACTCATATTGATAACAAAATACCTCTTCTAAATTCTTCAATCCTAGGGTAAAGCTGCAGAAATACCAGATTTAGCTGGATCTACAGCTTCATCTTTCACTTGTCATTCACATAAATAAGAAGAAAAATCTTGAAATCACCAGCTGAAGGCACCCTGTGGCTTCAAAAGCAAAAAAGCAAGTAATTTATATTCCCTAGTCTGGGGATTTCCACACCAGTCTCATGATTTTAATGCTTTGTGATTTGGGGGACAAATAGTCACAGTACTACTGCTGAGAGTAGGGACTAATTCCTGGTGCTCTCCAGGACACACTGTTGTTGAGTCTCAGCAGGAAGCAGGATCTTCTAATACTGGGCACAAAGCATAGCTTATTCTAGCTGATTATATGCTTGTTCTGTGCCCAGTGCAATCTCAGGAATTAAACAGAAATTCAGAGGGAGGAATCTCCATCTCAAGAACAGAAAATGCTTCAGCTAAGCTGCTACACGGTCTGGGAAAGGCTAGGAAGCTGATCCTTGTTTCTTAACTTTCATCCTGCTCTTCCCATTCAGATCAGGTAGAGCCAGGCAAGATGGAAGAGTTGATTGTATAAAATCACTTATCTCCAGGCTGAACTGGACACTGTTGACAACTTGCCCCACCAGATAAATACAGCAGAAATCAATAAGCAGACTTACATCATTGGACTGAAACAGCTTGGTCATAGCAAAGAAGGATTCAGTAGCTTCAGTGACACCAAAGTGTTCCCCCTAGACGATGTTTGAAAAGAAGGAAGGAAATCCCAGTTATAACCAGCTCTGGGTCTGCTGCAGGTGTCTCTGTAGAGGTGAAAATTTTCTCTCCCTTACCTGATTTATGAGATACAAAATCCTGGTGAGGATATGAGCACATTTTCTTGGGTTTATGGGAGTCTCATTAAACACTCGTGCCTGAAAACAAAGCACAGACAAGGTCATTGACACCAACACCATCTCGCAAACACTGTCCTGTCTGGTCTCAGTCACCGATACAAACATCACATTGTGGGCAAGATTCTTAATGACTTTGGATCAGATTTCACCTCAATTCCTGTTAAACATGGAGCTCTTTTAAACAGCTGGTTCTACAGTCCGGGATTGCAAATCCAAGTGCAACTAAGGTTTAAAGGCCAAATCCTTATCATGCTTTCACCCACACAAGTCTGGACTGTGTGCTAGCTCAAAGACTACTCTTTTGCCACATGTATGGACCTCTGTGAGCCTGATGGGAGCCATCATCACTCACAATATGGCAAGCAAACAGATAACGCTGAAACAACAGGGTCTGGGGATCAAGATGTTTGTCTGCTGTTGACTAGAAATGCATGTTTTCAGAGAGAATTCATAGACTCTTCACTAACCACTCACACTCTACTCATTAACTTTGTCATCTACAAGACATTTGGGGTGTCCAAGGCCAATTTGCCAACTTTCCTGTTTAACGGTGAGCTTTCCCAGATGATTTTATTCATTTTATTACTAGTTATAGTTCAGTCTTTAATTCATTACAGAGAACATTTCAACCTTTTCCCTTACTCCCTTTAACAATAAGAACAGCAATGATGCTTATTTCTTTCAGCTTTAGCAGGACTGTAACAAACCCCAACTTCCTTGCTGAAGCTCTCCAGTGACCTAACTCAAGAGAGGGAGAGCCTCTATGCACAAAGGGTGACACAAAGATCATATGAGGATTTACCTCTTGCAAGACTGCACTCTTCTCCAGGTGCTGGAATGGGTTGGAACCCCCTCCTGCAAAATAAAGAGAGTAAAAGCCTTTCCAGTGATAGTGCTATTGGAAAGCAACTTTCTAACCATGGCCATGCTTTAAAAACAGACTGAGCATTTTTGGGGTAGCTTTTTCATGACAACAAGCAACCAGAGCTCCCTCTTTTAACTGATACTAATTGCATCTCTTCAGAGAGATTTAAGGATGGCAGAGCAAACACAACATTCTTCGTTTCATTATCCTTCCTAGAAGTAACTAACCACCAGCCGAGGTAGACTGATCACTGCTCCACTTTATCCCCTCAGACCTATTTCCAGCCCCTCTGCTGGGAGCTTGCTGACAGTCAGAGCATCAATAAGACAGGGCTAGAAACAAAAGCTCAGAGAAAAAGAGGCATCGTTTGCCAGACTGGTGAGCCTGGAGTGCTTTATCCCTCCCTTATAAACCAATCAGGAATCTACCAGTGAAGTATTTTTGGCTCTGTCACTAATTAAGAGAACAAAACAACAGACTAGACAGTCTGGACACAAAGTAACTTTCATTGTTCCATTTAATAGAATAAATTATATTGAATAATTAAAAATCTCAACAATTAAGGATGAAATAATCAGAGGGAAAACCACTATCATTCTGCACGGTCTCTGCTAGCTTGCCTCCTGAGCATTTGCGAGCTGCTGCTTTTCAAAAGCTGCCAGTTATTGATGAGCAGGTTTTAATTAGTACCTATGTTCAATCTGGCCCTGGGACAAGATACAGCCATTTCCAGCGCTGTTCCAACATTGAACAAGCTTGATCCACTAGAAAGCACAGCTCCTGGGCCCAGCTCTGACCTGGGCCTGAAGCATCCTACGCTGGCACCAGTAGCCTTTGCAAGAGTAAGTCTTTAACTGAAATGCAAACACATCTCCACCCTGGCTCTTTCCCAGTCCATAAACTGCCCTCTTCTGGCTCAGAAGTTTGCAAATGCAGTAGGTGGCCAAACAAAGCACAGACACTTACGTGGGGTTGGGCAGAGAAGCAAACATGGGGAGAGAACAAAACCAATGTCTCTAGTATGACTATGAACCAGTTCTAGTATGAGCATGCAAATGTGTTCCAAAAAACCCCTTTCTAGCGGCACAGTATTTCCCATGACCCCACACGTCTACAATCCCTGAATCAGCCACCAACAGTAGGGCATTGCCTCTTCAGCTTTCATAGCACTAAGGATCTTGAAATAGACTGTACATGAGGTCTTGGTCCTCACAGCACCCCCTGTCTAAGTATTTTTCCATCAGAGGAGAAACTGACACAGGAAAGGCAGAGGCTGCATGTTGAGAAAGCTCCTGGTAGTGGATGACTAACAACAATTTGTACTGATTCGCAGAGAAACAGTCACTGACTGAGCAAGGATCTCAGAATAATTATATGCCCAAAATAACACCTCAAAGTGCACTTCTAGGAGGCTGGAAGCAGCTCATCCAAGACTACCCCAACCACCCATGAAAAGCAAAAAAACAGAAGTCAATTAAGCAGACACACTCATCTCAACAAAAAGACTGTTACATGGGTAAATGTAAATTAGAGGCTGATGTCCTCCACATAAGACCAAGAAAGCAGCACTAAGGCTACACATTTTTACATACACATAATCCACAGCAGAAAGGTGGGTGCAATAAATGTTAGAAATCTTCATTTGACACAGAAGCAACAGGATGAGAAGTAAATGGAATAGCAAACAAAAAATGCTAGAAAGCATGCAAACAGCATTGGCAGAAAGGATAAAGAGCTCCATGAGCTTCTGGTATGAACAAAATCAAAAAGAGTCAACATCATAATATAAGGAAGTGCATCTCCTGCAGCTGTGGTCATAGGTATCACAATATTTTGAAGTGTGGCAGAAGCAAATGAAGAATAGCCTCAAAAATAAAAGCAAAGAGCAATTCCTCTCCAACAGTTGCCTCACTAAATTCTCCGCTTATGAAGACATCACTGGAGGTTTTGGACAAGGGAAACAAGGGCAAAACATTCACAGCACATCAAAATAAAAAGCAAGTGGAGTCACACAGAACAATCAATTTTCTTCAAGATGCTGTGATTTATTATGCAGAACAAGCTGCACAGAAATCTTCATAGGGATATGAAAATGATACAAGGCAAGGCCATGAAAGTAAACACTGTCATATCTAGCCTTGATTCATCTAGAATTCTACACCACATAAAATATCACCCTTTTCCTTACTACTGGGGCCTAAAGTTTTGAAAGGTCAGGCAATCACTTCATGTTTCTTTAATGCGCTCAGCCTTTCAGATCTTGTTGGAAGCACAGACCATGCGTCACGAGAACAGTGCTAGAAACTACAAATTTATTTCTACCCTGCTTTAGTATCTGGTTTGAGAGTTGGGTGACTGAATAGGGCTAACCTGCTCAACGTTTAGTCTCGGGCTCTGCACCTGCAGCAGGTAACGGTGTGCTGTGCCACTGCAATGGGTTTAGCCTCTGGTTGCAGCAGTGAGAGGAGGACGGGAACAGATTGCTCTAGTGCTGCCACCGGGTTTCTCACCACATCACGCTCCCGTGCACACCAGCCAGCCCTGCTGCGGTGCTGGTACGGAGTCTCCCCTCACGGCTCCCCCTGTACCCACAGGAGGGGGGGTGACTCCCCTCACCGCTCCCCCTGCCCCCCCTCACCCACAGGAGGGGGGATGGCTCCCCTCACCGCTCTCCCTGCCCCCCCTCACCCGACTCCTCGTCCTTCTTGTCGAACTTCTTCAGCATGGTGCTGCCGTGCGAGCCCCCAGCCCCGTGGCACTCCCGCTCTCGGTCCCGGCCTCGGTGCCGGTGCCGCCCCTTCCTGCCCCCCACCCCTTCCTGCCAGGCTGTCACCGCCGCCCCGCAGGGCGCATGCGCAGTCCCGGCCCATGACGTGGCTCCCGCTACGGAGCGAGCGGGGCGGGACTGACAGAGGAGGCGTGGGACTGAGAGGGGAGGGCGGGGACTGAGCGATATGATTGGGGATGCGGCGGGAGAGGGCGGGTACTAAACGGAATTGTGCGTTCTGATTGGTGAAGCGGCGGGGGCCGGGCTGGTGGGGCGGGTCTGGGCAGTGGGATGGAGGAGGCGCTCTGGGCTTGGGGGTTACACTGGACTGGGAGCACTGGGATGGAGGGGGCACACTCGGACCGGGGGTTACACTGGACTGGGAGCACTGGGATGGAGGGGACACACTCGGACCGGGGGTTACACTGGGCGTGGGACAGCGAGGCTGGAAAGGGCATTGGGCCTTAGGGTGGTAGACACTGGTAATGAGGGACACGTGGAGGAGAGCACGAGGGGAGGCACACTGGAACTGGGAGGGGCACCAGGATCACTAGAGGGACACTAGGCTGGGGGACACCCTGGAGGCTGTAGGGGAGTTCGGGGGACACCAGGGTTAGGGGGGAGGGCACAGCAGGATGGTCGTGCTGGGTGTCAGGGAGAGACAATGGGACGATGGGGTAGGGCATGGGAAGGGGGAGATGCTGGCAGGGGCTCAGTGCCCCTGCAATGAGGGGCAGCAGGGAGAACCCCCTCCTGGGGACAGGCAGTTGTCTCCTGGACTGCCTGTACTGGAGCATCCCAGCTGTGACACACTGTCACTGGCAGCTCCCCCTGTGTCCTATGTCCCTGCTGCCACTGGCACCCTGACCTCCACCCACAAACCCCCAGCCCCATGGCACTCACCTGCAGCAGCAAGGTGTCCCCAAAGTGCAGTACTTCCTGGGCATCACCCGACCCCGGGGGCAGGCAAAGGACCTGTTCTTCACCCCAGCCCACCAACTTTGCTGGCTAGCAAAGTACATCCCTCCTTCGAGGCTTGGGGTCACCCCAATTACTTCTGCCCTGTTCCCAACACCGGCATGTGCTTGCCCCACGGTGAAGGGGCTGCACTCACCCTGCAGCAGATACTCCTCGAAGAACATGGCCGTGTCCCCCACCAGCTCCAGTGGTCCCCCCAGCCAGCACACCCCTGCCTCCGCCTCGCTCGCGCCGCCCTGTACTTTGCACAGGGCAGCTGCACTCTGCTCCGCGCTACTCTTATCTCCCAGCCTCACCAACGACGGCAGCTCCAGTGGCATAAAGCGACGTCCCCATTTTCCCAGAGCTGCTGCGGCACAAGGGGTGACCCCACTTGTTTGAGGTTTAATAAGCTCCAGTGCCAGCCCTGGCGTGGGACGTGTCCTGCTGCCACTCCAGGGAGAGGGAATGTGAAACGGGGGCAAAGAGGGGTGCAGGACCATTATAAACCACAAGCCACATTTAATACCACCTTTTATTGTGCACATTTGCTGTTGGCAGCTCCCAAGCTCAGTTGAGCTTTAGGAAGGACTTTTCTGCATTGCGGCCACCCAGAGAGAGGCGGCACATGGGAAAACCTGCCTGGCTGGATGCAGCCCCTCTGGCGACATCCCAGCTGTGGGTGAGCCAGGAGTGAAGCAGTGCTCAGAAATCCCTGTGGTGCCTGATGCTGGGACCTGGCTGCATTCTGGGACTGGCCGTGCTGAAGGCAAACACAGCTGTGTCTTCTTCGGTGGTGCTGAGGTGGTGGTTATTACACCACTCCTCCCTGGCTCCTGCATATGCCTTGGGCGCTGTGGCTGGGGCGATGAGGCACCGTGTCCATGGTCCCACCGGTGCCATCCATGCCCCCCCATTAGCTCCATGCCTTCGCCAGCCTCAGCCAAGGTGCCGTGCCTCAGCCAGGGAGGTTTATTTCCTTCACCCAAGCTGGGCCATCAGCTTGGCATTGGCAGCCGCCTTGGCCTGCAGCTCCTCCTCTCTGGCCAGGTCAAGCAGGATTTTCAGTACATGGGTGGGGACATCAAGTGATAGGGACACCTTTCGCGCCTTTTTCCTGGAAGCAGGTCTGTTGGTGGCTGGGCTCATAGGCCAAGACAGTGCTTTTCTTGCTGACTCCTCTAGCAGCGGTGGGCTGGCTTTGTGTGGATGAGACCCTTCCCCAGAGCCATGGATGCTCCTCCTCATTTTGGCAAGACCTGGCACGATCTCATTAGTGCTGGTGGTTTCCTTCTTTGTGAGCTTGCCTGCGTGCCCAGCTTGGGAGGCCGATGGGTGCCACTCACAGCTTGGCCCCTTCCAAGCTCTGACTGACACCCCAAGGACGACCAGGAAGGTGAGGAGCATCCTGCAGCGCAGTGTGGTCAGGAGCATCTGTGGGGAGCACACAGCCAGCAGTGAGCATGGACACCTTCAACCAGATCAGGTTGCTCAGAGCCCCGTCCAACCTGATCTTGAATGTTTCCAGGGATGGGGAATCCACCACTACTCTGGGCAACCTGTTCAATGCTCCCTTTTGGGGAACCTTCATTTTTCCACCCTGATTTTAATCTTTTTGTGTGTGTGTTGGAGTTTTGGAGAGGCTGAAGGGGATGTGGGAAGCAGATTAAGCAGATGTCTCTGTCCTTCCCTGCAGCCCCTGGCAAGATGTTAGTTGTCCCATCCGTTTCACATTCCCTAGCCTTTGCTGCCCAGGGGAAGGGACATTCCCACCCATGGGACAGCAGCACAGTGACAGCAGCCACTCCCTAGCCCAGAGCTGCCCTTTGGCCGGGGAAGCCTGATGTGATCTGGGTTTCAGGGCCAGGCAGGCTGTGGGACTTTCCTCCTCCCACGCCTTCCCTAGAAAACACCATCCTCCTACTGGGCTGTTTGGGACAAGAGCCATCCCACTGGAAGGGACACAAGCCACTTGGCTTAAAATAGACAGCAGACTGGTGGCAGCAGGGTGACAAGGGCACATCTGGCCACGTGCACTTAGCTGTCCTGAGCCTTTAAACTGGAAGGGGGAAGACTTAGATTAGACATTAGGAAGAAATTCTTCACGCTGAGGGTGGGGAGGCCCTGGCACAGGTTACCCAGGGAAGCTGTGAATGCCCCATCCCTGGAGGTGTTCAAGGCCAGGTTGGATGGGGCTTCGAGCAGCCTGGGCTGGTGGGAGGTGTCCCTGCCCATGGAACTGGATGGGCTTTAAGGTCCCTTACAATCCAAATCATTCTATCATTCTATGAAATCAGACACCCAGCGGTGTTTGCTCAGCTGGAAGGAGAGCAATGAGAGGCATCCAGCCTCCTGCAACCCATCTCCGAGGTGAAACCCTTTGGAAAGTACCAGACCAGGCAGCCAGAGGTGATTCAGTTTGCTAGGAAGAGAGTAATGAAAAGCATCCAACTCCCTGCAACCCATTTCCCCGTTAAAACCCTCCCCTGGAAAGTACCGCCAAAGGGTCCAGCCTCACCATTTCCAGCAGGTCCTTGTTCTCTTGATGTTCAGGCGATTCTCCTGGTGTGCAGGGACCGTTAACTGGGGGTTTGTCCCACTCCCTGCCAAGCCCTGGTTCTTATTCTGCCCTCAGCTCCACCTCTGACCCGCAGAGGGGGTGATAGTGACACGTGGTACCGGGGACGCATGATGTTATTAATACATTTTGCCTAATAAGAGATGAAATCATCCCAGGCTATGGGTGGGTGTTTGCCCCCTCAACTCCATCCACTGTTTTGGGAGGAGATTTTGGGAACCCAAGGCAGCTCAGGCATAATTATTTCACATCTGACTTGTGTGACAGTTTATATCCACCTAATTGAGCCTTTACTGCTCCTGTCAGCCTCGGTAAATCACTTAAGGAAGAGAGAAAAAACACAGGCACATCACTGCTGGCCTCCATCCGTGGCACTGGCAGTGAGAGCCAGCGTCCCTGGCGTTGTGCCACATGAGACTCCCAAATGTGCCCTGGTACCAGTGTGGCATTGGTATCCCAATGGACTCCCTGGCCATGGCCAGCTGGGGCACAGTGCTGGAGACACATCACCTCCCCACCATGCCAAGCCTGGAGCACTGCTTGGGCCACTGGTTTGCAGCCAGCTACACCAATTCAACCAAGACATCAGTGATTTGCAACCCACCTTCACCCAGTCCAACCGGGACACCGTTGGTTTGCAGCCCACTTGTACCAGTCCAGCCTGGCCCGGCCCCTCCATAGCTGCCTGCTGGGGGTGGCAGCCTGTAGGCATCACTGTGGAGTGAGCCCCATGCAGAAGAGTTTTGCCCCAAAGATCTCCCCCTAGAGGCTATGGGAGCACCCAGGGGCTCTCAGGCCAGGCAGGCACCACCATGAGATGAGCTGGTGGGTGCTTAGCCTGGAGGTCTGGCCAGGGAGAGAAGCCAGGGTGCCTGGGGTCAGACCACTGGGGGTCTTGCCGCCTAACCCCATGGCCACAGGGTGAGCTGTCTCATGCCAACCTCTCCAGCGACAGCAGGGAGAGGAAATAATGCCAGCTCTGTTCCTCCTCCCAGAAACAGCCAGGAACTCACTGCCCAGCTTGTCAGAGTAGCCAAAATTAGCTGGCAGCACTGATTCACCCAGTGCATCACGCCGCCCCACGTGCCGACACATCATGGCCCGGCCAGGGGGTCACGACTTGGCTTGCGTCAGCCGGGCAAGTGTGGGCACATGGAGGGGTCCCTGGGGGGGTAAGGACCCCGAGCCAGCACTGTTAGAAGGGCACCCTAGCTGGAGGGGGCAGGGGACACACTTGGATCTGGCCCTAAACCCTACGGGCATCTCCAAGTGCACCCAGGAGTGAGGCATCTTCCCATTAGCACAGCTTTAATATCACAGTCCCCCCGCATAGTACACATATACATTCGCTGTATACAGATATACACACAGAGCAGCGATACGGATGGGCACCACAAAGCCCATCCAGCAGCCCCCACTCGGCCCTGGGGCTGGGGGGAGGCAGGAGCTGCACACCTCTGTGAGCTGCCATCGCTTTCACAAAGCCTTTGAGAGCGAGTGTAGGCAAGCAGGAACCTCCTCTAACATAGCACCATCCTCAGGGTTTCCCCAGCGGGGCAGGGATTGCGGGTGAGCATCCCCGGGTTAAAGGCAGCAGCGCTGCTGGCAGGCGTGTGAGCTGGAGGGAGGGACACAGAGAAGGCCTCCAGCCCTCCTTCAGGTCTTTGCCAAACCATTGCAGCCACAAAAGGGGAACCAGGTCCCAGTTAAGGTTAAGGTGAAATTTATTCAGATGGAGCCGGTTGTAGGGTTGGGGGGTGAGGGATGCTGTGCACAGAGGCACCAGCTGGCCCAGGGCAGAGTATGGAGCAGGAGAGGCTGGAGACCCGTAAAGGGCAAGGAAGGGGACAAGGGTGTTAGATGAGGGAAGGGAAGCCCAATCATGCCAAGTCCCAGCTCCACTCCCAGATTGCTGGAGAGGGAGCATAGTGCCAAGAGCCACCCCAGTAAGTTAAAATTCAAACTGGGAACAGCCCAGGAAAACTCTGGCTGGAAGGGGATGTGAATTCCCATCTGATATAAATTTCACCTTAGCAGGCAATAAAACTGATATGAAAGGAAAAACCCATGAGCAGCAAAAGACACGTTAGAAATAGCACCAGGTTCCTGCCAGGGGCTGGTGGGCACCTTGTCCCTGCCACTGTGGGCAGCCCAGTCCTGACCAGGGCAGCAGCGGGGCCTCACTGCCAGGCAGCCCTGCCTGCTGAGACACTGCCTATGCCTATGTGTTCGACTGCGCTCCTGCCTTGCTGCTGGCACCACTGCGGGCATCTGCAGAGAGAAGAGAGGTGGCATCAGAGATGAAGTGGGAGACCAGCACCATCCCCCCAGCTCTGCACAGGCTGAGCCAACAGCACCAGGTGCAGATGCTGCAGGACCTGTCAGTGCCAGGATGCAAGATGGTTGCAGAGAGTTGGATGCTGTGCCATTCCCACCTGGCCCTGGGTGCTGCCCGCAGTGCAGCTCACACTCCTCCTTGCTGTCAAAGCGGTTGAGGTTGCCCTGGCAGCCGCTGTACACGAAGGGCCGGCACTCGGTGACTCTTTGGTTGTAGTACCAGCGCAGCGTGTAGCGCTGGCAATTGCCCTCGTCCAGTGGCAGGTGGCAGGGCTCAGCTGCGGGGGCAAACAGCAACGGTGAGGGCAGGCAGGACAGCACAGTGCTGGTGAGGGCAGCAAGAAACACTTGGCAGAAGAAACCCCAAAAGAAGGCAGGGAATGGCTCCTGGTTGAGCATAGACAGGATGGACACCTCCATGCCCTACCCAAGGGCAGGGAGTGAGGGCAGGAGATGCTGCTCTGGGCAGGCCCTCTCCCAGCAAAGGCTGGAGATAGAGCTGGGAAGGAGGCAGCATGGGGACACGACAGCCACAGTGTGGCTTAGAAGAACACTGGAGGGACCCTCCTTATGCTGCCGCCACCACTAGGGCTTCCCTGCTCCCCTTGGGGGCTTTGGGATCCACTCCTGCAGCTCATGACCAGGAGCACAGGAAACCTGTGAGTGGCAGCAGGTCCCACCAGCAAACCACGCATCACTGGTGGTGACAGATTCTCACAGTATAGTGCATCCTGCCTGAGTGCCAGTGAGAGGGCTGCAAATCCCAATTTGCCCCAGCCGGAGGGATGCAAATCCCAAATCCCCCCAGCTGGAGGGTGCAGGGACCTGCTGCCACACAGGACATGGAAGCATTGTTCCATCAAAGCCCGGGCACACCAGCAGTTGCCCCCAGCTGCTCCGTCCTCAGTGCCAGGCAGGCACATGGAAGCTCACCACCCATTGTGGGCTGCTCTGAGCTGTCCATGTCTGGGACCTCATCGTAGTCCTCCTCCTCATCTGCATACACACTGTCGTACTCAAGGTCATCATTGTCGAGCATGACCTGCCTGTCCTGCCCTGGAAGACAGTATCGGATGTGAGCAGCCCTTGCCTCCCTCTCCATCCCTTCCATCCTGCGCCCCGCAGCCCCAGCTCTGTGCACGCCTGCACGCACACACACATGCACACACGATCCTTACTGCCCTCTCCTCTCCCACTCTTTAATTAAAGCCCCTGGGCCAGGCAGCGCAGCCACTGTTGCATGATCCCAGTGGCTGTGAGGGGGAGCAGGGACAGGACCAGCCACACACACACGGAGCAGGGGAAAAGGGGGACAGGGACTAAAAGCACAATGATGACACTCACCCTCCTCTTCCTCAGCATGTGACAACTTGAGCACAGGGACTGCCTGAGCGCTGCCAGCAGGGAACGGCTGGGTGGGGAAGGGCCCTGTGAGGAGGAAGGACACAGCACAGGCATCAGGTCACAGAGCCCGGGGCGCTTCTCCTCCACCTCCCAGAGGAAATCACCCCTTGCAGGTGCAGAGGAGCCCAGCACTGGTCTGGCACTGCTGCAGCCTGTTGGGGTACACAACCGAGGATGTAGACCTAGGACACCCCCCCTCCTCTCTTTGCACAACAGACCAGGGCTGCTGAGGGCTCCCAGAGCAGAGACTGGGCAGGAGGAGCTGCTGCCCAGTTAGACTTCGCCTGCTGGGAGCCCATTAGGATGGGGATGGGGCTGAGGATGAGGATGATGATGGGAGGGATGATGATGGGCATGGGGAGGCATAGGTGCCCACGGGGCCAGATTCTGTGGGTCCTCTGGGCTCTCCATCACCTGTTTGGCGATGCTCTCTCTCCTGGCGGACGATTCTTCCTCCTCCCTGGGCAGAGTGAAGGCTGCTCCTGGACTGAGCGCCCCAGCCTCCTTGGAGAGAAAGCACCCACCTCATTCCAGCTGACTCTTTCCCCTGTCTCTCCATCCTGTTCCTCCAGCTCACCCTCCCCTCCAGCAGCCCTAGCCCCTGCAAGCTCCCCTGCCCTGGCTCCAGCACCCAAGCATGGAAGGAGTGCGGGGCAATCAGGCAGATCCTGGCAGTGCCTGGATCCCACTGGCACCATCCTAAGGCAGCTGACCCCGGGGATCCCTGCTGTGCCATCACTTCTGCCATGGACCATCCCTCTGCGCTGGGCACAGTTGCATGCGGATGTCAGCCCTGACCGAGGGCGTTTCAGAGGGTCTCAGCTGCCTCGAGCCCCACTAAAACCAGCAGCACACCTGGGTGCTGGGACCCCTTCAGAGCCACATGCACAGGGCAGGGGGTAGGAAGGGAGAGCCGCAACCTGAGTGCTCACGTGAATCCTGGCGCCGTGGGAAGTGGCCACCGCAGGCTGCAGGAGAGAGGGTGTAAGGGGTCAGGGGCAGTGGGTCAGACCCCCAGCCCTGGGGCAGCGTGGTGGGGGATGCTCACCACAGTGCTGGCTCATCTCCTGCCTGACAAATGCGCGGATCTCCTCCTCCTGCCGGGCATGTGGAGGGGCAAAGAACCAATGTCGCAACAGGGGATGGTGCAGTTAGAGAGGAGGAAAACCCTTTCCCCAGCCCCATGTGTCGGAGCAGAGCCCAGAGGTGAGGGATGCCCCTCCACCACTGGCAGTGGGAGAGAGCCAGCATCCCATCCCACCCTGGTGCCACCTCCCTCCCGACTCCTTACCGTCATACTAGGTTCCCCTTTCTCCCCACGGAGCCCCTGGGTGCCAGGACTGCCCTAGGGACAAGCAGCGGGGAGGTGGGAGGCTGGCCCCAGCTGGAGCTCACCCACCCAGGGCTGGGCACCCACTCACCCACCTGTTCTCCTCTCTCGCCAGGGATTCCGGGCACACCACGGGCTCCTGGCACCGACTGTCCAGGCGGGCCTCTCTCCCCCTGCCAAGGACACGTGTTCAGGGTCTGGCAGGCAGCTCTGGAGCCTCTCTGCCCTCCCTAGCACCATGGATGTGCTGCTCTCCCCATCCCTGCAGCCCAGTGACGTCTCTGCAGGTGGGGGCGGGAACAGGGATGGGTGCAGCCGAGTCCCAGGACAAGCCGGGTCCCAACATCTCAAGCTCCCATCCCCTGGGTTGGGGGACACAAGGGAGGACCCCAAAGCCAGTAAGCTGGCAAGGCAGGGACAGAACTAGGACACGGTTCCAGATGCCATCAGCCCTTCATGCACTCCAGGGACAGGGCCCTCTTCCCCTCACAGCACCCAGAGGGGGACCAGCTACCCGCATTGGGAACTCACCTTCTGGCCCTGCATGCCCTCAGGACCTCGGGGGCCAACACTCCCTGGAGGCCCGGGGGGGCCAGGAGCACCGTCACTGCCCCGGGGACCAGGGCCACCGATAATGCCTGGAGCACCCTGAAGAAGAGCAGAGAGTGAGGCTGGGGGCGTCAGAACCCCCTGGCCCAGAGCAGGTACCATGGACATCCTCTGAACCCACAGCTGGGCATCCCCAAGGAGCCAGCACCGGTGCCTTGTTGTAAAGAGTGGGATTTGTTGTCACTCATAGTTTAGTGACATAATTTAGAGCAGCACTGGATGGCTCTGCTGGAGGCATCGGGCTCTGCTGTGCTTCAGAACAGGGCCAGATCCCGGTGAAAGCAGCGGTGCAATGCATCCTTTTGCAGCCCTCTCACCCGGTCTCCTTTCTCCCCTTGGTCTCCTTTGGCTCCCTGCTGCCCATTGAATCCCCGGTCGCCCTGCGAAGGAGAGGGGGCAGGCAGTGGGGGGCAAGTGATGGGAGGTGGAAGTGCCAGCACAACTTTTCCCTGCACTCCTTTGATCTACCTTGGGTCCCATGAGCCCCTCCTTCCCAGGGATGCCCGGTGGTCCCGACAGACCCAGCTCTCCCTGGGGAACAAAGCAGATGTCCATCAGCCACTGGCTGTGCACCCTTACCCGCCCCTGGCACCAGCACAGTGCTTACCGGCTCGCCTTTCCTCCCTGGCAGCCCGGAGCGCCCCGGAATGCCCGGCTCTCCCTACAGTGGGCAGGAGAGAGGCAGGGTGGTCAGTCCTGCACCCCTCAATGCTCAATCTCGAGCTGCAGGCAGAGGAGGGGACCCCGTGCCCCTGCTGTGGGGTCAAGGTCCAGCCTCGGCCATCTCCCTGCTCCCACTGACTGGCGGAGGGGATCCAAATGGCAGCCTCCAGGCAACATCCAGGCTCCTGCGGCACCCCACGGGCACCCACTCACCTTCTCGCCCTTGTCCCCATCGAGGCCGCAGGCGCCTTTCATGCCCCGGTCACCCTGCGAGGATGAGGAGGAGAGTCAGTGCCATGCTGAGCTGGCGCAGGTCCTGGCTGGGAGAGCACGAGCAGGCAGAGACCAACCCACCTTTGGGCCACGCATGCCCAGGGGTCCCATGTCCCCCTTCTCTCCTCGGGCTCCAGGGATGCCATCGCGGCCAGACTGGCCCTGTGGGAGAACACACAGCATGACGAGGGTCCTGCCCCATGGAGGGGTGACAGCAGCACCAAGACATTTGGAAGCACCAAGACACACGGCTCCTCACCGGCTCACCAGGCTCTCCTGATGCCCCGACCTCTCCCTGGGGAAGGCAAAGACATCAGTCAGGGCTGGCATGGGAACAGTGCACCCAGGACCCTCCAGCAGCTGGGGGGGCTCAGCCCTTCACCTTCTGTCCGCCGGGGCCACGTGCCCCGGGGAAGCCTGCAGAGCCCTTCTCGCCTTGCTCACCCCTCGCCCCCTGCAAGCAGAAACACAGATCAATGCTGGGCAGGAGGGACAGCGCCAGCGATGGCAGGGCTATGGCAGAGCCACGGTAGCCTCCAAGGCTGGTGCTACAGCTCCCCTTGCTGGGGAGCCAAGCACCATGCCAGGATGCTCAAAAGCACCAGCACACGGGGCACAGGGATGCCACCGTGCCCTAGTCCCTCCACCCATCACCCTATCTGCAACTCAGCACCCCCCCAGCCACACACAAGCCCCCCCTGCCCCGTACCTTCTCTCCGGGCATGCCTTGCTCCCCCTTGTCCCCCTTTTCCCCTTCCATGCCCTTCAGGCCACGCTCTCCCTGCAAATGGGGAAACACAGGGAGGGATCAGGGGACAAGGAGATGAAGAAGAGGGGATGATGCGCTCTGCAAGGAAGAGTCCCTCAGCAGCAAGAAGCCCTCCCCAGCTCTTCTGGCAGGCAGAGGGGTGTGTGAGGGCTGTCCTGTGCTGCCAGGGAGATGGGGGTGCAGGATCAAGCCCCTGCGACTGCGAGTGGCCCTGCGCCAGGTGTAGGGTAAGCAGGTCCTTGGGGAGGAGGGATGCACAGGAGAGCCCCTGCCCATCAGGGCAAGAGGGATGACACAGAGGGGGACAGGCAGGATAGGGACAGTACTTACCGGCTCTCCCTTGCTGCCCCTTGCTCCAGTGGGTCCCTCCACCACCACAGTATCACCCTGCACACGGGAAGGAGAGAGGTGGAGGTGAGCAGGGGGCCCAGCGCTGCTGCCCTCCCTTCCACTGCCCCCCATCCTGGGGACTCACCTTGTCTCCTTTGGGCCCTGGGGCTCCAACATCTCCCTGCAAGGAAAGGGAAAATAGTGAGATGCTGCAAGGATGCACGGTGGGGAGCAGGCAGTGCCTCCCTGGGGGTGCAGCATACAATGCCAACCCCCAGCTCTCCAGCCCCCAGAGTCATAGAATCACAGAATCATAGAATCATAAGGTTGGAAGAGACCTCTGATATCATCGAGTCCAGCTGAACCTGTGTCCCTATACATATCCCTAAGGAACTCATCTACCCTTACCTTGTCCCCACGCTCCCCTCGGTTCCCAGGCAAGCCCTGTGAGTGAGAGAAGAGGGGTGATCAGGGAGGGTCTCGGCTAGGGGTGCAGTGGGGGAAGGGGGTATTTACCGCTGGCCCACGATCCCCTTCTGGCCCCGGACGCCCATCTTCACCCTATGAGAAGACAGGGATGTGAGTAGGGGGTCTAGGATGGGGTCCCCCAGTGTCACCCCACCCCAGGACAGGCTCACTGTCCCTTCAAGGCTGCATTGTGGGATTTCCTCAACCTGGTGGTGAGGACACGGGGAGGATGAGATGTAGGGCTGTGGTGGTACCTACCCGTGGCCCTGGGTCTCCGCGCTCGCCTCTGGCTCCTGGCAGCCCGGCTCCTGGGGCGCCCTGCCAGGGGGAAGGCAAGAGCTCATCCCTGTCCTTGCTGCCCATTGCTCCTCCCAGCCATGCTATGACCCTCCTCGATGTCCCTGCAGGCCCCCAGTGACCTGGGTGCCCAGCACTGAGAGGCTCCCACATGCCATCATCCTGAGTGGTTTCAGCGCCACCCAGGGGCTGGCTGCAGCAGGGACACTCCACAGGAGGAGCAGCCCCACACCCCTCATGCTATAGAGTCCTACCTTGTCACCCTTCATGCCAGAGACCCCTTGTAAACCCTGAAATAAAGGAGAGGGGTGAGCGAGCTGCAAGAGAAAGGTGATGCCAGGCACCTCAAAAAGTATCCCCAGGGCTACTACAGCAGTTCCTGCCCCGTGCTGGTGTCCCCAGCAACCCCCAGCCCCAGGGTCTGGGGCCTGGAAGGGGCAGGATGTGCCCCCACCACCCTGCCCAAGCCAGCAGGGGAGCCAGGGCACAGCCTGTACCCCCAGGGATGCTGTGGCACCAGAGCCCCACACTCACGGCTGGCCCTGGGGGCCCCACGGGTCCTGGTGGTCCAGGGGTGCCATCTCTCCCGGGAAAGCCAATCAAACCCTGGCAAATAAATACCAGTGAGCGGGAAAGACCATTTCCAGTGACCGGTAGGGCTTGCAGGGACCCCACTGGTGCTTTCCAAGGGTCCAGGGACATGCAGACCAGACAACACGAGCACTGGCCATAGCCTTTACCCTCTCTCCTGGTGGACCTGGTGGGCCAGGCTGCCCATTGTCCCCTCTCAGGCCAGGCTGTCCTGGTGGCCCAGCGATGCCTGCTAAACCTGGAGGTCCTGGTGGTCCTGGCAAGCCGATGTCACCCTAGAGCAGGGAGGAAAGAGATGGAGCCCAAGTAAATAGCCTCCAGGACCATGCTTTTCCCTCAGCCAGCCAAGCTGGGACACAATCCAGACACAGGACGTGGTGAGAGACAGGGTGACAGGGGTACAGGGGTTACCTTCAAGCCTGGAGGTCCATCCTGTCCTGGTGGTCCTCGCACACCAACACCTGGCGATCCCTGCATAGTGGCACAGCATGTGAGGTGCCTCCTTGCTGGTGGGCACAAGGATTGCTGGGGGCACCGTGCCACCCAGAGCAGCCTCTCAGAGCTGGGGAGCGCCACTGGCACCATGGGACACTTACCTTCTCCCCTTTGGCTCCAGAGGATCCCTTGGCTCCCTGAGAAGACGAGAAACCACTGGGAGGAGCTGGGCAGTAGCTGACAGGGACACAGGTCCCCCTGACAGCATCTGCTGCCCCCAGCACCCACACCCCAGCCCCCCATGTGCTGCCTACTCACATCTTCCCCAGGATCTCCCGGTTCCCCGAATCGTCCTGGCTCCCCCTGGCAGGGGAAAACAGGCAAAAAGAAGGGTCATGTGACGATGTGCAGCGAGGAGCAGCCGTGGCCGGACCCTCCTGCTGTGGCCACGCAGATGGAGAGCCCAGGGCCCCCGCGGCCCCCTCCCCAAGCAGCGCTCACCTTCTCACCCTTAGGGCCAGGCAAACCACGGTCACCCTTGGAGCCCTGCCCGGAGGAGAGCGGTGTGAGGGGTGCCCACAGGGCTGGGTCAACCCCCACAGAGTAAGGAGAGGGGACAGGGAATCAGATTAAGGTGGGAGACACACAAGGCTAATGGCACCAACTCACGGGTTCTCCCAGCAGCACGCCCTCAAGCAGCGCCGGCTCGCCCTGCAGTGACACATGGGGGCTCAGTGACGCTCAACAGCGGGCACCAGCGCCCTGCAAATCCCTGGCTGCCTTGGGGGTTTGGGCAGCACCCAGGGGTCTCCCCACCTGACTCCTTACCTTCTCGCCTTTGGCGCCAGGAGGACCAGCGATGGCCTGGGACATGGGGGAGAGAGGGGCAGGTGGGCAGGCCTGCACAAGGATAGTACCCCCCATCCCAGCCTGGGAATGCTGGGGAAGATCTTGGCCATAGAATCATAGAATGGTTTGGGTTCAAAGGGACCTCAAAGCCCATCCAGTTCCAACCCCCTGCCATGGGCAGGGACACCTCCCACCAGCCCAGGCTGCTCAAGGCTCCATCCAACCTGGCCTTGAACACCTCCAGGGAGCACCCACAGCTTCCCTGGGCAACCTGTGCCAGGGCCTCCCCACCCTCAGCGTGAAGAATTTCTTCCTAACGTCTCATCCAAATCTTGCCCCTTCCGGTTTAAAGCCAGTCCCCCTCATCCTGTCACTATTTGCCCCCGTAACAAGTCCCTCCCCAGGTTTCCTGTAGCCCCTTCAGGTACTGGGAGGCCACTATGAGGCCTCCCTGGAGCCTTCTCTTCTCCAGGCTGAAACAACCCCAACTCTTTCAGCCTGTTCTCATAGCAGAGGTGCTCCAGCCCTTTGAGCATCTTCTTGGGCCTCCTCCGGACCTGTTCCAACAGTTCCATCTCCTTCCTATGTTGGGGATTCCAGAACTGGACACAGGGCTCTAACTGGGGTCTTACAAGAGCAGAGCAGAGGGAGAAGAGCAGAATGGCAGCGGGGAGAGTCACTTCCAAAGCAGCTCTGCACTCACCTGCCCTGGGGGTCCAGCGTCCCCTGGCTCTCCCTTAGGACCAGCAGGGCCTGAAGGTCCTGGCACCCCCTGGCACAAGCAGCACAGTCCTCAGGCTCAGCTGGGGATGCCCTGGGCTGAGCCCCATGGGGCTCCCACTGGGATGGGGTGAGCACTAACGTACCATCTTCCCAGGCATCCCTGCCTCACCGTCCTTCCCTGGCACGCCATCCCTTCCTGGCACGCCTGGCTTCCCGCTCTCCCCCTGCAGGAGGTAAGAGTGGGGCTGGGGTGTGGGGGTCCCTCAAACCCCTCGGGAAGCCGACCACCCCACACCAAAGGCAGTCAGGCAGGAGGGGCACGACACACTCACCACTTGTCCTGGCAGCCCGGGGACACCTGGTGGGCCCTGCAAGGGACACAGGAGCAGAAATCAAGTGGCTGCCTGGGCACCAGGAATGGCCAAAGGGCAGGATGGGAAGTGCTGCAAACACCTACCCCAGGGCCGGGGGGGCCAGGGGGGCCAGGCAGTCCCACGCTGCCCTGGGGACCCGGCAAGCCCTGCAATGGAAACAGCCACATCAGAGAGGGGATGGCACACTGCCCTGGCACAGCCGGGACCTCGGCTGCACCTGCAGGAAGGTGCATGGCAGTGGGGCTGGCCAGCTTTGAGGGGAGAGCTGGCTTTGGGGGAGTCAGCTGGCTTTGGGGTGGGGACAGCTGGCTTTGGGGGGACCGGGGAGGTGCTGGTGTGGGATGTGCAGGTGCTCACCCGGATGCTGGAGCCAGGTTCCCCTGGATTGCCCTGCAAAGAGAGTGCCTGTGTCAGTCCCACCATCATGAACCACCGGCCACAGAGTCATGGCCACATCCCCATGCCTGCTATGGGAATGTTCTTCAGGTCCAACTGGAACTGGGAGGGGATCCAGCCCAAAATGTCCCTCCTTGCAGCCCAAAACATCTCAAAATTTGGGCCTCCCTCCAGCCCCCAAATCTAGCAAGGTATCGTCTTCCTCTGCCAACTTGGATGTAGTGATGCCAACGCAGATGCTGATGCTGTACCTTGGTCCCAGCTGGGCCCTGGGTCCCTGGTGGGCCAGCATTGCCCTAGAGAGGACAAGGAGACATGATGTTGGGGTGGTGCTTGCTGGTGGCAAAGGACAGGGAGGGGACAGTGTGGGGAATGCCTGCCCCACTGATGTCCTCCCTTTGCATGACACTCCCCTACACGTGGCATGGGGTGGCTCCTTACCGGAGGTCCTGGGGGTCCTGGATCTCCCTGGTTGCCCTAAAGGAAGGAAAGGATGGGGTCACTGCAGGGATGAGTTTTCCCCTGTGGGTGCATGGGATGTCCCCTAGTAGAGGAGACCCAGACAACGCCATCAGCTCTGGTAAGCATCCATGGCAAGTGAGGACAAGCCTGACCAGCTCCTGGCAAGACATCTGGGGACAAGCACCCACACAGACAGAAGGCTGGCCCCCACAGCTACACTCAGTGCCAACGGCCAGGAGCCCCTTGTGTGTGCTTAGGTGGGGGAGACAGTGACATGGGGGGGGGACAGACACCTACCGGGCGTCCCAGCACGCCGGGGAAGCCTGGCAAGCCCTGCAAAGAACATGTCAGAGCTGGTGGTGAGCAGGAACCTGCCACCCCCATGCAGCCCTGGATGCTCCCTGCTCCCAGTGTGTGGTACCCAGCTCAGGGTACTCACGGGGAGCGGGCAAGAGTCCTGCTGAGCCTGGCACAGCAGGGGAAGGAGGTGAATGAGTTGTGAACACTCCCACTGGTGCTGGTGGTAACTGGTACAGGACCTTCCCCCCATCCCAGCCAGCAGCCTCCCACCACGTCCCCGTGTCCCCACTCACCGGTTTCCCCTCGGGGCCAGCCAGCCCTCTCTCACCCGGGAGGCCCTGGAGCAAGACATGGGCATGGCATCAGTGCCAGGTGGGGGTCCAAGGTCAGTGCCAGGTGAGGGGCATGGTGTGGTACTCACTGGGGCACCGTCCCTGCCCTTCTCGCCAGGCTCCCCTCGCTCACCCCGTGGGCCACCTTCACCCTGCAGTGGGAACAGGCGCAGCGTTGTAGAACAGGCAGGAACGTTCCCATCCCCCCCCAGACCCTGCTGACACCCAAAGAGGGGTGGCCCCAGCAAATGCTCCTGCCCAGGGTTTTGCTCCATGAGGCTGCCCCATTGGCAGTGGGAAACTTATGACTGCAGACCTTCTCTCCTTTGGGTCCCCGCTCGCCCTCGGCTCCTGGTTCGCCCTGCGTTGGGGAGAAGACAGATGCCATCAGCCCCTGCTGCCACCTTGGAGACACTGGACCCACCACCATCCTCAGTCCCAGCCCAGCTCATCACGTTGTCCCTGGCATGGTCGCCTTGGCTGCCCTGGTCCATTCTGCCCAGTCACGCACCTTCGCTCCCTTGGGTCCTGTGGGGCCACGCTCGCCCGGCAAGCCCATCAGGCTGCCCTCCACCACGTCTGCCTGTGGGCAGGGTGCAGTCAGGGAGGGCACCCAGGGAACCTCAAGGTGTTCCCCTAGGGGTAAGCCCCCATGCCAGGGGACTGGATTTGGCCATCCATCCCTGGAGGTATAGGCTGGCACCACTTGGGGGTGGTCTCCAGCAGCAGTCATCACCTACCTTGGGTCCTGGGGCCCCTGGGGGGCCGGGCAAACCATCCCTGCCCTGGGTGGGGAGAAAAATATGTTGAACATCAAAGGGACAGCAGGGCATGGGGAAGCAGAGCCATCCCAGTTATGGCCACTTCTGGTCCCTACAGGGCATCACTCTGCCCCCCAGTGAGCTCTCCATCCTCCCAAGAGGTGCACAGCATGGCAGGGTGGAGGGCACAGTGTCCCCGTCCTGTCTCACCTGCTCACCCCGGTCACCCTTCTCGCCTCGGTCACCCTGGGAAAACAATGTGGTGGCCATCATGGGGCTGTCCCCAAGCCCCTGGGCCAGGTCTCACCCCATGCCCGTGCACGCACTCACCTTCTCGCCAGGCCGCCCAGCCTCCCCCAGCTCCCCGGCCCGGCCTGGCACCCCGGGGATGCCCGGCTTGCCAGGCTCCCCTGGCTGCCCAGGGGGCCCCTCGGGACCCCGCTCGCCCACGGCACGGCCCGTAGGACCCTGGGGGCCAGGGGCACCCGGGTCCCCTTTGTCACCTTTGGGTCCTCGCTCGCCAGGGAAGCCCAAGGAACCCTGCAAAACACAACACCATGCAGCCAGGGCCAGCCCTGCGCCAGGGCTGCCAGCCTTGCCTGAGTGTGACCCAAGTTGGAAGGGACCCACAAGGATCATCAAGTCCAACTCCTGTCCCTGGGTAGGACAACCCCAACGTTCACACTGTGTGTCTGAGGGCACTGTCCAAACGCTTCTGGAATATTGTCAGCCTTGGCACTGTGCTTCCCTGGGGAGCTGTGCCAGTGCCTCACCACCCTCTCTGTGCAGAACCTTTTCCTTATATCCAACCTAACCTTCCCCTGGCATCTTCCTGCCAGTCCCTTGGGTCCTGTCATTGGTCACCAGAGAGGAGAGCTCAGCACCTGCTCCTCCCTTGTGAGGAAGCAGCAAAAAGCTATGAGGTCCCACCTCAGTCTCCTCTTCTCTAGGCTGAGCAGACCCAGTGACTGCAGCCTCTCCTCATGTGATTTCTCTTCTAGACCCTTGACCAGCTTTGTGGCCTACTCTGGACTCTCTCCAGTACCTTGATGTCCTTTTTATACTGTGGCACCCAAACTGCACCCAATACTCAAGGTGGGACCCCAGTGACCCCAGGGCTGGGCCAGCTGCATGGCCCCCCCAGCCAGCCCAGGAAAGGCTGGGAGCATGGCAGCGCGTTGGGCACGGCATCGAGCCCAGCTCCGCTCACCTCTCGGCCTGGAGGCCCCCTCTCTCCTGGTTCCCCCCGGCTGCCCTTCTGGCCCCGCAGCCGCTCAGACACCGGCAGAAATGAGTCCGAGCTGCCGTCGTAGGCACCTGTGATCTCCTTCAGGGATGAAATCTGAGGGAGGGGAGGAAAGAACCACAGTCAGGGCAAGCCAGTCACAGCACCCATGACCTCGCCAACCCATGCCAGGTCACTCGGGTCTCCCACCACCTCCCGTGTCACCTCTCCTGCTGCCATTGTGGCAGGAACAGCCTCCAGCCCAGCAGCCAGGGACTACGTACCTTGATGCCAAGGGCTTCCAGGCTACGTTCAACGTTCTGCAATAAAAAGCATTAAAAACAAAGCAGGTGCTGGCCCACCTCCACCACGGGGGCTGCGCAGGGTCCTCTGCACCCCAGCCCAGCAGGTTGGGGAGGACTCACCACTGCTGTCCCAGGGTCTCCGCGTGCTCCAGGGTCGCCAGGTCGCCCCTAGGTTTGCAGAGAAAGAGCGAATGAAAAGATGTAGGGAGGTGTGGGAGGAGAGGAGAGCAGTGGTGATGCTGCCCTCAGTAAGTTTCAGAGTTAACGCTGCTAGTGTTGCTTGAGCAGGGGCTGTGGTTGCTGTCACCCTGGCGTGCTCACAGTGTGTCAGGCTCCACGCTGGGTACTCACCGGCTCACCTCGCAGTCCAGGTTCCCCTGGGTCCCCCTGAAACACAGCAAAAGCATCAAGGAGGGGCAGAGCCAGGCTGCCCCGTGCTGACTCCAACACCAGAGTCCAGCCCTGCCACTCTGGGGGCACAGAGCCCCACCAAGGACTCGTCCCCTCTGGCACAGGATCTCCCAGATCTTTGCCATGCCTGGAGCACACCTACCTTTGGTCCAGTCACCCCACGGGGGCCTGGTAAGCCCTAGAAGATGCAGAAGGGACACAATGGCACCCAGCACCCCCAGACATGGGACAGTGATCCGAGGAAGTAATGGGCAGGAGTCCTGCCCACACCATGACCACCCAGACTCCAGGGTCTGATGCTGGGTGGCATCATGGGCTCGAGGACTACGTACCTGGCCTGGGGGGCCAACCTGCCCCGGGACACCAGGGAGGCCAGGGGGGCCGAGTGGGCCCGGCACACCCCTGTCCCCCTGCTCGCCCTTGGCACCACTGTGGCCCTGCCGAAAAAAGCAGTGTCACCCCAAGGACATGGGTGCCAGGTCTGTCCCTGTGGGGGCACGTTCTCAGCACCCCAATCACCAGGCTCCTCTGTGGGGAGGTACTCACATCTCTGCCAGGGGGTCCTGGATCACCTTTGTCTCCCTAACCAGGAGGGAAGGGAGTTAGAGGGATACTGCCCCATCCACCTGCCCCAGAATGATGTCCCTGAACCCAGGCAGGGAGGAGCCATCAGGTGTGTGTGGATCACCTGGGGACCGTGCAGGTACCATCCAAGGCTCAGCTCCTTACCTTTCTTCCATCCTCTCCTGGCGTCCCATCTTCTCCCTGGGGACAGAGGATGCCAGTCAGTGTCCAACTCCACCAGCCCAGCACGGGCACCACAAGGGAGAGGGACAGGCACGGGGGCACGGCTCAGAGTGCAAAGGCTCTCTGCCACATCCCCTCCTTGCCTTTGTGCTCAAGTGGGATCACTGGCCCTCAGGACCCCCAGTGAGCCCCAAAGCCAACCCTTGCTCCCTCTACTCACGTTCTTGCCGCTGAGGCCGGGTTTGCCGTCATTGCCGGGTTTGCCCTGGGAGGAAGCAGAGGCCGTGAGAGCTCCCCTGGTGCAACCCCTGGCACCATCTGCCAGGGGATCCCAGGCCCCACTATGGCCCCAGGGCGCAGGGAAGGAGGAGCTGGGCACTGAGTGAAGCCCTGCAGACAGACTGGGCAAGATGCATCCCTGGGGTGGAAAGCAGCTGGTACTTACAGGGACACCGGGTGGTCCCAGGGGGCCCACGGGGCCAGTCGGTCCCTGCTCCCCACGCAGCCCAGGCAGCCCCTGTAGGGGAAGGAGATGGGGGAGCACAGGGCATCAGGGCACCCGACTCCCCTAGGTAGGTCATGACTGGGACGGTGGCACCCTGCTGAGGACAGGGGCAGTCCTGCTGTGCCGCCCTGGACCAGGGAGCACGGGACATGACATGGGTCCCTCACAAGCGCGACGGCCCCAGCAGGAGCCCAAAGCTACCCTCTCCGGAGGTACTTACGTCCCGGCCAGGGTCTCCTTGCTTCCCTGGGTCCCCCTGCAGACAAGGAGGAGGTGAGGGCAGGGACACCCCCACCCTGCCCCCCATAAGCATCCTCAGGGGGTGTCTCCTCCCCCTCCATCACCCCTCCAATCCACTCGTGGTGCCTGCGGGCAGCTGTGCCCCTGCCCTGGCCCATGCTCACCCGCAGCCCGGCGGGGCCCGGGGGCCCAGGTTTGCCTTCCAGCCCATTGCGGCCATCCAGCCCCGGTGGGCCACGGTCCCCCTGTAAGAGAGCAGGGCTGGAGTCGTGGGGCAGGACAAGGGTGCCATTGGGCAGCCCCAAATCCCAGCCCCCTCACCTTCTCTCCTGGCAGGCCTCGGTCCCCAGGGTCACCCTGTAGGGTGGGAAGAGGAGTGAGTATTGTCCCCCTAAACAGGGGCTGAGCAGGGTGCAGACCCCCACTCAGACTCTGGTGGGGAAGGGGGCACTCACCCGGGCACCGGGGGGACCACGCGGGCCCTCCACACCCTGCAAGAGAGAGACACGCTCAGCAGTGGGGCATGGGGGGAAAGGAGGAGGTCCTGGGTACTCACCCACAGTTCCCTGCACACCAGGACCCCGGCTCTCCCTCAGAACATCACCCATGGTGCTGTCCCACCACGTCCCGCACCAGAGACCTGCACCTCCCTGGTCCCACCACCTCCCGCACCACAGACCCAGCACTTACCCTCTCTCCGGGCAGACCAGGGGAGCCGGCATCACCCCGGGCGCCCTTCGCACCATCCTCACCAGGGTCCCCAGGGTCCCCCTGCCAGGGAAGATCACTGTGTTTAGAGGACACTGCCCCACCACCAGCCCAACCGCTTGTGCTGAGCCTCTGCCAGAGCCCATGCTGAGCACCTCTGCTGATGCTGCGTAGTTTAAGGGTGGAACAACAGTAAAGTGCTCAAAATACAGGCTGAAAAAAACAGGTTGTTGGGCTCAAGGCAGCTCCTGGGTGGCCAGACAGTAGTTGCAGAAGAAATGCAACGAGCAGCACTGCTGAGCCAGGAGCCAGGTAAGTCCCAGCTGAGGACACCGATGTCATCCAGCACAGAGCGTGGCCTGTGGCCAAAACCATCCTGAGCCTGAGCTGGGTCCTAAAAGCACAACACCCAGAGCATGGGGGGCTGCTATGGGATCTCTGTGGGGCTGGGGAGCCACGAGCATGCCTTCCTGGAGGACCTCAGCCCTACAGGGACCTCCTACCCTGGTACCCTCCTTCCAGCACTGGGCAGGAGCACCAGCCCAGGTGTCCCTTGCATCCTACGTGCCCCTCCATCCCACATGGCTCTCAGCTGTGGTGCGCGCTGGCTTCACGTGGCGGGGGTTGTTTTGGACAGGGAGGGCTTAGTGTACCAGGATCTCAGTGCACAAGCAGAACCCTGTGCAGGACAGCACAGGGCATCCCACCACCAGCATCCCAAGGGACCCGCTCGTTACCTTCTCCCCTTTCTCCCCAACTCCTCCGAGCCCCACATCGACCTGTGGGGCAGAGAGAGGCTGTCAGAGCACATGGGGACAGGGACCAGGCTGAGGGCAGCGACAGGGGTTGGGGCAGAGCTTACGGTTCGTCCTGGGGGTCCAGGAGGTCCCTGAAAGAAGAGTTAGGGATGTGGGTTAAGGGGAGCCCTAGGGAGGGCAGGGCTGGCTCCAGAGTGGGGGTCAGGCACACGGCCCCATGTCACTCACCGGCTCCCCACGGTCACCCTTGCTCCCTGGCGCTCCAGGGTTGCCCTGTGAGAAAGAGGGATGGGATGAGGGAACAAGGGAATGGGGGAACCCATGGGGTGGTGGGGACCTATGGGGTGGCGAGTGCCATGGTGTGGAGGGTGCCCCTGGGGTAAAGGTGGGTGAGGGGGCAATGAAGTGCATGGGGTGATGGGTGCACACGGGGTGGTACTCACATTCCTGCCCTCAGGACCTGGGTCCCCTGAGTCGCCCTTCTCCCCGGGGGGGCCACGGTAGCCAGGGAGGCCCTGGGTGAGGGGCAGAGGGAGGGTTTGCATCAGCAGGAGCCAGGCCGAGGCCACTGAGCATCTCCCCTGCCCTGCAGTGCCTGCCAGCCCCACACTTACCCGGGGGCCCCTGTCTCCGGGTTTGCCAGGCAGACCTGCTTCGCCCTGTGGGGAGAAAGGGGGTGAGTGGGGGGCAGTGGGGAAAGTGACAGTGGTCCTGGAGGATCCTCACTTACCGGGGTACCTTCATCACCCTTCTCTCCACGCTCTCCCTGCGGCACAGGTCAGCAGGCACCAGTAAGGGGGGGGAGAAAAGCATAAGTCACCAGCATCTCCCCACTCCCCCCTAGCCTCCCACCTCCTCAGGGCCATGGCGCCCCACAGCTCCCAGTCCCACCACCCCCCTGCCCCAACGCTACCTCCTTGCCACGAAGCCCGGTCTGCCCTGGGGTACCTGCTCGGCCAGGCTCCCCCTTCTCCCCTGGCTCCCCTGGGTCGCCCTGGGTAGGGAGGGAAGGGGCAGCGGGTCAGGGCAGCGTGGGGACTGCCAGAGGCAGAAGGGGCTCAGCATAGCACCCTCTGCTCCCTGGAGCAGCATCACAGCATATCCTACAGGGACAGCCCCTCAAGAGCCTGGATGGAAGAAGGATGGACAGACAGATGGACAGAGTGGCAATGCTTCCTGCAGTGACGTTACCTTTGGGCCACTCCTGCCTGTGAGACCAACGATGCCCTGGTTGTTGGAGAGAGAGAGTACATGTCACTGGGGACCGGAGTGACTCCGGACCAGGGGAGGGACAGGGGCCGGGGGCCAGTGTCCCCAGGGCAGAACCTGGTCAGCCCCAGCTCCGGGCTGCACCCAGACTCACCCGATCGCCCTGCTCGCCTTTGGGGCCAGCTGGCCCTGGGATGCTCAGGCCAGGGGCACCCTAGACACAAAGGGATGCAGCTTGGAGCAATGGTACGGGCACCATGAGCCCAGGGGGCTGTGCCATGCCCTCCATGTCCCCCGTCCCCAGGCAGTACTCACACGGGCACCTTTTTCTCCTGTGTCACCTTTGGGGCCAGGAGGTCCTTCTGGTCCTGGGAAGCCTCTATCACCCTGGAGCAAATGAAATGGCACCAACATCCCCCTCAAACCACCCCTCTTACCCCACTGCAATGGAGCACAGCCAGGCCCGGGCACCTTAGGTCAGTGCCCCGCTGTGTAATCCCCCTCCCCAGCCCACAGCCATGCCCGAGGGATGCCAGTGCAGGGCCAGGGAGCACAGCTGGGGCAGGGTTACCTTCTCTCCTTGAACACCAGTCACAATGGGAGCCTGTGGGAGAAGCAGAGGGGACCGTGCTGGGTGCTGCCCGCATCTCCCTGTCTCAGGGCTGGGGTAAGCAGAGGTGGATCTGGTGGGCAACATCACTTACTGGTTTGCCCGGTGCTCCTGGATCGCCCTGTGGAGAGACGGGTGTCATTGCTGGCCACTTCCCCAGCAGCCCCACGCCAGCCTGCCAGGACCCTGCTTTGCCCTCACCTTCTCCCCCCGGGGGCCGGCTGGTCCCGGAGCTCCCTGTGTGAAAGCAAAGATCTCAGGGGGCTGGTGGTGCCGGGGGACACACACCCAGTCCATGGCAGCCGTCTGCTCCTGGGGTGCCAAGACCACTGCCCCAACTCACCTCTCTGCCCGATGGCCCCGGGCGCCCCGGGGCTCCTGCCTCACCCTGCAGAAAGGGAGGAAGAGGAAGGTGTCAGGGGCATCTTCCTACCCTGTGCTACGGCGGCTGCTCCAGGGCAGGGCAGGTGTCACCTTGGTGTGGCTGCAGCCACCCCAGCCCACCTACCTTCTCACCCTCGGGGCCTGGCACTCCACGGTCCCCCTGCAGAGCGAAGCAGAGGAGGGTTTCAGGGAGCCTTCCTCCCTCCACACCTCACAGCTCCCACCCCAAGCACTGCCCCAGAGCCCTTCAGAGCTTGGCTTCGAACCTCATCTAAGGCCATAGCAAGCCCCAGGCACAGCCACCATGACACCGCAGGGACACCAGGACCACACCGTCCCACTTTGGCGCTGTCTTACCTTCTCGCCAATCTCTCCCAGCTCTCCTGGTGCCCCACGGTCTCCCTGGTGCAGGAGGAAGATGGGGTCAGGAGCAGCAGGACCCATGGGGGACAGTATGGGTCCAGGCACAGCACCCAGACCCCTTTTCTCCTCGCCAAAAGCAACAGCATGCCTTTGGTCCCCACACCACTCACCTTCCTGCCCTGCTCCCCTGGCGGTCCCCGAGGGCCCTGCAAAGGAGGATGGAAAAGATGTGACCTCCGGTGTGCCAGGGCAAACATCCAGGGCGGACAGAGTGGGAGCCCTCTGAGGTGCCCTCAGAACTTGGCTCACCAGCAAGGCCAGCTCCTGCCCACCTCACCTTCTCTTGGGGAACTCACCCGGTCTCCTGGGTCCCCAGGGCGGCCAGGTGATCCTGGGAAACCTTCTTTGCCATCACCCTGGGGATTAGGAAGGATGACAGACATGTACACGAGATGGGGATACCCAAGAGATGGGAATGGAGATGCTCTTGAGATGGGGATGGGCACCCCTGCTGGAAAGTAGTGCAGAGTCCTGCCCCAGCACAGAGCATCCCCACTGCCCCCTTACCTTCTCTCCCTTCAGGCCAGGGGGGCCGGCAGGTCCCCGGGGCCCGGGGTCCCCAGGCAGCCCCTGCAAGAGAGCATGGCTCAGTCCCAGGGACACAGCTCAGCCCTGGGGACACATGGCTGCTGTGGCCCCTCTCTGCTGGCCTAGGGATCAGACTCACCGGGGGGCCAGGCTCCCCTCGAGGCGCTTCCCCATCCACAAGTCCCGGGGGACCCTGCAGAGACAGGAGTCAGGTCCTGCATGATGGCCCCAGAGGGCTCAGTCCTTCCCAGCACCCTCCTGGACAGAGGAGCCAGGGAAACACAGCACCACTTACCCTTTCCCCTCGGTCACCCTTCTCCCCCTGCAAGGGAAAAAAAAGCAGGTAAGGGTAGGTCTGGGCTCTTCCCATGCCCCCTCAAGCAGAGAGGGGGAACATACTGGACATGTGTGCACGGGCACAGCCCGTGACTGGGACCAGGAGCATTGCACATGGGAGCAGCTTCATGCTGTCTGTCTGTCCACATGTCCCCCAAGCTGTCCCCATGCAGCACCACAGGATATGTACCTTCACAAACTCTCCCGGAGGTCCTGGTGGCCCCATGGGTCCAAGTGGACCAGGGGGTCCTGCATCACCCAATGGTCCCCGTGGACCGGGGCTCCCCGGGGGACCGGGGCTCCCCGAGGGGCCAGGGCTGCCCTGGAGGACAGAGATGCTTCATTAACTGGGGCTTCGGCGTGGGCTGGGCAGACGCCTCCCAGCACGGCCACCACCCTCATACCTACCGGTGTGCCTGGCTCCCCTTTCTGGCCTGGCACCCCTTCTCCGTCCACAATCACCCTGGGCTCTCCCTGAATGAGAGAGGAGAGGAAAAACAACATTCAGTGTCCCCATGTTCCCTGTTGTGTCCCCGGTGCAGAATGGGGGTCACAGTGCCAACTTAAGGCCAGGGACCCAGAAGACAATGGGGAGACCCTGGCATCACCCAGAGTGCCAGGATGTGCCCACCAGGATCCCCACTGCTCCCCAGGGACCCTGTGCCCATCACCTACCGGTTCGCCTTTCTGCCCCTTTGGGCCAGAAAGCCCTGTAGGTCCCCGCGGCCCCTGGAAACGAAAGAGAAGGAGTGAGGAGGGAGTGTGGGGGACAGCGGGGCTGGGGAGGGATGGGGCCATACTCACAGGATCCCCTCGGGGGCCAGGGATGCCCTGGGTGCCCTGGAAAACAACAGCTCAGGGGGTGAATGTGTGTCCCTGCCAGCCAGTACGGTGGGGATGGGATGGGATGGGATGGGATGGGATGGGATGGGATGGGATGGGACAGAATGTGAAGCAATGAGATGGGACGTGATGGGACGGGGGCTCCAGCCAAGGCAGGGATGAACAGTTCCTGGCCAGTACACTTGGCCTGGGACACACTGGGGACAGCAGTGACCCTGCCAGCTATGGAGACCCCTCAGCACAGGGAAAGGGTGGGCAGAGGCTGGTCAGGGAGCAAGCAGGGCAGCCAGGGCTTTGGGAAGAGCCCACCAGGCAGCAGCAAACTCTGAAGGACATCCCCACTCACTGGCTGGCCAGGTAATCCGGGGTTCCCAGGACGGCCAGGGCTTCCTGGTGTTCCATCAGCTCCAGGGAATCCCTGTAGGAGAGAGGAGCATCCCACCCAGTGCCTCAGGCAGTGATGGTCCTGGCACTGGGAGCTCAGGACAGCCCCAAGGCCAAGCCAGGTCTTGGGGTGCCTTTCCCATGTGCTGAGGGAGTAGCGTGGGGCTGGCCCAGGGCTCCCCAAGGAGATCCCCTCTCCTGGAGGTGAGGAGGAGGAGGGAGGAACAAAAGACAGAGTGAGACCTCCCCATGCCTGGGGACCCAGGGGGTGCCTGGGTGAATGGACTGGAGGTACTCACCCTGTCCCCCTTCTTGCCCGGCCGCTCAACAGTCTCTCCTGGTAGACCCCGTGGTCCTGCAGGTCCCGGAGGGCCAGGCAGCCCATGGCGACCCTTGGAGGGACAGTGGAGAGGACAGGGTGGGTGGCACCTGGTGGCCAGGGGACATTCCCTTTTCTGTCCCTGCAGTCAGGGCTGCACAAGTCCCTGCACCCACCCACAGGACAAGGGGACTGGGGACCATGTCGCTGCCCCCACCAAGGAGCTGTGCCCCCATCTCCCCCCCAGCAGGACATTACCGGCTCGCCTGGGGGGCCCGGCTGCCCCACACGTCCTTGCAGTCCCTGTGAAGACAAAGCTGGCGCTGACCGTTCCCTGCGGGCTGGCATCAGGGGGGTTTGGGGATCACAGGCCCCCTAGAGCCACCAGCAGTGAGGGGACACTAGAACACCCACCAGCTCGCCACGGTCCCCCTTCTCGCCCTGCAAAGGGTCAGAGGGAGTGGGTTAGGGGCTGTGCCACCACGCTCGGCTCCCCTCTGTGCTACTGCCATCAGCAAGCTTGGAGGTCCCTGCTGCCCAGCATGGCACTGCATGGGGATGCTCACCTTGGGGCACTGCACGGTGCAGGGCTTCGGCTTTGGCTCTGGCTCCGGCTGGCAAGACAAAGGAAGCCTATGTGAACCCAGGAGTAGGAAGAGCCCCCAGCCCGCTGCCCCCCAGGGCTGTTCCCTCTGCGCACCCCCCTGGGCACCCTGGTCCCTTACCCTGGTGGAGATGATGGTGCAGAGGTCATCAGTGAGTTCCCCCTCCAACTCTGCCAGGGCACCGCTGTTGTGGTAGATGTATCGTGGGTCCTCGCCAGTGACCAGACGCCGGAGTTGCTCCCGGTCTGCCCCCTCCAAGCCCACTGCCAGCACCTGGACCCCTGTACCCAGAGCACCATCAGCACCCTACAGGATGCAGCCCCCTCCCCATGCATCCTGCCAGGACCTCATCCATCCTCACCCCCAGCCTTGACGTCCCTGGCCGCAGTGATGGCATCATCCCCGGAGGGGCCATCGGCCAGGACCACCAGCACCGCCGGCACACTGGTCCGACGCCCCGCGCCAGGGCTCAGCAGGTAGGTCCTCGCAAAGGTGATGGCTGCTCCTGGGCAGGAAGGAGGAGAAGATGGGTGGTCAGCAAGGTACTACCCGCTGCTGCCCTGGTTCCCAGTGCAGCCCCTCACCGATGGCATTGCCGCTGGGCTCCTCATAGCGTATGGTGCGGATCTGCTCCAGCACAGCTGTCAGGTCACTGGAGCGGTTAAGGAGCAGCCAGGGCAGGCTGCGGTAGCTGTACGTGGCCAGAGCTACCTGCAAGAGAATCATAGAATCATCATAGACTCAAGGAATGACCTGACTTGGAAGGGACCCACAAGGATCATTGAGTCCAACTCCTGTCCCTACACAGGACAACCCCAACATTCACACCGTGTGTCCAAGTGTGTTGTCCAAACGCTTGTGGAATATTGTCAGCCTTGGCACTGTGACCGCTTCCCTGGGGAGCTGTGCCAGGGCTCCACCACCCTTTGGGTGAAGAACCTTTTCCTCATATCCAACCTAACCCTCCCCAGCACATCTTCCTGCCATTCCCTTGGGCCCTGTCATTGGTCACCAGAGAGAACAGATCAGTGCCACCTCCTCCTCCCCTTGTGAGGAGCAGCAAACAGCTATAACATCCCCCCTGTCTCCCCTTCTTCAGGCTGAACACACCAAGTGACTTCAGCCGCTCCTGAGAGCCTGGAGGAGCAGTGAGCACTGCTGTCTGCCCGTGCCCCCTGAGACCCCCACTGCAACCCCATACCTGGGTGCCCTCGGGGCCCAGGCGCCCCAGGGCAGACACGGTGTTGGAAAGCAGGGTGCGGACAGCATCAGCGCTGGAGGAGCTGTCACGGGTGCCGTGCACCAGGAAGATGATGTCACCGCGGGCATCCCTGCAGACTGCGGGTACAGGGACGGGGTGAAGCCGCTGGTGGAGAGGGGACAAGCCCAGCCATCACCCCAGCACAGCCCTGCCGTACCTGTGCGCTCACTAACGGAGGTCTCGGCACCCGGCGTGCTGCCCAGGAGCGGGCGGAGGGTGAAGGTGTAACGCTGGCCCAGACGTAGCCCAGAGACCTGGTGGGAGCTGGCACTGCCAGGCAGCGTCTGCCCCATCTCCCCTCCAGCTGCCACCCAGGTGACAGAGTGAGGAGGGCTGATGAGCCCCCACAAAGACGCTGCCCCCTGCCCCAGGGCCACCTTCCCGCCTCACCTGCCGGGGGGGTCCAGGAAAGGACGTAGCTGGAGGCACTGGGGATGGGGGTCCAGGTGAGCGTCACCGAGTCTCTCCTCACCTCTGTCACCCGCAGATTGGTGACATGGCCTGGGGCAGCTGTCAAAGAGAAGGAGAGTGTTTTGGCCCCATGGAGCAGCCACTACCCTGCTCTTGGCGCCCACCCATCACCCTCCCTCAGCCTGAGGCTGGGACAGGCCGGTCCTCAGGTGCCACTCTGGGCTCCAGCCCTGTGCCAGGGGTCCAGCGCCCTTTGGTCCCACAGAGCCCCTTACCCGTGATGGCAGTGACAGTGGCCGGCTCGCTCTCTCGCCCACCGGCCAGGCTGATGATGCTGATGTGGTAGCGCTGGCCTGGCTCCAGCCCCCCCAGGTCATAGGAGCTGGCGGTGGATGGGAGCTGCTGGCTGCGCTGGGGTCCTCCTGCCCGAGGGGACAGAAGGGTGAGGGCACGTGGCATGGGAGTTGACAGGGATACAGGGGTGCCAACTGGCCACACTTACCCTCAGCCAGGCGCCACACAAGGCGGTACCCAGTGCTGCTGGCTACTGGCACCCATGTCAGGCGCAGGCGGCGCTCCAAGGCCTCCAACACCTGGAAACTGCTGACAGGGGACAGCGGAGCTGCCTCTGCTGTGGGACAGAGGGGCAGGCATTAGGGACAAGGGTGCCCAGTGCCACCCCAGTGTGCTGCCCCCTGCCCCAGCACTCACGAGTGGTGACAACGATGGAGACGGGGTTGCCCTCCCGGTTACCAATGAGTGCTATCACCTTCACGGTGTAGGAGACGCCGCTCTCCAGGTCAGGGATATCAAAGGAGCTGGAGTGGCCGGGAACTCGCCGGCTGCTCTCCGAACCCCCTGCCAAGGACCGTGGCATCAGCCCTCTGCCTTGTCTCCCTTACAGCCTGTCCCCATCCCCATCCCACGGTACCATCCCTGCGGCTCCACACCACGCGGTAGGCAGTGGCTCCCGGCACGCCGACCCAAGTGATGCGAGCGATGTTGTTCCTGGATGCCTGCACCTCCAGCCGGGACACGGTCCCCACCTGCTCAGGTGCTGCGACACCGAGAGGGACACTGTGACCCAGGCCTGGGACACGTGGTGCTGGCTGGCACTGGTGGGTGAGGGGATGCCTCACCTATCCGCCCTGTGGCAGTGACAGGGCTGCCCTCACGGCCATCCACAATGGCTGAGACGCCAACGGTGTAGATGATGCCAGCACGCAGCCCTTCAATGGTGAAGGCAGTGGGCTCAGCAGGGAGGAACCGGGACTGTTCCACACCTAGGGAGAGACACTTGGGCTGGAAAGAGCTCTTGCACTGTCACCATGGCATCCTGTGGTCCCCACACTCACCATCGCTGCCTCGCCAGGTCAGCAGGTAGCCCCCAGCTCCTGGCAGTCCTCGCCAGGTGACCCGCAGCTGGCTGGGACCGGCCTCCATCACCCGCAGCTCCGAGATGCTGCCGACCACTGGGTACTCTGCACCATCACACGGCACCACAGCATCACCTCAGGGTGCCCAGAGGGGCCCCACAGCCACCCTGGCACCCTGAGGGCTTGCAAGGGGATGGAGGACAAATGCGTGGTAGAGGGGAAAACACAGCACCAGGACTCCTGGTGCCAAACCCCAGCGTGGACTTACTGAGGCGGACAGTGAGCATGGCAGCGCTGCCCTCCTGGCCACCCAGCAGCGCCGAGACGCGCACCAGGTAGGTGATGCCCTCCTGGAGATCACCGAGCTCCAGCCCCGTCTGACTGCCCGGGATGCGCCTCGTCCTCTCCGTGCCATCTGCCAGGAGCCAGGCAGCCCCAGACCCTCAGCACCAGCTGGCTGGGATCCCCTGAATGCCACCCGCGCTCCCACCCACAGACTCACCCTGGCTGTTGCGCACCACCACTTTGTACTCGGTGGCACCGGGGACGCCAGTCCAGCCCAGCCGCACCCGCCTGCCCACCTCTTCGAGAAGCCGCAGGTCCGACACAGCGCCCACGGGTGACTCCACACCTGCGAGGGAATGTGGTGAGGCACAGCCTGGACAGCATGGCCACCATCCTCACCCCAGGATGGGATCAGAGAGCTGGGAGTCTCATGGCCAAGGGGGGGCCCCCAGGCTGAGCGTTGCAACAAAGGACATCCCTCCATCCCAAATGGGGAGGGACAACCCAGGTGACCCCTGGTGGTCTCTCACCTGTCTGAAAAGTGGTGACGGGAGTGGCCACCTCCCCGCCATCATAGAGCGTGTAGAGGGTGATGCGGTACACGGTGCCTGGCTGCAGCCCCGTCAGCTGGTAGGTGTTGGTGCTGCTTGGGAGCGACACCGTCCTGGGGGCCTCTGGTCCTGTGGGTAGGGGAGGGTCACTGCTGACTGCCAGCCTGGAGGGTCCGTAGGGGGACCAGGTGCCCCAAGCCCACCTGTGGCTCTCTTCCACTCCAGACGGTAGCCACGGGCATCGCGGGTGCCAGTCCAGAGCACCTGGATGGATGTGGGGCTCAGGATGTTGGTCCGTAGTGTCTGCTCCACACCCACCTCTGCAAAAAGGACTGTGTGGGCCACGTTGCCCTGTGTCACTCTGCCGTCAGCCACCAACCCTGGCATGTCCCCAGCCCCAGCACATGGCAGAGTAGGAAACACCACCAAGATGTGGGCCATGGGGCAATAGAGCCAGAGGGCAGTGGCAGGATGGCATCTCCCGTACCTGCCACCTACCTGTCCTCTGCCGCACAGTGGCCATGGGCCCCTCCAGCTGCCCGAAGAGTGGTGCTACTGTCACCACGTAGTCAGTGTTGGGCTGCAGCCCTCCCAGGGCATGCGATGTCCGCCCAGCATCCAGGTCCATTCTGTGCCTGTCCTGTCCTGCAAAAGCCAGCACAGCAGTCCCTTGGAGGGCCCAGGCCAAGGTGCCCCCATCACCCTCCTATCCTCCTTCCTGGGGCCTCCAGCAGAAGGGGAGCAAGACCTGGGACAGGCACCTACCTGCGAGGGTTGCCCATGAGAGCCGGTAGCCAGTGGCACCACTGACGGGCTGCCAGGCCAGCAGCATGCTCTGCGCTGAGATGTTGTGGATGGCCAAGTGCTGCACACCCGCTGGGCGCCCTGAAGGTGAGAGGTGCTTGTCCCACCCATCATGTGAGAGCGGGGCAGGGGTAGCAGGAAGCACCTTCACCTGCAAACCCGCCTGCTCTGCCAGAGGGAAGTCCCCTTGCCCCTGCTCACGGATGCTGAGCTGCTCTGGGGGCACCAAGTGCAGCCAACACCCAGGTGGCTCCTTCAAAGCGTCCCAGCTCCAGCAAACTGAAGCTCAAACACCTTTCTCTTAGTGCCTTAAATACTTTCTGCAGGTTCAGGCCGCCTGGGGCAGCTGAAGGAATCCAAAGCTGAAGTTTGCTAAAACTTGAGGCTTGTAAAGGTGTTGCCGTGGGGCCTCACCCCTGCTCCTGCCTGGCAACGCTTTCTACCACCCTTGCGGAAACCTTGCTTTCCTCCCAAAGAGCGCAGCGCTTGAACTTATAAAATACCCTGCATTTTTTCAGTCGACATTTTTACATCACGTGGGGAAAGCTCCAGCGGAAACACTCCCATAAGGCTAAGAAGGAGCTGGGAGAGCACACAGTGCTGCATTCCCACTGGGAACACCTCCTGAGGCTCAGAGCATCATCTTGTAGCTGTGCTCACCTGCACCCCCATCCCAGCCCCTCCCAGGCAGCAATGGGCCAGGCAGCCCCATCCCTGTTGGGAACGGTGACTTGAGGAGCATCCCTCTGCTGGGAACACATCCCAGCTGAGCCCAGTGCTTACGTGTCCGGGCGGTGAGGGTGACGGGGACAGCAGGCTGCTGTGCATAGCGGGGTCGCAGTGTCACCACGTACTCGGTGTCAGGGCGCAGGTTGCTCAGTGTGGCCGACTGTGCGCTGGCCCCCAGGCTCTTCTCCTCTCTCTGGGCTGCTCCTGGTGGGGAGGAGTGGTAAGGGTGGGTGCGGGGGCTTGAAACCCATCAGGCCTGGCAGGGAAGGAGTGTCTGCAGGCCACCATCCTGCCCCAGGGATGCCAGGCGGTGCCAGGGGTGGGGAACACAGGGAGAGGCTGGGACAGCAGCCAGGGCAGGGGAACCCCTGGAGCGCCCGGGGCCAGGGATGGGCTGCCAGGTGTGCAGCTCCACAGCCCAGTGCCTGTCTGAGATCGGGGTCTGCTGCCCACTCCCCGCACACAGCAACATGGGGGCACAGCCACATGAGCTCCCAGTCCTAGGCAGGGGCACATACCAGGCCCCGAGCCATCGTATGCACTCAAACACACGTTCCAAACTCTGCGCACCAAACCCTCTGGGTGAAGGAACACCCATGCTGCCCCCATGCGTGCCTCGCAGCCCGTGGTGTTCTCAGCAGGCACCCTATGCACCCTGCCATGCATTCCCCCCCATGCAACCCCCAGCCATGCAATCCCCTGCCATGTCCTGCTCGGCTGTGTGAAGGCAGGGCACCCAGACAGCACCTTCTCCTCACAGGGACCATCCCCTCACCTTGCACGGTGTAGCTGAGGCTGTAGCCCTGGGGGGGCTCAGGGCCAGGCTGCCAGCCCAGCCGCAGGAAGGTCGGTCCAGTCTCCACCACGCGGAAATCCAGCACGGAGCCAGCACGGCTCTCTAGGGGCAAACAGAGCCAGGGATGAACCCTCAGCCCCATGGGCACCCAGCATCTGCCCTTGTCCCTGTCCCTATGGGCATGGACACTCACGGGTGCGTGCTCGACCAGACACCGACTCGCCGACACTGTTGGCATATTGGGCAGTGACGGTGACCAGGTATTCCGTCCCCATGCGCAGCCCCCGCAGCACCGTGCTTGTCTCCCGTGGACCCAGGCTCACCTAGGTAGGGACAGTGTCACCCCCTTGTCATCTCTAGGCCACACACAGGGCCAGCAGGGACCCCCAGGGACCCTGAGCAGGCACGTGAGAGCACTCACCTCCTGCCTCTCTGCCACAATCGGCTGCCCCAGCTCCGTCAGAGGCACACGCTGCACCCGGTACCCGGTGACGGGGCCACTGGCTGCTGTCCAGCGGATCTGCAGCTGGTCAACGCCTCGCTCAAGGATCTCCAGGTTGGAAGGGCCAGCGTGGCTTGGTCCATCTGCAGAGAAGCACAGGGGCTGTTGGCTCCAGGGTTCATGGGGTGGTAGGTAGAGCCTGCCAAGGTGGCAAACCCATGTGCCCAGCAGGACAGGATGGCCAGGAGGGCAATTTAGGGAGGATAAGTGCTAAGGGTGCACCCAGGGTAAACACAGCCTGGCACCCACCACCGCCAGCACCCACACCCCACAGAGAGGAGGATGGGGGCCCATACCCAGCAGGCGCAGGGTGCCCCCGACACTTGTGCACACCCTGCGTGTCATCAATGGCACCAGTGTCCCCAGCAGCTTGAAGTCACCAACATAGAAGAAGAAGGCTTCGGTGGGCATTGAGGCCACACGAATCAGCTCCTTGTGGTCAGCATTCTTGATCCCTGGCAGGGATGAAGCTGATGTGTGAGGGCAGGGAACCTGAACCCAGCAGGACCCCTCTTCCCCCAGTGCCAAAGCCTCGCTCACCCACAGCAAAGACCTTGATGCCTTGGCTCTTCAGCTTCGCTGCCGGCCCCTCAGCATCATCCTGGGATTTGCCATCCGTGATGAGAATGCAAATCTGCATGGCCAGGCAAGAGCCATGAGACCCAGCCCAGGGCTGACAAACCCACCACTTCCCCTCCTTGGGTGTCCCCAGGACAAACACCCTGCAGGTACCTGGGGGACCCCAGGCCGAAGCTGCTTAGGGCCAAAGAAGTTGTCAGCAACGTAGCGGAAGCCAGCACCGGTCCGTGTGTTGCCACCCTTGTAGCTCAGCTGCTGGATGGCCCTTCGAACGCTCACGCCGTCGGTGTGCTGAGAGAAGGGGAACTCCACTCTGGGGGCATGAGGGATGCATCACACCCTGATCCTGCTGCCCTACCGCCCACGCACCCCCCTCTCCAGGGCTCACCGCGGCTCATCACTGTACTGTGCCACGGCAAAGCGCACTGCCTTCTCGCCCACCACCTGCATGAAGGGCCCCACCAGGTCATCCATGAAGGTGCGGATGGCACGGAAGTTGCTCCTGCCAATGCTGGATGAGCCGTCCACCAGGAAGGCGATGTCGGCCTCCAGCACGTCCTCGCACACCGCTGTTGGGGCAGTGACAGCGCTCAGGGCACAGATCGGCACCATGGTGGTGCTGGGCCCCTCTCACCCTGCCTGGGTGGGCATCCAGTGCTGAGCACCCACCTTGGCTCCTCTTCTGTGCCAGGGTGGCCGGGGAGCCCAGGAGCACAGTGAGCACGGCAAGGAGCAGGAGTCGGCTGCTCATCGTGGGAGCCTGTGGGAGAGGATGCTGCCACCATCCCACATCAGCCCCACACCTCTGGGGATGGTGGTGACAGTGCAGCGAGGCCCAGGAGGGTTGCAGCACCACACCATGCTGGGATGCCTGGCAGCCTTGGGAGGGCAAGGTGCCAGTGCCACCCTGGGCACTGCTTCTGGCACCAACGGTGCAGGGGAAACCCCTCACTTTGAGCAGACATCGCGGCTGTGCCCAGCCCTGTTTCCACACGTTATCCGTGCCAGAGGAACAGCCACCAGCACCCAGTGCCTGCTTTACCAGCTCATAGCAAAGTGCGGGTGGGCAGCGGCTGAGTCTGGCCAGGTGGGAGTTGTGTTGGTGACACAGTACAGGCCAGCGGTCACGCCAGGTGCAACAGAGCATGGTTGCATGTGTGCCCCATGCCCACCAGCACCTGGCCCCTCTCCAGCCCTCCCTGGCCAGCCTGGCCTGCTGCCCGGCACCCGGAGAGCTGTGCCCAGCTGTGGGGCAGCTGCCAACCCCGGCTGCAGCCTGTACATGGGCTCTGCCTCCACGAGCCCTTCTCGCTGCCTCCCGCCTGCCCGCCCCACAGCTCGGCACCTGCACCAGCTCATCCTGCCTGCTGCTGCCCACCGGTCCCCCTGCCCGCAGGGCCTCCCCCCAGCAGCAGCGGGGTGCTCCAGGGCTGCAGGGAGCCCTGCCTGGCGGGGCACCTGGCCTGACGCCACTGCCATGGCCACGCTGGGGCTCAGCCCGGGCAAGCTGAACGCGGGGGGTGCGAGCCCGGCAGCCGCCCCGAAGCAAGAGGGTGGGCAGCGCCCAGGGGTGCCCGCGTGGGGGGCAGCACCCCTCCTGAAGCGGCACCCCCGCCACAGGCCGCATGCACTCACCCTCCGCGGGGCTGCACTGAGCAGAGCCGAGCCGTGCTGAGCTGCTCCGAGCTGCTCCGTGCAGAGCTGAGCCGTGCAAAGCTGTGCCAAGCCGAGCCAAGCTGAGCTGCTCCGTGTGGAGTCGAGCCGTGCAGAGCCGTGCTGAGCTGCTCCGAGTTGCTCCGTCCAGAGCTGTTGCCGTGCAGAGCTGCTCTGTACAGAGACGTGCCAAGCCGAGCCGAGCCGCCCCGTGCGAGTCGTGCAGAGCCGAGCCGAGCCAAGCCGAGCTGCTCCGCGCAGAGCCGAGCTGCTCCGTACCGAGCCGAGCCGGTCCGTGCGAGCCGAGCCGAGCCGAGCTGAGCCGAGCCGAGCCGCTCCGTGCAGAGCCGGGCCAGGCCGATCCCGGCCGCTCCGTTTCGAGCCGCTCCGCTTCGCTCCGCGGGGCTCGGGCCGGGCCGGGCGCAGGCGGTGCCGGGCGGAGCGGCCCCCGGCGCTCCCGCCCCTTTATCGAGGGCGGCCCCCGCCCAGCCCGGCCCCCCCAAGAAGGGCTTTTCCCACCAGCTCTCAGAGAAGCGGCTCGTGGAGCTATTTCCCCCAGGTGCCCCTCTGCCCCCCACCCCCCGGCTGCCCCCCGGGCTGCAGGGCTCCGCGGGGGGGCAGGGGCTCCGCGGGGGGGCTGGATCCCCGGGAAGGGTGTCTAGGGGCTTGCCCTGTGGCTGAGCCGGGTTCAAGGAGGCTCAAGACACTTCTCCCTTCAGCATCTCCATCCTCCCGGGAGGTGAGCAGCGCTGGGACCTGCCAGCCAGGACCTTGGCCTCACAACTCCATCCATCCCTGGGGAATGTGTGTGCAGGGACCTCAGTGCACTGCCTGGCCCTGGGCAGGGCTGCACGGAGCTGCCACGGGGTCCCAAGCCCTGGTCCCCATTCATTTAAAACCTGTATCTGAGCACCAGCCCTGCGAAGGAGGAGGTGGAGAAGGGCTGCTCCCCATGCCAGCTCCCACAAGGCTGCAGGACAGCTGGGCCCTGGCCAGGACCTTTTCTGCATCCACAGCTCATGGTGTCCATCACAAGGTACCACAGCATCCACAGCTCAAGCAGGGGACTGTCCTGGAACCAGCTGCGGGTTGTCTTCCCACTATCTCCCAGCAACCACCAGAGCAGACTGATGGCCAAGACCTACCCCAAAGCTGGAGAAACAGGCTGGAAACCTGCTGCTGATGTGGCTGCAGTTGGTGAGAGGAGTCAAAAGGGAGAAGATGCTCAGCAAGGTGGGCAGGGACCTCATGTTGCCCTGGCCTCAGTGCTTGTCCACCCACCTAACAATTGGCAGGACTGTCCCTTGGGGCTCCTCCTCTCATCAGGGTGTACTTCTGACCCTCGGAGTGCCCCTCACCCCAGAGCACCCCATGGGACTACACTGCTCCTTAGGGCAGATCACATCACACCTCATCCTCCCCACTGATGCCTATGCTCACCTGGGACTGACTCCAGACTTCAGTTCACAGCCCCAGAATCTGTCCCGAGCCACCTCCCTTCTGTTCCCTTGCTCACACCACGTCTTCCTGTCCCCAGCACCCTGCATACCTCTGCCCTCCTGGCCACCTGTCCAGGGGCTCCCCTTCAGCTCTTGGCAGGGCTGCAGGCAGATCTGGGGGGCATCTTCCTGAGGGCAGCGAGGAGGGCGATGGTGAGGGGCCCCGGAGCCCAGGATCACCTCACAGCTGGTGGCCTGGGCAGGACCACCTGTCACAGAGCAAAGATGCTCCAGGGCAGGCTGCAGGCAACTTTCCCAGACACTCACTGTTCCCAAGCAGGGGAGGAGCAGTGATGCCCATGCTCTTCTTAAAGTCACAGCAAGCAGAGCATCTCCCCCTCTTCGTTAGCCTAACTCTCGTTAGCCCCCAAACCTGGGCAGCCAGCTCCAAAGTGCCCCATGGCCACAGGTTTCCCCTCTCTTTCTCCAGCTCTGAGGGTCTCTGTGGGTCCAGCATCATCAGGTCAGGACAGTCCCCAAACCCTCCTCCCACCAGCGCTCGCTTAATGAAGGCGAGGCCTCCTGTCCCAATTAGACAAGGGGCTTCGTTAAACAGGGAGTGGAGGGGGCTGCCAAGGGCTCTGCAGCTGGCCCTGAGCCCGGAGCTGGCAGAGCAACCCCCCGGCGCGGGGCTGGCAGCAGGTCACGGGCGGCCAAGGGGTCACCACAGCTATCAGGAGCAGCGCTGGAGCGAGCATCACCCAGTGGGCACTGGGGCAGCGATGCTCCACAGCTGTGCCCCAAGGTCTGCCTGGTGCCTCAGCTCCCAGGAACTGGAAGGAACATCCCAGGAACATCCAGCTGCAAGGCGAGATGGTCTCCAGATCCCACTCCTGCATGAGCAGCCCAGCATCATCTGGCCAACTCGCCAGCAGTATCTTCCTTGTGTTGGCACTGGATGGGGGCAGGCAGGAGTGCTGAATCCCCATACCCAGAGTGTCTCCCCCTCTGCAGTGTTTCCCAGCTCTCCCCACTCCACATACCAGGGCTAGGGAAGGAATCCGTGGCCCTGGGCGCGCATCGGTGCTGCCTTGGTGGAGGGAGAGTACCAGGTGCAAGTGACTCACACAGCTGCCCTGCGCTGCTGCATGCCAGTCCCTCCCAGCACATCCCGAAAAGCTGGCAGCCCTCCCCACAGATCCTTATTTGCACAGCCCAGGCTTGGGTTTCCCCACCACCTGGCTGGCTTGGCCCCAAAGCACGTTAACTCCTCTCCATAGACACTGATCAAAGCTTGCAGGGCTGACCCTAATCCCAGCCCCTTGACCCTCTCTGCCTCATGCATCCCACCCCTATCCCCCAATGCCACTCACCATCTGGCCACATCCTCCCTTGTGGCACAGCCTCTGCTGCCCCATAAGTCTCAAATCATGAGAAGCCCCAAAACATCTCCCCATGTCCCATTGGCCTTGGTCCCTGCGATGCCCTGGGCTGCAGGCACAGGAGGAGAACCAGCTTCCATCCCCACAGGGTGTTGTGCCACCACCTCCAGGGACAAGACCCCCCCAGTTCGAGAGTGGGCTTGAGGGAAGTGCCAAGGCTGAGCCTCTTCTTGCCCTCTGCTTGCCAGGCGGGCTGTGTCACCACTGCCTTAATGGGGAGCAAGGGGAAAAGCTGTTTTCTTCAGCCCCAGGTGAGGTTTTTGCTCTGTGTTTGGCAGCAGGAAAGATGACTCACGTGGCACAGTGAGACGTGTGCTGGGCTGCAGAGCCAGCAGCAGCCCCATGCTGTGTCCCATGCCCCATCCTCTGCCCATCCTTTCCACACCCCACCACTACTGCCTTCGGCGCTGATCCAGCATGGGCTGGGATTCAGCACAGCCCTTACAGGATTCCAGTTTCCTGGCCCTACGGCAGTCTGGCAGCACTCCCCGTTCCAGCATAGCGTGGGCATCCCCAGCCAGCGAGGGTGCAAGGGGCAGCTCCAGGGCTGCTGGAAGGGAGCTGCCCCCTCTCCAGGTTCTCTTCAGTTTGGGGCTTTCAGGTAGAGGGGAGCAGTGTGGGGCTGGCGCCAAGGCAGGCCAAGGGAAGAGGAGCTGGCCGGAGCCAGAGGGGAAACCTCGCTTGCTGCGGGGACTGGTTGGGACATGCTCCAAGAATGTCTCCCAGCACCAGCCACTGCTGGATTGCTGCCGCGGCACCCAAACGCCTGCCCCTGGCATCCTGAGGAAGGGGCCTGTGGACCCCTGCCACGTCATCAGCTAGGGGAGAGCTCCGGAGGGCTGGCATCACGCTGCAATGTGGCCTCAGGGACCCTTGTGCTGCCCCACAGGGCTCCCCAACAAGCCCAGGGGCCACAAAATGGGCCAGGGTGGAGAACCGGTCATGCCTTACCTCCTGCTGACCTTCCCCAAGGGGTCTGGGGTGGGAGATAGTCATGTCAGCCCTCCAGGCTGTACTTCACAAGGAGTATGGGCAGGGGACCCCCAGTGTCTCCGTGCTGGAGGGGACATTTCACAGCACCCCCAGTCCTGCTGGTGCCCGAATCCACATCCCTGCAGGAAAATGAAGTAAAGTATCACATCAGGTTGAAGCCAAGACCGGCAACTGCCCTCTCTGTCCAGAGGCTCTGGGGATGCCCAGAGCAAGGGGATGCTCCCAGCCGTGAAGATCACAGTAGGTGTAGGATCAGCAGCATGGAGGGCCTGGTGGGTGAAGGACGATGGAGACAAGAGGTCCCACTGAAGCCAGGCTTGGGGTCAGGCTGAGCCCACTCTGTGCCCATGCCAGGGTTCCCTGTGGGGCAGACACGTGCTGGTTCCCCTCTGGCTGCTGCAGAGGGATGGGAAGTTTTTGCTGCCCATAAACTGTTGTGTCTAGAGGCAGCTGCCTGCGTGGCCGCACACCAGCATCTCACGCAGTTGTGCTGGACTGTGGCCAGGCCCTGCCGTCCACACAGACAGGGCTCAGGGAGGGAACGATGACACTGCAGGGATGTGACCCCCCCTTGGCTGAGTCAGGCAGGAGAAAGCAGCCCTGGTCAGCCTTACCACGGAGGCCAGGCTGGCTTTCAGGGACAGCGAGGAAGAGCAAAGCCAAGCACCACCACGACTCTGCCAAGGGCCAGTGGCACTTTGCAGCTGCACAGGGACAGCATGGCAGAAAGGGAGAGTGATGATGGGGATGATGGCAGCAGGATGAGGAGCCAGCAGCACGTTATGGGGCCCAAGAGTCTCTAATTAACAAGCTACCTTCATTAGCTACATCCTGAGGCTGGGGTTTGAGTGATGCTGGGGATGCCGAGAGAGATGGCAGAGGGGCTGGGGCTGGGTGAGGGGGACCCAGGGGGAGGCAGGGGAAGCAGTGTGCAGGCAGGGCTCAAGTGTCCCCAGAGATGACACGCTCCCGGCTGCACAGAGCGACCACCCACGCAGCCTGGCTCATCCTTCAGGAGTCTGCCTTCTCAACCGAGGCCCACACCCGCAGAGGGGATCTGGCTCCGTGAAAGAAGCCTGACTTGTCCCCGAGGATGAAGGTGTGGGAAAGGGTGGAAATGCAGGGACCCGGTGGGGCAAAGCTCCTCCAGCACCTCTGTGTGGGGCAAGCGCTGCCTTTCCCTGGTGCTGGCACCTCTGTGGGGTGTGCATACCCTAGAGATGCCCCAGCCATCCCAGTACACACCATTACAGAAGGGAAACTCTTGCTTCTCCATAAGGGCAGAGAAATTCCCTGCCCTGGGGGCATCATGGATTGAGGCACTCTCAGTGCAGTCCTGGCTTCGGGGTTTGCATGCGGTGACAGGCAGTGCCCAGGGCACAGCTGGGCTTGAGGTGCAGGAAGGGGCACCCAGGAACCCATCGCAGTGTGAGAGCAGAGCAGGCAGAGCAGAGGGAGCGGTTTCCCCTCAGATGCCTGCAGGAAGGAGAAGATGAAGGGAAGCTCAGGGAACGCTGCCAGCCCACGGCGTGCACGCTCAGGGCATGTGCAGGCCAAGGCTCTGGTGCGCAGAGCATGACTTGACACACTGGGTGGCTGAGCCAGCCCATGCCCTCCTGCACCAGACGCCTGCACCCATCAGTGCCCCCTAGCCTGCCTGCCCAGCCCCATGTGCTCACAGGGGTCCCTGGGGACCAGCACTGCATGCATCGGGCCTGGCAACAGGATATAGAATCATAGAATGATTTGGGTTGGAAAGGACCTTAAAGCCCACCCAGTTCCAAGCCCCCTGCCATGGGCAGGGACACCTCCCACCAGCCCAGGCTGCTCAAAGCTTCATCCAACCTGGCCTTGAACACCTCCAGGGAGAGGGCACCCACAGCTTCCCTGGGCAACCTGTGCCAGGGCCTCCCCACCCTCAGCGTGAAGAATTTCTTCCTAATTAATCTAAATCTTCCCGCTTCCAGTTTAAAGCCGTTCCTCTTTGTCCTATCGCTCCTTGCCCTTGTAAAAAGTCCCTCCCCAGCTTTCCTGTAGCCCCTTCAGGTACTGGAAGGCCACTATGAGGTCCCCCTGGAGCCTTCTCTTCTCCAGGCTGAACAACCCCAACTCTCTCAGCCTGTCCTCACAGCAGAGGGGCTCCAGCCCTCGGATCATCTTTGTGGGCTTCCTCTGGATCCGCTCCAACGGTTTGGAATGTGGAGGTGAAAGCTGGCATCCTGGGGCCATCCCATGGGAGATATGTTTGGGGCAAGGCCAGGTCACTGGTGCTTCTCTCCAGCACCGGGGGAGGTGAGAAGATTATCTTGTCTGCAAACACCAAGATGCAGCATCTCTGGCTGCTTCCAGCCCTTTGGGAAGGTGTTGCCCGGCAATGCGGCAGCTCAGCCCCCACTGGGTGCTGGGGATGCCATCATGAGGCAGGAGCTGCTCCTGGCCTCACACAGTTCCTGCTGCTGTGCACCAAATCCAGCTATCAGGGGCAGGGCAGGAAGGGTCCTTCAAGGGACCAGAGGGGCACGCAGGAGCCCAGCAACGCTCCCAGGGACCTCACACAAATACTCACCAGTGGTACAGGCAGGATGGTACCATTGCTCTCTGCTCTAAATTAGACTGACCTGCGGCTGAGGACCAGCTGAGCAGGGGCATCTGCAGGAGCCCAGGACACAGAGCCCAACCCTGCAGAGGCGGGGTGCTTGCCAGCAGCACAGCAGCCATTGCCATATGTGGGGACAAACTGCCCGCCAGCTCCCAAACCCCACAGAACCTCCACACCCCACCAGAGGAAAACACATGCTGCAAAACTGTGGCTGCCCCATCTCTCCTGTTCCAGCCCCAGAGATAGGAGCAGCCAGCGCAGGAGCAGGTGGGCAAGATACTGCCACCTTCCCTGTGCGTGGGAGCTCTCTGCTGTCTGATGCAAAGCTTTCCCCCCACCCACGGCTGGGAAAAGGCAGCTGCCCAGCTCCCAGCATGGCACCAAGGGCCACCAGGTGACCTGCGGGCTAACCTGGCCATGGGAGCCCCTACAGACCCATGAGGTGAGACCCTGCAGGAGGAGGCAGCACAGCTTTAAGGATTGTTGGGGGGAGCAGCGGGGTGGCAGGGGCACACAGCTCATCAGGCAGGGAGGAGGAATGGCAGGCGGGCAGCATGCAGGCCTGGGAAGCTGGAGCCATTCCCAGAATGCTGCCAGCTGCGCTGCAAGAAGCTGCTCCTCGCGGGGGGCTCACACAGCTTGATGGGGCTGGGAGTATTTGTTCCTCCCTCCAACGGCCACAGCAGATGCGTCCCCGGCTGCAGCGGCTCAGGGCAGCTGTATTCTCAGAGGAGCATGACCAAGAGGAATAGCTGTGAGTGTGAGGAGGCAGCTCGCAGGGGCCCCTATCCCAGCCCCAAAGAATGGGAGCGAGGACACATTGGTCCACTGTCCTAGCACCCTGCTGCTACACCAGGGCTCGCTGTGGATGGTCATTGCCTTCCCCACTTTTGCATCTGGGATGCAGCTCTGGCAGCTGGGAGGATGAGGTGGTTGCTCAATGCTTTCTCTCTGCCTCTATTCAAGTGTTTCACAATCTGCACCAACATCCCCTAAAAGCTACCTGCGGATCCATATAAATTTCTGGCAGGGCTCATGAAAGAGCCCCCAGCCCACTCTTTGTGGGGCTTGGCCACTCACTGTGCAAGGGGCACCTGGCAGAGCCATGGGGAGCATCTCCTGCAGCTCGAGGGCTGGTGGGAGACGTGCAGGGCAGCACTGCAGCCCAGCAGGCAGCCGCTGGCACGTGCTGCACCAGGGAGGGAACAGCACAGTGTGTATCAGGGTGCGGCAGGGGCCCTGCACAGGACAGGTGGGGGCACGGAATGGGGAACACTGAGAGCTGGATGCACGCTGCAGCCTCTAGAGACAGAGCTTTTATAAGGCTTGGGTGCTGGTGAAAGCACATGGACCACGCAAGCTCCCTTACCTGCCAGATGCACGATGGCATCCTGCAGGTAAGGGAGCTTGTGTGGTCCATGTGGTCCATCCCTTACCAGCTAACAGACCTGGTTCTCGCACAGCTGTAGAACACTGCCCTGAGCACTTCATGCAGCAGCCACGGTCCATGGGAAGGATGATAAAGGTTTGGTCATCAGCCTGCTGGGGGTGGTGAGGAAGCTAGGGGAGCCCAGCACTCAGGGAACTGAGGCTGCAGGAAGGGCTGGTACAACCCCTACCTGTGGAGCAGCACCAGGGGCACAGGGGGGAATTGTGCTCCAGAGAGATTTGTGCAGTTCACGAGACCAAACTTGTCTTCGTGCTCTCCCCCACAAGGCTGTGCCATTGCTCCTTCAGCTCTTTGGCTGGGTGCCCGACTCCAGAAGAAAAGAATAAAAAGAACGAAGCACCCGCCTTGCCCCATGGGGTGAATCATTGTCTGTCTCCATGGGAACTCTTTCCTCCTCAGACCCTCCCCCCCGGGATGACTTCATATCTCCACCAAGCAGGAGGGCTGTGTCATCAGTATGGCATGGGGTGTGTGGCCAGGTATTCTCATGCAAGGACTTCCCCAGCTGTGTTGGTGGACACGGGGCAAGATGTTACAGAGCTCCAGAGAGAAGACAGAGCAGCCCAGGTGAAGGTCCCACAGAAATGGGGGTACAGTCTGCACCCACAGAGCACAACCCCAGAGTAACAATGACAAGAGGCTCTCAGAGCTCTAGTTCCTTGCAGAAAACATGCTTGCAGTACCTCTTCATCCCTCTTCGTTGCCATCGTTGTCTGTCTCTGGCCTCCCATGACCTTCAGAATCACGAGCTTGGGATTGTGGGGACCTCAGCCCTCTCCATTTTCTTCAGCAAAGCTGGGACCAGGTCACTTGTGAGTCACTGCTGCGTGTGTAAGACAGACACAGGAGATGTTTGTGTTCCTATGTCACAGGGGCTCCTGCCAAGCACCGCACATCTGGAACAGCTGTAAACAAAGCAGGGGAAGTCGGAGAGCCACAGTGGAGAGTAGCCGGGGGGCAGAAGGGACCTCCAACCTTGCAGCAGCCAGGCAGGGGGAAAGGGTGGAAATAAATGCAAAACAACCATGTGGAGTCCAGATGCCCAGGGCTCAGGGCTCAAGCACACTTACCCACTGCCTCTTCCTGGAACCCCCATGGAATGCCAGGGCATCCTCTGTGCCACGTGGCCATGGATGCTCTGCCTGCTCCTGGACTGTGCCTGCTGCTCCTAAAGCCACTGCTCACCAAGTCTCTGTGAGAGGCTCCAGCCCCACTCAACATGACCGTAGGCAATTATGGCTTCACACATCCGTGCCTGGAAATCACAGTCTCCAAGTCTCATCGATAGCACCAAGTCTGTTTCTCGATGGCTACAAGCACCGCTCGAGAGTGATGTGGTGTCATCGAAGAGATCATGAGTTTGGTATCTATGAAGCTATACAATGCTCAACTGTACCCAGAGAAGCTCGGAATAGTTTTCTGAAGCTGAATATACACCAAATCCTGAATCTCATAGCAACACAACTTTAATTCCCCAGATTAAATGCTCAAATAAAGAAAAAAAATCCCACTCCACCCCCCAAGTCAGCTCACTCTTCCCTAAATACAACAAACGAGAGAGAAACAGCATGTTCATTTTCCGGCTTTATTCAAGTGAATAAAAGTTACACAGAAAGTAGAAAACAATGCAAAGTACTGGGGGCTGTTTCGCAAACCCCCGTGCACGTCTGAGTCCTTGTGTACTGAAGGCAGTGCACGTGGATCAGCTTTATTCTGTGCATTGCGCTGTGTCTGTACCCACACTCACGGCAGGGCAATGCAGCAGCCAGGAAAGCCAAACACACTGCAGATTCTTGGCAAAACTAGGAAAGCACTCAGATATTCAGGCTCCTGTTTCAATATCTTAATTACATAATTAGCCCCACTCAGACTGGGTCATGTAGCACCTGATCCAGCTTCCTTTCTGTCCTCGTGCTGTCTGTGCTACATAGTTCTTCCACCAAGGCAGTGTATGAAGCCTTAAATAATCCCAAAGTGTGGTGGAGGCTCACTGATGGATGGTGGGACACCAAACAGGACCAGTGTCTCCAGAGCACCTGGCAGGTGATCCAGCACAGGCACTACTCCCACTGACACACCTTTGTACATAAAGATCCCTCCTGCTCTCACAGATCAGACCTGGGACCTCCCCAGGCTGCCACCCCCAATGACCTAGTGCTGGGCCAGCAGCTCCACTCTCCACTCTTGGGCAGATGAGTGAGGAACATGCTTCTGATTGTTTTTCTGGGCAACCCCAGCAACACGCTCAAGGGGTAGCAAAGCCAACCCTCAGCCCAGCAGCCTCACTAAAAACCTCAGAGCCCCGAGAAAGGAAAGCATGTAAGGGGAAAGAGTTGGAACAAAGACTCACACGGAAAATGAGAACCACTGATCCTCTTTGGATGGCATGTGGGGTAAAGCAGCTTTTAATGAGGGTGTTCAGGGTTCAGACTCACCCCCTTCCAAACACGTCAATGAAGAAAGAGCTGAGACAATGGAGACAAGTCCTGCCGCCCGGCCACGCTCAGCCTCATGTCTCATAGCAGCCTGGGGTGGCTGTAGCTGGCAGTCAGGCCCGGATGGGCCCTTTGTCCATTGCTTTTCCACGCAATGAACGCACTAAAGATTTAGATGAGCCATTCCCTTTTCCAAATAGGAAATGGGATTTCTGGATATGCATCCGGATACCGCTGCTCACCACCCCTCCCTGTTAGCTTTCAAAGTCCCTGCTGTGCACAGCAGGGCAAGGTGAAGTGCAGGAGGCGTGCAGGAGTCTGCCAAGCATCAAGTACCACCTTCAGCCTAGCAGTTCTGCAAGCCTGCTGGATGACTTCTTACCACAGGGAGAACTCAGCTCTCCTCTGAGCAAACCACACTATAACGGTGCTGGGCCAGGTGAAAAGATCAGGGCCACGCTGGCACCTGAGTCAATCCCTGCACCAAGTGGTCCAAGCAAGTGATCTACCAACATAAAACACCATGATAGCTGTGCTTGTCCTGCCCCATCTTCTAAACACTGCTCACCTATTGCTGTCACTGCCATTTCCACCAGCCTTGGCAGGAGTGTGGGTAGAGAAGCAGCCCTGGAGGGCGGCAGGCTCTCCTCCCAAAAGCTCTCTGGTTCTAAAGAGCAGCACAGATCCAAGTTGCTTTTCTGTGAGAGCCTCTCTGCAGCTCCTCGCTTCCCTGAGGACAAGCTTGGCTCAGCACCCATGATTAGTATCAACTGTACTTTCCAGGGGGGGTAAGTAGTTCAGGTGAGGCAACTACACACAATTGGCTGCTGTGGGCCCTCTCTTGGCAAGCTCCAGAGTCCCAAACAAGCAGCTCGCATATCAAAGGGGCTGCCTGCTCCACAGGGAGATCCATCCTGTACATCTGCCCTGGCTGGGGGCACTGACAGCTTTTCCTGCCCAGATCAGGGAAACATGAACCGCTAAGTACAGGTCTCCAGGAAGCATTCCCTGATTTCACTGCTAGATTTTACGTACACAGAATAGCTCTGGGTGACAGAAAAAAGGTACTGAAGCACTGTGAGAAATTGTCATTTAAAGCACACATAATGAGGCAAAACATTCTCCTTTCCAAAAGTTTTTCTCCTCCAGCCAACAGATGGAGTGCCAAGCTGTCACGGAGGGAAAGCAACAGCCTAGAGGCAGGTAGGGGGTGTGGCTACTGCTACGGCTATCAGCAAGTAAATTCGCATGTCTAGGGGCCGGTAACCACATGCAATGCTCTGGAAAATCAGTGACTCACTCCTTTCTTTTCCTCCACATCCAGAGTCCAACACAGGACAGCACTGTCACAAATGCCAGGGAACAGAGGTATCCCACTGCGGCTATCAGCAGGAATATTCCAATGTTTGGAGACCAGTAACCACTTGCAGCGCTCTGGGTCTTGGAAACACTTGCTATCTTGCCGTCCACACCTGGAGGAGCAGTTTGGAACGTTAGTCTGTCCTGTGCACCACTGGAAAGCCTGCAGCACGTTTGACATGGCCAGGATGGGCTGTGTGCTGGTGCCTGGAGGCGCGCTCCCAGCCTTTGGGACAGGTTGTCCCACTGAACAGGGAGAGCCCATGGGGAGTGCAGCTGCTTGACCAGTCCCTCCTTCGAGGAACATGGACCAAACCTGGCCCTGCAGCAGGGAGGGCCAGCACCACCTCTCCCTCCCCTGGGGCAAGCCCCCCACCCCCCTGGTGGGTGACACCAGTTGAGCGTGGGACAGCAATTACCGTCTGTCTTGCTGGTTCCCGTTGCCTCGGTTTCTTCTGCTTTTGTTGGTTCAGCTGTTCCCAGTCCCTCTGTTTCGGTGGTTTGTGTCATTTCTGTTTCATCTATGGGAGTCTGTAGTGAGCCGTTGCTGTCTTCTGACAATGTCTCCCACATACCTTCACCATCCGTATCTTGAAAAAGAGTGCAGGACAGTTAGATCACATGGAACTGTTCCCCATCAGGGAGACGGCATCTAGGAACAAGGCCTGGGCTTTTTGGGCTGTGTCCCATCACTGCTCCAAACAACAGCCACGCCTGACCTGCTGGGAGGCCACAAATGGCACCATGCTGGCACAAACGATCCATGCGCAGAGCTTCCAGTGGAAAGGACTCCCTGGAGCTCACACCAGCTCTCAACTCAAGCCCAATAAGCCCACTGGCTTGGCAGCTGGCACTGGGAGCAGCTCAGGCTCCAAGTGGTCAGCAAAAGAGCTTTAGAAGCTAAAGGGCCCCAGGTCACATCACTGAGCCGGACCCTTCCCTCTCTGCTTTTCTCCATGTCTGCACATTGGCCACAGAAGAAGCAACTTGCATTTCACACGCAGTGCTTAAGAGGGCAAGACTCCTTCCTCCTCCTGGCTTATCTGTGCGGTTGCCCTCAAGCTCAAGGACAGGATTGCCCCAAGGAGCTGAGAAGCTGTTGGCCATGAGAGGATCTCATGGAAAACTGCAGATGAACAAGCCCTTACCACACTGTCAGTGTTTATTCTTCTAAGGAAAAAGGCCTTTGGGAACTTACCTTCAGACTGCTCCGACTCAACATCCAGTATGGAAGCTCGATAACCACTACCTAGAAGCAAGCACACATGAGACCAATTTTCATTGCATGTTGGGATTCACTTCTGCTTTGGTGAACTACAGGCCTGGGAGGGGGGTCAGGAAACAACGTGGGAGCCAGACATCGGTGCAGATTGCCAAAGCTGCAGGAGAGCAGACCTCTTGTCTGGCTCCTTGCAGTTCTCCAAACACTCTTTCCAGGCTGTGTGCAGCATTCCTGGAGGAGCAGGTGGACCCACAATTGGCTCTGTCCTACCAGGGAGGTCTCGCACACAGAGGAAATCCTCGCTAAATCACTGGAGGAAAAACATCATCCACGCTTCTTGGGGAGAAGAGCCCTATTACCTGCTCTCCATGGAGCAGTACAGGCAACTCTGGCCTGCCAGGCCAGCAGGATGAGGAAAAAGACGAGGTCATGCGTTGGCCCCATGGTCTGCTGCGCTGTGTCACTGCTGCAGCCTGGGCTGCAGCTGGAACAGTCAGAACTTAGAGCCAGCAGGGCTCCGTGACATCACAGTTGGGCCATGACTGCATGGAGAGGTCTCCCAGGATACCCATCGGGAAGCTGAGTCCAAGGGCTGCAACACGTTGCCACGCAGGGCTGATCCCACAACTCTGCCTGGTTTCTGGGCGCTGTCACAGAGGCAGCAAGGAGCTCAGAGTCCCCCAGAACAATAGGAAACCACAGCCGAGGGATTTCTGATCTCCTCGGGTGCTGTTACCAACAGCTCATGAGGCTGAAGGGTGATTTCAGCCTGGAGACCAGGGCAAGATTCCTTCTTGTCACCTTCAGGGACACAAGCCTGACAGGCAAATGCATTGGAGGCAAAAGAAAGGTCCATATTAATTAATAGGCCCTTGATGGTGTGGTCCTAAAGTAGGTCCTATAGTAAAGGCTTTGCCTCTCCAGCAAATCTACAGCAACTCATTTCTTTTCAGGCTGGGGCTGCAGGTCTCTGGTCTGGTCCCACACCAGCAGGGGAGGTAGCAGTGGCCTACAGGAGCTGCATTCCAGCGAAACTCCTGAAGCTGCACAGAGAAACCTGTGGGTGGAGGAAGGAGGCTGCTGAAGCCCTCAGCCACAGACGGGACACAGGGATTCTGCAGAGCTGGCAAGGCTCACCACCCCAGGCTGAGAACTCCTAGCACACCTTGGCCGAGGTGGACACCTGCACCTGGTGGCACCACTGAGCAGGGAGTTCCTCCGGGCAGACTCACTGATCCGGAGAGGGCACTGGTGTGCGTCTCACCTTCCAGGACAATCTCAACCCCTGCTCTGTCTCGTCTGCGTGCCCTGTGCAGGGACAGCAGTTGGACTCGATGTCCCTGAGGGCCCCCCGACTCCCGCCGGCTCCCCCGCGGCGCGGGAACCGGCCCGGCCCGGCCCCACCCGCGCCCCTACCCCCCGCGCCGGCGGTGCCAGAGATTCCCGGGGGCGCGGCCGCCGCCGCCACAGCCGCTCGTCCTTGTCTGCAGGGCGGCTCTCGCTCCCTTCGTTCCCCAGCCTGCATTGATACCAGGGCTTCCTCCGGGCAGGCTCGCTGGTCGGCAGTGGGGCTCGACCACTTGGGCAGCCTGTTCCAGTGCTTGGCAACCCTGAAGTGATCGTTCCTAATGTCCTACCTAAACCTCCCCGGGCACAACCTGAGGCTGCTTCCTCTCATCCTGTCGCTTGTTACTCGAGAGAAGACGCCAGTTGTGGTGGTGGCATTTCCTCCCACCCCACTGGTCACACAGACCACTCTGTGCTGCTTTGCACCACCTTTTTGATGCACTTGGAAGAACACCTTCTCTGCCTTATTTGGGCTGTTACCTGGTCAGTGGAACACAGCGTTTGTAGGGAGAATTCCTGTTTCCCAGGATGCCAAGGCAGCCCCTTGGCCCACCTGGAGCTGCTATAAATGGGAAAGAAACTCCCTAATTATCTGAAGGGGACTGATTACCGCTCATCTCAACCTGGCACAATGGGGAATGAATCCCCGTTGTTACAAAGCAGCGACCCAGAGCACTTGGGCGCTCCGCCAGTGTTCTTGCGGTCCTGTGTGCCTGGGCAGAGGCCCCGTCCTCACCTGAGAAAGGGACCGACCATCGGTCCTTTTCTGCGGGGCGGCTTCACAGCCTTTCTTCCCCAAACCTGTAGCGTTGTATGGGGTTGTTGTGGCCCAAGAGCTGGATCCAAGCTGGATCTAAGCCTTGTTGAACTCCAATCCCGCTGGCCTCAGCCCATCAATCCAGCCTGTCCAGATCCTTTGTAGAGCCTTTCTTCCCTCAAGCAGATCAACAGTCCTTCCCAACTTGGTGTCACCTGCGCATTGACTTAGGGAGCACTCAATTCCCTCAACTAGATCATCGATAAAGATACTAAACAAACCATCCCCAATACTGAGCCCTTGAGAACCCCACTTGTGACCGGCCACCAACTGGACTTAACTGCACCGTGACACAAGGCGTGAAACCCAGGGTGGCTGCAGTGAGGCTCTGATTGACCCCTTACAACTGTGCAGACTACAGCATGTCCAGATGTGCACCTGAAACCTCTGGTTATTGAATCTCACAGCTCAGGCAGAAAGAAATACAGAAAGCTAGAATCATAGAATGGTTTGGTTTGGACAGGACCTTGAAAGGTCTTCTAGTCCAACCACCCTGCAGTGAGGCAGGACATATTCAACCAGATCAGCTTGCTCAGAGGCCCGTCCAACCTGGCCTTGAATGTTTCCAGGAACGGAAACATCTACCACCTCTCTGAGCAAGCATTTCACCATCTTCAGTGTAAAAAAATTCTTCCTTCCATCTAGTCTAAATCTACCCTTTTTTAGTTTAAAACCATTACTTCTCATCCTGTCACGACAGGCCCTACTAACACCTCTGTGCTCATCTTTCTTACAAGCCCCCTTTAAGTATTGAAAGGCTGCAATACGGTCTCCCCAGAGCCTTCTCTTCTGCGGGCCGACCAGCCCCAGCTCTCTCAGCCTGTCCTCATAGCAGAGGTGCTCCAGCCCTCTGATCACTTTTGTGGCCCTTCTCTGGACTCGCTCCAACAGGTCCATGTCTTTCCTGTGCCAAGGACTCCAAACTGGACACAGTACTCCAGGTGGGGCCTTACCAGAGCGGAGCAGACGGGCAGAATCACGTTCCTCGACCTGCTGGCCCTGCTGCTTTTAATGCAGCCCAGGATTCTGTTTGCTTTCTGGGCTGGAAGTGCACATTGTCAGATCATGTCCAGCTTCTCATCCACCAGGACCCCCAAGTCCTTGTCTGCAGGGCTGCTCTCAATCTCTTCATTCCCTAGCCTGCATTGATACCAGGGGTTACCCTGACCCAGGTGCAGGACCTTGCAGCTTGGCCTTGTTGAGCCTCATGACATTCACATGGGTCGACTTCTCCAGCTTGTTCTGGTCCTTCTGGATGGCATCTTGTCCCTCAGGACCATCAACTGAACCACTCAGCTTGATATCATCTGCAGACTTGCTGAGGTTGCACTCCATCCTGCCATCTCTGCCGCTGATGAAGATAAAGAACAGTACTGGTTCCTGTTACAGAGATTCCTGAGGGACATCACTCGATGCTGGTCTCCATCCGGACGCTGAGCCATTGACCACTGCTCTCTGAGCATGACTGCCCAGGCAATTCCTGGCCCACAGAACGGTCCATTCAACAGATCTGTCTCTCTCCAAGTTAAGGGGAAGGCTATGGTGGAGGATCATGTCAGTGGTCTTACACAAGTCCAGACAGATGACATCCATAGCTCTTCCATGGCCCACTGATGTAGTCACTCCATCACAGAAGGCCACTGGGATCACCAGGCAGCATATTTCCCCCCGTGTGCTCTCTCAGGGTTTCCTTTGGGATGTCAAATAATGCCAGAGAATAATTTTTTCCTGCTTTATTGTTTGGTGGTACTCTTTGAGGAGCCTCACACAAAGAATAAATAGAAGACCAAAGGCTTCATCTTTCCCTTAAAACTACAGTCACTGATTTCTTGTTACAGCCCAGCTGCAGGTCACTGGTCTTGTCCCACACCAGCAGGGCGGTGGCGGTGAGCTGCGGGGCGGGAGTCCATCTGGACTCCTGACAATGCGGAGAGGAACCTGTGGAGAAAGGAGGCTGCTGAAGCCCTCAGCCACAGACGGGACACAGGGATTCTGCAGAGCTGGCAAGGCTCACCACCCCAGGCTGAGAACTCCTAGCACACCTTGGCCGAGGTGGACACCTGCACCTGGTGGCACCACTGAGCAGGGAGTTCCTCCGGGCAGACTCACTGATCCGGAGAGGGCACTGGTGTGCGTCTCACCTTCCAGGACAATCTCAACCCCTGCTCTGTCTCGTCCTGACCTTGCTTTGCCCACGGATGCCACTCCTGCGGGCGGTTCTAGTCCAGGCAGGGTCAGTTGGAGCCAACACAGGCTCCAGCCAGAGCGGGATCCTGAGAAGGACCCCCAGGAGTTAAGGGGCCAATTAAAGCATCTGACAAGAGCAGAAAGCTCAGCAGAGTGTTTTGGCCAACCACTAACTCACTGCTCCAGAGCAGTCTAACTAGCAATGCTGCAGGACGTTTAGCAGCCATTGGGGGAAACAAGGGGGGGGGAAATGAATGACTCACTCTTTTCTTTTCCTCCACATCCAGAGTCCAACACAGGACAGTGTGGTCACAAATGGCAGGGAATTTAGGACTCCTGCCATGGATATCAGTAGGAATGTTCGTATGTCTCGGGGCCAGTAACCGCTTGCAGCGCTCTGGGTCTTGGAAACTCTTGCTATCTTGCTGTCCACACCTGGAGGAGCAGTTTGGAACGTTAGTCTGTCCTGTGCACCACTGGAAAGCCTGCAGCACGTTTGACATGGCCAGGATGGGCTGTGTGCTGGTGCCTGGAGGCACGCTCCCAGCCTTTGGGACAGGTTGTCCCACTGAACAGGGAGAGCCCATGGGGAGTGCAGCTGCTTGACCAGTCCCTCCTTCGAGGAACATGGACCAAACCCGTCCCTGCAGCAGGGAGGGCCAGCACCACCTCTCCCTCCCCGGGGCAAGCCCCCCACCCCCCTGGTGGGTGACACCAGCTGAGCGTGGGACAGCAATTACCGTCTGTCTTGCTGGTTCCCGTTGCCTCGGTTTCTTCTGCTTTTGTTGGTTCAGCTGTTCCCAGTCCCTCTGTTTCGGTGGTTTGTGTCATTTCTGTTTCATCTATGGGAGTCTGTAGTGAGCCGTTGCTGTCTTCTGACAATGTCTCCCACATACCTTCACCATCCGTATCTTGAAAAAGAGTGCAGGACAGTTAGATCACATGGAACTGTTCCCCATCAGGGAGACGGCATCTAGGAACAAGGCCTGGGCTTTTTGGGCTGTGTCCCATCACTGCTCCAAACAACAGCCACGCCTGACCTGCTGGGAGGCCACAAATGGCACCATGCTGGCACAAACGACCCATGCGCAGAGCTTCCAGTGGAAAGGACTCCCTGGAGCTCACACCAGCTCTCAACTCAAGCCCAATAAGCCCACTGGCTTGGCAGCTGGCACTGGGAGCAGCTCAGGCTCCAAGTGGTCAGCAAAAGAGCTTTAGAAGCTAAAGGGCCCCAGGTCACATCACTGAGCCGGACCCTTCCCTCTCTGCATTTCTCCATGTCTGCACATTGGCCACAGAAGAAGCAACTTGCATTTCACACGCAGTGCTTAAGAGGGCAAGACTCCTTCCTCCTCCTGGCTTATCTGTGCGGTTGCCCTCAAGCTCAAGGACAGGATTGCCCCAAGGAGTTGGGAAGCTGTTGGCCATGAGAGGATCTCATGGAAAACTGCAGATGAACAAGCCCTTACCACACTGTCAGTGTTTATTCTTCTAAGGAAAAAGGCCTTTGGGAACTTACCTTCAGACTGCTCCGACTCAACATCCAGTATGGAAGCTCGATAACCACTACCTAGAAGCAAGCACACATGAGACCAATTTTCATTGCATGTTGGGATTCACTTCTGCTTTGGTGAACTACAGGCCTGGGAAGGGGGTCAGGAAACAACGTGGGAGCCAGACATCGGTGCAGATTGCCAAAGCTGCAGGAGAGCAGACCTCTTGTCTGGCTCCTTGCAGTTCTCCAAACACTCTTTCCAGGCTGTGTGCAGCATTCCTGGAGGAGCAGGTGGACCCACAATTGGCTCTGTCCTACCAGGGAGGTCTCGCACACAGAGGAAATCCTCGCTAAATCACTGGAGGAAAAACATCATCCACGCTTCTTGGGGAGAAGAGCCCTATTACCTGCTCTCCATGGAGCAGTACAGGCAACTCTGGCCTGCCAGGCCAGCAGGATGAGGAAAAAGAGGAGGTCATGCGTTGGCCCCATGATCTGCTGCGCTGTGTCACTGCTGCAGCCTGGGCTGCAGCTGGAACAGTCAGAACTTAGAGCCAGCAGGGCTCCGTGACATCACAGTTGGGCCATGACTGCATGGAGAGGTCTCCCAGGATACCCATCGGGAAGCTGAGTCCAAGGGCTGCAACACGTTGCCACGCAGGGCTGATCCCACAACTCTGCCTGGTTTCTGGATGCTGTCACAGAGGCAGCAAGGAGCTCAGAGTCCCCCAGAACAATAGAAAACCACAGCCGAGGGATTTCTGATCTCCTCGGGTGCTGTTACCAACAGCTCATGAGGCTGAAGGGTGATTTCAGCCTGGAGACCAGGGCAAGATTCCTTCTTGTCACCTTCAGGGACACAAGCCTGACAGGCAAATGCATTGGAGGCAAAAGAAAGGTCCATATTAATTAATAGGCCCTTGATGGTGTGGTCCTCAAAGTAAAGAATCAGTTCCTCCTGGAAAACAAAGGAATGAGGTACAGCCATCAGGGATGGAATCATAGAATCTTTAGGTTTTATAATTTTTAATTAGTTTGCTAATTAATTCATAACTGTTAATGGGAATTTTGCAATCTTAACTTAATAAATTCTAAATTGCTGATAAATCAAAGTTTTGTAAATTCCCATCTGTGATACCTACTCTAACCTCGCTACAGCCTCCTTTCAGGTGGTTAAAGAGAGCAATGACACCTCCCCTCAGCCTCCTTTTCTCCATACTGAACAACCTCAGTTCCCTCAGCCGCTCCTCACGACCCCTGTGCTCCAGACTCTTCACCAGCTTCATTGCCCTTCTCCACACACTCTTCAGCAGCTCAATGTCTTTCATGTAGTGAGGGGCCAAAAACCAATCAAAGGGCCAACGCGTATGTGAACAATCTCACATTGTCCAGGGGAGCCACGGAAACATTTATTAGGTCACCCAGGCCATCTCCAGGTTCAGTGAAATTGTCCTTTTCTAGGGATGGTTCCTTCACTGGGCAACGGAAACCACAGGAATGGGAGGGGAGAGAGGCCAGTGAACGTTCACTTCTTCAAGGCTTGGGAAAAGTGCTGATGTAGGATGTTTCCGTCGTGCCAAACGTTTTCCAGCTTGAATTCCCTCGGACCGAGGCTGCTTCCGTGGAAGAATAGGAACACATCCCTACAGGTCGAACAGCAAGAGACCTGGCAATGAGGATAAAGCTTGAGTTCCTCCAGCACCAAGGGGTTCAGCTGCCAAATGCTTGACGACTTTGCACCAATTCCAGGTTATGCTCCCGAGCCCCCGAAGCTCAGAGTAGAGCTGTTTTTACCGAGCAATAACACTCTCAACTCCTGAATGGGTTTCCCCTGCTCACCTTTTAGATCCCCAGCCTGGCTGCTAAAAAAGGTTGCTTACCAAGGAGAAATGGTTGTGCAAACCTCTCCATCCTTCAAGCTGGTGAGACGCCTGTATTTCTATAGGTGTGGCCTGCCACAGCACTCAGACGTGATAGGCACTACAGGGCACAGTGCCACTGGCACTGAGCCAGAAGGTGCCAACATCTTGGGCACGGCTCAGCCTTGACTCTGCACTGTCAGCTGGCACCCAACAGCACTCTGCACCCAACACCCCTCACCAGGGCATGGTTCCTAATACAGAGCAGCCCAGACATTCAGAGAAATAAAAGCATCTACAAAACACCTTCTAACATTGCATTGGCCACCGAGCTCCACAAAGCTGCAGCCTCTGGGTCAGGAGAAAGCGGGTACCAGTCCTCCCTTAAGTGCTGGGAGCACACTGCTCAGCACAGCCAGCCTGCTGCCTCTGCAGAGAAACAGAGCAATTTGGAACAGCCGTGGCAGAGGGGTTTTAACCTGTTCCTCATACAAATTAGGGCACAAGGGCTTGAAGAATTACTTAAGGAAACCAACCAGTCCCAAGCAGAGAAAATCTGTACAAAGTCCTAAAGCAAGGATGTAAATCTCCCTTGTAGTAATTTCTCACCAACTGCAAAGCACCCTGGAAGCTCACCTGAGGAGGGGGAAATAAATAGCAATAGAAGACAAGAGGATCACAGTCTGATTGCACCCACAAAACCAAGACAATCATTTAATGTTCCATGTTCCACAAGGCTTGAGGCATTAAGTAAGCTTGTTTATTTTTTCAGCCCTCAGTGCATTTGTAACGAGCCAGAGCTTGCAACGATAGTTAAACCCAAATTGCATCAAGAACATGTAACAGTTTCAAACTTGCCTAGTATATGCAATGAGTTCAGACACTGACTCTCTCATCAAGAATCCAGATTCAGCACAAATCATTTAGAACACCGGATTAGTCTCAAGTGTAATGACTAGCTCCTAGAAACTTTTACACTATTTTTAAATCCCACTTGTCAGGGCAGCACATGGAAATTAAACGAGAATCCTAGGGAGATTTATCCCAGACAAAAATTAGATAGGAGGACCTCGTAGCTTCCAACAGTAGCTGTGACAGGCTAGTGCCACCTGGTGGGAAACCTTTCCCCATCCCCTTCCCTAGGTTTCATTCTTTCTGTCCCATGTTTCAGCTTCCCAGAGGGAAGACAAGGGAGCAACCCAATTAACACCAGAAAAAAACCAGAAAGGGCTGGGTAGCTCTTTCAACTACTCAGACCTAGAGATCATTTTCCAGGTAGAGGTCAGGTCATCCTATACTTCAGCCAGCAGCTTCTCTGCTATTCCACAGTTGAGACTAATTGGATTGATGGATGCCCATCTGCCAGAGGAATTTGTAGACCAACACCAACATAATCCACAACGATCTCTGCTCAATATTGAGCCAGTTTATAGGTAAACAGGAAGCTTAGAACAAGAAGTATCACATCCCCACATAGGCTCTGGAAACCTGTCTAGAAACAGCTCCTCACACCATCCTGACTCTACTGTAGACAACTGCCTCTCTCATTACTTGAGGCAGCATCAGGCGAGGCCAGGCTGATCACCTTCACCAGCTTCAACAGGTGGTGGGAACTCCACTGACCAGTTTTGTTTCTAAGTGATTAGAGACAGCAGGGTTCCCCTGGCACAAAGACAGCCACTCCAACAAGGCAGCCATGAACAGCCAGGCCAGAAACACTGACATCACACCCTGGGGACAGGAAGAGTACCAACTTTCAATAGAGAAAATTCTGATCTCCCTGACGAGCAGGAGAGCACAGAGGTCCCCTTAGATGAGTGCCCTTCATTCTTAGGTCAGCACAAGCAGTAATGCTACAGCCCAAGTTTGATCACAGAAGGGCACAGTGCAAACAGCCAGAGCTACCCTGGCAGACTCGTACCAGAAGAAAGACATCCTTCAATCAGCCCAAGGACAAGACCTCTGAACCAGGATGATGCCAGCTCAAGACAGAGAAGGCAGGGCTGCAGGAAGATACATAGACAAGATTCTGGCAAGAGCCCTGAAAAAATGAAGACTGATTGGTCCAATACCTCACCAATATGGCAAGACTAACAATGTCTACAAACATGACCCGGCAAGACACAGTTGACTCCCAGCAGAACCAACTCCATATAGGATATATTTATTTTGTTTTTATACATTTAACATTGAGAAGACAGCCGTTTTGATGAGACTCATCTTGCCTGTGGTGCACAAGACATTCAGTGTCAGAGGGAACCTGGCACAGTCCACAGCTTCACTATTTCCAACATGCAGGGACATGTCCTAGAAACGGATCCAGTACATAGCACTGCGGATACGGTTGTAATCCAAGAGCTGTTCAATGGGACCTGTGTGAACAGAACAAGAGTCAGTCACTGGAGAGGTTGTTAAAAAATCCCTGTGCATTTTCCTCTGGTCTTAAAGCAGATGGTGGCAGAGCAGACTGTGCTCATGATCTGGAGCAGCTCTACAGAAAAAACAGGCAACTACAGCTCAAACCTGCATGAGGAAAACCAGCAGCCGCCATCTCCTGACAGAGACACAGTACTCGTTTCCTCAGAATAAACTGTTTTCTGATGCTACTCTACAATGCTCAGTACAGCTCCACACGCATGTATGAAATACTGGGGGAGCCACCAAGTCACAGAGATTTTGGGTAGTTCATTCCAACTTCCGGTTCAAAAGACATCTCCCTTTTCCAAGCTGCTCCACTTGGAAAGCCAGAGGAAACAGCTGCATGGAGGAGGGGAATCCACAACACACAGGAAGGAGGCAGCAGAGCAGAGCTGAGCTGCTCAGGCAGGTTTTCTGCAAGGAATTTGTCCTTGTCCAGCCAGACATGCCAGAGCAGCACGGAAGAATCATGTCCCTTCACTTTCCTTACATAAATCACCATGACCTCAGGGTAAGGACACCTGGCAGACACGGCTGGGCCCGCACCCAGCTATGGTACTCCCAGTCTTAGTCACGGCTGCAAGGCAAGGAGAGGGGTGGGAGGACGGCCAACAGCTTGCTGCCACTGTGTCTCCATCACCTGCAGGTTTGATCTCCTGGCAAATATGCCTTGGCACATGTAATGTGCAGAGGTAGGAGGATACCAGCAAAGAACCAGAGTGGTTAGGAGGCCAGAATAGACACGACAGAAATGCCTGCAGCTCCCTTCCACTGTGTACCAATTGCCACGTGCTACTCACCAACTGCTGCAATTGCTGGGCATTTGTCGTAAATGTATTTACTGCAGACCTCTCTCACCATTCTTGCATCAACAGCCTAATAAATATCAAACAAGCAATTAATGACCGTTCTAGCAGATCTGCATTTCTCAAAGTTACTATTGCCATTATATACCAAGATCATTAAAGAGATACTGTCAGACTCTTGGGGGTCATCTGCACCATCTGTCCAGCACTTGTCTGTGAGTACAGCTAACGTTCTCCACAGCACATTCTTCTTAGGAGACAGAGGACATGGCAGAACAAAATCTGAAGCCTTCCAAAGTGTACAGTGGCTGCAGAATTACACAGACTAGATGACAGCCACCTCTAGGGAAACTGTTAAATGAATTTCAAGTTGTGCTGCTTAACACAGGTGTACACCCTCTTTCTGGGATGGGCTGAATCCAGCCACAGGGACACAGGACACACCAAGTCTATGTGAGAGATTCTGACATACCAGAGCGAGTGAGCAGACTGCCTGGACTCCAGGCAGTGTGACTAAGGGCTAAGTAAGCCTTACTGCAGCAAACTAAGGCCAGAAAAAGCTGACACCAACCATGCTAAGGTACTCCAACCAAAACAAACAGATACCTACAGCAATCCTGGCATCCCATTCCTCCAGAGGGATACGGCGCCCATAGTTCAAGAGGTGGCTTCCAATATTCTCACACACTGGGGTAGTACCTAAATGTTGAAGATATTGCATGGTCAATTGGCAGAAAGCCATCCAGAATCGTACAGCCTGATCATCAGTCAAAGCAGACAGAAGCATCTCTCACCATTAAACAGCTTCTAATGAAGTACCAGTCACAGTTACAACACTAAGCAGCTCTGGCAGGACTTAAGCAATACAAAGATTGCTTCACTGGTTTCCAAAATGTCACAGCCAAAGCAGACCAGGCAGCACGTTATTCACTCTCAGCAACAGAATGACGAGAAGTTTATAGACTCAGAGCTAGCCTGGAGCACAGGAGGCTGCAGTAAGCTGCTTCAACAACATAGCAGGAAGACTGCAGAGAGGGGAAAAGTAAGTTTTGCTTAGAGCCTGCAAGCAGCACTGCAATGTCTAGAGACATAAGTGGTAACCTCTGAAAGCCGCGCAGTGGTCAATCCATAAACCAGAACATACCATCCAGTTGAGCCACCATGGCATTTCGGAGACAGTTCTTGGCTCTCTTCACCTCTGACTCTGTGGTACTAGTGCACAGACGCATCCTGGAAAGGAGATGGAAAGACCACTAAAGCTCTTAAAGATGTTTGTCTGCTCAGACAGAAAGTGAATTCCTCCCTTTTCAAGCCTCTGCAGAAATAAGCTATTATCAGCATCACTTGTCTTACAGGCTTGAGATTTGTTCTTGATCACTGCACAGCAGCTGAAAACTAAGGAGCACTAAACAGCAGAAGGAGGGAAAAGAGCTCAAGCTTACAGGCAGGGGATATCAGCCAGCAGGTTACACACTGAGTTACACTCAACAAAGGCCTAAGCAGTTCTGGTGCTGGCTCTAGCTTGTCCATCAGGCACAGCAGCAAGCGGTCTGCAGTACAATATCACAAGAGAAGGAAGGCTTGTCAACTATTCCCACGCATGGAAAGCTGCTATGGAAACTGATGCTGAAAGAACAAGACAGTTCCACAGAGTCTGTTTGGACTCCAGCTGCGAAATCCCTTCCTCCCCTGCCAACTGCAGCGTCTCTGGGGCAAGGGCTAACTCCATCTGCTCCACACACAGCACGGCTCGGCTCCGAAGCTCAGATGCAGCCTTGAGCCATTAGTGGGAGATACAATAAGACAGACAGACAGAAGGCCCCTAAACACTGGCATGACTCCCACAGCGGGGCATTTATTGGCCACAACACAACAGTCTGAAAGGCAGGAACTCTGCCTGCTTTGCTCAAGCTTAACAAGACAATGGAGATACGCCTCTTGGGCACTGGGAAAGCCTTGTCTCTAAGGAATGATCTCATATATTAAAACCCCAAAGCCTCAGTGCTAATACTTGGAAGCATCAAATACCTGAAGAGTCCTAAGGGATTAGAACACCTCCTTAAAAGCCACATGCTAGGACATTTGCAAGAAACAGGATTGCTTAACCTGAATGCAAGCTATCAAGAAGTTCATAAAGAGACACAGCTCTCTGAAGACCTAATACGCTCTCCGCCAGCTCAGTCTCACACAAGAGAGTCAGATCTTAAAGAGGAACTCTTGCCGAAGTTGTACTTACCACTCCCCCTGAGCACAATGCATCATATCATCTATGGACAGAGGATCAGAAACAAAATGGAAACCGAAGAGGCCGGTATCAGAGTAAGAGGTGTTGAATGTCTGGAAACTGTGGCAGAGATTATGCTCCACAGCAAGCGCGGCCAGCCTGCTGGACTGATTCTGTAAATAAGGAGATACCATCACCCGTTTCAGGCTTACAGCTTCCTCACAGCTCAAATTCTTTCCGAGTTGTTTTCACACAGGCCACAGACAAGACAAAATGGAACACTTTGCTGAAGGACAGCTTAATTTAGGCACTTCATGTGGTCAACAGATGAGATTCACTGGTGGAAAAGCCACAGACAATGGCCTAAGAGTCCATCCAGCAAAACCATTTCCTTTCCTAGCCACAGATGAGGGATTAGCAGTTATACAGGCCAGACAGATTTCAGACAAGAATGGATGTAACAATGGGACTACAAACAAGTTCCATCTGCTTTGGAGTTGTAAGATAAGCTTGCATTGTGACACTACAGACTACTTTGTCCTGCTTCCATCACCACTCCCACTGAACAGTTAAGTTTGTGAGGATAAGAATAAGCTGCTGAGAATTTATCAGCTAAACCTCTTCCACATTTAGCAGAGAAGTCTCAGGTTCACGTCCCAGCATCGCTTCTCAAGAACAGTCCTGGATTAGCCTCGATTATACTTTCATTCTACTTTCCAGACTCCTGACCACTTCACAGTTGGAAGTGACAGCCCCCCATAAACCACATTCAGCTTTCGCATTAAAAGGCTCCAGGCTCTCCCTATCACACTCATAAGACTCTTACCTTGCCACCTCCAAATGTGCGGTCATAGCGTCCAATGATAGCGTTAGCCACATTGAGAACAACATTGTCTGGATCAGCCCATCCTGGCCCCTCCACAGCAAGAGCGATATGGGCGACCGGCAGAGCATCATCTCTGGCACGGATCTAGAAAATTATCAAGGAGCAGGAGAGAACGGCATGAGCACAGTGGCTCAGGCTGCAGCCTGCTGCAATGCCGGGCTGAAAAACTCAGGAACTTGGTATTATGCCAGTAAAATTAAATAGTCTCAGGCAATACTGAGCACAAACCAGTTGCTCCAATGTGAGTTTTCCAGCAGACAATGTGAGCAACAGCCACACATTCCTAATGGATTTGAGTCCTAGCTAAAACCCAAAACGCTGTGGCAATAAGCCCCAAGAACAGATGATGTGGGCACTACCAAGATGCTGCACCATCAGCTTCTCTGAAATTACAAACATATTTTTCCTCCCAAAAGCAGCTGTAACTGGTTTCACATTCACTCAACAGTTTGGCAACAGCTGCTTGTTTTGTTCAGGGACCAAAACAACTTTACCTCACTGCCTGTGAAGCGACAGCGTGGGAGGAGAGGCACAGCATCCTCTTTGTATGTAAAAGGCACTCCACTGAAGTGTTGCTTAGCTACATCTACCAGCTCTTTGTGGGAAATACCTGGCAATAGGAAAGACAGATTCGCAGTTTTAACAGCTTAATTTAACAAAATAATCTAATTTTACATTATTGATGAGTGACAGAGGCTTGATCACCAGCATGACAATACCCAGGCTTTCCAGAATCACAAGGATCTAGAACTTACCACCAGCAGCTGCCAGAACCATACGAGGTGCCTTAAAGTGAATATCAACATATGAAGCTATATCTGCTCGAGTCAGATGCCTAGAAAGAACATAGAGAGAACCAATATATCTGCATCTCTGAGTTGGAGGGATGAAGGGCTTAGGAGAAGCAAGTTCACAGTGCAGAGACAACAATGATGCTGTTGATTCTATAAGTTGTAGCGTAACAATACTTTTTAGAAGCAAGACTGCACTATCTATTGCTTTCCTTGTGCTCTAATTCCGGAACAGAGAGAACAGAAAGTGGTGACTGATGGAGAGTTACGAATGGACTTACTACAGACTAGAGTACTGGCACTAGTCACTGAGCTACCAGTACCCTAAGAGGCGTGCCCGCTCAAGGCCACTGCTTTAGTGAACACCACTAGCTCTTAATTTCTGTAGCCGTGTCAAACTGACAGATGTGGTAGAAGGTTCAATCTGGCCCTACCAACCTCATGTCTTGCATGAGGGAGATTTTAAAGGAGAATGTGTGCAGCGTTAGGCTTTCACCAGCACTAACAGGGAAAACACAGTCAAAACAAACAAGAATCCCACGGGCACGAATCACCTCTGTGTACAGACTGTTTCCTTGTGCAGTCACCACTACTGAGAGGCAGCAGGCATGCACCCCAAGGACTGAACTTGTGGGCTGTGTGCCGCATCCAGCCTGTTGCTCACTTGATGTTCTCTGTGGTCCCCTCGACAGTGCGGGCCAGCGCAGTCCCCTGGAAAGCAGTGGCATGAAGGTAATCAAAGGTAACATCCGTCAGGTTGGTGTCAATTTCTTTCAACTCCTGAAGGATGACGCCACGTTCCTTCTCAATCTGAGACTCATCCAGCGCACAGTTCTGCACAATGTCAGCCAGAAGCTCTACAACTGCAACACATTTAGATGGTAGGAAGAGATTTAGACGGTAGGAAGAGATTCTTTAGACAGTAGGAAAAAAATTCTTCATGATGAGGGTGGTTAGGCTCTGGCACGGGTTGCCCAGGGAAGCCATGGATGCCCCATCCCTGGAAGTGTTCAAGGCCAGGTTGGATGGGGCCTTGAGCAGCCTGGTCTGGTGGAGGTGTCCCTGCCCATGGCAGGGGGGCTTGAACTGGATAAGCTTGGAGGTCCCTTCCAACCCAAAACATTCCATGATGCTATGATACCGAGAGCTTTGTGAAACTGGTTTTAGGAACAAGAGGACTTGCAGCCTTGAAGCACCATGTCATGGCAGTGCTCTCTTCACCTACCAACTAGAACCTCCAGTTTACTGCTTTCTCACGACTTAATTCCCTCGTCTGTTGTCCAAAAGGATGCTGGTGTGAGAGAAACACAAGCAAATGCGCTTGCTTCAACCTTAATTTCTGGATCAGACTTCGCCACCAGCCAGCCTACCTTTGGGCATGTCCTTGGACAAGGCTTTTATGTAATAGGCAGTCTGCTCACGCGAGGTGTACGCATTCAGATGAGCGCCCATACTCTCCACCTCCTTCTCAAAGGCAGTGCCAGGACGCTTCTTTGTGCCCTGTAAGAACACACACAAACACAATTATGAAATGAACAGATTTGTTCTCGTGGGCAGAACTAAAGCAAGGAAAAGAACAATAAAGACCTAAAATAATAAAACCCATCACATGATTTGTAAAGGCCAAGGACAAGCGCAGAACGCAAGAGGTTTAAAACTTGGCTTATTTACTTTAGCTAGAGGATTGTTTAAGTGTATTTTGAAAGACCAATACAAGCCCATCGGAAAAAGAGAAGACCTACACTAAGAGACAACCGTGGCTGAAGATCACATCAGTGGAACTAAACCAAGAACAAGCCTGAACCAAAACCAAGCAGGTTTCTAGCCATCCAAGCAACAATATTCAGAAGAAGCCAGAACAGTTGCAGAAAACTACCTCTAATGCACAGCTCAACTCTAAAGGAGCGAGCCTGCAGTTGCCTAAGATGGCACAGGTTGGACTTGAGTCATTAAGTCCCAGGCTTAGATACCTTCTCCTCTAGGGCTGTACAGCAGACACTTATGTTATTAGAAAAGAGCTGCAAGCCTCTGAACTTTGCTGGCCCACTAAGAAAACCAAAGAAAAATAAATGGCTACAGAAAATGTTGCTTTAAGCTGTCTGCTAACCTGGAGAAACGTGCTTTATAACATATCGCTGTACATCTGCTGCACAGTGGCTGGGACATTCAGGGACTGGAAACAGAGCATCAGAGACGCAGTCTCACTTGCAACTTTTTTCCTTTTCAAAGGGGAAACACCAACTAGTAAATAAGAGTTGCTTTAATTCATGCATGCCTGCAAGTTGCCCCACATTCAAACAGAGCACCACACAAGCTAGGTGCCTTCTAAAATTTATTTTTATACTGTGTGCAAAGTCTTTGGGACTCACCTGACCCAATTCACACTCTCTTTCAACAGTTAAAGCCTCCAAATTGAGCATACAATATATAAGTGAATATTTAGAACAGCTCTCCTTCAGACCTTGCACACCTTCTTACCTTAAAGGCCAGATGTTCCAAGAAATAACCGGCTCCGTTGTTCTTCTCATCTTCATAGCGGCTCCCCACCCCGATCCACATGCCCACCTAATAACAAAAGCATCAACTACACCCATTAGAAAAGAAAACAAATACTGTGGTCAAGCCTCATGCCACAAATATAACAGAAGAGACAAGAAATATCTTCTACAGACATCACACCAGAATAGGAATAAGCACCAGCAACTGTTTCCCATACACATTTTGGCTTTTCATCCTTATTTTGCCAGAAATACAACAGAAATACAACTGCTTCTGATTTCTTACTGCTTACATGTAAACTGTGAGTCTCAGAAAACTTGTAGATCATGAAAGTTTAACTACAGGTTTCTACAGAGCCAGGCCAGGCCTTCGACTGCCACACTGATCCCACCAGTTAACACAGAGAAGTTGCAGGGTCTCTGTCAAAAGCTTCAGTTCAAATAGAAGTTCTTCCTTTAGGAAGATCAACTACAGACAAGGGAAAGCCGACTGTTTCAAGCAACCCCTTAATTCATCTGATACTTACTGTACAGGTGGGCTGATTGGACTCCTCTGAGGCCACACGGAGACCGTTTTCCAAGGTGGTGACTTGGGTCTCTGGGATATTCTGGAGTGTCTGGGCATAGGTGGCAGCACCTCGGTTCCTCGTCAAAGTCAATAAAGCTGCCTAAAAAAACCAGTTCTACCATCACCCCTAACCAACACCTCCCCTCTGCAGGGCAAGCCTGTGGAACGCAAGCTGCTGGGCAAGGCTCAGATGGATGGGGCTGGGGGGATGGGACTCCTTCACTTTTATACCAGGGAGTTCCTGCTGCACTGCCTCAGCCACCCACTCACATTTAATTCTTCTTTACTGGAAGGGCTGGAAACCCTCGACAACACCAGAGGTTTCCAGCAGGTTGGAAGCCCCAGTATTCTGCTCTCATGAGGGCCCACCTGGAGTCCTAAGTTCAGTTCTGGAATCTTCAACATAAAAAGGGTATGGAACCGTTGGAGTAGGTCCAGAGAAGGCCACAAAGATGGCGTGAGGGCTGCAGCACTTCTGCTATGAAGATAGGCTGATAGAGTTGGGATTGTTCAGCCTGGAGAAGAGAAGGCTCTGGGGAGCCCTCTTGGCAGCCTTCCAGTACATGAAGGGGCTACAGGAAACCTGGGGAGGGGCTTTTTACAAGTGTCTGGAGCGACAGGATGAGGGGAATGGCTTTAAATTGAAAAGAAGGAGATTTAGATTAGACATTAGAATCATAGAATAGTTTGGATTGGAAAGGATCTAGAATATCTTTAAGGTCCCTTACAACCCAAACCATTCTATGACCTTAAAGTCTGTTCAGTTCCAACCCCCCTGCCACAGGCAGGGCCACCTCCCACCAGACCAAGCTGCACAAAGCTCCATCCAACCTGGCCTTGAACACCTCCAAGGAGGGGGCATCCACAACTTATATGGACAACCTGTGCCAAGGACTCACCACCCTCAGTGTGAAGAATTTCTTCTTAATGTCTAATCTAAACCTTCCCCCTTCCATTTAAAGCCCTCGTTGTATTACTACTTGCATTTGTAAAAAGTCCCTCCCCAGCTTTCCTGTAGCCCCTTCAGGTACTGAAAGGCCACTGTGAAGTCTTTCCAGAACCCACACTTCTCCAGAATGAAAGACGAGACATCAGAGAAGTTGTGGCTGCCCAAGTCCTGGACGTGCTCAAGGCCATACTGGATGGGGCCTTGAGCAGCCTGGTCTGGTAGGATGTGTCCATGCCTACGGCAGGGGATTAGAACGGGACTGGTTTGACCTCCCTTCCCGCCCAACCCGTTCCATGACTGGAAGACCGAAGCCGGGAGGATGGGGGTGGCACCAGCCTCGCGATGGCACAAAGCCCCGTCTGGCCCGGCTGCCGCGTCCCCATGACCTTCCCGCCTGGCATGGTCCGCACCGCAACCTCGGGGCCTCCCGCAAGCCCAGGCCGCAACCCCCCAGCCTGGCTCGGCCCGCCGCTCCCCCCGCCTCGGGGACTCACGGAGGGGCGAGGCCCTCGCAGCAAGGCCCGCGCGGCAACACCACCCGCCCGGCACACGGAGGACGCCGCCATCTTGACCCACCGACACTGACGGGAAGGGGGCGGTGCTGGCGGCCGCGCGTGCGCACAATGAGGGAGGCGCATGCGCAACGTGGGGCGGGCGGGGCTCCCTACTGCGGGTAAAGGCGGAAGTGGCTCCCCCTGCTGGGGGGGCCCTGGCGGAGGGTGAGGACGAGGCAGCGCCCCCTGGTGAAGGCGAAGGCGGGGATGGAGCCCCTGGTGCGACGTGAGGGCAGGATGGGGTGGCGCCCCCTGGCGGGGAGGAGTGGGGACGGGACAGACGGTACCTCCGGTAGGGTGATGTTGGCGCCCCCTGTTGTGGGTAAGCGGGGTGCAGCGCCCTCTGGCAGCGGTTGAGGGCAGGGGCCCTCCCTGGTGTGGGTGAGGGTGAAGGCGGTGCTCCCCGGTGGGGAGGTGAGGGCAAGGGGGTGGCAGGGGGCAGGTGGGGCGCTGGGGGATGAGGATCCAGGGCAGAGAGTTAGTTGTGTGGGATGTGTGGGGGTCCTGGAGTAAGGGGGAACGTGGCACAAAAGGGCCAGAGGGAGGCAGGAGACAGCCAGCCTGCCTGCAGGGAATCATCACAGAATTGCTGAATGGCTTGGTTGGAAAAGACCTGTGCGATCATTGAGTCCAACCGTCCTGTCCTGTCCACTGCTGAAGCACCCCTGAGCACCTCATATACCTGTCTGTTAAACCCTTCCGAGGATGAGGACTCAACACCTCCCTGAGCAGCTGTTCCAGTGCCTGAGAGCCCTTTCAGCGAAAAAACTTTTCCTAATATCCAATCTGAAACTGCCCTGGCACGACTTAAGGCCATTTCCTCTTGTCTTATCTCTTGTTACTTAGGAGAAGAGACCAACACCCACCTTGCTACAACCTCCTTTCAGAGACTGATAAGACAGTGATAAGGTCTCCCCTCAGTTTCCTTTTCTCTAGGCTAAACAACTCCAGTTCCCTTAGCTGCTCCTCATAAGACTTGTTCTCTTCACCAGCTTTGTTGCCCTTCTCTGCACACGCTGCAGCCCCTCAATGTCTTTCTTGTAGTGAGGGGCCCAAAACTGAACACAGGATTCAAGACGCAGCCTCACCAGTGCTGAGTACAGGGCCATGATTGCTTCGCTACTCTTGCTGGCCATACCATGGCTGATCCAAGCCAGGATGCTGTTGGCCTTCTTGGCCACCTGAGCACACTGGTTTCTGGCTGATGTTCAGTGCTGTCGACCAACACTCGCAGGTCCTTCTCTGCCACGCTGCTCTCCAGCCTCTCTTCCCCAGTCCTGGAGCGCTGCACAGGGTTGTTGTGTCCCAGTGCAGGATGGGGCACTTGGCCTTGTTGAACCCCATCCCGTTGGCCTCAGCCCATCGATGCAGCCTGTCCAGGTCCCTCTGCAGAGCCTCTCTATGCTCAAGCAGATCAACAGTCCCACCCAGCTTAGTGTCATCTGCACAGCGACTGAGGGAGCACTCAACCCCTTCATCCAGATCATGGATAAAGATATTGAACAGAACTGGACCCAACACAGGGCTTACGGGACACCATTTTTGACCAGCCACCAGCTGGATCTGACTCCATGTACCACCACTCTTTGTGCCCAGCCACCCAGCCAGTTTTTCACCCAGGGAGGGCCAGGCCAAGGTATGGGACCGGCCGGCAGCACCCACCAGTGCCAGGGTGCAGCCAGGAGGCCCAGCCTGGGGTTGCCTTTATTGTGGAAAGTGCAGTAGAAGGAAACCTGAGAAATGTCACATGGTTTTATCTGCGATGCTGAGCCGCTGCTGGGAGCGGGACCCCCTCAGCCAGGCAGGGAGACAGGCCCTTGTGGGGCTGAGCGGGGGCTCCCAGTGGTCACCTTCCTTGGATTGTCACCAGCAGCTCCTCACAGAGCAGCCACAGCCAGGGCAGGGTCACAGGTCTCAGTGTCCAGAGGGGCTGGTGGGGGGACAATGACTGTGGACCCTGGGGTGGGTGAGCTGGTGCCATCAGGGCAGCAAAGCCACCTGCACCCACCCAGCTCCCTAGGGAGATGTCGTCTTCTCATGGGGCTACATTCTGGTGCTGAGATCCACCTAAGGGGCACAGACAGGGAGGAGTTGGCTTGGCTGCCCCCCCTCCATTGCAGTGATGGGGGACGGTGAAGCTGGACACTCACTGAGCCCTGGCGCCGCTCCCCATTGGCGTGGACCACAGCATCATGCACCGAGGGGAAGAAGCAGTGCTTGGTGATAGTTGAGCTGAAGAAGTTGCCCAGCTCCAGCTGGGCAAGGACAGGCACTACATAGAGGGAGAAACAATAGGAGATATGGCACCCAGCTGAGCCCACCCCAGCTCCCACATGGAGCAACTTCCCTCTCTATCACAGAATCATTAAGGTTGGAAAAGACCTCTAAGATCAAGTCCAACCATCAACACAACACCACTGTGCCTACCAAACCATGTCCCAAAGAGCCATGGCCACACATTATTTGAACCCCACAGGGATGGAGACTCCACCACTGCCCCGGGCAGCCTTTGCCAGTGCTTCACCACTCTTTCAGTGGTAAAAGTGATTTTTTTTTTTCCCAATATCCAATCTAAATCTCCTTGTGCTGCTGGTGCACCAAGGCTGTCACCAAGGATCCAACTGCCTTGCAGAGGGCTGCAAGGCTCAGACTGGTTCCATGGGACAACCTGCAACACTTGTCCCCTGAGAGCACCATGGAAGGCAGCGGAGCTCCTAGCCAGCTGCTGCATCCCAAAGGGCTGTGCTTGCCCAGCAGGGGCAGATGGCTCTGCAGAACCTCCTCACCCGGGCAGCTGGCAATGAAGACATCCACTTCTATCTCGTGGAAGTCCCTGAAGATCTGCAAACAGCAGAAAACATATTTAGTTTGGGAAGAGGAATGGGCAGAAGCCACCAGGGCCCTGGGGACACCCTCAGTGAGGCTGCCAGCCTGCTCTCTCCCCCAGCCCCTTACGTTCTTTAGGATCTTGATGGATACAGTGTCCACAAAGCTGACAGAGCTGAAGTCCAAGATGATGGCATGGAAGTTAGGCTGGGGTAGCCCTAGGGTGCGCAGGGTGGGCTCGGGGGGTGCACTGCTCTTCGTCTCACTCAGCTCGATCACTGCCACACCTGGACCATTCAGTCCATCCTCTGCGTCCTGGGACAGGGAAGGAGACTCAGCCTCACTGCATGGAGGCTGGTGGCAGGCTTGGCCCCACTGGCTGGGCCATGTTCTCCACAGGCTCTCCATGCCCCATAGCGCAGTGGGGCTCAGCCAGGCTCTTGGGCTGCCACAGGATGTAGGGTGGCCCTGGGACTGGGTGCATTGCTCAAATCTTCATCCACTTTTGGGCTCTTTCCAGATGCACCGGGACCTACCCCTCTCCTCAAGGACTCATTAGCTGGTCAGCCTTTGGTCTCGCCCTTAATTCTGATTAACTCACCAAGTGGCTAATGACTCACTGGCTCCACCACCTAATCATTAACGGCCCGGCTTTCCCAGCCAACTTCGGAGACAATGGAGATAACGCTCTGGCCCAACTCTGTCCCAGTGCCTCTTCTCACCCAGTGACCCCAGACTGATCTGGGAGCCCCCACAGGCCACCGAGCCTAGTGAATGCAGGGCCAGGCAAGGAGGTGCTATGGGGTGGCACCAGAAGGGTGCCCTGCAGCAAGGAAGCACCTTTTTCCTCTTTGCTTTCTCCTTCTCTGCTTTCTTCTGCTGCTTCTTCAGCTTCTTGAGTGCCTTCTTCTTCTTTGCAATCAAGCGGTCCACGTTGATGCCACTCTGCAGAGCAATGCAGCCTTGTGGCCTGGGCACCCCACAGCTGGGGCATGGGGAGCACCGGGGGGGGCTGATGTCTCTCCTACCTTTTTCTTCAGGGCCTCAGAGTACAGCTCCACATTGGCAAAGTAGAGGGTGGAGGAGGAGCGGAAGATCTTCACACCAGGGATCTCCTGTGCCTGGGAGCAGACGGGGAGGGTACCACCCCAGGGAAGTAACCTCCTGTTCCCCATCTCTCCCTCCCTCAAAATGCCCCTCGCTCCTTTCTCCACTGAACAGCCCCTGGGGGTGCTTTGAACTCTTGCCCTCCACCCCACCTCCATCGCAGTCAGCTCTTTTCCCACTCCCTGGTGCTGTTACCATCTGGTATTCGGCCACGTCCCTGTAGACATCTGTGTTGGAGATGCGCCCCAGGATGGAATAGTGGGGTCTGCGGAGAGCAGAGCAATGGTCTGAGGTCACTATGGGCTTCCTTCCCCTGACCTCAGGACATGGCACCAACCCCAGCCCCAGGGTACTCACAGCTGGGTGCGGAAGATGACAGTGAGCAGCCCGAAGGCCACCGAGGCCCCCAGGCCGATGTCCAAATTCAGTGTGAGGGTGGCCACAAATGTCACAATCCACACCATCTGGAGGGGGGAACGCGGTCAGGTGCAGCATGACCTCCCCTCCAGCACCTGGAAGCCTCAGGAAGAGTGGAGAAACCCTCTCCAGGAACAACAGCAAAGCCCCAGGGTCAGTCAGTGCCTTACCAGGTCCATCCGGTTGGACTTCCAGAGTGTGTGGAGGTCCTTGAACTGCTTGAACATTCCCTTGAGGTTGATGATGATGATAGCAGACAAGATGGCCTAGGAGAGAAGTCCCTGCAGCTGTAAGGATGCTGACAGCAGGTCTGGGGAAGGGCCGTGACTGTTCCCTGCCACACCACCTTGCTATGGGATGGGCACAGGGGTGGGATGTGGCACAAAAACTGTGGGACCAGAGGTACCTTGGGCAGGTCCCGGAAGAGCTCTCCAATCTTCAGGAGGGTCACCAGGATGACCAGGGATGCAATGACACCTGCTACCTGAGGGGAAGGAGAGTGGGAGGCAAGAGGTGAGCTCCTCACCACTTGCTGTGCTCTTCCCCCCCCTGTGCAGCCCCATAGAGGGAGGCAACGCTGCCCAGACCGACCTGGCTGTTGCCCCCTGTGCTCTCCTGCACCAGGCTCCGCGACATGGAGCAGCTGATGGCAAAACACTGGAAGAAGCCTCCTAGGAAGTTACAGAGGCCCAGCGCGATCAGCTCCTGCAGGGACAGAGCAGCAGTGGAGGAGCACCATGCCTTCTCCCGGTTGCAAGAAGTACAAGCTTGGTTTTCACCTAGGGAAGGGGCCCTGCACCTCGGAGCATCACCTGGTTGCTGTCTACTTTGTAGCCGTGCTTCAGGGCAAAGATCTTGCCCAGGGAGATGCAGATGGCATAGCCCACCACGGCAATGGCGAAGGCGTTGCCCACCACCTGCCCAAAGTAGTCGACGTTAGGGGCCACAGGAGGCTTCAACCTACAGCCAAGACAGGAAGATGGGGCTCAAAAGTGGTGGCGGGGTGGTGCAGTGTCCCAGCGCAGCCACCCTCGCTGCCCAGCCCTGCTCACCCGCTGGGGATGTTGCCCACCACAGAGATACCAAACTTTGCATTCAGGTTGACGCCATAGGAGATGCCGGTGGAGATGATGATCTGGGGAGGATAACTGCAGTGAGGCAGGGCCTTTCTGCACAGGGACAATGGAGGAGGAGGAGGTGACGCGTGCTCTGGACCTGCACTCGCCAAGGCACCCCCTCCCACCCCTTCCCACCCTGGAGGGGACAGGGCCACCCATGGCCGCATCCGCACAGGGAGCTGGGGCAGCTCTGGGTACCGTGATAAGCTCGATGGGGATGGGCATGGGCAGCTTGGCACCGAACTTGTGGTTGAGCTCTTTCACGATGAAGATGGCCACCATGGCAATGATGGCCGTCACCAGGGTGCCCACATTGGTCTGTGGCAGTTTCCGGCAGATCTCAATGACAGTCTAGAGGACACAGGAGAAGGGAACAGGCTCGGGAAAGCAGATGCCTCCCTGGCAGGTGTTTTGGGGACCCTGTGTGCTCCGCAGGAGAGTGCTCAGGGGGTCCCAGAGCAGCAGCAAATTCCCACTTACCTTGAACAGTGACAGTGGCCCTGAATACTCAGCCAGGGAGACCCCAAAGACATTCTTGAGCTGTGAGATGAGGACATGCACAGAGGCAGCAGTGGTGTAGCTGCGCACCAGTGGGTCTGAGAGGTAGGTCACTACAAAGCCAAACTGCAGGAGTCCCAGAGCCACCTGGAAGGAGATGTGACAGGAGCAGTGCCCCACAGCTCACAGCCACGGGGCACCATGGCTTCCCATTCCCTGAAAGGTTGTGCTGTGGCCTCCTTACCTGGAAGATGCCTGTCAGGACGGTGATGGTGGCCACCAGCTCCACCCTGGTGGCATCACGCAGTTCCTCGTTGACTATCGTGATGTTGCTGCCATTGACAGACTCCAGGAAGTTCTCGCTAGGTACCAGGGAGTCTGTCAGACTCCCAATCATGACGGAGATAACAGCAAAGGGGCCTGGGGACAGGCAGGGTGTGGGCAGGGAGCCCAAGGTCAGCACTAGGACATCTCTGAGGTCCAAAAGCACCCACCCCCTTGGAAGCACAGCTCTGATATGGCTCAGCCTACCTTCTTGGTGGGGCAAATCAAAGGCAACAAGGGCGTGTGTGTACCCCTTCAATGTGGAAATGCTTGGCCGTGGATGAAGACTTGCCTCCCTCATCCTCATTCCCTCCCCACCATCCCCATGGGAGCACATGGTCCCTCAGCTCACCCACGGAGTTGTGCCTGGACGTCCCGAAGAAAAAGTAGAGAAAGACGGGGTAAAAGGAGGAATAGAGGCCAGTGACGGGCGGCAGCCCGGCCAGCAGGGCATAGGCGAGGCCTAGACATGGGACAACAGGGAGAAACGTCACAGGTGGCTGAGCCTCAGCTCTCCTACCAGAGAGCTGCTGGCACCCTGGCCATGGCACAGGGACCAAGCCCATCGCTCACCCTGGGGCAGGTGCATGATGCCCACACTGAAGCCTGAGGCGATGTCCCCAAGGAGCCAGTCCTTGATTGGGTAGCGGGGCAGCCAGTGCAGGAAGGGCAGGAACCGGAAAAGCAGGGACTTGGCGGTGGAGGACGAGCATCTGGTGGGGAAGGAGCAAAAGCTGAGCATAGGGCTTGGGGACATCAGTGGGGGTGGATGGGATCTCATGGGAATCATAGAATGATTTGGGTTGGAAGGGACCTTAAGGATCATGAAGTTCCACTGCCTCTGCCATGGGCACGGACACCTCCCACCAGACCAGGCTGCTCAAAGCCCCATCCAACCTGGCCTTGAACACTTCCAGGGATGGGGCAGCCACAATTTCCCTGGGCAACCTGGTCCAACAGAACCCCCAGCTCCAGCTGCAGGAGGACAGAGGGGGGACATGGGTCTTTGGGCTTGGGGGACCCAACTAGTGGGTCTGCACTGTGTCTGCTGCAAGGACCAGGACAGTCAGAGCTAGGCTCCCTGTGGCAGTGAGCATGCAGTGCCTGGCAGGGTCCAATCACCTCCCTGCGCCGGCGCGGTCCTACCTAGCCTTGTGGAGACAGTCACGCAGTGAGGGCTTGGCAGGAGGTTTCCGCGGCGCCACCACCTCCAGGTCAGCCTCGCTCAGCACCTCGGGGGGCAGCCGGTGCCTCAGTGCCATCTCCTCTGCCATGGCCACCCAGTGCTCCGGCTTGACAGCCCACTGCAGCGAGATCAGGGACAGCTCAGCCATGTTCCCATGACTGGGGACACTGCCCACCCCACAGAGCCACCCCATCCTGGCCAGGCATGCAGGATCAGCTGAGGGCAGGGCAGAGCTGGGTTTTGGGAGTCCTGAAGCAGCAGTGGCAGCTCCTCATACAGAGAGCGGTGGGCAGGGAGGGAGCTGAGGCCTCAGGGATCAGCCCTACCTGCCCCATGCCAGCCCCATCTGCCCCACTGGGGTGTCCAAGCGGGGACACCCCTTCTGCCTGCCCATGCAGAACCCCCCTGCCACCACCCTTCTCCAGCACATACCGTGACAAAGCCAGGGCAGCAACCACCTCCGCCACCAAAGCAAGCCCCGGCCACCCCACAGCCCTGTCCGCAGACTTTGTCCCTTTACACATGAGGGGAGCAGGAATGTCAACCCCCAGTGAGCATCAGGTCTCTCTCTGCCGGTGCCCTTCCCAGCGCCCTGTGTTTCTTCCACAGACAGGGAGAAGTGGGGCTGGGGTCTCTCCCTTCATGGGGCTGGGATGGTGGGTCCGAGGTGTCTCTGTACGGATCTGCAGCCTGACCTTGCTCAGGGCTCAAGCTGAGAGGCGCCGACGTCCCACCAGGCTCACCCAAACGGTCCTGAGATGCTCACCGGCCTTCAACCAGACCCATAAGTTGCTCATGGGATGCCCAGAGCTGTGCCAGCACCAATCTCCACCTTGCCCCGAGCCCCCATCTCCACTTTTGTCCCCAGCCCTCGTACCTGCTGTGCCCAAGGCAGTTGCGTGCCATCTGCTAGGTGCAAGCTCTGTTCTCTCTTATTAATACCTGCCTGTGATCTTTGAGACACCGCTCCCTGTCCTCTGCCCTCCCTCCTGCCCTGCTGAGGAGCTGCCTGCTTCCCTGCCCTGCCAAGGAGCTGCTGTGCTCCCCCCACACCCAGTTGTGCTGGGTGCCACAGCTGCGGCCACTCCAGGGATGTCACTGCTGTCCCCAGAGCCACCCCATCCTGGGGACCATCCTGGCCACCATCCTGGCCAGCCTCAACTGCTGGCCCACAGCTGTGCCCGGAGTGTCACCGTGTCCCAGTGCCTGAGCCAGGTGCAGGACTGGGGTCTTCTTGCCACTGGGCATATCCTGGTGCCAACCTCCTGCCAAGGGCTGCCAGTGCTCACCCTCCTGGGGCACTGCTTGGGGTCCTGCCATCAGTCTCCTGTGCCCCCAAAGATCCCATAGGTGCCACCCCCTGCTGCCCCATAGCCTGGAGGAGAAGCTGTGACCAGGGCAAGGAGTTACCCACAGCCTCCACCTGTGGCATCCAGAGCATGTTCCACGGGCTCCGTGCCCTGCTTACCTGCTGGAAACAGGTGTGCTGTGCCCTGTGGACTGCTCCGCTCTAACCCAGTGTGCAGACCCAGCTGTTATCTTGTTCCAAAGGTCCCCATCAGGCTCTGGAGACCTGCTGAACCCACCAAGACTTCCTGGGTTCCGCCATGACCTGATACCACCACCAGTTCACGACAATTTGTGAGTCACGCTTGGCCCAGGCCCACAGGGACACAGCAGGGCACATGCAGGCACCCATGGGATAGGCTGATGGTGCCAGGGTGCAGGGCGAAGGCAGTGGGCAGGGCAGCCACCGAGAAGCCTTGGGTGCCCTGGGTAGTGGGATGGGGCTGGAGTGTGGTGCGAGTGGTGACATCCAGGATTGTGTACTCTGGCGTCGGACAGGCCCATTCCCATCCCAGCTGGCAGGGTAGGGGTCAGCCCATGGCCACCCTGGCTGTCCTTGTGGTTGGCATGACCTGGGTCCCACAGCAGCCACACACAGACTCCTCAGCTGCCTTTGAACAGCGGGGCTGAGCTTGGTCCCCTCAGTCTCCACCACATTGCTGCTGCCGCGCTATCCCACCCTGTGGCCATCAGTCCCACCATGGCCAGGTAGCGGCATGGCAATGCTGGCACAGGTGCCCGTATGCAGCCGCTGCTTCCCCAGCGTTTATCCACTTACCTGGCACTGAAGCTGAGGCCATCACAGGGCTCCTGCTTGGTAGCAACTGATAGCGTCAGGTGCCATTTACTGCCTCCTTATCGCCGCTCCTGGCCCCAACCCTGCGCCACTGCTTCCCACGTCCCAGCCTCCAGCCCCCAACCCGTGCCCTGGGCTGGCTGCTCTGCCCACGGCTCCCCTCAGCCACCCGTGACCCCTCACCCCCAGGGTAGCAGTGGGAAGAGCGCAGGACAAGGCCACAGCTCCCAGCACCACCACTGTGGGATTCCCTGGGACTTTCCCGCTCAGGGCCACCCGGGGCTGGGTCAGGCTCTGGGCAGCACTGAAGAGGGAACCCACATGGGACCGAGGGTCTGCGCTCACTGATGGCGACCCTTGCTCCAGGTGCCGGGGATCAATACTGCCCTTTGCTCCCCTCCAACAGCAAGGAAGGGAGGGACGGAGGGCACTGGGATAACACTAAGCCTCTCCTTCTGCTTCCACTTCCTTCTCAGTCCTCGCAGCCTGGATTAGCTCTGCTGAGGCCACGCTGCCTTTGGATGGTGGACATTCTCCCGTTGGCCTCATCCAGGCTGCTGCCAGGCACGGGCCCCACAGCCAAGTAGAGCCACCATGGCACTGCAGAGACACCAGCCAGGGCCACCAGACACCACCACGGCCACCAACTCCATCTCTGGGTGAACCAGCCTCGACACAGCCAAGTTCGAGCAATTGGCAGCACCTCAAGTCCCTGTCACCTGGTCACCTTGCCTCGGAACACAGCGACTGCCCTTCAGCGTGCTCCTGCCTGAGTGCCCTCTCAGCATCGCCTGGAGCCCAAGCACTGCGCCCGCAGCCCTGGCCACGGATCCCAAGCACAGGGAGAGACGGCAGCGAGGCCAGCACCGTTTTATAGACTTTTATTTCCAAATCTGGCGCTTCCATGACACACTTTTACAGAGCCGGGGGCAGAGGGTGAGCATGGGCATCTCCGCACTCCCTGCCCAAAGAATCAGGAAATGAAGAGAGGAAAAACCAAACAAACCAACCCCCCTAAAGAAATAAACACAATCCCAAATCCAAGAAGGATGCTCCCTGGAGCCCAGGCCACAGCACTACAATCAGGGACCAAGCCGTAGCCTGACTCTCGCTTCTTGACGGGCCCAGCTCTGCAGGGACAGCCAGCGGCTCTGCTGCTCTCTGGTTTTTTTGGCACTTGTCACTCGGTCTCAGTTTGGCACCAACACAAAGCGCCCTCGTGCCCAGTCTGGTAGAAAAGGAGGCTCCTACAGCACAGCAGGGACAGCAAACTGGTACCCACAGGGGTGCCGAGGGGGTAACGCGGTGCTGGTTGGGGCACAGCCCAGGGCTACGGTGTTGTGACAGAAACATGTAAACAAGTTTGTTCGCAAAGGCAAAGACAGGCAGCACGCAGGGGCCCAGCTGTGCCTGGGATGCAGGGCCAGCAGGCTTCCCCTCTGTGCCACAGGCCCAAATGGCGTGTAAACATGTCAGCAGGCCCTTCCCTCCCCATCCCTGGCAGAAGGGCAGCAGGGAGCTCTGCTGGGGGCAGGCACCCCCGCCAGGCCCACAGCACCCCCATCGTCCAGCCCTTCTGTCCCCTTCACATCCCCCCTGCTGACTCAGGGATGTGGCTGAGAGGACTTGGCCTCCTGGAGACCCAGAGGACAGCAGCACAAGTCCTCTCCTGTAAACACGTCAGGCTGGGCTGCAGGAAGAAGCTCCAGCGATGTGGCAGTAAGGCAGTAAGGAGCAGGCTGTCGTGCAGCCCCGAGAGCACCACAGGGGCAGCCGAGCAGAGGCACTGCATTCCGTGGGTGGAAGGGAGCGTGCCAGCCCCTGAGCCGGCTGCCCCTGGCCCGGGGCTGGATAGGCACAGAGGTGTCACCTCATGGCAGGGGCAGTGGGAACCCAGGCCACGCTCCTGGCTGAGCAGAGAAGCCAGCAGGGCAGCCTGTTTCCAGAGAGGGCAAAGTGCTGTTTATCTCCATCTCCCAAAATCCAGGCTGCTCTTAGCTGGGGTCCTCTGCCCGCCAGAGTGCACAGGGACATGTGCGTATGGATGCAGAGCCTGCAGGGAGCCAGCTAGATACAACTTTTAGGGGCAATGCTGGACCTTGAGGCTGGAGCTGCATCGTGTTCCTGGAGTGCTACTCCTCCACAGGGCAAGAACCAGCTCTGGGAATGGCCTGAGCAGGGCTGGAGTCACCCAGCTCCTTGCCCAGACCCACAGACTGACAGAGGTTTGCTCGGTAACACGCGGGCTAAAGAGCACAACATACAGTGGGTAAAAACACAGTGGGCATTTGCTGAGCGAGGAAACCAGTGCTTACAGGAGTGGGACCATCCTGGTACAGGATGGAACCAAACAGCAAAGCCTACTTCCTTTCCCAGCAGGTCCCTAGTGGCAAATTTGCTGCCCCGCTCACTTGTGCCCTTGCTGGTGCAAAGCCCTGACAGGGGGGATCCCATGGGAGGGCAGAGGGGGGCCTGGCTGCAGGGCCAGCACAGCTGCAGGGCTGAGGGATGCCAGGCAGGCACCGAGACACATGTGGAGCTGCACAGGGGGAAGGCGAGAGGGGCAGCGGGGCCAGCTGCCCTGCACTGGGGACACGACGAGGCAGCGCTGGCGAAGGGTGCCTGGCACCGTCCCTCTAGCCCACTGGGATCACAGTTCCTGGTCCCCCCAGGGAAGCCAGCAAAGGGCTGTTGGTGAGACAAATGCTCCAGGTCCTGGGAACAGACCATTCGCAAAAATAACCATAGAAATTTCTCTTCTCTCTGATTATAAAGATACAAAAAGGTAGAAAATCCTCCCCGCCCGCACATCCTGGACTCTGTTTCCAACCCCTGCTCACCCTCTGCACGCACACACTGCACACAAAGAGGTCGCAGAGGAAGAGTTCAGCCCCAGGGAGGTCTGAGCCTCCTGTGATACCTGGCACGCTGGGCAGGCGATAGGGAGCGTGGCGGCCGCCGAGAGCCTGAGGACTCCCGGCAGAGGGAGATGCCGGCTGCTGGCCCCTCATCCCGGAGAGCAGGGGAAAGCAGGGTCGGTTTTGGGCCTCTGACCACCATCAGTTCTGGCCCCTGGCCCCTGGGGACACCAAACCTCAGCTGGCAGTGCCTGGCTAGGCGACGGGCCCTGCTGCTTCTGTCTGTCTTGCGGACAGCTTCGGCCCCTCAGGAATGGCCCTCGTTTCTTGTTATTCTTCTCGGAGGAAAAAAAAACAGTGTTAAGCCGTGGAATCTCTCCAAGGCTCCAGCTGCTTCCCCCAGCTGTGCCAGATGGGGAAAGGGCAGGAACCCACTCCTGTGTCAGGACAGGAAGAACTGTCTCCAAGTCCCTGAGTTCAGGGAAAAGGAAAGGAGGGATGGGACAGGATGGTTGCAGTAACAGCAGGGAGTGGAGCTGGAGGGGAAGAAATGACAGATTGGGAAAGGGTTCCTGGAGAGAAACATGCCTGGGGCCTGCAGGACTCCTGTAGGACTTGGCCCCCTCCTCCTCTCCAGCCAGCCTGGCCCTCACATACATCCAGTCATCGGAATCTACAGCTGGCACTGAGCAAGGGGACCAGCTACGAGATCAGCCTGGCTGCACAAAGCATCTTCCCTGAGCCCCTCTAGGCTACCAGTGAGGGCCAGCACTTCTGGTAGAGTGAGCAGACTCAGACACATCAACGTTCCTGCTCATGCTGCACTGCAAGTGCCCAGAGCTGTCACACCTGAGGGTTTGTTCTCCCTGCCTGGTCACAATTCAGGACCAGGAGACACCCGTCATACACCCCAGGGGCTCACCCTTGCACAGCCCCCTCCACTCAAACCAAACCCCCTTTGGGAAGCAGCCAGGCGAGCAGACGATGCAAAAGACCAGCTGAACAAGGCCTGGCTGAGAAAGGGACACACTTACTCCAAGTCTGGCGACAGCTCCGAAATGCTGTGGGAGGTGGTGGAGTGAGGCGTTGAGGGACACATCGCAGAGGGCGTTGAGGAGATCTGCACGGCAGAGGGGGTGGTGGTGGTCTGAGGGCCTGAAGGTGTGCTGGAAGATTGCACCGAGGACAGTACGGAGGAGTTAAAAGAAGCAAGGATGGAAGAAAGGATATCTAACTGTTCAGTGGAAGGATGTCGGCTGGGAACAGCCTCCAGGTTCTCTCTGGAAGGCTGTCTCCTTGACAGCGGCTCTAGGCTTTCCCTAGAGAGCTGCCTTCTAGGGAGACTGCCCAGGTTGTCCTGCGAGGGTTGCCTGCTAGGCACTGTGTCCAGAGGCTCTCTGGAATTAGATCTTCTGGAGAGGAAGTCCAGCTGCTCCCTTGAAGTTTGTCTAGCTGATGCTAGCTGGTCCCTTGAGGGCTGTCTTCTAGAAAGCAAATCCAACTGTTCTCGAGAAGTATCTCGACTTGGCAATCTGTCTATTCGGTCTCTGGACACTTGCCTACTTGGCAATGTGTTTAGCCACTCTCTAGAGACCTCTCTTACTGGCCCACAGTCTAGCTGCTCTCTTGACCCAAATCTGCAGGGTAAAGTGTCAAGGTGGTCTCTGGAGCCCTGCCTCCGGGGCAGTGTGTTCCCATGATCTCTCTGACTGGGCCGAGCAGCCAGTAGATCCAAGTTTTCTCTAGACCCATGTCTGCTTGGGATACTTTCCAGGTGTTCAGTAGACCCATGCCTGCTGGGGATAGTGTCCAGCTCCTCCCGGGACCCATGCCGGCTGGGCACGGCTTCCAAGCAGTCTCCCGAGTCGTGTCTGCTCAGCTGCTCCCGAGACATCTGTCTCCTCATCAGCATGTCAAGCTGCTCCCGTGACGAATACCGGCTGGCTGGCTGCGACAGGCTGCCCGCCCCAGAGTAGATCCTGCCGTATGAGGCAGCAGGGACAGCCCTATGACCCAGCGTGGAGGTCTTGTACCATGTCAGCTCGTTGGTCATCCTGCCAACGGATGGCAAGCCTTGGAGAGTCGGAGGGTACTGGAGGCGGTTCTTCAAAATTCCTGCACCAGACAGAAAGAGAAGTCAAATCGTTGCATAACAATGACAAGAGCACAAAAGCCAGGGGAGATGAGCCATGCTTCCCCAAGGACACCACAAGATGGATCTGATGCTAAGCATTCGGGGCCACATAAACCTGAGACAGGCCAGGCCACCCTTGCCTACTTGCTCCAGCCCATTACCTTTTCTTTGCCGCTGGGTTTGGGTGAGGGAGTTCTCATCCCCACTTGTCAAAGCCAGGTCTGGCTGATTATTGTTGGCTGCATCCTTGTTGATGTCAAATCCCAGCTTTCTCTCGGAGCCCCACTTCTGCAGGGAGCAGGGGTGAACCTCGCACTCGCCCAGAGCTGGCCAGTATGACATGAGGTCATTGCCATCCACATCTGGCACAGCAAAACATGTCCCCGGAAAAAGGGAGAGAATATTTCTGTGAGCAGCAATTGAAGCCATCGCAAGAGACAGCTTGGTCCCAAGGACCTGAGCTCACCCCTTTCCATGCCCCCGCACTTGCCTTTGGGAGTGGTGTTGGTGGGATTAGTGAGGAGGCGTTCACTGTGTGCCGCCCGCTTGAACTGGCGCTGAAAGCGACCCCGCAGGCGCACGTTCTCCTCACTCTCTGAGGATGGGATGGAGAGACTGCGCTCTTCATCCAGAGAGAGGTCACTGTCCGAGTCTGAGTCCTGGTCTGTAGGGACACAGTGTGTGTTGGGAAGACACTTGGAACAAAGGTGGGCAAGGCATTTCAGCCCAAATGGCTGGGAGCATCTGCCAGTTAAATGACTGAACCACCAAATAATGAAGGCAGGGAGGGACACAAAGACCTCGGCTCTGACCTCTGCCCAGGGCAAGGCCAGCCAGGCTCTGACTGCTGCTGGAAAGGCAGAACCACCACAGGGCTGGCCACTCTCCCGAGGGGAACAGCCTGCCTTACCCCCAGTGCCCTGCCCTCGGCAACAGCCCACGGTGGCTCTCCCTGCCCTGGGAGAGGAGCCCAGCTCCATCTCGCTGCACCTCCCTGTAAGGCAGCTTCAAAGAGCTGTGAGATCCCCTCTGCCTCCTCTTCCTCCAGGCTGAGCAAACCCATCTCCTTCAGCCGCTGTTTGCCTGTCCCAGCCACAAGGGTGGCCCTAACTGGTCCCACTCCAGTGGGTCAGAGCCTATGCTGCACTGGTCCCCACAGACCTCGTAACAGCCCTCTCCTTGCCTCCCCCATTTCTACTCCCCGGAGGCTGGCTCTGCTCTCTGCTGTGCCCAGGAGGGGGCTGTGATACGCAACACAGCTGTTGGCTCTTCACAGCCACAGCGCGTTTGGGAGTCACAGCCAAACACGGCACGGAGAACGTCATTGTACAGCCAGAGCCTGCACTGGGAAGGATTTCCTTCAGCCAACACTTAATTTGGGATGTACTGGGATGTGCCCAACCTGGGCACCGGGCTGAGCCTCACCTCCCCCAGCATCACGGTGGAACATGGCCACATCGATGTCAGTGGGGCCTGCATGAGCCAGCAGGCTGTGATCCAAGGCCGAGCCCTGACGTGCCGTCACGTTATCTCTGAAAGATAGGAGGCCTAAACTGTCACAGCGGCACGAGCCCTCAGCTCTGCCTGGGTGCTTCTGTCACCCCGCGCCGCTCCCTACCTGAGGTAAGCTCGCTGGCTGGAGTGGGTGCGGGCAGAGCGCACGCTGCTCACCGACGAGATGGTGGAGGCCCCCAGGGTGATACGGATGAGCCCGCTCTCCTCAAACAGTGCTGTGTTGTTGTAGGCGTTGGGGCCCTGGAAAGGTGAGGACAGACATGTGCCTGGTAAGGAGGCGCTGCCACAGCCCAGGAGATGATCTTCCCACCCATTCCTGTCTTCCCCCCAAGGAAGTGGGGCCTTGTCCTTCAGCTCCTGTCCCAGGCAGGCAGCCTGTTCCCAGGCCCACAGGCTGCTCCTGCTCTCACCCACCTGCGTGCTCCTCGTGGCCTCCTCGGTCTGCCCCTTCTTGCCAAGGCAGGCGAGCTTCCAGGCCTCCTGCACCTCCTCGTTCAGCACGCAGAACAGGACCAGCACAGCCAGGCCCTGCAGGGAGAGATGCTGTGAGACAGCCCCTTGCTGCTGGCTGACCTGCTCACCTGCAGGACCAGATCCTGGCCACTCCCTGGCTCCTCCAGAGCCCAGAGTTTCGGATGTGGTGGCCACCAGGACAGGGATGCACCGAAGAGCCCCTCAACACTGATCTGTGCTAACCCTCATAGAAACATGGAATGGTTTGGGTTGGAAGGGACCTTAAAGATCATCCAGTTCCAACTCCAGCCCCCACCAGACCAGGCTGCTCAAGGTCCCATCCAACCTGGCCTTGAACCCCTCCAGGGAGGGGGCATCCACAGCTTCCCTGGACAACCTGTGCCCCTCATTGTGAAAAATTTCTTCCTAATGTCTAAACTAAATCTTCCCTCTTCCAATTTAAAACCGTTCCCCCTCATCCTATCACTACCTGCCCTTGTAAAAAATCCCTCCCCAGCTTTCCTGTAGCTCCCTCGGTGGCCATGGGTGAGGAAGGAAAGGGTGGAATGTCCCCCTGGCTGGCAGTGGCCAACGAGCAGCTGGCAGGGTCCCCTGCAGCATCATCAGTCATGGTGTTGGCACAAGGTCTGCAGGGTGCTGCCATGAGTCATGTTTGGGGTGTCCAATCTTTGTTGCAGGCCACTCTCTTGCTCTGCTCTTTGTGAGCAAGGAGATCACTTCCCTCCAAAGCTGGTCCTCACTGCCCTTTGTATGTCACCTCTGAACCAAGCACCTTGCAGCCCCCTCTTGTTCTGTGCCACCGCTCACCATGGGCACAGCAGCAAGGACTGGCAGAAGTGGTGAATGGAAGGGATAAGGAGCCCAGCAGGACGATGAGGGCTCAGCACGGGGTGTCCACTCTCCACAGACACCTGTGGGAACCACAGGGACGCTCTCCTGGCCTGACCTGTGCCCTCCCCTGGCAAAGGCCAGGCAGTTACCTGGAGACTGCAGAGGACAGTGTAGAGGTAGTGGAAAGCCAGGACACTGTTGTTGACAGCCAAGAGGCCAAAGAGCCAGGTAGTGCTAATAACTAGAAGCAGAACAAAGGAGCTCCGTAACGTCATGCTGGAGAGAGAGAGACAGACAGACAGACAGGCACACAGACACACACCGAGAGGTTAGTGCGTGTTGTTAATCTGCAGTTTAGCGCTCACAGACAGAGATCCAGAGGGGAAAGTGCACTCCTGCCCAGCCCTCCCTGCTGCACCCAGCACTGCGGGCTCATCTCTGTGCAGTGGTTCGGCTCCTCCCAACTCCCAGGCCTTCCCTTCTGGATCACACAGGGCAAACACGGCGGCCCAAACGACACAGGTCATTTGGAGCCACAGAGCTGAGCCAAGCTCCAAGGTTGGCCCAGGAGGGAGCGGGGAAAGGTCTCAGAACGAGCATGTAGGAGAAGAAAAAGCAGGTGTTGAGAGTCAACAAGGGCAGTGATGAATCCAAGCAGACAGAAGAGTTGGTACAAGGGCAGGCGGTGAAGGGGGACAGACTGTGGGACAGTGGAGACGGTGAAGAAGAGGAAAGGACAAAGTTTAGGAAGGGTTAACGTTGCCGGCAGGTGTGGGAGAGGAGAGTGGCTGCAAGGCTGACACTGATACACAGAAGGACACTCTGCGATGGTGGAAGAGGAAGGATGATCACTGAAAATGCTAAAAACCATGAGCCACAAGAGCTCTGCTGGGAGTTTGGCCACTAATACTCACAGCACCGATTTCTTCTTGGTCTCCTTTTGGCCTGGGGAACAGGACATCTTGGCCACAAGCAGGAACATGACCCCATTCATCTGAAAACGTTGGCACTGATTAGAAGCTGTGCCAAGGGCTGGCTCTGACCTGACATCCCCAGCGCAGAGCATGGGCAGACTCCAGGTCCACCAGGCCCATGCAACATGCCCTCCTTTCCCCCTTCATGCCCGAGCCATGGCCTCCCCCAGGTTTGGCTGGAGCAAGGAGGGTCAAGAGAGGGCCTCTAACTGAGGAAGGAGAATACAGAGAAGGGAGCAGGCAGTGGGCAGCCGAGGAAGGAGCAAGTGCCTATGGTGTGAAGAAGGGAAGCAGGAGAGGGCTGTGGGTGAAACAGGACAGGGTTTTACCACAATGACGACAGTAATGGGGCCTGCAAAGCTCCAGACCAGCTTATCATGAATGGAAATCCAGCAGAAGTCAGGGTTCCCGTAGCCCTCAGGATCCAGGCCAACGGCCAGCCCTGCAGGAGGAAGGGAGAGGTCAGGTCCAGATCCAGCAGCCTTGGCCTTACCCAAGCCATGTTGATCCCATCCCAGCACTTGAAGGCTGTGAAGGGGCTCTCTCCCTGCTCCTTGCTCTGTGCCACAGAGGGAAGAGCCAGGACCACAAACCCCAGCATCAGAGCCTTTATTTCCTCTTCTCCAGGTGTCCTTAACACAGCCACCTGAGCAGGCATTCACTGCCAACCAGAGGTCACCCCAGCGTGCAGCCTTGGGAAACCAGGAGACCCCAACCACAAGCCCTGGGGTAGCAGAGACCTCATGTCCATCAAACAAGCCACAGGGAGATGCACTGAGAAATTAGTTCTCCTCAGGAGGCAAGACGACAGCCCTTGATACGTGGTGTTTCAGCTGACCACCACAGTTCTGCTCACTGCCAGCATGGCTGGCTGTGGCCAGCCCACCCTCAGTTCTCCCCACCAGGTATGTAAGAGAGGCAACATCAGGAGATGAGAAGGCTGCTGAGAAATGGTGCTTTCAGCACGGCTGTAGGACAACCAGCTCTTACCAGTAATGATGGCGGGCACTCCCCAGCCAATAGCATAGTAGAAACGCATGGCCCCGAAGTTGACATTGCGGGCTTCGGTCTGCATGCGGTAGATGTGGAGGCCCTGGACGAAGAGCCAGGCAAAAGTGGAGAGGAAGAAGCAGTGGAGGAGGATGGCAATCACAGTGCAAAGAAACTGGGGAGACAAAAGCCACTCAGAGATGGTCCCATGGTGCCAGCTCTAACTGTATCATCCATACTTTACCCCCACCCCCATGGGCGTGCTTGTTCAAGCCCACAGACCTGGTTCTCAGTGCGGTTGATGCCCAGGAGAAAGAGCAGCTCGGAGAAGAAGAGGGTGACTGATATGTTCGAGTGGATACCACGTGTGTTGGACTTGAGGCCTTTGAGGCAGGTTAGGAAGGAGAAGGTCAGCAGCAGAGCCACCAAGGAGAGAGCCACCAAGGAATAGGTGACAATTGCCAACGTCTCCAGATCACCTTCCAGTTGCTGCAGCAGCAGAGATCCAAAGGCAAACGGTGGTGTTAGGAGGAGACATGGGATGTCTGCTGAGCTCCCAAACTCTGCTTGTTTCCCACAGTGAATTTCCTGCCTCTGCCTGCTTATTCTGGGACCCAGGGGCAAACAGCCCCCACCACCACCCACAGCCCCACAGGCTGAGGTTACCTCTCGGTGTGAGCTGTCCATCAGAACCCCAAAGGTGCCAAACTGGGAACACTGGCAGTGGACGTGTGTGGTGTTTCGGTACACGAGCTCACAGTCCTTGGCTGTCCAGAAGCCGGAGGGGTTGGACCTGCAGCCACCAAAAAGCAGAGTGCACTTAGGAGGGAAGACAGATGAGTGTGGGGTATGGGGAAAGAACCACAAAGGAGGGGTGATTGGCAAGGCTTCTCTACCAGCAGATACACTGCACTCCCACAGCTGATGTACTGGAGCCAGAGCCCTGCAGGGACCCTCCCATCAGAAAAGATCCCCCAGATAGAGGGTGGAAATCCCCATGTCTCAGGCACACAGCCTGTCATGGCCAAGGAGACTTAGGGAATGAGGAGGTGCCTGGGGAAAGCAGCTCAAAGCAAGTGGCCCAGCTGTGGTTGACTCACGGGGTGGAGTGGTTCCACTGGACACACAGAGGTTTGCTCCTGTTGGCTGTCTCCAGCAGGTGAAATTCCAGCACAAGAGGGGTGTCCAGGGGCCCTCGCAGGAAAGTGTGATTGCTGAACACAGACACGCTCACGATGGGGGAGTTCATCACAGGATTCTTGGGGAGCCTGCAAGGAGCAACAGAGCTCAACCATCATCAGGCTCTGGGGACTTCCCAGACATCCTGCACTGATGTCTCAGAAGGAACAGCTCTGCCTAGCCCTCTCCATGGGGTCAGGAAACACAGGGTTGAGCAATGCCAAGATAGGAAACAAGCAGAGAAGTGCAGGACCATCTTGGCTGGGAACTGACCCCAAGCCCTTGCAGACAGATTCAGCAACTGCCAGCGGGCACAGAGCAGAGCCTTTCTGCACTGCTACCTGTGGAGGGGAAACGGCAGGAAGACGTACCTGACGCTGCGGCGATCCACCTGGTAGTGTGCCGGCAGCAGTCCCCCAAGCGTGCGGTACATGATGAGGATGATCACAGTGAGAGCGGGCTCGGACTCCGGTAGCACCTGCCTTGGTGAGGAGTTCTCCACAGTATAGTTACCTTCACCCTCAGCCAGCGGGGGCATCGCTGTGGGGGCAGCTGAGGGACAAAAGGAGATGATGAGAACTCACACCCGCTGCTCTGAAGGCAGCTTGTGAACCCACCAAGAGACTTTGAGATGTGGTGAAGGCAGAAAGTCTGAGCTCTCAAGGGTGACTTGTGGACCTCTGATAGAGCCAGGCACAACTTTCTTTCCACACCCACCCACGCTGTTCTCCGAGAGAAGCTCACATGCTCACCTTCAGCTTTTGGGGGGCTCACCACTGACAGCGGCAGCACAACGTGGGTGTGGGGGTCCCAGGCAGGCTGGCCACGGAAGAGGCTGCTGTGGTAGCGGGGGTAGCGCCGGCGGATGTGGGAGTGGTTCTCCATGCGATCAATGCTCAGCACTGTGGAGGAGGAAGGGAGTGCGAGTCAACTCTAGGATGACCACCTGGAGAGCAACCATGTTCTGGGGCACCCCAGGTTTGAGGTCACTGGTAAAGGGACCATATAAGCCACAGTCTGGGCTGTGGATATGTCCTGTGTATGGCCATGATGTAAGACCCCAGCACATGTAGTGCCCCTTCCCAGCTGAGATCCTTGCTCTGCCTTTGAGGCCAGCAGCTTTTTCACTAGAGACTGGGAGGTAACTGGGAATGGGCAGCACATTCCTGGCTCTGCTGGTGTGTCTGCTACTCCAGGCAAGGATAGGACCAGGATGTCTCTCACAAACACCTCCCCATGCTTGAGAGAGCCACTAAGGAGGTTTATCATCGCCCTCACTGAGGTGAAGTGAGATAAGAAGGGGACAGGGTGTGATGGAGGAATGGCTCTGCACCACCCCAGCCAGGTCCCACCACCCGCCAGCTCCTACTCACTGATGTTGGGGGTGACGACGCCGATGGGGTTGAGGTAGGTGAGTTTCATGTTGCTGGCCAGCGTGCCTGAGTAGTCCCGCAGCTGCTCCATGAGGCTGGCACTGCCATGCTCGCTGTGTGGCAGCATGGCCCAGTGCTCCCGGTTCTCAGGTGCCAGCACAGAGCTGCCTGCACGCAGCAGGTTCTGCATGGGAGAGGCACAGGGGCAGGGGGTGAGGGAAGCCATGCCTTTGGGCCCCATTCTGACCACTCCCAGGCTGCATCACTGTGTGTTCCGCCCAGTTGCTGCACAAGGACTCATGGAAAAGAGGTACTTTCTCCTGTGATGGGCCCCTGTCCTCACTGCTTATCAACCAATGTCCTGCAGAGACATGTTCTCTGGACCTTTGCCACGAGGGATTTGCAGGTAGCGGAGATCCCTTTACTTTCCCTTCCCAAGCCTGAGCAAACCCAGCTCTCTGCCTCTCCTCATCCACCCCTTGCTCCAGCCCCAACCACTCAGGTGGCCTCCACAGGTCTCGCTCCTGTGGGTCAATGTCTGTGCAGCACTGGAGAGTTCAGTGCTCACAACATCCTCGATCCCAACAGAGACTCAGGCTCAGGGTGGCTGATGAAGAGAAGCAGCTTCAGAAGCCACCCTGATCTCGGGGAAGAACTCACCTCATTGAAGTGGGCATCCTGCGTGGCTGTCAGGCCAAAGCCATGCTGCCGGCTCTCGAAGGCCATGAGGCGAGACAGGAGACGGAAAGTGATGTGCACATCATTGCCAAAGTAGTGGTCCATGTGGTCCGTCACAGCCCGAAGCCGGTGGGCCAGCTTCTTGGCTTCAATTGTGTTGAGCTCAGTCTCGTTCCTCTCCAAGCCCTCCAGCTGCCAGCAGGAAAAAAGAAGGGGATTAAACAATGAAGCAGGTTCCTCACTGGGCAGCTGGGATGCTGCAGATCCTGCTGGTTCCAGAGATGATTTCTGAAACCATGGCACAAATAAGGGATGCTCACAGTGGTTACTAGAACAGGGAGCATCTCTGGGCAGACAACCAGCCTCCAGCAACACCACAGGGGCTGGCACTGGGCCAGGGCCAGCTAACCCAGTGCCATACACAACAGAAACCAAGGAGATAAAAGGACAGGGCAAGCATCCAGTGATACTTCCCAGGAAACTCTCCTGGCTTCAGTTACAATTCAGTCTAGGTGAGATGCAATAAACTTGCCTGGATATTTCAGAGGGATTTGTTACTGAAGACTCCAGGGGCTGCAGACATCCCACCAGCTTCAAACAATTCAGTCCTGCTCAGGGTTATTTGTTTTCCACACAAACAGTGGGGCAGGACACAGGTCTGATGGGGACACTCAGACTAGATGAAACCAAGTGAACTTCAGCTCAGATCAGTGTTCCCACAGGGTGGGTTTGGGGGCAGGAGACAAGAAGAGAAATGTGCTGAGCACTGTGGCGAGGCTCTTTCCTGCTCTAGGGGCCCAGGGAGAACTGAGCTCTTTGAAACCTGGCAGTGAGCCCTTGTTCATAGTGCTCCTGCTGTGTGAGGGCTACAGAGCCGAGAGGGGATTACCAGTATGGAGAGCTCCTTGAAGGCAGGAGAAGTGCAGTTGAAGAGATCTGGCTCCAGCCAGCCCTTCTCCTCATCACAGTGTCTGACGGCTGCACCTAAAACCAGGAGGAAGGGCATGTCTGAAATTCAGCACAGGATACACAGCTCCCCTGCTGCACTCCCCAGCCTGGATGCTCTGCACCAGATAACCCTGAGCAGCAGCACCAGCATGCAATGGGGACGGCCTGTAACAACACCTCAGGGCTGTCCTGCTTTGCATCAGTGCAACCCTTCGACTTCTGATCTGCATCACCTCAGCAAGCTGCTGCTGTCCCCTCCCTCCAGGAGCTGAGTGCCGAGGTGTGCTTCAGGGCTGCATCACACCAGGTGCCATCACACAGAATTGCAGAAGAATAAGTCACTTGGCAGGGCTCAAACTGGAGAAGCTAGTGGGAAGGTGTCTATGTACATCTGACTCCAAACTAAGGAAGCCTATGCAGCTCTAGGCATCCCCCGGCTGACAGCCTGCAATGCCTGCTGAGGTCCTGCCCCTCTCTGTGGGACAAAGCCATCCCAGGAGGACAACATCCCTGTGGTGGGGCTGGCAAACCTGTCCCAGAAATGAGCCCCTCCAGGTAACTGGGACAGAGAAGGACCCATCCAGCAGCATGGGTTCAGTACCCAGTGCAAGACCCCAGTCACTCGCTGGGGCCCAAGCGCTGCTGCACAGCAATGGAGATACCAGCAATGAACAGGATCAGCTGTTTGTGACAACCAAAAACGCTGCTAAAGCCAACATGGAGAGCAGTGTCCTGGGCTGGGAGCACCACCACCCACACTTTGAGCAAGAGGAATTCGGGTGATGTGGTTTCAGACACTGAAACAGCTGCCCAGGGAAGTGGTGGAGTCCCCATCCCTGGAGGTGTTTAACAGATGGGTAGATGAAGTGCTCAGGTTTAGTAGTGGAAAGGTACGGTTGGACTCGATGATCTCTAAACACCTTTTCCAACCAAATAATTCTATGATTCCATGACCCCAGTGTACCCAGCAGGACTGTGGACCACTAGGGAAAACACCAGTGCACAGGAGCCCAGGCACCCATGGCTGGGAAAGGGCAGCAGTGTGGCCAGGACGGAAAGAGGCAGCCTGGAGCAAGACTCCAGCTGCAGCTCAGAAAAGCCCAGTGACTAGCATGCCCCCTCCCACCACCTCCAGCTCCCAGCTGTCCTCCCCGACTACCTGCCCCCAGCTGCAGAAGTACAGGGACCAGTGTCATTGCAGCTGGGAGGAAGAAGAACAAAGAAACGCCCACCCTGCTGGTGTTCCCCCAGCACAGAACAGAGATCGGCTCAGCTGCAGATCTGGACAAGATCTGGCCCCCCGGTCCCTCTGCCTCCCTCTGCCAGCCAGGCAGAAGGAACAGAACCTTGTGCTGAGCACGCCCACCAATTCCTGCTCCTGTCCTACTGCCCCTTGCTCAAAGAGTTGCCCCTTCCTCCACCCCATGACCATTCCTCCATGGCCTCCCTGGTGTCACTACCCATTGCTTATCACCAGCACCTTGCCCTTCCAGCCCAAGCAAGCAGATTCCAGCCCGCGAAAGGCAGCACCATTCCAGCTGAGGAGCAGAGCGTGGACCTGCCCAGAGCCAACGCTGCAAGCTCGGGACAGTGGGTGGCAGGGGCTGCATGCGGCTGCAGCCGGGTTTGTGCTGGTTAGTGTGCCAGGAGCGGGGAAGCAGTGTGTAGGAGCGATGAGGCCAGGCAAAGCATTGGGAAGACACTCAGCAGTTCCAAAAGCGGTGGGGAAAGTGCAGGGGTGTGCAAGACGCCAGGCAGGGAGCAGGGAGGGAAAGCCACGTGGTGCAGCCCTTGCAGCACATGGGAAAGGAGGTGAGAGCAACCTTACCTGAACCCCTCAAGCCTGAGTACGGAGGGCAAGAGAACCGAGGAGAGAAGCGACAACAGTTAGGAGCCGAACCTGCCTCCTCCTGGGGCGAACGGCTGGAGAAGGACAGGGCTTGTATTGTTCCCTGGGATTCACATTGCCCTACAGTCCCAGACACCCTGCTTGCACCTTTGCCATCAGCAAGGACTGCCTCCTTCAGCTCAGGATGTGACCCAAGACACTCACCTAACGGCACGCCAGGTCCTACTCTCCTCACAGTGCACACAAGGGTAGGGCCGGCGGAACCACAGCAAGATGCTGCGGGTGCCGAGCTGCTGTGCCAGGACTGAGCCCAGCCTCAAGCCCACTGAAACTAAAATGCAACAGGGAGAAGGCAGGGATCGAGGCTGAGAGAACAGCACACCCGGGGGCTGGGTGACGGGCCTAGACTCTACAGCCTATTCCCAGCCCCCCTACTCTCCCCCAGGCTGTGGCATTTTCTCCTCCAACTTCCTTCTCCCAGCCCTCCAAGCCCAGCCAAACAGGAATGGGTCAGCACAAGAACAGAGTGATGTTTGCTGGGGTTGCTACAGCCCCTGGCAGGAGAACCAAGCTGCCCCATCCCCTCCCCACTGCATCCCCCACTCACCCAAGGAGCCTCTGGGACACAGCACCGCAGCCGAGAAGCCGAACTTGGTCTGGGGCCACCATACACCCGACTTCAAGTTTTTGGGGCAGCCATCATAGAGCACTAAATGAGAACAGCATCTGTGTTTTACCATCCAAATAAAACAGAAAGCAAGCTCTCTCTTTGTGCTTCAGGGCATGGAAAAGCTCTTGAAGGGAGCTCAGGAGCAAACACCCCCTGGAGGATCCCCTGTGCAACTCAGAGTGCTTGGAATTTGTACATTTAATTTCAGTGAAGAACTTGCTATTGGCCTCAGCTCGGTGCTGTGCAGGGTCTGGTTTCCATGGTGCTTCTTCCCTGAATCAAAATCCTTGCCTTTTTTCCCTTGTTTCCCACTTTAAAAACCCACCAACCAAACAAGCCCTCTCAAGTTACAGATCAGCACATGGAGTATTGTGGAGACACAAAGAGCTGGTCACAGGGGGAGGCCACCAATGCCAAGCCCCGTGGCACCAGCTTCCTGCCATGGTCACACTCACCCACACAGCCGCTGGGCGTCACCTCGGCAAAAGGGCTGTCACAGCTATTGCACTGGCGCCCGATGACCCCGGGCCGGCAGTGACACCGGCCTGTCTCCTTGTCACAGGAGCGTGAGGTGGAGCCCACTGGGTAGCAGTCGCAAGGCAGGCAGGTGTCACTGCCTTTGGGGCGGTAGTGGAAGTCCTGGAGAGGAGATGGAGACAACCATCAGACAGCAGCTGAGGCCAGTGCCTGGGGAACCACTGGAGCCAGGGCAGAGAAGGGCCAAGCTCTCCTGGTTTGCAAGCACCCCCACTGCTCCCATCATCACTGTGCTGGGGCAGGAGAGCTGCACACAAGAGCTCAGCAGGGATCCAGCCCAGAAGGGAGCACACAAAGCAGGGCCTGGGCAGCTGCCAGGCCTTTGGAGTGGACAAGGAGCAACAAGGATGAGCACGGCTCCAGGCAAGCCAAAGGCCATGTCCCCATGGACACAGCTCCCCCTCACCTTGCAGTGGCACTGCCCGTTGGTTTTATTGCAGTCGGGGTCAAAGCCCTTGTTCACATCACAGTTACAGGGCCCACAGGTGGGGTTCCCCCACCAGCCCTTCGGACACTGCTGGTCCATCCTAGGGAGAGAAATACCTCTGCTGTTACAATATTCAAATCCCCCAGGCCTTTTCTTCCCACCTGCCCAGTTGCTCAGCAGCTCCAAGGAGCCAGCTGGCACCGGGAGGTCCCTGGTCAGCATAAGAGGGCTCCCACCTGCCCAGTTGCTCAGCAGCTCCAAGGAGCCAGCTGGCACCGGGAGGTCCCTGGTCAGCATAAGAGGGCAACACAGAGCCAGGCACAGAGGCCATGGCCCTGCCCTGTGACCAAGATCTCACCTGTGCTCACAGTATTGCCCAAAAAAGTTCCCTCCGCACTCGCACACATAGCCCAGGGGTGAGCTTGGCTTGCGGCGACACACCGACTTGTTCTTGCAGGGGTTAAGGTGACACACATCCACGCAGTCCCCTCCGTAGTACCCTGAGATGTGGACAGAGAGCACTGTGTAAAGCAAGAACCTTCCCCCTCTGAGGTGCCAGAGCACCAAGGAGTGGATTTATGGGGCTCAGGAGGGATTCTGCCCTCCTGAACAACTAATGACTGTCTCCGCAGGTATGTGACTTGCCCAACAGATGGACAGGAGAGCAGACACAGGCCAGGAGGGAGCCACAGGGGGAGAGGAGAAGACATGGAGAGCAAAAGTTTGGCAGGGCGCTGGAGGGCCTACCTGGCTGGCAGATGCAGGAGTAGCTCTGCCACTCGTCCTTGCAGATGCTGTTGGCTGGACAGGGGTTGGAGTCACACGGGCTTGGCACGCTGCAGCCAGCCTCCACCCGCAGGGCATGGCTTGGCTTGGGCAGCACGGTCCCGGTGACGCTGTCACCCAGTCGCACACCCTGCAATGCCGGCAACAAATTCACGGTGAAGCCAGGACAGACAGATGAGGCTCCAGTCCTTGACCCTCCACAAACCCCAAGGGGTAGCAACTCCCTATCACCCCTCCAGTGTTGATTTATGGTGCCCCATGGCACCTCTGAGCCTTGAATGCTCAGAGGGAGAGCGTCACTGGCCAGATGGATGCTGGCAGCATCTGCCAGACCTGTGTTTCCATCCCTTCACATAACAGACTTCCTGGAAAGGGGAGGCTCAGAGCAATGGACTCACCTGTATGCAGCCCCTCAGCCCGTTCTGCACTTCGCCTGAGCCCAGGACTCCCCCCACGTGCAGGTGTTTCACCTTCAGGCCATGCAGCTCATTTCCAACAACTACTGTATCCTGCAGAAGGGAGTAACATGGGGCAGGTGGCACCAGCCCTGCCCCAGCGCTCTCTGAGGGTGCAGAGCTTCAGCCTGACCCCTGTATGCCAAGCATCCCTGACAGTACCAGTCCTGATGCCAGGGTCTCAAGCAGCACATACCTGGTAGAGCCCAAAGTCAACGGTGAGAGTAATGACATAGCGTGAGTCTCGCCCGCTGCGGACATCCCGCAGCTCCAGCTGGAGGTCGTGCCATCTCCCATCGCTGAGCTGCAGCTGGTCCAGGAGGAGGCTGGTGCTGCGCCCGGACCCCCTGCTCACCATGAAGGAGAGCAGGCCCCCAGCCAGCTGTGGAGAGAGAACCAGCAGGAGCAGCTGTGAGCAAAGGCCTCGCCAACTCTGGCTGCCTCCACTCTACCCTCCCTCGGAGTATGGGAAAGGAAAACCAAGCCTGCTAAACACCTCTCCCCGCAACCAGCCTACGCTGGGGCTGGAGTCAATGTGGACAGCAGGATCCTCCAGCTCTCCCGAGGCAGGCAGCAGTAGGGGCTGGGGCACAGTGCTGTGGCTGAGGCCGCGGCCCTACCTGGCACAGCAGGGTGGTGTATTGGCCAGCATGGGCCTGCAGAAGTACCCCGTCCAGCTGGCGCGTCCGAAATGCCAGCCCCAGGTACCACGGCACCGAGATCTTCACATCTGTCTTGAAGTCCCAGCTCAGGACACTGTTGCCCTGGAAATAGTGGGCATGGTGCATTGCTGGAAAGGAAAGTGGAGGTGAGGAGAAGGGATGGGCACTACACAGGGAGCACCAGATGCAGGGACCACAGAGCTCGTTCATCTCACACAGACCCTTTAGTCTGCTTCCACAGCAACCCCAGTGCAGTCTTGCATGTACCCACATCCACCCACCCACCCACATCAGTGCCCGCTTACTCACGGTGACGGCAATCTTTGCCCCCGAAGCCAACAGGACAGAGGCAGGAATAGGTCCCCCAGCTGACAGAGCAGGTGCCACCATTCTTGCAGGGGCTGGAGTCGCAGAATGAGTGCTTGGCATGGCAGCCTGGAGGTATCAAAGTCACCTACATCAGTCTTGACCTGCTCACAACCTCCCCCCAGCACACATGGAGAGGTACCACCACCCGCCAGCCCTTTCTCTGGCTGCCAGAGGTGCAAGCCCGACAGCTCAGTCTCTCTGCAAGGGCCTTGACTGCTCAGGGATGAGGATCAAAGCTGTCACTGCTCCTTATGCCAGAAAAAAGACACTGTGGGCTGGACTGACCACCTAGCATCCCACAGACAGGCCAGCACCGCTGGCTCTGCACTTGGGATCAGGAGACATTCCAGAACTTTAGCTGGGGTGGAGATCAGCTCATCTGGGAGGATCTGGAGGCTCCATTCTCCAAAGGGAAGCTGCTCAGCTCCAGCTGTGCTGCCATGACACTGTTACAGCCCAGCAAACGGTGCTGCATGAGCAGGAGGGGCCAGTTCCCAGGAGAGGGGCTGGCAGGAGCAGAGGCACTGGTACCTGCAGCAGTTCCGTTGTTGGCAATGTAGGAGGCCAGGTCGATGCGCTTGTTGTCGATGTACAGGTCTCTCATGCACCCCACAAAGTCCCGGTGAGTAACTGGGAAGTTTTCTGGCAGGTTGGGGACACCTCCAAGGAGCAAGGGACCTGTGAGGTCCAGCGACCTACAAGCACAGAAGCCCAGGGCTTTAAGAGCCACAGTGACCTCAGGCTGGCCAGCTGGCTCTCCAGCACAAGGGGCTGCGAAGCACAGCCAAGGTCCCAGATGTCAAGGGCTGAGTCTGCAGGGGATCCAAGTGTTCTGCTCCTCTGCCCAGCGCAGCAGAGCCCACCAGCCCCTGAGGAACTCACTTCTTTGAGCTGGTCTGCACACCCTCTGCAGCACAGGAGTAGTTCCCAATCTCGCTGCCAAACTGCAGGGCCACTGAAGCGTCACATTCGTCCACTGTCAGGATGGCCACCTTGTCCTTAGAGGGGCCCTGCACCACCCCAAGGGCGCTGACCTTGGGCTGAAACCAAATGCAGGGTGTGAGCAGCACACATACCCTCAGACCCAGGCACCCAAGGGCTCACCCAACAGCAAGGAGCTGAGCATGGCCCAGGCACCGCGGCGCTGCTGGAGCTGTAGGCGAAGCAGGATGGACATCTGCAGCCAGGCCCAGCAAGCAGAGCCAGAGATGGACAGGGGCAAGGACACTGCGTGGAGCACATCCCTGCAGCTTCCAGGTGTGGTCCTGAGGGTCAATCTCCCCCTGCACCCATCCCCAAGGGCTGAAAACCACCTCGACATTCTCTCCACAGCCTCCCCAATGGGGCAAAGCTAAAGAGCCAGAGCCGCTCGCTCACATCTCACGGGGAGAGGAACCCAGGCGCATGGGGCCCTGCTGGGGCACACGTACCTTGTTGTAGTAGTGGAGCTGCAGTGTGTGCCACTGCCCATCACTCACCCCCCCTGGCACATAGGGGCTCACCACCGTGCTGGACTCTCCTGTGGGGACAGGGATGACAGCACGCTGAGGGAAGCTGGACAGCCCTCAGAGCCACCTGCCCCTCCTGCGGGCACCAAGCCTGCGTTGCTGCCAACAGCTTTGTGCAGGGGTGGAGAAGGGCTTTGGGGAGACCAGCTCAGCACTCTGGCCTCTGCCTGCTGAGGCCTTGCAGCAGGAGCTGGGCAAGGGAAATTGCAGCCCTGGGACTGCAGGCAGCGCCCTAGGATTGCTCCACTGGCCAGGATGACTGCCAGGGTGCCCTGATATCCTGCATCTGCCCCCTTGCCAGCCGCTCGCTGCTGGGCCTTGTCCTGAGACCAGAGCAGTAGCAGGATGGCCACCAGGCACTGGTGCAGGGGAGGAGCACCAGATCCAGGATGCTAGGGAAGCCCCAGTTGTTAACAGGAGGGCCCAGTGCTCCTGGAGCTCATCCTGGCACCCCTTGGGGCAGGTGGGATGGGTGCAGGATGGGCACAGCAATGGCACAAGGCCGTAGAGATGAGACTAACAGGATAGCAAACGCAGTCCCAGGATGGTCCTACTCTCCAGACTGGCTCACAGCAAGGCAGGAGCGGAAGCCTGTGGTGACACAATGCAGGAGAGCAGCAGTGAAGACCCCAAAAGGATTTGTCCTGGCTTGTGCTCACAATTTCCCTGTTGCAGTTGCACTCCTAAGTTCAGGAAGGGTCCCAAGACACACACTCATTCCTTGTACCAACAACTGACACTCAGCAACACCTCTTTCAGTCCTGTTCCCCTTAGTGCAGACCCCACCCGGAGCAGCACATGCTCTCCCTGCTCAGCACAGACGTTCTCACAACGGCACAAACCCCACGACAGACAGGGCTGAGCCTACCTGTGGAGTATTTCAGCTGGACTTGCCCCTGGATGATCTCCACTGCCACAAAGTCGTGCCTCTCGTTCAGGCGCCCGTTGTAGAGCAGGAGGCCGCTGGGCTCCATGGTGCTGAACCTGGGGCAAGGGAGGAAGCGGGAGGGAAGTGTGCACAAGGAGCATGCGGAGATACCATAGCACACACCAGCGCCCCAGCACAGCGATGGGGTGAGACCCAGGCCTGGCCCCAGGAGCTTGATCCAGTGGATGCTTTGGGAGCATCAGGGCCTGGCATGGAGGCAAAGAGCTGGCAGCAGGGAAGGGCAGAAGCACTGAAGGAAGGTGATGCTGCCTGATGCCAGGGGAGATATGCCAGTGCAGATTCAGAGCCCTTTGGCTAATGGAGCAAGGGCAGCCCTGGGACGAGGCAAAACCAGTAATGCAGGGTTCTGGAGAGCACCTCAGGGTGTGCAAGAGCCACCAGAGCAGAGCCTGGAGAACCAGCAGACCCAGATGTCCAGTGGAGGAAGGAGAGGACTCACGAGAGCGAGAGGGTGAGGTGGAAGCGCTGGCGCAGGCCTCGGAACATGACGAAGGATCGCGGTGGGAAGGAACGCGTGGACACCTCACAGAAAGGCATCTCAAAGCCACCTGCTGGGCACTGGCAGCGGAAGCCCCCATCAGCACCGTTGGTACAGGTGCCACCATTGCGGCACACACCAGGCATGCAGCGCCCCGACCGGCTGTCCACTTCACAGTTCTCACCTGGCGAGGAGCAAGAGAAGAAGCTTGGGACACATCCCAGCTGGAAGACACGCGTGCAACGGCCACCCACCCACTCCTTGCCCCAGACATGCAGATCTCGGCCTCGGTTTGGGGCAGCCAAGGGGCAGGCAAAGGATGTGACAACCCAGGTGTCACCCAGGTGTTCCCACAGTAGCCAGCAAGCCAGCTACCACCGCTGGCCCTGCAGCCAAGCCCATGGGCTGGACAGGATGCCAGCTCTGTCTGAAGAGGCAAATTTGGACCTAGGATGGCATGGGAATGGGACAGGAGGGGACTGGTCACAGCTGGGCTGAATACTCCTGAGGACGGAGAGGCAAGGACAAGTCCTGGCAATGCTAAGAGTGCCTCCTTTGGCACTACCACCACACAGACCTGGGACAGGCATCGCAGTCATGGCTCTGAGGTGTGGGGACAGTAAAGCACTGCTAAGGTCCCCTGCCAATAGCTATGGAAGTCTCACCCACAGCACCAGCAGCCGCCTAACCCTGCATGCAGGCTCTGATGTTGGATCAAAAGCCAAGTGGAAACCAGCCAACTGAGGGACACCAAACACCCTTGCATCCTGCTGGTAACAGGTCTGGCCAGCCCTGTTTCCAGGGCTGTCCCTGCAGCACGCCGGGAACTGCTCAGCTGCAGTCTTACGCCCCAGGCCCTGCTCCCATTACTTGCTCCATGGCACGCAAGGAGGATGAGAAGACAGCATGAAGTGACAGGGAAACGAGCTCATTAACCCTTCTGCTAATGGCTGTTCACGCTTCAAATGCTGGGGGTTAATTACCACTGACTCTGCTTATCTCACCAGAAACCACCGATAGGAGAGCAGCTCCAAGGCAGCCATCTGCTGCTGAGCCCCATCCTGGCAGGGAAGGCAAAGCAGGGGTTCCCTCCCCAGTAGCCACAGGCCACCCTCCCTCACCCCCAGGTTGCCAGAGGCCAGGCACAGGTCTTCACAGCCTGTCATGGACTTGGGGCAACAAGACACTGACCAGTCCGGGGACTCACCCCATGGCTAGGACCAGATCTGCCTGGATCAGATCCTGCCTGGGTGGGGGAGCTAGGCCCAGCCTTCCCTTTGGTTTTGGATGGGCAGCAGCTCACCCACCATGCACAGGGCCAGCATGGGTTCTACACCACTGCCAGAGCAGCTGAAGACTGGCACAGGCTGAAACCAGTACTTCCCATGGTCCCAGAGCCCATCGCCCCACTGCCATGTGGCACGGCAGAGGAGCCTCCTGTGCCCCAGCCTGGCATGTCCAGCTTGGTCCTCCTGTTCTGTGAAAAAGGCTGTAAGGCGGTGACCAGTGTCCTCAAGAGCCCTCCATTCCACCTCCCTAAAAGACAGATTTCTATGGCAACCTCAGCCCTGCGCATCCAGCACCATAGAAACACAGTGAGCTGGGAGCAGGGCCAGAGCTCTGCCAGCAAAGAGGGGCTCTGCCATCCACCACCCTGCTGGAAGAGCACCTCACCATGGTGCCAACAACACCAAGGGACCCGCTCCCCCATCTCCCCCCTAGCCCTGGGCTCTCACCACTGAAGTGCTGGCGGCAAACGCATGTGTATCCGCCCTCCTTGCGGGTGCAGATGCCTCCATTCAGGCATGGGTTGGAGTAGCAGAGGTTAATCTCCGTTTCACAGTAGTCCCCGGTGAAGCCCTGTGGGCAGCGGCACCGCAGGCCAGTGATGGGGTGGATGGGCCGAAAGAGGGTGGAAGGGGAGGCAATGAAGGGGGCTGAGCTGTCGAACTTGAGGACGGAGATGCACTTCATGTAGTTCTGGCAGGGTTCCCGCAGGCAGACATTGTCATCAAAGGGCAGCACCTCCAGCATGGAGGCGCCCGTCAGCACCATGCGCTTCATGTACAGCTGCTCCTGCAGCTCCTCTGAGCTGAAGTAGTGCCCGCTCCGCGGCGCCAGGGCCGAGAAGCTGACATTGAGCACCTTGCCACCCACATCCGTGTCATTCTGGATGTTGAAGATGAAGATGTCCTCCTTGGGTGTCGCGAGCACAGTAGCCACCCCTTCCAGGAAACTGGACAGCAGAGGGGAGAGGAAGCGCTCCTGCCACATGTTCTCCAGCCGCACCGTGATGCTGTTGGCCAGCATGTCCTCTGTGATGATGATCACCCGCAGGACGCACTGGGCTGTTACGCTGTGAATCCCATCTGTGGGAGGGAACAGGGACACACTGCAGGTCTTTGCCTGCTGCTTGGAGGGTCTCCTCTCTCCCACCCCCAGGCAGAGCCCTGCACCCCAGTGCAGCCCCTACAAGATCTAGTCCATGGCTGAAGAAGCTTGGAGTCACAGCCCCAGGGGTTGGCAGGGTCTCACCTGGGTTGGAGAGGGAGTGGTTGGTGTGGCTGCACCTTCTCCCTCCCTCCATGCTCTCTACTGAGCTAACTCTCATTTTCCTCCCTGTCCTGGATCTCGGCAGCAAACTGAGCTCTCAGGAACAAAGATGCTGGTGAGAACGAGGCAGAAGGAAGTCCCAGCAGGAGGCTGGGCAAACACAGGAGCTGATGCCAGGGCTCGGGGTGTTTCACTTCCCTGCTGCACCCTGTCTGCTTCCTCACATTGCCTTTCCCTGCACCCTCCTCCTGCTGTTTCTTTCCTCTCTCCTCCAGGGTCTCCAAGGCTTTTGTGCTGGTCTCCCTGCTTCTCACCATCTGCTCTACATCTCCTCCTCCCTCGGCACATCTCCGGTTTGTTTAATTCTCTTTAATCTTTATTTTCCTTGGAAGCAAACTCCTTCCCCCTATGGCCTCGCATCACGCAAGTGATCTCCCAGGCGTGAGCACAAGAGCGTGTGTGCACACCCAGAGCATGTCAGCGTGCCCGCCTGCTCTTTCCCAGGACCTTGGCCACCAGCACCCTCTCACCCCCACAATGGGCCCACTCACGTTCCAGCAGCTCAGGCTGCAGGGGTGCAGGCAGAGCAGCACCAGCCCGGACAGGCAATGGCACAGCTCCCGCTGCAGCACCCACCCCAGTACCTCAGCTCCACTTGGCTCCCTGAAACCCACCAGACTCCACCACCTTGGAAGGTGGAACCTGCAAAAATTAGAAAATACCAGCCAAGATGGAACCTGGACAGGCAGATAGATGTGACCATATTCCTAATTCCTCCAGGAAACCCTGCTGCAAGCACTGGCAGCAAGCCCTGTGACTTGCTCACATAAAACTCCCACTGGCCCCTTACAGAGCACAAGTGTCCCAGCCTATTCCCTGGCCTCATCACTTTCCACTGCCCAAATACAACCCAGCGCAAGGTGGCATGAGGGGCAGTAGGCTTCCTGGCAACCCAGTTAGTCCTGGCCTGATGCGGACCTGGGGTGCAAACACCAGCCCCCATCCTTTGCTCCAGCTCCAAGCCTTCTGTGCAAACCTGCCGTTACTGTTCCTCTGCTCCCATGGCAGCCACACAGCAAAGCCTTTTGATTTCCCTCAGCCCTGTTTGAAGTTTGCAGTGCAGGAGGATTTAAAGATTGAAATGCCTCCGTTTTTCCCCTCTCTCTCTCTTCTTCTCTTCATAAGGTGAAAGCTTTCTGGCGACCCTGCAAATTCCCACACAAGCTCCAGCCTGCATGCTGGGGCTGGTGCTCTGGAGATAAGGCTCGTGTGGGGTTGGGGGAGCGGCAGTGGCAGCACAGTCACCCAGGAGCTAATCTCCTGGAGGAAGGGGGGTCGCTCCCCTCTGAAATCAAACTGCTCCAGCCCCATATGGAAGCAAGGTGAGAAAGCATCCCTCTGTGTAACAGCCTGCCAGCTCCGACACAGAGGGCAGCATAAACAACGGTTACCAAACAGTTCCATCCAGCACCCAGCTGGATGTGAGGGAGGGTTTAGACCTGCCTGGGCTCAGCACAAAGAATCTGCACCATCATCTGTGTTCCCTGAGGGACCTCTCTGCAAAGGCTCACTGGCTGCCAAGAGCACCCAGCCCTGGGGAGGCAGGAGCAAGGGGAAAGCCACAAGTGTCTTAGCTGTGCTTGGTGCAAGATGCTCCCCAAGCCACCAGCAGCCTGTCATCCCTCCCTGAGGGACCACCTGGTGAGACAGCACCCTGAGGCGCCACCACTTTCACATCAGCTCCCTTCTCAGCAGGAAGCTGCACCGTATCCCCGCTCCCTCTCCTCTCCCTTTGTCCCCTCCTCGCAGTTCACCTCTCTGGCCAAGGCAAGAACGAGCTCGCTTTGAGCTCAGCTGCCTCCTGCTTTCCTCTCTCCAGCTCATGGTTCACCTGGAAGCAGCCACAAGGGCCAGGGGAACAGCCAGTGCCCAGCACGAGGAAGGCAGACATGTGCCTGATTTATGGTTGTTATTAGGGCTTGGCTGACGCAATGCTGGGTCCTGGGGCAGGCTAGAGTCCAGCAACACCTCTGAGGAGCAAGGAGGCTGCGGAAAAAGGCACAGGGCAGGGTGCCCAATGCCTTCGGCATTGCCCAGTCCAGAGCAGGAAAGCAGAAGTGCCCTTTCAGGGTTTCCCACAGCAATGCAGGGCCAGCCTTGGCCCCATAACACCCTGTCCCACCTCAGCATCACACCTTGGCTCCATGCAAGGGGGAGCAGATGGTTGGGAGAATGACCCACTGCAAATGGGGGGGGGGGGGCAACTACCAAAAGCAAGCCCAAAGCTGGCTGGAGGCACTGACCCCCATGGGAGGCATTTTAATCAGGAACGCTCAGCCTTTCTGATTAAATCCTGTGGCTGCAGAGCTGGTGCCTGGTGAATATTCATGCAGCAGAAGAGGAGCCCTGGAAACATGCCTACAGGGAAAGGAGCAGAGAGAAGGGATGCGAGGGGCTCTAACCCCTGTGCTGGGCAGCACCAGGTCATGGTGTTTGCACTTCCAAGACCGACAACCAGGTTCAAAAGCAGTGAAACTACAGAGAGAAGAGCTCTGGCAGAGAGCAGGATGGGCAGCAGAATCCTCCTGGGGGGCTGCACTGTCAGCCTGGAAAGGGAGATCCAGGCCTGCGCTGGGAACCTCTCTGGGGGAGCAGGGCTGTCCAATGCTCTCCTGGGTCTACCAGGGCAAGAGCCCATCTCTCTTGTCCATCTGTGCTGCCAGAGGCTCTCCACATCCCTGCACAGCACCTCAGCCTTCCGTGCAGCACAAGGCTCCAGCCAATCCTCCCACACCAAGAGCCTTGGAGTCACGAGCAGAGGTTTCCCTTCCCCTAGGGCAAACATTGTGGTCTTCAGTTTCCCAGGGAGCTCCAAGAGACTGGGAAGAAGGCAGCTCAGCTCAAACAGCCTTCCTGCCCCAGGAAGAACACACCCCTGTCCCTCACTTGGTGGGACCAGGAGCTCCTGTGCACCACTACCTGTTCTCTTCTGAGCAGCAGAGCCAACATCCGAGAGAGTGACAGCCACTGCTCAGACTGCAGCCTAGAGATGGAGAGTGTGCTATGGGGACTGACAGGGGTAGCTTTCACATTTGCAGCTAAGAAGCAGTAAAACCCTCCGGACAGAGAAGCCACGAAAGGAGGACACAGGTATGGATTTGGTGAATATTCCTCACCTCTATGAAGGGCTCTGGCAGACCTCTCAAGATTTTGATGAAACTTGACAGATTAAGAGATCTCAGTAGTCAATGAGACTCCCCTCACTCAGCACAGAGTATGAATGTTACTCTCCTGGTAGCTCTAAAGGCAGAGACTGAAACATAATAATGAAAAAGATTCCAAAACCATTCCCTAACCAGGAACTGAAGTCTCCCACCCTAACTTTGAGGTCAGCACCTCCAGCGGTGATGGACCTAACAGAGGAGGAAGCTCCTGAGTCTGGGCTCCTCAAGAGAGGAGAGGCATGCAAGTTCTGAAAGGCCAGGACAGCCCTGAGACCCTCACCCTGCTTGAAAAGGTAGCTCTGATGTGTTCAGAAAATGTGCTCCAGGGGAGTCTTCCCTGCCCAGCTGGGATTTTAGCTGAGACACCTTGAACAAATGGGTCCCTTCACCAGGGCAAGCTCCTGCTCTGCAAGCTGAGAGGAGCTGTGTGCAAAGAGCTTGAGAGGAACAGGACCGAGGCAGCAGCCTTGTCCAGTGAAACCAGCCTGGAACAGCTTAAAGTCAACATGCTCTCAGTCTGCTGCAATGCCCTGAGCTCACACTGTGCTGCTGGCCATGGACACAGCCCCATTGCCCCACTGTCTTGCACCCTTGGTGGCGAAGAGCAGTTTTTAGCAGCCATAGGTGCCTACACACGTGTGAGGAGCAGGGGTTAGTTTTGAGGCTGCTGTCCCCCTGAAAAGGCACTGGTTTGTAAGGGCCCACGTCTTCCTTGCCTCCGACACAGGGCTGAGCTGAGAACACTCACAGCTCACAGACAGGCAGAAGGGTGCCCATTGCCCTGTGTTCTAGGGGAACCCAATGTCCCTCAAAGGCACCATAAAGCTCACAGGCAGGCAGGGAATCTTCTCACTCCTTGGATGCTGACCCTCAGGACACCCACTAAGGTACTATTGTTGCCTTCCTGCAGGAGGAAGGTGCTCTGGCACAACGTTGAGCCTAGGCAAACAATGAAGCTGGGTCTGAATGTCCTGGCCACCAGCTCTGCAAAGCCACCCCCGCCCTCCCCCTGCACACAGCACGGGGACGATGCACTGCCGGCTGGGTGGGGGGGTTGGAACAATAAAGACGGAGAAAACAAACCAGACCTCCACCTCCACAGCCAATATCAAAGGCAACAAAAGGGCCCTTTTCCAAGGTCTTGTTTCCCTCCCTGGTAAGAGCTCTTCCCCTTCCATATTCTCTCCTCCTTCACGAGCACACCTCTCCCAGTCTCCCTTCCTGCTGGAAGATGACGACACTCTTAATTGCAAGGCCCCCCTTGCCGCGAGGCGGCTCGATGCAGGACTCGGGGATGTGATTGTCTCCTGCCTTTGTGCAGGGTTAAGTGTGCAAGGAGGCAGGGCTTGCATAAACACACCGGGGTAGAAGCTGGAAAGGTTAAAAACCCACCTCCAGCGATGGGCATGTGTGTGCCTGCACCCACTCTAAGCCAGCCCTGCGGTTACCATTAACCCCCAAAGAGTCCCAATCCACCAACTCCATGGTGCTTGCCACACAGGATTGCCTTGAACAGGTCTCCTTTTAAAGCCCTCGCTCCATCATTTGAAAGAAATCCTCCCATCGCTGAATAAGCAGGAGAGAGAGGGAGATGGTGAAAAGGAAGGGGAGCTGGTAGCCAAGGGACAGGGGACCATCATGATTTAATGTACGGCTCCCCAGGCACTCTTGGTAATTCAGCTCTTGCCCTCCCTCCCCCAGAGCTGCTCCTCGGTTCAGCGATGGATGGATGCCTCCATTTCAGATCATGCATCTGTGAGCAGAGAAAGGCTGATGGGGAAGGCAAAGCTCAGGCAGTGGGGAGCTCTGGGTCCAAACCCTGCTTGCTCACAGACAAGCCCTTCGGACCATTTTTGCCCTGCTCTCAGCTGAGCCAGAGGGGACCCCAACAATTCCCAAAGTCCCCCCAGCAGCTACTGCTACCATCTGCATTCGGAGACTCTGGCAACACACACGATGCGAGAGTTTTAAGCACCACGCTCTGAGGTTTGTCCCAGCTCTCCCCTGCAATACTAAGTTGGCTGCAGAAAGGTGGTGCCAGGTTTTGGAAGCCACACCAGAAAGCTGCCTCAGCTGGAAAGCAGACCAAGCTGTTTGCTACTAGCAGACAGGTATTTTTAAGAGGACTCCCTCTGCACCGAGTTCAGACCCTCCTAAGCACAGCCAGGGATGCACTCGGTCACGGCACGGAGAAGAGCCACCTGGGCTTGGGAGCAAACAGCATGCCAGCCCTGGGCCAGCAGTTTGGCCACCCAGGAACCAGCTGCTTGCCCGAGGAGCACCCTACAGTGCACATCACAGCCTTGCTGGTGACAGCACCTCCAAAGGTGTCTGAGTAGCAGCTACAAGCGATCCTCACAACTGAGTAACGATGCTTTGTTCTTGCAGCCCACCTCCAACCTCGGCTCCCCTGCAGCACTGTCTCCATTGCCACCCTTCCCAGACCCTCCAGTATTCCCTGACTGGAAGGGACTCCCAATCCAAATCTTGTTGTCAGACCTCAACTCACCCCTCAACGCAGAACAGGCTTCCTGAGGGGGAGCACACAGAGCTCCCCAAGGGTACCAAACTAAAGGTTTAATGATTTTCACACCCTACCTGTGACGGTCACCAGCATGGAGGCCACAAGCGGACGGTTGTTGTCCAGCTTACGGCTCAGCCTCAGCTCCCCGCTCGATTGATTCACAATCAACAAGTGCAGTTCATTTCCTCGCTCAAAGGTGTAGAAGAGGCGGTCAGACACATCTGGGTCATAAGCTGGGATCTTCCCTATGACTCCTGAGGGGAAGGTGTTTGACTTATTGGACACATAGTTATTGAACAAGATCTGGAAGTTCTTGAGAACTGGGCTGTTGTCATTCTGGTCAATGAGTTTGATGTGGACCGTGGCTCTGCTGACCAGAGGGGCGGAGGTGGCTTGCACTACAATCACGTACTCGGACTTTGTCTCATAATCCAGGTCTATCAAGGCTGTGAGCTCCCCAGAAAAGATGTCCATCTGGAATATCTCAGGGATGTTGCCTTCCACAATTTGGTACATGATCTGGGCATTGGGTCCTTCATCTGGGTCAACGGCTGTGATTTGGGCCACGACAGAGCCTACAATGCTGTTCTCCTTTACCAAGACCTCAAAATCTTCAGCAGGAAAGACAGGGGCATTGTCATTCACATCCTGAATGGTAACCTGGATATGGACAGGAGTCCTCTGAGGAGGGATGCCCCTATCCACAGCGTACGCAGTCAGCTCATAGACGGGGACACTTTCACGGTCCAGCCTGCGGACTGTGCGAATGATCCCTGAGGTGGGCTCTATGGTGAAGTCTCCATCCCCATCCTCCCCATTCTGGAAGGTGTACTGCACTCGTCCATTGGTGTGGGCATCCCGGTCAGTGGCAGAGATCTGGAGCACGCTGGTGAAGGGAGGGGCATCCTCAGAGATCATGCCCTGGTAATGAGGGCTGACGAACTGGGGGGCGTTATCATTAACGTCATTTACCATGATTTCGACATAGGTGGTGTCTGCTTTCTGGGGAATCCCATTGTCTTTGGCAGTGATAGCCAAAGTGTAGGTGACCTGGTCCTCATAGTCCAGTTGTGCCTGAAGAGTGATGGCCCCAGAGTCTGGATCAATGCGAAACTGAGGGACGTTGTCCTCTAGGTAGTACGTGATGCGAGCGTTTTCCCCCACGTCATCGTCCGTGGCGCTGATCACCACAATGGTGCTGCCCACAGGCCGGTCCTCATTGATGCTCACAGAGTAGTGGGCACTCTGGAACACAGGTCGGTGTGTGTTGGCATCAGTGATGTTGATGTGAACATGGCAGTTGTCGCGCAGGGTGCGGTCAGAGGCTGTCACAGTGAGCACGTAGCGCCTCTCCTGCTTGTAGTCCAGTGGCAGAGACAGAGTGATGAGCCCCATCCCGCCTTGTGTGCTGATGGAAAAGCGGTTCCGCGTGTTGCCTCCCGTGATCTGGTAGGTGATAGCACTGTTCACATCCCGGTCAATTGCTGTGACGCTGAGGACGCTGGTGCCCACAGCTGCATCCTCGTTCAGGCGGATGAAGTACTCCTTCTGGGTGAACTCAGGGCGGTTGTCGTTAACATCCATGACAGTAATGGTGACGCTGGCAGAGGCAGATAAAGACGGAGAGCCATGATCCCGAGCCTCTACCCCAAAAAAATAGTGCTCAACCGACTCCCGATCCAAGGGCCCACTGACCGTGATCCACCCCGTGGCACTGTTCACCACGAAGGGCGTGTCGGCTGAGACCCCTGTCAGTTTGTACTCCAAGCGTGAGTTCTCACCATAGTCCGCATCCACAGCCTGGATGTGGATAACAGAGTGGCCGAGGGGAGCGTTCTCCAGGACAGAGATTTGGAAAGGAGTGCTGACAAAAATGGGGGCATGATCATTGATGTCCACCACCTGGATGCTGGCCATGCCAGTGTTGTTAGAGAGTGGAGGGCGTCCCGCATCCTGAGCTCGGATCCTCAGGGCGTACTCCCGCTCCACCTCAAAATCCAGTGGGGCCACCACCTGTATCTCCCCGGTGACACTGTCGATGGAGAACTGGCCCCGGCTGTTCCCGCTGATGATGTTGTAGTGGACCAGTGCGTTATTGTCCTTGTCCAGGTCCGTGGCAGTGACGCGCAAGATCTCAGTGTGGGGCCGTATGTCCTCCCTCACCTGGACAATGTAGCGCTTCTCGCTGAACTGAGGGGTGTTGTCATTCTCATCAAGGACCGTGATGTAGACCTTGACCGTGGCAGAGCGGGGCCCCGGCTCTCGCCCCTGGTCATTGGCCTCCACCACCAAGGAGTACCTCTCCATCTTCTCCCTGTCCACTGGCCCGCTGGTGGTGATGAGGCCAGAGCGGGGGTCGATCTCGAAGACAGCGTGAGCAGCCCGCTCATTGACAAAGCGGTATCGGATGTTGGCATTAGGTGGGGAGTCCACGTCGGTGGCCCGCAGCTGCAGAATGGGGTATCCCTCCTCCACATTCTCCCGGATGGTCTCGCGGTACTCGCCCTGCTCAAAGACGGGGTCGTGGTCATTGCGGTCGGCCACAGCGATGGCCACCATGGTGGTGGCTGAGAGCCGTGGCGCCCCGTGGTCTGTGGCCGTCACTCGGAAGTAGTGCAGGTCCATGCTCTCACGGTCAAGGGGCTGGGTGGTGGCAATGACCCCGGAGCGTGGGTCAATGGCAAAGAGCTCCAGTGAGCGGCTATTCATCAGGGCGTCCATGGAGTACACCAGCCGCCCCGCATCGCCGCTGTCGGGGTCCTGAGCTGCCATCGCCACCACCGCTGTCCCTGCCGGCTGGTTCTCCGCCACCTCCACCTGGTAGTTGTACTGAGGAAACAGCGGGTGCCGGTTGGGAGCTGCACGTCGACCCCTCCGTCCAAGGGATGGTGATGGTGATTGGGACGAGGATGGTGATGAGGACGGGGATGATGAAGATGAAGATGATGGGGATGATGAGGTCGGGGATGAGGATGGGGATGGGGATGCTGAGGATGGGGATGAGCATGAGGATGGGGATGGCGATGAGGATGGTGATGGGGATGTTGAGGGTAGGGATGACGAGGATGGGGCAGGGGACGATGATGGGGATGAGGAGGATGAGGATGGGGATGCAGATGCTGAGGACCGGGATGCTGAGGATGGCGATGGGGACGGGCAGGGCGGCAGGGAGCCGCGGTGCGGGGCGGGCACCCCCGGGGGCAGCGGTACCGGTCCCTGCCGGCACGGCACGCTGCCCGGGCAGCCCCCGCGGGCGGCGGCCCCGAGCTCGGGGGGGAACAAAGGCAGCAGCAGCAGCAGCGGCAGCAGCAGCGGCGGCCCCCGGCGGCGGCTCGGGGCGACCCCCGGCTCCCGCGCCGCCATGGTGTCTCGGCGGCCGCCGCCCGGGCCCCGCGCTCGGCGGCTGCGCTCGGCGCCGCCCCCGCCCCGCGGCGGCGATGGCCGCCCCGCGCCCCGCTGCGCCGCTGCCGCTGCGGCCGGGGGAGCCGGCTCCGCCCGCAGCCCCAACATGGCTCCCGCGCCCCGCCCCGCCCCGCCCCGCCGCCATCTTGGGGGGGGGGCGAGCGGCTCCGCCGCCCGCAGTGGCGCCCCCTGCGCCCCGAGACAGCCCCGGGCAGGCGGGGCGGGCTCCGTGTGCGGGGCCTGTACCTCGTGTGGGGGGCTGTGCCCACCCCTAGGTGAAGGGTGTGTGTCCCCGCGGGAGGGACATCCCTGTCCCCGTGGGAGGGACGTGTCCCTCCTGTGGGGAACCTGGCCATCCCCATGTGAAGGGTGTGTCCCGTCCTGGGAGGGACATCCCTGTCCCCGTGGTGATACCGAAAATGACCGCAAATAAACTCTCTTAAGACTCGTTTCGGAGTTTTAGAAAGCAGCATCCTTTATTTCAGCGCTGGGCGGCAAGAGGGAATGATTTCCATCAATCCTGTGCAACGAGACAAGAGCTGGGGACAGAATATATATCCAGCTTACACGCATATGGATAAATTCTTCCTGCATATTCTACTGCTTTGCAAGGACTAATTTTATTATGAACTTCAACACAGCCAAGTCTGTCTCCAGTAATTAGAGCTTCCGAGCCAGCTCTCTGTTTGGCCTTGCTTTTTCAGATAAGTAAATGATGTTGCCTGGGTACAGCACTATTTAAAAAAAACATCCTTTATCAGAAGAAGAGTCCATGTCTGTCTGTCTAACTTAAAAATACTGCCACTTAGATATCACTTAACCAAAGTTAGTTAGAAAACCAATTCCACAGAAAAACAACTCAAGTTAGAATATTCCGTTCTCTGCAAAAACAACCACCTCTTGTACCAATGGGAGGGACGGATGTCCTGGTGTGAGGAGCCTTACGGTCCTTATGTGAAAGGTGTGTCCCCTCGTGTGAGGGACATGGCCATCCCCGTGTGAGGGACATACCCCCTCCTTTGAGCAGCGTAGCACTTCCCATGTGAGGGATGTGTCTGTCCTCGTGTGAAGGACAAGTCCACTCATGTGAGGGACATTCCCATCCCCATGTGACAAGTGTGTCTCCCTCATGTGTCTCTCTCTCTACCTGCTCATTCTCATCTGATGGACGCATCCCCATGTGTGCGGGTTGTGCCTGTCACAGGAACGTGTCCCCTGGTGTAAGGGACATCCCTGTCCCCCTGTCCCCACATATGTCTCCTTGTGTAAGGAACTTGCCCATACCCATGGGAGGGACATGCCTCCTCCTGTGAGGGACGTTCCTGTCCCCATCCATATAAGGGATGTGTACCCTTGTGTGGGGAGCCTGCCCATCCCCATGTGATGTGATCCGTGTGTGAGGGAACTGCTCGTTCTCATGTGAGGGATGTGTCCCGTTGCATGAGGGATGTATCCATCCCCATGTGAAAGATGTGGCCCCCAATGAGAAGGACATCCCTGTCTCATGTGAGGGATGTGCCCATCCCCACATGAGAGACATGTCCCCTCATGTGAGGGACGTATTCCCTTGTGTGAGGAACTTACCTATCCCCATGTGAAGGATGGGTCCTCTTGTGTGACGGACATTCCTGTCCGCATGTGAGGGACATGTCCCCTGATATGAGGAGCTTGCCCATCCCCATGTGAAGAATGTGTCCCCTTGTGTGAGGTCTTTGGTGCAAACAGCACCAAGTTTGGTGCCTTCAGGGATTTTTTGTATTGTGTGCATCAGAAAGGGCTTCCCCTTGCCCTGTGCCACAGGGCGGTAGCCCAGGCACCTGCAGCAGTGTCACAGCCCCTGCAGCTTGGCTCTGCACCCAAGCACAGGGCAGGGATTTAGCTGGCCAACTGTTGTGCCTTCACCCACCTCCACCCACCAGGTGAGGCACCCACACTGTGGAGAAAGCTCCAGGTTTTTCTTTCAGCACCCATGAAAAAAAAACCCCTGTTTTTCTAAAGACAATTCAGTTTGGGGCGCTTTCATCAGGACGGTTCATTAGTGCATCAGCCTTGCAACTTAGCTGTTGGTTTGATCTCAATCAATTAATATCGCAGTCTAATCCACTGAAGCTTGTAATAGGCTTAGGAATAACAAGGGTTTACGTCCTCATTAGTGTTCAGTGCGTCGCGGTGGGGGAAACATCCTCGCCCACCCACCCCCTGTTGAAGAAGGGGTACCAGAGGTATGGTGGCTTGGGCACATGCGAGGGAAGAAAGAGCTCTGTAGGGGAGGAAAATAGATTAAATTTGGGAAATAGGGTAATTTACAATGGGGTAGGGAAGGGCAGGGAGTGCTGAGGACACACAGTGCCTCCATACACATCCCACCTCCAAGTGGGCTGTAGTACAGGGTGGGTAGATTGGGAAGCAGAGGCACTCCGTGCCAACACCACAGCAAGGCTGGGCACCACCAGCACCACTTGTGCAGCCCCCCCCCGTATCTCCCCAAAAGACACATGAGTTAACTGCAGGATGGATTCGCGCTGGAGGTGGGGCTCCTCTGCTTGCTCAGCCCTCACTCCCAGCACTGCAGAATCCCTGTGCTGTCTCTGACACTTCTGGGGAGCCGAACATGCTCTCACCCCATGGGAAACCTAATGAGGTTGTGCAAGGTCCTGTGGTCCCTTGGCAGAAATATGAGCGGCGGCTTTGGAGCTGGACACTGCTTTGGATGGCACAGGCCACTGGCTCAGTGAGGAGGAGGTCAGAGGAGACACATTGACCCTGGACATAGCAGGTCTGGGGACCCTCAATGGGATCCAGCTGCCACTGCCACAGTGGTGTCCTCTGCACTAGCTGTGGATTGGGCCATGGCATCCTGCATGCTGCTGCCACAACGCTGAATCCTGGCATCATCAGCCCAATGCCCTGTGCTCCCCTGCCAACCATGACCACCACCGGCTCTTACCCAGCTTCAGTTCCACCAATGGTGACAGATGGTCCCCTATCAATTTTCATTAGTATAAACGAGGGGGTGGGGAGAGCACATGCTGCCCACTGATTTGGGGGTTGACTGCAAGCAAGCTCCCACTCCCATGGAAACCAGGCAAACACGGAGTCCAAGTGCAGGGTGTGCAAATGCACCCGATGGATCCCCAAACCACCTTGTACCATTTTCACAGCTGGTGCCTCCCTTTTACCACCATCACTCACACAGAAGCTGAGGCCTGGTCACCAGCTGGTGGTGGCAGAGTGGGCAGAGCAGGCAGGGCTCATCCTTGCCTTAGTGCCTGGGCTGAGCACACATCCTGAGACCACCATGGGAAATACGGAGCAGACCCTAAAGTGCAGTTTGGCACATGTCAGAGAGGGTATCCCATGGTGCTTACACAACACGGAGGGCTGACACCTGGTGGGTGTGGATTTTTAAGCCTCTGGAGAAGTTTATGAACTCTGTAAGATTCCTGAACGTTGATCATCTGCTATGATTAACTCCTCAGCCACCACAAAACGCCTCCAGCTTGGCTGGTCCAGCACCAGCATTGATGGGGCTGTGGCCATGCCAGCCATGACCTGCAGGGATTTACGTTGTCCCACTCCAGGCCCTTTTGCATCCACAAGAGCCCTCCTGGCACCATCATGCTAATGCCAACCAGCAGAGCAGCCTTGGCCCTGTAGGCAGCTCACCAAAAAACCCTCATCTAATAAAGGGCAGAGCAGCAGCCACATGAGACGGGAACGCATCAGCTTTGCAAAGCCCCCACTGCAGCTCCTCAAATTGAGGATTTGCCATGAAAAAACCCAGTCAGGAGAGAGATGATACTTTTAAAAAGGCTTTTCAGTTTATTTGTTCTGATTACCCAGCTGACAACTCGGAGGGAAAGGAGTAAATCATGAGGGTATTACTGCCACAAAATAGTTTTAATTGAATCCTTGTAGACAACAAAGCAGAGGCGCAGGTCACAGGCAGCGCATCGTTCCCCTGGCACCAGCCTTCCAACACCCCTCACTGCTGCACCAAAGTAAAACTACACTGATACAGGGAGATATCGTAATAGTGGCCTGTTACAGCTAACGGCAGCACAAGCATGTTATCTGTGCCTGTCACCCGTGCGCAGAGCAGGAACTGTGGAGTAGGCTTGGGGATAACGAGTTTACACGCTGGGGTTTGATTCCCTGTGATGTGTGAAGGCCTTTCCATGGCAGTGGGTGCAGCTCTTCCCTGGGACCCCCCTGGGCCGTCCCCCTGCTCTTCCAGCCCCAACTGCGGTGACAGCACAGTGGTGGTGCAAATGGGCTGACACTCACTGTGTCGCTGGGACATGGAGGGAGCAACCCCTAGGGATACCAATGACTCAGAGATGCTGCAGGGAGCTGGGCTCTGCGATCACCCTGTGGCAGGCAGGGTCCAGTCACAACAGGCTTTGTCCAGGCTCTGCTCCTGGCTAGGTCACGGAATCACAGCATGGTGGGGGTTGGAAAGACCTCTGGAGTTCATTCAGTCCAAGCCCCTTGCTAAAGCAACCTACAGCAGGTTACACACAATCATGTCCAGGTGGGTTTTGAGTATCTCCAGAGAAGACTCCACAACCTCTCTGGGCGGCCTCAGTCCTGCCCACTTGCCCCAGCCTGGCACAGTGATGCCGAGGCTGTGTCACTGAGGGCAAGTGCTGGAGGAACATCCCACCACCGTGGACACAAGCTGAAAACAAGGCCAAGCAGCATCCAGAGGCAAGCAGAGATTAGCTCAGGGGGATGTTGTAATCACACGCTGCACAGAGCAAAGGGGCACAGGAGAACCACCGCAGGGTGGGTACCTATGAGTGCTGGCAGCCCTCACGAACCACAAGCCCAGACCCAGGGAGACATAGCCAAAGAATCAGGAGTTGGGACACAGCCCTGGCCCCACTTCTGCAGGCAGCTGTGCATGATGTAGCCCCTGTGTTTAGGGGGGCACAACTCACACCTGGCATTTACACCCCTGCTCTGAGCCAGTGCTGCAGCCCGCTGGCTCGTGCAGCACACAACCAGGAGCAGAGACCAACAGCCCTGCTGGCAACTTGGTGCTTTACCAAGCACCCACACATCCTGCCATCCAAGGCAACTCCCAAAGCAGCATGCACAGGGCTGAGGTTTGGGAACAGACATCCGCAACCAAAGTGTGATTCATTAGCTCTCGCTACAGACCGTTAAACCCTTGCCGTGGGGCTTTGCTGTCTCGGCAGCTCTGCTGGGAGCCAGCTGAGACTGCGTGTGCCTTGCGGGAAGCGAACTGCTGAGTCCAGCTCTGCCAAACCCTTAATCTGGAGCAGTGATGCTGGATAGGCCCTCAGGGTGGGTGGCTGTGCCCCTCAGCAAAGGCTGCTGCCCTCCACCACTCCTTATGTGCCAGCGACACAGTAGGAAAACACCATGCAAGAAGTTGAGTGTGGGAAAACGACTGCACTGCTCGCATTTGAAGATCGGCACCCACTGCTTTGCCTTAGCGAGCAGCAGGCACTCTAGCCCCCCCCATCACTTTGGTTCCCCCATGACAGGACAGAGCAGGCAGGGGTATGTTCACACCAGTCCAGTTTAAGACATTTTTATTCCTCCGCATGTTACACTTAGTGTTTAAGAAAATACAGGATCCCTTTTGACATTCATATATTTTTTCAGGGGAAAAATAGGTTTCTCTACGAGGGTGGTTATTAAGCTTGGGCATTCCCAGGCTGACTCCAGGAGGTCCTCATCCCCCTTGGTTGCCAGGCCAAACCCCCTCCATTCCCAAGCATCACTGCCCCAGTGCCCAGAGCCCAGGCCTGCAGAGCAGAGCTTGTGTCATCGCCTCAAGCTGGAAAAAAGATACAGTGCCCAGTGTTTCCAGTTCTGCTTTCCAATAGCTCCTACACTGGATACTGCACAGGAAAAGCTGGGGACACGGAGGTGACCAGACTGTGCACACAAATATCTAAGAGACTCATGTTAGTGAGTGTGACTATCCGTAACAGGGAAAGGGGTTAATTCCATTTGCTAGAAACCTAGAGGAAATATAAATAAGGGTTCCCCACACTCGTGCATAGTCACAAACAGCTACTGGACACCAGGCTCACGCTGCCTCCGAGCGCTGCCACGTGGAGAGTGAGGGCAGTGAGGCAGAGCTACTATGAAGCTCAAGGCAAGAAATCCACACGCTTCACGAACAGAGCGCGCCTGCCCATGCGCAGCCCCGGACAACGCTGTGAGAGAGGTGGCAAGCAGCAGCTTTCACTTGGCAGGACACGTCTATGCACTGTGTTGGGGCCAAAGGCTTTCTAAGGGCAGCATCACCCATGTGGCTGTTGCTTCTAGGCTGCCACGGTGTGCAAGAAATTCAGATTTAAACGTCACTATAGAAAGCAGATTGAAAAAAGCAGCTGCTGGAGTAAGACCTCTACGACCCTAGGTGGGCTGCTACCCAGAGGCAAAGCTGAGGGCCAGGAAGGAGTGAAAGGCTCACTAGACGAGGCATTAGACAGCAAGCGAGCTACCTCCCCTTGGCAGGGCTGCAGCACATTGGCACTAGCAGCAGGAAACAAAACAGATGTTACAAAAGCTTCTTCCAAGCACTAGCGGACTCCACTTGGTCACTGCAGGGAGAGAGATGCACATGGACAAGAAGTGATACTCTAAGGCAAAGGCCTTTCTCTTTGGGACCTGGGGACACCAGTGCAGCTAAACACCACCCCTACCCTGGCTGCTAATCCCTCACAAGCTCTCTGCCCTTCCTGCAAACACCAGCTGCTTAAATACCTCCTGCCCAAGTCTTGCAGGCAAACCACGTGCCAGTGCCCACCCCACTCTGACTTCCCCTGAGCACCAGGCCCTAGGGGCACCCTCTGCCCTTTCTGCCACTGGCATCTCTAACAGGGCTGGTGAACACTGTTCCAACCTTAGGCCTCGCACAGAGGGATATAAGGTATGAGCTGTACTGGAAGGGAATGGGGAGAAAGTGTCAACAAGAGACGCTGTCGATCCAAGTGGTTCAAACTCCAGTTCAAGCCAAGGGGTGGTTAGCTGGTACCGGGAGAGATTTCTGGGAACTCCTTATAAATCTCCAAGATGATCAGTTTGTCCATCTGGCACTGCTGGTCCTCCTCCTCCTCCCCCAGGATGCGCTGCAAGATGCCCTGCAGGTCGGCGAGGCGGTGCTGGTGCTGCAGATAGGGCGTGGAGCGGATGATGGCGTGCATCAGAGACAGATACTCCATCCTCAGCTGCCAAGTGGGAGGGGAGACAAAACACAGAGCACAATGAAAGATGTAAAGTGAGATAAACAAGCATGCCAGCCTCCATTACAGCATGAGCGCAGGAACAGCTGCTGCTGCACTACCAGCCAGAGAGCAACTCCAGAGGCACCTGCTTTTCCTTAAGGCTCATGAGTAGCTATGGAAAACTCCCACAGCGACCCAGAGCTGATCTTCATCTGCTCGCAAATATACGCACATCCTCTGCCTCTTTCAATACCAAAACAGAGAGATTCCTCCTGCTTCTACAACTCAGAGGGTCTCTGTTCCCTGAGGTGCCTGGAAAGAAGGCTGCAGACCACCAGAAACCTGGCAGATCTTTCTTCAGACATGCCATTCTACTGCTCTGTGGCAGGCATGATAAATTCCCCCTTCCTCCTGAGCCCCCAAGGTTGATTTGAGCACCCAGAAATGATGTCTTGCTCCGACCCCACTCTTGCCTGCACCAGCAGGCCCCACAGAGGGCCAGGAGAAACACCATTGCTTTGGGACTGTGCTCCCTTCCCCAGTGCCTATGGGTTACTGTGAGCACCTTGTCTCCCGGAGAGAGATCAGCAATCTGCCGCACCAGGATGTCTATCAGGACCATCATGTCCGTGTGGTAGAAAATGCTGGCCGTATCCTTGCTGGCAAAGATGTCCTGCAGAAACTTCAGCACTGAGTGTGGTGGCTGAGGTTGATGCTTGAAGATACAAACTGGATCATCTGGGGGAGGCAGAGAGACTGTGCTAAGCCACATGGCCCCTGTTGCCCACCTTCAATGCACATCCCACCGTTAGACCCTACAGGCTTTAGAGAGGGTGCTGTGCCTGGCCTTGGCCAGCTGCTCCCTGCCTTTGGGCAGCTTTTATGCCAGCAGACCTTAGTGCCTTCCACAAAGCTGTGTAACCGGAATGGCAGCTCTGCAGGGTAACAAGCAGAGACCAAATTCATTAGCATTAATCATTGTTTATGTTTCACCTACCATCCTCATTAGCACATGGCCTCTCAGTGCCTCCTCTTTTTGCTCAACAGCTGCCACTCCCTGGTTTATTAAGTCCGGTCAAATGACCCCTCTGAAAAGCCCACCAGAGCCTGCACCAGAAATGAGCTTTCCCCACAGAAACCAGGCTAGTACCAAAGCAGGAAAAGAGACACCTCCCAGTTTAAATGAGCCACCACATCCACATGTTCCAATACGTGTCCCTGCAGACCCCAAGAAGAGCACTGGGACACTGCAGCCCCCCCGCACTCAGCGGTTGTCAGAATACAAGCATCTTCATTAGGTTGTCACCCCCCTCTTTTTTCCCCCAGCCCTCTCGGTAAGGTGATCCCTGCAGGGAATCTGGCAGGGAAAGGGATTAACAAAGGCTTTGGGAGGAGGCCAGACAGAAGAACACTGAGATACTGGCTGCCTTCAAGCTGATATAGTGTGGAGACAGCGATTTGCAACCCCAAGGAGAACTAAAGCCAGAGTAGGATGAGCTGCAAGCATCACAGGATGAGTTATTTACCAGCAAATCAACAAAATGAATCTCAGGCAAAGCCCCTGTGCTCCAGAAGGTATTAGAAAGCACAATAGTGACATGCAGCACAGGCAGAAATACCTGGCACCACTCTTCCTGCGGAGATCTCCAGCTTTCTAGCAATCTGCTTTGCAAAAGCTCTACATGTACAGTGGATTTCACTCTACGCCTGGAGCAGACACAAAGCTAACCCTCTGCCGGCGATTCTGAAATGGGAAGTTCCACTCTAAGCAGTATTTCGGAAGGCAAGACCTCCCTCTGGATCTGTCCCCTGGAGCCTATGATTGCCAGCATGGGCTGAGGTTTGTGTGTCAGTGCTGATGGAGCTGTGTCTGTCCAAGGACAGAAGTGACCCAGGATTAGCTTTCCTCCCGGGCAACAGCTTGCCTGTGTTGCAGCCAGCCGTGCTGCGAGATGGGGCTGATCTGACCCACAGGGATGAGGGGCCAGCCCAAAGGCCTCTCCTCTCTTCCTAGATGACATCAGCATCACTTTATTCTTTGCCCAGCTTCATCCTCAGCAATGCAGCCTGTCACCCTCACAAACTCTCCAGGAAGCAGCATGTCCTGCCTGAGCGAACAGCTCCTAAGCTACCTACATCTCCGACACATCCCACATCCCACCCCTTAACGAGCATCAGGCTCCTCTCCCTGAGGCACCCCCTGCCAGGCATGTAATAGTGCCACACTCACCTCCCCTGTTCAGCAGCAGCAGCAGCTTTTCTGTGAACGTCTTGACATTCGAATGCTTGCTTATTGTAGTCATGATCACACTGTGTTCTGGAACTAAGGAAGAAACCTGTTCAGCACATCCCTTTGTTGCCTTAAGACCATGGTAATGCAAAAATAGCGGAAGGCTCCCGTTTCGCACCAGCACTCTGGGGAGCTTTGGGGAGCCAAATTCTATCAGGGCTATGAAAAGTTTCAGCCTCATAGAACAGGTAAGCAGAGAAAGGGAAGGTGAAATAAATCTGGAAACAACACATGAAACCCTTGGGACTTTGTGCTTTTTATGTGCATTCTGATCATAGAATCAAAGAATCACCTGGTTGGAAAAGACCTTTGAGATCATCAAGTCCAACCGCACCTGCCCACTACTAAAATACATCCCTAAGAAATTCATCTACCCATCTTTTAAACACCTCCATGTGGGCTTCGGTCCAGCCAGCCAAATACTGTGAAATACCTCCCAAAGGCTTTATGTTGTGAAACGTTACCTCTGCTCACAACCCTCTGAAGCCAAGGGCTCTGCTCTCCAGTATCCTCAAACTTAGGACCAGCAGTGCCTTGCTGGCATTTACTGCCTTCTCATCAGAAAGGATGGCTGTGTCCCGGCAGCATGCCAGGAGGGAAAAGTTCTTCCCAGCACTTGGCATAGGGCTGTGCAAGGGGAGGTGCTGAAGAAAGATTTCAAGGAAACATCCCCTAGCTACTTTGGGAGTGATTTCTTGTAATTAAAACATATTCACCCTAGCAGATGTTATGCATGTGAGTGAGTGTACCAGCTTAGAAGCACCCAAACAGCATCCAACATCCAAACAGTGTGGCTATTTCTATGGCATAGGATTAGCAACCCTATAATATTTCACAGGCTGCAAAGTGCTTCTGGATCTTAACATTGAAAAGCATCAATGTAATACATTTTTAGGAGTTTTTGAACTAATGGAACACCGCTGAGCTCTACAATAAATGAATCTTGCAGACAGAGAAATAAAAATCCAATCCACTAATAAGCAACCTGTACATCATTTAACGTGTTCTTAGTATCAGAGAACACGTCTCTGCTCTCAGCTACACCCCAGGTGGGCAATGCTCCCCCAGAAACACACTGCCTGTCATGCATTATTGGCTAATTACTGCAGCCGGGAAGTATATGGGTAACTGTGAGAAGAGGTAATGAATGAAAGCAGCAGAGACCATACTTAATCAGTCTCTGTGCAATCAACTTTCACATGAAATTAGAAACTTTCACATAAATTTTAATGAAGTGCAACTCAGAGTAACAGGTAAATTGCTGGATGTGTCCTTGCTATTTTATCCTCCCCTCTCTCCATGAAGCCAAGAATAAAGCCATGGAGCAGAAAAAGAGGAAGTAATTCACTAAAGATAATGGGAACAACAGGAGATTTTGGGTTAAAGAGTGGCCTTTCTTAGCAGGACCTGGAACTACTCTCCATCTTCCAAAACCAGGCTTTAAAACTCACAGTCAGTGAGAGGGCAAATGTACCGAACAAATACCAAGAAAAGCCCACTGAACCATTTTCTCTCACAAATCAGGTGTGTTTAAGAATTAACCCTACTTGTGTTCTGCAAGTGCAGCCCAGCTACTGCTTTGATCCAGACAGCATGGAAATAGAGAGAGTAATCCGCTGGGCTTCACAAAGCCACTCTGCTCCAGAGGGTTGGTTGGAAATGGGCCCTCAGATCATTTTTTCCTCTAGGGTTTTACACAACATTTAAGCACGTTGTATTGCCGGAGGCTAGGGGAGCTGGAGAGGTTTGTCACAGCACCATGAAGACCCAGTGAGATCCTCCCTCCCCATTCTTCATGCCTTCACTGCTCCAGACCACTGAAATCTGCCAAGGCAGAGCAGCATCAAACCAACCTGGAATGTGGAGATTGAAGGCCAGAAGGACATTGACAAATAAGTCAGGCAGCTGGTCAGTGGTGTCTGAGGGCAGCCCATCCTCTATCACATCCAGCAGGAACTGCACAAACTGAGAGTTGAGATGTTCTGTGCAAGGAGAAAGAGGGATATTTACAGCACAGTGAAAACAAGCCAAGCAACAAGGGACCATGCAAGCCAATTCTCCATGCTTTTATGCTTAAAACCCATTAGAGGAGGGCCAGCATCAGCCTCCAGGGAATTAACAACCCTGCAAGTGGACTACACAGACCACTGAAGTGTCTTTGTGAGACAAGCAGCTCAGAGAACTATCCACAGTGCAGGGAATGCTGAAAGTTAGTTCCCCACTGGCAATTTTTTAGAGTAAATAAAACACTAAATCCTGCTGTAGCTGTTTTTCCAGCACCACTGCTGCAATGAAGGCTTCAGATAGGAATAGATTTGTATTCTTGACCACTGGTTTAATCCATCTATTTAAAAAAAAAGTAATCATCCAGATCATTAGTAATAACCCATTTTTCAATTTAGCTATTAGGAAAGCTCAAGAGCTCATGCAAATAAGTCCACCTGCAGGAAATAATTGCCAGGGTTACACAAGGAGAGGAAAGCGGGAGGTGTGGAGGCTCATTCCACAGTCTCTACTGCATTGGCTTAATTCGTGTATGTGTTTAACCAGGGTGTTACGGTGAAGCTGCGGAGGAGATGCTTCTAACAATTGCTACTGCATTTCTAGGAAAACTGAGCCCAGAGTTTTCCAAAGATGGGGAACACTACATGGCCAGGGGAAGAAGCAGGCAGGCAGTGCTTTTTGGCTGAAGGCTGGAATGGAAGGACAAAGAGACCACATTATGCAACTGACAGCTTTAGTGGGATTCCACGGAGCAATCTGGGCTCTCAGCCTCATCAGCAGACAGAATGTCTCCAGGGCAAGTAAGAGGTGTGTGCTTTCACAAAAGGCAGAGGTAAAACAAAATGCAGCTTATTCACAGTGAAGGGCAAATCCACGCCTTCTGCAGCATGGCATCAAATCTCCACTGCTCCAATCCAGATCTGTGCTGCTCTCTGGAATTCTGGTGTCATCCCAGTGTTGAAGTAGCCAGGCTCCATTGATCAAGAGTAGGCCCTACTCTTGCCCTGCACGTGCTGGGCTTTCTCCTAGCTGTCCCCACCTTGGCCACCAGGAGAGGTCCCTTCCCTGTCAGCACACTCCACTTTCATGTCTGCTGTCCTACCAAGCCACACGCACAAGCTGCTCTTACCATAGTGATGATATGGCAGAGGCTCCCCCATGGAGAACATCATTGCCAGCACCAGCGCAGAGTAGCACATCTTTTGATGATCTGCAAGATAAAGGTCCTGCCATTAGTTCTTCTGAGGATGCAAGAAGTCACACATTTAATAGACATTTAACACTGATCAGACTCTTCCTTGTTCCTGTATTTACTGAGCTATAAGGGTGTTTTTCCCCCCGTTTAAGCACACCACATGCCTTCTGTGCCACGTTTCCAAAGCAATTTAAAAATAATCACAACAAGAATTCTTGATTTTTTTCCCCCTCTGCTTAAGAGGATCTGGGCAAACTTCATCTGAATAATTAAGAGCCTCCCCTGCACAGTCCCAGGACACATCCCATAGTTATGTAATTACTGAACCCAGAAAAAGCATCCATCTGGCCACCTTGAAATACCGCCTGTTCCAACCAACACCACCCCCGGACAGCGATGCTGCTTGTTACCATCTCTGCACTGCTCTACTTACACTACCTCAGCTCTGCCTGGAGGTATAAAAGGTCTCTGGGGAGACGAGATCACTGCTCATGACTCCGGCTGTGCATCTGCCCACCTCCCAGGCCACACGTGTCTCCAGCATTAATACACCCCGCAGCCCACTAGTCCAACAGAATTTTCACTGGCAACAGCTATATGTGAATACTCCACAGAACCACAGCCAGTGCCTTTCCTGAATTTTAATTAATGGATACACCACAGTGAATATATGCAGATGGAAAAGAAAAGAAGTCACAGAATGGGATCTATGTCATAATAAAATGCAGCCTCTGTCCAGTTCAGCAAGTCTGAAGATGACTATAAAAATTATATTCTTTTCCCAAGTAGGTTACCACACATACTCACAAAATAAAGTTAATCTGCTGAAAGAGCCTGGGGGCACTGTTACAAGAAAACTGAGAGTCTATTTATAAAAAGATGACCAAAACTACTTTTCATTAGAGGAAGAAGTCCCTTCAATGTATGACACGCCTCCCAACAGTATCTGCTGGTTCCAGTTCCTCCTCCAACTCTTTAAGATCTTTCATTTCTCTATGCACAAATCAATCTATCTCTAAGCACCTGCACCCTGCAGTTTGGTTTTACTGCACAGGCTGCTGCCTTTGCACTCACCAGATACTCCTGGACTTGGCCAAAGGATTTGAAAGATTTGTCAGCTCTCAGATTTACTGTTAGCATGGGGGGAAAATGCTGGAGAATCATTCCAGCATCGTACCACCAGAAAGTCAGCTCTGTGAGCAAAACCTCTGTAAACAAAGAACATGCAGACTTTGTCAGAACTCCACAAGATGCCTGAGTTTTCAGGCAGCAAATACTTGGAGTAAAAATAAATCACTTAGGGCTTACCCAGAGATAATACAGCATTAACAAGATTAAGAATTTGTAGGAGAGCACTCTAGGCCATGTGGCAGCAAAGGAGAGCTGGAAACTGCTGTTTACTCTTGGTAAATGAAGAGTGAGGAGATTGAATGACTTAAATATAGTTCATACTTATATTAGAAGCTCTCAGCTATAAGGTGTCAGTGATGCTAAAGCTCACTGTAACAGAAAAAGAATCTGACAAACTGTTCTCCACATGATTTTTTCATTCTTTCCTCTGCAGCTTCAGGCATTGGGTATCAGAGGCAGGATACTGCAGTAGGCAGACACAGCGACCTGCTGTTCCTATGTTCCTAGTTCAGGCTTTCATGAACAGAATATTTTCTTTCATCATATCAGGAGCAATGAAATAATGGTCTGAGAACCAGAAGCGAGGGAGAAACATGTGGTTGTAGCAAATATGGAGAAAAAGATTCATTAGAGATTGGAGGGGGAAGGGCAGTTTTACACATCCTTGGCTCATGTGCCATGAACTGATGTCCATTCATCTCTGTAGACAACAGACTCCACTACTAGGTGGCAAATCCTGTTGGATTTGCCTAGGGATGCTGAATCAAAGGATGCTACAACCACTCAGAAAGCTGTGCTCAGTGAAAATCCAGATTAACCCAGTGCACTCGCTCAGCACAGACTCTACAAGTTTTTGGAGTGTCCCAGCTGCAGTCAGATTCACCCAGGACTCCCCATGCTGAAGAACAGAGAAGTTACCAGTCAAAGCACAACTGGTTTTTCTCCTTCTAAAACAGCACCAAAGGCTGCAAGAAAGTAAATCGCATTAATACAACTCTCCTGAAGCAGAGGAACTTTGCTGACCACAGACAGGTAAGCATCACTCAAGTGACTGTGAAGGGCCGGAAAGATGTGGCTGTTTGCTCACCAGCCAGAATTTTTGAAGCCTGCTGAGGTACTGGTAAGAAAGCTGCTGTTGTGTATGAAAGATATTTGTCAGAGACCTTCAAAGACCTTGCTTCCAACCTTTAAACACAGCAGTGCAAAACCTGAGCAGTGGGAGCAGACACGACTGTCTACAGCTCAAGTAAAAAGAGCCCAACTGCTGACTTGCACGTACTCTGAGCTGCAACAAGGGAGAAAGTCACGATTACAGACTGGATTATCCCCGTCGTTTCTTTGGAATTGTTCAGGCTAATTCTGCCTTGCTGTGGCTTATTATAAGCTCTTCTAACGCTGAGAGACGTGCGGGCCAGCCGCAACAGAGGGAAGGGGCTGTCCAGAAGCAATAAAACCCAAGCATGTGCCAGAAGAACTGGCCAGCAGCCAAGACGCCTGCATCAGCCCTGGGGTAGAGTGCCTTCTCATCAAAGGCACCCAGCATCCACGCACAGAGCTTCTGCTCTTCAGTAACAAGCCAGGAGGGATCCACAGAGCTACTGCAGCCAGCTCAATGCTCCCCAGTTGCTTAATGCTGGCACCGATTGCTCTGCCCCCTGCCATCCACAGAAAGGATTAGCTATTCCATGGTATGGCACGGATCAGCTGCTATTCCCCAGTTTTTAGTACCAAAATAAGCTCAAGTCATTCTCGGATTCAAGGTCATGTTTTAACACAAGGTACTGCTTGCCATTCGCTGGCAGAACATGGAGCAGCAAACACCAGCACAGCAGGAGGGAACTAATAATGCCCTAAAACACCTCTGAAGGGCAGACACGTTTGGGTCAAGGATGGGTATTTCCCTGCAGACTTGCTGTGAAGGCCAAGAGGACGAGATGCCACAGAGATGACATTTGTGCAAGTGTCAGCCATTGGTTTAGCATAAGGAAGGCAGCACGGGATCAGGACACCGATTTGGGAGGCTCCTGTAACCAAAAGCAATCTGTCAGCAAAGGGAGAGCAGCACTTTGCCCTCCTGCACTGCCGATGTATTGCAGCACAGAGGGAAAAAGCCTCTCACCTTGAGATGAAGCTAGGCAGAGAAGAGATGCTGCAGAGCTGCACGCTGTCAGCTTGGAGGATACAGCAGAGCCACTTTTCACCCACTTTCACTGTAATGCTTTTCAAGGGCCCAAAGCAGAGATGGCATTTGCTGGGAGATAGGTCTGCTTCAACCTGAAGTGCTACGTGGTGATCAGCAAATGTGTGCAGAAGTCACCGAGTCAGAGCTCGATGCTCCATCATATCAAGAGGCTGAGTTAGCTGTGCTATCTGAGACAACACAGCCCCTGGCAAAACACCCTGGCCAGCAAAACTCCAACCAGGCAAGGAGTAACAAGCCTACCAGCCCACCCTGCCTGCATGAAGGCAGCAAACAGAGTGGGAGACTAAAGCCTGTTTGGGCTTGGAGCAGAAGATGCTCACCTGCAGACAATCTTTATGTATTAGTGATGGATGCCCGATAAAGTTTATTTCTGGCAGCACAAAATCAGGAGGAATGTTGCCATAGAAGCACAGTCATAGTCCTATAACCAAGTATTATTTGCTTCTTGGGCAGTAAAACCTCTGCCTAGAGAAGAAGCTCCTCATGCATAACCAGATAAAACACCAACAGCGTGATAAGTTCATGGCATAGAATTGATAAGCAGCGGTAGTACAAAGAGAAAGCGTAGCTAACACAGGCTAATAATGATCTCAGCCTCTCTCCACACCACCAGTGCTTTGCCTTGCCCAGAGCTGAAATACTACTTTGCAGGCACTTTGAAATGCCTGCACTTCAAAGCACTGAAGCAAAGACAAGCGCAAAGCCTTGATTTTCACTTCTTATCCCTTTCCAGACACCAGATTAGCCCTGTTAGTCCTGTCCACCACACAGTCAGGTTGGAACAATCTGTGTTGAGGTGCTGGGAATAGGGACATCTATTATGCGTGTCCAAGGTGGTCATCTTGGACATTCACTTGGCTCACAGGAAATGGATGTGACAGTGTCTGTTCTGCACAGACTTATCAACCTCTACACAGCCTCATCACCAAATTTTACTTCTCCATAGCTCCATGACAGCCTCAACAAACCAACAGGCTACGGACTGCAACCAGGGCAGCAAGGCTTCAAACACTGGGACTCTTCTGATTTGATCCACATGTTCACACAACAGCTACTTCAACTGTGGATCATGATTAGCTCAAAACAATGGCTTTTCAATATCCCTTTAAAGAAAAAAGTAGTATGGCACTGCCAGCACTCCTGGCATACAGGCTGGCTTCAAAATGGGGAGCAAAGCTGTGACTGCCCGGGGGCAGGCATGCGTGGGGAGCTGGAAGGTAACGTCAGGGGAGTATTACTACATGTTCACCTTGTTCTTAAGCTCTCCCTCAGCTTCTGCTCCAGGCTGCTGGGAGGTAAAGGACACCAGGTTAAGCAGGAGTTCTGAGGGGCAATGCTAGCAAAATCTGACCACACCACCACAGAGCTTTTGAGCACATGAAGCTCAAAGGGCAGGAAGGATGTTCCTGCTAATAGCAGGGACAGGTCATCCTAACAAAGGGAGCAGGAGCATGAAGTAAAAGGAATGTGAGGGCAAAGTCTGGGTATGGAAAACAAAGAGCTGGGGAAAGCAGGGCTGTGGCACCATCCTCCAGAGGACCAAGCCTGCAACTTTGTTAACAGCAGTACCATCTCCCTTGGTGGAGCCATGGAGAGAAAGTCCTTACCATCAACCAACACACACCTCATTCGCCAGCAAGAAACACCACAAAGTTCTGGTCTAGAGTCCTGAGAAAAATTGTGTCTAAGAAGCTGCAGAGATCTTCCTTGAGATCTGTGGGTGTCTTTTGTCAGCACCATGAAACAAAACCGGAACAGCTCAAAATGTGCTTTAATGTGCTACAGGAAGTGATGCAGATCATTAATGGCATGTTCAACAGCGAGAGGGCCTTGCACCATTGAACTGAAACATCCCCTCCCGTGCATTCTCCACTCAAAGCTGTAGTAACATGAATAACTTTAAAAAAAGGCACTGTTCTCCCCAGGGCACTGGGCATACAGAGCAGTCAGGCAATGAGGGGCCACCAGTGCTGCTGTAAATCATCTAATGGAAAGACCTGGGGACCTGGGTACAGCAGAGCTCTGGCTCACCTTGTGTGTGAGTCTGCATGTCCCGGGCCAGCTCCATTGGCAGCACAGAGTTTACAAGTGTTGAGATGACTGCAGCATCCAAGTTGCACATGGCTCCAAAGCATTTTAACAGCAGCAGCCGTAATGGAACCCTGTGCTCCTGCAAAAAGCAATTTATTAGATGAAATGGTGGCTCAGATTAGGGCTGACTCTAAGGTAGAGACATAACTGGCTAGAAGTTCCCACTGCTGGGAAGCCGCAGACCCCCCCAGAGTGACAGTGAACACAGAAGCTCTACTGCCTTTTAACAACAGTATAGGAGTCATTTTACGGTAACATTCACAGCTGGGCTGGCACAACCCGCAGGTTGTCGGCACACGCGGTGAGAGGGCATGTGGAAGCCAGAGCTCAGATCTGAAATGCCCCAAATATGATACAAATCAAAAACTGATACTGATCCCCAGCAAACAGATTTAATTTGCTAGATAGCCAGGATTCTCTGAGCACACTGAGGTTTTGTGAACACTGCTCTGAAAGAGGTTTCCTGAAAACAAAACATTGCAAACCCTCTTCAGTGTGTGATGGTTATGAACCAGCACAGGAACAGCTCCTCCATTGTGAAGCTGCTGGGTTTGGGCTGGGAGCTGAGGGTACAACCAGAGAGTTTTGGGACATGCAGGAATTCCAGCAAAGATGATGCTCAGTTTGCAGCTCTTATACAGGAACTCTGGTGCTGGGGTGACCTTCATACTCCAGCCTCAGCCAACAACTTGAGGGTTCAGAGAACAGAAGTGAGTCAAAAGCCCTGGCAGTAGGCATGACAGCAGCCAGGACAGGAGACCCAACTGCTCTCCACCTGATCAGGCTTCCTTGAAATCCTGGTCAGAGAAGAGCAGGCAGTGAAATCCAGCAGCTCCATCATGCCCGGGCTGCCGTCCCACTGCTCTCAGATGTGCTACAGCCCCCTTATGATGAGCTCCGAGCTCAGACACAGAAGTGCCAGATGAAAGCTAAATGCCATAAGGCTTGATGTGCTGTAGCTGGGGACTTAGGGACAAGATGGGGACAAGTTCCAAGCCCCCCAGAGTCCTACAACAGCATGTTCCAGGAAGGAGAGGGGCAAAGCAAAACCGCATAGGCGTTTAAGGCAAAACTTCCATTTCTTCCTCTGAATACTCATTTCCTTCCTCACTCCCAAGGCTTCTACTCACAACCTACTTTCCTAAGCAAAGCTATTTACTAATGCACAAGAGTGCATCAATTAAAAGGGAAGCCATCACAGCCTGTCAGCTTTCCCAAGGCACCCTCAGAAATCCTTCCTCTAGGTATTAGTGATGCTGATTCTGTCCCTCAATGGAGCTAATAAAAGCAGCAAGCATTACCCTTCACAGTGGTCGCTGCCGTTTCAAAGTCTTATAGCATCCTCGGCTCATCCATACAACTTGCATGCACAGCACTGACATTACCCAGCACGCAGAAGAGATGTGCTGCAACTCCATCTAGTTCACAGAACTGCCCTGTCCAGGGGGAGCATCTTACCTATACTCATCACAGCAACCCTGCTCTTTTGCGTCTTCAGGAAAAACTCAAAAAGAGAGATTTGATGTATTCTGCTACCTTACCATCTGATAATAGGCCACAAGGGACAGGACAGACTCAAACTCGTTCTTCTTGCACATTTTCTTGCAAACTTCCGGGTCTGCATCTGTCTGGAAGCAGGAATGAACAGGTCAGCCCAACAGCACATGAAAGCAGTCGTGCCTGCAGCAGGGAGCTTGAGGAAGGCCAGCTGCTTTCAGATCTCAGTAGCCCCAGCCCAACCATCTCACGAAGAAACTGAAGGCAGAGCACAAAGACAGCTCAAGAACTGCCACCCTGCAGAGTCTGCATCAAAGTGAATTCTTGAGGAATGCCTCTGCCATATGGCATGTCTTGGGCTGAAAATATCTAAATAACCCATGACCTGAGCAGCACTTTGATGCACTTACCTAGAGGCTTCAGCACTATTCCCATAATGAGAAGTACTGTAGATCTCCTCCCACCTCTAAATTACGAGGAAATGGTTACATAAAATCCCCCTCTACCTTGCCCTGCACGCCCACAGCAAGGTGGCACAGGCTGTATGCTTAGCGACAAAGACACCGAGCAGCCTGGTCTGGTGGAGGGTGTCCTTGCCCATGGCAGGAAGGTGGAACTGGATGATCTTTAAGGTGCTTTCCAACCCAAACTGTTCTATGATTCTGTAATTTATTATGCTTTTCAGAACAGCTTTATAAGGTAGAGTGGAAGGTAGCTTAAGAGCACTGCAGACCCCACACAGGACAGGATGGCTTCACATTGATCGTAAAGGATGCACAAGAAACCCATGCCCTCTGAAAGAGCAGATCCTATGGCAAGACAGGGGTGAAGGAGGTCAGAAAAAAGGAACAGCACCAGCACTCTCTGCTCTGCCTGCAACGAGAGAAATTTACTCACCAGGATGCGAAGCAGCTCTTCCAGGTAGCAGCAGATGACGTTCTCATCCTCATAGAGCGCCCAGCTGCGCTGCTGAGCGTCGTCCTTGTGCCTGGCCAGATCCGCGAAGATCACCTCCAGCCGCTGCTCGTCGTGGCAGATCTGTCCCGAGGGCAGCCCAGCACTCAAATTCTGCACGATAGCAAACCCACTGGTTAGTGGGGTCCTGACAGCGAGCTCTTGTTTGGGTGCCCGTTTCCTCTCATCTTTGTCTCAAGACTGGCAGTTGACCTCATTCAGTCAAGAGCTGGCAGTAAAAATCCAGTAAGTTTCATACACAAGCATTAATTTCAGCTCTCAGACTTTTGGGGCCTCTCCCTGCCTCCTTTCCTTGCATGGCTAATGCAGTGAATGAATGAAAATAGGTGCCAGAACTGGTGCACAGTCAGAAACTCTTTAAATCGAAGCTGCCACCAAGCTGCTGGAGCATTAGCTGTCTTGTGAGGGTGCTAAAGAACCCAAGAAACCTCACTTAAATGAAGCTACATCCCTTTTTTCTTATTGCATTTAGTAACCTAAGGCTGATTTTGGACAGGTACAGTTGGACTCAATTATCTCAAAGACCTATTCGAACCGAACGATTCTGTGGTCCAGGCAGGCCAATGTCCCCAAAGCCATGGGAATTTGTACGCGAGTCTCTCCTAGATCACATAACTATAACCTCTTAGCACACATGTGCATCACAAACTTCCCCACTTCACAGCAAGCCAGAGGGTGTTTGCAGAACACCACCGGCTGCCTGTCTGTCCTGGGGAGGATGAACGCTGCAGTAAGGGGAATGCTCACTTCCTATAAGAGAGGAACTTAAGGCAAGAAGCCAACTCAGATGACCACAGCCCTCTGTACATTTTGTAACACTTAAAGGAAAACCCAAACTGTTTGGCCAGAGTACTACGCTCAGTGCCTTCCTAGAGGGCAGCCAAACACACCACATCTTTCACAAAAGCAGTCCAGTGTGCCAGGAGCAAGGGGCCACCCAGCCTCAGTGAACCCAAAGGTACCCCATTACCTCCCCACAAAATAAGTAAAACACTGGTTTCCTTCTGGGTGTGGGCATCAGGCAGGTGTTCAGAAGCCCTTCAGAGGGCACACTGTAATCTCTGAAAACTGTCCTGAGAACGGGGAAAGCCAAACCAGCCTGGCATGGGCCAGGAGCACCGCCAGGCAGCAGCTGAGCACAGCTCCAGGCTCACTCTCAGTGACACAGATATGTTCCAGGACACAAATACACCATGCAACTGCCTCCAGGAAGAAGTTCCCTTCACTGCCCCGTCCCTCCAGCCTGAAAGGGACTCAGGAGCAAACACTTGCATGGCCAACACATAGCAAACACTACATGCCAACCGCTCAATACTGGGTCTGCCATCTTCTGCAGCAGGGACGGAAAACAATTTATCTTGGGCTACTTTGGTTCTGCTTTCTTCCAAACAGCAGAGCTCAACTACTGTTCACAGCAGCTCTGGAGCTTGTAGCTACGACACAGACTAACTCAGCAAATCTTACTGCGCATGCTCCCTTCTGAAATTGCTGTTGTCCACATCCCCACCACTTCCAGTTCGTACATAATCCTTGCCATGAAGGCTTTGCTCTTCAGTTGTCTTTCCTACACTTTTACTCTCCTTCAAGAAACAGCAGCAGTAGCTGCTGTGATATTGATGTAGGTTAATACTCTAGGACTTAAGAATATCATATGAACTACCCATTTCCCTGAAAGCAGGGCAAGAAGGGGGGACCAGCACATGTAACCACCTGATTACAGATGATGAGCCCAGGTAGCATTAAGAGAAGCAAGGACTAATTTGCAGAAGAACTGAATTTATACACACAAGAGCTTGGTGGCGGTGACAACAAGCAGCAGGAGATCATCAAGGTGGAAGAGAAAGGAGCTGAGAAGTTCAAACAACAGAGAAAACCCAGTCACTGAGATCGAGCCCTTTTGCAGAGTGCAGTAAGAAGTCACAGTCATTCAGTGTGAAAAGGCCTTTACTGCTATCAGCAAGGACACCCTGGTACTGCAGTGTGTTCTCCTGGAAATCTGGAGAACACTTAGTCCTGTCCTGGCACAGCTCCTCCCAACAGGTGAGCTATGCAGCCAGGGGCACCAAGCCTTCAAAGCAGAACTTCACGTTACAAGCAGAGCACAACAATTGTGTACGGAGGCACAAACCTACATTTAGTGTCAGGGGCAATGCACGGTCACACACCCACAACATGAGCGGCTGGTGCCACGCGAGACTGCCAAGTGCACCTTCAACCCTCCAGCCCTTTCTGGGAAAACCACTCCAGATTTAACAGTAACGTCTCATTTGCTTTATTAGAGACAGAACTGTTGAGTCATTTGCTTTGGGCTATTACAGGCTTGGGGAAGAGTGGCTGGAGAGCTGCCTGGCAGAGAAGGACCTAGGGGTGTTGGTTGACAGCCGGCTCAATATGAGCCAGCAGTGGCCCAGGTGGCCAAGAGGGCCAATGGCATCTTGGCCTGTATCAGAAACAGCGTGGCCAGCAGGAGCAGGGAGGTGATTGTGCCCCTGTGCTCAGCAAAGAAGGGCAACGAGGCTGGTGAGGGGGCTGGAGAACAAGTCCTACAAGGAGAGACTGAGGGAATTAGAGTTGTTAAGCTTGGAGAAGAGGAGGCTGAGGGGAGGCCTCATCACTGACTACAACTGCCTGAAAGGAGGTTGTGACGGGGTGGGTGCTGGGCTCTTCTCACAAGTGAGAAGCAATAGGACAAGAGGAAATGGCTGCAAGTGACACAAGGGGAGGTTTAGACTGGACATTAGGAAGGATTTCTTCACTGAGAGAGTGGTCAGGGATTGGAACAGGCTGTCCAGGGAGGTGGTGGAGTCGCCATCCCTGGAGGTGTTTAGAAGACGGGTAGATGAGTTTCTTAGGGACATGATTTAGTAGGGAGACAGGCACGGTTGGACTCGGTAATCTCAGAGGTCTCTTCCAACCTTATGATTCTATGATTTGGGGCGTGAACTAATTAGGGCTTCAATTCAGTGCTTTAATTATATAATAAAAAAGTATTCTTGTCGTCGCTGCTCATTACAAAATTTTTCAGGCAGGTAATGAAAGAAGGAGCACGCTGGTTTAACACAAGCCTCCTAAAATTTTGGGAGGTTGTGGATAGCAGAAAACCAGGGACCAGCTGCGAGAGAGGATGGCAGCTTTTGGGAGCTGAGCACAAATGCAAGAGGATCTCCCACTGAATGGTGATTTATGACAGAAGCAAATACATTGGTGAAGAGACTCGCTTAGGTTTGCCATCTCCTTCTCTCTTTAGGACCTACAACGCTGCAGTCTTACCCTTCTGTGCATCCCAGATGCTTGGGAGAGGGTTCTCCACTTACATACTTTACCCACACCCTTCTCGCCAGAGCAGTGTAGAGCTGGTCCTACCTCAGCCCACTGCTGGGATGTCTTTTTGGATGAGCATTTTAATAAGTACTCATTTTAATGATCGCTCTATTCAGCCTCTTACCACTAATCTGCTTCCTCCAATCCTTCATCTGCAGCCCTTAGGACTCCACTGAGCATCAAGCTCCTAATGGACTTGGATGAGATCAATCCATTAACAAGCTCTTCAATCCTACCGTTGTAACTACACCACACACCGTCTCAATGCACTCTCAGCACTCTTCTCAGCCCTTTCACCACTGGGGTCAGGTCTCTGCTTATTAAACATCTTGGCAGCTACTTCAACCTGCAGCCTTGTCAGATGGTTGTTTCCAGGAATCTGCTGGTGAGCCCATAAACAGGAGGAGGCTTTGGTATTTCTAACAATGTCACTTTGCATTATCTTGCTGTTTCAAATAGTTCCCTCCTCCCAGACCCGCAGAATAAACTCCTGCAGGGGTTTTGTTCCTCCTGAGCAGCCAAAAAACATTTTGGGAACCTCATCACCCCCACACTGCTCAGAGGTGGTTATGTCTGCCAAGAAATCCCAGATGCTGTTCTGCTGAATTCTTCCTCCCTTTTTTATCCTTGCCCTCTCCCACGTCTCCTTCCCCACCACGAGCTCAGCAAGTGTGGTGGATCACCAGTGCTGTGAGCTAAACCAGATGAAACGTGGTGCAAGAGAGACACCTGACTTCAGCTGAGCCGAGCTCGCCAGGGCAGACCTTTCGCACACACTCTTTCAGCAGCAGCAGGTCTGCTCCCAGCTGGGCATGTGATGAACACAGCCCTGTTGCGGGGCAGGCCAGCTCTGCAGGGAGGCAATGCCAGCTGTGCACAGACCTGTGGGGTGTCACGGGGAGAGAGGAGCACTTGGCTTTCAACCACCACGTTAACCATGCTTCAGTAATGTCTCTGCAACCTTCGCTTTTCAGGCATCCCAGCCATCTGCAGCCCAGTGCACATTTTCTCCACAGACGTACGCGGTGGCTGCTCTCTCTGGATGAGCGTGCCCCATCTACAGCTGAAGACTGGCACAGACTTTCACAAAGGCTCCTGCAGCAATTAGTGAGCAAAGGACCTGCCTAAGCATTAATGCATTCCTCCCACCCTTCAGATTCCCTTTTGTTACAGTATTTTACAAAGGAGGAGCCCTACGTAGGCACGCTAACAGCCCAGCCAAAGGAGGTAGCCTTGAAAGCACTCACCCGGCTGACCTTCACATTGTCCCACGCAAGCAGAAGGACAAAGCTCCTGCAGGGAAAAGCTGAGCCTCAGAGCAGCATTTATGTCTTGTCAAAGGCAATTCTCCTTTAAGCAAAGCTGAATAAATGAATGAACACACACGCGAGAGGCAGCCCGTGTGGAATCAGTGGAAGCAGAAGGAACTTGGCCATGTTAGGTTTGCTCGTTGCGGACAACAGGCAACCACCAGGCACTGGTGACGGGCAGCTGGGAGCAGGTCACAGCTCAGTACCACAAGGGACACCCCCTCCAGAAATTCATCACCTCCCACACCAACTTCCCAACTTGTTCTTCCGTCTCCAACACATCCCAGAACCTTTCAACCCCACCCAGCAGCCTGGGCTGATCTATGACAGAACTGAATCACAAACCTGTGTCAGCAGTTTTCAAGCTTAAATTTAAGGCAATCAAAGATGAGTCTGAGTAAGTGCAACACAGCAATGCTAATTTAATAAAAGGCAGATAAGTGATCTCTAAGCACTCCCTCTCAAGGTGTATCTAGCTTGTGTGTCAGGCAATTTCACTTGCCTCACACTCAGCTTAATAAATCCTCAAATCGACCATCCTAGATGAGACATTTACAGTGCCATCCCCTCCTCTCAGCTGGGAGATAATTCAGCAGAGCTGAAGGCAATCACCTATCACCAATACATACTAATCCAAGTGATTCTCTAGATGTCTGAAAATCATCTATATTTTCTTTAGTTACATCCAAATTTCAAACAGGCTCTCGTGAAAGGCCAGCTCCAGTTTAGATGGTCACTGCAGCAATCCCTTAAAAAAAGAGGTTTCATTTCCTTGCGCATCTTGCCCAGCCACCAGGCCACCCATCAGGAACCAGCTCAAAGATAAGAAGAGGGGCTTTTTCCAAGGCCAGGCCAAATCCAGACATGGGGAAGCCAGCTCAGAATGTTTTCTCCTGCAGATCAGGCTTCCCCAAGTAGACTGGCACCTCTGAAGCATCTTTGCTAAGATTCAAGCACCTCAGCATCCCCCTTGTCTCTGCAGTTCCTCCAGCACAGCCTTATGTTACCTCTCTAAAAGCAGGACCATGATGCTGTCCCAGCAGAAGAGTATTTTGTTCTCTTGGAAACACGTGCCTTTTCATTACAGAATTAGTGTCTGACCTGACTCAGCGCTGGAGGAGCAGCAAGGTAAATAAGAGGGAAGTGCCATCGCAATTCAACCTTCAGAAGGCACTAGGGATAGGAGCAAGGTAATGGATTCTGGAAATGATTTTGTAACCGGTGATCTGACTTCAAATTAAGACTGGAATAGGAACAGAAAGGATAACGCTAATTAAAGAACATGATGCAAAAGGTTGAAGTGCGTATGATACCGACTATGAGCAGAGGAAAGCTTTAAATCAAAGCTGATCTCTCGCTCTGTTTTAGGCTGTGGAAGAAAAACCCTTGAAAAATATGCTAAAGAAGAATTGACCACATATTTGCATGGTTTGGGGTGTAGAGGGATTTCAGAAGTTACAAATTAAAGCAAAAACAAATGCCTTTGACCTAGAACTGATGAGTCAGCAACACTTTCACACAAACCCCCCTGAGACTGTGGAACTATTTGGTGTAATGAACAACTCAAAGTCAACAATAATAATTTGTACCACTAAAGTATGCTAGTGAAGCTGTGGAAGTACAGCCACCCCAGAGCTGCACGTGGCTGCCCTTTTAACGGCTAAAGGTGGCCTTCTGCACCAGGTGAACCACCTCCTGAGAGACCAGGCACCTACTCAGCAGCTCAGCTACATCTTCTGCATTGGACATTCAGGAAAAATGCACACTACAACCACATTTACAACCTGAGCAGTGTGCAAGCCCACCCAGGCTTTCCTTCTGCTCAAGACACGTATGATGAGATATTAAGACATGGACCTTCTCCTGTGTCTCCATCCAGTACCAGGCATTTTCAAGTCCTTCGCATGTCCTAGATGACAGATACTGTATCAGTTATAGGTAGATCCACACCTGCCCTTGCACCAGCATGAGAATTTCTTCCTACCTTTTTCATACTGGTCTGTAGCAACGGCCATGAAACTGAGGTTTTAAAATCCCCTCTGCAGAAACTTCACACTAAATGACTTCTGTGGAATTACGCTTATTGTATCCTGAGAACAGCTATTAAAGATAAAAATAATATTCAAATCTTGTCCAAGGTCCAAATAACAGAAAACTGAATTGCTAGTGTGCAACTCGAGCCAGAAGGTTTGCCTGAAACAGCTCTATTTTTTGCTGAATCTAGATCACACGCTGACATGGTGCTGTTAGTGAGGAAAGAAGCAATTAAATGTTGGGTTACAGCCACAAACTCAGACCTGCTGATTGCTTATAGGACCCTCTATTCAGTGCAGACAGTTAAACAGATCACAATTGGATGTAAAATTTGAATGCCATTGGTTTTCCATATTCAAGTGCCCCTAAACAGTTCATTATAATCTTGCCATTAGCAATGGAACTCCAATCTTAGATTTTTATATGAAAAGTACTCCTCGGGGCTGTATTCACCAAGTGGGAGCTGAAAATTATTATCCCTGTAACTAAAGCAGAGGGCTGCCCAGGTACGCTTCACCATTTCACTGACTGCTGCAAGAAGCATCTTTTTACTTCTCCCCTTGCATATCTGTAGCAGAAGAAGGAGGAATATATGGCTGTTTTAGCATAAGGTTTACTGGGAACAAGGTCAAGATAAAGCTTTTCCTCCAGTGGCTGAAAAACTACTCCATGATCTCCTGAAAAAAGCAGGGCTGATGTGTGCAGTAGGAATAATAGAGAGGTTTTCATCTACAGAAAACTAGTTTTCATTGCTTTGGTGAAAGACCAAAGTGCTCCATCATCAAGAGTCAAGAATGAGTGCAGATTTGTAGTATGCATAACATGCTGAATCTACACAGAGGCTGAGCAGCTCCACAGAATAAAAGGAGTCTGTACAATGCATAATTTTATAAAAGGTTTCCATAAAGAAGCACTTATTGCAAAGGCTCCATTTTCCTCAGCTTCTATTTGTCACATTTATAACAGAAAATACCTCCTTAATCACTATTATTTCTCCAATTCTATGCTGCCACAATGGTTCTCCACGAGCCCTCACAATCAGCAGTCAACAACTCATGTCAGAGCTTTCTCAGCGTGCCTCAAGTCCCACTCCATCCATTCCCACCGCTGCTTCGTCACCAGCGCTGTCCCTGGGACCTGGAGGGTGACTTTCACCTCCCACCTGACATGCTCATGAGGTTCAGTTCACTGCCGCCCATCTCATCACCCTCTCCCCAAACCGCAGTCTCATCGGAGACCCAACTCCGCCCCCAGAGCCTGCTCCTGCTTCCCAGCACCAAGAGACCTCCCAGCTTGTTCCACCTCTCACTCCCAGCTCCAGACTCGAGGTTATGCCATACATCTGCAGCTCACTCGGGGAATAAATTCACCTGTTTTCCACTTCCCTGCTACCAGTACTCAGACCTGGTTTAAACTCCTGGTTCCCTTGCCTAGACATGTACCCCCATCTAGCACCTTACCCCCTTCCTTTGGGATCTCGCTGCACTTCCCATCCCAAACTTTAGGAAAGCTCATGGAGCTCATAACACCATCTGCCCGACGCTAGAAGGTGGTTTGCAGCAGCCCCCCAGGCCCCCATGCATTACCTTACTCTCCACCACGGAGATGAGAATCTGCTCCATGATGCTGCTTGTTGCTGGGATGGAGGTCTGGATGTGGCCAATGACCACGCCAATGGCCACACGGGACAGCTCGTAGCTCAGGTGGGTGTTCCTGCGCACCAGCTCAATCAGTTCGGCACCTATCGTCTTGGGCACGGATGCCACCAGACCACTGGGTTCGGCTGGCACTGGCTCCACCACAGCCGCTTTCTTATCCTCCAGGCAGAGGGAGCTGAAGGCATCCAGGCTTGCAGGGGTGGCTGAAGCAGCTTTCTTCACCTGAGAACTCTTCTCCCCATCCACAGTGTGGGACCTCTGGGTCCCCCCTTCAGCCGGTGGTGCCGGGGCAGCCCTCTTGGACTGGGGAGATTTGCTGGCCCCATCCTTTGTGGAAGTCCCATAGCGGGAGTGGGACACAGAGCCGGTGTCCAAGTTACGTGTTATGGTGGTGTGGACACTCCGGCTCGGGACAGGAGGTGGGGTGTTGGCAGGACTGGAGGTGGCCGTTGGGAGAATGGTCTCTGATGCAGAAGAAGCGGTGTACAAGGTATCCAGGGATGTTGTGCTTATAGAGGAGACACTAGAAGCTGACCCAGGGATAATTTCAACAGCATCTGAAAGGGAACAATTAAAAATGCCTTAGCAACAGCATCAAAGGAAAAAAAAAAGAAAAAACAAATTGCTACAGCTCAGTCCATTAAAAGGCTCATTGTGCATGAGACCAGAGCAGTTTAACTCCTCTTCCTGCCTCACTTATCTCAAAGCAAAATTGTACCAGTTCTCTCTGGAGCATTCTGCACAATCACCTCTTTAGAAAGGGGAAAACTACTCTATTGAGATGAATACCCTTCAAAGGGCTTAGTGTTTTAAGCAGGGGAAGGGAGGGAGGGACAGGATTAAGGGACAGAAAAGTCTTTTCCCCCAGCTTAACGAGGGCCTTTTTCTGCCTTCAGGATCCAAGCCCTCACTTTTGAATGATGGTGCCTGAGAATTGCAAGACACCGAAAGCTTCTCACGCCAGCCCACGCCTCCTTCTTGCACGAACCCCACCAACTGCACACACAGCACTGACAGTGAAGGAAATGTTTGGCTGACAACACCTCTAGTCTCTCCCTTTCAGCACTCTCCAACGTTCAATCACAAACCCTGAATCCCTGCTCACACACCCTGTTTTCACAAGCCTCCACCTTATCTGCTTTACTGTGTTTCTCCATCCCCCCTCTAGTTTTAACTGCCTCTCGCAGTGGTAAAGCTGTCCCACCTTCCAAGGAAAAAAATCTACTATAAGCAAAGAGATGTTGAGATTTTTTTCTCCTTTAACCTGGTCTAATATATATATTTGGTAAACCTTACCCATTCATTCCTAGAGAGCAGAAATGTATCCAAGTCCTTCCCTGTCTACAAAACCAGTTACTTGGGCTAACACTGGGCTACCTTCATCTAGAGCTTCACGAGAGCAGCTGATGTTGGTGCTGGAAGAAAAGAAGCACACTCCACAGGGAGGCCAGCTCTCAAGGAAGGCAGTTTCCCCCACTCCAAAGGGTGGGACAGACACACAGAACGCCTTTGCTGCACCTCTGCAGGCAACTCCAACCCTTCCTGCCCTGTTGGGCCTGGGAGCCCTTCAGTACTCCATCCACCGCTCCGCTCCAAGGTAAGCACAAGCTGGGCAGAAGCAGCATCCTTCCCTCCCACAGGGGTTCAGCATCCCTCTTTTTTCCTCCTCAGAGGAGCATTCACAAATCTGAGCTCCCTCTGTGCTTCACTAAATCAAGATAATGAGTTGAAGGAAACTGACCTCTGTGAATTCCTACTACCACAGTGAAAAATGGCCCAATACCATTAAGTACCAATAATTAAGCTGGTGCCAGCCCCACATTTCAATTAACTACCTGCAAATCAACAGCTCTGTCCTGCTTTTCACAAGGGGACATAAGTGTCCATAAGGGCATGGCTGTCACAGCATAGAGGAGCACTTGGGCAAGCTGACAGCAACTTAGCAGGATGACCAGTGCCTCTGCTAGCCCAATTGCACTGGTGATGGAGAAGCCTTAGTCCCATGGTCCTGCTCTGCTCTCAAGTGCTCACGACCAGCACATCCCCTGACTGGTGGGCAGCACATACACAGCTGTGTTCCTGCTGTTATTTCTGCTCCTTACAGACACCAGCCACTGATTTTATGGGAATCTCATCAGCACCGTACAAAGAAAGCAGCTAACGGACTGGGGGCCAAAACCAGACTCAGGCCTGTCCTAAAAGCACCACTAGTGAGCTCCTCCGATGAAATACCACCCTCAGCACTGCCAGGGAAAACTTCTGCCTTGCTGGTGCCTGTGGGAGGAAAATGCCCACCAGGATCTTAAATCACCAAGGTTATGTGCTGGCCAGATTTGGCACGTGAGCACGCAGAGTTTGCTCCTTGGAAAGCACCACGTTTCCCAGGGCCACCGGCAATGGATAACCAGGAAGATGCTCTGCCTGGCACCCATCCACAGATGCCAGGCTGCCCAGGCTCTCCTAAATCAGAGAGGGCACAAAGGAGCACTGGCCACCAGTTCATGATTGTTAGCATTAAAACCTATAGGAATTTCGGATACAAATAAGGATGCCCTCCTAAGCACAAAGCAGCGGCATCCGCGCAACATGACTGTTCTATTGCCCAGCGTCCATTCTGTGCCCGAGGTCTGGAAAGCAGTTTGTCCTTACTTTTAATGGGAGCAGCAATCTGTGCATTCTTGCGTTTCTCTGGAGGTGGGGGGGTGACAGGAGCCGCACGCCGAGGCTGTGGTGGGATCTGTAAGGAAAGATTTCAGAGCAATCAAAGGAGGTTGGCAATAAAGACATTTTCTGTTATGAAACCTTCTTTCTCGCGTGCATAGATTTGTCCTCACATCTCTCTCACCATTTGGGGAGGTTTTCTCAGGAGGACAGATATTAATAGGCGGCTTCCTAGAAGAACAAAGCAGGACTCAAGCCTGCTTCATCCCCTCCCTGTGACAGGCAAAGCAGCCCTTGTTTAATTGCTGTGTTCAGCAGCACACAGCACACACATCATGTAGACCTGTCAAGCATTTACTCCTCCTTTATTCCAAATGCAATCCCACACACGCACCATGACTCCACGTTACTCTCAATAGCTCCACAGAGGCTGCAAACAGAGCGCGTATTTAGACACTCTTCTGGAGAGATCCATTACATCAGCTACACATACCCTTGCAGAAAGACAAAGTCAAGGACTACAAACATGTAAATGCCTTTTCCACACTTTGAGCTATTTCTGCCCATGCAGCAAGAAAACAGGGCTAGACCCTCTGTGCAATTCTACGCTACCTATAGCAAGACCCGCTGAGAAATGCTTTTGCAGGGATTTGCATTAACTCTCCATATATGGGGTCTTTCATCCTGTAAGTCTCCTCTGCTATGTACGCCAAGCCAGCAGCACGTGAACCTCAGATTCAGATTCCTGTGCTCATCTTTTAGTGTTGGATCCAAACATCATGATCACTGAGATTGCTTTCACCAAGAATTACTGCTGTGAGGTGTAACCTCAGGGTTAACCTCTGACAGCAGGATGTGTATAATGACCACCACCTCTGCAAGCCCAACTCCACTGATGATGGAGAAGCTCCTGCCTTAGCCCCGTGCTCCTGCTCTGCTCTCAAGTGCCCATGACCAGCTCTCATCAGTAGGATGCTCAACATGGCAGCCAAGCTAGGTGAGAGCACATTCCAACAACACTAATCCTCACATTCCAGTGGCACATGACCAGAAGGCTTGGTTTGGGGTCTCTTAGGACTTCTGTGATTCAGTGCCTATTGCCTGAAACCTGCCTCTGTTTTTATGGGATATTGCAATCACTGCCTGCAGCAAAATCACTGAGAGCAGCACGGAAAGGGAAAGGAGGTGATGGCTTGAACGTCTCAGGTAGCCCAGTTTGAAGCCAGCTGACATCTGCCTACCATATTGATATCCAGATCACCACACAGTGACAATTTCCCAGGTTTCTTTAGCCCTGGAAGAGAAGTTTACCTGTGACCTATCAGCGTTGAACAGCCCTACAACACTGTACAGGGGACAGCAATGCCAGGCCTTGCAGCGAAAAACTTAGACCCCTGAAAGGTCTCCATCTCAAAGAGCTCAGAACAAAGTGAATGCAAAATGGACTTTTCTTTGCCCTGGATCCATGAAGGGTAAAAACCCCCTCTGAAATGGGAGCAAAGATATTCCTGGAAATAAGATACTTCAAGAGCTACCTCTAATATTCAAGACTTAAAAAGCCAAAAGCTGACAATACAGTGCTTACAGCCCGTGTCTGGAGCCCACCAGACACGTGAAGACACAGCAGTTGGCACAGCTTACAATGACTTTTATAAAGGGCTCTATTAGTCCCTTTCTCCCACCCAACACCTAATACATCCAAACTTTTACTACATCACAGAATGAGTTGCTTCTTTACAAGTGCCTTTCACTGCTGGATTAGCACACAGATACCGGTACAGACTCCCAGCCTGAGCTCTTCTGCTCTTGTCAATTCATTCCACATTGTTCTCTGGGTAAAATGCTATATGACACTTGCATACAGCTTAAAAAATCATCTGTGTCGGTCCAAAAAGAGACTGCACAGCTGAGAGAGGCCACACAGATCAGGAGGGGTTTCTGCATCGTGTGGCTGGAAGGTTGGTCCCAAATTCGGAAAGCTCAGCTGTGCTCAAAGCAGAACCCTCTCTGCAGCGTGGCGCAGCTAACAGCACGAGTTGGAGCTGCTTGGCACGGCACGACCATGATTACTGGAGCGATGGGATTTAGCAGACAAGGCAGGCTCAGAGCTTAGAGCAGCAGCGTGACATTATTTGGAGACAGGGCTGGGTCATTGTGGAGTATTTCCATGGCTTCATTAGCCCTTCCAAATTTACCATGCAAGTTTAACACAGCTATTACAGACTAGTGCTTAAATTTATAGATGTACAGCTAATGTTAGCTCAAAGCCCTGCCAGCCTCATTTAGACGTGAAGCATCAGATGAATTTCCCCATGCTGGTGCCTGCTCCAGCTCTGAGCTGCCACACAGTCAGGAGTTATGAGGGGTAAGTGACGGCCACCCTCCTCCTCCACTCCACGTCCCAACCGCTGCGTGGGGTCAAGTGGAGGATGTACAACATGAAAATCCCCAAAGGAAGGGGAGGAAAGGGGAGAAAGCATCCGCTGTCCAGCTGCCATGGGGAAGGTGACCATGCAGGAGTCCTTGCAGCTCAGATCTCTCCTGTCCAGAGGTGAGAAGAGGAGGGACCTTCTCAAGGGTCCAGAGAGAAGCACTTTCACACGTTTTGAAAGCCTCCCTTTGCCCAGGCTTCCACAAATGGGCAGTGAACTACCCTTGATCCACAATTTTACAGTGTGCTTCCTCTCCTTTTCCATTTAGCTGAGACTGCTGGCAGAAGCTCTGCCCCCTGCACTGCTTGAGACGAGAGCTGACTCGGTCACAACACTAATAACCCCCTCCCATCCAGGCAGGCAGTGACAATCACCACTCCTTCAGCTCTAATTCCTGGGAATTATGCAAGTATAGTGGGCACCTTTAAACTAACAAACAAACCAACCAATCCAAATAATTCCACAAACACTATCTCCTCTAGGCAAACTCTACCAAGCCAGACACACTGGTCTACAGGAAAGGCTTCTGGAGATGAGCACCACAGACCCACTAAGCATTCACAAACGCAGCAAGCTGACTAAAACTCTCTGACAGCCCAGCCTTTTTGCTTGGCTGCAGGTATATAACTGCCCCAGCTTCCCATCTCATGCTATGGAGGAGGTGAACAGAGGCTCAGCATGGATGGCATCACCAAGTACTTGAGCTAGCTCAGCCCTGGCAGCAAAGCCACCAACAGGAAATTTGCACTTTAAATTTTACTTAAGTTTTCAAATGCAAACATCAAAGGCACCCAGAAATCCCAGGCAGTGAAAAGCACATTCCAAGACCTCTGCTTTTCCGGCGTTAGTGAGAAAATATAGATTTCACGAGGTCTCCTCTTTGGCAGCTGCATAACCAGTGGAAGAAAGCAATCCTGCTTCCTCCATTTCACATTTTCAAAGCACACAGGAAATCCCTCAATTGAGCTGTTAAAATCTCAAGAAGCCCTTTCAGCACAGGGCAAAGCTGGAAGCCCTTTGACTAAATCCTCAGTGCCACCCAGACAGAAAATGTTCTTTGCAGCCAAAGAATCTGTCCTGCTCCTTTTTGGCAAGTGATCAAACCACAGACCAGATAAAGACAGGGAATCGGCGTGGAGAATGGGCCATAAGGTGCTCCATCCTCTTAGCCTGCTTGAGAATCCACAGGCTTGAGAATGAAGCTGGCTTGGCTGCCAGAAAACAGAACGAATACTAAGGAGAAAAATGGGGTTTGTAAGAATTGCCATATTCTGCGTGAGCCAGAGCTACCTTTCATCTCTGCAGGCTCGCAGTTCTTCAAGTGTAAAACAAGCCTCATCTGCTAGGAGTGACAGCGTATCAGCACCTTATAAACACGGCCTCCAAACGCTCATCCCAGAGAGATGAAGAAAAACTACAGTGCACCCGTTGGTCTGTAGGAGAAAGAAATTCTCCGTGCTCATCCTTGCTTGACGCCTTTAGTCCTAACATCCAGCTACACCTACACAGGGTAATCGGCCACATCACTCATCCCCAACAACTGCCGCATCCGTCCTGGGCTATTTCTTTGAAGCCTCGCTGGCGCCGTACAGTAACCTCGGAACTCTGTGCCGCCAAGATAAAAAAATCTGCTCTAAATCATACTTCCTTGAATTCATCATGACAAGCAACATTCAGACAAAGCAAGATCTTTGGGTTTTTATGTTTTGAGTAGTAAAAATAGGCAGCCACAACACATAAAATGCTTGAGGACCAAAGATGCTGGAGATTTAACAAGGGGAAACCAAAGCAGTGCTGAGTACTCGGAGGGGGTTCTGTTGCTCACACCAAAACTGTTTTTTCAAAGCATTCTCTGTGGAGGCTGCAACTCTTGCAGAACATTGCCAAGAGACAGTCATGTGATATAGAACAGATCTCGCACATCACCATAAAACCATGAACCTCAAGGATCCCAAAAAGCATCACGAGTGTAAATGGCAGAGGGACTGTTCCAGACTTCATAGAGACAGCGTCAATTTACATTGCAGTAACCCCAGGTAAGCAGCACAAACACTTGACCTGTGACTTCAGCTGCAAAAGCTTTTATTAAACTGGACAAGTCATGTCAAACCACCAAAGGAGGAAACTGGGAAGTGTCTAGACACTGTTACCTGATAAGGACCTTCATCCTCTTCCTCAAACTCAGTGTTAGGAAGACTGTGATGGCGCTCGTACCCTGTCCGGCAGACGCCGTTGGGCTGCCGGGCCACATCCAGATGGTGATCGCTGGAGGACTGTGTCATAACCATCCCCTGTGGGGTGGGAGAGTGGCTTTTGCGGGACACAGTCTCCTTCCGGTGATGGATCAGTTTTCTGAAACGGAATGAGGACATTGGGAACAGCACAGCTAAAGGAAGGGAGCAACCATGCTACAACATTTAAATTATATACTGAGACATGATTTATTGCATTTGGGTTATACATATCAGAATGGGCTACATTACTCTGAACACCAACTCCAGTTTCATTAACAACTAAGGAAGCACTTCTGGCGGAGGAAGGAAGAGGCTCTGCAAGAGCCTATGATTTATTCATCACTTCACTAAAGAAAAATGCTTCTTCCTCGGGGGTAGAGTCACATATTGCATCGCAAGCTTCAGAAATTGCCTGCACTTCAGAATCACTGTTCAACTGAGATTAAACCAGCGTGCCTCAGTGCAGAGTGCGAGTTGTCAGAGAAAAACAAAACTCCTCCTCACAAGCAATTATTTGAGAACATATTGAGGACCTTGTGCCACATGCCAACAACCTCTACAATTCCTGGCTGGCAGAGAAGAGAAAATGCATCCAGAAAGGTTTGGGATTTCTCCTCTAAGCCTACAGTGCAGCTGAGAATTTTCTCTTCTTTTTATACACATGAATAGAGGAGGAGGCTCAAGCACCACTCTGCTGGACATGGTTGTCAGGAGGAGCAGCAGTGGTTACCAGCTCAAACACTGGGAAGTTCGATGAGCATAAATTCACAGCGCAGGGATTCAAATCAATGACGTTCAGCTCAACCCCAAGAATAGAAAAGGCACAAGCATCACATGCTGACCACCCACCAGCTCTCCCAGATGCCCACTGTACTTACTGGAGGACATCTCTCTGCTCCAGGTTGTACTTTCCCCCATTCTTCATGGCCGCATTATGCACAGCCTCAATGGCACGGTCAATAGACTGGAGAACGACATCTTGCTCCAGCACCTGAGAAACACAACATCCCACACGTTACTGTGCTGCTTCAGCTGTGGTTCTTTTGCACCAGAGCTTAGGGTGGGAGAGACCACAGGATGGGAAACCCACAGAGGAGGCACCACAAGAGCCAAACTGCCAACAAACAGCTCCCAGAGCCAGAACCCCATCTTAGCATCATCTCACTTTTCCCTCCTTCCTCCAAAGAAAATATATTTGCAGTTGTGCTTCAGACTGAGTCTGCGCTTTCAAGATTTATGTTTGGAAAACAAAGTCACTGCTACCCGCACTGAACTCCAGTGATCACCACAAGAACATCCAGGGCAGAGCCTCAGGACCATGCAGCAGCCCTGACTATTCAGCCTGCTGCAGGCAGCTTTCAAGATCCCACACCAAAGCCCAGCTTATCCCAAGCTCAATTATTTCTGCTCTCACTGCCCTGCTATGGAGCAAATCCCCAGCTGTCAATGTTACAGACCTAGTCAAAATCTGGTGGTTTTCAAAGTCCATTTGCTCTAGGTTTGCATTTTTGCTTGCTTTTTTCTTGATGGTTTTTATACTTGTTTTGAAACTTGAAGTGGCTTTTCCAAATCTCCGCCCAAACTGTCATAGCAACATTTATTCCTCCTGCCAGCCGGTTTAGCACTCGTTACTGCAGCTGAAATAAACACCAGCCTCGAAAGAAGAAATACGAAAGACATAATTCCCAGGTTTATACAGGAGGCTGGGAGAGCTGTGGTGAAGGAGCGCGGGAAAGAAAACCAGGTTTCCAGATTTGGGACATTCTTTCTTCAAGGCTTTGTTTATCAGCAATTGAAATGCCTTCAGAGAAGACCTTTACAGGACTAAGGCTGAAGACAAAATACATGATATCGAGTCTTTACCCTGGATCTAGCAAGCACAAAGGTCTCCTGTAAAGTGAGCGCTTCTGCTGTGAGGACACACTGAGAGAGTTGGGGTTGTTCAGCCTGGAGAAGAGAAGGCTCCGAGGGGACCTCATAGTGGACTTCCAGTACCTGAAGGGGGGCTACAGGAAATCTGGGGAGGGACTTGTTACAAGGGCCTGGAGTGATAGAAATGGCTTTAAATTGGTAGAGGGAAGAGTTAGATTAGACGTTAGGAAGAGATTCTTCACGCTGAGGGTGGGGAGGCACTGGCACAGGTTGCCCAGGGAAGTCATAGATGTCCCCTCCCTGGAGGTGTTCAAGGCCAGGTTGGATGGGGCTTTGAGCAGCCTGGGCTGGTGGGAAGTGTTCCTGCCCATGGCAGGGGGTGGAGCTGGATGGGCTTTAAGGTCCCTTCCTGCCCAACCCATCTGTGATTCTATGAAGGTGCTGCTCGTGCCCACACCATCCATCCGGTACCACCCCTGGCAGCTTCAGCCTGCACACGCAGGGGAGGAGCAGGGAATGCTTGGACTCCAGTACTCGCTGCAGCTGTTTGAACACTAAAACCCCCTTCATCTTTGCTTGCTTTGCCCCCTCCCTGCATCAGAGCAACCATTTATCCAGCCAAGGAGCCGCTGGAATCTCATCAAGGATGCACCTTAATTGGCCTTAGGGGGCTTCAGCACAGCAGAAGGCTGCCCTCCCTGCCGGGGCTGAAAGTGCCTGCCTTCGTAGCACTGGCATGCAGTTTTCTGATAACATGCTATGTATTATTTATATCCTGATTAATTACTAAACCAAATGTGAATTAACAGCAACTACAGACCGGGGGGCTGAGAGGGGGAGCAACCTTCAAAGAAGTGTTTAGGAGAGGCCCTCTCTGCAAAACTCAGCTTTGAAAAAAAAAAATTAGGATTTTTTGTTGTTGTTCATTTGTTTTCCCAAGAAAGAAAGGCAGGGAAGAAAGCAACTGGGGAAAACTTTAAAAATAAACCCAGGTATATTAAACTACACCTACCAAATTCATTAAAGTATCAAATCAAGGACAAAACTAACACTCAGAACCCAATTTTGGGATGAAGCCTCCAAGCAGCCCCATATTGCCGAGGGAGCATTTCACCACCTCTAACTACAGATTTAAGTAGGGAAGTGGAGCAAAGCTCACTGAACATCTTTAAAGGAGTACTGGAAGGAAAGGCAAGTTATGTCAGAGAATGCATCTCATTTTCTGAGAAAAGAAAATTACAGCAAGCTGCGTGCTTTCTTTGGAAAAGGGGAGCAGTGCAGATGTCTCTGGTGCTGCTGTCCCCAGGGCAGATCCTGTGCAGCTCCAAGTGCCACAGACCCCTGCCCTCATGCCATTCCCTCCCCAAAATTCAACACAGCTTCTACTACAGGCTCAAAGCACCAGTCATGGCACATTCCCCAACTCCTTGCTTGCAGTCCCTCCACATCCACCACGACTCCCCCCCCAAGATGCATCCCTTCATGCTGCCCCCTCCCCAGCCTGCCAGGCTTTCACCCACATGGGTTTCCACCTTTCTCAGTCTGATCTTCCCAGGAAGATCGTTGTACAGAGCACTGAATCCTACTGAACAGCTCAGCATCTCTGCTCTCTCCCAGAGAGCCTGTCAACGTCATCCACAGGAATCCGCAGGCTGGAGCTGCTACTCGCTGTGCGATGCCATTTGTTATGGAGAGGGTGCTTCTTTTCTGGTAAAACACAGCATTTTCACACTAATGCAGCAGCGCTGCGACAACTGGCTTTTAGCTGCTGAGCTCCTTCCTTTGTTTCTACTCCCTGACCCACTATTAACAGGGCCCTGTCAAAAGGGCTGGAATAAAAAACCAGCATTAAGTTGCCACTTACACTTTATGACAGTGTTGATGCTGCTCATAAATCACCTTCTTCCTTGCTCAGCTGAGCTGGTCAGGGCCAGGGTCTTCAGCACAGGGGCTGCCTTGCCTTCAGGGTTTACAGGACACCCAGCACTGGGGATCCCCTGCACTATAGTCATAAACTTCAACAGAAATCGGTATCCTGGATGAATCACGTGATTAGGAGTCTGCACGCTCCCCGGTTTAACCAGAATGGCACTGCTTTGTTTGAAGAGGATGGACAAAAAAAGCACGTTGCAGTTCAAAGGAGCATGGTTGCATGAAGGCAAAAGGCAAGTTTGCAAGTGTCTTACCTACAATTTCCTTCTCCCTAGGACTCAAGGGATTACCTGTTCACAGCAATTCAGGATAATGCACGTGCCTACCTGTTCTCCCCAAGGAGCTTAGGGAGACCAGTCACTCCACAGCGCCGGCAGGGGATTCCTGCCAGCATCCAGCACCGGCTCCCAAGGATGCTCACAGCTGGGATGCAGGCAGGCAGAGATCCTGAGCGGTACAGCCAGGCAGTGCATGCCCACACCTCCTCACATGCCTGCAGGCAATCCTGGACATGCATGGCCTATGGCCTGTGAAACAGAGAGGTCACAGCCCGGCAGCAAGGTAACGGAGCAGAGCCTTTGTGCTCAGGCAGAAGATGTCGGTGCTCAGAAGTTTGTTCTTGCCCCCGCAGGGCCCTGTGCTAAGATCCAGCCCCTGCCTCCTCCCACGCTCCAGGATACAGAGATGAAATCCTGCTCCTTCAGGCTAAGCTAAGGCTCACACAGAAGCAGGGGAGTGCATGAAAAGGGCAGTGCTGCACGAAGTGCTGTCAGAGCAGGCATACCAAGTAAAATCCAGGAATTTGGCTGGATTTACAGAAGCTGTGCTGGTAACCGCAAAGGTGGGGGCTGGCAGAGCCCTGAGCCACTGCTTCAGCACGCTGGCTGTGAAGCAGCTACCAGCTCACCAGGGGCACAGCCACACCAGCAGTTCCCGAAATGCGGAGAAGGCAGCGGGAATAGGGCAGTGACAGAGGTGGGAGGTGTCAGCCACACCTGCCCACCCTCATCGGATGAGCACAGGGGTCCCCTCGGTTGGCGTGGAGTGGCACAGCTACCAGGCTGCAGCCAAGAGCCAGCAGGACATCACCTTCTGCCCGACGTACAGTGAACATAGAGGGGTATTTTGGCAAGGTATTGAGCCACCTTCACACAGCACCTCATCCCAAAAAGGAGTGACCACCAGATATTTCTGGTTTAATCAAATAAAACGCAGCAGCAGAGAAACACTGGGCTCTATAAACAGTCCATCACGGCCAGACTGGCTGCAAGAGGCAGGGAAAGGGCAGAGCGATGACCCCTGATGATCATGGGCCAGACTGGCTGATGGAACGCCACCGTATCAGAGAAGCAGGGGCACCATCGGCACCCTGCAGGCAAGCTGCCCTGCAGGAAGAAGTTACAGCTCAATTAGAGCCATGAACATCAGCCGGGAAACAGAATTTCTTCCTTCATAGCCCAGCGCAAGAAAATCACAGAAGCATCAATAAATCATTACTCCCTCTCTCCTTGCTAATAACAGGAGCAAACAAAGGGGTTCCCCAGAGCCCTTTGCCAATTTCATTTGCCCTGTTCACAGGACAGGGCTCCCTCCACAAATGAGGGGCAGAGCCAGACCTCAGCACTGCCCTGGGGTGCCCTGCACACCCCCCTCCCGAGGCAGCCGGGGAAGGATGCCTTTCCCAGAGCCAAACCCAGGCTTTTAAAAAGCGTCCTTCCAGGATGCCTCGTACCCACAAGGTACAGCATGGCCAACACGGGACTTGGCTGTGCACAGGCAGGGATGCATTCAGCCCCCAGGGCTCCCATTGCTCTCATCTTCACTCCCTTAAGGACAGCCTCCCCAGAGAGGGCACATCTGCACAGGACGTGTCACACACCTCTGCTTCCCCCATGTATGGGCTGATGGGAGACCCAAGTGTTTCAGAAAACGCTATCGGTGTCCTGGCTGCATGGGCAGCACGACCTCCTCTCCGGTTTTGCTGGAGCTATCGAAAATGTCACCCCCCTCCCTCTTCGTTTTGAGTCTTTCCACACATTCCAGCAGCGTTGTTTAAATGCACTCACACAGAAGAACTTGCTCAACAGTCTAGAATAATCATACCTTTCAGAAAAGCATTTTCTAGACAAACAGGCTGACAGCTGCATCAGCGCAGACAGGCTGAGCCACCCTGTGTGTGCAAGACCCCCACATTTATGAAAGTGGCCCATTAACGTATGGCAGGCTTTTCTTTGCCTCTGCAGGGGTTGATCCAAGAAAACATAGCATTTTTTTTCCTCCTGCCTCCTGAGTTTTTAGTGATCAAAGGCATTTGCTCTTCTGCATATGCAGGAATCGTTGCCCTCGTTCCAGCGGCTGCTTTTGCAGCCACAGGAGTGCCCAGGCAGGGCTGCTGATTTTCACCCTCCTGTCATTGCTCCAGCTCTCACAACATGACAACAAAAGACAGACAAAGTTTTGTCTCCAGTGACAGCTCAGTTTTCACGCAGCTGCACTGACACGGACCACTGCTGAAATTAGGATATTTATCCCGCTGGCGTACACAGGCACAGGCTGGCTCTTTGTTACTCAAATTGGAGACGAACGCCACCTCTTAGGTCACATGCCGTTCGTCCCCAGTCACCGCCAGACTGTCTGTACACTCTATTCCTTCCAGATTTACGTGATCACGGCAGCGATTTACAAAAACCAACTAGCTTTTGTCTGTGGCAGTGATGTACCAGATATGAGCTCCCCCTCCTGAACCACACAGCACAAACAAATGGGCTGAGTTTTGGGGTTTGCATTGCTATGGGTAATACGGGAAAGTCGGCTCCTTTCTCAGCCTCTTTTTGCAGCGCCAATCAGAAATTTTTAGTCCCTAGGCTGTTGGCTAAGAGATATGCATTAACTTATTCTTGTCGGCATGAAGGTATTGTGCCTTGCGGCACTTCAAAACACACACGTGAAACAATGGGCAACTGTCCTGGTTACTGAGCAAATAAAGATGAGAAGAACTCCAAACAAACCTCAGCATCCCTGACACGCTAGCGAGTGAACAAAGACATGGCTGAGCTCTTCTGACAAAGAGGCAGCCCAGAAACAGATCTGGAATTCCTGCTGATATGCTATCATGGTTTTCTAACAGATTGGTGTTTTTCTGCTGTGCTGACAGCAGCCGCTCGAGCGGGCAGCCTGCACAAATGAGAAATGAAGAGAAAGGGTAGCTGGGGAAAGGGCATGAGTTGCGCAAACCATGCTAAAGCAAAAGCCAGAGTTCCTGGCAAGAGACATACGCTAACAAGGGACAGCAGAGGCACCAGTGGCATTTGGAATAAACAAAACCCTGAAGGCAGCAGAGGGACACACAGCAACCAAACTGCAACCGCTTTCTCTCCCAAGGTGGAAATGTTTTGTCCTGGATCTCTCCAGCCACACTCAGACCCTGTTTACTGGCCACGATGATCAGAAGCAGCGACCGTTTCCTTCCCCTCACAATTCTGCGCCCTCCAGTATCTGAACAGGTCTCTTAAGCCAAAACACGGTAAGAGGATAAAAGCAGAGGCAGAAGTTTTTTAAATAGAGCAGTCAACACATACTTACATATCTTGCCGTTCTCTGCTGCCTTAATTCTCACTGCTCCCAGTGCTTCAGGGGACTTCTCTGGCTCAGCCTGTCCAAGTTAAGAGCACCAGACAGAGCTGCTCCTCTCTTTAGAGTTACCTGCTTGGCATCCTTTCAGAACATACTTGTCAAGCCAAGTCAATATCAGACATGATCAACACTGCATCAGTACAGGGGAAATGGAAGCTTCTACTTACATATATATAAATTATACACACACACATATTAAACCTACCATCTACAGCAAAAAAGAAAACTGCAAATCGCTTCTACTTTGCTGAAAGTTCAGGATTATGAGCCAGGATACATACAGGTGGGAGAAACAGCACTGCAGTGAAGTGCTAGCAGTTATTCTAGCACTTTCGACATATTAGCATTAAAAGTTGCAAAAAGCAGCTCAACAGAAGGGGTTGTGCCAGTCTTTGCACGTTTTATCCTTAGTCTTCAGTTTGGCAGCTGAAAAAAATGCTACAGATGCCCCTAACGGCTCGGTGAGATTCCGTACGGTTCCTAGACCGCTGTCATACAATTCGCGCAGGTGCATAAGAAACCCTCAGTATTAAGCATGATCAAAATACAACTGCTTTCTAACTTCTCAGAGCATTGGGCAGACCACAAGGTGCTCGTCTCAGCCCATCATTGTTTTGATCCAATCAGCAAAAACATGGATATGGGCTGAAGACCCAGCCACAGGAACACTTTGCAGTTAATCCAGTTTGCCACACACTCAAAGGACAAGGGGCAAGAACAGAGCCCATGGGAAGAAACAAGTCTGGGAAACCATCCAAATTCTGGCTCCTCTTCTGACATTCAAGAAGGAAGGTTCAGTTTTCCCCCAAATGTATTTTCATAGCAGACATAGTAGCAAAATGCTGGAAAGGTGACAGCCATATGAGAGGCAGGACAAAGAAATTCAAATTTCTGACACATTCAAGAAAACTCTTTCCCTTCCCATTCACCTCTGCCCTGGCATACATTTCCAGTATGTAAGTAAGTAAAGTCTCCAGGGTTCAAGCAGAAAAAACTGCAAGCAGGTTGGCAATTCAACTGATGGGCAAAGACAGATCCAAGAGAAGAGCACGTAGGTACATGTTAACCGAAAGGGACTTTCCTCCTGCACACCATAGACTGGCACATATTTCACAGCATGCAGTTAGGTGTTTGAGAGAAAAGTAATAACTCATAACTCATCTTGCAAGGGAATTTATGATTTATCAGTTTTTCTTCCAAAATTCTCCCTCTACCATGGCCAACCTTCTGGCAAGGGAAAAAATAAGGTAAACTGCAGCTATGATGCTCTTTGAGCACAATTACCATGTGTGCCTAAACCCAAAACAAGAGACAAATGGTGAAGTGTATCTTCTTGACTTAACAGGAAGGGGGAGACTGGGAAATAAAACCAACCTGCCATTTCGGCCTCAGCAAACAAGGGAAAGTAAGTCTAGTGGTGGGCATGGGCATGTGCATACAACCCAGGAACACCAGCCAGTGTGAGAAGGGAGAAGGGGCAAGGAGGGTGGACAGGTCACCATCTGAGGGAGCATAGAACCTGTGAAAAAATGCTGCATTCATCCGCAGCATGAACAGCCATATGCACTTTGTTAAAGCCATTATCCTCATGGCAAACACAGGAAAGTCATTAGCTAGTTTTATTCCTGGACAGATGTAAATTGCACAAAATTGTAAACCAAACACAAAAACCCAGGACCTTTTGAGCAGCACCAGGAGCAGAGCTGCAGGTCCCAGCACAGCCGGTGCACCTTCCTGAAAAACCATCACTGTGAAGATAAGAACCTGCTTCGCATTACCAGGAGCAAACCCGAGAGAGACCCCGGAAAGTTCTCCCTAAACAAAGATGATTCCAGTTGGAAGGATCAAAGGCAGCCTGCTTGCCGCAGGAGAAGAATTTTGCAGTGCCCTAGACTCTGTGTACAGAGTAAACGCTGTCTCTTCTACCACAAAGGGATGCAGCTCTCCCTACGTGCCTCAAAAAAAAAAGGAACAGAAAGCACATTAACAGAAAAGCAAGTGCTTCCTTCTGTAATGAGCATTTCTCTTCAAGTTACTTGTACATTCTACTAGAAATACAGTTTATCACAACAATGTGATCAGATCATATCTGCAGCGTACTCTGAAATAAAATGACCCCCAAACCACCCTATGGAAAATCCTGACTCTCTGTTACCAGGAGGACTGCTCCAAGCAACTGCAGAGCAACAGCAACCAGAAAGGCTGCGTTTATGCTGTCCCACCGCTCAAAGACAGCGGCTTCACCATCCCACAGAGCAAAGCTCATTCCAAGGTGAAGCAATCACTTCAAAGCAGTCCTTTTACCATCATCCCTTCACCCAACTCCCAAGCATATCAGGTAAGCCAAGACCCTCGAGGACTTCTGCTAATAGCGTTTCAGGCCACGAGCCCAGGAGAGCAAGCCCACTTACAAAGTTTCTCCAAAGTAGGTGCCCAAAAAATCCCTAATTTCTACACGAAGCTCCCATAATATGGATCTCTCCAGCAATTTCTCTTCTGTCCACAGCCTCCCTGGGTCACAGGCACAAGTATGTGAAATATCAGTACTAGTGAAGAGTCCCTAGATTTTAGATCTTGTGAAGAGAGGGGGTGGGGTCTTTAGATTTAGATTTTGGGGTCTCCAGACGTAGACTTTTAAGACTTAGACTTTTAAACTTTAAAAAGTAGTTTAAAAAGCAGAAGTAACCATTTATGTAGAAGCGAGATCTCTTTTAACAAAAGGGCTCTGTCCAGAACGGATGAAGTAAGTGACAGCTCTGAGAAGGGAGTGCAGAATACATCGTTAGCAGGAGATAAGGAAGAACCAAGGCCTAAAAGCTGGTCAGCTCTAGTATGCAGAAATGGCAAAGGACCAAAGCACAACTGAGCACGAGCAAAGTGGAAAGGTAGAAAGTTCAATCCTGAAGATGACTACTTACTTCATCCTCATGACCACCAAAGCCCACCACCACAGGACACTGCGCAAGTGTGACTGGGAGGAGACCTAATTTTAATACGAAGCGGGGACAGGTGATACATATGTATAGGTCTATTAGGTAATCATATGAATATGTACTATTTGATTGCATATAAACTGGGACCAGTAGCTGGTGAGCTGGGCATGCCTTTGGAGGACGTGCCCCAGCACGCTATTAAACATATCTGCTTTGTAGCTCCACAAGCTGTAAAGTCGTCATTCCGTGCGTCACTAGCAAACCCCAGGATACACAACCACCTCCTCCTCAACATTTTCAGGCTGTTCAGACAAGCTCTCACCCGTGTGCAGGAAACTCAGCTCCCCTGTGCCGGGCAGGTACTTCACAACATGGGAATCCCAAACAAGCCTTCCACCCAAGCAGAATGGCATGTCTGGTCCCAGCAGCATCCCTTTGGCTGCCAGCAGCCTTCATGACTTTAACCTGAGTACAAATTACTTATTCAGAGATTTAAATAGGAAGTACGAAAGCTGGGCTCCCAGTAGAACATAACCTTCAAATGCTCATTTGTTTTCAGGTGGGCTGTTGTAAAGCTGAGACAAGAAGGAATATCTTCTTCTGAAAAAAAGACAGGCATTTCCTTCACTCCCCCACCATGGATTTTGGTAGCTATATATTTCAAGATGCTCAGAGTAGCACTATGGAACTGGGGATCTTATTCACACTGTTGGCTTACTAGTGCTATACACAAAAATTACAAGAAGTGTGCTGGCTAATTATAGCAAAGCTGTCTAAAGACTGTTAAGGGTGCAGGTGCAGGGCAATAAGGGAGGGGGTATCAGAGGGGCTGAAATACTTCATGTGGGCTGCACTGTCAAGAGGTAGATTGTGCTAATTGGCCATAGACAAAATATTCAAGTATGCCAGCATGCCTGTTAGCAGAAAGCTGCTCCTGCAAGCAAATTTATTCCTGGTAAAGCAGATGCTTCTGCTGAAGCAATCGGCACCCAGACACCAAATTCAAGGTGTTGACACAGTTGAGCTTTACTGGGACAATGATAAAGATCATCCTAACTCACGCCCAAAAAGAAACGAAGATACCATTGAGATATATAATGGTGTTTTACAACTTTAACTTACGTGTGAGATCATAAAGACACAGCATAGCCAAAAAAAAGCCCAGAAATCTGTGAAATAAAGACACTGCAGCCTCCCAGGTTGCTTTTTGACTGGCAGACAGTGGGAGTGAACAGCACATGATTATTCTGTGCTGCAAAACTTAGACAGACTGACAGCTTCCACTGACCTACAAAAGTACCTTGAGAATTGCAAGTTTAGCTATGTTTATCAGAGGAATGAGGCTAACTTGCTGTTATCTCCAGATTCAGTTCAAGAACAAGTCCTGGGTTCTGTTTAGTGGGCTTTTTAACCTTAAAAAAAAAGATTAAAGTGTTCGGCTGGATTTGCTGACATTTCACTTATAGGGAAGTAAGAGGTGGGTCATGGAAGAAAAGCAATTTGTTAGCACCCCACACTATCTGCCGGGGGGAAAATAGCCTACTGCTCTAACTGCAAGTTATAATCCCATCTCCTTTTGCAGCACAGAGTGGCACAGGCTCCCCAGAAACAGGAAGAAACTGAAACAGGAGAATGCCCTCTCAGGGCATTGTGCTACAGGCAGCAGAACAGACATAATCCTGTTTTCCTCGCTTCCTGAGGCAGTGAACAAAAAAGTGCATTTGTTGGACTGCTCACTTTTCACGCACAAAACTTTTAGCCCAGCTCAAGTGTTTTATTACAGCAGTGACTTCTCACATGCACCCTTCCACGTGCCACATTCACCCATATCAGCATCCACCTCACTCAGCAGCATCGGTGAGAGTGAATTGCTGTATTAGGGGAAATCTTCCCAGCTCATCTCCAGTGGGACAAATCCTGCAGGAAAGGAGGTGGCCAGGACTCACCTCACCTCCACCTGACCTAGCTGGTGGCCGCTCCACTGAAGAACACTCTGATGCATAAGACCACCAGGGGGCAGAGAAGGTGGTGGAAGCTGCTTGACAGCAAGCAAGTGGCTACAGTAACTCTCAAGCTGTGTGGTTTGCACAACTCCTGTGCACGCTGTCTCACTCCCTCTCCAAACTCTTCCACAGGTCAAGGCCGATCGCTCCTTGCTGCCTGTAACTCCCCATGGCCCAGCTATGAGAGGTTCAGGTGATCTCCACATCTGAAGAGTCACAGGAGACCAAACATTGCCAGCTGTGGGTTTGCTGAAAGATAATTTTTATTTCAGCTATTAATTGCATATTAATAGTGTTTAAAAGCTTTTGAAGAGACCAGAGCTTGTTAACATTTTGATATCTCAAGCTTCTGAATGAGAGCTCAAGAATACAGGCAGTTCATGTGTTCCCACATGTAAAAGTCTTAGATGCCAGCTTGTACCACTGGGCAACGCTTCTAAGAGAGCTTAAGACCAAAGACAAGATGACGCTTCCCAAAACTGAGTGCTGGAAGGGTTTCCTTCCATCCCCAATATAAAGAATTCTACTTCACAGGCCCCTTGATAAAGCTGCACAACTATTTCAACATTGCTGCTATCTCTTGTCATCAAGCTAATGGAAAACAGACGTGAAATCAATTAAAAAAACAAATTAAAGAGGATGCATTTTTCAGTTTAAGTCAATAAAGGTGATTCTGGGACAGACAAAAGCTTCATTACTTAGAATTCAGCATTTCAAAGGATGCTGGGGGTTTTTTATGTCAAATGGAAAAAGTCTTCAGCTACAAACACTTGGATTTGGCCAGGCTCAGGGAAATCCCTAAGCTTCTGCATTAAGTAGGTAATGAATTTTTATGATCATCATTCTTCCTTGAGGTACTGGGGTTTCACACCATTATTCTTTTTATAGGCTGAAAATTGTGAGCTTCCCTGATACTTGAGCTTCTCCCCTCATATTCCACAGGGACAGCCAAGCGCAGATGCAGAGGGAAAGGGATTGTGCACGTGCCTTCTGCCGTGCCACTCAGGTGCGATTTACAACCTGGACACAGCACACTCCATTCAAACCGTGGTGCCCCCTCCATCTCCTGCAAACACACATCCTTTCCTCGGGGAGGGGAGGAGGAAAAAGGCATTTTCTAGCAGCCTAGAAAACCACAGAATTCACTGAGTTTACCCAAAAAGGAACTGTCACCACATCAGACTAAGAGGCCACGGAGGTTTGCATTTGTCTGCTTGGTGGAGAGCTTCAAGTTGATCTCTTCAGGCAGCCATCTGGTTTTGCAGGAGCTGCCACGGTTCTCTGTACAACCATCGCAGCACAAAGACATCGCGCTGAACTCGACTGACAGACCGCCCTCCACCCTGAAAACCTGTCCATTTCCATCTTACATCTGCGAGTGGGCGAAATCATCTGTGTGGTCCATCAAGGCTTTCTTCCCACCTCCAGAGAAGGAGAACACAACTCAGAGGCTGAGCCTTTGCTGGCAGGATGGCAAAGGAGCTCAAGGGCAGAGAAGCTGGAGCAGGCGGCAGGAACAGCTGGAGATAACCCGGCCGCATTAGTAGTTATGGATGTACCACCCCACGCACAAACCCCATGGATGAGAATTCAAGACCTTTTCATCAAGATATCACCCCAGCTTCCAGATAATCCCCTCCTCCTTGTGGGCGAGCATCTATTTTTGTAGCTATTGCCTCATCTTCTCCCTCATCCTTTTGTTTTCATTCAATAACAGAAGGTTTGGAGCTGGGGCTTGCCCTCTGGTTTCCACACTACAAGGCACTATCCTCACTTGCACTAGAAAAAAGCCAAGAAATAATTAATAGCTATTACTTAGAAGAGATCTAATCTGAACCTCAGACCAGTGATTTAGCAAGAAGCGACCCACAGCCTGGAATTATCTACCATGCTTAGTCTGACAGCTTGATTTTTAATTTTTTTTAATTAAACCTCTTGAGCAGCTGAACAAACTAAACCACCAGCCTGTGCTCGCATTTCCAGATCACAGGCACAAAAACCACTGTCTCACAGACCGCCTTCACGCACACCACCCCAGCCTCAGCAGCCTGAGTAAGAAATAGAGAAGTGGTGTAGGTGGGACCCCATCAGCAAGACAGCAGGGATGGACACCTACTCAAAAGCACATTTCGCTATCATGGAAGGCAGCCTGAGCCTGACGAGTGGGCCTGCTGTCCTCACAGCTGGGTGATGTCACACCTTCAGCTGGACAGGAGGAAGAACACAAGATTCACAACATAGCAATCAAGAAGCAAGCAGCATCCAAGGAAGGGAGTGACAACTTCTTCTAAACAACATCAGCAGGCAAACAAAGAACCAGGAAAAACAAACCCATGAACTTCCCACCTCACTCTAAAAAGCCCACAGTGCCAAAATTTTACTTCCCCTTCTTGGTTAAGCCTTACGCTAAACGAGGACAAGCATCAGTGCTTTGTTCCCTTGCAAGGGACACAAACAGCTCTGCATCGCAGGGCGTGAACACAGAAGAGCTAAAATAAAGCTAACACTCCTCTCCTGCTGCAGTGGATCTTGTTTCTGGGACAACTCTATTTCTCCATTAGTGTCAACAGAGCTTTGCCCAGAATAGTGCTCAACATCCCCGTGGCAAGAAAGCAATGGGGGGGTGAAGGGGCATGGAGAGAATTGGATGCAGTAATGAATTGCGTCTTCTGTTCCACTTTTCACACGACAAGCTTCAAAAGCCTTTTTTTAAAATCAAAGGATTTTCCTTGTGATAAAAACCAAGACAAATTGGGCTAGACAAGTCCCTCCCATAAAGGTCAAAACTTTATTTGTGAGCCACCGGTTGGGGAAGCAAAGCGATGCTCCTCCAGAAGCAGAACCGGGACTCACCACAACGTGTGCTGCAACTCAAGACCAGAGGCAATGAGGGCAGTCAGGGTCCACAGAAGGAATTTCCACTGGACCTAAACAGCCTGTCATTTCAAAACAGAATTTTTCCTCTTAAACACAAGCCTTTTGCAGCTCTAGATGCCAGCTCACAGAAAAAGCACAAACATCATGATGGACACTGGCGGAGGACATTTCTTTCTGCTGCGGTGCAGGGACAAAACTGCTTCTTGCACCCCACTAGCAGGAGGACTCAGGAGCAGTCCCAGTATCGGGCTCATTTATTTCTCCTGTGCCTCGTGACACAGCTTTGTTATCCCACTCACCAGGCCAGCCCTGGAAATGGGACCTCCTTCTCCATCAGAAGTTGGCACCCATGAGCACAGCAGCCTGCACACACAGCCTCAGCAACGGCAAGGCTGAGCGGCAGCGTTATCGCCAGCCCCGCTGGACCAGCGTCTCTTCCCAGCAGCACTGGAGTAGCAGCCTCACCACCAAGCACCATCCAGCACAGGCAGCGAGCGGCCCTGACAGCACTGCCCCATCTCCTCGGCGAGGCACCAAGCAGCACGCCACAAGAACGAGGTCACACATGAAAAACTAGGGCAGGTCTGCCAAGTGCCTGTGAACCGGGGCTGATCTCCTCCTGGTCCAACAGCAAATGCTTCCAGGCCTCACAGCCCTTGCAAGTCCATGTACAAACGTGCCTCTTTAGTGAAATAAACCGAAGCAACCTTTACCAAGGTGGCCAAGAAGAAAGCCTCAATTTAAGGTTTTCTCTCTGGAACAAATGAAATGCATGTGTATTTTAATTTAAAAATCTCTGCACAGAACTCTGCTAGAACCAGTGGCTTGTAAAGTTAAGGTTGACCATGTAGGTTGTCAGCATCAGTGAAGTATAATTTTCTTGTGGACTGTTTAATGCTACAGTTGCACTCTAAGGCTGCCTGTACCTCCCTCCTTATAAACCTCTTCTGGAGTTTATCCTTTTTTCCAGCGCCCAGACTGACAGCTCATCTGCTGAATGCATAATCCTGGCTGGGAATGACAAAGCTTAAATCCTTCATGAAGGAGTGAAGCCGGGATGCTCTTACAAATTCTGTTTATTTTTACGTACGTCTGAGCTATGCAAGTAAGAAAAGAAATAGAGAAGGCTGACTCCATTCTAGAACCAGAGCGCTCCTAACAACGACCCCAGACAGGGTCAGATGTTTTCTGTGTTTCAGCCACTGACAGATGCAAATACCCATTTTTCACCATGGGATTTGACTTTCCTCAGAGGCATTAATATGCCCCAGATCTTGCAAGGGATCTTCTTACGTCAGCTAGTGACCATGACAGTCTGCTTCTGTCAAAGCCTTTCCTAATGTACAGTCTGCTCTGAGCACGGAGGTCACTGTTCTCTTGCAAGGAGAGTTCTTCACGTTGTTTTTCCATCATCACTAACACCAGCACATTCTTCTCCACGGACAACCAATATGAATTCCTTCTCTCCGCTCTTCAATGCCTTGTTCCCTCCGTACTTCACACAGAACAACAACCACAAAAAAAAAACCAAAACAATTTCCATAAACTTTCTGGTTTATTGGTTTCAATACAAATCTCTCCTCCTGTTTTTTTTATTTTTTCTGCTAAGAGTTCACTTGATGCTTGGTAATCCTGGAAGGACATGCAGGAAGGACTAGGATCATGAGAAGAGGAGCACCATTACAAGCACAGAGCAGATGCAGCTTTCCTGTAGCCCCCTCTAAGTACTGGAAGGTTGCTATAAGGTCTCCCCAGAGACTTCTCTAGGCTAAAAATTGCACATTTTTTCTTGCTAGTCTGTCCCCTCACCTTGCCCTTCCTCCAAGACAAACAGAGCCACAGCCAGTCAAGAGCAGATGTGGGCTCTCGGACATCTCAGACTGCTTGCTTACTTCTGATCAGGACAGCCTTCATGTTGTCCAACCTTGAAACAGGCTTAACATTTCCAGCCCAAAGCAAACCCACCGGGACCACCCAAGCACCCATCAGTGCCACTCCACCCGTGCTCGGTCTCTATGCAGCTGCAGGAGCGATAAAAGCCCAGACCTCAAATATTGCTCTATGTGGGCATCCAGGTCACAAAGGCAACCTGCATCTGATACCAGGAAGCCTAATTATTTTTAATCAAAGTGAGGAGAACATGTCTTCTAAGCCAAGTGAAAATAGATTCTAAAGATCATTAGCGTATTTCTACTTTACTCATTCTGAACTGTGAAAGACTGCAGAACTTCTGGCTAAAATGTCAACTCTTTAGCTATGGTAATTAGAAGTTGTTAAAATTCCTCTGACTGTGTAACTTAGTCTCAGGAATAAAACTTCATCTCAACACACTAGCAGCTCTGACACGATAGCATCTCTGTTACTGCGGCAGCCCAGAGAAAACTGCCTCACTCTGTTTCTTGCCTGTGTCAAGAAACGCGGCCTCAGCTGCAAAGCACTACCAGCTGCTTATTCTCCAAAATAAAACTTTATTTTTAGCCTAAGTGCTTATTCAGGATCTGTGTGAGTATTGCGATTAAGCTCTCACGCCCATTGAAAGCTCTGTCAATTCTGCAGCAGATGACAAATAATGGCACAGGCTCCAGCGCAGGAGATGCTCTGCACGACCCCCAGCGAGGGGAACTCTGCCTAGGGTCAAAAGGAGCAAGTTTAAAGCTGTTTTTTATGTAGGTGGAGGGAAAAAGATTTACAGGGAAGTCCAATTGCCAAAGCTCAGTTTCCTGTGACTGAGGATTTGCTTTCAGAATGTCTGATCATTTGGCTGACATTGTACAACCAACTCTGTGCTCCACAATTATCGTCGTCTCCACGCTAGCGTGAAGGGTTTTATGGTACCTGAGCTACCACAGCTCGCTGCTTCCCCAGCAGTCTTACACCAGCACCAGCTTCAGCATGCGCTGCTCCATCACCAAATCGAACCATTTGCTATCCTGGCAGAAAAGCAATCAGGACATGAAGAGTTCTCCAGTAAGCCAGTGAACTGAACTAACTCAGAGCGGGGTCAACACGAGCAGAGGCAGCACAGGGGAAGGATGGACAACAGGGTTGGGTGTAGGATGTGGGATCAGGCTTGAGGAGCAGCCATAAGCTGTTAGACCCGGGCTTTGAACTCTGGCACATCCAGGTCTGCAAGGAGACGTAGCTCCCTCACCCTGCACAACGTGCCTCCAATCCTCAAGGTGTGCCAAGGTTAAAACACAAACCAGGACAAGGGGGTTCCTACAAACAAAGAGAGATCAATTTCAGTTCTGCTCAGAAGTCTCTCTTCTCTTTACGGCTTGGGAGATGAAACACTATTCCTGCGACTGCCCAGCACTGCTGGTACCCTGGTGCTGTGCATTTGCTCATGCTGCAGGAGAACATTAAGTTGTTGCTAGGCTGCATGAAGCAGTCTCTTATTTTTATCACATGCCTGTTTATTCTTGTAGAAAAAGATATGGCAAGGAGAAATCCAAGGCATCTTCAAAATGCTCTTTATATTTGCAGCTGGGTTTCTTCTCTCACCAGACAGTCCAAAGTTTCCTGGCCATCAGCATAAGCACCTTCCCACCCAGATAGCCCCTTCTCGCTCCTCCAGAGGAACAACATAAAAGCATGACTGACCAGAGAAGACCTCAGCTAAGTACAGAATCTAAACCCACACAGCAAACAATTTTTCAGTTATCCTAAATAGATTTCAAGGCATTTTGAAAAGGTTATTAATAATATTATAATTTCAAAGCTACTTCCTAACAGCTTAATACAGTCGAGCAGCTGATTTGGCTTTTCAGTGCAGCAGCCAGCATGATAAACCATTCCTATTTGACCAAGAAACATCCCCCGCAACTTACTTTTGCACCCCTGACATTTAACAATACAGTATTTTACAGGTGCCCCCTTGGTACATAGGATTAACGCGTCCATTGATGGGGAATACAGCGTGGGTCAGTGTAGACAAGAGGTGAGGCAAGACTAGTTGTGGGGCTTCGTGAAGGTGAGAGCTGAATGAAACTGCTGCTCTGCTATGTGGATCTCACAGCCAGGAGCAAACCACTGTGGTCAGACTCTGCCCCACCAGGACCAGAGCAGATAAGCTTTCTTGGCAGGCCAAGTGTCACCTGTAAGTCCCGCATCCTCCAGAACAGCAGCTCACTTTGTGCTCCTTGTGCTGCTGTGGTACAGCCCGAAACCTTCATCAAAAGCTGAAATAACTCTAGACTCCTGTTATGAAATTACATGTCCTGTAATAACAATAGCAACATATGGGCTATTTAACCCAAACGAAGGACTCTTGTTATTTGCTAGACCTGGCATTTGACCCTTCTGACACAGAGCAAACCTCCTGCTCCGAAGGAAGCTTTCTAAATTGAACACTTTACAGCTCCATATAAAGCTTTAAAAGGCCTGTCTTCTGCAGTGACTGATTCCAGGGGACACCCTGAGCTCCAATTTAACCTCCACATTTTACTGCCACTCATACATTGCTTAAGCATCAGCACACAGCTGGAGACAAAAGAGCAACCTTGTGCCGACGGTCACCTTTCCATTCAATCAGAAGCCACGGCATTTGTGCCGACAGCTTCACTGCAGCAGTATTTGCCTGGCATTAGATATCAGCATTTGTCTCTTGCTCTGTCAGTAGCTGGAGGCAATTATCCCACGTGCTGTTACCGGCCGGCAGAGCGCTCGGTACACATTTTCACTTGTCTCAGCAGCAGCACCTGTCAGCCCCTGAGTTCGTTACAGCTTTGCTCGCTATTGCCGTGCCTGCCAGCATCACCGCTCAAGATCTCCACCGTGGGCGTGCAGAGTTGGGGTTCAGCTGTGTGCGAGGTTGGCATTCCGGCAAGCAGCTTTCTCTGCTTATGGTTCATGAGCTGCCCCCATTCAGCAACGTGCGGTCTGACCCTTCCCTCCCGCTGCTTGGTGGCTTCAGTATCTACCCCAGAATTGCATTTGACTTGAAATGACCCTTAATAACCCATAACAGAGCTAAAACAGAACTACAGAAGAGTAAAATCAGCAGGAATATCAGCTGAAGTTGGGCGTTTCTAATTGCACATCAAATTAACCGCACATTATCTGCAAGTTCTGGTGCCCTGGCTCAGCCCTAACTTGTTTCTGAGAGGCATTAGACAGAAGAAGGGTTTGTTGTTCCACATCCCCCCCAACTCTCCTCACAGCAACACTGAGCCACAAGGACTTCAGTACAAAATTCTGCCGCATTTGCGACAAGAAGACATCAGCCAAGAATAAGCTCTAAATAATAAATGGGAATTATATTTTCCTCTAGAGAAGCCAAGGCATGAATTTCCCATGTCTATGAAAGCTGACCAAAAAAACCTGAATAATCAAGAGAAGCTTGGAAGAAAGCTAGTGCTCCTAGCAGGGGATGGCAGCAGCAACAGAGCCCAAGCCTCTCTGCGAGCATCCTCTCAGCAGCCTGCTGCAAGGGGCTTTGGGGAGATGTGCTGCTGTTGGCTGTGACTGTTGTGCAACCTATTGCTCACCTGGAACCTGACTGCACTGCTAACGAAGTCCACAGCTTACTTTTACAATGGTGACTCCTGTTGGCCACTCTCTCTCCCTGCTAAGCACACTAACACTCATCATTAGCTGTAGTTTTTCCCTGTTGTGATTGGGGCAGCATTAATTGCTCCCAAATCACTGTCGCTAATTAGTCTCAGTGTCCTTATTAAACCAAAACTGGGTGACAAATTGTTTGCATTCTCATCCAGGGCATTCAGCAAACAGTTTCAAGCAAGCTTTCAGCAAGCAGATGCCTTCTCCCACGAATAAAAGAGAGTTCTGACTTCAGATCAACTCTTTGGAGTTGGCAGGATGCAACAGCGGAAAGTCACAGACACAGAGCATTACTGTAACTGCTGAGCAGCAGATTAGATCCTGCTGCCTCAAGCATTATCCGGCAAGTTCAGGTGAGGGAAATTTAATGGCCAAAAAAAGATGAGTGGATGCAGGGAATGCTCTTCTGTTTCCCACTACCATGTCTAAAGGAATTCGGGAAAGTTACATCTGAACAAGAGCAGAGCGCTCCCAAAGTCACCAGCAATATTGCTTAAATATTAGTGCACTTACTAACAGCCTGTCAGGAGGCAGCCAGGCAGGCCACAACCTATCATAAGGCTGTAGAAAAATATAATCTGAGAAATGAATCTAAAGTCAGCAAAAAAATGCTTTTCCTGCAAGATTTTGAAACTGCTATGAGCAAAGTGGAGAGATGCAAGAAAGCTGCTCCAGAAGGCAGCCTGGGAGAAGGCTCCCACACCCACAGCAGCAAGAAGACGTCATGCCACACAAGCAAATGAAGCAGGGGACTGCAGAGAGGAAACTCATGAGCACCAGCCTGGAGCTATGCCACTGTGGGGTTTTAAAATCTAGTGGTTTCATAAGGTCTTTGCTGCGTAACTAAATAGCTCCTGTAAATAGCTTAAAGGCTTATTGATACACAAGATGTCCTCTTCTGTCAGGCCATTCTGCCAAGCTGCAGGAGAGTCCCAGCCGGCTCCTGAGCCAAGCAACTGGCAGAGACCCGATGCTGCCCTCGCACAGGTACAGGCTCCCCAGGTAACGCCTGTCTCACTGAAGTGTTCTGCAAAGCACACACCCACGCTTACTCACAGGCTGAGTTACTGCTAATCAGAAATTCAGTGGTATCTGAAGGAGCGTCAAGCAGCACACTGAAATAAAGGGGTTTGTCACCATTTTCAGCCAGACGTTAAAAGGCCCACTTGTAACATTCACATGCTTTAGCGTGCGGTTACCCATTCACTGATGCAAAGAGTTTTCAGCACGTAGTTGCCACCGCTGTCCCCTGAGGCCCAGAACTATAAAACCTCCACGAGTTATACGAAAGGCCTATTCTAATTTCCGAAGCCATTTTGTCCCTCAGAAGCCTCCACTGAACCATCCCCTGCACAGTGCAAGCACCAAGCAACCTCTCTCCCATGACACCTGCATGGGCACAAGGCTCACACCCACAGCAGTGGTGGCCGAAAGGTGCCCTCCCTCCCCAGTTGGGGCCAGGGCAGCCTGCCTGCACTTTCTGTATTACCAGTATCACCTACTTGCCTGTAACTACTGTCATTGCAGGTGCAGGCAGCTTCGTGGCTTCTCCTGGCCCCCAGGACAGACCGGGTCTGCTATCGGTATCACAGCGTGTTGGTGTAAGGAGGAGGGTGACCATCCCCTCGTCACCCTCACAGTGCTGAACAGCAAGTGCAGGTATGGTTGCACGAGCCATGCTCACCTACACCAACTGGGGCTGCTAGCTGGCAGATTCCAGCATTATCTAACCATCACGTAGCTCCTGGGAAAAGGACCATCCATACCATCTCCCCGGGGCATCACCCAGTCCTAGGCATTTTCCTGGCTTTCTCTGACAGTTCTACAGGAGTGAAGCTCTTCAAGTCCCTAACCTGCGAGTCAGCGCCCAGGGCACCCTTTCCCTAGCCCCTCTCCTGCAGCACAGGGCACCCTTTCCCTCGCCCCCTCCTGCAGCACAGGGCACCCTTTCCTAGCCCCACTTCTCTGGCCCGGGGCATCCTGCCCTCGCCCCTCTCCTGCAGCCGATGCTGCTAAGCTTCCATTCTATCCATGACCTGCAGAGCTGGTGCTCCCTGGACCTCACTCTCCAAACACAACACCCACAGATGATGCCTTCTGCCTCCCTTTAAACTCCCTGTTCTTATGCCCAGCAGAACGCAATGTCCCAGAAGGTTCCTGTGAGCCGAAGCCCACTGCAGCGGGTAAACATGTCCACACGAGCCACGCACCCTGCTCCTCCCAGTGCCAGGAAAAGGACCAGGAGCATCCAAGCCAGCACACTGCATGGGTCCAGACTGTCCAGCTACTGCTGCACCATGCAGGATGGGTCCAGTCTGAGCAGGAACCACAGAATCTCTTGGTTTGAAAAGACCTTTGAGATCATTGAGTCCAACAGTACTGGTCCACTACTAAACCATCCCTCAGCACCTCATCCACCCACCTTCCAAACATCTCCGGGGATAGGGACCCAACCACCTCCCTGGGCAGCTGTTCCAGTGCCTGACAACCCTTTTGGTGAAGAAATTTTTCCTGATGTCTACACTGAGCCTCCCCTGGCACAACTTGAAGCCATTTTCTCTAGTCCTATCACCTGTCCCTTGGGAGAAGAGACCAAACCTCTCCTCGCTACAACCCAGGTGCCCCGGGCCGGAGGAAAGGCGGGAGCAGCGGGAAGGGGCGCCCGGGACCCCCCCGGTGCCCCCGCCGAGTATCGAAACTCGGTTCCCCCGCCCCACCTGCACCCCCCGGGTCTCGAACCCGTGTCCCTCCCCACCTGCAGCCGCTGCAGGTAGGAGGCCGGCGCGTAGCCCGTCTCTCCGGAGCCGGCGCGGGTGACGAGCCACCAGTGCTGGTTGCTGCGCTCCAGCAGCAGGAACGTCTCCCCCGCGGCGAAGGGCAGCGAGTTGGGCTCAGCCGAGCGGAAGCTGTACAGGGCCCGATACATGGCGGCAGCGGCACCGGCACCTCCACCGGACCGGCTCGGCCTGACCCCGCCCCCGCGCCGCTCCCGACCGCCCCCTGGCGGCGCGGCGGCGCCTCTCCCCCCGCCCCCGCCCGCGGCCCCGCCCAGCCCCGCGCGCCCCGCGGCCCCGCCGCAACCCGGCAGGGGGCGCCAGCGGCCTCCGAGCCTCGCGCGAGCCCTGCCTGCAGCGGCGGGACCTGGGATGGACCTTGGGATGGATCCCAGGGTAGACACTGGGATGGAAAGCAGCGTGGCCAGCAGGGCGAGGGAGGGGATTCTGCCCCTCTGCTCCGCTGTCGTGAGAGCCCACCTGGAGCCCCGTGTCCAGTCCTGGAATCCCCAATATAAGGAGACGGAACTGTTCGAACGGGTCCAGAGGTGGCCCATGGAGATCATCAGAAGGCTGGAGCCCCTCTGCTGTGAGGACAGGCTGAGAGAGTTGGGGTTGTTCAGCCTGGAGAAGAGAAGGGTCTGGGGAAACCTCATAGTGGTCGTTCAGTACCTGAAGGGGCTACAGGAAAGCTGGGGAAGGACTTGTTACAGGGGCTTGGAGTGATAGGATGTGGGGGAATGGCTTTAAACTGGAAGCGAGAAGATTTAGCTTAGACATTAGGAAGAAATTCTTGAGGATGGTGAGGCCCTGGCACAGGTTGCCCAGGGAAGCTGTGGGTGCCCCCTCCCTGAAGGTGTTCAGGGCCAGGTTGGATGGGGCTTTGAGCAGCCTGATCTGCTGGGAAGTGTCCCTGCCCATGGCAGGGGGTGGAACTGGATGGGCTTTGAGGTCCCTCACAACCGAAACAATTCTATGATTCTGTTCTATGATTCTATGGACCTCCAGACCCCGAGGTGGAACCTGGGATGGACCCTAAGACAGACACCAGGATGGACCCTGGGCCAGTTTGTGTGTCCTTGTGTCCCCGTGTCCCCCCTCCAGCATTAACGGTGTTGCCGCAGCCCCAGGGTCCCTCTAGCCCTCTCCCCACCCCCCCCCATTTTGCCTCATGTCACAGCTGAATGCCATCACCCTGTGTCCCCACCCTGAGCTCCCCAAGCCCAGCTGGACCCCCTCTACCCCCCAGGGGTCCTACACTGCACCAGCAGCTGCCATTAAATCCCTGCAGTCCCTGTGTGCTGGTGGTCCCCACCCCAGGCACCAAGACCTGCATCTGGCACACGGACAGGAAGTCCCCAGGGATGGTACCATCACCCTATGGAAAGCAGGAATGCCCTGTCACCTCCAGCATGAAAACACAGCACAGCCAGAGCTCCAAGCGGGCATGGTGACCTGGCACATGGCCGTGGGGATGCGGGTGCACTGCCCGTTGGACCAGAGAGGACACAGCCACCGCTGGCTTTGTGGATCTGTATGCCTTGACATCCCATTCCAGGAGAACAACCCTTTGGGCCACCACTCACAGCAGCCCAAGACCCCTTCTCCCTCCTCCCTAAGATATCAGCAGCTCCTCCCAGGTCCCCACTGTCCTTGTCGGGGGTCTGAGCCCTCCTACTGCCCTGGGCAGTTGTGAGGCAGCCCTGCAGGGCATCACTCCCCTACCTCTTTCCCAGGCAGGTCTTTCTCCATGCTGCCCTAAGGATAACAGGAACTTTCTACCTGGGATCCCAGCATGGTGCTGACAGCAGCAAGGTATGGGGGTGGTCATTATGGCATCCCAGGAGATCTGGTACACAAGATCCTACAGCCAAGCCCACCACAGAGACACCCCTCACCCATCCTGCCCACCCCTGCCATCCAGAAGAGATGCCATATTGGAAGGATGCAGAGATGGAATGGTCTACAGACCCTCCCCCTACCAGCAACAGGGTCCATCCAGAAACAATCAACAATCAAATCTGGTCAGCAGTTCTACAATAAAAGCCAGACTTGTGGCTGTCACGACCCCCTGCCTGCTCCCAGTATGGCTCCCCCAGCCCCCCAGTTTCCAGCACTGTCAGTGAGGTAATTCTGGCCGGGCCTGGTTATGGCTGTGAGGATGGAGGACGGACAGGGAGTAGGTCGTTACCTGGAAAACCTTGCTGCCAGCAGTGCTGGGGGTCACTGTGGTGGATGATGCCAAAGTCATTCAGGCTGGAAAGGTGACGGGTGCTTTGACGGGTGCCCATGGCAGGGGGGTTGGAACTGGATGATCTTTAAGGTCCCTTCCAACCCAAACCATTCTGTGATTCTATGAATGGGAACTGGGAGATGCAACTGGAGCTGAATCCTTCAGGACCCTTCTGAGGTCAGGGCTTCGTGCGTGGTCATGGCCCTTTCCAGATGCCTGGTGTGGCACAGCATGGTGTTGGGCAAGGGGTGGGCAGCCAGGGAGGGCAAACATTTCTGCTTAGGGGGTTACTCCTCTTGATATTTGGAACCCATGGGGCCTGGATCCCCCCTGCCTGTGGCACAACAGCCTGCCCTGGATTTGGCTGTGGTATTTGCCCTGCCTCAACGTCTACTTGCAGCCATGTCCCTGCTCCAGGTGAGTCCTGGCCACTCCCTGGTGCGAGCCCAGCTCCTGTTTGCACTGGGATAACAGTGCTTTATTTCCATGAAGTGGGCAGCACAGCCCGTGCTGGCAGGCAAAGGCAGCTGAAGGGGTGCAGGCACCCACCTCTCACACACGTGGCAGTGGCACCCTGGCCTCTCCCTCTGCTTGGCACAGCAAGCTGTCTCTGCCAGCCTGCAGTGGGGAAGGGCCTGGATTTCTTCTGCAAGGTCTCCTGTAAACCCTCCTGCACCCAGGTGCAATGCTCTGGGGTCAAAGAGCCTCCAAGGGTGCTGGGAGCCCAGGATGGATTCCTGCTGCTGAGGAATCGACTCCAAATTGCAAGCACCAAGTGCTACCTCTCAGGCAAGGACAGGCAATGAGCAAGGATCCCACTGTGTCGTTTGTGGGTGACTTTTAAAGTCATGCCTGAGACCTCAGATAACAACATTTGCATCCCTTGCCCTCAGAGCTGTAGGGACCAGGATCACTATAAGCCCCCAAAGGGCTCGGTGCGGGCACAGCAGCCTCTGCCGAAGCCCCCCCCCTCCCAATTTCCTCCGGGGCAGTGGAGGGGGAGCATTGCACAACAGTATTCATATGATTGAAACACAAACTTGCCAGCTCCACGTACACTTATACAATTCCACACTGCCTGGTTGTCAACACATTGCAAAACAGCAACGGGATCAATCATTCTACTTTTAGGTATACAAATATTATTGTCCTCCTACCAGCTGTCTCTGGGTGAAAAGTCATCCGGGGTAGGAGGTGCTGTGCAGACCCCTAGGTCCATGGCTCTGGGGACAACACCGTCAGCTTGTGGTGTCCATGAGTGGGACTGGGAGGCACTGGGATGTCTCTTGGGCATGCCTCGATGTCCTGGCAGCCTCCCCTCCTGGAAAACCTCATTAAAAGGCTGTAGATGGAACCCCTCTTGAGTGGATGCCTTGAAACCCCTCCTGCCAGCATCAGCCCTGCCCCCCTGCTGAGCAGAGCAGGGCCACCTGGGAAGGGGGCAGTGCCCTGCCTCCAGGAGGGGCAGCCCTAGTTTGCCTCTGCAATCTCAGGGCACAACTGGCAGGGTGGAGCAGCCCCAGTCCTTCTGCAAGCAGTGCCCCATGCCCTTGCCTGCTCCAGGGACACTGCCAGCAGCTCCCACAGCCCTGCTCGAAGCTGTTGAGGCCACCTCCTCTTGGGAAGGAGGTTTGCAGGTGGGAGGGCTCCCATGGACCACAGGCACCTTTGTAGCAGAGCAGGAGAGCGAGCAGGGCAAGGCACAGGGCTGCACTCTGCCTGTCTGCATGTGGTTTGATCAGCCCAAACCGTGAAGAAGGAGATGGAACTGTTGGGATGGGTCCAGAGGAGGCCACGAAAGTGATCAGAGGGCTGGAGCCCCTCTGCTGTGAGGACGGGCTGAGAGAGTTGGGGTTGTTCAGCCTGGAGAAGACTCTGGGGAGACCTCATAGCAACCTTCCAGTACCTGAAGGGGCTACAGGAAACCCAGGGAGGGACTTCTTACAGAGGTAAATAGTGACAGGATGAGGAGGAATGGCTTTAAATTGGAAAGGGGAAGATTTAGATTGGATATTAGGAAGAGATTCTTCATGTTGAGGGTGGTGAGGCACCGGCACAGGTTGCCCAGGGAAGCTGTGGATGCCCTCTCCCTGGAGGTGTTCAAGGCCAGGTTGGATGGGGCCTTGAGCAGTCTGGGCTGGTGGGAGGTGTCCCTGCCCATGGCAAGGAGTTGTGACTGGATGGGCTTTGAGGTCCCTTCGAACCCAAACCATTCTATGATTCTATGGCACTCAGGACACGCTCATGTCTCTGCTCCTGAGCGAGATGCAGAGCTGGCTGGCACACAGGAGGCAAGGACAGGTTTGGGCAGCTCTGCACTCCATGCCATATGTACAAGCTGGAGTGGCTGGCAGCCGAAAGTCCAACCCCACATCCAGCCTGCACAGGACACATCCCAGTATCGCTTACAGATTTCACCCCTCCAACTGCATCTGCTCCTGTATGGGAGAAGCCCCACAACCGGTGCTGCCTGTCAGCAGCAGGGAAGGGCACTCTGCCAGGCAGGAGCATATCACGCCACCACCTCTTGCTGGGGAGGTGGTGCTCCACGCTGAGCCTGAAAACACCAGCGAGGAGCTGCTCTGCCAGCAGCCAGTGGATCTCCCATGGAGCCCCACACAGAGGAACTGAAGCCGCTGGGGCTGCCAGTGGCTCCGGGACCCTCTCTGCTCTGCCTGCTCGCAGGTTTGAGGCATCTGCAGGGCTCCTTGCGCAACCCGCCCTGCACAAAGCCCATAGCGGGGCTGGCAGGGGCCCAGGCCCCTCCTGCGGCCGGGAGGAAGGAACAGCGAGCCACTGCCAGCAGCTGTGCTTCCTGGAAATGAAGAAGACAGAAGGTCGGGAGAGTTGAGGGATGGGGGGGGGAGCCGGGGGGGATGCTGCGGGAAGGATTGAGGCGCGGCAGGTTGCAAGGCGAGCAGCATGCAGCCCAGCCCGCCCTCCACAGCTCCATTTCAGGAAAACAAACTCTTTGGCTTCGTGCAGCGGTGACCTGTTCTTCATCAAGCGCTTTGCTTGCATCCTGACTTGATGAGTCCCTTGCTGGCCCGAGCGCTTTGCCCCTCAGCGCAGCCCCTTCCCGACTGTCCCTCGCCAGGGCAGCTCTGCAGGCTGCAACACCGTGTTGCAGGAACAGCTGCTTCAGGGGAACACTGCTTTTTCTGCCACCAGCCCACCAGCCAGGCTCCTCGCCTCACCCTGCCTATGGGGGAAACCCTGGGTGCAAGCACAGAAAGATTTGCGTGGTGAGCGAAGAAAGGAAGGGACTTGGGGCAAGGTGCTTGGTAGTGAGAGTGCAGCTCAACGTGCAGCATCGTGCCACACAGCCCTTCCCACCACAAGGCTGCAAGGGTGAAGGAGACACACTCTTGGGTTCATATCTCTAAGGAAGCCAACGCCGCATTGCCCAACATCACCCTCTCATGTCCTTTCCCCATTATACATTGGCTGGGGCTGAGCTGCAAAGAGAGCGGTTGCCCAGGGTTGCAGCAGCAGATCTCTGTGGGCTGGAGGAGCCCCCCTGCTTCCCTTTCAAAGAGAGATTGAAAAGACTCTGTGAAGCTCAGCTGGTGGGGACATTGCTATGGTGGAAATGCAAGAAAGGAAAGAGGACAGAGCCCATGGCATCATGCAGAGCCGGCAGCCTGGCACAGTGGACACCAGCCTGCAATTGCGTGAGGCTGTCTGACAATGTCACTCCTTGCTGCCCACGCTCTTCATGGGGCAGGGATTGAGTCTCTACTTGCACCCCTCACCTGAAGGGCAACCCTGGTCAGGTGGGTGGGTGCAGCAGGCCTGACAGGCAGGTGAGGGGTGCTGGGATAGGGATCCCTGCCAGAGAAGCAGGGTGCTCGACGTGGCAGGGGATGACTCTGGGCATCCCACTGAGGTTTGCTCTGCCCTCGCGCAGGCTGCGAGCGAAGGCCGGGTGAGAATCAGCTGTAGGAGGTCCCTTAGCCAACCCTCACTTCCACACAATTCAGGGAAGGTGGCTTCGCCCCTGGCAGCTCCCAGCCAGGAACACGAATCATTCCTAGTCCCTTCTGCCCTGCCCTGCCTGGCTTCAGGCTGGGGCACTGCTGTGGCTGGCAGCATAAGACACTCAGCATCCAGACCCATGTGCAGGACAGACAGACGTGTGCCACCAGCCCCACTATGCCAGCACCATAGAAACAGCTTAAAACTGGTTTTATTAGTGTCCTGTTACACAAACTTGATCCCATCACCATTAGACATGGTGAAAGCATGGCTGCTTGGCCACACACAGCACTCACTGTCCCCAGGGCAGTGGGCACCACAAAGCTGCAGGGGCACAGAGTCCCTCTGCCCCCATGCACTGGAAGCCACCATGTCCCCAGCAAGGCTTGGGGCAGTGGAACGTGCCCTCTGCCTCGCTGTGGCCTGAGCACTTCACAGCCCCAGAGGGCCATGGGGTGAGTGGGGCACACCTCTCCTCCTTGGGCAGGGGTCACAGACCTCCAGGGGTGCTGCTGCCCCACCACAAGGAAATATTTTGCTCATGCTCCATAAAAGCCCTTCCAGTGTCCCTCTGCACTGGCAGGGAACCAGCTTGGGGGGAGAAGTCCAGCAGGTACACAAAAAGGCAGCAGCACTGAATGGAGACAGTGTGGAGACGGAGGCATCCTCCTCTCTTTGGGGCACCACAGGCTGTCCTTATTCCTTCTTGCTTCTGCCCTGCCCAGTCCCAGGGAGGCCACTAAACAAGACACCGTGGCAGGTCCACAGACCCCCGCTCAGCCCCTTGCCAGGAAAGCAGAGCTCAGTTCACCAGAGAAGCTGGCACCAGCTGCAGGAACGCGTTTCATCTTCAGGCAGCTGTCCCGTGGCGATTCCCAACAGCTACCCCAGTTTGGAGCTAGAAGTGACCTATTTATGTAAGGTGAGCTCCCCACAAGCCTGGGCCAGCGCAGCACCACGCAGAGGAGGCCATGGGGGACCAGGGCCCAGCCAGGCTGGACCATATGCTGCTGCTCCTCCAGTCCCTGAAAAGTCCTGGGCGCAAGGTCAGTCCCAGGACACTGCAGCCACCCAGGGCAATGGCCTTGCTGGAGCTGGACTGGCAGGAAAAGGTGGGTCCTCTCTGAGCATCAGGAAGCAGCCAGGGAGGAGACCAGACACAAAGGAGCCTCAAGGAACAGGGACGTGCGCTCAGCATCGTCCTCTTTGGAGCAGAGGCTACAGCAACCGCAGAGCAGGGTGGCCTTGCTGGGGCACTGGTTGCCCCAGGACAGACCTGGGAGCAAGCCTGGGAGCTTCTGCTGCCCAGACAGGACCAGAGCCACAGGGAGCCATGCTCACAGCACACGTGGCAAGGGCAGGACTTGTCCCCAGAGAAAAAAAAGCACTTTCTGCAGAGGCAGAAGCACCAGTTCCCATGGCACATGTGTCTAAGCCTGCTGGAGGTTCTCTCTCACAGGGGCAGGGAAGCCAGGCTGCTTTGTCACTAGCCTGCTGCCAGGAGGGACACGTCCGGAGCATCTGCCTCCAAGGAAGAACAAGAACAGAAAAGCCCTCAAGCCTCTCGCCCAGCTCAGCTGCCGCTCCGCTATTGTTCCCTCTCTTCATCCTTTGCCATGTCCCAACAAGGGGGCAAACGCCTGACCCTTCAGTAACCAACACCCCCCTTCCCTGCCCTCCCCCCTCTCCTCCAAGACCTTCACTCTCCTTGTCCCAGTCCTGTCCTCAGAGAAGCCCAGGCACTGGGGCGATGGGTGACTTGGCCGTGGGAGCTCCACTCCCACCCCAGTGCGTCCCAGGCTGGCAGTTACGCAATCGCCTTCCCACAAACACAAGGAACTGCTTGGAGGGATTTGTGCGGAACAGTATGGAAGGAAAACAAAACGGCTCTTGAACTTTGCAAGATAATATGTCATTCAGAGGGACTTGCATCTGGGTTGCCCCCTCTTTAACCCTTGAGGACACGGTCTGGGCCTGCAGACTACATCAATGTGTGGGTGAGGGAGATAATTCCTCTTGATACTTTGCTCCTGCAGCTTTTAAAGCAACTAATAAAAAAAGATTATCTCTGTCCCAGTCTCCCACCTTGCACTGCTGCAGGCTCAGGAAGCTCCCAACCACCTTGTTGTCACTTTGCAGCGCTGGCACAGCTTCCACTAATCCTCAGACAATATTGGCAAAAGGATTTGAGCAGCACAGACCAGGGACCAGGTTTGTCTGCCAGCCTTCCTCCAGCAGCACCAATTGCACCAGGGGTTTTACTGTTCTCATTTACACAAACCCCAAGTGCTCCAGGTCTGGCTGCTGACACCGCACTGGTCTGGGACCAGGTCTAGACCCAAGCTTACAGCGCTGGCAGCGTTCCTGACGGAGCAGCTCCCTGCCTGCACCCAGAGCCCTGTCTGCATGCAGCAAAACAAAGAGCACTTGTTCTGGAGGCAGCTTGCATCAGAGCAAATGCGATTGTTCTCATCGGATTTTATGAATTCCCTCCAGAGTTCCTACGTAACACAAGTATATTAGAGGACTTTATCCCTGCTAATTTCAGACTACAAAGTCAAACCGTGTATCAGATGAATCTGCAGAGGCAGGCTTATTCATACGCAGCACCAGTGACAGAGGCCACAGGGCCTGCCAAGAGGCTCGTCATGAGCTCATTAGCAGAGGGCAGCGCTTCTGAAGCAGAAGAACCGAAAAGGAAACAGCACGTTGCAGCCACGGCTGCTCTCCTGTGTCCAACACTGACTCACACCTCGCAGAACACCTTGCTCAGCCAGAAGACAGCAGCAGCACACCTTGCTCAAAATGCCCAGAGCAATTGAAAGCATCAAGCATGAACAGCTCCATCCCCTCATCTAAGGCTTTTTATTGGCAGCTGCCCCCAACATTGAGACTCAAGAAGCAGCAATAAATGGTAAGTTAAGGATCAACAAGTCTACTTCACAGGGAAATCACCCCTGGGCAGAAAAAATGGTGAGAGGACTGCAATATGTAAAAATACCTTCTCAATACTGACATCTGTTTGCACCTGAACACCATGGAACAAACAAACAAAAAAAAGCAACCAAAACCTCATGCTGTAAGAGCAAAGGTAAAAAAACTCTTCAGAAAGTACAAAAGTGCAGAGCACAGCCATCAGAGAGACTTTGATCAGAACTTGATAGCAACAGCCTGGGAATACGAAACTAAAGCTGCTGGGCTACAGCTGATTGAAGAGGGTGACCTTCCACCAGCAGATCCGCAGCTTTCGTCACATCCCACCTCACCTCTCCTAGGCACGGCTGCAGGAAGCCAAAGGATGGGCCAGAAAGACTACCCCAGCATCATCCACCTCCCTGAACTTTTCATCTCTACACAAACTTGCTGCTTTACGCTGAGCAACTCTTAACAAGCCACATGCCCACACTTACCTCAGCACTTCCACACCCAGATTTCATTTGCAGTGTCACCATGGCTTAGAAGAGGAGAAGTCACTTCTCCAAGAACAGCTCAATAAATAAGGGTTCCTTAAGAGACCTGTGGTCTGGTACTCTCTTATCTTCATTTTAGCTTATTCACTGTCCTCTCACTTTCTGACACTTCCGCTTGTCCCAAGTAAAATTTAAGCTGCTCAGGATACCCTTTCAGGCTCTGCAGCTCACTGGACTCTGCCACTGCAGATAATCCTGAAGGGGTTTTAAATGTTTTGGCTCAGCTTAGATTAAAAAATGTCAATTCCTCTCCACAAATGGGTCGCATAGCACAAAATCTAGTTTACAAGATCCTGGAGCAGGAAAAAGGTTCTTGGAGATGAAGACACAAGCTCTCACCTATCAAAGTCACATCATTCTGGCTGGAAGGGACCTCTGGAGGTGTCTCACCCAGCCTTCTGCCCTTTGGTCCCTCTGAGCCATCTTTTCCCCAGCCTTTGCAGGCCCTGTTGCCTCAGCCTCTCCTCAAAGGGCAGGTGCTCTGGCCCTGGTCAGCTTGGTGGCTCCGTTTGGACTAGCTCATCACTCTTGATGGGAGGCCCAGAACAGATGTGCTCTTTCACACATGGTCTCATGAGGCAGGTGAGCCTTGCTGTTAATAGGCTGCTTTTGCATTGAACCACCAGCAAGGTCTGAGCTTCCTCAGTCACCAGCAATAACAGAAGCATTTCTTACAATGAGCAAAAAGAATTTTATTGGAACGTATACACACGGGGATAACAGAGGTATCTGAGTAATCAAATATGGAATGTTTAAGAAAGTTAAAATAAATAAGGATACCAAGTTTTGCCAGTGCTAGGTCCAGCACCAATATAAGTAAATGCCCTCTGAACAAGTCTGACTCTGATGGGATCATCCCTGCAGAGCTTGTAAAGATTCCTACCACCAGAAAGTGGCCAATAATTTTGGAATACAAAGAGTCACAATAGTGCCTTCTACTGCTGTCCATTCACACCGTTTATTCACTACTTTCGTCTCTTATTTCTTTAATAATATCTATTAAATTCTGAAGTCCAAAAACATAACCCGTGTCTTGGCCCTCATGCACCACACTATCTTCTCCATAGTACTTGCAGGTTGTGTGGGCAAAGTCTATCATGCGGACATCAACAGTACTAGTAGTTGGTTTGTAGGCATATGCTCCTGCTGACTCATCTGACGATTCCTCCGAAAGGTCCTCTAAGTCCTCTGGATCTGAGTCGACAGCAACTTCCTGTCTTTCCTTTCCATCATAAATGATCAGCAAGGAGCTCGAATAGAAGCGGTAAGACTCCTGTTTCTCTAGGACAGACTTCAGTTCAGTCAGTTTTTTAAGAACAGATTCAAAGAGTTCCCTGCGCAGGTATTTGCCGTTATGAAAGAACTGATAAAGTGCTTCTTTAAATCCTTGGACTGAGAGTTTCCTTCCATGGTATTTATTCATGAACATTAGCTGGCCAGTGCCTGCCTGGTAGACCTGCATACACAAACACACACAAGAGAAAAGGAATAGTCAGAATTGTTGGTAATACTGATCCAAAGCCTAGAAGCAAATAAAGACAGACATGCTACAGAATGCTTTCACAAGATGACATAGTACCCTTAGAATTGGCTCTTGGTTATAGAAACTGCTAACAGTGTCTACGGAACTGGAAAGTACAGAGAAAATGGAAAATTCCCCCAGTTTAGATTTGAGCTTTTCCACCAGGAATGTAAGAATGAGGAGTTCAAGTGAGATTAGGAAAGCTGCAGCCAAGATCTCCAAAGTCAAGCTACAACTTGTACCATAGCTACTCACTCAGCTCATTACCTGCCTCTGCTCCCAAACTCACCATTTGGTTCCCAGAATGCTGAGCTCTAAGTGACAACAAACACTCTTACATAGAACTAAGATGTGCCCCCGTCACCTTCTATTTAAAGAAGCCAGAGGTGCTCCTACAGGAAGATTCCTTCCTATAGGACAGTGGTCTATACACAACACAGCTCGATAATGCCTAAACATCTAGGTCAAGTAATGATTACAGATGGCTCCCAAAGTTCCTCCCTGTTTTCCAGCACAGACTATACTGGAAGGTGAAAAATGAGCAGGCCTTTCTCAAATCACAGCACACTGTGGCTAGAAACATTTCTGCCTCATGCTTTTCTCTGACGTTAAAAACAGTGAGCTTGAACACCAAACATGCCAACAGTCATGCTGTGGAACAAGTCCTAGCAAACACTGCTGGCATTCCTGGAATCTACTGGATGGGAAAGAGGTACTTCAGAAGAGACTAATGCAAACAACTTGTTTCCCATTTCACTCTAGGAATAAAGAAACAAGTAAACAGAATACTCAGGTGGAAGTCCATGCAACTCTCTCTCCTTATCTGACCACGAGTCTTACCACGTTTCCCAAGCCACTCCTTATCTGTAGTTTGCAGTAAGTCTGCTTTAAACAGTGAAAGATCTGTGGCTTTTCAGTCTACAAGACAGAACTGATTGCTTCTCAGTATTCTGGCACATTTCCACGTGCTTTATTCAAAATGCATCTACTGGCAGACCCTCCTTTCAACTGTTTCCTACACTACTCTGAAATATTAGTTGAATCAGTAATTTTACTACAGTTTTGAAATGCTGCTATGGGGCAGGAGATTTTGTGCACAGAGAATGCTTTCACTGAGGCACAGCATGTGCTGCAGGTTGCTCCTACAGATGCTGCCCATCTTCAACTGGTAAGTGATGCTCTGAAGCCTCATTCCCCTTACTGAAGGAAACAAAGCACAGCATCTCAAGGACAGCAACACATGGGATGACTACATAAGCCAAAACCCCCACTAACAGAAGTGTGTGCAAGTCTCTTGTCCTACACACAATTAGTTTCCCCTCTCACCTGCATGCCACACACTCTGACTCCAATAACAGCTGATGTGCTCTGTTGACACTTGCGAATCTGATTAGCTTTCTTCTCTTCTGACGCATCATCTCCATGCTGTCGGGTTCCCATCTTAAGGTCCAAAACACATGGAACTTCATATCGAGATGTTAGGTTTTCCAGCAAAATGAATTCTGATTAGTTAAGGAACAATCTTCATAAAAAGGAATATAGGTTTAAAACCATTATCACAGATTTTGCAGTGCTGCAGTCAACTTTAAACATATCCAAAATGTGCCCAGTATACAATAGCCTATCAAAAATGACAATTACATAAACTTGGCCTAAAACAGTGTGTATCCAATTCCAGTTTCACTGGTCTCTAGAGAATCCAGGCGGATTTCCACATTAAGTGCAGGAAAAAAAGGTAATGGGGATAATACAGAAATGTACTCTGGCACCCGAGGTAGACTTAGAATTATGAAGCATTTCCTGCTTGAGACATTTTTGTGGGAAGACTTCTGTGTGCTTCAGTTCCCACTCAAAACCAGTGAAAGTATTTTAACACCATCTCTGAAATACAGCTTAAAAAGCACTTCCAAACACCCATAGTAATACTGCTCCAGAGACATCACACATGTCTATTCAATAATCACCTACAGGGAAATGGTGAGGATACCAGCCATGAAATGTCTTCTATCATTTTGAACAGTTTATTAGTCAGAGTTGTTCTAGTAATCCATTCTCCAAAACATCTCACATGAGGAATTTGTTTACCCAAGTATACAAATATTAATATTTCTGCAGGATTTATCAGTTGCATCCAAGATTGCATACAGCAAGATCTTTTCATCCCCACAAAATGCACAGGGTGCAGATGTTTGCTTACAGTTCCAGAGCACAGAACAGTGTGCTTCTGCTTTTATGCATTCAGTCACCAGTTTTATGTTTCTCATGCTCAAATCCTACATGGCAGTCAGTTTATATTTAGCTTTTCTTTATGAAAAGGGCTCACTAAAAAGAGACTATTAGAAGCAGACCACTCCAGGCACTGGAATATCTTCTATCTCCACGGCAACATATTAAGAAGTTGCTGGAAAGGGAAAGATGACACTAGCTTTTAAGATCAACAATACAAAAACAGTAACAAAAAGTGACAGAACTCTTCTCCTCCAAAAGCTTTAATTTACTAATGGAACAGTTCCCTACCTGTTTATGTGGAGGATCCCAAACATAATATGCTGTGATTTATTTTTTTTTTAAATCAACTAATGAACAATCTGTAGATTCGAATTAAGTTATCCAAATTTCCTAGTCTAGCTACTTTATTACATGATGAAAAAGCCTGTTTTCTGGAAATGGCTGGCAACTCCTTCAAAGTCACCAAACAATGGCTTTGGAGAGTCTCTATGGATTGCAGTTAAGCCTGCACTGTACTTTATCTGGCACATTCAAGAAAAAAAAAAATTAGAGCCCTATCCATTCCATTGATACGAGCATTTTCAAGAAAGGATACTATATTGATTCCGGTGTTTTGCATTTTCTTTCATCCGCTGTAACTGCTGCTGGTGACATTTCATGCTCCAAGGATTATGGTGTTTAAACTGTGAACTGACATTTCCTTTTTTCTCTACAGTATAATACAAGACTTCAGATTTCTTCAGCCACTCAAATTCTTCTTCCAATTTGTGACTAGAAAACAAAACAAAGCAGCAAATCAGAGGTCAAATAGAAAAAGAAGCACTTTAAAGTCAGTGGATTTAACTGGAGCAAACTACTTTGCTCATCTTCACCAACAGCTAGCATAAGCTTTATTTTGCTATCTATACAACTGAACAACTTCCCTCATCAGTAATATTTGAACCTTTATAAAGCTACTTCCATATTAATGTATATTAGCATATAGCCAAATGTGTAACAAAACATGACTAATTCTGTTTATATATTCTTTACCTCTCTGAATTGCCTCCATAGAAGCAAGAAGCAGCAATATACTTTTAGATTTATCCTTTGATAAGGTTACTGCTTTTAGTACAACACATCACAGCCCATGGTGGGTATAATTAACATAAACGAACAAAGGGAAAAACATCAGTAACAGGGATAAAGCAGGATTCCTACAAAAGTATGCCATATGTAGCATATGACTTTTTTTGGTCTCATACAACCATTGTACTTCTGCAGGAGGTGGGTTGAGGTTTTTTTAATTTCGTTTCTTTTGTGGCAGCTTCAAAAACAACGTTGGGAAACTTTTTCCAGTTGACCACAAGAGAAAAAAAAAAAAAAAAAAAAAAGACTCAACATACTACAGGGCTGAGGACTTATAGTTTCACTACTGAACCCATCTGCACTGAAGAGTTCAGAAAAAAAAAAAAAAAAAGAAACAAGAAAATTAAAAGTTCTGGAGAATTCTCTGGAATTCTAGAGACCAGATCCTAATTTGACAGCAAAAAGTGTTAGGTTTCAACGCTCTACACTTCATTTCCCCCTATGAAACTTACCTTTTCATTTTTTCCTCTTTCCTGTGCTGTCGGACCCATTCCTTAGATATCTTCTCGTTTTCTAACAACATTGTCTTTTTGTTAGTCCATCGCAACAGTTTACTTTTGGGTTCACAGTCAGAATTATCTAAGTTTTCTAAGTTATCATGGTCCCCATTTAACGGATATGCTATTAGACATAGATTTCCATCTTCATCCTCTTCAAAGCTCACTGACACCACACCTGAAGAGAGAAAGGACACAGACAGTCATGAATTGCTGAAGTGATAAGTAAGCCTTTTAGAATGCGTTTAACACTATGAATATAGCAACTTTTGTTTTTTTCTCTTACCCCGGTCCTTAGTTTCTATCTCGCCACAGGCCAAACCTCATCTGCCAACCTAACAAATATCAAAAGACCTAGACAAAAATGACACCTCAAAAAGACAATTCAGCATATTGACAAAACAATGATGCAAAAGGTTCTTTTCTCTCTCTGATGCAATCAAGTAAGAATCAAATAATAACAGGAGACAATTTCAATTAATAAAAGCTTTTATTAATTTAAAAAACCTGACTGGTCTGACCCTAAGCGAGATGCAAAGCACATCTTGCAGTGAAAAGTGACCTGCACAAAAAAAACCGTCCACACCAAAAGCTTTAAGTTTTGCATAACAGCAAAGCAAAAAAGACTTATCCAAACAAGATTTGGTCAATAAATCTCCATGGAAAAGGAAAGATGTGCAAGTAGAGCAAAACAAGGAAAGTGTCACATTACAACAAACTAGTTCAGAAGCTTCCACTTAGAATCGCCACATTTAATTATACAGTTTCTTCTCCTTTTTGGAATATAGTTTATTGATACTGGTTATGCAGCAATCTTGTGAAATAAATAACAAAAATGCAGTACAAAAACAGATCTTTTGGTGGTACAGAAACATGGTGAACGTTGAAAGCATTTTTTTCTCTCATTCTCCAATTAAAAGTCTCTAGAGCACTGCATTGCACTTTAAGAGTCTCGGAGGAGCACTCTGACAGAGAGCACTCAGTGCTATGTTACCAAGTTTCAGTTGTTAATGAAGACATTACATTTGTCTGAATTGGTTTTTAGTTCTATTTTTCAGTCATCTCTTTATTCTCAAATCAATCAGTCTGCACAGTTCTTGCAGCTCATCACTAGGCCAGTGGGGAGAGGTCTCGGCGAGAGATTGGCACTTCTGATCTGGGCAGGCAGCTCCGAGACCTACAGTAGCTGGGGCAGGGAGCGCAGAAGCTCTCACTGACAGTCCTGCTGCCACAAAGGAAAGGACAACAGGAAAAAAGGGGGGAGCCAGCTAGCAAATGACCTTTATCCTGGAAAAAATAACAGAGATGGACCAAGTGAGGCCCCTTACCCCTAAATCCCTCCCCACACTCCCCAAAAAGCCATATACACTAGTACAGTTGTTCTATTACATTTTGAGAAGATCATAATTCAAAGATCACATTTTCTTCCAGTTCAACAGAATTTGTAGTTAGACATATCAAAAGTCTCTGTGGGCATGCAGGTAGCATTGACTTTGATACATCTCCTCTGAAGTCTTCCATCAGTTCACAAACAGTATGCAAAACTTCATCACCCTTATGGTTGTTAAATTCAATGCGCTTTAAAAAGCAACTCTCCATTTTAAAAAGTGCTTCAGACATTTATTAATCACCTTGCAGCAGTTGATGGAATAGCAAAGAGAAAGAAAAGTGCTTCTGTTAACTAGCACAATGCTTAAGAGAACTGGAATTTCCACTCCTGCATAACATCTGACTCAGCCTCATCACAGCTACTTGATCCTTGCCTACCTAAACGCCATGAATTTTCATTTCCTTAACAGAAGGAACACTGAAAATATTTAGCAAGACACCTTACTGACATGTATTTATTGTGCCCAAAATGCGAGTCAAAGGAGAAATCCAAAACCAGGACCACTAAGCCCACATAAAACATTAACAGCCACTCTCACCAAATCCTTGTAAACAAACATCAAACAAGTGGCAAAAAAAAATTAGAAATCAACAAAAAGGCAGCAGAAAATTACTGAAAACATTCACAAGCTGTTAGCTACTTACCTGTGCCTAAGGGAGATACATGGGCTATCACCAGCAGAGCTGCTCTACTCTAATGCTGTTAGTCAGCCCAAACACCAACTTGGCAAGCATTTCCACCCTGCATCTCCACAGCCTGCCTCAGACAACATCAAAATACATGAAAAGAAAACACTAAAATCTCTTCTACACAGAAGAGATTTCAGAGATAAGAGCACAGCACACTTGTATTTACAGAAAGAAAAAGCCCAACGCTAGACTAATGTTTGGTAACTTACCCTCATATTGTGGAGTGAATTTACGCATTTCTGTTGGGAGAGTCTCATAGAACTGGTGTTCCCTCTGAATAAGGGGTTTACAGATGGTCTTGTCATTAAACCGGAGGACACAGGAGTGTCCTCCAACCTGATGGACAAAAGGCTCGAGCAGGACTCCCTTGGAATAGTGCTCCACTTCCATAGCTCCAAATGCTGGGCTCATCCTTGTAGCACATTAGACAGAAGGCGGCGACGGTAGTGAAGGCAGTTTAGAGCCAGAAGCTTCTGAGACCTCAAGGTGTTTATTCCAACTCAAAAGTCTGTTAAAACAAACACAAGAGAGCGCCGGACCGTCAGCCTCCGCGCACGCCGAAGCCTGGGTAAGCAGTGCCGAGAGCCGCTAGCCAAGCTGGCCGCGAAGGCTCCTGCGAGCCGAGGGAGGGGAGCGAACCGCGCTCGCCCTGCGGAGCTGCCCGACTGCGGGCCCGCGCGGGCGCGGCAGGACAGTACGGCGGGGCCCCGCCCCGGCCCGGCCAATGGGAACCCGCGGGGCGGGGCGGCCACAGCTCACAGCTCCAACCCCGTCCTCCCCCCCCCCCCCGCCCCGTTTGGTTTTTTTTTTTTTTTAAATTAAATAATATCGATGGTAAGTCCTGACAAGTCCGACTTCAAGTGCCGCCTAACGCCCTCCAGAGTCCGCTGCACCAGTGCTGCCCCCGTCCCCCACTCCCCAGCGCGCAGCCCCGGCCGCAGAAATCTCCAATTAACACCGGGTTAACAATTCCGCCCCTCCAGACAAACGACCACAATCACAGCAACCTGCCCAGGACCAGGCTCGACACTTATTTCACTGCTTTATTCACATAGCGTCAGACACTGGAAATATTACAAAAATGCTAACTTTTCAGATGAGAATCCAAGAAAGCATTTCCCAAGAACTTGTTTTTTCATAAATACAGTGGAAGGCAGATTGTTTCGCGCCATCTGCATCCCAAGGATCTGCCACCACACGCTGCTCAGCTCTGGCTGAGCAACTTGCACTTCAACATACAATTAAAGGAGCAAAGACAAAAAAACAGCACACGACTGTCTTAAGTCTGCACCTTCCAGTAAATTTTTAAGTCGAGTTGCTCTAATTTTAGAACTGAGCCTTAATGATTAACTTTTTGCGGCTAAAAACAATCTCTTACTTATTTTGTCTGAAGATCATTACACGAACAATAATGCACTTAATTCAAAGAGACTACAAAGTGTTCTAGGTCACAGGTCTATTTTTATTTGTCCTCCTTAGATATTTAACAGCTTTACAGTTACTGGAAAAGTAGAGACCTGCAGGCTTAAAGCAGCAGCACTAACAGAACTACAGACACCCACACATGCCCTGTACATAAGGGCATTAATTGAATTAAACAGCTAAACTGCTTAAAGAAACAACAGATCAATCAACTGAACTGCAGCTCCTGGAATGTTTACCTGCACCTAAGGATAACAGATCAATAGATTTTTACTCACTACACACCAGTTAGCTGATTTTTCCTCCTTTATTTCCAGAGCCTTATTTGACAAATAGTTACCAGTTTGTTTTAGGGCTGCCTTTAAAAAAACAAAACAAACTGAAAAAAATATTTAGTTCAGAAAACAAAACCTGGGACACCTCTGCAAGAGCATGTAGAATTTAATTTGGAACAGTACCTCCCAGGAACAACACTCTTCTGATACCGTAGTTATATTTTTAAGATTAGGGCAAAATCAGTAAACTTTCCATCTATATTCTTAATACCTTACTCATTTTTTAATACCACAGCTATTGCATCCCCAGAGAAGTTTCTCATCTACCTCAACATAAACAACTTGACAACTTCGGGATAAAGAGGTGAGAACCTCCCAGTTCCACCCAGAAGAAGTCGTTTCCAAGCCCCCGTTTGCCTACCACCACCACCAGGCTGCGGAACGTGCGCCCGGCGGTGCCCGCCGAGCCCGGGCGGTCTCACCGCCCGCAGGGCCGCCACCAGCAGGTGGCACTGTGCGTGCTCTACAGCCCACGCCCGACGTATCCCAAAGATATTCCATCGCCGGGTCCCACCGCACCACCCAGGGCCCTGCTTTTCCTGCATCTCAATCTGCCTGGCTCACCAGCAGGTTTGGAACATACTTCAAGCTTTTACCGAACCCACAGCTCTCACTGAGAGGTGCTTCCATTTTCCTGTAAAAAAATTCTATGCACCAGTAATTTTACCAGTCTCAAGCATCTTCATCAGGTTTTCCTAGACCCAACAATGTCTCCAGTCTGCTGAAATTTCCCAGGCAAAGCTAAAAGAGTGCCAGCTTTCACTGTGAAGCACAGTTACATATGTACAAAATCCTGTGGTGAGAGAGCTTCACGTTGGCACAACCACCTTTAGCAGCATCACAGTACAGCAGCATTTTAAGAACCACTCTTTCCATGACAGAATTACCATTCTTTGGCCACTTTCCTAATTACCCCTCATGTGGAGACCCCGATGGGTAGTTGTAGCGATTCAAACTTAGAAAGTACCTTGCAACATCCCCTAACCTCAAACACCTAGCCCTACTGCATCAGAGTTGCATCAGTAGTTAAGCTTCAGATCTCTCTGCTATAGAAATGACTATCAAAAAGCACCTCCAACATAGACCATCTACAACATCTTGTTTACCCAACACATCCTCAGGGAGCTCATTAGTAGCTGCTCAACTTGCTTGCTTTCACATATACCCAAGTGGTCTGAACAATACCTGCACATGGCGCACCACATTCACTCAACAATGGAATGGCCAAGCACAGAACTAGACTGGACTATTCCTGCTACTTTACTGCTTCCTGAAAATGCAAGATCTGGCAGCACATCACACAGTAAAAATTCCCATTTGATGGATAACAACGCAAGTTTTTTATAGCTCTGATATAACAATATCAGTTATGCAATACTTGGGCAAGACAACAACAGGACCTGGAGCACAGCTGTAACGCCCATCAGAAATGCTTTGCACAGTCTCATTTATAAATACCTTCCATAAAAAAGTCACGTCAAATTGGTTCTACTTCCTTAGAAATAAAAACCTTAAGACCAACGCTTCAAGCAGCACTGAGGTCAACCAACAAAAGCACAATACAGTTCTTCACTGCCTTTCCTCTGATCCTACACCCAGTATGTTTTCAGCACTCTTTGAGCAAGAAAGAGCACAGAACAGCTGTTTTTAGGCAATTTTCCCAGAAACTAAACACAGACTCAGTGTACCCTGCCCTTTTCCTCCTACATGTTTTTAAGTGCCTTTGGTTAAGACCTTTTGTCCAAAGGACACATCAGCAAAAAAAAAAACCCAGATGTGCTATTCCCTCACCTGACAAGCATTTTAAAGAGAAAAATCTTAACATCTTAATCTTAACACTGACATAACTGGAAAGAAGCAAATACACTCTCATCTAGACACAATAACAATAGATCGAGAATGTCAGTCTTGCGGTAAGCAGCAAAAGATGGTTAAAACCCAAATCTGTGAAAGAATTCATGTCATTCACATGTGACAATGCCCATACAAATAATATCACAATGAACTCATGTTTTCAGAACTGTAATATTAGTCTCAGGTGACAGCATTCTTTGGAAAGCATTTCATGTCATTACAGAATCTTGACTTAGTCCCATACGTAATTGCATTAACGAATACATCCTCTGGAGAGCACAGCTCTCAAGTAAGCGGAGGCTCCTTCCTTCAGAATCATCTCAAAAATAACACTTCCTCCCAAAACTCTGCAATAGAAGAATTACTGATGCAGAGCTGCCCTCCTAACCAGTCTGTTAAAATTGCAGTGCAGACTTTTTACTTGGGGTGGTCTAAACAGCCGTAAATCAGCTTTACAGTGACAGAAATAGCAAGGCAGCAAAGCTTTCTGCCTGTCCTTTTCTCAGTTCACTGGGTAGTGCACACAGGAAGCTGACGGGACAGCTATCTGAAAAGCTGTAACCTGACTGAACCAGACAAAGCTAAGCCTCTTCCCAAGGTTCCAAGGAAGCAGGTGAACTGCACAGTCAGTCAAGTGGGAGAAAAAAAGAAAATAAAAGAGTATCAGTGATCCATTATAGAAGCTGAAGGGAAAAGAGAAAGCTGCTTCTATCTGAAGAATACTCAGGAAGAAATGAATACCAGCTGAGACAGGACACAAGAAGATGCAAATATTAATGTGGGAAGTGTCTGAGTTGATAAGTCATTACAAGCTCAAAGGGAACAACCCTTCACAACTGAAACACAAACTCAAACACACCTGAGATGGAATAGTTACAGGAATTTTGCAAGTCTTTGTGATCAAACCACATGTTCTGTTACTAGTATTCTGTTACTTTACAAATAGCAAAGTACTTGAATCAAAGAACACAAAATGCAAAGCAAAGGATGCAACATCAGAATATTAACAACATTAGATAGATTAAATATGGTCAGGACCAAAGTTCTTTCACAATTTCTGATTCATTTTCATGAAAACCAATGCCATTCCTCCACACACTTTTATTAGCAACTTTACTCAGTCTAACCCCTGGTAAGGAAATGCTAACATTCGCTTTAGTTGCTGCTTGGCACCTGAACTGAAGTTACTTTGTGTTCAGCTCCAGAAGTTCTAGGGACAAGAATGGAAATATCCAGACCCTCTAACATCCAGTCAGCTGCCTGCATTCATTTATCACAGCTGTTTTAACAGATTCTTAACTTTGAGGATGGGTTATGCCTCTAAATACAATGCAAGTCCTACACTAGGACACTTTCAAAGGCTTTTTTATCTTTAACAGTAACAATATAACCAAGTTGGAGCAATAAAACCTGTAGTTTCTAGTTTTTTTTATCTCATTAAGTTAGAAACACAGAGCCCACATAATAATGTCCTCATATTAATCTGACAATTCTGGAATAAGCCTTAAGAGCAGCCTTAAATTCTGTATGATTATAGGAAGCAAACACATACTCTGATAACTGATTTTAGGAGAAAGCTTATCTTCAGTACAAGAGTATGTTGACACTGTCAACTCAAATTATTATTTTTTTGTAAACAAAAAACTGTCCAAACAGAAAATTTAATAGAGCAGACTTAGGGGCTTTCAAAATCACGGGGGAAAGAAAAGGGGCAGTACAACAGCATCAAGCCAGGGTAGAGACATCCCACAGGTGAGCATATTGCTTTTCAGTTTTCTCATTTCCTATTTTCCCTAAATGCAAGAACAAAAGATGGCACAAGACAGCAGGATGCTGTAGGTCTTTGCACCATTCACTAACAAATTTGACTAATTGGTTAATACCCAGATCCATAAGGTACTCCTGAAAACTACTGCATTGAGCTTACTTTAAAAGAAAAACTTTTTTGTTAAATACAACTTTAAACCAAGAAGCTGCCGTGGCATCTGCTGTTTTGGTCATTACAGAGCATTAAGAAAAAAATGTAAAAAAGATGCTGAGCTACATGTTTCTATGCAAGTCAAGGTTATTTAAGCTCTTCTGCAACGAATCAATCAATGTAACAATCATTAAGTTATCTCCACATGACTTGTGCTCAGAGATGAGTAAGCATGAGGTTTTGTAAAAATACTCAGCAGGAACACTTACAAATACAAGAGTAAAATACCAACTCCTCCACACCTACATATTGAGACTACATGTGAATTCATTTTACAAGCAGAAATACTTTTGCTATAGCCTTCACAGTAAGTCATGAGGGTGATGGGAGTCAAGCACCACAGTGAAGAGTCTGTCATAACAGCCTACAGACATAAAGCTAAAAAAGGGGAAATTCTTCTTGTTGAATGTTAGGTGCTTGGGCTAGACCAATAAAAGAAACCACCTGCTTGCTAAAAGTGCTGATGTAATTTTTTTTTCTTTAATCTGTCTCTACTAAATGTCTGGAAACTGCACCAACACATTGATGGAGTTTGGAATCTAGGAACCTAGAATTATACATGAACTCATGCACAAAGTTTCTACAAAACATGCTTGCAAAACCCTCTGGGAACATGACAGAGCCAACTGGATAGCAGTCTTGGCCCATCTAGGTAGAAATCATCTAATCCTATTTTTAACATTAGGCTGTGAACAGAAGATTCCCACCAAGAAAGAATGCATGCTTATAATTGGGTGGAAAATCTGTTCTTCAGTTCAATAAAGCAAAGCAGCAGCTCTTGCCCTTCTGCACAACTCCTACATGAGCTCCCTGTATCAAGTTGTATACATTTTTCCTGCTGTATTCCAGGAGGAATTTAAGGATAAAGCTAACAACATCCAGTGGCATAAGAGTTTAAGGTAATTCTATTTTCTGTGCCAGAGCTCATCTATCACTGACACATGACAGGCCAAACAGCTGAAACAGTATTTGGCGGTTGTTTTGTTTTTTAAAAAAAACAAAACATTCCAACATTTTTGTAAACATTTCATTCTTTAACAGATCTTCAAAACCACTAAATAGTTCAGAAAGCCTCTAGGTGGTTTAAAACTACAATTCAGAAAAACATCCTGAAGTGTCCTGTGTTCTTCTGAGGATCTCAGGTCAGGTATGTACCACTCCTCTGGCTCTCTCCCTCCTCCCCCGGCCCTCACTAAGAGGGGGGACAGTCCAACACTGGTTATGACTACATAGTGCTACATAAGTGCTACATCCAAGATCTTGTTCTGCTAGGAACTTCTCAAGAGCATAAGTCACTATTACTTTTTGTAAAGAAGGTATCTCGCCTCTTCTATCCAGTAAGAATTTTGTCTATAATACAGAATGAAAGACAATGCACTCTGAGGCTAACAAACGTATAGATGGTAGTAGGTTTTCACCACAAAATAAATTATTTTAAACTAACAACATTTTTGTGCTGTCTCCTTTTACTCTCTGACTACAGGGTTCTAGTTTTGTGTTCCTTTAAATAACACCCAAACAAAGCAGCAGTTACTATGAGTAATAAACACTGCCAAATAGGTTAAGATATGCGTTTTTTACACCTGAAAATTTAAAACTACAGTTGCAGAAGCACTTTTTGTAGCAAATAGTCTTTTGAATAAAACTTCAAGAGATGAATTCAAGAGTTAGACAACATTGATATATCTAAGCCTAACACACTAAGGGAGTACACAAAAAATGCGAGGCTGCATAATGTTCTGTTATCGTTCTCCATGCATGATTGCCATCTTCCTTAAACTAGCTTTACATTATAAACCCAGTTCCCCACCACTCCTCTCTTGGAAAGCAAGGCAGTAACTAAGGCAGCCTCCAAGATCTAACTTTTTCTTAACAGAAGCATGCACAGCAACCCCAGAATTGCAGTTGCTTAAACCTCAGTGAGGAAGGTTATATGCTCAGTACAACTTGCATTTCAAGATCCCAGAAAGCAACAGCTTTCAGCCTGCCCTACACCATTTGTAATCTGTAACCTTAACAACTACATATACAAAATGCCAATTTTACCTCTCAAGTATAGCTATTTTATCTCCCTAGAACTAAAATAAAGTCAAGTTACAGGTTACTAAGCATATTCAGCCAGAAAAGAGTATACAATTCTGACCCATGCAGTTTTTCCAGGGATTGTGTAATTTAAGAACTACTCTCTTTTCCAAGTGAAAATGCCATGGAAACTAAGAAACCTGAACCACCAAAACTAAGCTACTTAAACATCCTATTTAGAAACTGATCCATCTTAAAACAGTATTCTGGCACCAGTAGCTAAAACCACCAGTTGCTATAAAAAGACAATACAGCCCTTTGTCACGGAAAAACTAAAATAGCATTCAGCCTTTAATCTTCTGAAAATATGACAGCAAGAGGTAAATTGTGTGGATTACACACATGAAAGTGTTATTCAAGCTACCACCCCACCCCCGAAACTCCAGCATTAAGATTAAAATAAATCGAAGGCTATGTCCTTCTCTTTACCATGAATTTAGCAGTCTGGAAACTGTATTTCTAGCCACTCAATAAAAGAACATGGTATCTTTGTCATTCGACTGTGCAGTTGAGACCCATTTACCATATATAAGAAGCTGTTCAAGAGGACAACTGTCAAGTCCTGTTCAAAAGCCACATTCACTTAATTACACATGATTTTAGCTGTCTACTCCCTTCAGAAATCCCAATCCCTACTACTTTTCAAACCATAAGCACTAATGGCCCACAAGACAAGATTGTTTAAATTTAAACTTGGATGCCCAAATCATACTATTCAGTCTAACTCCATGAGCAAAAACTTCCAGAGGAGTACAAAGCAAAGATTGTCTATAAAGAATTACAGAAAAAATGGTGACCAAAACGCAGTTACGCATCCTATTTGTGTGTATATTCATTAGTACCACAGACATATCTCACACAAAGAGGCTTAGTCCCTTTTGTAGAAACTGGCCAAAAGTAGTCCAGAAGGAGCCAGTAATCAGACTGGAAATGCCTATCCGCATTTTAAACCAACTCTTCAAGCAGGTTCCAAAACTTTACCTCTGATGATCATGACAGGTGGAGTTTTTCCTCCAGAACACCTGAGGTTCATGAAATGCACTTAACATATCTTTTTAAATCGTGTTCATGTTTCAGTGAATTGAAGCTGTGGATGCCCCATCCCTGGAGGGGGTGGTTTAAGGCCAGGCTTTGAGCAACCTGATTCAGTGGAAGGTGTCCCTGGTCATGGCAGAGAGGTTGGATCTAGACTATCTTTAAGGTCCCTTCCAACCCAAACCATTCTTCGATTCAAAACATTTCAAGGTACTGAAAATACATCTTGGATCAGACAACAAAACCTAGACTTGCATCCTAACGGGAAAAGTTTGCATGATTTGCTGACCTCTACATGCACTTTCCATGCTTCCCAAAGGTAAAATGAAAATAAGTGGGTCTTAAGACTTTGAATGTATAGCATCTTCCAAGATGACTGAGCAATGGCAGTTCAGTCCCCCAAAATATAGAAAAAATTTCACTGTTCTTCTCACTGAACTGCAGCAGATTGGACACGAGCAAGTAACAACAGGAGTCTTACAAGAAAGACCGATGTGGCACAATAAAACCATGAGGAAAGTCATGAATGTTTCTCCTGGTAACAACAACTCATTTCAAGCACAGCTTCCCTCTAGTAAAACGGACAAGGACCTTTTGTACAAGTACACCTGCACAGTACTTAGAAAAAAAAAAGCAAAACAAATCAAAACATTTTTGAATAAACATGAAATACATAAATGTTCTATCTTTCAGTGATCTCATAGTACACCATCTGTGGCCAATTACAGGCTCACCATAATAATCACTGTCCAAAAATTAATCCCTTTTAATCTCATACAGTTTACATATTCAAACAACAGTATAAAACCACTTGAAAAAAAAAATCTTACCAGTTTCGTAACCTATAAAAGGATGCTTTTGCAGAGGCTTTTCTGCATTTCTCTTGCCTCTCTGTAGGCTAAAATTCATTAAATGATGTAAAAGAGCTAGTTTTATTAGCCCACATAATGGGACACGACTACAGTAAGTCTTATTCCCTTAAACACATCTGTTGCTTCACAGGCAGTTTTTATAACAGCCAGTGACTCTACAGCACAAGCAAGCGTGGTTGCACAATTTTCTTCAAAAAACCATCGCTAACCAAAAAAACAAGACTCAGACAGGATGATTGCTGAAAACCTATTTTCTCTTCAAAAACCTTAATAGAGTACTCCCATCCACACTGTGCTCATGTTCCAATACTGTATTTCTAAAAAAACAGCATATTGTCAGGGGAAAAAAATATTTCAAGGAAAAGTCAAGCTTATGAAAGATGATTTTATTTTTTGGAAGCAAAGCATGCATAGTGACGTTACATTATTTGCACTTTATAGCAAGAAATCAGCATGTACATTTAAATACTTGAAAGGTTGTTTCAACAGAACTGGAAGACAGCCCTCCTCTACCACGCAACTCACTGCAGCTCCATCAGCACTTACTTCATCTACCCCTCATTCTTGAGAGACTACTTATTTCCATGAATCCTGGAACAGTTTTCCAAAAACATTTTGTTCCCTCCACATCTAGAACTATACTCTCAAGTTTAATATTCACAGCTGTCTCTTCAGAAAACTGACCGCTCATATTCAACCAGATCCAAATTTTTTCCTAAGTTAGCTTGAACAGATTCCCAGTTACAATGCTTGTTATATCTGTATGAGCTCATCTGCCCATCAATTTAACCTTCTATCTTCAGTTAAATTGAATCAACCTTCTGAAAGAGCTAGCATTTTAGACACATTGAGATGATGCCTATTATTTCAGCAGTTTCACTTATCTCTGTAACAAGGAACTACATCAATCTAATTAGTCACCATTATAAAAAAAATTCAATTGCCATCAGATTATCCCCATATATCCAAAATACAAAGCAGACAAATTGCTGTTTTTCTGGGGAAAAAAAGATATGAAAAATGAAAAGAACAAATGTTAAAAAAAGGGGTCATTCATCTTCAATAAGCACAAAATTAGGCAGCACCACAATTCCTGATAAGGTTTCAGACACTGTAGAAAATTCCTACATCAAAGCACTGCATCGATATTTGGCTATGCTCAAAGCCTTCCATGCCTCAAGAAAATAAAATCAACATTTTTGCTGTGCTTGTTCTAATACAGGTTTTGGCATAACTCACCCACGCTCTTCCTTCTTCTAAATGTGATTTTCTGAATAAAGATAGCCTAAACAATCATATCTTCATTCCTTGAGGTTGTGCACTATAAATCTCAGAGTCATTAACCAGTTTCAGCAAGTCATCCTTTCAATATTTTAGATGTTAACACAACAGCAGGGCAGAAGACAGGGACAAAGAGGCAGTACAGCTGAAAGGCTACGGTCTAAACTCAGTACTTACCTGTTCTGTTTGGGCTATTAATGGGCTGATGGGCACATACGCTGCTCCAAACCAGCCACGTGGGTGCTCTCTTTTGCCCAACCATTAATCATGGCACACGCAGTTCATCTTCATGAAGACTCAAAGGCCAAAACCATTTCATGAGCAAGCCTTTCTTTTTCCAGTAAAACAGGAATTGGGCACTAACTAGTTCCAGCTATCTCCAACAGACAATCTTCCATATGCACCAGCAACCCAGACACAGGGTAATCAAAGACTGCAGGTTAAATATCTGGTAATCAGTACAGTGCAAGAGTACTTCTGTATCTATTACGAAGATTACCATTACCTTGTTCTAATACAACCCATCTTTCTGAAACAGTCAGGACCTCGAAATACATAGCACTACACAAGTCAAGAATTTTTAAAACTTGAAATCATCCCTAAGTTCTTAATCGCTGGATTAAACACTATCAATGTTAGGCCTTCATTTGAACAAACTATTTTGTTTCCACTGTCTGCAGCATTTCAGGCTTTGCAGTAGGAGAAATTTCTAGCTACTTAAAGCACACAATACTGTGCAGTATAGCTTTTTGCAAAAGGAGGGAAGAAATGATTTTGAAACAGAAGTTATTATGGAAGGCCCAAAAATAGCATTCTAATGAGATATTTCTAACAAAACTGCAGAAACACACATCTGTGGTTACACCTTGAAACTTAAAAATGTAGTCCCTTAATATTTAAAAACTATCCCTATATTGTTTCAAAGATACAATAACCTTGGGCAAGACAAAGCCAGATAAAAGAATTAGTGAGAGAGGAAAAATCCTCTCCCCGCAATGGAAAATTTTCATCTCTTCAAGCAAGGCACAGAGATGCTCAGCTCAGCCGGACCTGCGTTGCCTGGAGACCAACCGCAGCTTCTTGCCAACAGGGACGAGCTAAGCATCAGCAAATTCAACAACAGATAAGTGGATAAACTGAATGAGAGGCAGCAAGTTTTTCCACACACCAGTGTAAAACCCTAATAATGGTTCTAGCCCATGCTCACTAGACACACAAGAATGTAACATGTTAGCCTAATAAAGCATCAAACTCCACTGTATTTAGCTGTTACCCCCACACATCTGAGTACAGCTAGACCAGCAGGGTGCATTCAAGTCAAAATTCAGTTGTAACTCAGTTTCTACCCTTTCAGTACCTCAACTTTTGAAATACGTTCCTACCCATTAAGTAAGTTCTGTGTTTAAGCACTGGTGCAGAAATATTAACAAAAACAATGGACTACATCAAAAAGGAAGAACCTACACCTTGGCTTAGCATTATAAACCACATCAGATCATGCTTCACTTCAAAACCTTGCCTTTGCCTCCAGCCTTTGTCACCAGAAGCCCAGCCTTCTGGGCAGAACAGCATCAGAAGTGTTACTGAAGAGACATTTATTTCGCCTATTCTGGATCTGGAACTGCTCCTGAGCTCAGACAAGCACCAACTCATCTGCAGGAGCAGCACTCCTGACCTCCCTGAGAAACACCTCAGCTGTCTTCTCATTTCCAAACACCATCAGACAAGAGCCATCAAAAGTAACTGGCATTTAATACCATTTACTCCAGAATTCCCCCAAGACTTTATTTAATTCAATTAGAAGTACTAGAAGTACTCACACGATAAAGAATTAAAGAATTTAAGAATGATTTAGATCCAATATTCTTGTGGAATTTCTGTCGCTAGTGAAGTAGGTTTTTTACCATCAACCTGACAGTATACTCTGTCCTGCCACCCAAAAGGCAAACATTTGTGTCCCCACCACCACAGCTGACAGACTGAGGCACCCTTAGTTATGACAAGGTTTATAACTTCCCCCTACCCTTTACAAGAAAGAACTTGCCCAAAATATCCTCTCACGCTCCCTAACTGATCAGAGAACAATTAATACAACTATTATCAGTGCCATGGCTGGAAGCCTATCCCAACAGGCAGCTAAGAATTTCTTTCTTCAAAATCCGTTCTCTCAAATCTGCATGCTTGACAAATCTGAAATCTTCCTTGCAAGCAACTGGTAGGGAAAGAATTTTTGAGAGCACAATGCCCAGCATTCATATGCCTGACCAGTTATCCAATGTTCTACCTCCTTCCCAAGTTATTGCACCACACGGTTATCATGGCTCTGAGCTACCTTTCTTTGAGAAGAAACAGCAACATAAAGCTTACATTACTTGTATGACCGAAGTACCACAAACAAGATTACACCTTTCTGAAGTAATAATCTGTTAACAGGAAAGACAAAAAAGGTAGGAAAATGCTGGTGGCTTTTTTTTTTTTCCAAATAAATGAATTAACATAAACTTATGGAAAGGTACCTGGCCAAGTTTAAGGTCTAAAATTTTTAGAAAATGTACATATGAATGGCTATAATCCTTCCCTGAAATCCTTCCTGCAAGCCTTAACCAGGAGACACTTCTAAACACTTAAAATTATTCATTTTGAAGAAATATTCCTGAATTCTGGCAGTTAAATCACTGAGTTCTTCCTCATTTAGTAATACACTATATTAAAATAAAACTTAAAACAACAAGCTGGAAGATGCTAAACTGACTAAACATAAAAAACCCAATCAGTTTGCTTTTTAAGTACACATATTTGTGTGTGGATGCATGCCTACATAAACCCAGTTTCCATTCCTTAATGTTAGCACAAGTCCTGAAAATATACAAATTGATTTCCACTTAAAGACAGTTTTAAATTTTACAAATAGCTTTTACCTTACATAAGCAAAATTCTGAGCAATGATGTAAATTCTTACGTTTAAAAGCCAAAATAACCCTGACCTTGTTATTCTCAAGTGTCAAATTTGAACTGCTCTGCTCTTACTTCTGTTACATGTTGAATAATGAAAAATAACACACCATCTCACTGAAAATTAAAACAAACTCACATTAACTTTGATGTTCCAGAACTAAATATTAAAGCAAAACTCTAATTATAATATTGGACACAGCAGCTGCTTCCTTAGGTGTTCATGAGTCTCAAAAAGCATATGGGCACTATATGCATTCCTAAAACAACTGGGTATATGGGATACATAAGGCTCTGTGTCAAAAAAAAAAAAAAAAATTAGGCCAATTCCAGCACATATCAGGAAAGGTATCAGCGCTAAACATGCATACTTTCACTGTGGAATTAAGGTCAAGGAGATACCAGGGCGTAACTACCAACAGGCTGTTATTCTATCAACAATGATAACATTTATTTTCTTAAGCAGAATGCCTATATCCAAAGCCTCAACCAAGTGTTTCTGTTTGAAAGCCCAAGGGCCCCAAAACACCTTAACAAGGTACTGTAACCCTGTGATGCTTGAAACAGCTCGCTGGAAGACATCGCCTAGTATTTCCGTTCTAGCCACAAAAAGGGTATTCGTGAGCAGCACCTCCGATTACACAACACCTCCTGAAGTGCTCTTTTTGCATTTTGCAATATTACCGAGCGAATGAAACAGCCGCCAAACCCGCAGCACATCCATCACCCAGGCAAATCACAGAACTGCTTGGTTTGAAAAGACCTTTGAGATCATCGAGTCCAACCACACCTGTCCGCTACTAAACTACCCCTGAGCACCTCACCTACCCGTCTTTTAAACACCTCCAGGGATGATGACCCAACCACCTCCCTGAGCAGCTGTTCCAATGCCTGACAACCTTTTCGGCGAATAAATTTTTCCTGATGTCTACTCTGACTCTTCTCTGGCGCAACTTAAGGCCACTTCCTTTCGACCCATCTCCTGCCACTTGGGAAAAGAGATCAACCCCCTCCTCGCTACAACCTCCTTTCTGCAGACACTGATGAGGTCTCCCCTCAGCGACAGCCTGACCCGGGATCCCCTGCCCACAGCCCCCTCGCTTCGGTAACCCCCACTGCCGGGAGGGAAGCGCGATGCTGCATGCGAACGGGAACGCTCCGGGAGTGGGGATGCACCGGGAATCGGGACACTCTGGGATTGGGGATGCTCCGGGACGCTAATGCCAGTTCCCTCTCCCCTCACATCCCGCACCAAACCCGCGTCACCCCACACTGCCCTCTATCCCTCCGTGCTGCCCCCCCCCCTCGCTCTCCTCCACCGCTCCCCCTCCCTCCCCGTGCTGCCCCCGCCCCGCCGCGTCCAGGCAAAGCCCCTCCTCCCGCCGCCACACGGCCGAAGGTGCCGCCGCGCATCCCCACCGGGAACCCAAGCAGCCGCCCCTACCCCCACCCCGCCCCCGCACCGATCTCCCACGGCGGGCGGAGCTGCGGCCTGCGGCGCCCCCGGCCACCCCCTCATAGCGGCCTCACCTGGAGAGCTGGGAGCCTAGCGGGAGGATCGCCGAGAGCCCGGAGCAGCCGAGAGAGCGGTGGAACGCGCCCGTTACCTGATGTCACGCCGGCGCCGGCGGGAGCTTCGCTCTTTTGTTCCTCAGACGTTAAAATGGCGGCGCGGCCCGCAACCGGCCCTCCCCCGCCCCGGAGCGTGCCGCCCGCCGCCCGCCTCCCTATTGGCTGCTCCCGCGCCACCGCGCGCTGATTGGGCGGCCGTCAGCGCCGCTGTTGCTAAGGGAGCCGGGGCGGGCAGAGATGGGGCGGGCAGAGATGCTGCGGGCCCCTGCCCCTGCCCCTGCCCCTGCCCCTGCCCCTGCCCCTGCCCCTGCCCCTGCCTCTGCCTCTGCCTCTGCCTCTGCCTCTGCCTCTGCCCTGCCCTGCCCTGCCCTGCCCTACCCTACCGAAAATACCGACAAATAAACTCTCTAATACACGTTTTAGAAAGCAGCATCCTTTATTTCAGCGCTGGACGCATGAGGGAATGATTTCCATCAGTCATACATAACCTGATGAGCTGGGAGAGAATGTATTTCCCACTTACATGGCTGTGTATAACTCTCCCACAAATCTTACGCATATTCTATTACTTTCCAAAGATTAATTTTAATGTTGTTATGAACTTCACAATGGCCAAATCTCTGCTAATTGGAGCTTTGGAACTGGCTCACCATCTGACCTTGTATTTTAGACAAGGAAAGACTGCAAACAGAGGTGATTGTAGAAGACACATCTGTTCAGCACGTATCATACTTAACACGAGATGTTATCATTTCTCTTTAAACAGTGTCCGCAAAAATGCTATTTAAAAAAACATGCTAACAAGAATCATGCTGTCAGAGGGACATTCTGTCTAACTTTCAAAAAAATGGTTACTTAGAAATGTAACTGAAGTTAGTTAGGAAACTAATTCTGTAGAAAACTAATTCTACTTTGGCTTAAATTGAGATATTCCACATTTTGTAACCCTAACTACTTCTTGTATCACCTGCCCATGTCTGCTCTGCAGTCTAGCCAGGCCGTGCACCCCTTCCCTGGGAACCTTGCTGAGATAGGGATGGCTGCCTGCTCCGTGCAGTCCAGGGCTGGAGGCAGAACAGTGAGGAGAAGCAGCCTCTCCATGGCTCCCAGCCTCCACCTTTGCAAGGAGAGCACCAGCCATGATCTGAGGGCCCTCTGCTATCAGGACAGGCTGAGAAAGTTGGGGTTGTTCAGCCTGGAGAAGAGAAGGCTCCAGGGAAACCTCAGAGCATCCTTCCAGTACCTCAAGGGGCTACTGGAAAGCTAGGGAGGGACTCCTTACAGGGGCAAATAGTGACAGGATGAGAGGGAATGGCTTTAAATTGGAAGGGGAAAGATTTAGATTAGACATCCAAACCATTCTATGCTGGTATGGCCTCCCCCTTTGTGAGGGGAGCATGATCCATGGCCTCTGCCTTTTCAAGGTGAACTCTCTGCCTGAGCTGGCCTTGCCATGTGTCCTGCTTCCTCACCAAGCCTGAGGCTCCAACTGAAGATCCTCAGCCTGGTGCCAGCCCTGTGCAGGGTGAGTTCGGTTTCTTCTTCCTGTGCTCATAATGGTCTTCAGGATTGCACCTCCTTGACTCATAGGCCACATAGATTGGGCTCTTGTTAACTTCGCCTCCATGACTGCTTGCGAACAGTTTATCTCTGCTTGTGTGCAACCAGTGCCGTTAGTTCAGAGGTGCCTGGGGCCTGGCTGCAGGGGCACTTTTGCTGCTCGTCCCACTGAGGAGGGAGAGGAAGAGCATCTGTCAAGGCCTTGAAGCAGAGACGCCTCACGGGGCCGTGTGCCTGCGCTCACCCCTTAGTTCTGCGTTTCTGTTTCCATACCACTGAAGATCTTGTTCAAGCGTGCACAGCTGAAAGTCCCAGAGGCTCCCCCTACCCAGCTTCACCCTGAATGACTTCTCAACACCTATGGCCTGATGTTTTAAATGCCATCACAGTTGGGGTTTGCATGCAAGCCCGTGAATGTGCCTGTAACAGCAGAGCCATCGTTGTAAGGAAAAAAGACTGAATAATGAGATTATTGCAGGTTAAATTACTAAGCAACAGTCTCTGACAATGCACTTAGTAACGCTCTGCCATCTATTTAATCACACTAATGAGACAGAACAACTCCACTTAGATACAAATTACTCTGCATTTCATTTAAATAAAGGTCAGAGAGCTAAAAGCCACACAAACCACCACAATTCTGCTGTACAACACACCCAACAAAAGGCATCTTTTGTTTCCAGAAGAGACCCAGTCTTTCCAGCCATGGGCTGCCAAGGCAGGCCTGTGTGCACAGAGCATCTTGTTCAAACCTCCCACCTCTGCTCCCTGCCCGCCTGCCCCTGCGTGGGCAGAGAGCCTATCTGGCTTGGGAATGGCTCCTTGGTTTGTAGAGGTGAGCGGCAGTTCACCAAAGAGATTCGGGCGATGAGAGATCTCTGATTTCTCCTTCTTCTAAAATACAAGCACATGTACAGTCTTGTGTAAGAAACAATTATACCCTGTGGTTCTCTCTATTTAAAATATGCCTTTCTTTTCCATCAGGCTGACTGTCAAAGCCAAACAGAGCTGCCTGTTGAGAGGCTCCTCATTTATCTGATTGATGCCAACACGATTATTTTAATTTCAGAATTTGCATTCTTTGTGCCTCTCACCATTTAAAACTGGTGCTTTTCCTTGGATATTTGAAGATTTTGGTTTAAGTTCAAATCTCATTGGGCTGAAGCTGGTCATGAGAGAGCAGGTCTGTAGTTTGCTCAAGAGACTGGCAGTAGTGGCTGAACATTATCAGTACATGCAACTAGATTTAATCTTCATTTGCAAGCCCAGAGCTAGTCCAGGGCTCACATCTGATTTCATGTACCCCAGTCCCAGGAAGAGGAGAGCTGGGGTGCCACTCCCCCCAGCAGGTGACTGCATGATCCCTCCGGAGACTGGGAATGTTACCACATGCTTATGGCAGCATTAGGTTTCCTCAAGCCTTGCACCTCGCTATGCTTCTTTCCGTTCCTCTTAATTAGCGGGGGAGCAATTCCAGGCTATGTGATTCACTCAGCCATCTCCTACCTCCCCCGCGATCAGCTTCCCAGATACAGTTCATGCCTGTAATAAGACGTCGACATCGAGCTTGTCTTGGCAGGCCTTTCATTCCCCCGCTGCCCTTGCCCGCACAGGGCTCACAGTCACTTCCTAAACACCCTCAATGGTTTTCCAGCCCCTCATCCCTTTGGCTCTGGGATGAACCTCCAGCTTGCAGTGCTCAGGGACACACAAGAGAGACTGATCTTTTGGCTGCCCAGCACTCCAGGTGACCCCACTCCACTTCTTGAGAACATTTCACCCTGAGGGATCGTGTGAGGCTGTTCAATATAAGATGCTTAGCTCTGGGAGTCACTGCAGTAGCAACCCTCCTCTCACCACGACAAAGGAGATGCAGTGTTTAAGCCAGTGAGGATCTGCTCACATAGGCAGTTGGAAAGGTGCCTGTTTCTCCCACTGCCAAAACCATTCACAAAATAAATAGGCAATCAACATCCTGCTTCCACAAACACTTTCCTCTCCCTCGTGTATGCTCTGTGTGTATGTGTGTGCATGTATAAACATACACGCACACATTTTTAAAGAGCTGATGAAAAATGCCCAACTAACAGTTTAAAGGAACAAGCACTTCCCTTTATTTATGGAACTAACACAATATAGGAAGCAGCAAAGCAAACTTCTCTCCCTTGGGCTGTGTCAAATCCATGATCCAGAGGAAACACCCCTGAGCATAAAATTCATGCATATTCATTTTTTTGTCTCCCCTGCTAAGGATCTAGGAATTGTTCCTTTTTCAGGGAGCAGAGGAATGTTACGAGGCTCCTTAGTTCAATATTATACTTGCCGTGATGAGGGTTGCAACATTTCATTTGTAGAACAACCGAGACCCTGAATCAAAAGACATAAGCCCCCCAAAATTCAGCCTATTTTAGCTAAATCAGCCTGGTTCCAAATGAAGACAGTTTTCTAATTGCATAGTCCTTATCCAAAATCTTAATCCTATGCGCAGTCTGACAGCATGGTCCAGGCCATTTTTACTGTGCCTACAGTAGCTCAAATAAATACACATTTATTTACTTGCAAAACATTTCATCAGATGATGTGTCTGATTCAGGGCTCAAAAAGGCCACTAAAGGCGGACAGCACTTAATTTAATAAGGTAGTAGGGAAATGTCATGCTTTAAAGATGTCTTGCACGGAAATAAATTCCATGCTTTATTCTCAGCCCTGTTAGGGTCAAAAATAATAATTATGAGAATGGAGCTGAAAGAATAGGGGTAACCATGGGCTTTTTTTTGCATGGGGTGGCAGCAAAGCCAGCTGCCTGAGCCCCAGCAGTTCAGACGCCCACCGGGCAGGCCTGTCCCTTGCCAGGCACTTTCGTTTACTCCTGAGTGATTACAGATTGATGGATGAGTCACAGAAGACGAACACAACTGGACTTTGTTTACTGGAATGGAAGCTCAGCTCTGAGATTTCTCAAGAGGTGATGGAGAGCTGACAGCTGCTGCTCGATGAGCCGGGGTGCAAGGTATCGCAGGTGAAGGAGCTGTGCTTTCCTACAAAAGACCGTGATTGATGGAAAGGTTTTTCACCACCCCAAGGTCTTTACAACTGATCTGATAAGACCCAGGAATCACAAACAAAAACATCTGTAACTTATGGCTTAAGGTTGAATTTGTTGGCTATGCTTCAGGCAAGTGGGGAGCACATGTGATCCATGGTGTGCTGAAAATAGGGATGGCAGCAGCTCCTGGCCAGGAAGGCTGCTTACCTGCTGGGAAAGGGCTGAATGCCACAGCCCAGCACACCTGCGCTTATTGGGTTTCTGCAGAAGCCCTGGACGGACAGCACACGCCCACATCCTGCTTCAGCAGGCTCCGCTGCCCGGGGAAGATGCAGAAGAGCAATCAGAAAAGAGGGCAGCAACAAAGAGCTGCCTCTGAGCCAGTGGTGCATGCAAACCACTCCCTGGCCCATCCTGGGGAGATTGTCAGCCTCTTCAGAGAGCAAGGACTCTTGCTAGACCCACTCCTGAGGGTTCCAGATGAGCCTCCCACTTCCAGGGTGCCTGGCTTGGACCCACAGCCATCCTGAGCTCTGGAGGTGGTATCCATGGGCTGCTAATGAAGATCTGTCTTGGGCTCTCAATAACAAAATGCTGGTTACTGCTGTGTCCCGTCACTCCCATCCCTTCATCAATCCTGCCTGCTGAGCCTGTAACACTCCAGCAGGACTCTCTCTTACCTAGTGAACTGCTGCCACGGCAGAATTCATCTGTGTTATTGTAGGATAAAACAATCACTTGCCAAGTGACACATGGAAAGAACAATACATAGATAGCAAGTGCCCAAAGGTTAAGAGAGGCTGGAGGGTTTTTTCCATACAATCTTTTCTAAGTATTCCTGTAGGGCAAAGCAGAGACTTTAAATGCACAGGCAGGATTCCACCTCCCCATATGCAGGCATGGCCACTCCAGAAGGGTGGCATCACCCATGCCTCATCTTCCAGCTGTTCTGGGAGAGCGCACTGGGAATCTGTCAGGCTCCTGGAGTGTGTTTGAGGCAGCTCCCTGCTCTGCTGCAGATTCTGTAGCCAAAGTGAAAGCCCAAATCCATAAGTCTGGGACAGTCCCTTGCTCCTGCCTTCTGTGTTGATGGGTGAGAGCTGGTGTTTCTGTGTGGGGTGGCAGCCTCAGCTGTTGCTGAAGCCAGAAAGCGCTGGCAGGTTTGGTTTCCTCTTGTGTTTGTACACTGTGGCAGCTCCATCCCCCAGCACCTGCCCTTCTGCAGCTTTGCTGTCTGATTCTGCTTTTTCTAAGCCTCCCTCAAGCTGTCCTTGGTGAATTAATCCCCCTTCTCCTTTCCTTGTCTCGCAGGGCTGGGCCGTGGCACAAGGGCCATTGCAGCAGGCTGGAATAATTATCTCTATTTGTGTTATTATTTGCAGAATAATTGTGTTTATCATGGTGGTGCTTAGGGCCAGACTCCCGTGTCTGGGATTGTGCTTTCCACTCCAGGCTTTGCCCAGAGACCTTTGGTCATCATTGACACAACCAGACCTCTCCAGAACACAGCTCATGTGCTCACCCTAAGACGCTGCCCTGTTCCCTCTGTACAGTCACACTTAGATGGCTTTGCCTTCAGCAAAACAGCCTCAGCTTCCCAGCATGCGAAGAGGAGCAGAACTCAGAGCTGAAACTCCTCCAGGGAACATTTTGGGAACTTCCCAAGCCGGGTGATACTGGGGTTTGGCTGGCATCCTGTGGTCGCACACCCTGCCACACCTACTGCCTGGTGCTGCCAAAATGTCATTATTGCTGCTTAGCACAGCACTGCAGTGCAAACTCTTTAGGGCAGGGGAAAGCCAGTTCAGATATAAATATCAATCAAAATAAGTCAGTTAGTCCTTCAGCTGCTGTAAACCTGCCACCCCCCACCTCCAATTTCCATTTTTGCTTCTGTGACTGCTTTGCACAGCCTGGTTTTGCCCAGAGATACCCGCCAAATTCTGCTCCCACTGCATTTCTGTGGGATGGGATCGGCCCCAGCAGACCCTTTGGGAGGCATCTGCAGGCGAGAGAAGGTCAGCAGCTTTGGCTGGGCAGCTGCAGATGTCCCTCATCAATTCCCTCCCCCAGTAAAGAACCATCCCCACTCAGCAAATTTAATGCTTGCAAGATTTTGCACCAGTAAGAGAAAGGAGATAAATGAATGGTGGCAAATATAGCGATTGGGAGGGGACTGTCTGTATTTCACACATCACAAGGTGCCTTATGTGCAGGAAGGAAAGGGTTTGCGACGCTTTACTCACCACTTCCATCTTGCCACAGATGAGCCAGGTGCTGTCTTTGATACCTGCTTCCTCACTGAAATCAAGCGTGGCTCTGGCCCAGGACAGCACGGTCTCACTGGCAGATCTGTTCCCTGCCCACCAAGCCTGCGGCAACTGAAGAACCACATGCTCATGCTGCAGATGCTCCAGCAATAACTCCCTATTGCAGGAACCAAAGCAGCCCTCAGTCACTCTTCTGTTTTCTCTCCCATGGATGAGCCTGGATGTGGTTTTCCTCCTATTCCTTTGCCTTGCTTGCTCTTCCTGTTAGCTTTCCTCTGAGTAGCCACCATACTCCAGTAATTAGGGAGTAGGTGGTGCTGTAGGAATCGGAACGTACCCCCAGGTATCTTTTAGATTTGCAGACTTTGAAAGGAAAAAGTCTAGCAGGTTCTCCTAAATGAGGAGATCCATCTTGCCACAGAGTAAATCCTTTTTATTCACGGAAGAGCAACGTCCTTCTGCCCAAAGGGAGTTGTTTCCACTGAGGAGCTCACAGCAGAGCCTGCTTTGCCACACGGTGCCACGAGGCAGGCCAGCAGCAGCTGCAACCTTCAGGGCTATAAGCCCCTTGGGGTCCTGGTCACACAGGGAAGCTCAGTCTTGTGTGATGGGCACTGTGGAGGAACAGGCTCAGCGACTGCAGATTTCCTGGTTATTTCATGGGGGACTTCCTAAGCAGATCGCTCCACTCAATAGCAGACAAAAAAATGCTGTAATGTGTGTGCCTGTGGCTGGGACCTAGATCCTCCTGCCCCTTGCTGAGGCTCTCTGCCCTGCCCGCTACCCAGCTGTGCTTTTCTCCACCAGCTCTCCATGGCTAAAGGAGAAGACCCACACGAGAGTCATGAGCAGTGCTCTCGCCTAGCTGGGATGAACACACTCCATCAGGTCTCCAGGGGCAGGGTGCCGGCAGCAGCAAGGGCTCCTGGCCCATTGCCCCTGGAACACCAGCGCTCCAGGAAATGCCAAGAGGATGGACAGAATCAGCATTGATTTGGAATGTCATTTCTCATGAAATATATTCTGTATATCCCTTCCCTGCAGTTTCTTCTGCTGCTTCAGGAACTCTTCCTTGGGCTATTTTTAGTGTCAGGTTACATCACTACCAGCTTCTGCTGCTTTGAAACAGCCACCGGTGGTGAACATCCAGGCATCAGCAGCCATGAGCCAGAGGGCTGTAAGGATGGAACTTTATCACTCAGCCAGCAGACAATCAGGCTGCGCTCGCAATCTGCTGGATAGTGTCTGGTTTTGGAGAGCAAACAAGACGCATCTCCTTTATGCTGATGCCCAACAGGGAGAAGGAGGGCCCTACCACAAGAGCCCCCCTTTCCCCAGGACGAGGGGGCGCTTTCCAGCAGCACTGCCATTGCCTGCCTGTGCAATACCAAGCAAGTTAATTAATCCTCTGTGCTTCTCCTCTTTCCAAAGAGACAGTTTATGCTGACCTACTTCTTACAGAGAAATTTGCAAAGGGCTTCAATGTCCGTGACGAGGAAGTGGCACCAAAAGTGCCAATTATGCTGGCTGTTTCCAGTACCCAGACCACTGCAGAGACAAAATAGCAGCAAGGAAAAGCAGAACATCACAGCATCACAGCTCTGGAGCAGCAATAGAGAGAGCGGCTGCTGCAGGGAGGTCAAGATTTCCAGCCTGGCAACCGGCTCTTCCTTTTGGGCAGGTGCGACTCACGTGCCGGCTGGCCACGTGGAAGGATGGCTCAGGCCATGAGATGGCATGAGCAGCCATGTGGCAGGGGAAGATTTGCCTTGTACCTCTTGCAAAGGTGCTGTGCATTGGGCACAAGAGTCCTAGCAGCCCCTGGACAGAGAGCTGAGGGCTTGCTAGCCCAGGGTGAGCCTAGGGCAGCAGGGGATCTCTGCAGTGAGCTGTCTGGCATCACCCGTGCCAGTGCCTCAAGGTCCCACAGGGGCTGCTGGAGCCATGGCAAGTTTTAATCTCTTTCCTCCCCAGCTCTCCATCTCTGACCCTCCCTGGTAGTAGGGGCTACAGAAACCTGTGAAGGAGTCGTTAAGAGAAATGAGGAAGTAAGGGAATCCAAGATGACCAGCCACCCTTTCTCTGCACCATCCCAGTCCCCACAGCCACCCTCTGCCCTTCCCCTGAATCCCAGCTGGCCAAAAACCTTCTTAGAGAAGGCTCTGCCCAGAACAAGGGCTGGAGCTATTAAGGAGGAAATTCTGAGTTAAATTCCTTCCTCCCAAGTCATTTGCAGAAGGGAACAGCGTGTGCTCGCAGCACAAAGATGACATCTTGCTGGCTTGCAGCCCCTCAGCTGCCTGTCACCGTGGGGCCAAGTCTCTCCCAGGGAGGCAGTGGGAGGGTTTTGCAGATGGAGAGGGACTGGAAGGCGTATTCGTGGTGCCTGTGGTTGAGGAAGGGATGGCAAGGGGTGCATTGCTGTTGGCCCCAGGGCTTGCCGGAAAAGCCCTTCATCCCCTGGAGGGAAGAGGGTGCAAAAGGTCATCAGAGAGCTGCAAAGATCCCCTCCATCCCTCAAGGGAAAAGGAGTAACAGAGTTATGCTGCAGATTAAACGTGAGCCCAGCATAAAGCAGTCATTAGTGAGGGCTCAGTAACCAAACACAGGATTAAGTAGACAGACCAAAGCCTCATCCGGTGCAAATGGCTTCAGCTGTGTGAAGGCTGTGAGCTCCATACCAATTCATCCTCAGTTCCTCAGCAGGAATAATGAAACAGTTAAAGCAGTTCAAGGAAGCTGTTCATTTTGTATTTACATTGAGCTGCTTAAAAAGTAAACACAGTGTAAGGCCAGGCCTGCCAGCAGCTGTCACTGACCTCGAAATTAAAGAAGTTGTGGGCTGATCCAAAGTACAGCAGGCTTGCCAGCAGAGTGGGTGCAGCAGCCGCACTAGAGATGGGAGGAACATGAGCTGCTGCTGGCACTGAGCAAAGGCTGCTGCCCCTCTTCCTAAGCCAAATCTGTCACCTGGGTCACAGAGGTGGCAAAGTTATCTGAAAAAAATATTCCTGACAATTCTTTCTTATCTCAGAGATAATGCAAATGCCTGATCTGGGAAATCTGTGTAGGGATTATTAAATCAAACTGTATTTGGGCCAAGGTTAATGAAAAAGCCTGCAAAATCCTCCTGGCCACAGCGTTTTGGTTCCCTCATCACACGTGGCTTGGCACTGTGCCGGCTGGGAGACACGAGGCCGGTGGCGTGCACGCGTGCCGTGAGCCACAGGGAGCCAACCAGAGCTCGCACTGGGTTTTCCATCCTCACAAAGGCAACAACAGGCTCGCTTCAAGCTTGCTTGTGAAGCCCTCAGAGCACCTCTACTGACAGCTGGCAGGGATTATCCTTATCTGATACCACCAGCACCCCATGGAGACACACTTTGTGCTGCTTGGTGAGAGCTGCAGCTCCCTCAAAGAAGCTCCAGCCCTGCTTGCCCCATCTGGGTCTTTTGGGGCAGAGCTCATGCAACCTTGTTGTGGCTGGTGCTACGTGGGAGAGCTGCAGCTGTTTGGCATCGCAGGCAGAGCCAGGCTGCACCGGTGTGGTGTGTGGGTACTCATCCAGGAGAGTTTTCTTCATCTGCCTGCAGAGTCCCAAATCCTGCATCTCTACTTGGGCAGCTTCAAGGCAGCCTCACTGCTGCAGGCTGTCCCAGAGAAGATGGGAACATCCTCAGGCTCTTCTCCCCCTTTCTTTTAGGTAATCAGATAAGTTCTCAAAATTGTGGGTTTGTCATTCTTTCATTTTCCTGTCTTTCTTATCAGCAAGGACTTTGGAAATGGAGAACTTGGGCCATCACAGCATGAGGTCACACATCCCTGCCGTGAAGGCTCCTTGTCCCTGGCATGGTTTCCAGCATCTCAGCCCCAGTGTTAAAACCATTAAGTCTCTGGTTATCAATGCAAAGACAAACTCGAAACCACAGCATAATCAGGGCAATAAGGCTTTCTGCTTCCACCAGCTTTAGGCTGGCCAGATCCTGCTGCCTAATTCTGACTGGAAACCCAGCCTCTCCAATCATAGCCACTTCCCCAGGGATCTTACCAGGGTGCTTCCCTTCCAGTGCCAGCTCCTTAATAAGTACTGGTTGTTCCCGTCACATTTTCCTCACGATGGCTGGTGACGCCAGCCCTGCTGGCAACTGATCAATTCCCTATTCACCAAGTCACACAAATCCATCAAAAATCACCCCAGATCCATGGAGGCAGCCTCACCAAAGTGTTGGAGGAGGTTGAGGGCAGAGCTGCAGCGGTGGCCCGCGGTCTGGAGACGCAGCCCCACGCAAGAGGCTTGGCACCAGCCACCCGTCCTCATCCTGCATGGCAGAGCCAGGAGAAGCTGCTGCAAAGCAGGGAAGCAGAGCCTTTACCTCATCTTTTGTCTCTTTAACATCCACCCTTCAATAAGTCACAATTATCTGTTTACTTAAAAGCTGGGGTAATTAACCAAATGGTGACCCAGGAATGTGAGAGTCACAATAGTTCCTATTAGGAAGCAGATCCACTAAGTGGAGATCATTGTTCTTGCTGGCCTTAAAAACCTGGCAGTGCACCCTAGCACCTTTACCCACTGCAGACTGGCACCAAACCCATGCAGGAAACTGATATCCCTCAAGGGCAGCGCTGAGAAGTGAGGCCAGCAGAGTCCATGCTCTCTGTGGCAAGACTGGAGCCGGGCAAAGCCACCAGCTTGCACACATTTCTGTGGCACACGGGAATCGGTGCACAAAGTTTCTCAGCCGGGCACATCACAGTGCTAATTTGAATGCTGTAAATATTTGACTTTCATTTGCAATTTAACCTTGCCTGCCTTCAACTGAGAGTAATTTTCAAGTAAATAGCTGACCTCACCGTGCTTGCGGGGGGTGTGAGCCACATTACCAGCTCCAAAGCCCACTTCTCTCAGAGACTGCTACGCCAGCAAACATCCCTGGGCACCACAGAGCTCGTGGTTGGGGTCAGCTCAAGTCCTGCTGGGATTTTCTAAGTCCATTACTTCCCACTCTGGATTTTGACGGAGGAGGAGATGGAGAAGGGCAAAGGAATCTGCTGGCACCTTTGTCCGTCTCCCTACCCCACATCTGCACTGGAGATATTGATGTCACTGGGCTGTGTTTGTGGGACACTGGTTGTGTCACTGAGCTGCATTTTGAGAGGGACTCATTTGGCGGATGCAGCAGCCACCTGTGTTTACTCACTCCCGTCTCATACTGGCACACACACAATTGCAACTTTCGGTTTCAGCCTCACATCTATTTATAACAAATGCCTTTGAGTGATGTGCCACCGCCTCCCAGGAGCGTTTCGGTCCTGGGCCAGACTGCCCAGCACCTCCTCATCAGAGATGGCTGCAGGGTGACTCAGTCACAGGCTGAGAGCACCTACACAGGGAATAAAGCTCCTGTGGTGGTCATCCTGCCACTGTTGGCACACTTACACTGCTCTGAAGCCACCCCTGGCACACTTACACTACTCTGAAGCTCAGGAAATAGGTTGGAGCCTGCTGAGATGTGACTGAAGCGCAGAATGCCAAGTGGCTGCATCAACTTCATCCCCTGGGACAGAGACCCGCCACACTGCCCAGCTACTGCAGATCAAGGTCACAGCCTGGATGGTTCTGCTTGGCAGCCCCAGGAGAGCAGAACCCAGTCAGCAGGGCCCCAGCACTCAGCAGCAGGGTTCTGGGATCAGCACTGGGAGGGCAGATGAGATATGGGTGAGTAGCAGACAGGGATGCTGCAATGAGATTCAGTCAAAGGCACCCACAGGGCTATTGCCATCAAAAATAAAAAGAGGAGGTACCCCAGACAAGCCCACCCACCCACTCCCATTCCCACAGCCATAACGTGTTACGCATCCCTGCTGGGAAGGTATCTGCTCACGTCACGCCTGGGCAAGAAACGGTAATAGCTGAGCACATGTCATCAGGAGCAAATCCTATTTATAGCTCCATATAATAGGCTACATCTGAGAGAAGATGAAAGGGACTAAGATGAGTCAACAGGGTAAATGGGGCTGAACTTTCCTGCTAGCAGGGCAGTCTGTTCACGTTACTCGGAGAGCTCTCCCTAGCGCCATCGCTTCCAGTGGATAAAAGCTGACAGCCATGCCCTACCCAGGACTTATCCAGCTCCTGCAGAGGTAGCTCTCGGTTCGCCCCTGGGGAGAGAGGCCAGGACCAGCAGCCAGGCAGGAGTGGGCAGACCCAGCTGTTGAGTTATGGTCCTTCAGCTTCAACCTGTTCATTAGCTCTAGGCTTTCTCCTTCGTGGCGGTGGGGAGAGGTTGGGGACCTCGGCACTCCCTTGCTGGCACTGCCCTGGCTGCCTGGTGAGCTCTGTGCTATTAGTAATGGTCCCATAGGGATTCTCCATGTCCCCACCCAGCCAACAAGGGCTCACACTGGGAGAGGGGACATCTCTGCCCCAAATGCCACATAACCAAGCTTAGCTCCAGAGAAAAGCAACCCAGACCTCGATCCGTGAACCAGCCCACGTGTTCAGGTGCAGGCAGGGCTGACCATCAGTGAGGGTCCCAGGAGTCACAGCCCCAGGGACCACCAGGTCCCCTCGTTGGCTCAGCGGGCAGGCAGCCTGCCCAGCCCAGTGGCTCAGGCAGCCAACGGCTCACGCAGGGCTATTTTTAGGTTCCTTGCTCAGCCTTTCATTTTAAAGCCACCCACGGGAAACATTTCCATTTGATCATGAAAACAACTCTGCTGCAAAAATAAATTATAAGGACATCAAAGCTCTAAAATAAAGGGGGAAAAGAAAAGCCTTCTTACACCAGGGAGTGGGGAGAGCAGAGGGGCGGCCCTACTTCCTCCCAGCGGGTCAGATGCAAAGAGACCTCCTAAAGCTCTTTCAGAACAAAATAACAATGCAGCAAAAGAGAAAAGCAAATTAAAATAGAAGATCTGCAGTGGCAAGTGGACTTGCCAGCAGCAATGCAGTGACCTCTCAAAGGGCAGCCATCTCTTCTCCATCTGGGCTGGAGTGGACCTTCCCCAGTTGCCTCCACCAGGATTTCACTGAAATGCATCCCAGGGAAAGCTTTGCTGCAGATCACTCCTGCTCCAGGTACAGTCTCCGGGTCCTCAATAGCTAACGAGGCTGTGGGATCCCCTCCCAGGGTCCTTGGAGCAGCCCAGCACCAGCCTTTGCCTCCCTTTGCATTTTCACGTCATGGGGAAGCTGCTCTGATCCATCCCAGTACCTTTTCTAATGCTTGGTATAGGGAGCACAATGTTTCTGGGCTGTGGACATTCTGAGAATGAGGATGGGCCATGGCCAGCATTGCCACCCCAGTGCTGTGTCAGTCAGCAGCACCCTGAGTGTGGAGTGATGCCAAGGTAACCTGACCTCCATGTGGTCCCGCACACCTCATACCCCGATCCTGGGGGATGTCCTGGAGACCCTCCATGCTCTTTCCCCATCACTGAGGAGAAGCTTCTACACCAGAAGCAGCCATACCAACACGTGGCCATGCCAAGCACAAGGGAAACAGGTCAGGCAGCAGAGATGTCCTCACTGCCTGGGTGACGGCTGCAGGGAACACAGCCTTTAAATGAGGGCAGGCAGGGCAAGGGACACACCAAGAGCCTGATCTCCGTTTCATGTCACAGTAGGTGAAACCCAAACCTCGACCAACAGTGTCTATTACCTAATTAATAGATTATAATATGCCCAAGGAAATGAACCTTTCCCAGCCCAGTGGCAAAGGCTCTTGTAGGGGGGAGGAAGCAACTGCCTGTGCCCCCCTCTAAGTATTCATTTGTATGCACAAGCCCAGCTGAGTAGGAGCAACTTCTGGGTTCAACTGTGCAAGTTTTGGTGATACAAAGCCTCCAGCCCTCTGCAGAAACTGGGGAGAAATCCAGAGAGACACAAGGCACAGGACAGCCCTTCTCCCCTGCCTGGGCTCCCATGGTGGCCACCACCGCCCTTGCAGCAGCCAGGGCGCAGCAGGGGGGGACAGGCAAAATTGGCTGCCATCTGCAGCGTGCTGAGGAGAAGCCACCAAAAAGTCACCCCCTGGGCTGGTGACGCACAGAGCAAAACCCAAAGCCTCTTCTTCCCCTCTGGCTGGGAACACTCACGGCTCCTCCCAGCGTGGGGTCCTGTGTGCTGGGAGCTGAGGAGGCTGCAGGCACCGTTCAACTGTGGTTTGCGAGGCGTCCCCCTGTGTTGATGCCAGGAGGACATGGTGTCCCGCATTGGGGGGTGACCCTGATGGATGCGTTATCACCTTCCCACTGTGCAGCTCAGCATGGACCAGGCTACACTTGCATCCCCAGGGGAATGACTTGAGTTTAACATATAATGGTTTTCCAGTAAAAAGCTCTGCACCAATGCTCCCCCCTCTGTAGCCACGTGAGGCTGGAGCCAGCCGATGGCTCCCCATAGAGACTCACCTGCCCACGATCCTCTGTCCCGGGCAGCTGGGCACGGCTGAGCCACATCAGCCCAGCAGCAGCTCTGGGATGCACCAGCTCCTGCTCCAGTGGGGATCCCAGAGCATCCCATGGGTTGCATCGCTCTCCCTCTGGCCTGTTAGGCAGCTCTGGTCTGGGCATGCTCCCTCACACCTCACACCAGGGAGGTTCCTCTCGGGTCTGCAGGAGCAATGGATGTCCTAGTTGTTCCTGTCATCTCTTTGCCAGCCACAGAGCTGTGTCAGCCAGTACAAGCCCAGGTATGGCCCACTGAGGCAACAACCCTGGACAAGAGCTGCAGTGTGTCCTCCCTGTGATGCCCATAGCTTGACCATGCAGTCCGCAATGTCTCCTTTTCTGCCAGGTGACTCCAGCATGTGACAGGGCTTTCCAGGGACGTACCTGGGACAGGCAGCCACACAGCTCAGGATGCCTTGCACGGAGAGGGGCTGCACCACAATCTGGTTTTCCCAGCAACCCAGGGGCTCCTGGGGACTGCATACCCAGCGAGGAGCAGCGGGGCTCATGCTGCCTATGGCTGAGTGCCCAGCATGGCTGTGTGTCACCAGGAGTATTCTCTGCCCACCAGCAGCCTGGCATGCAGGGCAGGGCCAGCAGGCAGGTCCCCATGCCACATGCTGTGTCACTGCCAAAGGAGGGGTTCAGATTTAGTGCTGGTGATTTAGATAGGGCTTGTCAGCAGAGTGGGTCTGGGGACAGTCTCGGTGATGTCAGGCAGGGAATGTGTCCCGTGGGTAAATATTGTCAAGTCAGGGGCTGTTACTGGCCAGAGGCAAATGGAGACACAAGGACAATCCAAGGGATAGGGAGTGGGGCTGGCACCAAAGTGCCAAGGGACTTCCCATGGGTGGCTGCAAGCTCATCTGGCTCAGACCCACTGCTGGCAGGGCAGGGTGGAGCGGGCAGCAGCATTTGTTGCAGGGAAGGACCCTGCTTGGCAGTGCCAGAGCAGCATTTCATGGGCTCAGCACTCCTCTCACTGTCTCCTGACCCTTCCCTGGTACCTGCCTCCTGCAGCAACATAACACCCCGGCTCCTTTCTTTTCTCCCTGCATCAGAGCTTGCACCCAGCAAACTCCTGGCTCCTGTTAGCAATTAACTATGTTTGGTGGAAGGTCTCCCTTGAGCCCAATTTTTCAATTAAAAAGATACCCCAGGGGGATAACCTCCACATGTCTTATCATTAATGATTACATCAGCCTACATTCACCTCAGGTGAGAAAGTTGATGTGACATGGGCAGTTGCTGGACTGACGTGTGTGGTTCAGCCTTGCAAGATGTCTTGGTCCATGATGAGATGAGTGAGGCGATGCTGTGGCTTGGCCAGCACGCTTGTGTGGCTCTCCTGGAGCCCTCCGCTTCGGGATCATGAAACTGCCTTTGTAGTCTCCTTGCACTAAACATCCTTGCTATCCAGTCATTTTAAGAAGCTGACATGGACAGATGCACATGGGCTTTCTTTGAAGTATCAACATGCACCAGCTACCCCTGCGAGCCAGCCAGCCCTGTCATCACCAGAGGTGCAGATTTCAGGGGTGGCTTTGTTTGCTTTGGATTTTGCACATGCACTTGTTTTCCTTGATATTTGCTCCTGAAGCTCCAGCTGGGCGCTCACTCTGGAGCCCAGCTCAGCCAGCTGCCCCTGCAGTTCTGACCTTCCTGGTGCCGTGTTCCCCTTTGCTCCAATTTCAGATAATTTCAGGCTTTGCTAGCTAAAAATACTGACAAGCAATTAATCCCTGTCTGCGAGATGGGACTTTCACCCCGCCGTGGTGTGCAGGTGGGAGGTGAAGCCGAAGCTTGCCAAGTTACAAAAACTTGAGAGAAGGCAGCCAGTGAGGCAGCAAATTTCTGCTTGGAAAAACAGGGCTGAAGTTCGTCCTTGCCTGGGAACGTGTCCTCTGTTGCTCAAAACCCTTCCACCAGCTGAAACCACATCCCTGCACAGCCAACGCTCAGCTCTACTGTTAATTCAGGAAACTGTGGAGGAAAACAATTCCCAGTGCTGCTGACTTGGGGTTTCTGTGGCCCTTGTGTTTGGTACCTCAGTGCCCAACCATCTCAAGTTAATTAGTCCTGCTGACTGCCAGCGCCACGGGCAGGACCATGCCCCTGTCTCAGAAGGGTGCGGAGGAGAGGCCGAGTGCTGTTATTAAGTGCCTGACCCCATGAATAATTTTTTAATTGCTTTTGGCCACAGGAAAGCTGCAGCAGGACTAGAGCTGAGAACGCTCCTCCAGCTGCATGGGTGCAGCCCGTACCAAACTTGCTGGCTGGTCATCCATCCCCATCCTTCCCTAGCAGAAGCAACACTCATCCCATCCCCTCCAATGCACCACAGAGGGCTTCCTTCAGTATTTTGCAGGGCTGGGTAGTCCTTCTCATGGCGCTGACACTGGGGGTGTTTCCCAGGACACCCAGGAGCATATGGAAACCCACCAGAACAGGTTATCTTTGCTACCCAGGACAGCCCGTGCTGTTCCCGTGCCAGGAACAAATGTCATACACATGTACCCGCTCCTCCCCGCTGCCCAAACACGCACATCACCGAGCTTATAAAAGCAGCTGGTTTTCTTATCTGGCTCACTAGGGTCACACCTCCACACACAGCAGGTGCTAGCGGTGCGGTGACGCACCAGAGGCCTTTTGGTAGTGGTATGGTGACGTTCAGCACCAACCGGGGGCGGCGATTGCTGCCACCTCGCCCAGCAGCACAGGGAGCTGCAGCCACTTCTGCTTTGACTTGGCTGCCCACAACAGCATTTCCAGGTTGGGGCTTCCCTGGGTGCCTAGGGTGCACAGAGGGGCTGCAGCAGAAATGCAGTCAAAGGGGACAGCCCACAGCAGCAGCACCTGGACCCCTCCCCGTGGCACACATGCTGCCAACCCACAGCCTTCCACAGCCTTTGCAAGGGGGTCCCCAGGGTGTGATGTCCTTGAGTCACCACTGGAAAGGGCAGTGACGCACATTTCTAGTGCCAGCATCCACAGTGGGGACATCAACAGCCATTTAGAGTCTCATAAGAGGTGGGGTGATAGGAGGTGACGCTTCATCCCCTGCAATCCTGACCTTGCACATTCACTCCTGGGGCTTTTTGCGTCTCATGTGATGGTCCCTTTGGGTCCCCAGCTGAGCCCCAAGCAGAGTGGGCAAACATAGACGTACATATCTATGTTATATATAAATATGTATCTCTCCCTTGTATACAAACAGAAGCAAACCCCACCCACGCAAGCACCCGCCTGGGGCTGCAGCTTGGCCTTGGCTGCTGGTGCCGCGCTCAGCGTGGGGTGATGTTACCATTTATTGCCTGATGTTGGAGTGCAGGGGGTGCACCTTCCTCCCACTGCCCTGGACTTCACCCCACCTTCCCTGCCCTTCCCCAGCTCCTCCAGCTCAAGCTGATGGGTGTCCAGGGCTCTATTTTAGCACGAGAGACCGGTTGTTTCCCTGTCATAGGTTCATGTTTTTATTTAACTCCCTTTCAGCTTCCCACATTAGCACGGACAGGCTCCTGCTTTGTTTGCCTTGGAAGAAGACGCATTGCCACAAACTGTTTTGGATTCAAGTAAATAAAGCCTCTACCTCTATTTTTTCCCTGCTCCTCTTTGATGTCAGTGGCTAATTTCAGTGCTAAGAGAAGCGAGTGCAAGGGCACTGGCTGGAGCCCAGCACAAGGCATTGGGGACGCCCTGGGCTCCATGCCCTGCCTGGGCACTGCTGCAAAGCCAGCCCAGCCGCAAAGGTCTGCTCGTGCCCCTGACGCCAGAATAGCCCCAGGCTGGGGGCTCGCCCTGAAGGCAGCACCCAGGAAAACACATCCCCCCCGCAGAACATCAGTTTCCAGCCCCACTAGCAGGCAGCACAGAGGCTGGTGCAGTGCCAAGCTGCTCCTGGTCCCTCCTGCCCCACTGCCATCTGTGCCTGCTGATGCCAGGCCAAGGGCCGGGCTCCCTGCTGGCACACTGCAGATCTCGGCGTCGTTTCCCCCACCCAGTGTGCTGCTGAGGGGGTTTCCATGTCCAGAGCAGCTGGGGAGAGCCACAGCTGGGTGGGCGGCTGCCACAGCCAGCGAGCATCCTCCAGCTGGGCCAGAGGAAACCACTGCTTGGGACTGATGTGAAATGCGCTTGGCTTGACATTGCATCCTGGTGATGGGGACGAGGACAAGTGGCTGCGCTGTGAGGGACAGCAGCCCATTCCCAGCACGTGTGCATGGTTGCGAAAGTAGTGGTTTGTCCCCATTCAGCTCTTCCCAGTGGCTCATGGAGCCAAGCGATTAACCGGTGCAGTTATTCCTCTTTAACCTGTGGGGAGCAGCGTGTGAGTTCCCGTTCCCACTTCCCAGCCTGTTGCTTCCCCCTTTTCACTGCCCGAACTGTCCCCACTGTTCTCCCCTCAGAGGAAAGGTTTCTTTTGCTGCCTCCATCCCAAAGCTTCCTCTGTGTTTGCAGCCAGGAGGAGGGGGCTGGCACGGGGGAGCAGCCAAGCCTGGGGTGTAGGTATTAAATTATGGGGTACAGATATTAAATTAGGGGGTGCTGTCAGCCTGCCCTTGGCTGCCCTGGAGGGGCTGCAGCAAGCCCTGGGTGGCACAGGGCAGGGTGAGACCGTGGGCAGGGTGAGATGGGATAGGAGCCCCGCAGCAGCCCCTCAGGGCAGGGTCCTGCAGCACAGGGGGTTTCAGGTGATGAGTTGCACGAGGCCCCACGTTAGAGAGGGCACATGGGGCAGTGTTTGTTCAGCACTCATCACAGACTATTTTGGGGACATGTTTTGCAACAGGACAGAACTTCCTCGCCCATCAGCGTGCAGTTACCTTGGGGGTGCAGCCCTTCCCAGCACAGAGAGCACCTTGACTCCGCAACAACTTTGCAGCCTGGTGCAGAGGCTCCCCTGAGGCAGGGAGACCATAAACCCACCAAGCCCCCATCCCCTGCACCCTGCCCTCGCAACCTCTGTGGTAGCCCTTCTCCTGGCATCGATCCACCTTGACACACACTTGGCTATTTAGAGCTGGGGCTGGTGTTGATTTGGATCAAGTGGAAGATAACAAGGTTATTTTTAGGTTTATCTCTTGGCCCGTGAAGGGAAATAGGCTTTGCTGGCTCAGGCAGGCTCTGCCCAACCTGTTGGAGCAGAGCTGGGTGCCGAGACGAGTGACTCCCACAGTGGGGACAGATGAAGGTTGCGCCTCAGGTGCACCGAGGGCACAGAGGATGCAGCAGGACAAGCCTCAACGGGCTGGCACCCATTGTGCCACACTGCTTGCCCAGCAGCTCTGCTCCTGGCACCTCTACTGGGGGAGCAGCAGCACAAGAAGCCCACGGCTCCAGATTCACAAGCCTCAAAAAAACAGAGCCCACCCTAACTGTGCTCCCTGAGCCTCTGCATTCCTCCTGGCAGGACGGGTGGGTACCCATGGGGATGCTGTTCCTCCCAGCACGGCCATGCCCTCAATGGGAGAATGCACTGGCGGTGCTCATCCTTCTGTGTGAAGGAGGTTTCAAACCAAGAGTTCCAACTCAGCAATACCCAACTACCAAACCAGTTGCTTTAATTATAAAGGTCCAAACACTTTTGTTTGTTGTGCTGAGTGGCATCTAAAAATATCAAGAAACACTAACTCACCCTGTAATGAGACATTTAACAGAGGGAGCCACCACAGAAACCAAACCAGAGGTGCCAGAAGACTTTTCCCATCAGGAAAGCCCATGGGGTTGCCGTGCACTCCTCCAAAAAAACATGACTTTGGAGGGAGGGGAGAGAGCTTCCTCAGCTGTGGTTCCCCTTCGTTCCAGCTCCGTGTGTGAACCCCAGGAACACGGGAGGCCTGGCAGGACAGGGTACCAGGGAGCGGTGTGAGGATGTCCCAGGTCAGGTCAGGCATGCCCAGACTCATCCTGCAGGGACCCAGCACCTTTAATATTGCATTTTTTCTGTTAGATTTTTTATGTCCTTTCCGATTATGCAGAGATGTTGATGTGGCCGGGTTTGGCCACATCTAAAATGATTTCAGCAATAGCCACCTTGAGCAGGCAAGTTGTCCCATACGGCACCAGCCTCAGGCCAAGATGGGGTAAAGAAACAAGCAGTTGTGAATAAAGTTTAAACAAGGAATTTCTGGGCAATTTGTAAACTAAGCAAGCCAGTCAACCCAGCCTATGACAACTGGATTGCTTTGCAAGTGCTCAGACAGGCTTTAATGGGCAAATTTTGGCGGCACTGAAGGTTGCACTAGCAGGGCTGCTGCGGGACAGGGGTCCAGCACCAGTTCTTGAGTGCCTTCAGCTCCAGCAGACCTGTAACAATGAGCTTTGGCCATGACATGTCGATCTCACATCCCATCCTTGTTTCTCTGGAACATGATGGCATGTCTGAGGAGAGCTCCTGGCTGTGGTTTTGATTTACAGCAGCTCTTATCAAGAAAGCTTTCTGTGCTCATCATCATGGGGGAAAAGAGCTGGGATCCTACCAAGGTTTCTGCCACTCTTCCAGTCCCTCCTAGAACCACTGACAAGAGGCTGGTGTTCCCAATGCCACCCCATATCCTCATGTTTGTCTCCTTGAGGGCTTGCACTCCCCAGAGCAGGATGATGCTCCCATCCCAAGGGTTTGCCAGTGCTACTGCAATGGCATTACCCCCTTTCCCAGGGATCCCTCGATGTCTTTGAGCAATGTGAATGACAGCTGAACTCACCAGTCTAGCCAACAACTTTCCTGGTTACAGGAGCAACTCATAACTCCAATGCTGACACAGGCTGTTCTAAGGACACGGTCCTGCCTGTGCCGCCCTGAGCGGGCAGGAGGGTGCAGCCTGGGCATGCTGCTTGCCAGCCTGTAGTGGCTTTTCGCATGCCAGCCTCTCTCGGTCAGCAGGGCGATACACTGTCCTCCCTCCTCCCGTGTCTGGCACAGGATCACCCCGGGAAAGCTGGACTCGACTCCAAGCTGTTCTTTTGGCAGGTGCCTTGCTCTCTCAATTAAAGGCAAACCCACCAAGAGCAGCGTCCCAAGGCTGAAGTGCAGTCAAGTGACAAGCGTTTGGTCTCTAGTGTGCCTGGCATGAGAGCACAGTCACCTTGCCCCTCTGGGACGTGGGGATGAGCCAAAACAACAGCCTGAAAAAGCAGGATTTTTCAAAGGCAGCCTCTCCATGCTTCATCTGGATCCATCATGTCCCACCTCAGCCCTGGGCACCTTTTCATGACCTGACTGCCTTTCGCTGGTGGACCATTGGTATGGTGGGGGTATGGAGACTGTGGGAGGAGAGCACTCCCTCCATGCAGGGCCAACCCAAAATCAAGAGCGTGAGGGGAGCAACCACCCCATCCCACAGCCCTCTGCCACCAGCCATGCACAGGATGCTCTCCACAGCCAGTGTTGATGCCACCACCTCTCAGTGCCCAGTCCAGGAAGAGGGCTGCCCTACACCCCACCCCAGGGACAGCACACGAACCAACAGCACCAAGAGCAGCAGTGCTGCATCGTGCAAGGGCCAAGACACCAGTGAGCACCAGGCTCCCACTGGTGTTAATGGCCTCTCTAGGGTTTGTTTCTCTAAATGTTGCCCGTGCCCTGACGCTCACTGATCAGTGGATGCCGTGTATTGCTGCACACCTCATGCTCCGGCCTCCACACTGGTTTTTGCGAATTTTCCCTGCCTTTTCCCCCATGCATCTTGAGTGGCTTCGCTCCAGCAAGCCCAATGCCCAGTCAGCCAGCTCTGCCACCCACCACACCAGGAAGGAAGGTGGGCATGAGGCTGGTTGCACACCCAGACATGCGCTGCCTGCAGCCCAGACACCCTGCATCGGGAACTGCCAGCAGAAACATGGCAAGGTCAGGGCACAGCCAAAACACTGCTCTGGGGAAAGCCTGAAATCAAATAAATACGGGTCTTGCCAGAAGGTGCTGGTTGGAACATGCGGCTCCAGGCCCCAGCAGCATCCCAGGATCAACTGGGAGGGGACAAAGACAAAGCTGGGAAGCAAGAAGGTGTCAAAGACACAGGTTTGGAACAGAGGGGAGCTCACATCTCAGCCCTGTGCAGCCAGGAACCTGAAGTCCAATGAGCAGAGCTCACCCAGGGCTCTGCACACAAGTGGGATGAGCTCAGCTGTCCCTTGCCCCCCCCCAGCTCAGCTGTCCCTTGCCCCCCCCCAGCACAAAGTCTGGGGCAAGGGCATTGGTATTCGAAGCTCAGGGCCCCCCACATGGGCAGGGGATGGATGAGCAGACTCGTACCCCAGGCTGAACTATTACATAAGAGCAGGAACACGTGCGGGCTGCCAGGCGAAACTGTAAATAATGTTTATGCCAGAATCCCAGAGCCAGAGGGACCAAAGAGCCGTGTTTGGGGGAAGCCAGGGCTGGGCAGGTGAGGAGTGCCACGGTGGGCATGGGGACAGGGCACTTCAGGGGAGACCAGGCAAAGTTTGTGCCCCCCTCTTAGCCTGTGCTATTTAAATCCCTCGCTTGTGAAAGCAAGACCCGAAAGAAGCAAATAAACATTATCTGGAACCACAAAAGCCCTGACAAATCTCCCAGATATTCTCTGTGTGGGCTGCGCAGCGATTGCACAACAGGAAGAGGCTGTTGCTCTCTTTTGCTCCGTGCTGGCCCCGTGCAAGCCTCCACCCAGGGCCGCCTGCACGGGCTTTGAATGCAGTTAAACCCAAAGTCAGACATATTTCCAGGTAGCCTGTGGTGGGTGCATCTCCCACGGACTGAATCCAGGTCGGTAGCTCTCAGGTGCTGCAGGAGATTTGCAGGAGCCCTCCTGGCCACGCAGCGCTGGTTGTGTGGATGGGAAATGCTGGCAGGGGAGCAGGTGCTGGAGAGGAGAGGAGGGTGCTGCACAGGCTCTCCTGAGCTGTGTGGGGTGGGAGGCCTGACATCGCTTCTCTGAGCGAACAGGGGGCTTGACCCTGCATGCATTGCCCCATCTCCTCCAGCCCCCCAGGGAACAGTGTGCACACACTGACACCGCTCCCAGCAGTGATGCTCTGGCCCAGCATCCCCAGGTTTTCTACTTTTGCATCCCTCACACCATCCCCACTCTGAGCCAGAGCTCAGAAGCAGCCTTTCTGAGTGTCCCTAGGAGCACAGAGAAGTTTGCTTGCAGGCGAAATCAAGGCTCTTGCAAAACAAGTTAATTATTTAACTCCTTTCAGGGGTGACTTGCCCTTAAACTTGTAAGTCTGGACATCTAATGGAATGAGAGAATTTGACCCCGAGAGCACCAGGCTCTGAACATGAGACAGGAATGCTGGGCTTTGCCCCTGGACGGTTGACACAAGGCTTGGGAAGTAAGTGGGCTGCCCAAAGCAAGGAGTGGGGTGCTGGGCTGTGCTGGGTGTAGGCTGGAGTGGGAGCTGCAGCAACAGCGCTCCTCTCTGCTCCTCTCTGTGCTGCAGCGTCTGCCCATGCTGGTCACTTGCTGCCACCTGGTGCCATCTCGCCACACGTGCTGGGGATCTGGGGAGTTGAAAATAGGGATGCTACGGGTGTCAACGATGGAGATCACCAAATATTTGTGCCCATGAGGTTCCCATCCCCGACACTCGTGGTCCCAAGCAGCCTCACCTGCCCTCCAAAGGACAACCTTCACCTGGTTCTCCAAACAGGCCAGTGAACTCTCTCCTGCCTACGGGGTCAAAGCCAGGACTCCAAATATTTCCCAACCTCCCGGACACCACTGGGGGTTATTTCTCCTAAGGCAGGTGGCTGTTCCAGGCATTGGATGTGGAGGTGGTCCCCATGGTGTCCCAGAAGAGCTTGGGAAAGCGGATGTAATGTACCCAGAAACCGGCAGGGTGGTAGATAACAAGAATTATTCATGTTGCTCCAAATCAATTTTCTTTTGCAATAGGATCACGGGCGCCCAAGGCAAAGAGAGTGCAGCAGGGACTGTATTTCTTTAGTCGAGTTTTTTGGCAGCCAAGGTGGTGTCATTTCCAATGAAAGAATAAGGAAATTTGAGATTAACCCAACCTGCAAGGTGACTGCAAAACATGTGGCAGAATTGTTCTCCCTCATTACCGTTGGTTCCCTGTGGCTGTGGAAGGAGATAGGCTGTTTTCTACAGCTCCATCAGTTGCTCACTAATTGAGCTGGAAGATGGGGACAGGATGCTTAATAAATACACAGCTGGTGCCGCCCCAAGGGGATGCACTGAAGAGCTAGGGTAGGATACAGATGAATTTGGCAAACAGACAAAAAAAGGAGGGGGAAGAAAGGAGAGTTTAATTCTGGAAAAAAACAATGCAGGATTCTGCTCTGAGGTAGGAATAATGAGCTGTGCAAAGGCAAGCTAGTGAGCAAGATTGCAGGGAAGGGTGAATCACAGCCTGAGCCACGTCATTTGGGGGAGGGTGTTGTTATTGTCACTATTTATTTATTTTAAAAGCTAAGCTGACTGGGATGTTTGCTCTTAACGCACTCGTGAAGCAAGACACCCGGTGCTTGAAGCCAGCAAAGCTCGAGCCTGGAGTTTGTGCCCAGCTGCCAGTATTACCCCTCCAGGTACAGAAGGAGCAGCTGGCAGAGCCTGCAGGATTTTATTCCAAACACAGCAAGTCTGCAGACACACAAGAGGGTGCTGCAGGGAGCTATGAACATCCTCACTGCATCCAGGCGGTGATGGGATGTCCAAACCCAGTGAGGTCATTCAGGGTTGATTCAGGAATTGATCTAGGGATAACCTGGATGACTTCTCAAGGTTTCCCCCAGCCCTACTGTACTACTAACCCACAAAGCTGCTGCAGAGCAGCACAGGCTCTTCTTTCAGGGCAGAAGCACGGGCTCTGGGCTGGTGCCTGAGATTGCCTTGGCTTCCCCAACAGACCTGCATGAAGCCTCCCCTGCAGCATTCTCCTGTGCCTTGCAAGGGCTTTGTGTTACCCACCCAAGGAATGGCACCCAAGTAGGCTGTCTGCACCAAGCTGATAAGAGAATATTCTGCAGACCCAGGGGAGAAGCACCAATACCCGTGGCCCTTACTGGAAACCTGCTGGCTCTCCTAATGCTCCCATCCAGCTTTTCCCAGAATGTAAGAAAACAAATAGAATTAGTAGAGCAGCACACCAGGGCTGTGCATGGGTTCTGCTCTTCCGAGTGAAACAAAGGTTTCTGGGAAAGAGCAGGATTCAGAAAGTGGCACAATGCCACCATCTCTGCCTGGCACCGAGTGCGGCACCCAGGTTCAGGCAGCAGCCAAAGCCCTTGTCAAAGCAGCACGATCACAGGTATTCACTGGGCATCCATAAAAATAATATGAAACAGAATAAAACAAAACAACACAAAATAAAACAAAACAACACAAAATAAAATAAAATAAAATAAAATAAAACAAAATAAAATAAAGCGGTTGGCCTGTTGAGATGACTGAAGGCAAAGTTTTTCCTGTAAGAACGGGAAAATCAAGGCTCTCTCTGTGTCGCAGGCTGTGGGCAGGAGGCAGCAGGCAGGCAGCGCTGTTGGGCAGGGAATGGCAGGGAGAAGCCATCGAGTACCAGTGGTCGAGCAAGGGTTCAGCCGATAATCCCAAACTGCCCCCAAGAGACTGGTGCTCCGAAAAGGGTCTCACAGGAGGAAAAACAACCAAAGCCAACCCCTCTTCAACAGATCCTATGTGTTTTCCTTGTATCCAAGAGGACTGTGAAACAGCTTGAGGCATTGGAAGGTTCAGCTGGGTGAAAGGCTCCTGGGGGGGGGGGCATCGACAGCAGCACCCAAACCACAGTACCAGACACCCCGAGCACCACTCTGCCTCCCGAGGCAGCAGATGTGGTTACTCTCCTTTGCTGGATGAAGGAGAGAGGTGCTTCTCCACTGCAGACAAACATCTGGGTGCAGCTGTGCAGAGCAGGACCCAGCCCAGGTCTCCCTGGCTCCCCACATTTTGGGGTCACCGTGTTTTCCCCTTCAGCAGCAGCTGGGCATGGACTGACCGTGAGCATCCGGGAGCAGCTGTCACCAGCTCTGTCACCTCTGCTCCCACCAACACCCAAAGAGCAGAGTGATGGGCACCATCATGGACCTGGATGCTCAACAGCAAACCAACTTTCCAGGAGGACTCGTTAGGTTTATTAGTGAGGTAGCTCTATTATGTTTAGCACCTGCTTTTCAGCCCTCCCTGAGCCACCCCACCCCTGCCTGCAGGCAAGAGGCTCCCTCCCATCCCACTGTGCTGCCTTAATTAATTAATAGGCTTCTTGCATCCACCGTCACCTGGACTCATGCATTACCGTAGCACCCGGGGAGAAGGTGCCAGGAGGATGCTCCCCAGCCTTCCCTGCAGCTCCTCTGTCACACAAAGTAGCTGCCGGGCCTCAACAGCCTCCTGGGTAAGGCAGAAATGCAAATACTTTTACCTAGATATGGTGCAACACTATTCCTAGCACGCTGTATGAATTCAGTAAGGCTTGTAATTACAGCTAAAATTGGTATTTAATAGACTGTCAAGATTTTTAAGAAGACTCTTTGCTCTTAAAACTTAACTGCCCTGCCCCTTCAGGTTTTGAGTGTTTAGGGCCACCTCCTTTTAATAAAAAGAATAAAACAAAATTCCTGTTGTCTTTGAAGAGATGAGACTTGAGCCTTCCTAGTCTTTACCATCTCTCTTTACATTAGCAAATATTCCTGAAGGCAAAAGATGCATCTCCCAGAAACATGGAGAGGAAAGAAGAACCAGAGCAAGTCCCCTGTGCCGTGCGTCATCCTGCACCACAGAGCCCTTCAGCTCCAAAGGGTAAAATAACCACTGCACACTGGCCTCTTTAAATCACTAGATTTTAATAGCCATACAAATCCTTTGCATACAGCAATCTGTGGCATATGAGAAACCATATAGATACCCAACAACTTTTTCTGGCTTTTATGACATAAAACTATCAGCAATTTTTTTTTTAATCAACTCCTGTAGTAGAAATACCAACCAAGCAATTAACAGCAAATGTCTCGTTTTCTAAAAGAACAATTTTTCTTCTCTTAAAAAGAGCAGAGAAGCTGATGGGGAGTTTCAGATGTATGTACAGATCGGGGTGCCTCAGAAAGACGGCAAGAAGATGGCTGTGAGCACCGCAAGCGCACGTACCCAGTCTGGGGGAGGGGGGCCCTAGCAACACCCAGGGCGACACCCAAGAAGGGCTGGGGGTGCCGAAGGGGTGGTGGCTGCCTGCTGCTTTGCCTTTGAGACAACCACGCACCACCTTGCCCTCCAGCAGAATGGGTCCTGCTGCGACCAGGATCATCCCTCTCCCCCTGGGACACACAGTTGAGGTGCAGGATCCATCCCCATATATCACCTTGCCGGCTGCAAAGTGCAGCTTGTCCATATTGCCTGTTTCTATCTATAATTTCACTTGGCCAGGAGTTATGAACCATTGAGAGGACATAGAAGCACATCGTACATTTCGACACCAATGCCCAGAGCCTCACAGGAGAGCTGTCCCCCTCCTTGCCACGCAGCCAGCCCAGGAGCCCACCCCCATGCTATTTGCAGACACAGCCCGCCCCCACCCCTCATGCCTGGTTTCAGTGGTCGGCATTCACAGAATTCACAGAATTCATTAAGAAAAATCGTTATTTACACCAACATGTTCAGCAGCAAACGGAGTAAAAGAGATGAGACAAGAGTTCACCCGTGTTTGCTGACTCGTACCCTGCCCACGGGCTTATTGCTGACTTAGGCTCAGGGACTGCATTGCCCGAGGTTTCCATCCCTCCAGTTCCCACGACGGTGGCGAAGCTGCTGTCTGTATCCCGTTTTCACTCGCTATGTTCACCTTCAGGAGGAACCATCCCCTGGGCGAGACAGGCTGTGCACAGACGCCGTTCCCTGGGCAATGTTAAGGCATTACATATACACAGGAGCTGTTTGGGGATTTAAAAAAACCCACTCAAAGTGTAAACATTTTTGCACATACAGTCATTGGACTTCCACACATGAAGTTTTCTGTTGTTTTCTGCATAAATCACGAGTTAAGGAGCTACACAAAGAGCACTCGAACAGATGCCTGGAACACTGGGGTTCTCTTACAGCACGGCAGCATGCAATGCGACAGACTCTAAGTAGGAGAAATATTGTAAATTTCAGTCCAGGATGCTTCTTTCTTCCTACTCTTCTTATCTAGTTAAGTTAAATGTCATTAACAACTACGTGCTGGTAACTCAGGTAAGATGGGCAGCTGTGTAGGGAGCTTCAGCACACGGCATGGCTAGCGCTTGGTGATTTCAGCTCATTTCTGCTTTATCTCTAAGTAGAAAAGGGAGAAGTTGCTTCCATTCCTGTATCTATGGAGGTTGCTCAATGACCCCTAGGTTGCTGTGCCAGCGGTGCTATAGGTTTAGGTATCAATGACTTTTGCCTTCCTCAGGGACTTTGGCACATTCACCCCGATTCGTACAAGATCCCTGAGAACTTATCAAAGCTGCAGTACTTTACAAATTAAAAGACCCAGCGTGGGCACTTGGCTCCCAGCCACGCTCATGCTTGCTTCTTGTTGTTGTCCATGCTGTACAGCAGCGCCAGGAACTCCAGGATGAGGTTGGCGGTCTTCCGGGGCCGCTCCATCACCACCGAGTGTCCACAGTTCTCCAGGATGTACACATGGCAATCTGGGATTGCGTTTGCTAAAACACTGGCGCCAGAAACATCCAGGACCTGGATGGCAGGGGAAAAAATAGTCACTCCCCCAGGCAGAGCCGGGTTTTGCCTGAAACTATAGAAACCCCATTGAAGCTGCCTTTGCAAGTCCAAGCAAGATGCTGAGCAGGGATGTGTCCACAATCCTTGCAATGCCAGCACCATCCCGTGGTACCCATGCCTCGGGACAGGGCAGAGAGGCTGCATGGTGCTGGTGTATTCATGCGGAAGGGAACTCTCTTAGAAGTTTTTTGTCTTCCAGCTCAGTGCAAAGGGGTCACTGCAAGCAAACACTTGCACCTTTGCATTTACAGAGCTCTTTGCGTGCCTGCAGCTTGCTTCCTCCCACCCCTCTCTCCCCGTTCCTCCCTCCGTAAGCAGCCCTACACAAGAAAAACGGAACAAGAGACAGAAGCCCCATGCCTTTGCCTCGCCACTTGCCCACAAACAGCACACTTCTCCCCAGTTGCCAGGACAACTCTCTTTGCTGGCACTTTATTCTTCTTCCCAGCCCTCTCTGGCCCCGTGCTAGCTGGCAGCTTCCCATCCACCACCCTGCTGAGCCCTTGTGTGCAAACTGCACAGCTCAGCAGCACAGCCCACGCCGTGTCCCCATGGGCAGAGGTGGAGACCTGGTCCCATGCAGGAGACAGAGAGGGCTGCATACCTGGTCCTGCTTTCCCCAGATGACCTGCGTTGGTGCTTTGATCTTGCTCATGTTCTCATGGAGAGAGTGCCTGGATTTTTCATCCACGATTTCTAAAAACACTAGTGGGGGCAAGAGGAGAGTGAGTCCTACAAGGGGGATGCTTTGCCTTCCCATCTCTCAGGGGTCCCTGTGGGCCGGCCCTGCCAGAGTGTCCTTGTTGGGACGACACAGGCAGGGGTGATGGAGAGCACCCCAATGGACTGTCCTTGCAAAGGCTGAGTCCTGTACTGCCACCAAGCCCCTCTGCAGAGACATCGTCCTCCAAGCCCAACTCCTTCTAGATATTAGCACTAATTAATCCAGCTGGCAGGATGAGGGCAAAGCTGCATCCTCATCACCTATGGGGACAGCAGTGGGTTGCTACCAGTGACCAAGGTGCATCCCCAAATCTGTTAATGATGTTGCCCCCTCCCACCCTGAATAAGGCAGCAGAGGGGTGCAGGGGACAGATGACAGTAGGGGACATGGGGTCAAGGACAGCTTTTCCCCATGTCCCAGGGATATGTCTGGAAAGCCTAGTGAGAGGGGCTGCCGCCATGCACTTACATTTCCGGTAAAAATCATTGTGTGGGAGGCGAACGTCAACAAGGCCCTGGAGGATCTGCAGAGAGAGCAGAGGAGAGCTGCTGTGGGGAGAATTATACCCAACATGGGGCTGAGTACACTCAAGAACATCACTGAGCACAGCAGGCAGTCAGGTGTGCATCCCAACCACCCCATGTGCTCTGCACAGCCCAGCCCTGGCATGAGCTCCTTCCCGAGAATGTCTCACTGTTGCAACCAGGCTTAAGCAACCTGCATTTCAGCAACAAGTATTTTTGTCTTTTATGATGCACACCCGAATTTCTCCCCAGGCCAGCTCTCCAGAGCCAGCAGGCTGCCTCAGCCGTGATTGTGCTTTTCTTTCTTCGTTTATTCTTTTACCAAAAAAAAAAAAAAAAAAAAAAAGTCTTGGCATTACATTACCTTTTTTCCTTACTCTCCAATCTACTTATCCCAGACTTCCTAAGGAAAACTAGCTTTATGGCCAGCCCCTCCCCAAGTTCCTCTTGCCTGACAATGAGGTGATTAACATTTCCGTGCCTTTTGCTTAAAAAGCAGGAAACAACTCCACTTCAGGCAGGACAGCAGCTGCCTTAGTTACTTAATGCTTCCTGCCAGGAATACTTACTAAAAAACCCTTTGACATCCCAGTCTGCTGCCAAAGATCTCACTAGGAAAAGTGGGTTTGAAGGGAAAGCGTTGGAAAGGTGCTGGGAGAGGGGACGGGGGGGTCCCACCTCGGTGGCTGGGGGGATGGCAGCACTGGTTCTGCTTCCAGCATCACCTCAGCTATTGCTATCAGGTTCAGGGAGAAGCAAACCCACTCCCCACCTCTAAGCCCTGCTTTCCTGGCCACTGCAGCCGGCCCAGGCTCCTCACCTGCTGCGGCACCTTGAAGCGAACGTAAGAGCAAAGCTTCAGCATATCTGCCATCTCCTCAGGCGTTGAGGGAATTAAAGGGATCCTGTCGATGCGTTCGGACTCTTGCAGCTCCCGGAGCTGCTTAATGAACTTGCTGTCGGTGGTACTTGGCAGGCCTGGATCGAACAAGAAGTGAGGCACAAGCTAAAACCGAGAAGAGATCCCCAACAGCCCCAGAAACAAGGGTATCGCTGTACCGACCTCTCCCATCCCTGCCTCTGGCTTCCCACTTGTTCACTCATTCAAAAAAATCCCTAAAAAAGGGTGAAAAAACCCAACCTGTACATACAACAACGTTAACGAGCACCCAGAGATACCGCAGCCTCCCTCTTGCTCCAGGGCTTGAGGCCACCGAACCCCACGGGCTGACCCAACGCAAGGTCTAGTCCTTGTAGACATGCATGAATACTTTGGCAAAAACTATACAGCTTGTTTTTCTGTGGCCAGCAGATACAAACACTGATGCCTGTGCTGAGCTTGCCACAGCACAGGGTGGGACAGAAAACTTGAGAAGCCCCATCTGCATGCGCTGCTGCAGGGAAACACCCCTGGCAGCTTAACCCCAAACCTCTGCAGCCCCCACACAGAGGTTTCACATCCAGAAACACCGGGCGAGTCAGTCAGCACCTCTCCAGAGACGAGCAGGAACCTTGCCGCCCCCAGAGCCTGGTAGCTTGGTAACGTTTGCTTTGCTTCACTACTTATTTCTTATCTAGGAGCCACTTTCCTTGTGTGGGAGGGGGAAGGAGGTGCTCTAACAACCGGGATGCAGCAAAGCTTCTGCAGCAGAACAGCTCCCCGTCAACCCCCCCTTCCCCCCGCCCATGCCTCTTGCAGCATGTCATACCCAGGCTCCCCCAAGCCCCTTGGACAAGGGGACAGTGGAGATGGAGAGGATGGTGGGGATGGAGGGGTGCTGTGAGGGCACAGATATATCCCACTGACCTGCACCCAGCCCTGAAACACTCATCCACTCAGAGCACCCAAACGTGGGAGGACTGAGCTCTCCGGCACACCAGGGCTCTCAAGAGGCCAAACTGGGGAGACTTTTCCCATCGCTGCCTGAGTTCCTTCTCCAGAACCAAGGGACTGCAGATGTGCCTTGTAAAATGCCTCCCATCCAAAGCGAAAAGGCGTTTTCCTCCAGAACAGGACTTGTCCCATTTGCCCTAGTCCCAGCTCTAAGTAAGGCACAGCAGGGCAAACTCCAAAGCCCTGGAGAAGAGCAGCCAGGACAAGGCAGTGATTCCTTCCTGTGTCCTGCCTGAGATTTACAGACCGTACATACAAATTAATTTAAAATACTTTACCCTAACAGCCTATTTTGCTCCCAGCCCTGCTCTGTGATTTGCACCGCCCCTCGCTTGCTCTCTCACTGTCCCACCTCCCCTGCGTTGCCCACCTGCAGGACAGATGAGGGTCAGGCTGCAAATGTCTTCTGGGTACTGAGCAGCATAGACGCCCGCAACGTTTCCCCCCATGGAAGTGCCAACCAGATGAAAGGGCCTTCTGTTCAGCTTGATGCACTCCACGAACTGGCAGAGGAGCAGAAGAAGCATTGTTGGGGGAAAGAAAGCAACAGTGTTGGGTCATTAGAGAAATGAAACTCAAAAGCTTGAGGTTGGCAGCTCTGGCTGCCTGGAAAGGGAGGGAGGAGAGCTGCACGAGGCAGGGCTCACAGGGCTTAGCATCCCTTATGTCCCCACATTCCGCGTGTCCTTGCATCTCTCTGCAGAGAAGAATCAAGGCAGGGGCTTTACCTGGTGTACTCTCTTAGCTTGCCCGCTAATAGAGTAATCGTCCAAGTCCGAGCGGGTCGTGCCCTCGTGCCCGGGCAGGTCAACACACACCAAGTGCAGGTTCTTCGGCAGGAACTGCAGAAACAAACCAGGGGTAGTTACAGCGCAGGGTAACTGCTGCAAAGCCCAGGGATGGAGACTGGTGACCACGGGTGGAAGCTGGGGGTTCCTCTCATCCTAGTGGCCCCTTGTTACTCGTGCACCAGAATAAGTATACCAAGGATGACAATCATGTCATGAAAAACCACAGCTAAGTCTTGCTTCCCATGGTGAAGGCAGGTATGTACTGCTCTTCATCTGCAGCTCTGCATGTCACAAGGGTGAAAGGGGTCCAACAAGCAATGAGCACAGAGCTAAGGATGGTGTTTCTAGCACGTTACAGTGATCACCACATCCCATGCATGCAATCATTGGGTCCTCACACTGCCCCCAAGCAAAGAACCATCAACTCTGACTAAGCACCAGCATGATAGAAATCGAGTCCCACCTTGACTATGGACAGCCACATGTCTTTGTGGGCTGAGAATCCATGTAACATCAGGATGGATGGTCTGTATCCAGGTCTCCCTCTATAGGAATAACAAAACTGGTAGTCATCGTAGTTTGCATATCTAACCTTCATACCCAAGGCTCGTCGCCAGTACCTGGAAACAAGGACAAAACAACACCAGTGAGTGAGGCAAGATCAGAGCCCAGCAGCAGTATAAGCCAGGTTCCAAGTCTAAACTCAGCCTCAGATTTGCTAGTTTGCTAAGTACAGTTTTGTTGGGCTCACACCAATGCTGTCATGGGACTAATCAGGACTAATTCTCATCATTTGGTCCCTGGACCAGACCCTGTGTTGACATGTGGTCCCTTACAGGTGTAGTACTGGCAGCTGGTTATTCATGGCTGCACTGCAGATGGCTTGTGGAGACACTCTGTTAAAAACTTCAAAAAAGACCCTAAATATCTAATTCAACAGTAGAAATGGGCCAAAATAACAACCCTAAAACTGACAACACCCAAAGGTTGTCACGAGGAGAGAGGCAGCAGACGTGGCAAGGCAGTGTGCAGGATGGGCGGGCCAAGGGAAGCACTTGTTCCAGGTGGGTAAGGTGGGTCCATGACGTGTTTATTTGGGCACAGTCTTGTAGCAATGGGAGAACATCACCCCACAGACAAGCACATCGGATCCCAGCCAAAACAACTGTATCACCCAGAAGCACCACAGAAACCCAGTTCCCATATACCAATTAGATAATGTTTAAAATGTAAATGCAAAGGACTTGGGGGGGGACCACCCTTACACAGGGTCAAACACCTAGAAGATACCAGTCTAACCCCAGGGAAACCTGGGTTGTTCCTCTGAAAGCAGAGGCAGACAGCTCCTGCTAGCACACGCTTGCAGCCTGCTCAAAGAGGATGCCATGAAACTGCCGGCCAGAGGGGACCTGGACAGAGATTATCAGTGACACTTTGCACACATGATGTGTACGTGCAGCCCAAGACGGAGGAGCAGACTCGCTTTCTCTGCATTTCCTCTATGCTCAGATGTAATCCTTGTCAGGACAACTACTGGGCTACACCTGATGGCCAAGATACTGGCAAATACATTTATATGAGATATTAGAATTTATTTGAGACACAAGAGCAAGGTCACCAACTGCTGCTGGGCTGTCCTAGCTCTCTGCCCACTCAAAGCTTATGCATAGTGCAATCCTCTTTTAGCATAATCCCTTTTTGGAGGGAGTTAGTGCGACTTAAGCAGCATCTCTGCTCTGTGCTGGTCCCACAAGGAGAGGTGAATTTCTCCCTGAATAAGTGTCTTAAGAGTCCTCGCCTCAAAGGCACCGGTGTAAACTACTGATGGGCAAGATGATAACATTTTTAGCAACTGATCCTAATGGATCACTTCAGCAGAAGGCAAAATAAGCTGTGCAAAGCTGAACTGATCCCTCGCAAGGTGTTAACACGCTTAGCACAGCAGCTAAACTGATTAACCCCCGGAGGCAGAGCAGGCAGAGCGGGCTCTGGGGCTGGGGTCAGCGGGGCAGCCCTGGACGTCACACCCAGCAGGGAGGCGCATTAGCAGCCGAGGAGGGAGGCAGACATTGGCAACAGGAGCCCTGCATGACCCCTGGCTGCGTCACCTGAGGACACTCAGACCAGTAGTGAGGAGGAGGAAGGTGGCACAGAGCAGTGGGAGAAGCATCCCTGGGGACCTTCCCAGAGTGGTGCTGTGAGCTGCACGGGGCTCTCTCCTGCCTTTGCCAATGGGGAAACACAACGATTTTGCCCCCAAAAGCCTGACTCGTAAAGAAGCAAAAAGGAAAGGAAGAGTAAAGAGCAAACCCACACTTCCTGCCCCCTGTCTCTAAGAAAAGAGGTGCCTATAAAACACAGCAAGTTGTCAATGCTGCCAGAAATGCTGGACAAGAAAGCACAAGTCCTTCAAAATAAAAGAGCCCTGCTGATCTCTGCTCATATGCTCCTTCCTTCAGCAGAACTAAGACTGACCTATCCACAGTGCATTTTCACTCAGCCCCTAACTTGCAATCCTGAAGGACAAGGCAGCAGGGTCTTCTATTACCTCCCACTCAACCTGCTCCTCAAAGCTCCAGGCATCAGCCCCTTGTGCTTCCTTTGCCTTGTTCTGCCCTTCCTGTCTGTAGCCCTCTGAAGGCTTCACTTTGAGCACACGTGCTCTGCTCTGGTGTGGCAGCATTTCTCCGCCAATTCTCCTCTGAACCCGAGCCCATCAGGGTCCTCCCTGGCTTCCACCAGGCCCTCTTATATCCAAAGGAAAATAAAACACCTATTACTAACAAACCTGGTACTATCTCAACCTGCCCTTGGGCAGCATCTCGGCCATCCCTGGAGCAGGAGGCTGTTCACCCCACCTGCTCGCCTTTGCAGAGAGATGTTTGGCTTTGCAGTTCCCCAAGCAATGCAAAATAGGAAGATATTCTCCCCTGTGTCAATCCAGTCGCTGGGGATTTCATCACAACCTCCCTCCTCTCTCAGACCCCAGAAGCTGTCATTAGAAGGTTGCTAAAAAATGCACCATTAGAAAAACAGGCTTCATGGCACTGCTGCTTCTGAGAGCCACGGTGGGCTAACATCCTCCTCTCACAGGAGGTCACTTTCTTTTGGAAACACCTTGTGAGAAAAACTGCAAGGAGCTGCCATCTGCCAGCAGCACGAGGGCAGCCTGCAGCGCTGCCTGCTGCTGGACGATGAGGTGCTGCCCCAGCTTCTGAAGGGAGCATTATTCCAGCTTTCCAACAGGAAAGCTGCCAGTGTGCTCATCACTGATTTCCAGGGACAGATGAGGACTGAAGGATGTAGTGCCTGCCTCCCAGTGTGAGAAAGGATGAGATGCAAATGGGTAAAGAAAAGCATCGCTCCATCTTCCCTCATGCTCCAGACCAGAAGAAAGGGGAAGAATAAAAAAAGCCTCATCTGTAACTACTATCGAGAGAAAAGCCCCTGCCTGCCGAGCAGGCTGTTAACCAGGAGGAAATGTGTGAGCCTGGGGACCTGTGGCAGAGCTGAGGACACCCACAGCGAAAGCTGCACTGAGGAAGTGGGAGGTCACTGGCCTGCCAAGGTGGGGGATGGGCAGCAATGGCGATGTTTTTCCCAGCTGCAGTCCCGTCCTTGGAGGAAACAACCTAGAAAGGTTCGGAGGCATCCTGTGAGCTGGCAAGCTGGCACTGTGACAGCCCGGCCAGGAGCCCCCCCAGCACAGTCCAGCCAAATCCCCCCAGGGAGCCTGCACTTGGGGCCATCCCAGGACAGCAAGATGCCAGCAGCCCAGCTGAGGCTGCCCAGGTAGACGTAAGCGTCAGCAGCAAAAATGCAGTAAGAAAATGCCATTTTCTTCTCCCAGAGGTGCTTAAAGCTTTACACAGCCAGTACACCCTTGGAAAAGCCCACCTCAACTGCTTCTATTGCCATCGCCCACCTCTGTCCGTGCCACCTTGCCACGCATGGGCCCTTTCCAACAAGCCCCATGTACCTGCATGTGTGCAGGGACCTGCTGGGGACCAGCAGTAATTCCACCCCTGCAATAAAATGAGAGCACCCAGCCTAATGAACTCACCAGTAGTAGATGCGGATGAGCGCTGAGGGCCAAAGGAGGAAGGAGGCCACGAAGGCCAGGATGGGGATGGCCAAGGTGCCACCAGCAATGACAAACATGTTCAGCACATCCAGATCCATGCTGTTTTTCACTGCCCAGCTTCACCTGCCCACAATTAGGGGAGGATCAGAGGTTAAACACCAGAAGTGATGACAAGTCAACACTAAATAAGATCTCTGCTGGCAGGGAGGAGAGGAAAACAGCTCAGCAAGAGGCAAAAGATATGGCTCAGAAGTGCAGTAGTCTTTTTCAGTTTTAAAATTCAATTATTTCTTCTGACTCCTTAATGGATCTAATTATTGCAATATTATTCTCTCAGGAGAGCAAATCTCAAATAAGCATTGATCTTCCTAACAGGCATGGACCACATCCAGGGCAATGGGGTGCGATATTGCCGTTGGGGGACTTTGCAGATAAGGAAGCACAGTACCCCCCATGGGTGCAAGCAGCCTCTTTCCCCCCTTGACAGGTGCAAGCAGGGCTGCCTCAACAGACTCGGTGTAGCTTTTCGGAGGCAGGCATCCAGCTCCCCTCCCCCTGCCCAATCCCCCAGCACACAACCACTGACCTAGAATTGATTGCTTGAGCCTGGCTCTCATTACTGCTCCTCACAGGCACCAACTAATCAAGGGAGCAGAGCCTATTAATGGACTTGGGAACGGGAGGAAACAACCTGGCAGGGTGCTCTTTGGTGACCAGCCCTTATCTGAGACAAATTCATCTCCACCCCCATGTCCTTGCCCTTGTCCCATTGGGCGTTTTGCACTTGCTGTCCGTCACAGGTCCCCATCTCAGCTCCCAAGCATCCTTCAGACAAATCTCAGGGGCAGCAGGTGGACAACACAAGGTGCAAGGACAAGCTCTCACACAACACCGCACTCGTCCCTGAAGTCGACCCACCACAGGATATATTTTTCTCATTAAGAGATTAAACCCTGTCACACACACATCTCCTCTAATTCCTCCTGCTGACCAACTTATGTCGCACCCTTTCCTCAGCACTAGCTCTTTTGTCACATTTATAAAACGAAACCTCCTCAATGCCTGCTCTCCTGCCAGCCATCCCCTCCCATCACCACCACTACACTTCTCTGTGCCAGGACACGCAGATTTATTTCTGCTTCCTGCAAGATTCATGGTGGTGTGTGCTATGTTCTATGTTCTGCCGTGAAGCAGGAACAGAATCGCCGCAGTCACATCCTCTCCCTCTCCAACGCTGTCACACCGGATCACATCAAACCCCCACATTACGCAGGACCAAGAAAAACGGTTTACAGAACCTCTGAAGCAACAGCCAGGTTTGCTCTCTTCCCCGAGGGAAAATAAGTGAAATTTGAGGAATACTGTAAATACTTCCACCAGGCACCTCCTTAACAAAGCTAAACCTCATTTCCTTCTTCAAGCCTCAACAACACACCGTTATTCGTTTAATTAACATTTTGTAGAAAGACCTTTTATCTCTGCATGGCTTGTTCATAGATAAATATTTTGTTTGACAGACAAATGTTGTACATGAGATCAGGGCTGTACCGGAGCCCATCTGAATCACAGAATCATAGAACGGTTTGGGTTGAAGAGGACCTTAAAGCCCATCCAGTTCCAAACCCCTGCCATGGGCAGGGACACCTCCCACCATACCAGGCTGCTCAAAACCCCATCCACGTTCTGCCTTTCACTCTGTCACCAAAACAAGGAAGAAATTATGCACTGAAAATCCCCATCGGTGACAAGTAACAAGAAAAGGCTGCAGCTAGGGAAAAGCACAGAGTGGTGGGAACCCTAGTGCTCCCGGGCATGGGGTTACCACCTCCGCCTCTGCCGCCTCCGCAGGTCTTGGAAAGCAGAACAAGGAGAAAGCCTTTAAAAAGCCCAGCTTACTTTGTAGAGATCCCCTCCTCCTCTCAGCACAGGTCTTGCTCGCAGTGGGTAGTGGCAGCCTCTGAAAACACTGTCAGAAGAGAGGAAAAAAAAATGTTAAAATCACACTCCTGCTTTTTTCTTTTTTCTCCTTTCAGACTTGGCAGCCACTGCGAAAACGAGTTTGGGGTATTTAAGCCACCAGCCTCCCTTCAAGACGCCTTATCTTCACTTCTGACCAACCTTTCCCCTGTTTATGTAAATACAGTCTTTTGTGCAGTAAAGCCAAACGAGGGCACCTGTTCCAAGCCGGAACAAAGTGCAAGCTGCCATCGGAGACGAAGCGAAAGACAGCGTGACACAGCGGGGAGAACCAATGCCAAGCAGCCCCCACCGCGGCAGGGTTGTGCGGCACCCGGCGAAACGGGGCTTGTGGTTGCGCTTCGGATGATTACAGTTATTAGAACAAAGCCAGCTAAGCTCCTTCCCGTCCCCTTCCTCTTCGTCTTAAATGTAATTTTCCAAAAGCTCTCATTGCCCTCCCCGAGCCTTCCCTGCGTGAGGCGGGTGAAGCGCAGTGCAGCCACAGGAAATTACTGGAGAGGCAGGAAAACGCTGGCCTGAACTCGCCGCAGCTTTGGGCTGTGGGAATTCAAGCTGGAGGCACAGCAGGAATGCCAGAGCCCCCTCCTTCACGAGCGCTGGGGGCTGCCTGGAGCCAGAAAATCCCCGAGACATCTCCCCTGCTGTTGCTGTGGGGCTGCAGGTGCCCGCGGGGGTCCTGGTCCCATCATTCCAGAGCGTTTTGGCAGGGCCATGGCAGCCACCGCTCATCACGTGAGACTTGATATCCAATGCTGGCCATGCGCACCCAGCAAGCCTCGCTCGGGGCCCCTTCTGGCCATGGGTGCCTCAGGGGGAGGATGTCTGGGGAGCTCTGCAACACAGGCAAGCTTCCTTCTGTGTGCACAGAGCATCACTGGTTTTTGTGGTTACCACTGATGGAGGCAGCGGGAAGCAAAACACCAGTAAGTCGAGCTCCATAGCTGGGGCAGTCACTCTCACCCCATCCTCAGCACCCTCAGCCTCAGAAAGCCACCCCTGCACCCAGCAGTGCTGCGGGGACATCAGTGCCCCAAAGCCACATGGGAGCACCCACAGTGCCAACCCTCTGCAATGGTGCTTTGCCCAGGGGATGATCACCCTCCCTGCAGCACCAGTACCAGGGATGGGAGCGGGCAGCACTGCCCCAGGCCCTAGCACAGTCCTTTGCTACCAGCTAGAGAGACATTGTGGGCTTAAAAATAAAAGCAAGCCCTGTGGTAGCAGCTGTAATTCTTCAGACCACAGCTCATCCATCACTTTGAGGTGCCCTGTGACCAAGTGTCACAATAAATGGCCACAAGCATTGCTACTGTTTCTTGGAAGGATCTCTAAGTACCTCATACGTTAACTTGAAAACATTGATTAGGCAAGCCTGATAAATGCCATGTGATCACGGCAGTGATGTGGCCAAGTGGGCTGCACAACCAGCTGGGCACAGGATGCCAAACCAGGAGCATTGGTTCCCACGCTGGCAGCTGAGCTACAGGCACAACCCAACACTGCAGCCCCCATATCCTGCTGGACGAACCTCCCAGGTAATGGGGTGGATGGACCAAGGACAGGCACTATGGGGAGGCTCCACATATCCACTTGCCTCCTACTTCCTCTCCTGCCCCAAATTCAAGCAGGTGCCCCATCTGCAAACAGAGGGGCCAAGGGGCATGAGGCGGCTGCAGGTTGCTACAGAGGACAGCGTGGTGATGACAGTCCCTAGGGCCAGCAGCCAAGGGGACAATAAATAATTGTGAGCAAGCTTTGAATCTGCTTTGGTATTTTTTCTCTTTCAAGCTCGGTGGGTCATACCAGGGAGGCTGGAGAACACCCAGTAGTGTAGCTCAGTTGTATATATTAATTTTTTCCAAGCCCCATGTAAGCTGCACTTGCAGCAGCAGCAGCAGCACACCCCAGTGTGTGGGAGCAAAAAACTGCATCTAACACACACGGCAGAAAAAAAACCAATCCCACAAATGTAAAAGCAGCTCAGCTTGTTACCCAGGGAGACAGGAGGCTCTTCGCTAGGATCAGCATCTCTTGCAGAGCAGATCTCAGAGACAAGCTCTCTGACTGGGCAAGAGCTGTGGAGGGGTACCTGGGGGTAATGGGGCACCTGGGGCGCTGCAACACGAAAACCTTTACAAGGCAGAGAGGCTCGGCTGGGAAGGAGCAGTAGCTAATGCACTGGGCAGCCTCGTGCAAGGCCAGGGAGTGTTTTCACAATGCAGGAATCACACACGCGTGCTCACTGACCAGATGTGCCAAAATTTCAGCCCAAAGACTATAGCAGGCTGTGCTCATTGGGACTGGGCTGCAATACCAGGGCTGCTCCCCTGCACGCGATGTTTCACTTACTGCTCCCTGCGCCCAGAGCAGCCCATGTGATACTGATAATAGATTTAAAACTCCAAATAGCTGAAAGCTAAGCAGCACATTCAGACACACTTTGGTTGGGTTTTTTTTAAGAGTTGAAGAAGAAACATCAACCAATTTTAAGATCTCAGTGCAGAAACATGGGGCTTTGATGGGCCTCTGGCTGAGATGGGGCCCCCAGAAACCCTAGCTCACACCATTAAACTGTGTAAGAAAAAAACCCAAAACATGCAAATGAGCCATTATTCCCCGTGGAAACTGCCTTCCCCTCAGCATCCTCAACAGCCAGAAAAATAATATTGACCATAAACAACAAAAAAAATTATATTAGGATTCCTCAGTGGTACATTTTGCAGCGCTGGCTTTTAGATGACTATCACAGTGATGCTGTAATTTAAGGTCTATTAACATTTGAAAGATCTCTGTCCATCAGCTAACCCACTCTCAATCTTAATCCAGCCTCCAGAGGGCTGGGAGTAGGAAATGTGCCCTTTCACCTTCATTTATTTATAGATGGCAGAAATGAGATCATTATTTCTGCAGCACCGTTTCACAAAACGTGCATCTCTGACCTATTTGCTTCTGGGCAAAAGCGGCTCCTAAACGTGAGCCAGGGAGCCCAGGCTGGCCCCAGCCACACACAGGGACTAGCTGTCAGTGTCACTGCCAGCCAGCCTGGGGACATGGCAGCTGAAAAGCAGGATGGAGCGGGCTGTGCCGCCAGCCAGCTGCTGGTTTAGAAATTCATAACGTGTTTGTCCTTCTTCCGGACCCATCACCAGCCCCATGTGCCGCGCACCCAGCAGAGGATGCACAGAGCATCCCATGTCACGAGTGCGCCCGGACTCAGCCCCTCTCCGGGAGGAGGGGGAGAAGCGATAGGGAGGGATGGAGTAGGGATACCGGGGGTCACCTCCAGATCCCCTCTTCCACCACACAGCCCCTCCCCCCCCGCAAATCATCCTCCTCCGGCAAAATGACGGCATCCTCCAAACAGCATAAGACGAGATGCAACGCCGCTTTCCTCCCCTCCGTGCCCCGTTTTCTGATTATTTGGGGGGCAATTTAAAGCCAAATTAATTAAATTTTAAAATATATACATATAAATTAAATTATTTCTTCCATCTTGGCATTGCTTCCTCTTTCCTGCCCACTTTCCCTCCCCGCCCCCAGCGATGCCAGGGTTGGGACCGAGGGGGGCACCATTCCGCCCCGCGGTCCCCCCTGGTCTTGGCATTGCTACCATCAGCCCCGCAGCCCGCCCCCCCCCCCCGGCTCTCACCGTGCCGATCCGAGCCGTGCCGGGCCGCAATGGCAGCGCTGAGGGATGGAAACGCCGGCTGGCTCCGCTGCGCCCTCCTCCCCTTCCCTCCGCGCCGGGGCTGGGGCGGCTCCGCGGGGGCGCAGCGGAGCGCGGAGGGGGGCGGGGAGGGGAAAGGAGGGGTGCGGAACGGGATGGGGAGGGGATACAGCCAGGCTGGAAAGGGATGCAATGGGATGCAATGTGGGGGATGCAAAAGTGCTGCAGTGGGGGTGCAAGTAGGATAAAACAGGGGTGCAAAGGGGCAGGCATAAAGGGGCTTCTGTGTGGGTGCAAGGGGGCTACAACAGGGCTGAAAGCAGGGGGTGCAGTAGGAGGATGCAGCGAAGCTGTAATGGGAATTCAAGCGGGGGATGCAATAGGGCTGCAGTAGGGGTGCAAATAAGATAAAATTGAGGTGCAAGGATGGGGGCATAAAGTAGCTGCCATGTGGGTGCAACGGGCATCCAACAAGGGTGGAAGAAGAGGGTGTGATGGGGGCTGCAATGGAGCTGTAATGGGACATGTGATGGGAATTCAAGGCAGGGATGCAATAGGGCTGCAGTGAGGGTGCAAATAGGATAAAACTGAGGTGCAAGGATGGGGGCATAAAGGGTGCAAGTGGGGTACAACAGAGCCGCAGTGGGGGATGCAGTGGAGCTGTAATGGGAGATGTGATGGAAATTCAAGGAGTTGTGCAAATAGGATAAAACAGGGGTGGAAGGGCAGGAACATAAAGGGATGCGATAAGGATGCTTAGGGGGATTCAATATCACTCCAGTTAGGGGGGACAAGGCAGTGCAACGTGGCTGTGATGGGGATGCGGTGCAGCAGTTCAAGAGGCAACGTAACAGGGAGTGCAGAGGGGGGATTACAACAGGGTGCAAGGGGAGACATGATGAGTGCAAGGGGTTACAGTGGGGAATGCAACGCTGCTGCAAGGGGGTATACAACAGGAATGTAAGGGAGTATGCAAAGGAGTCACAGCAGGGATACAAGGAGGGTGCAATGAGGCTACGGAAGTTGTACAATGGGGTTGCCATGGGGACGAAACAGGGATAAAAAAAGGAATGCAGTATGGCTGCAATAGGGTTACAACAAGGAGATATAAGGGTGGATACAACAGGGGTTACAACAGGGATGTTACACAACTGCTACAGAGATGCAAAGGGGAATGCAGCACTGCATCCCACACAGAGATTACACAGTCCCCCTGCACCAGGCCTGGGAGCAAGCTTAGGGATGAGGAACATCTGTCCCTTTCCCAGGTGGGGCTGTGATCAGGAAGCACAGAGCTCTGCCACATTTCCCGTGAAAAGGGCACAAACATTTAAATGAGAGCATCACACTGATATTTTACACCTGAAACAGGATTTTTAAGCCTGCCATTTAGGTTACAGGCCTGTTACCTGCCCTCTCTTCCCAACATATGACACTGTTTGCTCTCAAGACCTGAATTTCAACTTGCATTTAAAATCTGCTCTGATATTTCTTAAAACTGCCATCCAAATCCTTTTGCCTTAAGCAAATTTACTTTCATTCCCCCTGGGTCACATATCAGCTTGGTATGCAGCTTGAAGATATGCCCAGAAATATGGAAAACTCAATTAAATTGGAAATGAGATCAGCTTCTGAGTAAACGCAAGTGAATTGGGTCAAATCCTCATCGTGTTTTGATAAAGGATGTCCCATTGGTCTGGTGGGCTGAGAGAACCAAGAAGAGAACTGGTGTAAAGGGCTTTCCAGGTCAGGGCTTACTACAATAACCAAAAGCTTTTGGTAAAATGAGTCATCAGAAGAGATTTATAACTGAAATTAAGGGGTTTAGGTGAAGGCTAGGCACAGCTTTGTGCAGCTTTTTGGGGTTTTCCATTGAAGATCTTCTCAGCCATGCTAGCCTAACCGAAGATGAGCTTCCACTAAGGTGACCTAAGCAGGCACGGAAGGTATTTCACAAGCCTTTATATGTTGTTTGCCGTCATATTTGTTTGTTCAGCGTTCACGTGCGCAGCTCCAGGCTCCCATGGGACACGTGCAGGGTAGTGCTGACTCAGGCCAGGGATGGATTACCCACCAGAGGGGTTAGTCCAGGCCACTTGCTGGGAACACCCCTGGAAATAGTCATAACAAATTATGCCTCTTAAAATAGAGAAGCTGAAGCAAAGACCTGTGGTGGTTTTATGTCAAAACAAGGCATGAGTTAACAGAGGAACCCACTCTCACAAACCTAGCACAGGCATGCAGCCACAGGGAAGAGTCATCAAGTGTCCCCTTTGGTGATGATGGGGAAGGGATGGCTCTCCTGAGCCAGCCACCACTGGGACAAGGCCAGAGCTTCAGGAAGTCACAATCCCAGTAAAGCATTTGGCAGCACCATGATGACTTTGCCAGGCAGGAGCAGAGGTTGTTCCTCTGTCCCAGCAGAGCAGAAGAGATCTTGAGCTCTCAGGTGGCACAGGACACCATGAGGGTCCAGGGCTGAGCTCTCTGTCCCTGCAGAGAGCAGGTGAGCCCTGGGCTTAAGGCAAAAACCCCAGCAGATCCCGTGGCACCTCCTTGATGAGTGCCTGCACTGACTTGCCCTGTGTGCTGCATTTCTCCTCTCAGCCCAGACACAACTCATCACACAGCTGCAGCAACTGACGAGGACCAAGTCACTCCTGCGTCACCCACCAAGGCTGCTGGTGTTTCACAGCACAGCACCAGCTATCCCAGCCCTCAGCCGAAAATTCCTCATTCCTAATGCCAGTGGCAGAAGCCAGGCTTCCCACTGGCACAGGAGCACAGCTTTCATGCTGTGAGCAGGGCAGGGGATGACTTATGATTCAGTTAGAAACAAAATGCCTTTCTAAATCAGAGTAGCCACAGAGGAAAAGAGATTTGAAAACCAGAATTAACTTTCCTAAGTGCCCAGAGAATAAGGCAGCGAGACTTTCACATAAACTGTCTTGTTTTCCATAGGAAGGTGGAAGCTCTGGCTGGATTCAGCTGTGGAGAACTGAAGCTTTGGCTTCATCAAGTTGAGGAGAAGCATTGCTCCACCAGATGAAAGGCTTCCGTGTTGTTTTGCCACTGTTGGGTGATGAATCCCCAGGGAATGTGGTGGGTTTGTTTGCAACCGTAACACGTGACGGCATGGCAACTTTGGCAAAGTGAATCATCCTCCCAAGGTGACTTGTCCTCATCTATTTCCACTCACAGCGCTGGCCCCACAGCACAATGCTGTGAGCAGTCCTGGGGCACTGTGAGCAGGGAAAGGTGCTGGGGTAGATGGATGCCTTACAAGTCAGGCACAGCTCCACAGCCCACCCATGGGACCTGCTGCTGAGGAACACCTCACCACACCCTGAGCAGAAGGCAACATTGATGACAACCAGGTGCCAAAATTCACCCCACAGGGCAGGGATATAAGATCTCACAGTATCACAAGATTGGAAAAGACCTTTGAGATCGAGTCCAACCTAAAATCTCAGCTCACCCCAGTTTGCAAACAGAAGTTCTCAGGGAGCACAGGGGTAAATAGTGCCTCTAGGCACCGCTTTGGGCAGGTGAAGAGTGATGGAGTGTCTTCACTGCAGAACCTGGGACAAACACAGCAACAAATGCTTCTAATTTCTAAAACTTTATAAAGCAAGACTTATTTGCCTGTTAACAGCTTTAAATAATACTTTCTTAACTCTACTCAAAGTTAATGCTCACATAACACACATTTTACTGACGTCTCTTAACTGCTAACAGTTGTCACAAAACACCACATATTTGCTGGCTGCAATATCTTTATGGAGGCGTAACTTCAAAGCCTTATCTAATTGTCATGCGTCAAAGCCTTTATTTCAGATTACCCTGTGCTCTCCTACATCTCAGCAAAGTGGCCTCGTTTAAGAAACTCAAAACATGATGAGGCATTTTTCCTTGAACTGCTTCAGCAGGCAGGCTTTCACGCTTAAACCACTACTTGAACAATACTGACGTATTAAGTTGAAAAAGAAAACCCTATCAAAGTGCTGTACCAGCAAAGGAATTGTGGCCTGACGGTAATTTATTAAGTAGAACATGTACCTTCCAAAATTATAAACGAAGATTAAGTATCAAAGAAGACCCCTTTGATTCAAAACATACCATGTATCTTGCACAACACATATTTTTTTACCTTCAATAATACCGAATTTCCAGAAGGTCACACTAGGACAGTTATCATCACTGCTAGACTGACACTGAAGTCACTTCCCAAATGACCATATTTGGTTCTCAGCCCAAGTGTGAACTTTAGCAGCACAAAATGGCCTTAGTACTTTGCTACTTATTAACTTGAGATTCCAGGAGATGCAATAAAATACTCTGCCTGATAGTCGTGATAAGGCCACCGGGAAGCCAAAAGTCATTTCACTTGCCCAAAGGCATCTACTTTTATGGTGATGTGGGTGACTTTGGAGCTGGTCCTTCCCATTTCTCCCAGAAACCTGTCTTCACCACAGTGGATGTTGACAGAGCTGCAGTTTGGGAAAAATGATAAAAACAAATAAACACCCAATGCCTTAAAGCCCGGCATAGAAGAAGGGGAGCATGTGGGCCCCTTGCCTGGAAAACAGGGCTGTGATGGCACCTGGGGAGGACCAGCCTGGAGGTACAAGGCCCTGCACTGCCCCCTCACACCCAACCATCAACCTCTGCCCATGGTGCCAGCACTTCCACAGCCTGCACGCTCCCCTTTGAGGGGACAGGCTTACAGGGGTGCTGAACGGGGCAATAGGGACACGCACAGAGGCCGGGGCTCAGGTGGGCTGAGCCAGCCTCTGCAGAAGATTCACAGCAGTGCTGGTGTCCCCAGCAGTTCCAAACCCCCAGCCAGCGCATACACACCATGTTTTGCCCATAGGAGGAGATGTAAAGCTTCAGTGTTATTTTCAGACTCCAAGCAAAGCCCCACAGCAACCTCATGCTTCAGGGGCACCTCCATGCCCCTGGAATATCCCGTGAGTCACTCTGCCCTTTGAGCCCAGAACAGGCTTCCTCTGCCAGAGCATAAGGGGATGTGGGCTCGCCCACAGTCTCTCCCTGCAACCCAACCAGAGAGGTGCAGGAAATGTCAGCGATCCTCTCAGTTGATTGCTGCCAGCAAAAACAAAGGCACGGGTGCTCCATGAGGCAGCCCTGTGGCCGAAAGGAAGCAGCTGTGCATGAGAGGAGAAACTCCCACATGGCTGCCAGACGCTTACGGCCCCACTGTCCCATGGGGACTCTAAGCAGACTCACAATACGGTGACACATTCCACCCCATCCATCCCTCAGGACCTTCCTGGGAGCTGAAAGATGGTGGAGGGATGAATCACTGCCAGACAGCAACACACCAGCCACAGCCCCAGTGTGTCCAGCGCAGGGTGTCAGCAAAGCTTGGCTGAAGGGAGAGCAGGCAGGACCTGGCAGCATCTACTCACTGCTCTAAGCTCTTGCCCAAGCTGGCTGTGGCGTTGCCTGCAGCCTCATCAACTGCCTCTTCTTCCCTGGGAGCAGAAGGAGGCCTAGGAGAGGCTTTATCAGGGAATATCCTGCTGGTGCTGCTCAGCAGGAGGTGGTATCCCCAACCCAGCGTTGCTCAGGGTAGGGGCCAAAACCCAAACCAGGTTGGTTTCACCCTCTTTTGCAAGACCAGGACAGCCCTGAACTGGCAGGGCTTGCAAGCCCATTTGGAGCGGGTTTTATGTCCTGATAAGGAGCAAAGAGTACATGCATAGAAAGTGCAGTAAACAGAGAAAGCAGTGCAGAAAGTAGCGTGAACACTCTGCATCCACCCCCACAGGTCACCTTGCTGGTACCTGTCCCTGGGAAGAGTGGCTCTGCCTGTCCTACTGATAATGCATGGGGTAAAGGGCAAAGGGGAGGCTGATAAGCCAGCAATTCTGGGACAAACATAGTATCAAATGAAGGCAGGTCCTTGCAGTTCAGGGTCAAAGATTATGCCAGGGTAGCCAAAGTGAGCCTAGTTTTAAGGGGAACTCTGGGTTTTGATGACTCTGACCCTGAGGCTGCAGCCACCGTGGCAAGCCCTTGGCTCATGCTGTGCTTTTAGCAAGGTCAGGGGAGAGATTTACAATGCCTGAAGCTGTTGTTTTCCCTCCCTCTTCATGAGTTCCCTCCAGAGCCCATCCTGCCTGAGGCTGGCTCCTTAGAGACCCAGCAGAGACAAAGCTCCATTCAGCCCTAGAGAGCTGCCTCCCCAGCAAGACCTGGATCTCACTGCTTTCAGCTGTGCTGCATTTTTGGGAGCCAGCTCCATCTATTTAATGAATTTAGGCAGTGTGGGGAGCACTGGTGCTTGTGGATCCAGATCTGCACAAGCAGGGCAGCAAGGTGCAAGCAAGTTATGTGGCAGCTCTCAGGAAAAGGTGAGAGGATGTGAAAGCACCCTGTGAGCACAAGGAGAAAAATCCAAGGTACCTAAAGATGCCATTTAGACTTGCTTCTTGTTATACCTCCTGCTGTTATACCTGATCAGGAATCAAGTGCATCTCCAGCCAAGGACTGGCACATGGCAGAGAAGAAAGGGAGGGCAGGGGGGTGGTTTCCTTTCAAAAGCTGCCCTGGTGTGACTAAGCTGTCCCAGCTGCAGCATCCCCACTCATCATGGCCAAATCTGTGCATCCCCTTCCACCACGTGGCATGAGCCAAACCCACTTGCAGGCACCTTGGGTCACCAGCCCTAGACTGCTCTGCTAGGGACATGGCTAAGGGCTTAGCACTGGGGCCATCACGTACCTTCTTGTGGCTGCACTGCAGTGGCTGAGTCAGCGGGCCCTGTTAGCTGTGGGCAAACAAACGTGGCTGTCACACAGCAGGGTACATCACAGCTCTGGGTGATGGGAGAAACAGGTAAAAGTGCATGGCCTGGGGTGATGGACTGTTCATCAGTTTCTCACAGTGTGACTTTCTGACCATGGCAAAACCAGAACAAAACATGGACAAGGTCAAACCCTTTGTGTCCAGGGTGTCCCACCACCTTTACCTTCCACTGGGGCTTTTGAAGCCTATCACTGGTACCCTCCAGAAACTCCCTCTCCCCACTGCTGCTTCTCCCCTTTCACCATCCACCCCATCCACCTCCTGGTCTTGACCCCTTGCCTGGGAGCTTGGCCCTGGCCTAGCACTGCTCAGGATGGTTCCAGCTGGTACCTAGTTATGACAGGCATCCCACATACCTCTCTGTGGGGAGGGATGCCGGGGTCTGGTAAAACAGTTTTTCCTCCTGATTTAGGAGGTTGGCTCAGAAAAGACAGTTTTTCCACAATGCAGAAGTTCAAATTGTCCCTGCTGTTTGTTCTGGGAGATGGAAAGGAGGAAATAGTGATTCCTGTTCATGTTTGTGATCAACACAGCTGACTGCTCAATTTTGCCTCCCAACTGGCCGCAGAGGGACGGATGCACAAACACACACACATAAATATTTATAGCCACACTCACAGCAACTCATTTTGTCCAAGTCCCTGAAGATGTTGCTCTTCATCTTGCTCTCGTTCTTCAATTTCAACCCATCTCTGAGCCTAAGAATCTGTTCCTTCAATGTCAGGTCTTTTGGAGAAACTAAAATAGCCAGACCTGAAGTCATCGATGCCGTGGTAAAGGTATGTTCATTTGCCTGGACAAGATAGACATTGAGATAACCAGGGATTTCTTAGCTGTATAATCTTGCACTTCATTTACCTTTTCACAGGCAAATTTCAAGTAAAAAAAAAAAGAAGAGTGAATGACTTAAATAATTTTATAATCTTAAAGTAAAAATCAGACTGTGGTTGAGTAGAATGCTTACTGTTATTTTAACCTGCATGGGAATATAACAGAAACAACATTTGCTGTTTCCTTTGGAAACAGAATTGGGAAAAGAGGAAAACCTCTGTGCACAGTAAAAATAATTTTTACTTTGAGTCCACAGAGCTTTGTTTGGTGATACATTATTTACCTTGCTTATGTGCTAATTATTCTGAAATATTCTTGTCTAATTAAATGTATTCTCAGGACAGCAGAAAGTATCATATTAGAGCGTGGTACAAAATAGAAAGGCCTGATTGCTAATTTATGTGAACAAACTGCACCATCAGGCTTCCTCTGCAGCAGCTGAATTTAACTCAGCTTTTTAAAAGAACCACATTTTGTACTCGTAGCTTTTGCAAGTGCCCACTGAGATGCCACAGTCACAGAGGACACTACGCTCAGTGTTAGCAGAATGGCTGTGTGTGCCGAATGGCAGCAGTGAGGAATGCCACTTGGGTTTTAATCAACATTGGGCTTTAATCCTTTTATTGCAAACAGCTGGAGAAGAGGGGTTTGTGTGGGTGCATTTCTGCACCATTCTTCCTACACTGTCAGCCCTATGCACACTATATACTAAATTATGAGCAATGTATTAATTTCTATAAATTTCTTCAAATTAATATATTAATTTCTACAAATACCACCCACAAAGTTTGCAGATCAACAAAACCAGGAGAAGAAGGAAGTCCCTGAGCACGCCAGGCTACGGTGTGAGTGGGGAATCCTAGCACTGGCCATGGGAGCTGAGCCAGGCTTGGGCAGCCTCCTCACCTCTCCCCCGCACCCTGTGGCTCCTCTGTGGCAGGTTCTGGGAGCTTGTTTTCACACCAGGGGTCACTTCGGGCTCCGTGGGCTATTTCAGAGGCATCTGCAACAGTTGACTGGGACAGACGAATGTTGAGAGCACACGCAGCTTTAGGAAGGCACGGCACAGCGATAGGACCTTAGGGACACAGTCACCAGAAGAACAATGGAAATCATTGCAGTAGATTGGTGACAAATGCAGACAGGCATACCCCCTTCGTACGCCCCTAAATCCTTTTGCCACATCTATCTGGACACCCAGTGAGCTGGGATGCTTGTGTGCAGCACCAGTCCAAAGCAGAGAAGAAAACCCACACAGCAAGGGGCAGAGAGGAGAGAAAAGTGTGACTGAGTAGGGATGGGGGGACCTGGGGTAGCACCCTAGCAGTGGTACAGGGAGAGTGGGCTCGCAGCAGCAGCTCTCACTGCCCCTTCCCTTTCACACTTCCTCCTCAGGGCAAGCACAGAAGTTTTTCAACAAACCCCAAATTGATTTGTTCCTGAGTTCCCTTTCCCAACTGTGAGGCAGTTCTGAAAGCAGAAGGATTATGCTCCAGCTGTTGCACTTCTCCCATGATCCCAGGTTGGGTACTGCTTCTTCCATAAAGCACTTCCCCTGACCCAGTAATCACTTCTTTCCAACCTCTTTCTAATCCTCCAAAACCCACCACATGCAAATTGTCTTCTGCTCCTCCCCCTTGCAGATTATTTCTCGCTGTGACATCGCATTGCTGATGGAGATAAAGGAGAACAAGAACCGCGTTTGTCCTCTCCTGGTGGAGAAGCTCACCAGGTAGGGTGACCATAGGCAAGCAGGCAAATATTGGGAAAGATGCTTGGCAAGAGACTGTGTGCTGCTCAGGACCACCTTACTGGGGTGAAAGCTCAGCCTGGGCTCTGTCCCAGGTGTCAAGGATGGACTAATTCTCTGGAAGCTTTGCTGAAGGCCAGGAGCAAAGCCAGCTCCAGAGCACTGTATGACACATATTTTTAAATCAAAATAACCAAGTTAGAGTCATTTTGTTAAAGATTAATTATAAAAAAAAAAAGAGAGGGACAGGTGCTCACCTGGCTGACACCAGGCTGCAGCAGAGCAGCTGCCTTTCTGCAGGGCTGGGAATTGCTTTGGATTGGGGATTGCTTGCCTGGACTGACAGGGCAGAGGAAAGAGCAGCATACACCTGGCTGGATATGAGACCCAGCTGTAAGAGAGACAGAAGCTGCAATAAGCAGGGGAATGTAGAGTGAAAGAGCCAGTGATGGAGCATGGGTTCAGTCCACAGGTCTTGAGAAGTCTTTTTGTCTCTGTCACCTGCCCCTGAGGTCAGGCAGACGATGTCTCCTACTCAGGCACAGGCAAAACTGTGTCCTCCTTTGCCCTTTGTGAATGTAAAAATAAACTCAAAAAACCCACTTTCTTTCCAGTCAGCTGACGAGGCCAGAGGAGAAATACAGCTGTGTGGCCAGCAAGAGGCTGGGAAGGAAAAGCTACAAGGAGCAGTATGTCTTCATCTACAGGTGCGCGAGGTCCCTTCACCAGGGAGCCAACCCCTTACTCTGGCCTCCTGTGTTGGGGAGGCGGGCTGGAGATGGTGGTGATGGCTTTGTTCCAAGGGAGCTGGAGAGCTGTAGACTGTGCAACAGGATGGGCTGTGCATGGGTGTGGGGATCATTCCAGGAGTAGACACCCAGCCTGTCTGTATCCATCCCAGACCACGGCCCAGAGTCTGGGTCAGTGCATAGCGTGTTAGACACATCCCAGTGAGCCACAAGCATGATAAGCCCTATCCTGTTTATTCTGCTGCAGACAACATCTGGTATCAGTGAAGCAAACCTACCAGTACCCTGACACCCAGCCTGGGGACGAGGATGCCTTCTCCAGAGAGCCCTTTGCTATCTGGTTCCAGTCTACAAAAACTGGTGAGATGTTTCAGAAACAAATTGTTCTCCCAATGATGAGTCTCATGGAGCAAGATGGCGCCAGCTAGACCGAAGTGCGTCGTGGGGGCAGGCAAGAGGGGCTGCATCCTGACTTCATTCTGCATTTCCTTACAAAGGCAGCATTTGACTTTGGGAGCACTGCCTCCAGCATCACCCACAGCTCAGTGTACACCGCAGCCCCAGAAAGCCTCTGCCTTCGCCATGGACAGGGTTTAGTAGATATGGTCCATGCTGCTGGCAAGGTCCCAGGAGCAGATACTGCCTTGGGTGTTGGGGCAGGGTTTGCCTTGCCCTGGCACAGCACCTCACTGTGTTGCAGCTCAACCTTGGCTGGGGAGTGCTGTGCAATTACACAGCAAACGTCTCTGATCCACAGCCAGAACAAAAGCTGTTTCTTCTTTGGAAAAACATTCTTGCTTCCAAGTCAATCTCTGTTTCTTGGTGAATCAGTGTGTGTTTAACTGTCATATTTTTTCCTGTTCTTTTGTGTTGTTTTAAGCTGTCAAGGAATTTGCTATAATCCCTCTACACACCACACCGGAGACAGCAGTTCGGGAGATTGATGAGCTCTATGATGTGTATTTAGATGTAAAACAGCGCTGGAGAACTGAGGTTAGTTGACACATATATGTTAATAACAGCATAACTACTACAGTAACTATGTTACTTTGGTACTGAGTCACCTGACACGCTATTCGCAGCCTGATAACCTTAAAACTGTTGATAACAAGCCCCAGATTTTCAGTATCTCCTTGATGTGTTTTCATCGAGTTCTCCACATTTGACCTAGTAAACTTGATCTCCTTATAAACTTGCTGTTTCGTCATCACGCCTTGGTGGTGTGCCAAGGAGAAACCCCACTGCACTCAATGAGCACTTGCAATCTGAGCTATAGGGGCTGTTGAGAACATCTGTTGACCCTAAAAGTCTTTGCTGATCTTTCGAAGAGCTGTTCTCATGATTACATTTGAAAATCCTCCTACCTTCCAGAACTTTATCTTCATGGGAGACTTTAATGCTGGATGTAGCTATGTTCCCCAAAAAGAGTGGAAGAACATCCGGCTGAGGACTTACTCTGAATTCATCTGGCTAATTGGTGACAAAAATGACACAACAGTGAAGACAAGCACAACTTGTCCATATGACAGGTAAAGGTTTTACTGCCAAACTGTTCTCTGTTTATGACTTTCTGAAAAAAAAATATATATGGAAAGCTGTCAGTGACTGACAGATAGAGTACATGTGCCCCCTCCCTTGAAGTGCTCAGGGTCAGATTGGATGGGGTCTTGAGCAGCCTGGTCTGGTGGGAGGTGTCCCTGCCCATGGCAGAGGAGTTGGAACTGGATGATTTTTAAGGTGCCTTCCAACCCAAACCATTCTATGATGCCTTCAAAGATGAAACAGTGTCTAAGGGAAATAAGATCTGAATATTTTTAGCCAGGAGCACAAAAAACTTTTTGGCAACCCGTTTTTCAGAAAGGGCAAGATTTCATGCAGAACCAGCCATTGCTGTGGCCTTGGTGGAGATAAATGAGAGGCAATCATGCAGCACTTTCTCACCTGCAGGGAGCTCAGCAGACACCCAGGTGGAAGCCACTGCTGCCTCTGTGTCAGTTTTGCACAATGGTTTGTGCTCTTACATTCATAATTTGGATTGACAAATGCAAAATCTGGTTCTGTGCAGGAGGTGGAACACTTCGCCTTCTCCAGGCATGTGGCAAGTCCTGCTGCTACCTGCAACTCCCTCAGCAGGGACAATAAATACATCAGCTTATCAGAGCCCAGAGTAAGGCAAGACTTAAACCTCTTGTTGAATGAGCTTCTGGACCAAAGCGGGACTTCACTGAGACCTCAGTCATTGGTGTCCTCTGACTTTTTAATCCAAATCACAGCTTTGAACTTTGCAATACCGATGGAGTGGCTTTAGATACAAGTCATTTAATGTTGGCTTCCAAGGCCAACACACGTCAGGTATGTTAGGTGTTCCGCTCCCAAGGAAAGCAATCAGCCAAACTCAGCAGAAAGCACACTCTGGCATCTCTAGGTAGGCAGCCCATGGGAAAGGATAATCCACGTGTACTGGTGACTCCATCAAGGCTACCTCTCTGGCCACCGGCTCAGTGCAGCATGGCTGCCGTTGATCGGGCACCCTGTAACAGCACAGTGTTTCCTTGCTCCTTGCAGGATTGTCGTCAGCGGGCAGAAGCTTGTCAATGCTGTTGTGCCAGGCTCTGTCAACATCTTTGATTTCCAGAAGGACTTTCAGATGACTGAGGAGCAGGTAGGCACAATATGGCCACTGCATCAGTGGGACAAGGGCTAACATAGGAGTGTAAAACCAACAGCACCCAGGCGGTTTTGAACATGGTCTTGGCCATGAAACCATTGCATCCTCCTGCCACCATGGTGAAACCCCCTGGGCCAGGTTTGGACAAAGCATGGGTAGCCTCTTTCCAACCTCTCTGTGCCTTTGTCTTGCAGGCGCTGGGGGTGAGCGACCACTTCCCTGTGGAGTTCGAGTTAAAAGCAAAAGTTGGCTTCTTCAGCTGGCTGAAATCTCAGTTTTCAAAGAAGAGATCACGAAAGAGCCACAACCATGCAAGCTCATGAGTGTGCTGAGTCCTCTCATGCGGCCTGGAAATACACAAATGCTGACAGATCTTGCAGAAGATTAGTGTAGATATAGCAAGTGTGATATTTAGTGGGAAAACCCACCTAACCCAAATATTTCGTTAAACTTCAAATATTTGGGGCAAGAAGGTGAATTAAACCTTCAGCTTATTTTCCTTATTGTATATAAAACCAAATCAGCTAGAAGCAGCACACTAGACTTATGTACTCATCCCAAATGTAAAGAGCTACTTCAAGGATAAAATACTTTTGTGTGCTTTATTTGTAATGGCTGAAGGGCAGAGATCTCCACGTGTTCATGCGGGCTCTGGAGCTCTGCCATTCTTCTGCAGGGGCTGAGGGGTTAAAAGGACTTTTCTACATCACGCATATGTGTGTATGCTTCAGGATGTCGACCGGTGGGATACAGGTCCGTGCCTGGTGATTTGCAATGTAACGTGTTGCTGAACTTCAAGTATTTGCTCAGCCTGAGAAAGACAGAAAGAAAAGACAGAGGAACAGGCAGTGATAGCCCCTTTTCTACGCTAATCCAGCCAGGGAGCAGCAAGAACAGAGCGCTGGTGGTTCCCACCCCTGCCTGCCTGCCAGCTGCTATCACTCTGCCTACAAATGGCAGGTAAGAAGTCCTGCAGATTCCAAGCGACAGCACGGCCAACAGAGAGCATGAGCAAAACTTAAATTAAAAACTTATTTCAGCATCTTGACGTAGAAGTGAGCTGCATCTCTCTTCATGGCAGCCTGAAATTCTCCGATGAACCAGATTTTAATGATGATTATTTAACGTAGTGGTACAGCAATCTGTTTTCTCAGCTCAGCCCACAGGCTGTATTTAGTGCAAACCAAATCCTGTCACACAGATGGCATCTGAAAAGGGGGAATAATCCAACTGTTAGTGGAGGGAAATATTTGTCTCCCTTCATCCCAGTTTGTCTGCTGATGGGGCAGAGGACTAGCAAATGAGATACGCTTTTAGGGGAGGAAAACAGTTTGGCCTTTGTAAAAGTAAGTGTCTAGACAAAAAGAATTTCAGGACAGAGGCTAAATCAGGATGAGATTATTCCAAGGGAAAGGCGTGCAGGTCAGACAACAACACTACCCCCCTTAACATTCAACTCAACAGCAATTAATCTTGAAATGATACAGGATTTCATAAGCTCCCTCAGTTATACTTCAGCCCAGGCAAAAGGAAAGAGCCTGATTCAGAACAAATACTTGCACTAGGACTTTTACAGACATGCCACTGTCTGGGAATGGTCCATGGAAGACTGAAATCAGTCTGAGTCTGGCCTCACATCTTAGTCCTACAGAAGCCCATACTCTCCTTTGGCTTTCAGAAAGAAGCAATGCACAAAGGACTAAATCACATTCCAGGAAAGTAATAATGGGTACATTCAATCATGAAAAATACATAAGTATGACAACGTTTTACTGAAAAAGCTGTGTCCTTATTTGTGACATCAAACATAATCCTTTACCCGGCATCTGAAGATAGGAGACATGGCCTGAGAGCACCTGCTGCTGCGGCCTGAGGCATGATGTTAGTGGCTGTTGGTCTAGAGATGCTGTTGCAGAAAGGCTGAGTATTTGACTGGCAGAGAGAGATCTTAAATGCAAAATGATGTTCCTCTGTGGAAAGCTGAGATGCACTTTTGTGGGACTCAAAGCAAACAGACAGCATCTGCGCTCTGTTCGTAATATTTGATTTGGGCTGGCAGGCATTCAAATCTCATACAGCCAGCACAGTTGATCTCTATAGACATTCCAGTGTAGATTCCATACGTTCACTAAATAATGTTGTAAATACACCCTAAAACCTTTAACAGTTTACATCTTCTCTAGATCTCCTCCATCAACTCTTTTTCAATTGTTGAAGCCTGCAGGAGCATCGGTTGATCCTACTCCCAGAACAAAGTTTCTCTTTAGATGAATGAGGGTTCTTGAGCTTTGCTTGTGATCAAACAGGAGTTTTATACTGGGAATCTGAAATGGTCTGGAGAGACTTTGTCTAATGCAAGTCAGGTCTCAGATCATGACTGGGAGAGAAACAAAGAGGCTCTTCAGAAGATGAAAACTCTTCTCCTTCTACAGCAGCCCTGGTGAGAACACAGAGCAGATAGGGTCCAGTTGGACAAAAAGTGTTGAGACTCCCCCAGTCTCTCAGGTTTGGGTCCCTGGGCAGCCCTTCTCCGATGCAGGATGCTGAAGGCATCCTTGCATCCCACAGACCTGAGGTCTCCACCACCCCATGAGACTACCCAGCCGCAGGACTTGCCCCACACCAGTGATGGAGCCAAGGCTGCCCTTCACCCTGTGGAAGCCCACATGAGTATGGGGCAAAGAGTCCCTTGGCAGGGAAACCCGGGCCAGGGGTCTGGCAAAGGCAGTGGAAACCTATAATGACCCATAGGTGGAGGAAAAATGTGACTTTTCAAATTATTTTCCTTTTGAATAAAGGCAGGAAAAAAATGTATTTTTTTTTTTTTTAATGGCTTGAGAGCTGCCCTTCAGAGAAGGACTTGAGAATGCTGATGGATAAGCTCAACATGAACCAGAAATGTGCACTCACAGCCCAGAAACCAATCGTATCCTGGGTTGCATCAAAAGAAGTGTGGTCAGCAGAGCGAGGGAGTGCTCTGCTCTGGTGAGAGCCCACCTGGAGTTCTGTGTCCAGTTCTGGAATCCCCAGTATAAGAAGGATATGGAACTGTTGGAACAGGTCCGGAGGAGGCCCATGAAGATGGTCAGAGGGTTAGAGCCCCTCTGCTGTGAAGACAGGCTGAGAGAGTTGGGGTTGTTCAGCCTGGAAAAGAGAAGGCTCCAGGGAGGCCTCGTGTTGGCCTCCCAGGACCTGAAGGGGCTACAGGAAACCTGGGGAGGGACTTGTTACAGGGGCAAATAGTGACAGGATGAGGGGGACTGGCTTTAAGCTGAAAGAGGGAAGATTTAGATGAGACATTAGGAAGAAATTCTTCACGCTGAGGGTGGGGAGGCCCTGGCACAGGTTGCTCAGGAAATTTGTGGCTGCTCTCTCCCTGGAGGTGTTCAAGGCCAGGTTGGATGCGGCTTTGAGCAGCCTGGGCTGGCGGGAGGTGGCAGGGGGTTGTGACTGGATGGGCTTTAAGGTCTGTTCCAGCCCATCCCGTTCTATGAAGGGGTTCTCCCCCTGCCAGGCCCCTGCCCGCGTTGCGCGCTCCTCTCGCGCCCCCTGGTGGCCCCGCCATGAGGGGCCCCGCAGCTCCACGAGCCCACAAACCGGTCTGCGGCGGGAATCGCCGCTCCCTGCACCCTTAGCCGGGAGCTCACGGGCTCGCAGTCCTCTCTGTCGCTCTGCAGACACCTTTCCTATTCACCATCAAGACCTGGCCCACAGGTGGCTCCAAAGCATCTATGCTTTCACTGCGCCTGTAAATGAGTTTTGCAACAGAAAGGTTGCTCATGTTCTGGCTCCAGGCCGGTTTATTCATTGCCCGCAGTTATTTAACAAGAAAACACGCTGCGATGACCTTTACAAGGCTGCCCTGCTCGCAGGCAGCAGCTCCCAGGCCCGAGTGCTGGCAGGCTGCAGGGTAGACAGCCCCGGGTGTCCCCTGCCGTGCCTGCAGCAGTTTAGTCCAGCAGAAATCACTGCTTTCCCAGCTGCCTGGTCCCTCCCTGGTCTTTCAGCGATTCAATTTCTGCCCTTTGTTGGTTTGTACCTGGTTTGGGAGCAATGTGAGACCACTCAGCACCATCCCCTCCCTACCATGCCCACCTGCTGCAGACACCACCGGCTCCTTTCTCTGGTGTTGGGAGAAACTGCAATGTGGGTCAGGGGCTCTTTCTGCAAGCCCCAGGGTCAGATTTAGTCTGCGTTCCTCTCTGCCATCCCAAAGGTTAAGCTTTCCACTATTACCAGGTATAAAACTATAAATGCCCTCCCAATGCAGTCTGGTTTTCTGGCCAGTGCAAAGAAAAACAGTTAAATACTTCATGTATCATTTTAAATACAGTGCCTCGGCTGTCAGCGGTTGCAGGGTATTTTCTGTTAGTCAGGAGACAGATTTATAGGAATTCATTTCCATATTGGCAAAGGAACCAGAAAGCTTCCCTGAAAAGCTCTGTGAATGCCAGCATTTGAGACGTGACCCCTTTCCATGTGTCTCAGTTGGGAGCAGGGCCTGGCCCCAGCCACATCCAATGAAGCCAAATGCAAAATCCCACCTTCCCCAAAAAATTCCCTAGTAGAACATCACTGTCAGAAAGAAATACCCTCCCAGAAAGGCCAGCTCCTCCACTGCACTTGAAGGATTCACAGGCTTCCAGCTAAACCTGGATGTACATATTTGCAGTACCAAGGTCCTGCAGAAAGGCAGTTCATTACAGGAAAGAGCTGTCAAACTGGGTACTGCTGAATCATATTTTGCCTACAGGTCTTTTTTAAAAATCACATATATCACCCTTTCATTCACGTTATAGAAAGAATGTGCTTTAAATCCTAGTCAAATTAATAGTGACATGAGCTATAAATCCAGCTGATTCAGTGACAATGTTTTTTCTAAGTGTGCAATATAAATTCACAACTATGAAAATTAATTCTAATAGTCTGAGAAATACTGAAAAGCCTTTAAAAATGACTTTCCCAGGAGACCATGGGGAAACAGCCCTACACAAGAGGCAGAGCTGGCAGCAGGGCTGTTTTGATAACCTTCTGTGAGAGGGACCTGCTGAATATTGATTACTGTAGGCTATGGAATAAAAGCTGCTTTAGCTTATCCTGCTGCTTCCTCTCCAGCTTCAATGGATGTGGTACCTCATGGCAGGATGGAGATGAAATATCTCTTAAGTTACTTAACACAGGGAAAAATTATTTTTTAATGATGTTGAAAGGTGAGGGTACCAGGAGGGTTTGCTTCTACCTACAGCAACACGGTAGCAGTGGGTTCTTCAGCAGCACATCCCACACCACCAGTGCCAGAGGTAAAAACTCAGATGTTCCTTTCTGCTACTCTGGATGTGGATGGATGTTTATAAAATAAGACAAATAATATCCGCCAAACCAGCTGGCACAGAGCACAGAACAAACATCTGGGAATGCTGATGGCTGCTTTGCAAGATCCCATCCCCTGGTGCCACCTTACATGCCAGCAGGTCCAGAGTGGTCCCTGACCTGGCAGAGGCCAAACTGGGCAACCAGTTTCATTCAGCCCATGGGAGAGAGTGGTCAAGATAGCAAATGCTTTGGAAAGAGTCTTTCTTCAAACAAATAAAAAACACACTGTAAAAAGAGCATTGTGCCATTCCCTGAATTAACAGTTCCATGCAACTCCATCCCAGTTTCTGTCAAGTGTTGTCTGTTTGTGTGTAACCATTTTAGACAGTCCTTTAAACATGATTAATGCATGGTTTCATTCTTTAAGTAAGAAGGGTGAATTGTCTGTACTGCAAGTACATTTCAATGTGGGGGAAAAAAAATTTAAAATAAAATCAAATCTGTTTAAAACAAATACATTTAGAAGTTAAAACTGAATAGCAAAAAAAAAAGCAAGTTTTGGCTTGAAAACTTCACAACCTTGCTTTCCACAGACAATTAGAGGGAAAACTAATTACAGGATTTGCATAATCTGACCAAAACCAACCAGAGTCCTGCTCAGGACCAGCCCCACCACCCACATTGATAATATACCCAATCAACATCAGAGCAGCTCCGCGCTTTTCAGCGAGTGAAGGGAGATCCAAAGCACTCCATGCAGCCCTAGGCCTACTGGAGTTCAGCTTTTGCTGGAGGTAAGCTCAGACAAGGTAACAATCAGAGTCCACCACCTTCACAGACAACACCCATTAATTTCAGCCAGTGTGATTAGACCAAAGTCACCAAGCAGTAACAGGCAAGGTAAGCCAGACCAGAGCCCAGGTTTACTGGGCAGCAGGAGTTACATAGGCATGAGTCTCTCAGGTTTATTCAACCCAAAAACTGTATCCAAGTTGTTTTATTTTGTTTAAAACCATTAAATAGGAGGTTCAAGCTGATGTAGCACAAAGCTTACGAAATACAGTTACCTATAAAAAGGAAATAATCTGATAAACCTGGGGTAGGAAAGTCCTTGGCAGCTGCTGTGCCTCAGGATTCAGCGGTGTTTCCAGCAGGAGCCGTGTTTGGGAAAACATGTGCTGGTTTCCATGGCTGTGCGCAGGAGCTGGCTGGCCCCAGGTGCATTGCCATGCTGGAAACCACCTTCTCCAAACAACCCTGAGGAGCTGGAGGAGCCAGCAGGTGCCACTGGCAGCACTCTGGGATCAGACCTACAACCTCTACCAGTACGCAGAGGAAAAACAGCATGGTCATGTCATCCCTGGTTCACACTCTGCTCTGCTGCTGCCCAATATGTTCGTGTCATGGCCCAAACTTTTGGCAGATGTTTTATTTTAGGAAAAAAAAAATGTAGATCAGAGAAAATAAATGAATGGCACTGAGATTATGCCCAAATTCTTCATGTTTACCTGCACAGCTCACAATCCAGGGGTTATTCAGTCTGCCTGACGCTGCTGGGTCCTGTTGGAACTTCACTGACTACATATGAAAAGAATCCAATGTTGTTTAACATGCACATTTTAATGAAGCAAACATTTCTATTTAATAAGTTATAAGATACAATTTTACAATCCTGCATTTTATTCCAGTTTATTTTGTTTTTACTTCCTAGTTTACAATGTAGTGAGCATTTCACATTAAGGCACAAAAAAGCACAGTATAAAAAAACCCCAACCTTCTTTATTTCCCCAGTGACTGTGCTGGAGGGTAGTGCATCCACACATAACTACAGAATCGTAAGCGTGAACTTCTCCCTAGGGACAGACAGTGATGTTTCAACAGGTTTTCAACAAATCCTACCTTCTCTTAATCACAGAGTTAAAGCTCATTTGGAGAGTGTACTAAAGTCCCAGCAGCTGACAGCAATTCAGATACGCACTTGGGAAGTAGCATGGAATAATCCAGGACAAACAGAGAAGTTAATGGAGATTCTTTTCACTCCCTGACCCTCCGCAGGAATGCCATTTGCAGCACAAAGAAGATTTCAGGAGAGATGAGTGTGCTTCAGGCATGTCCTTGGACTGAGATATAATAAAATGACTTGCACCAAAGAGAGGTTTGTTGATTGGTATTGCTATTATTGGTAAATTCACACACCTGCCCTTCCTCTCACCCCATACCCAACCACAGATGTGAGGTCCCACCCCCAGGCTGCCTTCTTTGCACCATCTCAGCTATTTGCCTGGCCTGCAGCTTTCAGGAAAACCATTGATCATCTTTCCAAAACGTCGCTTTGCTCTCACCTGCATCAGTTTTGGTCACGTAGGTGAGAGCTATGCCTGGCTTGGCAAGTTCAGGTGCTTTGTTTAACCCAGCCAAACCAGGGATTGTTCTTAAAATAAAATCAAAGAGAGTGTGAGAAGTTATCTGTAAAGTTACAAAATCTCACCAGAATCCCAAGCAAATTAAAAACTGCATCACTAGCATCATGGCCAAAAAGCTACCTGTCTAGATTTACAAAGCGTTAAGATAGAAAGGCTGAAAGTTTCCAGGAAGTCATTTTTCTGCTTTTCGTTGGCTATAAAAGATAAACTTTTCCTAAATGTAAACCGTTAGCAAAGCATTTTCAGAAACATTTTAAATTTGAGTGGTAAAGCCACTTTTAGTAGCTTTTTATGTTGTTAAGCGTTAAAATTGATCAAGTATGCAAAGGCACCTATCATAGTACCAGTTTTAATTCATTTCTTTACAGAAAAGAATTTGAACCGGGGACAGCCCAAGTCATATTCCATAACTAAAACGTAAAGTCTCCAGTCAAATAAAATCAGTAGTTAAGATACCCAATTACAAAGACAAATTCCAGTTTTCAATTAACATCTAAAGTCTTTAACATCCGCAAGGGAAATTAGTGTCTAGTTATCCACATGATTCTCCAAATATTAACAGTGACCTGGACAGTACTGCAAGGGTACAATTTGAGGAGGATGTTAAATAGATCGACATCAGGTTGGTAAGTAGGATAGAAGTGAAATGCTTGTAAAAAATAAAAGTTACAGAGTTTACTTCTGACTGTATTGAAATGTGAGCTGTGTGTATCTAGATACTGCATTTTGCAACAGGACTGAACCCAGTATAACTTTCCATCTGAATTGCAAACACAAAGATGAACTCTTGATGCTGGGCAAGTTTAAGGAACGGTGACGTGGAAGGGACTCCCAGGGATGTGCTCGTCACCCCACATCACTGCCAGAGTATAGTCACCCCTTTCCTTGACGACATATGTTACGTTGTACTGATGGCTGCCCAAATGCTTGATGGATACCTCTTCACAGGGCGTTGTAGGTCCGTGGATGCCTACTAACAACATATTTGAACCTACAGCAAGATAACAGACTGTTAGCATACCTAAGCTTAAACAAATAAGCGTGGTTTTAGCATAGTACAAAGCTCCATTACACAAGAATTTTGTTATTTTAATTCACAGAGTGGCAGTCTGAAGTATGGTTATGCTAGCCTGGTATAAGAGGAAATTTTATTTTAAAACAACCTTCCAGCCTTATAAAGGCTAAGGTTTATTTGTGCACTTTGCCAGACCTGACAGGCTACCACTATCTAACTAGAGCACATTACACTGCTCATGAAAGTGAGCAGGTATTGCCTTTTAAGTACTTTGTTAACAAGATAATTGCAGAGACCAGTGAACACAGCTGGCCTGTAATCCGCCCACCACAAATCTCCCAGATGATGATGATCAGCACTCAAGGCTTATGGGAACACCTTGCACTGCATGCTACAATGCGTCATGAGGGCTGCCTAATTTCAGCAACCTGTTTGTTCTCATGCCATAATCCTGTGGTTTCTTTCAGGTGCATCTGGCTTAGACAAAAACATTTGAAGAGGAACTGGCATCTTTACAGCCTCTATATTAGGATTGATTTGGTGGACACCAAACAAAGTAGCATTTAGAGATTTTCTTTAGAATCAGAAGCTCAAGCTCTGAAACTTAACTTTGGAAGTTGGTTTAGTGCAAAAAAATGTCCAGCTAAACTGCTCTGACATCCAGCTGGTTACTGTACCCATACCTGCTTTGCTGCAGTCCACGGAGAAGGAGCTTTTCTGACCCACAAAAGCCTTTGAGAGTCCTGCTCCTCTGGAAACCACTTTGCTAGCATCCGAGGTGGATTTGGGAATGGTGCTATAGCAAGTTTCAGTCGATGACCTTGTCACCGACTCAACCAGGATGGAAGAAGTTTCGTTTGCGCTGCCTGGGCTAACCAGTCGCTGTCCTGGAAACAGAAGACGCCCAACATTCAGATTCATCCCATCTGAAAGGTATTTAGGAGGATTTCAAAACCTCCTTATAATGACTAGCATGCATTCTGCATCCAAAATGCATTTTGGGAGGAGCCATTTTGGTTTTTAAGCTGACATCTTCCAGCAACAATGGCAACAATCCCATCCCAGAACCCTTAAGTGGTTAAAGGACCACAGGAACTTCAGGATTCATTAAGCAAAGCTGGCTGCTTTAGAAGAGTTAATTGTGCTCCAATCACCAAATGCCAAAAATGATTCTAGCTGGCAGAAAAGCAGGTGCAATTTTGCAATAACCCATTTTGAAAGCAGAGCATATCCCAGCCCGAGGGAGCGCAGACCCTGCCGTCCACTCCCCAAGAACACCACCACACCACGGGCACCACAAGAGGGTTCAGTATCTCAGAGGCAGCAGTAGAGATGAAATCCAGTCTGTGCTTAAACACAGGACTGAAGAGAGAAAGACCTTCCTGAACCAGTCCTCCTCACATCATCTAAAATCCTCTCAGACATTACTGACCTTTGGTTGGGTGGCAACTGCACCAAAATGAATCCAAGAGGGGCATCAATTACACTACAGGTGACCAGGTTTCAGGCTTTCTTGGTGCAGGAGTAAATAAGTCACATTTCCCCACTGCAAAACCCTAGCACTACATCAGGATTTAACATTCCTCTACAAAGCTCTTTTACAGCTCTTTTACAATGTGACTGAGTCACATTGGCAAGCTCCATGACTAATGCTCCCATAGCATCCTCTCCTGATATCCCAAATCTAGGCTTTGGAGGTGATGGAGAGAAAGGTTTCACTCCTCATGTTTTTGGGCATCTAAACCTGAATGCTGCACTATCTTGGAAGGACTTATTTGCTGAATGACACAAGCTACTTCAGGCACACAGTAAATACTGGTTAGCTTTTTACCTGTAACCTTTGCCTTGAAGGGGCTGCCCACTATGTGGTTAGGTCCACCATATTTAACTCCAATTAAATAGTTTCCTGGAGCCATGGGTGTGTACATGACTTTGTAACCTTCTGGAGTTTCCTGGCAGTCCATTTTCACCTTTGATGGCCCTTCAATCGTAACAGAGAGGGTACCTGGACCAGCCTTGGTTGTGTTAATGAAAAACTCCGACTGCAATCCTAGAAAGACGTAGCACAGTAAGACACACTCTTCCTCCCACTCAGTGTTACACAAGCAGCCTCAGTTATTAAACAGGAATAGGTAATTTGGTGCAAGACTAGGCTACACAAGGCTGCATGCAGAGAGGGACACAGTGCCCTCCCTCAGCATCCTTGCACAGGCCAGCCCTGACCAGGGGCTCTTCACCTCCAGCAGTCTCCTCACCAGCACCCCAGCTCCTTCCTGCACTTGCATTGTGTGACTGTGTGGGAGAAGGGGTCATGAGAGCCCTTCAGGACCAAAATGGAAGCAATTCAGCATCAAAAGACTGGCTTAGAGAGAAAACTCTCAGAACAAGAGCCGTTCTGCTGGGCATTGGAGCCCGTGCCAACACAGCCTCCTGCATGGGAAAGCTTGGAGCCATCACATTGCCTGGACCATAAATCATCAGTGAAGAGCCCACAAGAAAGCAAGAGATGAGGGGCAGGAGATCTCCTGGAGGAGACGGGTGTTTGAACTGCTTGGCAACAGCACTCCAAGCAGTTTGTGGAAACAAAAGCTTGTTTAATTACAGCATCTGGTTAACACAGCTGAATTACTGCTGCTAATACTCAGCCAATGACACAATGCCAGCAACACAAGAAAAAATTAAGCAAGGCTTTCAGCCCCCAAATAATTTACTGTCAAACTCTGGCTTCAAATATTTATGATCTTTAGGCTGTTGTATCAGATACTGCTGAGGAGGAATGAAGTGCTCGAGCTCAATCAAAACCAGGACGGTTATGGGAAAGTTTACTACAGCCTGCAACTGAAGCATGCAAGCATGGTGATAAACCAAGGAGAAGTTTCTAGCCTCTCTACACAAGAGGCTGCCGTGTCGCAATGCTGGAAGAACCCAGCTCCCACAGAGGATTGTACCATCTTCCAGTGCCTTAGCGGTAAATCTCCCCAGCACCGCCTGCCTGGGAGGCAGGGCAGTCAGCTTGCAACGTGCTCTGCTCCACCAGAGGAAAATTAATTTCCAAAGACAGAAAGCTCCATGCCTTCTCACTGAAGACTTCTTGCTCCAGAAAGTCGCTGCTTTTTCCCTGTGCCCCAAATGAAGGCTCACATTGTTGGAGGCTGCAGACGCACCCCCTTCCCACGGGGACGTTCCAGGTGCTGAGCCACCGGCTATTGAAACCTCTACACTACATCATTGTTCACAAACACTGCTCAGCAGCTCCCAGGGCACTCAGCTTTTGGCAGTGGCCAGGACTCAACAAGGGGGCACAGAGTAACTTTGCTGAAGTTAAACAGTCTATTTAGATTAAAAACAATCCCAGGCACCTTTACAGATGGAGAAAAATTCCCCTGTCCCTGATATATCAGTTGCTACTATTAATGAGTGCTTTTGTTTCCACCTATTAAAGCAGCACAGGCTAGAATGTCTTTATTTTATATAGTATATCCACACGTTTCCAAAACCAATTGCTTGATTTTTCCAGAATGGCAGAAGTTTTGAATGAATAACTGCAGTATTTTTTTTTCCAGGGAGGAAAAAAAAAAAAAAAAATCACATAAAATGGAATCCACAAAACTCAGCAGTAGATAGGATAAAGGGAACCAGTTATTGCCTTGTGTATCAAGAGGAAAAAAATAATCAGTTTTACTCTGCTATTCCCCTGTGTGTGTGGCCCAAAAAAGCACACAATCAAATAAATCAAAGTGCATATCCTGGAATGTTTTCACATTTTCTTATAGATGGTAAATCATATAAATGAAAAAAAAAACCAAAACAAAAACACCCAAAAAACAACCCACCAAACAAAACCACCCCCCCCCCCCCCCCAAACCCTACATTCTTGAGTTGAGAACTATCAGATGGGGCAGGCACAGCAGATAACTAGGTGTCAGATTTCCAAGAAGAGTCGCCATTCACAGTGCATCTGAAGCACGTATAGCACACTACAAACTGAACAATCTACCATATGCCCTAGAGCTTACACATCGTAGCACATTTAACTTGAACTTAGACGTGCAGGCACTGAAGAAAAGGCAACTGAGTACCCCCTTGCTCCCATTTAATTAATAGCAGTATGCAAGTTAAACAAGACTCGGTCAACTAAAATAGTCAACTCAATATCTGTGTTCACAAAAGCTCTGGCTTTTACAGACATCACATTTGCAGGTGGAAGGGAGCCAGAGCATCTCTGGAGCTCCGAGGGGTCACCGATGTAATCAACCTGCAGAGTCACAGCCCAGTTGCTAACGAGTTCAAGTGAACTCATGTTGCAGTCACTCGTTTACAAAGGTTTTAAGTTCGTCAAGGCTCAGTATAGACTGCAGATTCACTAACTGATGGTTAGAAGACTCAAGGAGCATGCGAGAAAGCAAAATTAGTTTGCACTCAGGTTGGCAGAGAATGTGGGTTAGTTCAGCTGCCTTAGCAGAGAAAGTCATGTAAAAATATGCCTAGGAACAGCTTCTGGCTCTCACAGAGAGTCAAAGTGCAAACAGATCTGTATCAGAGCTGTAAAAGAAAAGTTACCTGTGGTACCGCTCTCCAGGCCGGACCCGTACGCCGTGACGAGTGCGGGATTGCCTGCCTGCCCGGGCTCGCCAACACGCACTTTGAAAGGGCTGCCCACGACATGGCTTCCGTTGAACTTCACATCAATTGAGTGGATGCCATTTTCATGGGGGATGAACCGAACGGCATACTTATCTGCAAGACAGAAGTGGCTTTTCTGATAAACCAGAGATAATAATAAAACAGGGATTAAACCCAACGCAGGGCTGGTTAGGAACCCAGCCAAGGCTTCTGTAACACTTTGACATATTTTGGTCCCAGTTTAAGCAAATCCAGCTATACAAGCTGCTAAACTCATATTCAAGTAGGAAAACTGTATTTATCACAGGAGGCGTCATGGGTTGCATTTTCACCTTGTCTACTAAGACCTGATCTCAGTTGTCATCTAGTCTGCAGGGTGAGTTTTAGGGTTATCTGCCTCACACTTGCACTAAACGTGACAACTTAATCACAGCCCAACCTGTCAGCAGTGGAGAGAGCAGCACAGAAAAGAAATGCAGCTGGTAAGAGCAAGCCAAATTTTCCCAGTGGGCTGAGCTCACTGTTCTAACACCACAAATATCGTACCTTTAATAAACAGTCATTTAGCAATTTGCTGATATTTAACATTTCTAATTGCATGTTAACCCAGAGGAGGGACTGATCTCCCCCAGCCAGACAGCTGCTGTCTGTCCACAGCACAGACCATAACTCATTCAGACTTCAAGTGAAAAAGCTCATTGCTGAAACAGGTGTTGAGCTTTCTGCAGTGTTTGCTTATACTCAGCTTCCTTAACATTTCATACGAAGAAGTAGTGAGAGTTAAAAATAAACTATTAGTCAAAGATAGAAGTATAGCTTTGAAAAATAAACTTCCCTGGCTAAATTCAACAACCACATCATATTTCATTTATGACTCATATCACTGTACCAAGTGATATAAGCCAAGGCTTAAATATCTGTATCTTATACAAGTTCAAGGTTCAGTCATTTCATGACTTATCTAGGAAAAGTATTAACATAACCCTGAGTGAATAACTCTTGACACCAAGAAGCCACTTCCCAAGCAATTTCTTGTTCCTTAGGTAAACTGTTCACAAGCCAAAGGGACTAAACCCCCTTGCTATGGGGCAGCGAGTGTGTTTTGGAGGTCACACAGTTTATTTTGACCAATGTAAAGCCATGCTCACCTGGCTCCAGCTCAGACACGTGGCACTCTTCGACAGCTCCGGAGGGGCTGTGGACTTTAGCATCAATCTTGCCCTTTGCCCCATTCAGCCTTATAGCAAAGGATGCTGGCTGATTAACTTTTAATCCCGACTCCTGAGAATGCAACAGTCAGATTACTGCATTTAAACTTCTCATTTCAGACAGCACAAGATTTGTGGCACGGAAACAACCACTTCAGCACATTTTTTTGGTTTGGTTTTTTTTAAGATTTCAACAAAAGGCGTGAAGTCATGACTTGCATTAACTCTCAAATCGGAAGCTCTCTCCCTCTTAGGGGTGGCTGATTTAAGTCACTCACATTGTCTAGGCTGATTTTCTCCCATGATAACAGATAATTTTTGGAAGTCAGGTGACTGCCAAACCAGGCAGAGGCTGGTCTACAAGACTAGTCACGCGTTGTCACTGAGGTAAGCCCCCAGTGTTCAGACACTTGATTTAAAGGATGTTTAAGCTATAGCTCCATTTTCAGCCTGTTCATTCATTCCAGATTCATTCAAGGGAAAAGCCTCGGATAATCCAGTTGTCTGAAAGAGTAATATGCATGTTTATATTTGCCACAAGAGGCTACATTTAGAACACTACCACAAGACGTCTTAACATGAGAAAGTAATTTAAAACACGAAACCAGATGTTGCTGTGCTGCCAGGCCATCGATGGAAGGCCAGGCAGCTCAGCATCCATGCTGCAATGGTCCTCAACCAGAGCAGCCATACAGCTATCCAGCAGTAATATTTCATGCTGAAATACTTTACCTGAATTTGCTTTCAACTAAATCCTGAAGAGGGAAATAAATGCAACTGAGTAGAACTGAGGTACTAATGTATAAAGCAAGTCCCCGGTGCGGGTTTAGTGGAGGCTGATGCATGCTGCACTCCATTATCAAATACTCAGCTTTATCTGCCTCTCCAGGACTTAACTGAAGTGAGTATTCCTGTCAAAGAGTCTTTAAATGAAACACAAGAGAAACATCAATACCACAGTGACTAATTAACGCCCTTGTAACTCCTGGTTAGAAGAGATACCATCAAATCAGGCTGTCCTGATTCATTTACACAGCCAAGGTGGAAGAGTTTTGCAGCCCAAACTGCTGGGAACCACAGCTAGGAAACATCCCCAAAAAAGCCTCAACTGAAGCACTAATTACTTATCACCACTCAATGAGGACTGAGGTACAGTATATTTAGACACAGATTCTCAGTCTCATTTCCAATTTTCTGGCTTTGGAGGTTTAAGTCAGGCCTTTAATGAATGTTACTTGTACTTCAATACATGTAACCACACACAAAAATACTATGATGAGTTTAACAGATGAGCCCAGACCGACTACAAAGCTGGGATTCACTGCCGTTCATGAATTATCCGAGCTGTGATTGTGTGGTTTCATGATGTCAGCCAGAGTAAATCTACGTTCTGAGCTCATGGTGGGGCCCTCCTCCATCCACCCACATGAACACTCTGACGAGGCTGCAGGAAATCCCAACCATGCAGCCATACGTTGTCTCATCCATGGAAACCCAGCTCTTCAGTCCACCTGCCAACTAAGTAGCTCAGCACCAGCATGATCACTGGGGATTCACGTTAATCTTTCAGTTCTCCTTTGTCTACCCTAGCTAACAAGGTGGAAAACAAATTTTGGCTCCTCCAGTACGCAGTTAGTAACCTTCTAGAGCCTCTTATTCTTAGTTCCCAAGTGTTACCACCTGTAAGCCACTCAGTTGAGCCTTCTGCTTTCAAATTCTGGCTAGACAGAGTTGGGCCACCTCTACTGGCCCAACTTACCAAGGGGCCAGCTGCGAAAAACCTCTCTTGAGAACAAGCATCAACCAAGGCAAGGCTTGGTCACTAAGAAGAAAGGACAACCATTTTGGTTTCAGAGAACAAGGACGAAATCAGTCAGTGTGGCAAGTTGTGGAGATGTTTCCTTATGTCTCACCTGAAGACTAGTGACAGTGAGCCTGCGAGCATCATCGGAGGGCGCGATGATGGGAACCAGGTAGGGGCTTTCAGGAATGTGCTCGTCATTGAATTTTATGGACACCTCATAGTTGCCTGTGGAGAGAAAAGAAACAGTGAACGTCCTTAGTATCTTTGAAGGCAGCATTCAGTGTTATTTTGGTATAATTTGGTCTTGGTACACACCTGGCTCTTGAACTATGTATGACACTCCACAAGATCCATCTTTGTGGTCTTCAAAGGCAATTTCTGCTTTACTTGGGCCTTCTACAGCAATAGACAGTCCTCCAGCTCCAGCTTCCCGTGTCCATATACTGAATTCAGCTGTTGAAACACATGAGAGCACACAAAAGTGTAAGTTTGTTGCTGCTGGGTTTCAATTTCTTCCTAACAGACTGTGCAGCATCCTGCACTTGTGTATGAGGAGCGGTACCCGGTCCCATCGTGCTGGGTGATAACACTTAGCAGCCTCTTGGAGAAACCGCTATTAGCCTTGAATTAGCCTGTCAGCCCTGCGTAGCACTAAGTGCAACCTCAAGCTCATTCTGTAAGAGCACTCTGTTTCCAAAATGTTATTACCAGACTTCCTCATCCACATGATGCAACAATATTATTTCTCCGCGTTTCTCCACTGACCACACCGGCTTGGGGTCACCCTACAGTGTTACACCAAGCTCTGCTTAAGCTCTTAAGAGAAGAAACTAACAGAAATCAAAGCACTGAGCTGCAGATCTGCACACAGCACTGGCATCTAGCGAGAGCAGAGGACTCACCTGGGATGCCCGTCTCTCCACGCTCCAGCCCTGGGCCTCCAGCTCTCACTTTATGGGCTCCTCCCTCACCCAGTGGCCCCACAGTGAACTGGAAGGGGCTGCCCGGCACCGGCTGCCCTCTGTATTTGACATCCACAGTGTGGACTCCCATTTCTTGTGGCACAAAGCGGACGCAATAGGTGTTTTTGTCAGCTTCTACGATTTCTGCATCAAAGTTTCTTCCAGAAGGACTGGTTACCTGGGCTGCCATGTCCCCGACATCAATTTCTAACAAGAGGAGAATAAAAAACGCAGATTAGAAAGCAACAAAAGGTTTTAGTGTTTGGTTTTGGAAGCAGGACCTGAGCTCAAGTGATTTCACAGTACAAACGACAGATGAGGCACACAGGTGCCAGTTTGCTCAGCTGGATGTGTGTTGCCAAGCAGCAAGCCTGGCCAGTTACAGTCTACCAGGTGCTCGAGGCAGATGAAGAGGCTGGATAAGCACAGCCCATGAAGACTGGCCTGTGTGACTCACATTTGTCAGACAGCAGTACAAACACTTAACAGCTAAAATAATGATCTTCAAACCTAAAAGACAGGGTGAGCTGTGCAGCCCATTCTCCAGCTTGCTGTACACAGAATCCGTGCAGAAGGACTTGAGGGTACCAGTGCATAAAAAGCTGGACATGAGCCGGCAACATATGCTCACAGCCCGGAAGGCCAACAATATCCTGGGCTGCATCAAAAGCAACGTGGCCAGCAGGTCAAGGGAGGTGACTCCCCTCCTCTGCTCTGCTCTTTTCTTCTGAGATCCCACCTAGAGTCCTGCATCCAGTTCTGGAGTTCTCAGCACAGGAAAGATACGGACCTGTTGCAGCAGGTCCAGAGAAGGCCACAAAAAATAACAGATAGAGGGAGCCCCTCTGCTGTGAGGACAGGCTGAGAGAGTTGGGGTTGTTCAGCCTGGAGAAGAGAAGGCTCCATGGAGATGTTATGGTGGCCTTTCAGTACTTAAAGGAGGCCTACAAGAATGATGAGAACAAACATTTTAGCATGGCCTGTAGCAGTAGTACGAGTGGTAATGGTTTTAAACTAAAGGAGGGTAGATATAGGAAGAATTTTTTTTATGAGGGTGATGAAACACTGGAACAGGTTGCTCAGAGTACTGGTAAGTCCTCCATCCCTGGAAACATTCAAGAACAGGTTGGATGTGGCTCTTAGCCACCTTCTCTGGTTAAAGATATCCCTGCTTACTACAGGGACGCTGGACTAGAGGATCTTTAAAGGTCCCTTTCAATTCCTGTGTTAAGGACATTGCTTACCTGGAATTTTTAGGTTCAGGTCACATATGCTTCCTACAGTTGCAACAGAGGGAGCCCGTCTTGTTCGTGTGATACTCTCCTTAACTCTTCCTTCACCACTTATCTTCACAGTAAATGGGCTGCCTGTAAGAAGCACAGCAAGTCATTCCTCCTCTGCTCACTACACACTGCATTGAGAGGAGGGGTTAAAGCTTCCTCTAACTGCCCCTTGCCCCCATATGGGAAGTTTTAGAGTCAGACCCAAGTGAAATACACCCATGTAAGCAGAACAGTTTGGGATGCTTGCTGCTTTTGGGGGACACTGGTAAGACCTCCTTGAATCTTTGGGAATTATGCTATGAGCCAGATCACACAGCCCACCCATGGTACCACTGCACTAGCCAGCTAGGAAAGGCTTTTGTTTTTCTAACCAGAAAGTTGCCAAACACTCCTGCTTACCTGGAATGTGTTCATCTGCAAATTTAGTGGACACAATGTACACGCCAGGTACAGTTGGAAAATAAGACACTTTACAAGTTCCATCTTCTAGGTCTTCGGTTTGGATATCTACCTTGCTGGGTCCTTCAACGGCCAGCGAGATCCCACCATAACCTAAAATACAACTAAGTTAGCCTCAGATTTCCATAGTGCTATTATAAATTTGACATAAAATAGTCCAAACCCATAGCAGTAGTTAAATGTATCAGAATGGGCACATGGGAGTTGCACGATGCCTTAATGACAATTTTTGTAGTCTTAATCTGTCAGATATTCAAGGCACAAGGTGCACTCAGCTCCTAAAACATTCTGACCATATCTCTTATTTCGTTAACGTTGAGAAGTTAGCTTCAAAGACTGAGGACAAAGCTCCACATTAAACCAAAAGAGCAATATCTTCCTCATTTCTTCCTAGCTGCACATGATGACACTAGAACCAAGCACCATCCAATGACAAGAAAAGCTTCCTCAGTGCCTCAGTAACAGTCTCTGTTGGCTGTGAAAGAAGACATCCGGCAAGACAATGCAAAACATTTTAGAAGTTAATAGCATTGTCTATAGTTAATAACTGACAATAATGACTGTGCATGCTTAAGCCACTATTTTCACCTGCTGCTTTGCAGCTTTTGACCTAGTGATTGCACACTGAGGAAGATAATGCTCGCAGCATCTCACAGTCCCTTTGCAATGGAACTAACCTGCATCTCTTGTGTCTACAACGAAGTCACACATTTCAAAGGTTCGTCCTTCTACCAAGCCACGTCCATAAACTCTTGCTCGCCTTGCATCTCCTATCTCAGACTGGACCACCATGATTGTTACAGGGCTGTTTGGTACATGGCTCCCATTTTTCTTGATGCTAACCAGATGTTCTCCTACTTCCTGTGGAATGAAGGAGATGCCTACAAAGCAAAGAAATACAAGAAACTCATTCACATTTATGCACATTATACTTGATTAAAAAGCCTTAAATCACATAAAGAAATTAAATTCTGAACGAGCACTCTCTTTATACTTGTTGAAGTGTTGATCTCAAATAGGCCACAAAGCCATTCATGTATACTGACAAAAAGCACAACCTGTCACGTCACATGCAAGCAAACACAAGAAGTCACGTTCATACTCTTCTGTCTTTGGCCAACTGTGCCAAACAATATCAGCCACCTAGTTTGATAACGCTCCTCTGGGAGGGAGCAGAGAAGTCAGTCAAAAAGGCAAAGCAAACTGGAGTAGAGGCTACTATACTACTCTCTCAGATCAAGGCTATCAGAGCTTACCAATGTGGTTATTGGGCAGCCTCTTCAGAAGACAAGGCTCATCACAACCTGATGGGGCTTTAATGCTGGCTGTTAGGAGGCTGAGATCAGTCTCATTGATGTCCAACAAAAAGTCAGCAGCAGAACCAAGCTTAACCTGGGATCGCCTTCTGTTATCATCTGCATATGTAAAGAGAAATGAGTCAGAAAATATTACAATGTTAAGTGCAGAACAAGTTGGAGGACTTCACGTTCCTGCCGCAAACCAGGTCCCCCGTGCTATCAGAGCTTAATCCTCATTACCAATTGCTTTCAGAAGTCTAAACTTCATACCTGTGATCTTGGCCGTGAACGGACTGCCTGGGATATGCTTGTCATTGTACTTAACCAGGATGCTGTAGTTCCCAGGCAGCGTAGGCAGGTACGTGACTGTGCACGTCCCATCTTTGTTATCAATGCAGCTGATCTCTGCTTTTGAAGGTCCTTCAATAGCCAAGTCCAGCCCACCTAGGAAACAAGGAGAGAGCACTTCTATAAATCTTTGTGCACATCAAATCCAAAGAAGATACAGTACGTAGTACTAAAAAGGCAGCCTGGATGCTATTTTGCCAAAGGACAGCAGTAAAAAGCACTAAGGCCAATCCACTAAGACCACAGCTCTATGCAGCCTGTTAGATTCACCTAACAGTGATTTCAGATCCAGTCATCATCCACTAGATCTAAGTTACCTTCAGCTTATTTTTAATTAAACAAATCATTTGCACTCTGAACCACAGGGTACACCTACTGCTCTCAAGAAGAGGTAATACAACAGTTTTCACCCCGAGTTAACAGCCTGATATTTGCACAAGTAATTTGTATCCCACCAGAGATTCATAGTTGGACAGATGAAAGCAAATCAATGGTGATCCACATTGCACTTCCAAGAATTTCCTAGTTTAGAGTTTAAAGAACAGACTTACCCTCTCCTGCATCTTCCATGACAATGGTGAAAGTTGCTGGTTTATTTGCAACCCCATAAATGAGACCCAGTCCATAAGCAGACACACTGCCGCTGTTTGGATAATTCACATAGAACTGCAGAGGGCTCTCTAAAGGGGGGAAAAAAACCCGAAGAAGCACATTTAAGGATAAGTGGCCTGGACTACAAGAACAGAACAGACATCAAGCTGCTCCGACCCAATGGGATCTTATTCTTACGCTTACTGATACCCATGTTCTTCAATGTCGTTATCACAACTTGATATCTGAAGAACATTTACGTGACTGTAATGCACTTAAAAAAATGAATAAGCCTCCTCTTTCATCTTCAAAAAGTACTTCTCCACAATTTATTCCACATTCAGTCATGACAAAGTAAGCATTACTCAAATTACCAGAGATAAGCTTCAATGATTTTGTAAAGGGTCTTATTCATTACAAGTTTATTTTTAGCACATTAAATCAGAACATGACTCAGAAGCAGGCTTTCAGTTCAGGCACAGAGCCTGAATTTTGGTAGCTCAGAATTAGGAACTAGCACAGCACATTGTTTGACTCAATGAACCCAAACCAGCAAATTTGAAGGGTATCCAAAAACATACTTGCCAGCCTTAGATGAGACTGTACAAAAAGTACAGTCACCAACAACCAGTCATGGTTTCACAAAAAGGCACAGATAGCTCTGAAGTCCAAAGCTAGATTTTGCAGCTGAGACAGCAGCAAGTTTGATTCATGACAGCCTTCAAGAAGCAAATGTCGGCATCATCCTTCTGTCCAGGCACAGGGCAACGGTCTTACTGAACTGATACATAAAACAGCTCGGCACTTCCAGAATCACAGAACGGTATGGGTTGGAAGGGACCTTAAAGCCCATCCAGTTCCACCCCCTGCCACAGGCACGGACACCACCCACCAGACCAGGCTGCTCAAGGCCCCATCCAACCTGGCCTTGAACACCCCCAGGGAGGGGGCATCTAGAGTTTCCCTGGGCAACCTGTGCCAGGGCCTCACCATCCTCAGCGTGAAGAATTTATGGAGGTGCTATATCCATACAAAGTGCTGAAGATAATCAAGTAGCACCATGCACCAAGTTATTGAGCTCCTTGCTTCAGCCGAAGTAACCCTTTGTTTCTGTACACCAACAGAACCAGTAGCCCAGTTCAGGCAGTGCTGAAGATATTTTGTTTCACATCTACATATCCTTCTACAGATCTGACCATTTTCACTGCAGCTCCACACAGCCAGCAGGCTCCAGGCAAGGCAGAGGGGCGGCTGGGGAGCTGTGGGAGCTGCTGAAGTAGGAACAAAGAAGAGAAGAGAATGGAAATGAAAAGCAGTAGTTTCTGTTTGTTAAGATGCAGCCAGGAAGAAAGAAAGATCACAGCATAGTGTGCATGTGTGTTTTATTTTATTGCAATGAGATGGAAAGAGTAACTATAGTGTTTTAGCCACTTGGTCCTCCCCACAGATTGGAGATTCTATGCCAATGCAGTTTTAAGGCTAAACATACACTGTAACCACTAGTTTTGTGGAACAGCACAGCAGTAAATTCCAACCCCCAAAAAATTGTAGTTCAAAAATTGTATGTTTCTTCTTCATAATAAAACACCACAAAAGCTAGTTTCCAAATCCAAAGTCCATTTTAAGCCTGGCTGGTACTATTAAACCACAGTGGAAGCTCACATGTGCAAGTCCTTTGCTGTAGTTGCTCTCTGGACTCCTTGCAGATGAACTGCTGCTGAACATTTAGAGGTTCTGAGCAGTGCTTACTGCAGTGTATACCACTAAGCTATATAAACCTTAACAGGGAGCAGATGCATCAGCAGAACACCACACTTGGATCTGTGTTGCCTGCTTTGTCAGACTCACCTGGGATGTGATTTCCCATATATTTTATGTGCATTCCATGCAGCCCGACCTCAGTAGGAGCATATCTCACTGTTACTGTGCCATCTTTGTTATCCACAATATCTGGTGTATCCGTCTTTCCAGAGGGCCTGAAAACTTCACCTACAAAAAGCCATTGTGGGAGTTACAGAAAGAGGAGATGCCTGCTTCCCCTCTCCCACCCACAAAGAATAGTCTAGCCATTTCAAATTGTCCAATTCCTTACCCACAGGCTAATGGGAACACTAACCAGACATGTTTTCTACTTAAGCTGCATGAATATAACACAATGGTAGACATCTGGCAAACAGTCCTGTGACCTAACAAACTCTACAGGCAGGGTTGTTTGTTTCAGCCACTAAAATTTCCACAGCAGGCCCCAGGAAAGGCACCGATCTACCTCATCGCATGACAGTCCCTCTCCTGTGGCTGTTTTGAAAAGGAAAGATCAGTTGACCCTTCAGCAGGGAAGGACCAGGGATTGGGGTGGGATTGCTGCGCTTCAGGGCAGAAGGGGACACAGCCCACATGCGCAGGAGCTTAGTGTTACTGGGGTGTTACTGGGGTGATGCTCTCAGCTGCCAGACTTGCAGAAGAGGGGTCACCTGCTTTTGAAAAAGGTGACAGGAATGCAGGATGAGACAGTTTTGCAGCATCTGCACAAAAAATACATAATGGAGCTCATCAAGGATTCATGTAGCTGCTCCAGAGGGGAAAAAGCAGCAACAGGTCCTAAAGTGCAGCAGCTCACAGCCTAGCACTGAGAGCCACAGCAGCACTAAGAATCCCCTCGCTTAACTCAAACCACTGGCAGGGCGTATCCGACTCACCCTCTGCGAGTGTCACTTGATGTGAAACTAAACAACTAAGTTACCAGCAGGATACAGTCCTCCCCCACACGCTGTAGTCCAGACCACCCAGACTGCTAGCTACAACTGGATAAACATGCTCACATTAAGCAAAACCTCCCCGAAACCATATGCGTAGTCCAGGTACCTGTTATTTCTCCCTTCCTTACAGCAAAAGGGATAACCATATCAAAGGGCCTGAATTCCATGCCATTCATGTCTCCAACTGGGACATAAGCTTCTTCTGTGACCTAAAGGAAGCAAACGAATGGGTCACTTCAAAAAGGAATGGCAGACCCAAACAAGCACTGAGCAACTCCACTGTGAGCAGAAGCAGAAGAGAGCGTGTGGTGATTATCGCAGCCAGCCACAGGACTGGGCTCAACCAGAGCAGTGTCCAGCTAAGCTCTCCTTCGTAACACCACCACACCGCAGAGCGGAGCGAATCAAACACGGTGCGAATGGAAGACATGCTGGAAAAAAGTTAAAAGAGGTAAAAATGGAACACAAAGGGATGGAAGACAATGTAGCGCACGCAAGACCCAAAGTGGCTCCATCTGAAAGGATTTAGTTGCTTAAGGCCTGGAAGAGAAAGTGATTTTTGAATGGGGCAGAGTGATTGCAACACAAAATGGACAAAAGAAACAAGTTTCACAATGCAACATTGTGCTATTTTACTGGGGAAACAAAGCAATGCACTCAGGTTGCTTGTGCCAACAGTAGATATTGCAGAAGTAGAAGCTGTAGGTGTAATGATCCTCTTCGTGTTTAAATGAAAGTTTATTTGGAGACTCCCTTCAAGAAGCAAAGAAAAAACAAGATCTGGATCCCAAGAACAATTGATCAAACAGAAAGAATGAACACAAGGACTAGAGCGATTCAAGCAGTCCCAAGAAGCAGGCTGTCATCTGAAATGGAACACAGATGGGGAGGAACAGCTGAAAAATGTAAAAATTGTGTACCCAAGGGCGGAATCCGGGGGGGGAGGCGCCCACTGGCTCCTGCGACCGCACGGCAGCATCATCTGCATCTACAGCCTGTGCAGGGGTAAAGGCAGGTTAGGTGTTATTCTGGCATGGTGGCAATTCACATCTTTCACAGCACAGAACACACACCTCCTTCCAGCTCCTGAGCACCTTCCACCATGCAGCCCTCAAGTTCTCTCACCACAGCAAAGTGACAAAGCCAGCATGTGCCATTGTTGGAGCTTGGGAGGAAAGCTGGAAAGCAGTGCCTGCCTAAACATTGGTGGAAATGAATTGCAGAGTTTCTTTTTTATGTGACTGGCATAGGGAGGGAAGTGAGAGGTTTAAACCTAAGATACAAGTCCCCAAGCACTGCAGAGCATGGTGTGTGAGCTGGGAGGCAGAGGAGCCTGCCATCGTGGGAAGGCTGCTCCCAGCTCATGCACTTGGACGAATGACCCAGCCCATGTCCAGTCATAGCTGCAAAGCTATTCTTCTGATTCATAGCTGGGATAGCGTCATCAAAACACCGAATGTGTTTTCTCCTGGCACAGCCTCCCTTCCTACCAGACACGCCAAGAGGATGACTTGCAAGTTCCCATCTCCCCCACTCAATGCAACAAAAGTGGCTGAGACTCACACCCACGCATGCAGGTCCATTGGGCTCAGCCACCCCAGTACCTCCTGCCCCTTTACTCCACTGCAAACCACCCTAACAAAATAACCCACTGGAAACTGATGCGTGGAAAGACTCCTCTAAGAAAACCAATGCAAAACAGAAATACTGCTGTTTCAGTGTTCTCTGTCCCCAGCCAAGACACCCAAGTCAAACACGTACTGTATCAGTCAGCTAGAAAGTGGGAATTTTGGCTGGCTAGTAGAATTCCTGACCTCAATAGGCATTTCCTGTGGTAAGCTTTGAGTGGCAACCAAGGGAGTTGTTTTTTCTCATGGAAACCTTTAGAGACACTGGTAGCGATCTGCTGGGTTGGCAGGTACGAAGAGCTGGCATTGTTGACCCTGAGGAGTTGCCCACGAGCTCCAGCCAGACTTAGCACAGGTACAGCCGAGTCGTTTCATGACTGAGATGCACCAGAGGCTGGCTCAGCTGAGGTTACAAAACAAAGACTTGTTCTGCCTGCACTGAGAGCTGTACTTCACAGTAAGGGCTTCCGTGAGGCCTGAGAGGCACCTAGTCTGCTCCTCAGGGACGTTGGGGTTTTGTTTGCATTTTAAACCAAAACACGCTGAAGTATTGCACATTGGAAAGAACCTAATTAGAAGGCAGTAGATTTGGCCATAACAGTTTAACTAGCATTTGCAAATAATTCTTAAGTGTGAGCTAACAGCCTGCTTCCCTGGGATCTGTTAGCAGACTGTTCCTTATTTTCGGGTCAACATCAGAAAGTGTGAGAGACTGACAAGTCAGAGCACTGTATCTGACAATGGCTGAGTAATTAGTTGTAAAAGTTGATTACAACCACCCTTGCACATCATTTAGAAAAAGAACTACATGGGCAGGAAATGAAAAATGAATTTGTTCAGAGAAGCCAAGTCTTCATCCTGTGATGGTTTCTATCCCTCCTCATCTATCTGTATTGTCTGCTCAAAATACACTCTGCAAGTAACAAAGATTCATTAGCTCTTCCTAGTCTAATACGTGCCTAAAAACACATTTACACACAGAGTTAACCTATCACTAAACAAAAGTAGAAGCAAGGATCCAAGTGGGAGGTACTTTTGGAGCAGAGCTGGCTTACCATGACGGTGAAAGGACTGTTGGGAATTTCCACCCCACCAAAGCGGACATAAATCACATAGATTCCTGGTTTGGAGGCAGTGTAGAAGATATCGTAAGTCCCGTCCTCATTTTCAATAACTGCTTCATCTGCTTCAGCTTCTAGCCCATCTGGCAGCAGCATGGTGCACGTCACTTTTCCCTTCCCTGCTGATTTGGCATCTACCACAAAACTAACCTCCTCACCAGTCTTCACAGTGGGTGCAATTCCAGGACCTACAAGGCAATTTTCATTACAGAAAGCGTTCAGAGGACAGCTTTCCCAGGCAGGCCGCCCGCGAGGTGCCTGGGAAGCACGGCACCAAAACGCTGGTCCCAAGGACCCACAGATGTGGTTTTGGGAGCAGATGTACAACAAGGGACATTCACAGTGTTGGTCAGCACAGTGGCATGCAAGAGCTGGCCACCAACTTTCTTTTTCCTCTGCGATCAGAAAGGCTGGATGAAAACTGAGGGGAAAAAAGCTATGTTTGAAGAAAGCAATGCCTTATCCCCATGCTTTTATCGTCATACTCTTTTATGCACAGCCAAGGGCACTATCTTCTACCCTGGCCAGTGACTCAGCTGTCACCGCTTTAACATAAACGTCCTTGCATAAGCAGCTATAAAAGGGCACCGTAGCCATGGCCATATTTCTTCCTACACAACCGACACAGGGTTTTCTACTGTTCTGCCGAACATCTCAAAAACCCCAAATCACAAAACAATGCCCAAATTGTAGCAATCAGAACCAGCCTGAAGAATGCTGTGTTTAAATGCGGAACTACTAAGTCTTATTTTCAGTACATATTAAATACTCCTGGTTTTGACCGCCACTTGTTAACCAGGTAAATGGCTCATTTTCCAAGTGGCAATGAACCCGCTGTTTTAATACCTTGACAGTATTCCAGTATCTACTCCTACAGCGATTGTATTTCAGCTTTACAACAGAGTTGTGGGCACTTCTTGGAGAAGGGAAATTCAAGCTGGCATCTGAGACTAATCTCCATCACAGTTATTTTGAACAGTTAGTGACTTCAGTTACTTGGAATAGTATCAGATTCAGTCATTAAGGCCTCTTTTAAACAAATTTTGAAGCAAAGGGCATACCTGGCGCTCTGTTTTCTATTTTGCCAGGAATATATTTCTGTTTATGTAGGCTTGAAAGGAGCCAGCTGCTGGACAGGCACCGGGTAGGCTCTAACTGCAAGATGCAGATCAGCACAATGTCCAGACGCAATCACTAGTCTACAGCCACAGATTAAGTTCCCCTGTTCAATTTGGTCTTGCCTAATTTATGTACTAATTTTAAAATCAGGGGATTTAGCATTCAGTGGCATTCTGATAACTACGCTCCTGTCACTTCCACTCCCTGCTACAGCCTCCGCTGGTGGCCGGCCCAGAGATACGTGATGACCATCCATCCTGAGAATGGGTAGGGGTCAAAGCTCTAAGTGTGCTCCCATAGCAACAAATTTGGAGTATATTCAGATGCTGGCCAACCCTGACCGGAGAGAAAAGCAGCAGAAATCTCCACTAATAACACCCAGTCTGAACAGGCTTTGCTAAGGTAGAAGCACACAGCCAGCTATTTATACCATTAGAATTCATCCTGCTCTTGCTCAGAACAAAAAGTTTATTTCAATGGCCACAGTGCAAGAAGCATGATGCAGTGAACATGTGCAGATGTGTTATTTTTAAATCAACCTCACTACAGTTCTCAGGAGGATTTGTTTAGGCCAAAATAAGCATCAGACTTCAGTTGCATTTGGCTGTTTATAACAACCTCAGCAGTTTGAAAGTTTGTGCTAGAGACTGCAAGAGATTCCTGCCCACCCACAGGTTGGGTGCTTCTTTATCTTTAGGAAAACCCCTCTCGTTAGAACAGACACAAGTCTCCAGCATCTTCTACACCCACTACACCAACTGTATCATGCTCAGAAGGCAACTTTACACCAAGTAAAAACAATGGCAACAGAGAGGAGCCAACACTCACCTGTAGCAAAACACTTGCTGGCATCTCCAGCTGGGGATGCCCGGATCCGATAGGGAGAGGATGGGATATCATCTCCACCGTACTTCACACCGATTGTATAGCGGCCTGTTCTGTCTGGGACATAGGTGACTGTGTAAGTGCCATCCTTATTGTCATTAATCTTCACCCTCTTAGGTTCACCTTCTTGATCCTGAGGAATGCAAACCAGAAGATTTAAGCACTATGAAGTTATTTACGAATCCCTTCAGCAAGGCAGCAATTCTGTTCACAACCACATTAGTCTCAAACAGATTCAGAACTGCAGCTTTTCAAGGGTTAAATACTCAAGGACTAGTACCAGGAACAGACTATTAGAAGCAAAAAGGTATCAGACCATTATAAAACAACCAGTGCTGTCATACCATGCTTGCCTGGGACAAGAATGTTTATGAGATGCAGCAAGCCATTTTAATGAACTTTATATTAATTGTAAGAAGTTTTAGACTTCATTGTTGTATTGCTGTATGGTATGTAGAATGCTTCATAGGTCCCTCAGAAGCCAGACTGGAGCATCTTTGTCATGATAGAAGTATTAGGGGGTTTTGGCCAGCTGCTGCCCAAAAGGTCTGACGTCGGGGGAAGCATTACTGGAGTATGTCAACGCTCCTGGATGAAGCATCCAGCTCCTGACACAGTGCAAGGTCTACAGATAAATGCAGGCCTACATAGGCCCTTCAGGTACCATTTTCTACACTGAATACAAGAATTAAAGAGATGCGGAAACAACATAGATTTGAGCTTCAGCATCAAGTTTTCATATCTAAGCATTGCACAAAATGTTTCCAACAAAGCTACTCCCAGCTACAGCTTTTGGTGCAACCCATCAGCTGCAAAACACAAAGCATTTCAGAAAGTCTTCCAGGCCTGCTCACAGAGAATGTTAACCACATTCCATATTTTATTACTTAACACTGCCTGGGGTACAGTTTAAGCTGTAAAGGACTCAAGATTTTAGGGACAAGGAAGGCTTGTGAAATGTTTGACATTCAACAGTAAAGAATGAGAAGCAAATAAACGCCATGAGGAGGACTGCCTATGTGGTCACACCATGCAGGACTTGTGGAACTCGATCTTCAAAGCCATGGCCAGGCTGGGAGCTCTGATAAGTATTCTGGATCCCTTAAGAGTATATTTGCATGCCAGAATAAAGGCAATTGCTTTGCTGCACTGCAAACAGCGGGACAGCAGGAGCACTGGAGCAAGAATGCAGAAGGGCAAGTACAACCAGCCATGCCATGACCTTGGCATGCCAGAGCTGAAAAATGTGCTTTATGGCCCACTAACCAGAGACCTTTTCACTGAGGCCACAGATTCCAGGCACCAGAAATTGCGGGAAGAGCAATAACAAAGTCAAATAGAGATACTACAGGAATGCTCTTAAGTAGCTTATGACTTTTGGCAACCTTGAGGGAGACTTGTTTGTTAATTTATCATCACTTAATGCTCAGTGTGGATGTCATCTCATGGCCTTCCAGAACTAAAATATCTCCATTTCAAATTCCAGCATTTTTGTAACCTTACAAGAAAATGTATTTTTCTCATTTTGGGCATTTGCAGAGCATAAGGCTAACCAAGAGCCAAATATAGCATGGGTGATGACTTCAAGACAATAGTCTCATAAAAGCAGCCTTAAGGGCTTCACAAACACAGAGTGCAAGACTGTCCTGTACCAGAGTTCAAGGTCCAGCCAGCAGCCCAGTCCCCAGGACACTGGGTACATCAGGATACAGTATGTCAGCACACTTGCAACAGGAGCCATCTGTGCCCACCTAAAAGAAGGTGTTTCCACTCCTGCTTGGTTATGGAGCTACTTACAGTGATGAGTACAGCCAGATGTCCCTGCCCGGCATCCTTAGCATCCACAGTGAACTCCACAGGCAGGCTGGCCGGTATGCCGTAGGAACTGAGACCCGGTCCACTCGCCGTCACTTTACTGGCGTCATACGTAGGAAGCACCTTCACCTTGAAGGGACTTAAAGGGAAATTCATTATTGCCCCTTTCTCCTAACAGAGTGGCTGATAGTGACTGCAGGCCAGGCTGAGGTGTGGCTACACTTCCCCTACAGCATCTCTGCTGTAGGCGCAGCAGTCTCAAACCACCAGGGAACCCTGAAATTGTGCAAGGAGTTGCACTGGTTCAAGCACAAAGGAGCACAGCTGGCCCTAAAGTGGTGCTTGCGCTGGGAGAGCGTGACCAGGTAATTAAATCTTCGGTTCATCTAAGTTTATCTTCATCACCTTACCTGCGAGGGATCTCTTCATCAGCATATTTGACAGAGATCATATACGGCCCCTCCTGGGTGGGTGTGTATACCACTGTGTGGGTGCCATCTCCGTTGTCTACTACATTCACGGGCTCCACAACTCCTAGAAAAGCAACAGATGATTTTGTCAGCCACACTATTAAAACTCAGCTCCTCATCAGCCATCAGCTGCACAAAGCTCAAGATGCACTGCTGATTTACAGGTTTGCACCAAGCTAAATTTGATTTTTTTTTTTAAATGAAGGAAGTAGGTGTGGATCAGTGATCAGTTTCCCTTATTTTGTATCCAAGCACCATTAACATGAGATAGATTTGTTATCCACCACTCTCTGGGCTCCCATCTTCTTGCTGTAAAGAAAAGCTAGCATAAAAATACTGGAAAAAAATCTACCTTGCTGTACATGCCAGGCGATTGCCCAAAATACACTGACGATCCTTCGAGAAAGCAAATGAGTCATCGTTTTAATTGCTTGAACCGTCATTTGCAAGATTACACATTGTTACTGGGATTCACTGCACAGAATTGAGCCCTGAAGCCATTTAATACATAGCATTCACCAATTTGAGCTTCACAATCAGGTATTTGGGAACACAGGCTTGCTGCCTAGGCAGGAGAGCCCTGCAAGCTGCCAAAGTCCTAAGAAAGCAGGATCAATTATTTCAGTTTGCATTAAGCTAAATCTACAGCAGATTATGTGTCTTATCAGTTCAGATCAACACACAAAGCAGTCTACAATTACAAGTTGGCTTTAAAACACAGGACGGATCAGCAGTAAGTACACACAAAAGAAACATATAGTTGCCATGCAAAGCTTAAAAGCAACATGGTTGGTTCCCACTCCCTTCTACAGATGATTCTTGTTGCTGCCAATTGGATTTCCGAGAGCCAAAATTGCCAGTAGCTAGTGAGAGTTCAAACCTGTCTCAGTGTCACCCTTTGGATCACCCTTAAAGAAATCCGAAATCGCTTTCAATGGGGAGCGCCATCCCTGGGAATCCGTCTCATCAGCTAAAATTAAAGAAGGGTTACCTGAGGGGCACCAGTGTAACCTGACACTCGAGTTGGGAAGCAGCTCTTGCCTCCCAGCAAGGCGAGGCTTGCAGCCAAAAGGCACTTGCTGATGAGATACTGTGCCTACCAAGACACGGCTTCCCAGGTTAACGCAAACATCATTAATACCATTCGCTTGAAGGCTTTGCTGCTCTCTGGTGATCCCAAGAGATGGGTTTCCCAAGCCACCACTTGTGAGAGACTTTGGACTTACCTTTTGATATCTAAATCTGAGCCACAATTGCTCACCAGTGATGCCTACTCACGTCATTTCTCCCAGCTCTGAACATTAGGATAAGGCCAAAGACACTGCCCAAAGCAGTGCCACCCAGGGCACAGTTAGACTTTCACAGTACAACACATGGGACAGCTCTCCAGGTGCACACGCTGGATGAACGGGAACTGAGGGAAGTGCTCGCTCAAGTGGTATCCACCTTTGCGAGCAGGGCCAGGCCTACGTTACCCACCCAAGGGCAGAGTCAGAGGTGGGACAGCTGGGTGGAGTACTTTGGTTCTTACCTCTGGGTCCTGCCACCACCACCTCAAGGGGTGCTACTCCTGCCTTGCTGGTGTCTACAGTGAAGGACTGTGGGATTTTGGCTCGAACAGCTGTTCCCACACCTGGTCCTGCAATCTTCACCTTGCTGGGATCCACAACATCCTTCACAGGAACCTTGAAAGGACTGCCTGGAAGTTAACACAGCAAGAGTTAGCACCACAGAGTTAACAGTTTGAGGAAAATGCTCAAGTAAACGCAAACAGTTGGCTTCTAAATTGCCAGCTCCACCGGTCCCTCCTTAAAGCCTCCATGCAGCTACAACACAGAGGAGCTACTATAATGCAGAGGTGGATCTCATTTGGTTTTAAAAACTAAGGACAGAACAGAGCAGCTATTCTGGATAAATATATTGCTGCCATGCTCAAGTCACACTGCTGGAGGATCCCAAGAGGGAGAGGAATGACCACAGCCATCAGCAGAAGCTGATCTGTTCCCAGGGAGGGACAGCCCTCTAACACTACTGCGCAGAGGAGTTGCTAAGACAAAGCACCACAGCCTTAAGACTTTTACAACACCATTTTACAAGATCCCAGCACATGGGAGAGTATAACCAAAGGGTTTTTTTCCCCACTTTTCTTTTGACTTTTTTGTTGCTATCCCTCTGTCTCAGGCAGGAACAACCTCACAGCCTCCATGCTGTTCCTCTGCTTCTGCAAAAGCCAGAAGTGCAAAGATGGTGCTCTACATTTTCACTGTCTACTCAACAATTCAAGTTGTGATCCATCTGTTTCTCACACCTCAAAAAAAATACACACCAAAAAAACCCAGAAGTGCAAACAGTGGCATGTAGGCACTTGTTTCATTTATGTTTTACCAAATTCAGTATGTTGACAAACAAAATGGGACCAACGGGAAAGAATCAGCTCACTCAATGTCTAGGAAAGAACACCTGGGTGTTTGCTGTATGACAACACCTAAGTGCTCACACATTTCAGCAAAATGTGTCTGGCATTTAGGAGCATTTAATTCTTGTTACCAAGCAAAATATCCTTCTTTCAGTTGTGAACTGGTGGATGTCACAGATGTACCTGGAACATTGCTTAAACCTACTTCACTCCAGCTTAACGTCCAATGGAAAGGCATAGAGAGGCAAACGCCTGTTTTAGGGAACAGTCACTACTCTCTCTGCAGTAACCAGAACCTTCGGTGGTTAATATGAGCTGCATGACAAGCTCACTCATTAGACCTTCTTACAACAAAACAGAATCTTGAAGGCACACACGTACCAAAGGGCTATTTTCTTAACCTAACATACTATGCAGCACTTGGGGCAGGAGAGAAAAACACGGTTGTTTGTCAAGGCTAGTGTCCTTTTTCCTATCCCATACATCTGTACCAGCTCTTTTGTTCCCTCCAGCTGGTGCTACAGTCTTGAAGAGGCTATTCCACATCCCCACAGAGCCTTTCAGAAAAGAGAACAGGCTGCAGTCCTTCCTCAAAACTACTGCACCACAGCACACAGCACTCCACACTTCCCTACTGAGGGTGAGGAACGAATGTCACCACTGTTTCTGCCTGAATTCCCAGGAAAAGCAGAAAGTCAAGACCACAATAACTCCCACAACATGAGTGAAATGCAGGCACTGAGTCCTGAGATCAATCCCTTCCCTCCTCTGAAAGCTACTGAGCTCTTACCAGGAATATGCTCTCCCCCGTATGTGATGTTAACATCGTAGTCTCCTGGAACATAAGGAACATACTCAGCGCTGCAGCTCCCATCCTTGTTATCTTTACAGCTTATTTTAGACTCTGAAGGTCCTTCGACAGTTATTCCAAGGCCACCAATTCCTGCTCCTCTGCAAGAGAGAAATACACATTGTTAGAATTACCTACTTCTAGCAGCAGCTTTGTAGCCTTCACATGCTCTGGCCGCAATTTTAGTCTTACTGGAAGTGCAGTAATTTGACTTCTGACATCCAGCCTTCAGCATGCTCTGGCATGCAAAGCCATTCTACCCAACCTCACTCACATCTTCCCAGAATTTTATCCTCAGCCATTATCAACCCTTAATCTCTGCAGAGCAGAGCGCTCAGTATGCAATGAGGTAGCAAACACAGAAATCAAAAGGACACAGTTTGGCCTTTCTATAAATATTTGTACTGGGTTTAGCATCCTGCATTATACATCTCAGTGCACTCCTGAGATACTCCTTAAGGATCAAGTAGGCTCAGTTACCTGGTGACAACTGAAAAGGCATTTGGCTGATTTGTGAAAGCCTCTTTAAGTCCAGGTCCTTGTGCCTTTACACGTGATGGATGGCAGCCCTCTGTCACGTTCACTCTGAAGGGACTGTTCGGCACAGGTACGCCATCATAAGTTACACTGACTGTGTGTGGACCTGTTAAGAGGAAGAAAACACGTCCCAAATTTCCTAAATATTCTCATTACTTAACATCACTTCTACAAGATGCTACAGACTTAGATGTCAGTAAAGGCTAAGACCCTCCTCCTACATTTCACAAGACTTCGCTAGTGTTTCACAACCGAGATGTCATCTATGCATTGTTCTTCTGAAGCCAAGTTACTGTAAAAGTCAACTCTTCAAGCTAAAATAGAGCTACTTCTTCCTGAATTATCTCCTCTGCTGGCAAAAACCTCAGTAAGATGCCAACAAGTTACCGGCAGATCTTAGCGGTTTGCCAAACGAGTCAGAAGAGCTGCTTGCTCTTGGCTTCCTCCTCTCAAGTTAAAAAAAACCAAACAAAACAAAGGTTACCCTTTTCAAACGGCGTGTACTCTACTGAATACGTTCCATCAGCGTTGTCTTGGATGAGACAGTCCGTGGGGGAGCCAGACGGGCTCGTGATCTGTGTCCTGATGTGGTCACCGCCAGTCTTTGTTAGAGGTCGAGCATCCACACTGAACTCGGTTGTAGCTTCTCGGAAGACATCTGCAGGATACGTTTTCAAGAGTCACTTCAAGAACTGCATGTATTTCCGATGACAAAATACTTTGTGAACCAGCACAATAAACAACTCTTTTGGGAACATAACGAAACGCCTCTGCCCAAGGGTCACCATGGGAACGTGCAAGGTTAGCACAACATTTAATGCTCAGAATATTCTGTGTACAATAAAGGACCACAAGTCCTACAAACTCTGATAACAAGAGTTATTCTCACCTTTCCCTTCCACTCCTGGCCCAAACACTTTAACTCTGCTTGTGTCCACTGCTGGCTCCACTTTGACTCGGGCTGGGAATTTAGGCACTTGCTCTCCTCCATATCTCATCTTGATGGTGTACATGCCAGCTGTGAGGGGCACATATGTCACGACATAGGTCCCATCTTTGTTATCATCAATCTGGACCTCTGCTTTGGAACCAGTATCCGATACCATATCCACCCGCAGGTCCCCAGGACCGGCTTCCGTGCAGTCGACATTCAGCAGCCCTGCCTCACCTACTTTACCACGTTCCAGACCTGGGCCTGTGGCAACAACTTTAGAGACATCAAATGGCATTTCTATGTCTGCCTTAAACGGCGAACCAGGAATGTGAACCTCTTCAAAGAGGATGTTTACGAAATACTCTCCAGGCTTTGTAGGCAGGTAGGAGACAGAGCAGGTCCCATCACCATTGTCTGAGCATTCAATTTTAGCTTCACACGGGCCTTCTACTGTCAAACCTAAACCTCCAGTTCCTGCCCCTTTGGTATCTATTGTGAATTGAGCTGGTTTTCCAACGAGGCCCCCTCGAAGACCTGGACCATGAGCTTTTACCTAGAAAAAGAACACGCAGTTGAGCAAAACTCATTTTTTCGTGTTATTGCAAGCACAGACTGCCTAATTAGACTTGTTTGTACATGGGACTCTATTAACAACTCTTAAAAATATAGAGAAAGAAGCATCTCCTCTGCCACTCCTTCAAGTTTTACTGTGAAGTTCTCTCCTCCAAGGAGGTTTCTATGCAAGAATATTCATAATCTCACCAATATTTCATTGCCGTATGTTTTTCTTGAAATCTGTTTCCTTAGAAAGAAGTAATCCAATATAGTTGAGATGCTCGTGAGGCTAACTTCTATTAAATTACAAGCAATACTTGTATTTGTCACACTATTTGGGATGTTTGCAGTATTTTTGGTTAGTTCAGTATTCTTTCTAATACAGTGTTATAGGAATGATTTCCATGAGTCATGTAGACTGCAAAATGGAACAGCTAAGCGCTCTGAATAAGGATGTTCCTGTGTCTGGTTTGGCCAAAACCAAGACAAAACTCATGCAATAGCACACAATTCAGTTTCCAGGTATCAGATGTTGTTAGAGCCCTAAACCATTCACTTACCTTGGAGGGGTCTGGAGGTAGCGTGGCCTCAACAGTATAGGGGCTTCCTGGGATTGGATTGCCATCATAACTCACATCCACAACATACAGTCCTTCTTCCCTTGGGATGTATTTTGCAGTGCTGCACTCCTTACCCAGAACTGGTTCCACCAGACATGGCACAGCTTTCCTCATAGGACTGGAAATATTAACATCCAGTTTACCTTGCCCACCAGCTCCTTTGGTGTCAATTACAAATTCCTGATCCTTCCCTACTTCCACTCCTGAAAAAAAAGACAAAACTCATATTACATTAAGTATTCCACATCAGGCAGTTCTCCAAGAAATCTCTCATGCACGCATCACTGAGGGAGCAAGCATTGGCAGAGCCCTGCTCAGTCTGTATCCCTCTATGCAAAAAAAAACCCCTGCTAAACCAAACAAAAAATAAACAAGTGCTATGCTTAATTGCAGCAACAAAGCTGCAGTGCTAAACATGACTGTGTAACACATGGCCTGACAGTATCAAGAGGCTCATTTCAGAAATGCAACAATATTTCACAGCCCTAAGTTCTTCCGCTTTCAGAAAACAAAGAGACTGTATGAATGACACTCTGCACTGTAGCAATTAAACATATTTGAACGAACAGCCAAGGAAACCAAATTTCATCAGCAGGTACCCAGTCTGGTGAAGAATCCAGCTCTTCACCACAAAGGCCTGAATCCCAGCACATCCTTTGTCCACATTGCTACGTAATCTTTGCCAAAAAAGTAGTCTAAATTGAAATTTAGTCCTCAAGAGAACCAGATTAAGTCAGAGTGGTCAAGCTATAAAATAGAAGCTGGTTGATCCCCAATCATAGCACATTAAAAAATAAGTTTCTTGACCCCACTTCTGTTCCAGCAGGACGTGTCAGCTATCACAGATTACATGTCAGCTATCACAGATTCAAGAGACACGTCAGAGGTAGGCTGTGGGACTTTCAGCCCAAAGGTACTTACTGTTTTCGAGTCCATTGACTTTAACTTTGCTCAGGTCTAGCGGAGCAGCAACACCCACAGTGAAAGGGCTTTTAGGGACAGGATCACCACCGTAAGTTACCGAAACCTTCATTGGACCCTAGTTGGAGAATTTACAAATTAGATCAGTTCCTCACTTCACACTGACGCACTAATAACCACACAGTACATAACCACTTCCCCTAATCCATTTTAGCTGACCATAGCCAAACTTACTGGTTTATGGACTCCCAAGCTCTCATCCCACTGCAGTCCTTCAAAGCATTAACTGGTTTTTATTTAATATAAGAGAAAAAACAGGCAGTTCTTTCCAACATTTAATTAGCTGCCTGGCAAAACCTCCACCTCAGGCTGGCTCCCACCCTCCCAGTGCTCAGAACCGACGGCTGAATGAATGTCCCAGTGCTCCACACCAGGTATCCCCTTCCACCATACAAAGAAGTCGGGACAAAGCCAAACCTGCCAAGTGGCCATATTATTACAGCATTTGAAATACCAGGGGTTTAAGCTGTACAAGTCAGAAAGATTAATAATGCTCTTGTGTATTTTGGCTGGAATACTGCACAGCCATGGCAAGCTCCAGCCCACGATGTGTGCTCCTTTTACTCTCTCCTACCGCAGTCCATATTTTAGCTATATTCACTGTTTGCTTACTTTTCGTTCTTGGCCAATTCAGCTCCCAAGTGAACTAATCATGGATGTTTCACACAAGCTAGTGAATAGCTTCCATGATTACCCTTAGTTGTTTTCAGAAAACACACACATGGGTAGCTGTAGCAACATCACAAGCAAGACAGATAAGGCTGAGTAAACAGCATTAAACCAAGGCTCCTCTGCTGCTGACGCAGCCCCTCAGGAATTTAACTACCTAGGCTGTCCTCCCCGCCCTGCTCTGAAGAGTCCAGAGTTTCATTCGTAACCTAGTGCTTAGAAACCTGAACAAGACAGGGTCCAGGAATGACCTACATGCTCACAGGCTGGAGGGACAACAAGGCTATTCTAATTACTATGCAGCCTGTTCTCCTCTTTTAACTATTGCTTTCCTGTCACTGCTATCTGCGAGCAAGTCCACAGCTCCTCCATGACCCAAGGTACTACTCTCCACATAGGAAACCCAAGTGGAAGATGTGGTTTGGGCAACCTGGCTGGTTTCATCACCACTTTTCGTGTGAAACAGCAATATGGTACGGCTCACACACACATGGCGTTCAGATGACTTTGCTCCCTTTTGCACACCAACCCCGACTTAACAAGCAAAAGCTTCTCCAAAGAGGTCTGCCAGCCCCAACCTGAGATCATGCAACTGCTTTATCCAAAAACAAACGCTAGCTCTATGCTGCTTCCAGAAATGCTAATCCAGCATTATCAGACAAATAATGCTGCAGTTCTCCACATGAGCCCACTTTTATACAGCTAAGTTCAAGGAAGCTGGTGCAGATGACTGAGTAGCTCATGTGTTTGTTCAGCAGAACAAGAGCAGCAAAACACTTTCATCTCACCACTAAAGCACCTACATCTTCAGAAATACATGAGATTTGTGCATTCTGGTGTTTAATGACCCTTCACAAACGTGCAAGCATCACATACGGAAAAACACTTCCTAGTTATTAGAAGCTTTCACTTTCAGCTCTTTAACGGTGTTGCTAGGAAGCATCTGCTTGTGAACCAAAACGTGTTAGATCAAATTTTTTCCAAACCAAGGGCAAACTTCAAATACAAATACTTTTGATGCATTTACTCTGCAGGACAGCTTTGCTCATCAGCACCGACTACTTCACTTTCTTACTGCGAAGCTGTTACACTGTCACCCAAATGCTGTGCTTTTTGCCCCTGCTCTGATTTGCCCTACAGCTCCTTTGACAACAGCAGCTTGCTGAGTGGCAGCACATCCCAGCCCCAACTTTGCAGGACCACAGCTGCCCAGAGCAGGTGGTGCAGCATTTTGGACCCCAGGAAGGTTCACTCCCTTTCCTCTTTGACTGACAATGTGTGGAATGACAACATGAGCTCTGGTACTTCTTCAATATCTTGCTTGTTCCCAGAAAAGAATACAGTGACTGATACACCAGAAAACTGCATTACTGCTTTCCAGCCCCAATTGTCCTGCAGGCTTTAGGGATGCTGGGGAACAGGACACCTTGGCAATTTTTATCTGCTCATTCCTCTGTACATGGGTACCAGAGAGGGAGGTCACAGCACTACTGGCAGCATGAGCCATTCCCTCTTGTATTCCTTCAAGAGTTGGACCTACCTGCTGTATTGGAGTGTACCTAACAGTGTGGGAATAGTCATAGTTGTCAATGATATCCAGATCTGTCACTGCCTCTCCCGGCACTGGGCTGCTGAACTGCACATCCAGCGGCGCTTTTCCAGCTCCTTTGGTGAACACAGTGAAGTGTGTTGGCTTTCCATTTTCGACGCCTGAAGAAAAATGTTAATTCTAATTTACGTAGAGCTCACACACAGAAACTTCTCCCAGTAAGCATTCGGTACCTATAAAGGCTGCTCAAGCCAATGGAATGGACCCCTTTCCAATTGCCTGGCACCCCACCCAGCTGCATCCAGCACCGTATCACTGTGAGAGGCAGTGGCTACCCTGCAACTGCCTCTCACAGTCCAGCACTGACCACACCATCTCAAACCAGCTCTCACCAGTCTTGTTCAGCCCAGGTCCTTCAGCTTTCACTTTGCTGGCATCGTGCGAGGGGTCCACTTTAACTCTGAATGGGCTGGCAGGAATTTCCTGCAAAAAAACATAGCAGGTTGCTCTTCACTAGCTGAACTAGAGAGATAATCATGTTAAGATGCTCCTGCTTTAACTCCAGCACCATCTTGAGTAAAATTTCACCCCATTTAAACACTCTGCTCCTCCTTACTGAGTACTGGTCATTCAAAGCCCAGGTCAAAGTTAACAGCTGAACAGTTTGCAGGGGCCTCTCTCCCTTTTTTTCTTTACAGAAAACTTAGTTTTATTCCTGTATTCCTTGGACAGTCACTTTGGTTTTCTGTCCTTTATAAAGTAGCTTTGCCCCATCACTGAGACCACACTTATTATGACAGCCCAACACATCACATGCTTGATCTTGAGTGTCTCCAGCCAATTCCCCTCACTTGTGTACCTTCAAGCACTACAAAAGTGGTTTTAGAAACAGTGACCAGACAAGGTGCATGTGAGCTGAAACAGAAGGAGCCAGCTGTAAGCCACCATAGCCAGCTGTGCAGCAGCAAGTGTTCAGTGATCAAAGAGCATATAAACAGACTGTAGACACATCAGGCTGTAAAATGATGATTACAAACCTCTCCTGCAAAAAGGACTTTAATAGTGTAGCGCCCAGCAGCAGGTGGTGCATATTTCACCGTGAATGTGTCATTAGCATTGTGAATGATGTCAAAATCTATGTCTTCTTCCTCATCACTGACCACTCGAGCATCGCACTTAATTCCAACACTGACATCACCTAGAAAAAGTAAATGAAGGTTTTGCTACCAGCAGGTGAAGACATGGCCAGCCAAACAGCCAGCACATTCTCATTTCCAGTAGTCACCCAAGTCACCTAATTAATTGATGTAACAGATCACATCACAATTCATCACAATGTTCTGCTTCCCAAGGCTTTTCCATGAGACAAGGAAACAGTATGCAATCCCACGTGTGTGACCCATGGTTCTGATACCACAGCAACAGCCCAGCCTGCCTTTACCTTCTCCTGCATCTGTGCAGTCAACAGTGAAGTGCGTTGGTTCGTTTGCTTTCAGGCCAGTTCTCTCCACACCAGGTCCAAACACTTTCACTTTCTGAGGATGACTCCCTTGACCTATAAGGACCTACATGGATTCACAAGGGTCAGAATCAAATATCTACGTCACACTTGAGATGACAGCCAAGTTGGAGATTGCTTGGACAGAGGCTACAAGAAAATAGTACCAAGGTAAGAACTAATTGCCCCAACTCCTCCTGGCTGCAGCTGGACTGATAGGAGACCTCCTGTATGTGAGCTTGAAAAGCAGAAAGCTTTTTTCAGGCAGCTAGATTCCTAAAAAAAGACAGCAGAAGGGTACATTTCCTTGACTTTCACAGAAGGGTTTTATCATTCTAGTTATAATGACAAGTAGTTGTGAGCATGAATGTCCTACCAGGGGCTAGAACTAGTAATATCCATCTCAGTACTTACCCTAAATGGGCTATTGGGCACGTTGGCTCCTCCCCAGACAACAGAAATTGTATGTTTGATTGGTTTAATTGGCACATAGGAGCAGGCAAACACACCATCAGGCTTGCTCTTTATCTGGATATCAATAGGGTTTCCTTCTCCATCCTACAAAGCAGTTAACAAGCAGAACATTCAGATACTTTAAAAATGTTTGTATAGTTTGAACAGCTCAAGACTGTTCCAAAATGTGGGGGTTTTTTCCCCCCGAACTGTATTCAGAAATACTGAAGAAATATGCAAATTACACTCCTGTAAGTCTCCCTCACCTAACATTTCCTAACACCATCCTAGAACACATACTTAAACAAGCTCGCCAGAGATTCACAGGCTCAGAGACACTCAGTCTGCTTCCAAATGACAACTCCAGGAAATTATGGCTTGCTTTGCAGAAGAGACTCCAAGTAAAAAAGCAAAGCCATGCATTTCATAAGCCAGGGAGAAGTCACCTTGTTTTGAGTTAGGTTTGCTGCCTGACTACATTAATCAGATCAAAGCACAGAGGTTTGAGAAACACACATGCTCAGAACTAAGTGGTATGTAAGCAAGCAGAAAGTACTCAGGGCATTTTTCTCAACAGCATTAAAGCCCTTTTACTGAGGCTTTACATAGCTGCCTTTGGCTTTTTACCTGTGCATACATCTTCAGAGGCGCTTTCCCAGCATCCTTGGTTTCAACTGTGAACTCAGCAGGATTGTTCACTATACAGCCAGTCCTCTCCAAGCCTGGACCATAAGCCTTCACCTAAAAAACCAAAACACCCCAAGAGTTTAGCTTGCAGTTCAGAAAGAGAAGTGAAACTAAGTGATTTACTTCTAAAGACTTTCCCCTTCCCACAAAACTCATGAAGCATGGGATACAAGTAGAGGCTAGTGTGTAAGTTGAGAATTTGGACTAATTCAGCAAGCGTTCATTACATTAAATCAAAACCACAACAGCATTGTTAGAAAAAGCTGAGTAAAATCTGGCTGAAGCATGGCAATTTCAGAGCTTTAAGTAGAGGCAACTTAAGAGCCAAGTCTATTACCAGAAGCCTTCAGAAACATCTCTACTGTACTTATATCAAAGATGGGCTGTGCTATACGTGAGCTCTTACACAGCACCTTATCTGGGTTGAAGTCTCCTGAAGCTGGTCGGATGAATGCCATGTAAGGGCTGTCTTTTATATCCTCATCATCACACATGATGTGCACAGCATATTCACCGGGCTCTTTGGGCCAGTACTTCACATCGCATGAGCCATCATTCTTGTCATCACACTCGATTTTAGCCTGAGAAGGGCCTTCTATTGCAAAACCTGAAAAGGAACAAGTAGATTCCTCATGTTAGGTTTGTGGTGGCTGCCAATGTAACACCACTTCTCCAAACTGCTTTTTATTAGCTATAACCACACCCAATGCTCTCTATCACCCTTCTTCAGCAATATAGGAGATAATCCATCATTCCCTTCTGGATCTCATCCCACAGAACCACAGATTAACCCTCCCCATTATACACAATCCTGTCTCTAGGACTTGCCTTTGATACTCACAATGTAAGTTTATGTTTAGATGAGAACATCTTACAGACATGGCTTTTTACTGCTGGGAAAGCTATTGTTTTTCATTAATTCATTGCTAGCAATGCAATATAGAAATATTTCAGGCATACTAAGTAAAATAACATACCAAGAGAGCCAACTTCTGTGCCAATGGACTCTACCACAAAGTCAGCAGATTTGCCCACAATCCCCTCGTGCAGTCCTGGTCCCCAGGCTCGCACTTTCTGAGGACCTGCTTCATGACCCACTTGGACTTCAAAGGGGCTACAAGAGAATAAGCAAAGCACAGGATGAGAAACTAGGACAAATACAGCATCCATGTTTTTTTCCCCAGGCATTTTAATGAGGCCTTACATTGGATTTCCCAAATTAATAGAAGATATCATGTGTGGCACAGTGCCCAGTAGACTGTCTTTCTAGCAGAGGTCATCCAACCTATCATGTGCTTACATCTTGCACCAAAAATCCCAAGGGTCATATATTTGGCTTATGCTGCTTTTTGTAGCCTGGACACTAAAATAACAAATCCCTTCAAAAACTCACAGCAAAGTCCAAGCTGCGTGATCCACCAAGTTTTATTACTTTTTGTATTCATCATTTTGGGTTTAGCAAGACTGATGCGAATCACTCTTCAAAGCTGCTGCAGATCTAAACCAGGCTGTAGATAAACTGTCACAGCAACTGCTTGCAGTTAACTTTATCTACCCCTAGAGTTTCTTCGAAGGTCAGCATTGCTTTAAAAGCCCACCAACGAGCACAAATATTCAAAAAAAAGCTACTTCTAACTCACCTTTTTGGGATGTTGTGCCCACCCCATGTAATCGTGACAACGTACTTCCCTGGGGTAGCTGGATAGTATTCAAATGCATATACACCATCCATAAAGCCTTTTTGTTTCACCAGCTCCTCCAAGCCCTCTGTTGAAAGATCAGTTCAGCATTAAACTTAACAGCTTCCATCCTGCCTTCAATTACTCAGACAAGTTCATGTTTTCTAGTGTTTATTTTAGCTTGCAAGAATAAATTTCTTCCACCAGAGAAAAAAAGGTCAGGTTATAAGGGAAGTTATTTCTAGTTGCCCTCTAGGACAAAGACAGCAAACACTTCCAGAAGAAATACAGCAGAAAGTATTTTAAGTTACCAGACTTAATAGGTTCCCTTGTGTTTTATTTTCTTAGTCTGCAGTATGATGCATGTCATATGTTAAAACAAAAAAGCTTAACATTTGTCAGACTTTGCAACCACAAGTATGCAGGGAATGCCTACTTTTCATTTTCTTCAAGATGAAGAATTTAGGGAGAAAAGCTTAATACACTAAAATTTACATCGATCCGTCTGTTGCTTCCCCCTGAGCCCAGCATTAAACCACACAGAGTACTGTGTGTGCGGAGGAGGTGAAGGCAATACAATGCACCTTTTAATACCGTCCCAGCTGGGGGGAGGTGACCAGCTCACAGGCACAGCAGCTCCCCAAGAGCAGAGGCACAGCCACTGCTGCTCCCATCACCCCAGCCTGCCATGGTCCAAGTGGAAGGCCATATCCAGAGCTCAGAACCCAGCAAATAACCCAGGGCTGGATCCTGGCAGAAGGTCTCCATGTCAGCCTACAGGTTCCCTCGACCCCCTCCTCCCCTGCTTATGTGCCTGAGCATCCAGTGCAGCCAGGAATGCTGCTCTGAGCCCTTCCTAGCTTTACAAGAGCAGGATTTCCACTCTGCCAGCGATACTGGAGCAGGACTTTGTCCCACAAAACAAATGAAGAAGCAATAAGAACATAAAAAGGCTGGAGGCCATGGCAGGCAGACATGGATTTTCTCAGTTTTGCTAACCAATACACAGCATTAAAATGGAGAAAACTAAACCCAGGTGTTATGTTACCCAGCCCTGGAGATCGAAATCTTCATAGACATGAAGTACCAGAAAACCCTTCTGAAATTTGGCTTTTTATGGCGATAAAAATCCCATCAGTTCCCTCAGGCCACCATATCTTTCTTTACTGCTCTTACTTTTCAGTCTCTGTCTCATCCCCTTCTCCAAAATACATCCACAGCACAAATTCACCAGAACACTTACTCGGTCCCTTTACAGTCACTCCGATCTCCCCGCTCCCTGCTGCTCTTGTATCAACCTTGAAGTCAGCCGTTTCCCTCATGCGGACACCCTTGGGCTGCAGACCTCTACCAGTGGCACGACATGCGTTGGGATTGCAGGCTGCAAGGGAATTTCAGACATCAATACCGTCTTTGATTCTCAACGTACACATCACTTAGCCAGCTTGGAACAATTTTTAGTTAAATGTTGACTTAAAGCAACCACAGCTTGGCTTTCAGCACAGGTTTTAACATTATAGCATTAAGGCAGACAGACGTGGAGTCTGCACAGCTGTTGTCTATGTCCCATGGCTTTTGGGCAGCAGTGTTTGGTGCAGCCCCGCAACACTGACCCCCTACGAGGGCCAATTTTCAGAATTAAAGCAAATGCTGGAGCCCTGTGGCTTTCCAATTTGATGCCAGCTATCAATACAAAACTCATCAGGTACAGATATTCACCATACTAAGCACAATCTTCTTCATGCCTTTGGCATGGAGAGGCACGCTGCAGCATAGGGTGAAGTCTCCCTTCGCAGATAAGTCCCAGCGAACAGTACGTGCTGTTCTTTCACAAGTACATGACTGGAATAACTGCTATTAGCAAAGACAAGTTCTGAACATGCTTTGTTAAGAGACATCATGTCACAACCCCCTGCTTGTCACAGTTCACATCTTCAGAAGCAAAGCCAGAGCCATCAAGCCCTCAGCAGACTGAAGGAGCCATGGGTAGGGGTGGTAGGTTACATATGGCTGAGCTTAAGCTCACACTTGTCCCCTTTACTCCAAATGCTTCTCCAGGTCTGCAGAGTGACTACATAAATAAGCTAATGCACTCTTATGAACAATTTTTGTTACACAATCTCAGCTATCACATGGTCAACTCCAGAGACCTGAAGGGTTTGAAGAGGTTTACAAATAATCACAGCTTCCCAGCAGTGTAATTCCAACATGCATTTCCCCCCCAAAAACGCCGTGCTTACAGCAGGAGCACAAGTCTGCCAAGCAGCTCGTTAGGTTTTAACTCATTTCAGTGGCTTATGAGTTTCACCCTCACCCCTGCAGCAGCCAACATCACTCGTGTCCTAAACCAGACAGTGTAAGCAAAGATGGTGTACCGTCCACTAGCTCTGAAAACAGAGTGAGAGCATACAGGGGTGTGCCTAACGTGGGGGGAAGGATGGCTTGCAAAGCCTTTACACAACTAAGCCAGGCAGCTTGTGATTCAGCCAGTTTCACTGACTGGGTTACACACCGTTTCAGTTTGCTTGCAACTTTCCTTCCCCAACCCCAACAAAACCAAAAACCCTTTTGGCTGGGACAAGCTGGCACACTAAAAGCTTGCAAAAGGCAAACATCACAGAGCATCCTCTTACCAACTATGCACACCTCTTACCAACTATGAAGCCATTAGCAGTGAAGTCCAAAATTCCACAAATGGAGGGTAGCTCAGGAGAGATGAGCAGAGATCTAAAAGCGTAGGAGCACGTAAGGATGGAACAGAAAGCAAGTTAGGTGTCAGTTAAGGAGGAAAACAGTAAATAAAGTCATTTGAGGAACAAAGGTGGAAAACAGCAAGACACTGCATAGCTGCATAAAACAGTTCAAAAAAACCAAAGGGCAGCTTAACATTTGGAGGTCCAGGCAGAAAGGAAACTCTAGCAACAAATATTACTGTTAGAGCACTGTTTTACCCTGCAAGTACCCAAGTGACCCACTGAACCAGGTCTAAGATGTTGACAGGTACAGAGAACGTCCAAGACAAGATTCAGGCATATTCTGTGATCACATCCAAGGTAAAAAACAGCCATTGACATTTAGGTGCGTTTAAAAAGCATACCCTCTCCGATGAGAACCGTGCAAGGAGTTTTGGGAATTGCCTCCCCAGCAAAAGTCACTTTGACAATGTGAGGACCAGCTTGAACAGCTTTGTAGGTACAACGGTAGACTTGGTTGCCTTTGTCTTCCACTACAACCTCAGCAAGGCTTCTTCCCTGAGGATCCTCCACTTCCACAATCACGTCACCCACACCGGCACCTGCAAAGGAAACAAGCCCGGCTGAGCCTTGGCTTCCCCACAGGAACGTGCATGTGTGTAGGATCACAGCCAGCTGGCTGGGTCCTGCCAGCTGTCCTCTGCTACCTTTCCTAGCCACAACCTAAATATTCAGCTGCTTCTGACAGCAACCAGACATTCAAGTGGGGAGGGGATGGTGGCATCTCCATGAAGTCAAACTGATAGGGCTCTGCTGCTCCATCTCCAGTGTTTCACCACAGTATTAAAATAAATACATAGATCCTGGTTGTCCTATTGCTACTGCCCTGTAGCACCTCTGCCATAGAGGAGCCCCCAACTTTACCAGTCAGTTCAGTTTCCCAAGCTTTGCAGTGGTTTAGATTAAGCGCTTGGAAAATGTGCATGCTGGTCTGGACAAGGGTTGTCCTCTGCCAGACTACACATATTCGCTTTGGTTCAGACACCTGCTCCTCTCACGTTTTAATTCAATTCATCATGCAACAAACAGTTTTCCAGACATTTTCAAAGGCCAGACATGTTCTTACATGATTCAGACCGCTCCCTCTCCCAATTAGAGGCTGAACATAACACTTCCCCTCACTATAACCACATTTAATTTTATTTCTAAGCACCCTCAGGCAGAAGGCAATTCAAAATATGCTACTCAGCATATTTTGGTGTTTAAATACTTCAAATAACTGCCCTAAGTAGTTTCACATTGTTCTAAATGAATTAACATTTGTAGCATCTTATTGCCTCATTCCTCTAGGCTACAGCACTGGCCTAAGAGCAGGCAGCCAGTCACATGATGGAGATGCCCTAATGAAGATGGTAGCCCTCTAATGATTACAAGAGAGGGTGAAACCAGTTCATCATTGAAGTAGGAACTCAATGTAGCACTGCAGCAGATGCTTTCTGTAAAGCGAAGTACAGAACACATTGTTTACAGTTTACTCATGGTTCATCCTTCAGAGGTGGGCATTTCACATTCCCGTTAAAAATGTGTTGGGGGAAGAATCCAGCCAGCAATGTGCCTGCTGCCTTTCAGCAAGTTCATGGTAAATTTCTGGGTGATGCTTAGCACCTTCCTGCTCCAGCTCAGCTCCATATTTCAAACATTTCATACAGAGCAGAAGCTTCCAGAGCAGCCTGACTATGACTTCACCTTTGAACTTGATGGGGCTGCAAATTCTCACCCACTTTTCAGTTAGAGTTTGGCAAGTCCTCCGTGGGTTATGTTCTCCTCAAATCCGAGGAAGCTGGAGGATGTCAGGACTCATTCACCCTGCTTACCTGCTGTGTAGAGGTCAAAGTAGGTAGGCTTGTTAGCAATGTTTCCCGCCGCCTCCAGTCCTGGTCCCTTTGCTGTTACTTTGCTGGCATCTCCCTGAGCTTTATCAACGTTCACTTCGAATGGGCTCTTTGAGATGTGCTGCCCAGCAAACAGGACCATAACCTAGAGAACAGACAGTGTCAGTAGCCAACCCATCAGGCAGAGGCAGAGCTCAGCGTCACTGTCACAAAGCCAAGCACAGGATCAAGCCCTGTGTTCCTGGGACGGACAGTCTATGTCTAGGGGTGAGAGAGACCACCCATCCCTCAATTTTCATCCTGTCCATGCTGTGTGACTGCTGGCCATCTTCTTAAAGAGCTACTGATCACAAGGTCAGCCACACCAGTGGGGATGCTTGAATCTGGATGTACCAGTAAATGTCAGACCACCTTCCATCAAGGAATCACAGAATCATAAGGTCGGAAGAGACCTCTGAGATCACCGAGTCCAACCGTGCCTGTCTCCTTACTAAACCATGTCCCTAAGAAACTCATCCACCCGTTTTTTAAACACCTTCAGGGACTGTGACTCCACTCCCTCCCTGGGCAGCCTGTTCCAATCCCTGACCACTCTTTCAGTAAAGAAATTCTTCCTAATGTCCAGTCTAAAACTTCCCTGAAGGGAGGGGCATTTATCTTTTTAGGCTGTCTGTGGGGACCAGCCAGCCATTTGTGTAAGTGCCAAGCAATGGGATCACCCCTCAATACGCCTTCTTCTGCAGACACCAGGGGACAGAAATGGGTAGGAATAACTTCTCTGCAAACCCCCTGTGGTGGACAATATCGTCAAAGAATTGCCTTATAGAAACAATCTGGTACTTTTCTCTGCGAGTCCGTGACAACCCACAAAACTGGCTCCACTGGCTGCAGGAAATGGCCCCATGTTAGAGGAGAGCCAGCTATAGTACTTTACACCCAAACACTCATGCACTTTCTCCCAACACAGCCCCTTTCCCCGTTGAGAAAGGAGCAGGCTGATAGCCCAGACCAGTGACTAAGGTCACATCAGATTACCTTTTCTTCAGGGTGCCCAGAGAAGATATCACACCATCAGTAAACAGGCAGCCCTCAGGGGCTCACATTTAACAATCAGCAGAGCAGCTTGTTTAGCAAGAGAATACTGGTTACTGACACACAACCTACCTTGTGAGGTCCAGTAACCCTCGGCACATACTGAACTGAATAGGTCTTGTTTTTGTCACTGGACGGCGTTATCTTCGCCTAGGAGAGAAAACACGCCCATTGTCGAGCTGTGCCTACACATGCCAGCCTAAAACTTTTCTGGGTAGTGCTTGCTACTTTAAACTATTTCCAGAGTCAGCAATGTCAGAGATGTGCTTCTGTGGAAGCAGAGATCTTTGCTACCTCCTATTCTCATATGGAAAAAATTCCCATTGATTTTGTCTCTACATGAGATGAAGCAAGCTACCTTCTCCCCACTCCAGCCCTCTCTCTTGCTGTTAATTGCTCTACAAAGGCAGGCCAAAACTGAGAAAATATTAAGTCAAACATACTGCTGTATTTTTCTGGAATGTTGTAACATGATCAAGTGGAGCACTTGGATGAGAAGTTTCTATAAACATTAAACCCAGCATTTTAACTCAAAGTGATTCATGGTATCTAAATAGCTGCTTTAGCCATTCTTGCAGAATGAGTAAGGGCAGACAGCAATTTAGTGATGTATGTTATCTAAAACCGTGTCAGAATGTACTTGGCCAGTCAAGCTAAAGCATTATAACTACTGGACATTGGAGTTATGTTGGTTAGTGAAGCTTTTTCCAAGTCCATCCAGTAAGGCATTTCTGAGGAAAGGCTTGAGGTTTGTACTTTTGATAGATGGTATTTTGCAACTTCTTTTTAGATTACTTATCTGCTAAAACCTCATATGTGAAAGATGAAGACTACTGCAAAAATGTCAATATTCAGACCAGCTTTACTTTTGCACAAAAAAATATTTAATACGCATACCTCCTCTCGATTTCCTTCTGGATCCTCTACAAAGACCATCAGGTCTCCCTGCCCAGCACTGATGGTGTCTACAGTGAAGATGGCAGGCTGCTTCACCATGTTCCCATGAGGCTCAATCCCTGAGAAGGCACAGAGCAGCACATTAGCTGTTGCTATAAAACCCAAAAGATAGTGCAGAGACTACCCACAAGCTATCAAACTCATCCTCCCTCAAGAGTCCCCAGCACCAGCTTCCCCAAGCCACCACAGCATCTCTTCACCACCTGCCCAGAGCACTGTGCTCACAATAGCCCCTACTCTTACAATGCAAGCATCTTTAAAACTCAGTTGAATTATTGGTGCTCAACTCATCTCAAGGTCTCTGGCCAAGTCAGGAACGCAGCTGGCATCTGCTTTCAGGTGAAAGCAAGTTACCCCTTGTGCTGAAGCAAGGTACCAAGGGTCAGCCCCACAACCAGTGAGTGCCCAGCTGATGCTGGGTACGTGCCAGTTGCTCTTTAGGAGTTGCTCTGCTTTCCACAGCAAAATGCTGTAACGCTGCTGGGTCGCAGGAAAACCAACCAGGGAGGCACAAGAGAAATTTGGTGAAGCCTTTTGGTAAAGGCATTATCCTAGGCCAAGGGTGAAAGACTTATTTAAACAAAACTACACTGTGCCATTCTACTCCACTTTCGGAACTCAGCTGTACTGACACTGCTTAGATTCGTTACCCTTTGTAAGCTGCTCAAACTATTTTGCCAGAGTGAACACCGTACAAACGGCACCCTGGAACCTCTTTAAACCACGACAGTCCTGCAGTTCAGTGTCACTTTCATGTAACTTGTAATCCGTTTCCTTATTCCTCAGCACAGGGCCTGCTACAGCACGCATTTACCAGCAGGGTTTCATCATCTCCCTATACTTCGCCACGGGTCACGACACCTGTAATGGTGGTGTCAGACTGAGTGGGTGGAAGAACTTCCCCTAAGTTGCTGCTTCCAGACTAGCCCAAACATATATGCCTTTCCTTCCAAGGGAATTACTCCTCGGCTTATTCATAAAAACGTAGGCACTACTGCTCCACAGCACAATTAGTGGAAAGTGCAACGTCTGATAGATTATAAAGGAAGTGGTTGTGAACAACAGAATTCCTGAACTTGTTTATCTTCAGAAAACAATACCTTGAGAGCAACGCAAGGAAAATCATGTTTTTACTAGGAAATCTGAGCATTCTGATAAGGTGTTAACAATTGACATACTCATTCTTTCAAACTAAGCCCCAGATTATCATCTAGTTTAAACAGCTATAAATTCGCTCTGCATATCTTCAGTCCACCACACAACCATTAGGATATGGTATTCAAATTAAACATCCCTCCTGCAAGCACGAGAAGAATTTCTTATCTCAGAAGACAGCTTCAGCCAAGACAGCATTAGTCACAGCACTTTCTTAGTCTATGTTTCATCTTCCAGATTTCACTCTCTTCTCGAAGATCTGCTTTGGCTGAGTGAATGAGAACTCATAGTGCATCAGTGATGATCTGCACAATTGTCTACAGCACCTCTGCAGGCTCTCTTCGGCAACCTACACTCTGCTGCCCTCGGAGGGAACTACTGCTGTGTTCAGGGTGATGTGCTACAACTAAGATCCATGCTGAGAGGTTATGTGTAACTTACTGTAATACATGGAACAGCAATAAAAAAAGCTAAGAGCAACCAACTTCACACCTGACAATCACCTTTTTTGGGAAACACAAAGACCTGTTACTCATTTGTCCAAAAGACACTGCCCAGTTGAGTAGAAGTTTGAAAAATAAATTTGAACCCATTACTGCTACAGTCATCTTTCGGTTCTGACTTGTCAGAATTGTCATTTATATTTAGTGACTTCACTTCGGCAATTAAATTTGGGAAAAATTCAGTCTTTCAAGAAGCCACTCACCCTTTATAATTTCCATTACAATGGCTCCAGAGCACTGTATGCATAAAAGTAGACAACAAAATAATTCCAGGTTTTTTTTCTTTGAAAGAATAAGAATATGACTAGAGCCAGACTTGACAGAATGAAGTAGGCTGATTATCACATTTAGACAGTAAGTGGAGTACAAGTAGTCTATATGCTATATATTATTATTTATATATATATAAATGCATTCATGTATTGTGGTTTGCTATGGAAGCCACCAACAAAGGACATAAACCTCAAGCCAGTTAAGTGCTAAACCCACTTCTGACTATAGTGACTGCTCTTCAGTGTGGAGGTAGTATCCATGTTCATTCATTCCACTAGTTAAGTTTCAATGGAAAAGGAGGTTAAAAAAAAGAACAACCAAGAAAAACAGAAAACAACTAAGGAAAGTTTCATTTCTTTCCACTACACTTCGGTACGTCCAATTTGGAAACCCATTAATTATAAAAATCCAGAAGGACCACAGCTCGCCGCAGATCTAAAAAAAAGATGGAATGAAGAACAAAGTGTAATGCATAAGTGATGCCTTGCTACACACTAAGTACATTAAAGGTAAAAATCTGTTATTCATTTAGTTGTGACTGTATTCCAATCTAGAGTAGAACCACAGCAAAAGTTACAGGAATTATCCATTTAAAAAGTAAGTTAAAAATACAAATGCCTGTGTTGATCTACAGTTGCCTAAACATCTATGCACAAGTCCTTCCAATTAGCAAACAGAGCCTTTACAGTAAGAGCTTGGCACTATTTAATGTTTGAAGGGTTACTAACCCGCATTTGTGTGCGTGCAAACAAAGCATTCACACCTACTGATCAATTCAAATAATGTATTTAGAATTAGCTTACCCTAATACACATCTGCTACCAAGCCTGGGAAAGTGGAGACTGCCTCTGCAGAGAGCCTGCTCAGAGATGCAGACAGATATAAAGAGGTTTTTCCTCTTTAAATGAGTGCTTTATCATAAGAAGCATTCACTGCCAGATCAATGACCGTCAGCACCATTACTGCTAGCTTAAGTTTCACACCAAGGTTGTTTTAGCCCCATATCATGCTACTTCTTCCAGCTGTGGACTGCAAGGCTGGCAGCTTGCAAAACAGGTTCAGAGACTTTGGAGAATCTACATGTTAGAACTAGGAGTGTCTTTTGGACTATATCCATGTATTTCTGAAACTAGGCACCACACCAAGAGCATACAAGTGAAACTTTGAAGTCTGTTACAGTAGGTCTGGAGTTCAACATAAGCAAAAAACCCCACCCAGCTTTCTGAATAGTTAAATGCTCTGCTCAGCTTAAGCTCACCAAGTCCTTACCTCTGCCATAAGCCCTTGCTTTCTTTGGATTCAGTTTGGGTTTTAAAGGAGCTCCTGGTTTCAGCTTGGCTTTGGGGAACTGGGACAGGTAAGTCATTACAGAGTGCTCATCAACATCAGGATGGATAATTTCTTCAGGGGTAATAACCTGAAAGACAGCACGTTAAGTATATGGTACCACTGCTTGGTTACCGTATGTCAACACAGAAACAGAGTTCTGACAGACTTACATTTCAGAATTCCTGCAGGCTAATGTGATATCTTACATTCACTTTCCCTTTGATATACACAACATCATTTATTATCTCATGGCAAGAAAATCAAGAAGCTTATTATGGTCCTAATGTAGTTTGGGGGCTTTTTGTGCTTTGATTTATTAGAGGTCATCAGGAGACTGTGACAAACTAAACAGTACCAAGGCAAGACAATAGTAGCTATGTTCCCCCCCAAAAGTATCAACACGAGGATAACTGAAACTGAAAGAATTAGTAATTCATAATCCTGCATGCTACAGCTCTGAACTGCAGTGCTTGCAAAGTGAAACTTAGGACCAGTTTCTTCTGCTCCCATGATATAAGCTGCTCCAACAGCTTTAGAGACTTCAGCACTTCTCTCCAGCTTTATCAGCATGAAAACAATTTGGTTTGCAAATACATTGTTCGGTGTTTGAAAGTCATCTTTGCAGTGGTTTCCTAAGTCAGAGAGTTTTCCTTCTGTGGAGCTCAATGTAGTAAAACCAGCTTACTCCATGGACTAACAGAGCAGGTACTACTACACACACGCTTTTTTTCCTATGCTACGTGCTGCACCACCACTTGTCTTCAGAGAACCCTAAACAAAGTGTTACAATCAGAGCTCTGAAACGTAGTAGTGCCTTTCATTACAATTTGTTCTCACACAATGCCACAGGAGTAAACTTTAACTTTTGGCAGTGGCCAAGCAACTTCCATCTGCTTTCCTCAATCTCAAGGTAGTTGCAAGTACAAAGCTATCTGCCGTGCTTCCTGCAGGCAGCATGCACAGCCTTACCTGTGGCACACCCAGCCAGTCGTCCGCCTGCTGCATGGCTTCCCGAGCGTTGTCAACAGGTTTCTTTGGGTCCCAGGTCTCCCAGTCAGGGCACAGGCCTGCAAGGACATTTCACTTCTTAGGTGTTATCTGCAAAGGACCCTTTCCTAGCTGAAGAAGCCTAGTACAAACTCCATAGCTGCTTATGTTATGCTGCTACGTAGAAAGACATTCAGAGCTTTGCAGAAGTAACCAAAACAAGATAAGCACGTGCTTCTCACTGAAAATGCTTCTGAGACCAAAACCAGCATCTCCACGGGCCCTTACAGCACTGACACCAACAACTACTTTCAGGAAGACTTTCACCCAGCTTGCCTGTCCACAAAAAAAGACGTAGAACTTTTCAGTCAGACATGCAACTGCACTGCTTTAAATTTAATCTGGGCAAGACACCCTCCAAATTCAGCTTGAGTACATCTAGCCATCTTTTATGTTTCACTGGTTCTCCTGCAGCAAATTTGGAAAAGAACAATTCAACTGCTTGCCACAGCACCCCAGCTTGCATTAGATGAACACCAGCAATTGCACTAGCAAGGCTGTTTTACAAGAAGGCAAGGAAACTATGCCTTTTCTCACTTCATCATATTACTCGCCTTAAGAAGCACAGCTTCAGTTTGCTAAAAAATGAAGTTCCAGGTAGTATGAGGCTGCTCTGTGCTCTCTCCGCAATCCTATTTCAGGAGAATACATGAAGCCTCCTGCTGCGCCCTGAAGTTGAAAGGTTGTTGGCACTTGCTGTGGGAACAAGTCTTCTTGCATTTAGGAGCCAGCATTTGCGCCTTTGTCCCCTTACACCCAATACAAAGCTCAGACGTGGCGCCTCCAATAATGCAATCACACATTCTGCTTTAGGCCAGTATTTCTCTTGGCCAAGTCATTTACAACTTGCTGCTTCCCACAGCTGGCCTCTTTGGACTCGAGTTTTCTTGAAAGCCTCATTCCTGTCTCCAGCTCAGCAGCGGAAATCTCCTTCCATAGGAACACCAGAGCAGTCACCAGGAGAGTGAACAGGGAAACACTAACCATCAGAGTAAAAGACTTACCTGGAGCACAGCTGTCAACAAGAGCCCCCAGTGCCTTGCCATCCTGCCAGTTTTGATTGAAGTTCGTGATGGGCAAGTAAGGAATTTTGTTCTGGATCCAGCCCAGCAGCCTCTGCTTAGGAGTCTGCTTCTTTGCATCATCATCGCCTTCATCCTCCCACACCGGCATGGAAATGGAATAGTGGAGGATAAGGGTCCATATCAGGCCAAGGATCAGCTTCAAATTTCCATCAACTATGGCTTTACTATCTGGAAGACAAAAGATGTACATCTGATTGTTTCCCACCCTAAAAGAAAGAGGCATTTTTATAAAAACTGTGTCTGCACTCATGCCCAGGTAATCAAGGTCAAGAGAAGTGACCCAAGCTCAGGGAGAGATACCGTTCTTCACATCCTACATTAGATGGGATGGAAGAGAGGAGTCCGAGGACTCAGAGCTCTCCAAGGACGGTGTGACTTGCCCTTGAAGCTTTATAATGTTAAACTTAGGAGAATCAGCAGTTTAAGACCCTCTGGTATTTTGCATTTGGATGTTAAATGCCACCTGGTATTTTTAAGGGCATTTGTATCTTACAAAAGAGCATGCAATGAGTTCACAAGAACAGCACCCCAAGAGGGGCAAAATACTCTTACTTTGGGTTTAGGGAGTCACAGGTCAGATGCGCTCCCTTTGAGCTGGTTGCTACCCAGGTTGTTATACTGGTAACAGCACTAGTTTGTCCAAGCTCAATCAAACCAGGGCTGTTCTGCAACATTACGGGATACTCTCAGCCTCACTGTTCCTTTCATTCACAGCAACTTGTTACAGCAGATCATTTTTTTGTTCTTTCCTCCATGACAATGGAAACTACAAGAAACTTCTTTTTAGTCAACAGAATTTAAAGTGACCTGAAAGCTTTTGTCTGCTCTTCAGCTCCCAGAGCAGATGATGGAGTAAAGACAGCTACAGTGGTATAAACTCGTTTCCATGCCACCAAAATAATTGTAGGGGATCTTAATGAGTCCTAGCTAGCACAGGACAACTGTTAGGTAGTTTGATGGCCTTCTCCAGTTCAAATTCAGAGCTTTTACAGGTACAGTCCTCCAAGCTGAGCCTCACCATGCCCGGTACTCACAGAGCATGCCTTACTCGCTCCTCTTCAGCTGAAGAGACCACAGCAGCAACCCAATACTATCTTTTCAACACAAAAAGATCTCCTAACTTTTAAAACAAGTGATTATACAGAATAGTGACCAAGAACATTAAGCACCAGGGCGTTCCCTTTAACCCAATGCTCAGGCGAAGTGGTTAATATTTACATGGTTTCACAATAGACCGGTATGTCCTGAACAGATAATACTGTAACTTCAGACCCCGAACAGCGTTTGGCCTTTCTGGATAGTTGACATCTGGTTTCTACTCAGATTTTCTTTGTATTGGATTTTTTTTAACATCAGTTTTGACTAATCTTAGAAGATTATGATAAGTGTCTGCCACTTGACTGCTCACTGCTAATTCCACATCCAGTCTGAGATATACAATACATAGCTATGACGTGATTAAACCCCACTGGATTTTAATTACAGGTGCCAAGGTAAAAGTCTGTATCACATAAGTGGTGTGTCTCCTAGCTACAACTAAACAGTCTCTCCTGTTCTCCATTTCACCCCTTCTTCCAGCTGAGCTGCAAAGGGAGGGAACATGCTCCCTTACAACCTATTAGGGAAAATTTTCTTCAAAGAAATTGTATCAGAGCACACGGAGAGAGACGCAAAGTCCTGCTGGGAGGCTCACCGCAGCGCCTGAGCTCTGCAAGCTGGAATTAAGGGCTACAGTGTGCAAAAATCCGACTGCTGATGTGAGTGTCACTGCCCACCCGCTCTCAGTGCCTGCAGCACCTCTGACCCCCACCGCCACAGCAGGACCAGCCGCTCACACCACAGCACTGGAGTGCACTCTTGTCCATCACAACTCTGCACCAGAAACACCTCCAAGCTTCAGTTTCAGATTTATACTGACATCAGCATTTTTACTAGAGTGGACACGGTAATGATTTAGTGTGCGACAAGTGTACTTGTTCAGAAAGCCGTCAGGACAGAGTCACCTCGAGCACACTGCTATGCACACATCACTTGAGATAAAGAATGGCCTGTTTCCTATTAATAGCACATACATAACATCTATATGTGGATGCACTGCAGCTACTGCAGCAACTGGCTGCATGCTCAGAGCTTCCTCCAGCACCCGATCACCATCTCCAAGGGCACAGCTGGGCAGTGATCCTTGACCTGGGGACAAAAGAGCCCATGCACAAGGCAGCATCACATTGAGAGTAAGAATATCCAGTCTCATCAGCTTCATCCAGAGGCCGGGCTTGGGGCCACTGCCCCAATGACAGGAAAAGGTCACCACAGGAAAGGGACAGCTCTTCCTTGCCGGGGCTGATGCCATCCCCACAACCGCACTTTGCTAGCGGTTAACAAGCTCTTACAGCCTCCCAGCTTCCTGACAGGCATTGGGATCTCATGATGTCATTTTTTCCAAGCCGCCTTGTAGGAGGGCTTGTCTGCTTTTATTTGGGGTGTGGAGGAGGGAGGGAGGGAGAAGAACTCTTGGGCAGAGCAGGAGACTTTATCAGCATCCAGCAGAGCCAGCCCTACTCCCAGCTACAGGGGATCGCACCAGCAGCACAGCCCCTGGTCAGCCTGAGCTCATGATAGTTATAACACTATAAAGGGCCCTCCAGGTTCAAGAAAAGACTAGAGTCCAGCCCAATGCAGGTTTGTCTTCCAGGCACTGGTGTGAAGCTTGGCTCCAGAAACTCTACTTTGGTGTTGCCTTCTTAATTCACTGACTGAAAACATATAGAGTATTCTCCGCAAGGTCTCTCAGGCATTAAGACACAAGTATCTGCTAACAGGTCCTGTACAAGGAGCACAGAGCTGGTCCAGGTAACCCTGGAACCCTCCAAATTTGCAGGCATTCCCCACCAGCTCTGAATGAACACTGACAGTGTAACACAGCCAGGATTCTGGAACAGTGCAAAAACGTGCTTCCAATGACACTTAAGCAACAACATCGTTACTGCAGGCACTGCCATGCATCCCAGCTCGGCTGACTTTCCACTGGATTCCACCCATTCCCTGGTCTGCTTCAAGACTCTTTTTCCTGGTCATCCCAGGCTGGAAAACAAATTACATGAACAGCAAATCTCACAACACCACTTTCCTACTACGAAATTTACTTTTAGGCATACGTATTACTCACATAATCTGTACTTTGCAGTTTTACAGAACCTTTAAAGCTATGTTTCTCAACTCCTCCGCTGGAGCTCATCATAAATTTACAACATAGAGATGCACACTTGCTATGGTCAGAGCTTCAGAACCACAGCACAACAGCCCAGCCCTTTGAGGATGCCTCTCCACCAACAGCAGTTTTTGACTTTCAGCTTTGATGAATTAGGGAGACTGGAACAAATTGTCTGCTTTCAGCTGAAATGGAGAGTGTGTGTTTATTCCATGGCACCAGGCAAGTTTCCGCAGATTAAAGGAGCGCCCTCCACACAGGCAACAGCCACCGACCCCTGCCTTCCCGTGGCTCAGAGGAAGCAAGCTGTTGCATCTCATCCACCAGGATAATTTAGCAGGGCTGAACAAATTCTTTACAGCACCACTGCAGAGAGCTTTAATGTAACATTTTTTGGTCATCTGCATAATTTGCTTTATTCATGTTACAATGCCTGTGTTAACATCTGCACGATGCACTTACATGCATGCCAGAGCACACTTGCTCTCTGCCTCACTGTTTCCCTCTACCCAGTGGGTGATGCATGTTCTGGAGATCAAAGTTCTTGCAGAGCTGAGTCATGCCACCACACAGGCAATGGAGCAGGATACCTGTCCATGGTCATTTGACTTGTACTTTCAAAGGACACATTTTTATGCGGAGCCCAGGCATAAAGCAGGAATCTATGGCCGAAATGTCACAGGACCACTCAACTGCTCCAGATAGTGTTTAGGAGGACTTCAGCTCAGCTGGAAACACAGGCAACCAACTTCAGAGGTGCCATCTAGAACAGTCAAAGGGTGAGGGATTTGGGGTGGGTCTTTCTTTCATCCTCGTTAGAACCAAGAGATTTTGGGCTCTTACATGCAAGTCCTGCCCATGCTCAGCTGCAGACTCCAAATTTGTGAACACTGGTAGATGAACACTTTTAGACAAGCATGCAAACTATGATGGCTAGACACACAATCCAGAAGAAGCAAGGGGCTGAAACACTCAAGTTTGACTTTAATGGGAATCTTTATTTCCACCTACACTATTCAATGTGCATTTTAAATTTAGTTCCCCCCATTCTAACTTGCCTTCTTCCTCTTAAAAGTACCCAGTGGCAATCCACTGTCAAGAAAATAGCAATTTTTGTGAAGCAAGAAGCAGCCCTCACTCAGCTGCACACTGGCAGAAGGTGTCTGTAGGGACAGGGAGCAGCTGCTGAGAGGCCCTGGCTTTGGGATGCAGCTCGACAGGACCTGGACGCTGATTGCTGGGGAAAACCTGCCAATGAGACTTAAGCTATTCTGCAGAATCAACACCAGCGTTGAACAAGCAACCACTCACTCTCCTGTAAAAAGAAAATAAAGCCTATATATAGCTACAACATTAAGTTTTATGTAGGAGTATCCTGCTTCTTAGTCAGCTCTTAGGATTTAAGTGGCTGCCTGGTAGGGTGAAGAGGAAAACAGACTGAATCCCAGAGCTCGTTTGCTTCCCCCATTACACCTCTGAGTCTCAATTGTAATCCTTACTCTTTTATTATCCTATTAACTAAGTGGCAACTGGCCCAAAAAATAGATTATGGCAATTCCATAGGCCAGCAATACATACCACCAGTCTCTGTCTTGAAAACAAACCAAATTTTAACTGCTCAAGTTGATTTATAATTTTTGCTCTATACCAGATATTAATACGATATGTTTTATTTGGACAGTTAATGTCATATTCCTTAAAGCACAAAAAGATGTTAAGGTGCACGACTAGTCTGAGCCAGCAATGTGACACTGAGACAAACATATGTCATTTTTACAGCTTGGGCCACAAAAAAAAGTTCCCAACCTAGCAAGTGGGAAAATGCCAACGCTGCAGAGCTTGGTCCTCTGTATTTCTGCTTGCAGCTGCCCCAGGAGCCAGTGCCAGAACTGAAACCTGCCATTGATTTGAACCCTGCCAATTCATCTACTTCAGTAGAGATCCCTAAACTGTACCTGGAGTACATGGCTTGAAATACATAGACCTTCATTAGGTCTGTTCAAAAATAAATGATTCTACAATTCAAAACCCCCAGTGTTACAAACAAGCCTGTGAATTATCTTTTGCTCCTGTGCAAGCCTGCTTTGCATTCAGATGTACTACCCAAACTCTGGCAATGCTCCTTGAACTCTGCCATACAGCAGAGCTGCAAGTCATTCTCTGTTGGACAATTAGTGGAAACAAGATAAGCTACCACAACAGACAGCTTCCTTATTAAATCCAACTAGCAATAAAGACTGTGCAAAGTCTTGTGAAGCAAATGAAGGGCTACAAAAGCATCTCTTCAGTAGTGAATTTTATTTATTTATTTTTAAACAGTTTCTTGGTTGAGGCCGCAGTTAACACAGCTTGTTCAGTCTGGGCAAAGTCATCTCATAAGTTCTGCTGTTAATCGTTACATGTGGAAGTTCTACCATAACCAGCACTGATCCTTGCATCCAAAAGCAATCACCCTCTCCAGTCTTGATGTCTTCCTTATTTTAAATTTTGATTTATGTATTGTATGGAGGAAGAACCAAAGACGCATACTTCTTAAAAGAAAGCAAAGGAGCAGTCTCAACAACAGCCCTTACTCCTAACTTGCAAACACAGAAGGAACGCTGTATAGTGCACAAAGTTCATCTGAGTTATGGATCATTTATGTACAGACTCTAGGAATTTTAAATCCTTGTGTCTTGAAATTTCAGAGCATTTCCCCACCTCTAATTGTCACCTACTGTTAAACAGCTACAGCAACTGGGGGACAAAAATTAAGCACTCATTAAGTATTAATCTCTTGCAACAGTGAAAACTCCACATTGAACCACTCTTGGAAAGCCGGGCTCCACACCGTGTGCATGCCAAACAGAAGTATGCAGGAGATGGAGCTGAGCAATCTGCCTAAGGAAATTATTTGCTGAAGCATACAATATGTGTTCACAGGCTTGCTGCGCCTGCTAAAGACATTAGCAACATCCTCTGTAGGGATAGTATGTCTTTAAATCAATTACACTGGTTCCTCTGTGCTTTGAGAACATACTGCAACCATTTCCTCCAGTGACCCTTAAGCCCAGGTCCACTTCGCAGCTTCTCTGGGCTCAGCACATCGCTTGTCGTCTGGCTGCGAGAAGCTGGCTTACCCAGCGAAAGTACAGGCTGTGAGCTGCCATCAGGGCAGTTGAATCTCAGCCAGATTTGTAGATTCCTAGCTGTGACCTGCTAACCTCTAACAGCAACATGCTCCAGCCCCACTGCATCTCCACTTCTTCACAGTGCTTGCAGTCGGTGCTGTGACCCACAGGAGAGCTGTTCCTTGGCATCCAGCTTACCTGAATACCAGCAGGCTTTCAGCTCATCCACTCCTGGTTTAGCTCCTGCGCCATGCCAGGACACAGACAGTGGTCAGCTTCACTAAAAAGCCTCAGGGTATTCATTACCTGAGAAAGCGTATCTTCAGGAAGTGATGCGCCAGATACACAGCAGATCCATTAGGCTTTTCACAAGGTGAGTTTTTCAGAGGCAGAACACCATTTCACTAAAGGTTTGCAAGGACAGTGTGCTAATCTGGGCACAGGCAGGAGAGGGGGTGAAATGTTGGGGTTTGTTGGGGGGGTGTTCTTTTGGTTTGGGCTTTTGATTGTGGGTTGTTTGGGGGGGTTTTTTGTAAAGAGACAGAAACCCTCTATGCTTAACACAGTATCTGATAAAAAAAAAAAATCAGTAAGATTCCCTTGTGAGACTCATCTTCGAATTTGAGACATTAAACACTACAATTCAGAGGTTTTACACAGGTTTTGCTTTAACCGGATTTGAAATCATCCAGATCAGAGAACTTCAGGCCACTATCACACCCATCACTGTGTACTGTCTATTGGTGTGTGTTGGGCCTCTGGAAAGAATCTCATGAGGTGGAACAGGCAACTGTAAAAATAAGGTCAAATCCAGCCCTGTCAGTGTAGGCTTGACAAAAAAAAAAATAAATAAAATCATGCAGACTTTTAATAGAGAAAAGAAAAAAAAAGGATCAAACAGTTGAGTCACAGGAGTGAATACAGATTAAAATAGCTCTGACCAACTTCTTAAAGGGCACCTGGAGTCCACTTAAGTCTCACATTCAAGAGAAAGCCATAACATGAAGTGAGTTTAAGCCGGCAGTGCAACAACAGCAACCAACCCAGCTTGTTTAAGAGAAAGTGGAAACCCGAGGGTGTTGGAAGGAGAAGTCAAGAATTTCAGAATTAGGAATTGTTCAGGTGGGTGGGGAGAAAAAAAATCAAACTGTGGGTGGCTTAGAATCAAATTCCTTAATATTGCCAGTCTGAACACACCTAAGTTTTCTGTTGCCTTAAGAGCTATATACCAGGTTATGGATATGAGAAGGTAAGTGTGTGGATCTGACATTCAAGAAAAGTTCCAGGCAGGAGGTGTTGGAGCACATCTGACTTTCGCAGCCAGTGCTCCTGGGGAGCACCTCAACCAGGAGCACAAGGAGGGCTCCATACTGCCTGCACGCTGCTGGGCCGGACTGGCAGCCAGCCAGGACGCAATACAGAAGAATAAGAGCTGCCATTCACACCAGCTATTTCAGACTCAGTTGCTACTGCCAAGCAAGCCCCCAGCTCACAGCTACAGGAGCACAGCGCAGATACCCAGCAGAGCCGCAGACAGGAATGCTGCACTAATTTGCGATCCTTTTTGGGGCAGGAGGGAAAAAAAAGGAGTCTGAAG